>OY987327.1:93100547-94364438 GCA_963920685.1 Polydrusus tereticollis
GAAAAGTAAAAGTGTAATATTAAGGATGATTAGTTGCTATCGGGAGACTGCAAGTAATAGTAGAAGACCCGGGAGTGGGTCTGTGAGGGCTGCTAACGATAGAGAAAGCCGACACATTAGAATAGAAGTGGAAAGAGCTCCCCTTCAGCTCTACGATTTCAACGAGGGCTACAAAATGCAACAGGAAGAAGAGATTCTAATCAGATAGTAAGAAGTCGACTCATTATAGCTATTACAGTGAAGCATCGATGCCTTAGGCTTGCTTGGACAAATGAAATTATTGAAGAAAATTTTATCTCGGACGATGTTTTATTTACGGATGAGTCCAGATTCTGCTTGCACAATGGTTCTCGTTGTAAAAGAGTGAATCGAACCTTAAATACACAGTTTATAGCCAATTCACAAATTTCAAGAAGGTGGTGTCATGGTTCGGGCTGGTGTTGCTCTGGAGTTTCAAACTGAGCTGTACATTTTCGATAATACAGTGGATTGGTCAGATATACACGGATGAAATTATTACACCTTATGTGATAGCGCCTAGAGGTCGAATTGGTTACAATTTGGTGTTTGTAGGTGAAAATGCTCGCCCTCATATGGCTCGAGTGGTAATGGAAAAAATTAATAACTTAAATTATTTACCATTACCACTATTTTCTCCAGACTTGAACCCGATTGAATATGTGTGAGACAGGCTATAGTATCAGCTGGATCACAACCATACAACATTGGTCAGTTGCGGCCGCTACTGTCCCAAGAACACATCAACAACATCATTAGAAGTATGCCTCGGAGATGTTATGAAGTTATTCAAAGTCGCGGTCAGCCGACTAGATATTAAATTTTTCCTTTCAACTGTACCAGGTATTTGCACTGTCGTATTTAAATGTTTGAATAAAGTTATCATCATTATCAGTAAATTAACTCAATAATTAGCCCCCATACCGGCGCCTCTAGTGTAAACCAGCGTTCATCATATTAAAAGTACTGGGTTCTTATAAACAGAAACATATAAATGAAAATATTATCTAGCTGTGAAATTGCATGGTTTAAAATAATAATTTATAGCTTTCTAACTTTGCGGAATAAATTTATGATTCCAAAGATGTTTTGGCGAAACCTATACTATCTCAGCTTAGAAAGAAGTTAGTTGAGGTTAGACTTTTATGGCTTGTTTTACTTCCTAGTTACTTTTATTGTGGGTGTACGGTCAGCTTGACTCAGGACCGGATTTAATATCTCTCTGTAATATTAACTAAAGTGCTTAGTTCATTTCTTCTTTCAGAGTTTCTGAGAATACAGTAGGTATTCGTGATCCATAATTTTTACACTGACTATAATATCACACAAAGACACTTTCTTAAAAAACCACCAAAACAATAAAAAAAATGCGGAATGCTACCACATGAAAACAATCAATTTGACAGTTTGGTAACAATCAACAAATTAAATAAATAAAGTACGCACGAACCCGATTCTGTTTTTGATTACAGCTTCTTTTGATTTTTAGGTTGCCTTCTTTAGTAACTAGAAGGTGAAACGTAAAATTCTAACCTCAACTAACTTCTTTCTAAACTAAAAAATACCATAGTAACCTTTTCAAAAAATACCCTGGAATAAGTCACAAATAATTTTATCGTCTGTCATCGTTTTCTAGTTATTGGCGGAAATAGCCATCTATGCAAACCAAGTATTATCCAAGCAACAAAATTAAAAAAAAAAGTAGTTGGCTGCGTCAGCTCATATTTTATTTTCTGTTTATTACCTCTTTTGGCGATTAGTGTCAAACAATTTTGTTAGTTGATGTTTCCAAAGTCAGTAAGAGCTATTTAATTATGGTTGAGTTCACAAACCAAGAATATGCTGATATGCAGTTTATTTATGGTCTTGCTAATGGTAATTCCTTTGAAGCTAAACGACACGAAGACAGCTTAATTTACGAACAATTGCACAGGTACACATTCGACTATGCGAAAATAGAACTTTCAAGAAATCTACCCATTTGGTAGGGACACATCGCACCGTAAGAACTGTTGAAATTGAAAAGCAGTCCTGAATGTTGTAGAAAACGAACCAGGTAAAGTATATACGAAGTCAATCGGAACAGCAAAAAAAAGAAATTCAGGTTATAGGGAAAAGCTTCTTTCAGAAGCATGGGCGGCGTGCAACACTATGAATGGAAAATATTTTACCACATTAATTAATTTTTATTTTGTGTATACAAAACCAGTTGGAAGAGCATGAAAACTATTATTGAGGTTGGCATTGTGGGGCAGCATTTAAATTATGATTATAAAAACTTATTCCGAATAATTTTCATATAACTACACGGATCTATTCTTTATAAATTGGCATTATACAGGGCTGCCCAGAATTCCGGATTAAAATTAATATAGCCTTAACCTGTAACTTTTGGGGAAAATGCTCGGACACGTCAATTTCGTTTTATATATGCTCACGTTTTGACGTTATTCGTTTGATTTTTCATAGACATTTGTCAAAGATATGACGACATCGATCTTTTTTTTTTTAATGGAAACATACAGCTTGTGATACATCATTTGAAAGCTAATATCTCGTACAGTATGCACATAAATTTTGGCGCAATTCTGTTAAGCTATTTCAAAATGGCGACTGTTAAAAGTTAAAAAAAAATCCCTATTTATATAACCGGAACTGATAAATCATTGATGTTTTTTTTTACCTTTCAAGGTAAGAAATCTTCGTTGTTTCACGTTCTGACATTTTGTGACATTGTGACCTCAGAATAGTTATGGTTTGCTTGTTATTTATTTTGTCAAAAAAAAATAAAAATGTAACGAAGCAAAACCAAACACAACAAAAAGGTGGTTAACGTGGCAAATGCTGGAAATGTCCTCCACCCTCTACTTGGCATGCTCCCAGACGATGGTAAAATCCATCGACGGAATTTCGAATGGCTTTAGTCGGTATATTATGTGTCGCCAATCTAATTTTGTTTTTCAAATCTTCAATATATATTATTTGGCCTATTTTGGTAAACTTTTTCTTTTAAATATCCCCAAAGAAAATAGTCTAGAGGCGTTGAAAATTAGAAATATCTGATCTAAATATCTTCTCACATTGACACCAAAATGCGGGGGAGCACCATCTTGCTGAAACCAAATTGTTTCATTAGGTATATCTGGATCTACTTCGTTGGGAAAAATTACAGCTAGAGAAGGCCTCAACTCGAAGGTTAAGAAATTCAGGTACCGTTCAGCTTTCAGGTTTCCATTCAAAAAGAATGGCCCTAAAATTCGGTTATTAATGATACCTGCCCATACATTTAGTTTCTGGGGCCGCTGAGTATGCGCTTCAAATATCCATCGTGGATTTTCTTGACTCCAGAAACGATAATTATGTCTGTTAACCACCCCGTTTAAATAGAAAGTAGCTTCATCCGAAAATAATATGTTCTGTGGAAACCTATTATTCTCGTCACACCGTCTCATCATTTCTTCGCAAAATTGCAAACGCCTATCATAGTCATCTTCTAAAAGCTCTTGGACAAGACATACTTTATAAGGGTGGTATTTTTCTGCTTTCAAAAATCTTCCAATAGTACCTCTAGATGTATCATGATTTTAAGCCAATGAAACTGTTGAAACATGCGGATTGTCCTGCAGAGATAACGCAGTTTCCAAATTTTTCATCGTCGCCTTAAACACGTGGCCGTCCATTCCTAGGCAGGTCCTTTACCATGTTCATCAAATTTGTAGAATATTTTACTAACAGTGCCCTGTGAAATTTGATTTTCCGGATATTTAGCATTAAATAAAGTGCACACTTCACTTTGGCTTGTTATTTTATCTACACATCCTAACAATATCAAGACTTCGATACCCTGCCTTTCCGACAAAACCATTTTTGTTTCGAAAATTGTAAAATATTACTTCGGAAATACCTAAATTAATTTTACAAGTTCACAATGTCACAAAATGTCAGAACGTGAAACAATGAAGATTTCTTACCTTGAAAGGTAAAAAAACATCAATGATTTATCATTTCCGCTTATTTAAATAGGGATTTTTTTTTTAACTTTTAAGAGTCGCCATTTTGAAATAGCTTGACAGAATCGCGTCAAATTTTATGAGCATACTGTACGAGATATTAGCTGTATGTTTTCATTTAAAAGAAAGATACATGTCGTCATATCTTCTATATATATATGTAGTCATATCTATAAAAAAAAAACGAATAACGTCAGAATGTGAGCATATATAAAACTAAATTGACGTGTCCGAGCATTTTCCCCAAAAGTTACAGGTTAAGGCTATATTAATTTTATTCCGGACTTCTGGGCAGCCCTGTATATAGTAATAGATGATAGGAAAACACTTAACACCCGTTTATCATTATATTATGTGAATTTGATAAAAAGTCAAAATTCCCTTTCCGAATTTCCAGAGCTTGAATCCGTATTTGGGGATATAATAATGGGATCAATTGCCGGTAAAATACAATATTTACCCTTCTTCTCTATGACCTGCTGAATACATTTCATCTATATACCACTCTCGTTTACTTGATTAACAACTGTGCTTATATTTCCAAGTACATCTTGGTTGGATTAAATATACAATAATAGGGGGAAGGCGTAAAATAGTATGACCCTGTGCTTCGCATACTTTGTCGATTCCATATTTCTTTTTAAGGTTCTATTTTTCTATAGCTTCCAATGACACCTTTTTTCTAGCATTTTGAGGAATTTCCATGTTTCTACTTTCCAAGAAATTCATCCTTTTTTGTGCTACTGTTAGGAACTTTGTTATGTAGACACGAATGATAGGATGCATTGTCCATATCAATGACACAGTTGGGGAATAGATTTGGCAGCAATTGTTCAATAACTTCAATAAATCACTTTTCGAATAGACTGGTGGTCATATCTTTACGGTAGTCATAAAGCGTTAGGAACAAAACCCTTAGTATTGCCTACGTGTAGTATGATAACTCGTTTACCGCGAGAGCAAGGTCCATTTAGTGTGCACTTATTACTATCATCCACCCAACCATATACACTATCTCCCCTTTTAATTGGCGATATACCTTAATTTTACATGAATATCCTTGCCGCCATGCTACGATACGAGACGATTCCATTAAACCATTCTTTTGTTCAATTTTTTGTACCTACTTAAAGTCACAATCTAACAATATACTACGTAAGATGTCCAGAGATTTATATTCATAATCAGAATAATCCCGTAACTTATCCCGAATCATTTCTAATAATGGTCAAATTAATACACAACTTGGCGTATAACTTCTTTGTCACCTTTATCAACATTTATAAGCTTTTGATTAGCTCTTTTTCGCTTTACGAAACGGTCGATAACGACTCCTGCTCTAATCATTTTTAGCAGATGTAAATAGTTAAAATAAGTCTCTGGGTTTGAACATGTAAATCTTTATTACGAAATTCCGACGGCTTTCATTATCAGAAACATCAATAACAACAGGAACGGTAACAACAACAAAGCAATTTAGAAAAACACGACACTCAATAGCAACAGCAACAATAACAAAATAACTTAGAAAATACTACAGTCGGGCACACTCTTAAGATACTTTCTAAAATTTCCAATAACGAATAAAATAATATATTAAATTTATTCCCCCTTATTTTAATATTTAAACTAAACCCCTGTAAAACCAAGTAAAAAAACGCAGTGGAACATATATTCTTTAGGCATTATTTTATTTTTTTCTCGACCAAAATTATTTCATAAACTAGAAGCGGCCGGTGGGAAACGTGTGGGCGAGAAAAAATTCATACGCGGTCTAATCGTCATAAAATTAGATCATTTTTATTTAAAATTTATTGGTGAACTTAGCAGACCCGGTACATGAATCTTTTTTTTAGTAGTTCGGATTGATTTCGTATAAACTATACAAGTACAACAAAAATTGCGGCAACTATAAATATTTCGTCTGTGCTAGTTTGGAAAATTTGAATGGATAACTTGATGTATCCTTACCATATCCAGATAGCTCAAGCTCTTCTCCCAGGCGATTTACCACCCCAATTAAATTTTTGCCAGTGGCGTATTAATAAAACGATTGTTTGTTAAGTTTATGTGCTTCATTTTTTTATATTCTATTATAAAAACACTTTACCCCGGAGAAATCTACTACACACTGGAGTCAATTTATATTTTACCCTAATACAAATGATTTTACTAAACTCTATAGCAGTTAGTCTTCAACAAAATATGCAGCTTAGTACTCGAACGGTTCGCCTGAACTTAAAGTAAAGTTCGATTCGATTTTAAAACTGTAATCAAAATGCCTTGAAATACAGAAGCGTCAAAAGTATTTAAATCGAACTTAGTTTTCATGAAAACGTATTTATATTATCTTGATCCGACGGTCTAATAAGAATCGGCATTTAATCTGATAGATTCCAATGAAAACTTAAACTGTGACTGTGTATTTTCTTAATGTCTGCAAGAAGACATTATCTAAATAAAGTTAGTATGTTAAACGTTGATTTAGGCAAAACTAATTAGAAAAAAAAAACAGGAATGTGGCGTATGAATGGAGCAGTCAAAGCGCAAGGAAATGATTTGAACAAAAAAACTATTGATTCGTTCAATGGCAGAAACCAAGGTCAAGAAAATGGTTTTAATGTCTGTTCAAATAAAATCTTCAGTTAAACATGCTTCAAACTTTCATCACCTAATTAACCTTTCATAACAAGATCTCAATAGTCACTTGGAGTGCTCCTAGCAAATAATGCATATATTCATGCAGTATTGTCTGTAGGAGGGCAACTACTAATATCTTATTTATGATTTTTTAAAGTATTAATAATCTTCGTTAATTAACGTTTCATAGAAATGTTCTTTAGGATTTAAAATGAGTCAAAAGTAATTAATTTCAAGGCATGTAGTGTTCATTACCTAGATCAATAATAAGCTCTTAAAAAAAATTGACTCTATTTAATCGAGTAATGGGATTTAAGATCAACTTTGTTCGTGAAATAATTATAAAAAAGCTTAATTACGAATGTTTTTTTGCCATTTGTGAGTTATTTAAAATAGTTTGTGGGATGAACAGAGTTGCTCTTTTTGAGGTAGGTTCGAAGAGCTGGCAAAACCCTAGTACGTAGATGCAAAAAATATGTGCAAGCACTTAATTAAAATCCTGAATGCTGCACAACAGGATTATCTTAATTTCTGTTGATATAGGTATAGGAAATTTCTTAAATTCTACAAATTTGTATCTTATTTTTTGTTGAAGAAAAACTGCTTATCAGGATCGGTTTCTATACTCTGTTGCTTAATGCCAGAGAGTATTAAAATGTAAATTTGCAAGGACAGGACCCATTAAGCAGGATGGACAACTTATAGGTTGCATTGTAAATTTCCGGAAAATTGCAATGGTAGTTTTTAAAAATTTCGTATTTCATTCCGAATCAGTCCTAAATTAAGGTCACCCTAATTTGCATACAATAGAAAGACGAGTTTGGTGAATGAAAATAATGCAACAGCGGTATTACTACGGGTAGTTTATTAGAATAAACGTATTATAATAAATATACTTGATTATAGTTATAGAGATATGCAGATAATTGAGCTATTAATTATTCTAATATTAAGTAGGTAAAACTTATAAAGATGTAAGAATAATATGAGAATAGATAAACTGGAATAAATATTAATATTTATAAAAAAATCTACTATGTACAATACAACAACTCAATTTTTAAATTTTAAATTTTAGTCATCATATTCCGAGTGGTCCGATGAACTATGGTCGTTGAGGTCCAGAGAAATAATAAGGGCCTATACAGTGTTTCCTAGCATGTTATCAGCTTCCCATATTCTTTCTTCAATTTTAATCACATGTTCGACGCACTTTCTCCATTTTTTACAATCCATTATCTCTATTTCTTCTCGCAAGAGGTTTCCAACGTCTCTCATTTTAAAAGTGGTTTTATGCCTGGCTTCAAACTCTTTTACGTGCGCCCACACCAATTCTACGGAGTTTATTTCACAGTTATATGGCAGAAGGCAAAGTACCGTTATATTTCGTTTTGAAGCGATTTTGTCGACAACAAATCTGGCACTTGCTGGAAGTATTCTTCAAAGACATCAACATTCATGTCTTCATGGTAGTCTGCAGTCCGTTTTGATTTAAATGCTAGGAAGCCGCCATCGATAAATCCATTTTTGCTACCAATGTGTGTAATTATTAATCTGTTAGCTTTTCCCGAGAGTGCTTTTATTCCAGTGGACCATTCTTCCATGAGAGCTTGCCTCGCGCTATTTATATATTCATCCTGTCATATCTTGCGGACGGTATATGCTTCATTCAACCAAGTTTCGTCCATACAATAAATATTCCTGTTTACCCTTCGAAACTGTCTAACTGCCCTTAAATATCGTAGTCGCCAGCAGATGGGTGGAATGAAATCATCCTTTTCCATTTCAGACATTATTTTGTCCAAGGTGGGTATTCCTTTTTTTAAGTAAAACGAGTGTGCACTCTTTTCATCCTCATTTATTACAGTTCTTTCTTTCCTGTACTTCTCTTTGATGATCTGATGAGGCCGCGTTTATCCTCGTGCACAAGTCGGTATATTGTTGACTGCCTGACTCCAGTCATATTCGAACAGATTTCAACTATTTTTGCAACTCCGAATGTTATATGAAATAATAATTGGACTACACCTATGGAATACGGCGAAGACCACTTGGTTTTATAGTTCAATAATAATTTATTACTCTCTTGCATTAAGCAACAGACTATAACTATACATGTGTTAGGGAGCGATTCACTACAAGTACAAAGCTACAGGCGCGGCTGTCAAACGTTCACAAAATTCGACTATGTAAGCAAACAATACTCATAGTCAAAAAATATACTTTATTGTCTGAGAAAACAACATTTCTATTGACAAAGCGATCTAGCAAACTAATCTACACATCTATCCAGTCAACTTAAAATAAACAACAAAATAATAAAACAATATCAATAACATTCTGTATAAGTAAAACACGCTCAAACATTTACATATAAATAAAGTAAAATAAAAGTAAAGTAGATAAGTTTATACAAATGTCAAGACTGCAAGACCTGCATTTGTCAAAAACAATTGAATTTTAAAACAAATTTACAAACAGCATTAGTGAGTCAAGCACGCAAACAAGAGACGAAAGAAAATAAACTTCACAATCAAAAAACATCACCGTAATATTCCTCCAAACTGTAATAGGTCCTTTGTATTAAGATGTTTTTAACACTACGACGAAACTGCCTATAGCATGAAATAGATTTCAGGGCAGTACCAAGATGGTTATGCATTTTCTTACTCTTATACAATATTGAATTCTTAGCGAGCGAAGTTCTAGGTATAGGCATTCTAAGGTTACGATTTTCATGTGCTCTGGTACTGTATCTAACCTGATCCGATTGCATCCCGAAGTACTTTTTATGCATGAGGCAAACGGTTTCCAAAATAAACAAACATGAAATAGTCAGTATGTGTTCCCTTCTAAACAGAGGTCAGCAGTGTTACCGACATTAAACCCTACACAGATACCGTACGGCCCGCTTTTGCAAAACAAATATTGAATTCATGAGCTGAATGCTCGGGAACCCCCAGGATGCAATACCATTTTGTACGTATGATTCGAACAAGGAGTAGTACACCATCTTAGCCGCAGAGGCACTGAGCTCATGAGAAACAACCCCAATCGCAAAACATCCTGCAGCCAACTTCTTACTTATGTTCTTTATATGCTCTTCAAACTTAAGTTTATTATCAATGGTGAGACCTAAGAATTTGTATATGGACTTATTTTCAATAGTTTTAGATTCGAGATTTGGGGTAGTGAAGCTAAACCCAAAGGTCATAATATTTGTCTTATGTACATTAAAACATAATTTGTTGGCATCACACCATAGCTTGACATCATGCAAATCGCTATTGATAATCAGTTTCAAATCCTCACCATCCCTACTATGCCACAGCAGACTGGTGTCATCAGCAAATAGTGTAGTGTAAACCTACCCTGAATATTTAGACTTGCCAAATAATTCAAGTACAGTAAGAACAAAATGGGTCCCAACACCGATCCCTGAGGTACGCCTCTAGTGACAACGGAAGCGTCGGAGCAAGTTAAATCAGTTTTCACCACCTGAACTCTTTCACCGAGATAGGAAGTAAACCACATGAGGGCCAGCTCTCCAAAGCCATAGTGTTTCAATTTTCGCAACAATACTCCGTGATCCACACAATCGAAGGCTTTCGAGAAGTCGCAGAACATTACCGCATCGTTTAAAAGAGATCCAACTGAAACCGTACAAGGCAGCGATAGGCCCAATCTTGGAACCACACCACCGACCTGAACGATTGTAGTTTACTCAAGGGCATTTGCCGTGGGGTGAAGATGAGTGGGCTAATGTTTTATTTAGCGACGAATCCCGTTTTTGTCTATATACTGCAATGATAGACGTGTAAAAGTATTTCGAAGACCTGATGAACGCTATGTTCAGTGTAACTTCAAACAGATTGTTAGTTATGGCGGTGAATTAATAATTATGGTTTGGGGAAGCATATCCTTAGAGGTAAAAACGGAATTGGTATTTTTTATAGAGTGTTTAACGAGTGACAAATATATTATGGAGATTCTCCAGGAGCATGTTGTGCTTTTTGCTCCCTTTACTGGAAAAAACTTCATTTTTATGTAAGAATGTAATTAATTGGAAAGCTCGAAGCCCAGATCTTAACCTTATTGAGCATTTGTCGGACCAAATGGGTAGAGAGATTCGTGCAGATGCTATCCGCCAGAAACTTTGTCTTAGTTAGGACTGGCCCTACAAGGAATATAGAAAAACAAATCGGATATTTATAAGGAATCTGATTCTCATTGTGCCAAATTGTTATGAAGCTGTCGTTAATGTCCGTGCAGGAAATACGCGTTATTAATTATTTTCGTACAATTGAGGTGTTTCTCTAAATTGCTCTTAATATTGTTACATTGGCAATATCAAGTCACAAATCGCACTGCGCTGTAATTTGTACACAAGTGCATGAAGCTGTAACAAAATATAATAATACAATTCTATTTTCATTGGTTTGGATTTTGTAGTCATTAATTTTCTAATCAGCAAATTTTCCAGGGCTTGGTATCTTAGCCATCACCATGTATTAAATAGACGTAAAGTGAGGTCAAACAAATCTAACTAGCCCATGAGACAACTCTACATGACCTAAAAAAGTAATGGATTGATCGAATCTGGATGAAAATATGGAAGTCTAAAACTCGAGTCGTTTTTACTTATTTCATATTTAATGAGCGCAGTAAAATTTCTCAAATGTATCCGGAATGTCGTTCATGAAGTTTATTTCCAACCAGTAATTCGGCAAAATGCTGATAATTTCCAGTTTAAACCATACATTGTGGGTTAATTTTGTCATAACCAGAGGTTGCAAATTGGATTTATTTTGAAAAAATCTATGGTCTATATACTGGGTGATGCATGGCTTAGTTGAACCTAGGAAATTTCATGTAAATTCTGAGGTGGCTAAATATTAGCTCCCCTGTACATTTTAGAGAAAAAATGTATTATAATTTTTTGAACAGGCAGACATAGTAAATCCATGTGCCAAATAAGCTTTATTAAGCCAACCCTTACTTAATCATGTGATGTCAAAATTACGAAATTTTCATAGTTTAGGTAATACAGCAAACACCAGCAAATAATTTCTATAACGCCATTGTCAAAAATTGACGTAAAGCCGGACATAACGAATAAAGATTATTATTAATTATATTAATTAAATTAAAAATACATTTTCGTTTCACCAATCAGGCAATCACACATCCAAAATAAAAGACACCATTATGTTTCTCTTACTAAGCCTTTAACTTAACATAACGTACCTAAGACTACAGATTTTTACAAAAACATTAAATAATTAAATGCCCAAACAACCCTCCATTAACAGCTAAACAATATCCTGATCAAAAAATTCATTTCTAGCATTTCTGAGTTGATATTGAGAGATTCTGTCACATTCTAACGAAATACAGTTTTTTAGCTGGTCTAGATTTTCAAATTGTACATCTTTATAAATAAAATTTTTTACGTGACCCCACAGAAAAAAGTCGTTTGGTGAAAAGTCAGGAGACCTGGCTGGCCAAATGAGTAGATGCCGTGGGCCAATAATATTTTTGTTAATAGATATTTACGTTATAAGTCCGGTAAATCAACTTTTACAGTATGAGTGAAATGTTTCGAGACGAGGCGACGAAGGAGCCGAGTCTGGAATTTTGAAACGAATACTGTAAAGGATTTGCCGGACGAATGACGTACAATATTTTATTTCATACTGTTCTGTTGAAAATTATAATTATGTTTTGAAGTTATAATGAAGTTTTATTCTGCGTCGTATATTTGAAAAGTGCTTATACTTACTGGTGAAGACATTGTGTGTTTGACATTGTTTAAACTAAAACTTACAAATTTCAGTCCGGTAAAGAAATTTTACAGGACTAGTCCGGTAAAAAAATTTTACCGTACTTATTGCTGTAAAACCTTATTTTCTGGACTAAATTCAAATGTGTAACTGTGTGTTTTACAATACGGTATGAAATAAAAATATTTTGCAAGTATTCCCTCACCATTAGAGGATTATGGGCAGGACAATCATCCATACCAGATCTCCTGATTTTCGGGTACAACTTCTTCTAGTGCAGGTTTAATTCGATTTTGTAATAAGTCCAAATAGGTTACTGCCTGCAAGGTTGCCTTCCATAAAAAATGGTCAAATAAGGTGGATGTTCTGCAATTCCCGTCTAAACATTTATTTTTTGTGGATTTTGCGTCCGAATATGAACAAGACGATGCTCAGTTTCTTGGCTTCAATACCGGCAATTTTGAACAGGGTTCGTTGTTGAGGGTGAATGTACAACAAATATTTTTCAACAAATCCCTATTATCATTTGCTCTTTCCATTACCTCAAAACAGAATACCATTATCCGTTCTTCATTGCCTTGCCGTAGCTTTGATGTTTTTCATACATGTAAGGAACATATTTATGTTTTTTTAAAGTGCGCAACACTGTGGTTTGATATTTCCTACGGATTGCCCAATAATCCTCGAACTAATCATTTTATGTTTCTCCACGTGCAGTACAATATCAAGATCTCTATTATCCCTTTCTTCAGCTCTATTGACATTCTGAGTTGAGCATTTACAGTTGTTTATTACAGTGCCTTTGAACTAAAATTTACTAATGATAAGTTTAATTAATGAAATGGAAGGAATCTTATAAGGGAATTGAACTGAAAACATTTCAGACACTGCTTTCAAATTGTTTCCTGTATAATACCACTTAATCATAGTTACTTTTTCCTTAATGGAATAGCTCATATTTAGCTATGAGTAAAGCGCCTTCAATGAAAATGTTGTTACTGACGCTACTTTTCGGTTTGTCAATGCCAAATAATAATTTGCTGGTGTTTGCTGTATACCTAATCTATGAAAATTTCGTAATTTTGCTATCACATTTAATTGAATAAGTTAGTATTGGCTTATTAACATTTACTTAAACTTGTCATATGGGTTTATTATATCGGCCTCCTCAAAAAATTGTAATACAATTTTTCTCCAAAAAGTACAGTGGGGCCAGTATTTAGCCACCCCAAAATTTACATGGGATTTTCTATGGTCAACTAAGCTATGCATCGCCCGGTATAGTTAACTAAACATTGAAAATGACTATGTATTTAAACTCGGTTTAAAACTCCTGAATGGCGTCGCGTGTTGAATAAACCTCAGACGAACATATTTGTTCGTCTGAGGAATAAACCCACTGGCCATTAACCCTTGTACCAGGTGATAAGTGCCAACATAATTTTGGTAAAGAAAACAAGAAAGAACATGGGATGTTGTTACTAAATCGGTAGAATATTACTTTCTACACTGTTATTTAGTATGTTATTAATTCATTTTTTTTTCCTAGTGGGTATAATAAGTGGATAAAAATGCAAAATAACTTCTATGTATGAAAAGTTGTTAAGAATTAATATTTTTTTGGTCGCAAAGTTAAGAAAACTCGGCCAACACTGATTGTTGTCAATTTTGATTTCTTATTTTCCGCTATTTACAATTTATGTTATACAGAATGTGTACTTATGTCAAAACCGAATAAGTGACTTGTTGGGAGCGTTAAAATTGCCATTAAAGTCGAGCATAGGAGTATTTCGGCAGATTAATTATCTCTATTATGGTATCGTCATCCTCGTTAGTTAACTCAAAGACCAGGCGTCAAGCAAATCAAATAGGTACAATCAAAGGTAATTTCTCAGATTTTGAGGAACGTTCAAAAATGTTTTGAAAAGTTAGTTAGTCTGGCCTGGAAATCACAGAAGATCACAGAGGTTGAATGAATGTGGGGAGATTTCACGCAAGACATTTGACAAAGTGATTAGTGGGATATTTCAATAAGGAACTACGTACATCGTTATTTAATTTTAATTGCAAAATGTCACCTGAGGGCTACGAGCACACCGTTTTCGCCATGCAGCTAAAAACTTGATTAGCATTTGACCAATTTATTAATTATGATTGACCCACGCGATGCCATCAAGTAAAGTATGTTACCGCATGCTTAACCTAGCGTGGCAGATACGTACATGGCGAGCATTAATAAAATTGTTCGATATGAAATATACTTAAAAAGCTTATCCCATAAAATGCAGACAATGAATGTCAAGGATAAAATCGGCAATTAAAAATTTAATTTATAATAACATAAATTATAATTATTTCATGTATCTTTTGTTGTAAAAAATATTTTAGTTAGTCATTAATACATTAGTGTTACAATAAATTCGCTTTTGAAAAGACTTTAAATCATGAAACGAAAGAAAAAACTCCAGGTGAGGTAATTTTTCTTAAAGCAGAAGTAATAAAATATTAATTTATGTCGCCTATTTAAACCAATTACATGTTAATTGATCGATAGGATATGGGAAACTGCGAATGGTAGATATGTGCAATATTTTAATAAAATTTATTTTTGGAAACAATTTTATGACAGAAAGCTAAAATGCGAATATGAGTATAGACCCTAGAAAATTTATTAGCTAATTATAAGGCATTAAAATATCTAAAAAATAATGCATAAAAGACATACAAATGTTTATTTAGTTAAATTTTTTTATAAAATAATCTTCAAATTCTAATTTATTCATCCATTCTAAATCCTAAGTAACAAAAACAGACATTATGTTTTTTAAATAAATTGCTATTTCGGGTGTACCGATGAGGCTATTAAATAAACTAAAACACTTCAACTTTCTATTTCTTCTGTTATAATCTGCAGTGTAAATTGTTTAACCAATAACTATGGACAGTATGGATATTTGTTACACTCATACGAAAGTCTGATAGACCCTTATTAAATATTATTCAGTTTTAGAAAATAACCATGCATGTTTTTTTTTTATTAACGATGCACAAGGTGTCCTAAAAGCATGTATTACAACGTATTATATTAATTATAAAAAAAAATTACATAAAGCAGCTGTATGCAAAATCCTTTATTTTATAGTGTCATGGATGTCGAACCATGTCTCATCTAAATAGTATATATTTCGATTTTCTGCGCGGAACTGATGAATTTATGTTAAATATGTTTGCCTTCATTCCACCAATTTTTTTAAATTGAAATCCAATTTTGTAAAGGAATCGGCGCAACGTTTCGCAACTACCTAGCAGCAAATCTATCTTTAATTTGCTAATAACTTTTTTCGCAAAGAATTAAGTAACGGAATCTGCTTATGCTCATACATAGCATACACTTCCCTGCGAGTCAACTCTGCATCACCATTTCCAAATACTTTCAATGTGCCTTCGTCAGATCTGTCCTCCCTCTCCAGTGAATTGTCTTGGTCAAGGAACCAACTCAAGGTAGGCCTTGGAATGCCGGTTAACTCCATTGTCCTCTTAATGGCAGCTTCTATTCCCTCTGACGTTTTTAGAAGACCTGCAGACAAATATTTCCTGTAAGATTTTTGACCTGATTTTTTTGTACCTGGTAGGGCGACAAGGTGGGTGCAATGAAAGAAAATGCTTATTTAGACTTCCAAAATAACATACTAAAATTTTAAAGAAATCTGTCCAAAATCCGATGTGTAAGATGTTCTTTCATTTCAAAACTAAAAAAATATAAATTTTACCTTAATATATACTCGTAAAACGATCCTCTTGCAGCACATCTGTAAATGGTACGTTGTTTTTTGTTCGTTTTTCTCTTCAATTTCGTCGTCGGGCTCACAGTTTTCAATCCACGGTCTGAACGTTTTAAAACCGCTAATGCCACAGTTCAAATGATTTCATAATAACTGGACAATTTCTAATGTCAGGTATAATTAATTATACCTAAAATACGTACATTATCAAAATAAAAATAAAATACCTACCTGTTACTGAGAAACGCATGCAAACCAGCCCTTAATTGCTTTATGGGGGTAAAGTCACCCGATCGTTATAAAGCAGGTAAAATCATGACCATTTATCTTGTGTCGGACTATACAGGAAGCGATAGCAACGACAAACAATTGTAGTGAGAGTAACAGTGCAAACTATGTAGTATAGAGTATATCAGACTCCGTGCCCGTAGTTAAGAGTTAATAAAACTGTGAAAACGTTTTTCCCTGCATCGAAAATGGTTTTATAAAACTTGTTCATTTTCACCCCGTCAAGTTGTTTTATGGTCTGCCGCATGAGGCTAGCACTACGATGTTTGGAACGAAACGGAAAATAAAAGTCATAACATGGAGTTTTAAGCAGCGTGTCATAGACCTGCGTACAACTTTGCTGAATATGATTTTTTTATTATAAATTTAGGATTTATTTAAAGATAATGCAGAATTATATGAAAATAAAATAGCCTCAAGGCAACAGCTCGCTTGAGACGTCTCTAAAATTATGTACATGAAAAGAGTACACGTTTAGCTTAAAAGTCACATTTACAATGCTACGCTAATGACGAACAAACAGCACATGTCTGACGCTTGTCAGGGTAGCAGCATACCAAATAATTTTTGGTTATGCGAAACCTGTGTCAATTAAATTACCTTGTATGATCGCGTTGACCTGTTGCCAGATTTGGATAATTAGATTAAATATAATTTGTTAAGATATTTCACGACCGATATCACAATTATTTCTTCATTAAATTATAGATTGATATGATAAAAATTTTAATAATTTTGTAATAGGTATACCTATATTATTCTTTATTGAAATGTGTGCCATGATCATGATTGTTTCTTAAATGAGTCTGCGACTATTTTGAAGCTATCTTCTGCAATCAACCACCAAATTATATCCCGCTGAATAGCAACCTGTAAAGAAATAGAAGTAATAATTAATATTACTTCTATTTCTTTACAGGTTGCTATTCAGAATTGCTATACATAAAATATAAATATATTATATTTTATAATAATAATAATAATAATAATAATAATGTTTATTTGTTATACAAGAATTACACAATTCATTACAATTTACAATATTATTTGAGAACACAAATAAACAGTACGCCCACAAAGGAAGACCTTGTTCGTGGGACATTACAGAATATTAATAATGATAACAAACTTAAAAAAGTACAAAATCATATAAGAAGGATATAAGTTCAATTACAAACATATATATAAAAATGTATCACAAAACAGCTTATACCCAAATGGTTAAAACTCTAAAATTTAAGACCTAGAATTCGATCTAAAACAGCAGTGTTTCCTTATAATAGTTTCAGACCAAAAAATGTTCAACAAAATTACCATAATTAACCATTTTTTATGTCAATGAACCTCGCTATACTATCCCTAGTTTGGCTATTTATAAACTGGATAACAATTTTTTTAAATAGTGAATACGAATTTATATTTCTTATTTCCATTGGTAAACAATTATAGAAACGAGGACCAAGAAAAGCATGACATCTCTGACCTATGGTCTTGCAGATCCTCGGCACCGCAACTTTATTTTTATTGTTCCTAATTTGATACTCATGTCTTGGGCGATCGTTGTTATTATTGTTTTTCCTTTTTTTAAACTGCTGCAGTGCCAATTCCCTACAAAATAGCTGACGAATGTCAAATAAACCGCTCTCCTCGTACAGACTCTCTGTAGGATATAGATAGGGCTTGCCATACATAATTTTAATTAACCATTTCTGTGCTTTTTCCAATTTACTTAAATAATTATTCGTTGCTCCACCCCATGCTATGATACCATAGACCAGATGGGACTGAACAAGAGCGTGATACAATATCCTAAGATGCTTCACATCAAAAACACTCCCAAAGAACTTAAACTTGCAAATAAGAAATCTTACTTTTTTGACAATATGTTTTATATGTTCGTCCCACCGAAGATGCCTATCAATAACCACACCCAGATATTTAATATGTTCAGCAGATCTTATTGTTTTGGCCTTACCTTCAATTTGCACATCTAACGAAGAATAACCGGGTAGATATCGACCATATGACGTAAACGGCAAATAGCAAGTCTTCTCCCAATTTATTGTCAATTTCCTTGCATTAAAAAATTCCACAACACGGACAAAATCTCTCTCGACAACCTCCCTAAGCGCAAGCCAATCTTTGGCCCGGTAAAACACTGCTGTATCGTCAGCAAAGCTAACGACATCACCGGCCAAATCCAAGCCGAAAAGATCATTTACATACAGGGTAAAAAGTAGAGGACCAAGAACAGTGCCCTGAGGTACACCACATTTGACTACTCTATTCTGACATAAGACATTTTCTATCTCAACGCACTGCTCTCGATCTGAGAGGTAGCTTCTTAACAGGTCATAAGCTTCACCCCTAAAACCAATACCCTCCAAGACACTAAGCAATTCGACATGATTTACCGTGTCAAATGCTTTAGCCAGGTCCACGAAGATGCATAAGGCAGGAGTGCTGGTATCAACGGCTTTATTAATTTTTTCACTTAAGTAAGCTATTGCATCCTGTGTTGAACGACCCTGCCGAAATCCATATTGTCTTTCAGAAATTAGGTCATATTTTTCTATATAATCTGTAATTCTTTTTTTAAGAATCCTTTCAAATACCTTAGATAAAGTCGACAATAAAGAAATTGGCCTATAATTGCCAACCTCCGCCTTATCACCAGACTTATATAAAGGCTTTACCTTTGCAATCTTTAACGATTTTGGAAAAAGACCAGCTTGGATTGAAGTATTTATTAACCAGGTTAAGGGTTCTGCCAGATAATTTGAGTACTCCTTCAAAATTTCAGCTCTAATGCCGTCTACACCTGGGGCCTTGTGAGATTTCAGCTCTCTTACTATGTTCTTTATTTCATTCTCTGAAGTTAGTGCAAGATAAATTGACTGGGCCTGGTCTCTCCTTTGAATTGGATGTGAGGTTTGTTTGATTTTGGAAGCCAGGTTTTGCCCAATTTCAGTAAAAAATATATTAAAACGCTCGCAGATAGAATTAGTCGTGGATAGTAGTTCACCGTTTTCATTTTTTAGAGACTCTATTTGTGACCGGTTTCCATTCCCTTGCATCTTCTTTACGCAATCCCAGAGATTTTTTGATGAGTTCCTGTTCTCATTGATAATATTCTTAAAATAATTTATTTTAGTATGCTTTATTAGATCATTCAATTTATTTCGATAGTATTTAAATTTATTAAACAAGTTTCTATCATCTGGATTATTTTTGTGGTTTTTATATAATCTATTTTTTACGTCTATAGATGTCATTAAAGCCCCAGTTATCCATGGTGTCCGAGGAACGTACTTCCTTTTAACTCTTACTTCCCTACTACAATCCTTAACATACTTATTAATGTTAGAGATAAACGCGTTCCATGAGGAATCAATATTAGGAGCACTATATACATTTAACCAGTTCTCACTTACAAATTTGGCTTTAAGTAATTCATGGTCCAGGTAAGTCTTGGTTTTTATGTAAAGAGATGGCCAAAAATGTGTTTCCAGATGTATAAAATATCGAGAAATAAAAAAGTTATAACCCAACATGTTAGTTCTTTCAAAATATCTCAAAAACGAACGATACACATTACACAAGCATCAATAAATTACTCGCATAACTACATACAACTCTTCTCATTTAAAAGCTCCTCTATATTTTTTAGTTTTCGAGATCGCAATACCTACCTTCATCGTCAATTTCATGCAACATTGTATTATGTCAATAAATTTGTTCATATCATAGAAATCTAAGATGTTATTTTTTATCGGGCAGACATTTGTACGCGTAATATAAATTTATATGTAAGTAAGCGCCGCAATATCTTAATAACTGAATTTATTAGCCAGAAGTCTATACGCAGAAAGCCACAAGCATATCAAATAAACATGTGAAATGCGGCATAATTATGGGAACTATTTTTATTTGTTTAAGTCATAAGGATAATAACTACGCATTTACACGGTTTATAGTTTCACTAAGTTTTTCTGTTAAAGCTAATATGCGGTTATTGAGGAGAAAACCGCCTGAACAGCCCACAATTTTATTTTCAATCTGAAGCCAAATCAAGTAAAACTAATAGGAGCTGTGATTTCAGTTCGAAATAACACTCTTTGCGTTCGTATTACTGATTTTTTCTAGAAGTATATCGAGATAAATCTATCATTATAGAATTATAAATACAAATAGTCTCGGCGAACGTTATCGTAAATTAGGTATATCTCAACAAATGATACAAACAAAGGAATGAGTGAAAATCCTTCTGCTTTGTGAACGTGAAATGTATATTTTTTTGACATATTTAGGTCTTAATAAAAATTTAATGTTATGAATACTAGTGAGGACCTCTTATACACAAACGGATCGCCGCAGGAATATAAAATTTGCATTTGGATCCATGACGTCATTGTCGTCACCTACATAACCTTATTTCGTCGTTTTCAAAGTTTAAAATATTATTGGATTGGAACATTATATTGCTTAACTTAACTAAATAATGCTGTAACTAATAATTATAGACTTATATTGGTTAAACAGCGCTAACACGGCATCTAATCCACCTTTTTGGTTCCAACTCGCCTTTTTTAAGTTTACCGGCCAATTATTTACCAGCCCTTTTTGAGTCGATCTACTTTAAAAAAAACTAAAAGAGTTATAAAAAAATCAAAAAAGTCATAAAAAAACTAAAAAAGTCATTAAGAAAAAGTCGCCGAAACGGGAATCGATCCCGGGACCTATGGCACCGCACCTAGGTGCTATACCCATAACACCACTGAATTGGTTACAGTTTCTAGTTAATCTAGTAACCGTAGAATAAAATATTTTAAACTTTGAAAAGGACGAAATAAGGTTATGTCGGTGACGACAATGACGTCATGGATCCAAATGCAAGTTTTATATTCCTGCGCCGATCCATTCCTCTCTTATACCTAATAGGGTCCTTGAAACATATTTAGCCTCTTTAGTTTACCAGGGGCAGACTAAGCTTAAAAAACTGAATGCTTAAATTTTTAACACCCTGTATGATAAAGACTTAAGACACCTTAGACTAAGAAAAAGGTACTCTTGCTTATTATTGGCGATAGAATGAACCGTTCTCGAGAAAAAGAATAAGAAACGAATAGTTGTAGAATACCTATGTTCGCAAAAAATGTGCGTCTTATTTATTTATCGGCACCGAAAAAAACGTATTGTTGTTTCAAACATTACTATGGTACGAAATAAATCATTTTTTACATAGCTGACACACTAATCCTTTCCTTTGATATTAATTTACAGATTTTTGGATTTCGTAGTAAACTCAATTGTGAATTAGTTCGAACTATGGAACACACGTTTATTGAGTTTGCAGATATGTACCTGATGTATGATCTTGCGTCTTGCAATGCTTTAGAAGCCAGAAGGTTATATAATGATAGATTTCCTAATCGTGCTATGCCAAACCAGAAGACATTTCAACAAGTTGACCAACGTCTAAGGGATAATGGTGGACGATTCCAGTTAATATTATTGACTTTCTTCATAATTTTAGAAAAGTTTGGAAAAATAGTACTGATGTTGGTCTAAGAAGAATGCTGCAATTAGAGGAAATTATTTTAAATGTTGTGACACGCCATCAACGAGTACTCAAGAACTGACAGCACAGTTTCAAACATCGAAAACAATATTACATTAAGTTTTTGAAGAACAGAAATTATATCCGTATTATTTTCAAAAAGTATATGAACTGATTCCTGAAGATTTTCCTCGTAGAATGTAGTTTCTAAACTGGCTGTTGAATCAGCAATGAAATAATGTAAACTCCATTAGCATTATATTTTCACGGATGAAGCAAGGTTTACCAAAAATGGTATCACCAATTTACACAACACACATGTATGGTCTGATGAAAATCCTTATGCCACTATTGTTTCGCATCATCAACATTGGCTCCAATTAATTAATATCTGGGCAGGAATCATTGGCAATTTTTGATTGGACTATTCGTATTGCTTGAATGGACAACTTTATTTGGAATTCCTCCTCATTCAAAATAAAAACGGCATCAGGAAGAGACGATGCAAAAAAGTAGACTCATACTTGGGACGAACCGGATCAATAGAGGCCTGGAAATTTATTAAATCATTGCGAACAGAAAACTCAAATAAAATAAATATGAATTCTATAAAACTAGAGCAATGGCAGTAGCATGTTATATAAAAAAAAAACACAAACAATTAAGTGATATAAAGAACCAAATTACGCCCTAAACAATAATCGGGTGCCAGTATTCACCTTAGGATGACCTAAAATAAACTGCGATAAGGCAACTTATCCACCCTTCCTCTGGCAACGCTACGCCCTGGAGGATGTTCTTCAGACACCCCAGCTCAACTTAGGGTAGGTTCGCTATTTTGTCTCTAGATTGAGAGGTTTAGCACTCTTATATAAGTAAGTTAAAGTCAAATCCTGAAGGCGCCACCTTAGTTTCATTTTACTTAAAAGCCTTTAAAGGTTCTAGTGTTTGGCCTCAGAAAAAAAGAAACTAGGAAAAAAACACTTATGTCACCATCGGTATACACTAGCTTCTTATAAGCTCTCATTCACTCAAGCCCTCAAAGTCACTCTATTTAAAATAAAAGCCAAATTTTCGCAGAGGCCAATACAAATATTTATTTTTAAAGTGGTGTTAAGCCCTTGGTTACTTGGTTTTATAAATGCAAGCTTTTCTTACTTTGGTGGACAATTAATACTTAAAGTTATAAGATAAATAAGTCAAATGAAATATTAAAGTGTTAGTACTAGGTTTGACAATAAAATTTCTGAAGGTTTAAATTTATAAAGTTATCGACAAAAGAAAGCAAAATGTAAAACCCTGTTTGACAGGCTCTTACACAAGACGTCAACTGTCAGACCTACACTGTAAAAATGACTGTTCAGTCTGATCTGGCAGCCACATAGACCTACATCCAGGACATTGCCTCAAACTAGGAATTTCCGCAAGGTCTGTGCAAGAACCTCTCACAACTAACTAAATTTACCATAAAATCTCTGTTAGAGTATAATACAATATCTTACGAGTACCTGTGGTTACTCAATAAGCATGCTAGCCACTCGGCCATAGATAAGTTAAAATCTCAAAGTTACAAGTATTAAATTTAGAAGAAACAAATGGCCTTTTGCCAGGAAACAGAAATGTTTACTTTATAATAATAAATTGTAACTATATTTACAACAAAAGTAGCTGTAACAGACTACCTAACGTTCTAAACTACTAGAGACTCTTGTGACTATGTCGACATACGCTACACGTTTACATTGCACAAGCTCTGTACATAACATGGGCGCAAAACTTTATCAAAACACTGTATATCACACAATACGCAAATGCAAAATATTAAGATTTTAAGTTGACTACTTTTTAAAGAAAAATGAATACAGGGTAATGATACTTAGCTGCAACTTTACCTGCTACCCATGATTCATGAAGACTCAATCTTCACACAAACACTTGGTCCCTGAAACAGCTAACATGGATACTGCTACACAGCTAGTCTCCAAGAATTCCAATAGTACACGGCAACTGGCACGTCCCGCGTCTAGGCATTTCCAACAAAAGTAAACTAGTACTCCAGTTTGTACTCGGACTTTTAGCCCCTATCAAGAAAATAATCCTAAAATCGAATTTTAGATATACAACATGAAAGAGAAATCTTTCATAACACCCATCGAGGGTAATTTAGATACTGAAGTTTAAACCTACCTCAAATAACTAACGAGGGTTTCAATTTACGAAATGGCGCTGTTAAAGTTCATTAAAGTATTTTAAATCGGCATTCCGCCTAAAGGAATATGCAAACTACAAACCATACCCTTTTTAAAGCATTTGTGGATGCTTTATCGGTACTACATTAGCCTGCACGGCCCAAAAAGAAACTAAACTTGGGGAGCTATTTCCACAAACGTGCTTTAACTTCCAGTGTCCATGGTCGAAAGGGGCGATTCTTATTTTTCTCCAACGTACATAGTTACCAAAACAAAACAATGACAAAAATTAGTCAACCCTATCTACGGAAACTAACCTCTTTTCATAACATAGAAAACTAATGGCGACCGAAGTCGACCCACGCGACCAAGCAAAAATTAACCAGACGTGGCTGTGAAAATGCGCAGAAACTGTCAGTCTGACACTGACCTATTATCGATTTTCTTAAAACAGCTGATTTACAACAGCCGAGACAATTAACCTAGAACTTAAATACTAGGTTAAATAGTTATAAATTACCAATTACCAATTAACTAAAAGAAATATTTGAAATGAAACCTATCTGCAAGTAGTATTAAACGATGAACAGAAGAAATCAATCCACTTGGCTATGTTTTACAAGATACAAAACATTCCTGGAATATAAACATCAACAAAGGCTTGAAACTAAACATAATAAAAATTTTGGCTATTACAGGTAACTTAATTAGTAATTAATGTTTAAGGTGAGAGTCTTCATATGTCTTTTAACAATTTAAAAGCGAAAACTTAACAGAGATAATTAAACTTATGAAATGCAATTTTCGAACTGTAACAAGCACTACCCTCTAGAACTTGCAGAAAATGGAGAACAACACATGACGCAATCACCAAATAATGATCACATATAAGTAATGGAAGAAATGGTGATAAAAGTAGTCAGATCTTAAAAGAAGGAAAAAGCCGCAGGGCCAAAAGGTATCCCAACAGAATTATTGAAGAAAGGCACACAGAAATTAATAAAAATGTTGAGTAGCGTACTTGACAAATAGATGAACGGAGAATCTCACAGGTTAAGTTCAGGTTAGTGGATCACCCCAATAAACAAGAAAAGAAGCAGAACTGACTGCCAAAACTACAGCGGTACCTATATTAATTACCAGTACCATCAGTAGAGTATATGGCAAAGTCCTAAGACTCTATATATATAATTTATTTATTTATTAGATACACAACAATACATTTTTAAACAAATACAAAGTGGCATGTAAAATTTTAAAAACATTTAATATTATACAACCGTCTTATATACCTAGGTGTGGACCACCTGTCTGTGTGTGTCTGTGTAGCATATGCTCGATATCAAGTTCCTGCATCGTTTCATCGATATCAATACACGAATTTTCCATATTGTAACATGCAGAAGACAACCCCAAAGCACGTACTAAATCATTTAACTTACTTTGAACAATCAAATATGGCTCGCCGGAACTGGAGTCTGGAGTAAAAGTGCAGTCGGTAAACTGTCCTTCGGAGTTGCTTGATGATGCGTTTTTATCTCCAATATCTCACAAAACAATATCTTGCCAATCTTAAGGCACTGATAAGTCCGCATTGTGCGGAACAGGCCTAAAGGCAGAAGGCAAATTTGGATATTCGACCTTCAGTTTTTGTTATGCAAAAATAGCAATCATTAAAATGATTGGTGGGCTCTCACCATACCACTGGAACTTCAAAAGGAATAATTTTTTTCCCTTCCCAATGACACGCTACAGCTGACACATGGGGAGCCCACTGCTTGTCTTGAACTTTGATAAAAACACCAATATATTATTAAATGGGCTTTGTTCACATTCTCAGAAAAAGGTATGGCTTGTAACTCCACCAGAAATTCTCAACAAATATAACACAACTTGTCACGAGCAATTTTGCAAATACGGACGCGTTTCACTTGACATTATCGTCGTTGAAAACTCCTTTTAAATGACCTTGCCAGTATAAAAGGGTCCAAGGAGCCTATTGAAAAGTGGTACGTAGTAGGAATTTATGAATATTTTTTCTATGATTAGAAAAGTATTAGCATTGTGAAAATAATGAGCTAAACTATGTTACGAAGATTGTGTGGGCCAGTGTACTTAGTCACAGATTTTTTTTTCAAATGCATTTGTTTGTTAAAGTTCTAATATTTTTGTGTATCGTATTATATAATTTTGGGCCACAGTACATTACAAGATGTTGCCTAATTAATGTCCTAGTTGTATTAATGTGTACTGGTTCATTTGTATTGCCTTTGATGATTGTGATCAGGTGATATTGTTAATTTTTTCAAAATTTCAATTAAACGACAGAAATTTAATAACATTGTATTTAAAAAAAGATGTTCCCTTTGTTTGGACCAGCAAACATTTTAAATTTTCTTTCAACATAAAGGAAAAATTCCTTTGTCCTTTTCTAAATTTACTGAACTTAACCAAATTTGAAAGAGACGTTCACACTTATTAAATACCGATTTTGGACGTGGTCGTAAGTTCGCGCTTCAAGATTTTGTTTTTTTCTGGGATAAAAAGCCATGACACAATTTTTTTATTTCTGAGCTGAAAAAGCATTAAAATAGCGACATTTTGGAGCTAACCGTGGCGTTTGGCACAAATTGTTGCTTTTTAAGAGTTAAATACGGGGCTGAAATGTTGGTAGCTGATTGATAACACTTATAGTAATATTAGATAACTAGCCTCTCCCTATACCACTAGGTTATTTTTGTGACTTAATGGAATATGAACGCATAAGAAAACCTCCTTGGAATATTACAAATTTATGTGAAATATGCAAGGCCAATATCTCGACTTAAATTTAAAAATACAAAAAGTAAATAAGTGTGCCTTAATTGAGGTAAACACACCTTTCTAATGCAAACAAAGTAAATAATAATGAGAGAAAAACGTTTTTTCTATTTTCCTATAATAGGAAACCCTTAATGTTTGTGTCTTGTTGTTAATTATATCAATGCCCGGGTTTTTTAAATAATTATGTAAATGCCATCTAATAAAATATTTTCCAACGATATTCTCATTGTGTTAATTAATTTAAACGTTTTAAATTATGTGTAGCAATATCAGTTAAACTATTTAATCAAACTTTTAAGAAAACTCTTTGTTTTAGAACGAAATACGAGGTAATCATTCTGGTAAGAATATGTATCTTTTATTTGTTCCCAGACATAATTTAACGTTAGGTATAGTAGTAAGTATATGGGGTTCTAGGTGTAGTCGGGACTATTTTTCTTTACACAATCTTTCGATGTCCTGCCATATTGACTCATTTTTCGGTAACAGATTCAATTTTTTGTCCAGTTCCCGCCAAATCACATGACATGTTCCAAAAATATTTTCTTATTGTTAGACATGGAGAAACATTAAAATGTTTGCCAGTTATTATGCCACACACCGTATATGCCAAAATTACAGTGGCGTAGCATTTGGGTTCTACCGCCCAAGGTGAAGGTCTAGTTAGCCGCCCCTACCTCGGTCCAAAAAATTGAAAAATATTGAAATTCTGGAAAATAAACATTCCGGGGACATTAAAAATAAAACTTCTTTCTTAAGCTGACATATTATGTTTCTACTAGTCTTTAACCCATAAACGACGGAATTTACTTTACTAGAAAAACGTTATTTTTAGTATATTTATGCTTTATTAGCAACAGCAGTAATACCAATGGCTTATTTTACTATAATAATACACAAACTTTTAAAAAAAATATCGTTGCCATATGACAACGCTAGTTCTTAATTGTATACATAGAAACAAAAAAATTATTTAGTATGAAAATAGCTATTTATGCCATCAGTTACGAAATGCCTAATTTTGTGTAACGCGTGAGATTTTTGCGGAACGAACGAAATGAGTTTCGCAAAAACTCACAAGTTACACAAAATTTCATTTCGTAACGTATTGCATACAAGATTTTTTCTAATTTCGAAGAAAGTAATAAAAAAATAAAATTTAATATAATTGATAAAAATTTGGAAAACATAAATTTAGTTTTTCTAATTTTGACATATAACTGATAGCATAAATAGCTATTGTTGCTGTTACTTCATGTTAGTTGTCAGTTTGACATTTTGTAAAAAAGTCTAGACGGAAGGTTTTTATCGAGATTGATATATTTTTAGTTTTATTTTTAAAAAATGAGTCATTCAAGTTCTGAAGAGCTACCAAGCGATATTGAAGAGGCAGCAGGTAATGCTCTATTATCAGTAATTCCCAAAAAGTCAAAGGCAGTTTATGATTTGGCATACGAAAAATTTGTTGCGTGGTGTGATGAGAAGAAAATTAAACATGATAATGAGAAAGTTTTACTTGCATATTTTGAGGGTAAGAAAGATCTAAAAGTTTCCACATTATGGACACTTTACTCAATGTTAAGGTCTGAACTAAATCTGAAAAGGAATACAAATTTGGTAGCATATATTAAAAGGCAAGCGGACGGGTACAGTGCTAAAAAGTCAAAAGTTTTTATTAAAAAAGATTTTGCCAAATTTTTATTGGAAGCTGATGACAAAGAATACTTAATGGCTAAGGTTGCAATGATAATTGGAATGGCAGGAGCATGCAGAAAAGCAGAATTAACATTTCTTCCAGTTGAAAATGTTATAGACGAAGGAAGCCATTTTCGTGTTGATATCCCACCTTCAAAAACAAAAGTTATTCGGCAGTGTGCAATTACCACTGGAGACATTGAAAATACGAATCTTGTTGAAATATTAAGAAAATATATTAAGTTGCGTCCCCAGATTCTTAAACACAACAGATTTTTTGTAAAATATGCGAATGGAAAATGTACCAGAAATCCTGTGGGAATTAACACATTTAGCAGTCTGCCAAAAGTTATTGCACAATTTCTTGGTCTTTCAAATCCTGTTCTATATACTGGCCACTGCTTCAGAAGAAGCTCTGCCACTTTCCTAGCAGACAGTGGCGCTGATCTTTTAAAATTAAAGAGGCACGGAGGTTGGAAATCTAGCTCTGTTGCGGAGGGATATGTTGAAAATTCCATGAATAATAAAAAACTTATAGCGCAAGAAATATTTGGTGAAACATCTAATGCAATGTGCGTCGCTTCCCAAATAACAGCAAGTTCGAGCAATGAAAAAAATATGTCGTCGGGAATTAATTTGAATAATTGCAATAATTGTGTTATCAATATTTATAATAATTAATTAATTTATAATTTATGTTTTTAACTTGTATTATAACAGTTTAATAAATAGAATAATTCTTTTTGTCACTAATTTTGAAATACATTTTTCGTCACCAATTGCATAAAATTTTACTTTATGCAACTAGTTACAAAAAGTAAGACATTTCATAATGTCAATCAGTTTTAAAAAGTGTCACTTTATATGTCAAAATTAGAAAAAGTACATTAAGTCATGTAATACATATGCCTCTATATTTGGAGCACTTTTTTCTCATAATTTAATTATAATTTACGCCAGCGCACCTTATTTTTTTCTTGTTTGTCGTCCAAGATTAAAAATGCCTTATGTTATCATATCTAACATCGTCACTAACTCTACGGTTTATGCTCAACGAAAAACGTGACAAAGGACGTCCAGCAACCTTGGGGTGATTTCGTAATTTGGCGAAAACGACTTTTACGAAATCTCGCCGAAATTGTAGTTGGGTACAAGTGTGACTAGATTTTTTTTTTATATAGGGTCCTAGTATTCCGAATAGCGACATCGATAAGCCAGGAAAATATACACTAACACCATTTATTTTCTCCTTACACCTATTCGAAACCTACTAACCTTCTCGTCTATAAGGTCAGCCCCCTCCAATGGCGCATTTTATTTGCCAATAGCTGAGGGTCGAGAGACTTGAAAATTGCTTAATTTTTATCCAAATTGCCTCCCTTGGATTTACTTTATCCATGTCGGGTTCCTCAGCATTTTCTTCACTTACATTAACGTGAAGCCCGGCTGATGAATATGATTGGAAAGCTAGCAATTACCTGCCATCCCGGCTTCAGCTTTCGTTGCGGAATCTTCATCCGTAAGTTTCGTTGGTTCTGAAGGGTCTATGAATATATTGTAAGTAGTCAAATCATCATCTGAGTATGCTATTGCAATGATTCTTTAAGTGATATCCCCGTATAAATAAAATATAGTACCACAAAAAATGGGGTAAAAACTAAAATTTAACGAAGTGCTAAAAGCATAGCTAAAAGCACTGTTGAACGTATTTGTGAATCTCTGCAATGCTCTGATCGGGTACAACCCTTGACCTTTGTGCATTATTAGCAAACTTTGCTCTCTGCATTTGAGAAACACTTTCTTGTTCTGCTAAATTAATCAAATAATAATCAACCTAGCTCTTAGGCTTCCTTGCCTAACCGATGAGAACACGAGTAGTTCGAAAGCAAACAGGTTATCGCACTGGGGTTAAAGAAATCCTTTTGTTTCAAAGAGTCAGTCAGGGTTTTCCCTGACTGAGGAGACGAATTGAAGTCGAAAAGGACGCCAAAGGTTAATAGACCAAAAGGTTTTGCTTTTGTGCACTCAAAACGCGCCGCTAATTTGCGGAGATTTGCGAAGAGGTACTGCACTTTTGCTTTTCCAAAAGGAATATCCCAAAGGAGTTTGTCCAACGTTTGCAACAGGAATTATCTTTTCCTATATCGTTGTTCGGTTATTGAATCCGACTAGGGACAAACAAACTAAAGGATTTCTTTAACCCCAGTGCGTAAACCTGTTTGCTCTCCAACTACTCGTGTTCTCATCGGTTAGGCAAGGAAGCCTAAGAACTAGGTTGATAATTATTTGAAAAATCGCGTAGTTAAAGAGACTGATATATCGCGACAATAACCTTTGACCTTGGTAAAACTAACAAATATAGGCTCTGGCTGAAACTATCATAAATCATTGAAAAGCTCATCCGAGTTTAATACAAAATTGCCTATTTCAAACAAAAAAACTCTAAGTACTAAGATATTTACACTGCCTCCAGGTCTATTTCTTTTACACTACTTTAAACTACCGAATTAAATCGCACGTATTAAAAGTATAAACATCAAAAAGCGCCTAAGCTTCAAAAGCAATCATAACAGAACACCTGTCTTGATGGGCTCTACTTGTCAAATCATATTCATTTGACGTATATCAGCTATGGCTTCAATCTTAAGTGGGGTTTACATCTGTTGCCACGCTAGTACTATAAGGGCTAATAACACTGTCAATAACGATCACATGTTCTTTTCCAAGGGTCCGCCCAAGTACCGGATGAACTTCGGCCAGGTTGCACCTACTCATTGATTCCATTTCCTTGCACTAGTTTGTGTAGGTCAACTGGGTAGAGTATCGGAATATCCTCAAGTTCTAGTCTTGGTTGCCCAAGTATTTGTTGCCTTTTCCGATCCAATGACTCGCAGTGGCAAATAATATGCTGTACCGTTTCACTTTCTCGCCTGCATAGCCTGCAGCTTAGATCTCCGTTGAACAGTTGCATATAGTGCAGGTGCTTCTTGACGGCCATGTGTCTTATCAGAATTCCTGTGGTAATTGTCAGCTGATTTATGCTCATCAGAAGTACCTGTTTTGTTAGTTACGGGTCTGGATCAACTATGAAAGATTTGCTATGGTTTAATTCCTGTCTGTTGTTCCAGTAGCTTTTGTGTTGATTCCTTCTCCATCGTTTTATGACATCTCGTACTGTGCCACCTTGGGACTCTAAGTGCCGGTTCTGGCCCAATGAATGTTTTCTCCGACTCCTTTCTTGCAAGTTCGTCGGCCTTTTCGATTCCTGTAATACCTTCATGTCTTGGTACTAATTGTAGTATTACTTTGTTAACTTTTCCCAGGGCTACTATCACATCAGTTACTTTCATCTTAGTATTCTTACCTGCTCAATGTCGATAATAAATAATTTTTAATCAACTTCAATTTAGAAAAGCTTGTACAATAAGATGATTAGACTCACCCAATAACAAGGAATTCATTTAGATATGGAACTCATTATGCCCAAAAATCACACAGTCTCAACCAATCCAGCAGGCACCAACTTTTACAAAAGCAAGCAACCTTGCTGAACTCAACTCGAGTCTTCCAGCAACCATTGAGTTCAGGTTAGTTTGTCTTTTATACCTGTTGTGAGCGAACTAAGAACGTATGTTAGTCAAGGCTAGGGGATTCTCGAGCAGCAACAGCAATAACGATGGAAATTTTTAGAGGTTCAGATCCTTCGTTACTGTCAATAAGAAAATTGAAAGAAGTAATGTTAATTGTTGGATTAGGATTACGAAATTATGGATTAAGCTGGCCACTCACGATCCAACGCCGAAGTAGTTGACCATAATTCAATCGTGTATGTGGCACTTAACGGCAGATAACCCTGTCTAGTAACAATGTTAGTTGGATCATCCATTTGACTATAGTATGGTGGCTGGCGATTTCCTGTCGCGAGATTTCGGTTGTAAAAAAAAGGTTAATGAGTAAATGTGACTGAATACGGGGTGATCAACTCTCAACGCAACGCAGGATTCCAGAGCATCCAAACTACTTCACATTTTAATATTATTTTAATATACAGAGTGGCAAAGAAGTCGCGCATAATGCCTGCAACTTTTGAATTACCTCGTATACGAAAAAGTGACCTTTATAAAAGTTGTTCAGTAAATTATTCCCCACATTTCTACCTGCATGAATTTTTTCTGGTTTGGTTGCATAGAGACCAACTTATTTTTTTTAAATGGAACACCCTGCATATGATTGGATATTTGGAATCTACTGGGAAAACCCTGAATCTGTTTTCTTTCAAATATTTATTTATTTGAAATTGTGACAAACTTTATAGTAACAAAATAAATAGCCTAGAAAATTGAACAACTTAACATCGGAATAATAAACAAGTGAAAACTTTTCAGTGGATCAGGTTTTCAAAATGATCACCATTTTCTGCTAAGCAGAGCGTCAGTCGATCCCTGAACCCGTCTACAACGTTTAAAAGAAAGTCCTCTGGAATGGCCCGAATTTCAGCACTAATTCTGACTTTTAAAGATTCTAAGTCATTTGGACGGTTAACGTAGACTTTGTTCTTTAAGTGTCCCCAAAAGTCGCGCTGGCCAGTCAATACCATACCTGTTCGTTTATGCCATTACTTACACCCGGTAAAACCATTCTGCAAGAAGGAATTACCTATGTGATTCTTGAGGAGGTCCAGATATTTTCGCCATTCAAATTACCATCTATGAAAAAAGGTCCCACAATATGCCTACCAACTATGCCCGCCCAAGCATTAACTTTTTCGGGCCTCTGTGTATGACCTTCCTGGAAACAGTGAGTATTCTCAGCAAACCAATAACGATAATTGTGTCTATTAACAATGCCATTTAAATGGAAAGTAGCTTCATCCGAGAAAATTACATTTGTTGCGAAGCTATTATCGGTATTGAATATTTCCATCCTCAGCTCACAAAATTCAGTTCTTCTATCAAAATCGTCCTCGTCTAACTCGTGCACCAACTTTATCTTGTAGGGATGCAACTTCTCCTGCTTAACCAAATTTTTCACTGACTGATGAGACACATTATAATCCATTGCCATTGGCCTGGATGATTGTGTTGGATTTTCATGTATTGAGAGCATGATATCCAAAGCTTTTCTCCCCTGGTTGCTGTTTTAGGTCGATTTAATGGAGGCCTATTTGGATATAATTCATTGAAAAGTTGACAAACCTGATCTTGCAATCTCTTCATATTTCCGTAACCGCTCATTATTAAAATTTCAACTCGTTGTTTCTCATTCAGATGAATCATTGACAATTGACACCTCTTAGGACGCTGTCATGAAAACACCTTAACTTAACTGGTGGGTATTAGGTAGGAATAATTACTCAGGCCTGCGAAAAATTTGTGATTAAGCCATTTTCATTTTTCTCGCCTAATTAGGACTTACATTTCGCTTAAATAACCCCCTTTTTATTCTATCACGTAAACTTTTTTGTAAACCATTATCAAGTTTTTATCTATGAACACTACAAAAGAAATGAAATAAAATTGCTTCTTTTTGTTCGAAACGTTGAGACGCGTTAAAACCCCGTGTTTATTTGAACATTCGTTGAGGGATTTACCAGTCCTTACTATGTGATGCCCAATACAGGGTGACAAATTACTAAACTTTTAACTTAAAATTTTACTAAATATAATTTTAGCTTTACTTGAATTTTTCAGCTTTCACAAAAGGTTCATTAATTGACAGTTAAAATCTTTGTTTTTTTAAAATCAATGTCGATGTCAAAAGACAATGATTGTTTTCGTGTAGAAATTAAATACACATAAAACACGTCACAGGCACGAAAACATCTGATATCTTTGGCTAAAGATTGTGACGTCAAACCAAAAGCTTCGAGAACAATCTAGAAGTTTTCGGTTGTTGAACTTCTTTTGAACTCAATTAGGGTCAGGATGGTGTCATTGTCACGAGTCTAGTATTGCGTTCTATTTTGCCACCGTTCTTAAGAACAAAGGAAAGGTGCGTTGTGTGACGCAAATAGGGCCACGATTTTCAGCTATAAAAACGATGTGAAATTCAGAAAAAGAAGACAGATCTTAATAACCAGTTGCAGAACGAAACTCTGCCCGATTCAAAAATCAATTGCTGATTAATTAATTAATTTCTTTTAAAAATAAAAATAATATTTTGAGACTTAGAAAAAGTAACATGAGTTCAGTTTAAAAAGAAAATTTTTTCAATATGTTTATTTATAAGTGAGTGGTTCTTTAGTGAAGACTAGTATTGTCAAATACTTGCCAGTGTCGTACCGTACAGTGAACGTAAGAACAATGAAAAGTAAGTGTCTGGTTTCGAATAAACTTTATATTTTGGTCATGGTTTAAAAAGAAAAAAAGAATTTATATATTTATAACTGTTACCATTTTCTGAAAACATTAGAAAGCACATCTATTAAATAAATGTCTAAGTAGATTTTTGCTAGGGAGTTTTGAGATTTTTTAGTTTAATTATTATATTTTGGAGCCCTGAGAGGACGGCTAGGGTAATTTGAATTGCACTTGTTGTGGGAATTAATGGGAATGTAAAACAATAAATAATTACTTGATTAAAGTCTATTTGGTCGTGTGAGGTTGGCTACCTGTATAATTATTAGCCGTTTTTTATTTTAACAACTTTAATTGTTTTCAATATGATTTAGGACAAAAGGTGTGCTGTAGTGTTTTATAAATGTTTCAGGATTTGGTATTAAGTTGCTAGTTTTTGATGTTGGCACGAATTGTAAGTTTTCTTGTAATCAATTAGAGAACAAGAGGTAATTATAATATTGGATTTTCGTTGAATCATTTTGTTTAGCATAGAGTTTTTCTTATTTTTTTTGTGTCTGTTATTTTTAATTAATTATTGGTATCTATTGTGTGTAAAGTTTTTATATTTATCAATATTTTGAAAATTTCTCCAATTACGATACTTATATTTAAATAAAGGAATTATTTTAACCCTATAAATTCTCGGTGTTTTTATGCTTAAATTTAGAAAGGGATTTTTTAGTATTTTGCTCTACCAAACTGATTTTGCTCTACCAAACTGATTTTGCTCTACCAAATTGATTTTGCTCTACCAAATTGTTTTGCTCTACCAAACTGATTTTGCTCTACCAAACTGATTTTGCTCTACCAAATTGATTTTGCTCTACCAAGTTCATTCTACTATTCCAAAAAGCTAAGAGAACGAATAGTAATCTGATTCTAACATTTAAGTCAAGATATAAAAATTGTTCATTTTTATTCTTTCTGGTTAAAAAAAAAACCTGATATCATATGATACAGGAACATCATTAATATATGAGAATGTGGAAAAGAATTGAGAAGCATAGGTAAAGTGTAGTTTTGTGTTAGTGCGTGAAAAGAAGGTGCCTATTTCCAAAATAGCAAAGACCCTTGTAGCTGCTGCCAGGAGTTGTAGGCCTTAGATATATATACCGTAAGTAAAGTAAATTACTTTTATTAGAGAGGGGTAGCGCAGCACTACAATTGGTGGAGGCGCCGGGCAAGGCAAATTTGAGCGTAAAATACCCCGACGCTGAGGGCCTACCGAATTTTTTTTTTGGAAAAAGAAAAAAAAAACTATTTTGGCAATAGGACGAAGATTTTTGTAACCCTGTACGAAGATGGCTACCGGTCCTACAAAGACGCCAATCGTTACTACCACGACGTCGACAATGGCCACCACTTCAACGGTCACGTCGCCTACACCTCGTGCTACAGGAGGAGGACCTCCTGCTAGTCCAAATATTGCCCCTGGAAACCTTGTTATAGGTCTTGATTCGTTACCAACATACGATGGAACGACCAATGTTAAAGAATTTTTGGCAGTAATTGAAGAAACAAGTGCTGTTGCGAATTGGACCGACCAACAAATGGTGTCAATTGCTCGACTCAAACTTCGTCATAGAGCCAAGAAATTTATTGACTCTGAACCCGCCCTTTTAATCACTTCAAATTGGAACCTACTGAAAAATTCGCTAAGAAAACAATTTACCCGTCCCTGTGTAACAGGATCGGCAATGAAAAATTTTATGGACTGTAAGCAAAAAACTGGAGAATCCTGTAGACAGTACTTGACCCGTTTAAAGTTACTCGGTAATCAAACAATTACTCTTACCGGAGATGCAGCAAATGACTTACCTATACAACGAAAATTGGAGCAAGATATTACGACTCAATTTATATTGGGACTCGTGATGCCAATAAAGCAGCGAGTTTTGTCAGGAAATCCACAGACTCTTGACGAAGCGTTAGATACTGCAGAAAGAGAAGAGTCTATCGAACATCTCATTCATCCCTCCATTAGTAGAGAGTGCAGAGGAGTGAATTGGAATTCAGCAGAGAAACAAAATAGTTATAAAAAGAATTTTGCCTCACAAGCCAAGGTGTTTAAGTGTGATAAATGCAAGAAGACAGGACACACGGAGAAGTTTTGCAGGATGACCAATCAAATGGTATGTTATCAATGTAGTAAACCCGGCCATTTTAAGGCGTTCTGTCCCCAAAATAATGCTTATCAGCAAAGAACACCTGGAAATAGAGATCAGGTGTGTTACGCTTGCGGAAAACCAGGACACTTTGCAAGAAATTGTTTCAAAAATCAACAGGGGAATGGCTCAAGAGCTTTAAACACCAACGCAGCCACTTCTCAACCCCGAAGTTCGGCTGCCAAGGAAACAAATAGGGAATAGACGTTGAGAGGAGGGTAGGGATATATGCATGTTCAGGTAATAAAGCTCCTAAAGTAGGTAATGCAATTACCGTAAGTGTAAGTGGCAGGGACTGTTACGCTTTAATTGATTCAGGAGCATGCGTATCCCTAATTAAACCCAATATTGCCAAGGGGTTTATAAAAGAGTATAATGGAATTTCCTTAGTCGATATTCAAGGAAATACTATACCAACTTTTGGAGTTGCAAAAATTTCGTTAAGGTTTTCAGAAAATACTATAGTGCAAGATGATTTTATTGTCGTTGATACAGACAGCTTTCGTACTGAAATGTTGCTAGGAATTGATTTTTTACAAACTCACGGGATTAAAATTGATTGGAAAAGTAATTGTATGTATGCATTTGATAATGTGATACCACTGTTTAGTGAGGATTTGGAGGTAGCAAGCAGGGCTTCATGACAAAAGATGAAGAAGGGTTTTGTAGTCGAATTGCTAAGTTAGAATTCGAGCTAGTGCAATTAAGGCAAGTTATGGCAGGTTTAGATACCAGAGAAATGAAGACTTGGTCAAAAGATACTTCTACGCAGACTTTCTCGTTAGTGCCAATAACGGAGGAAGAAAGTTTAAAGGTGATTGGCACTCGCCCTGAACTTGAACCACTGATGGAAGTTTCTTCGACTAAATCTGGGAAGACTAAAGCTTCCCTGGTAAATAAACTAAAGAGGAAGAATATGGAGATTTTGAAGAAAGAAAGTTTGAATGACCTGAATGTGAGTCAGGAGGAAGTTTTTGCTGAGAGAGAGCAAGGTAAAAGAGAGAGTTTTTTTTTAACCCGTATGAGGATGGATCAGATGTTGATCCTGGACTGAATATGTCAGTGCCAAGCATGGGAGAGAACCTTAACGAAAGCAATTTTGAAATTTTACGAGAACGAGAAGAAGAAAAAGGTAAGCCAAGTGAATTAAAAGGAGATAGCAAGTGTATGAAGGCTTTTGTGAACTTAAATCAAGAATTAGTTATTCCACGGATGAGTGAAGCTGTGTGCCCTGTTATTCTTAAAAACATGTCTGAAATTAAGACTTCGTGCCTGATTATGGAGCCTTATTCTGATCTACCAGAAGGCTTACTAGTAGCTAGAGTGTTGTGTAAGACAGAAGCCTTATCAGCAGATAATGCCCAAGAGAGGCGAGTAAACTTTTCTACTGAGAATGAATTAAATATCGGGAATAATCAAAATGTTTCTTTTAATTTCAGAAAGGAACTAACAAAACTACCACCAGTAAAATGGAGCTTATTCGACCGCTCCACTAAAAGTGAAGAAGAATCAACCGTGTCAAAGAAATAAGCTATCTGTAAGTTTAATTTAAGTTGTTATAGTTAAAAATAAAGGATAAGATAACTAAAATAGGTACTTGAATAGGGAGATAAAAAGCGATAATCTAGGAAAAGATAACCACTTGAAAACTCAAAGATACTTTAATTATGAGAACATGGGAAAAATTTAACACCTAAGAAACAAGAATTTTATTTTCACACGAGAACTTATCTAAGTACAGATAAGTAAAAAGGACTAATGAGCTTTACTTAAGAAAAGGAAAGAGGCGAAGAATAAAGACACCTGTATAAAAAATTCATATAGAAAACAAGGATAAAGCAATTGTCGTTTAGGGTAGAAGGTGATAGGGTAGGATTATTTTATTTACACTTAAGTCAAACTAATGACGGAGACCGAAAGAATAAAGATATACGTTAACAAAGGAGAGCATTTGATGTCGGGTGTGTTTTTGGGGTAGCAAGAATACTTATCTTAACTATTAGAATACGTTTAAATCCCCACCACCGAGGGGTTTACAAAAATTCTTAGTGATGTAACTTACGAAATTCAAACGACCTTACAGTAAAACCTTTGAACTCTGATTGAGCGGTAGTGTGCCACAACAAACAGAAAAATTTAAAAGATAAAAGTGCAGTTTACTTTATCAAAGTAAAATAAAAACAAAACCATGACCACGTGGATAATTGTGTTTCTAACCTATTTGCGGTTGGTGGAGGACAACTCCATAAAGAATCTCCTGTTGCGGGCTTCCCTGGTCCATTTGAGGGACCTCTTTTTCCTGTTGGGTGGAGACAGACTGTGCTATCCAGCTCTGTTTCCGCTAAAGGCATTAGTGGCCTTATGGTGTGAAATGCTACATGCAGAATACAGAACTTTCCTTGTACATTGGGCCACAGCGGAAGGAAGAGAGCTGGAAATGGGAGCATGTGATTGCGCTTTATGCTCCCCACCAACCGGGGTCTCGGTGGCTTCGACCTATTGGGGTTTCCTAATGCAAGCGGGGATCCCGCAATGTCCATGCAACTTGTGTACTGGGGGTCCCCTAGGAGGTCAACCATCACAGCCACCCAGAGTCTCCCCCCCCCCAGCCAGGGCCATCCGGCGTCCCAAGAGGAGCAGCCCGCCAGATCCTACGACCCGCCAGACTCCATGTGGCAACGGCGGCCCCACCCCCATCACCTGCAGGACGACAGGAAGCGAGGGCCGGATCCCAGTTCGTGCCCCTGGATCCTCTCCCAGTGATGCCTCAAACTCCGGAGGGCCTCGGACATGGCAGGCCCCACCGCCGGCGCAATAACACCGCCGACCCAGGACCAGTCATGCCACAACGAAGCAGACCTACACCTGTGGGGCACGGACGACCTGTGCCCACAGAAAATGGGCCCCTCTCTGATAGCTATCAGGTGGAGCAAACTGAGGAGTTCCGATTACGTTTCCGTAGGATCTAAATGTAGTAAGACAGGTTGAAAAAAAAAAAAAAAAACAATTGGGACAGTTTATAGTTCATAATAAAAATGTAAGGTAAATTTAGTTAAGAATTTAAATATAGTAGACGTAGGTGATTAATTTTACTTTAAGGAACAGTATTATTTCCCATATTATAAGTAGAAAAAAAAAAAAAAAAGAGAATTTAATCATGAAGGTTTAACTGTAGTTGTGGAATTGCAGTTGTTTTGTTGCCAAATATTTTGATTTTGTTGGTTCCACGAAAATGCTGGGATAGAACATGTACGATTGTATATTCTAGTTTTTATATTTCTTTCTATATTTTTTTTACCTTTACATTTTACAATGCATTTATTACTATTTTACAATATATATTTTATACACCCTAAATGAATAATTTTTATTCGAGTAGTTACAGACCATTATTTTTTATTTATGAAGGAAATCAGATACTTATAGTAACAGGTAGGGACGACAAGTCAGTTGAAACCACAAAGAGTTGTAAATCAAAAGGGACATGAACCCTTGACTTTCTTTTTCATTGAAGATTTTACCATCTGGTAATAAATAAAGCACACAAAAATTTCAATAATAAGTAGACCTGTCGAAAAAGCTCTTGAGAGCTATTTCGACTAGATAACGGGGGAGTAATGCTCCTGCTGCTAAGCTAAAAGAAAATTACAAAAATCTTGAAGAACTGCTTTTGAGAATAAATTATAAGCAACACAACTGGATCTTATGCGGTGACCTTAAAATTTTAGCATTGCTTTTAGGTCAACAATCCGGATATACAAAATACCCATATTTTCTATGTGAGTGGGACAGCAGAGCAAGAGATGACCACTGGACCAAAAAAAACTGGCCACCAAGAAAAAATTTAACCCCTGGCTCCAAAAACGTAATTCGGGAAAGCCTAGTTGACCCAAAAAAAATTTTATTACACCCCCTATATATAAAATTGGGACTGATGAAACAATTTGTCACAGCTCTAGACAGAAATGGTGGCTGTTTTAATACTTGTGTGAAACATTTCCGGGTCTTTCTGAAGCTAAACTAAAAGAAGGCATCTTTGTTGGGCCACAAATAAGAAGGTTGATGAAAAGTAATGAAATTGAGATGGTTATGCAGGAACACGAAAAAGAAGCATGGACAGCTTTTAAAGAAGTTGTAAATAAGTTTCTAGGAAACTACAAAGACCCGGAATTTAAAGGTATTGTTGAAAACATGTTGGACAAATTTAAAAAGTTAGGCTGTAACATGAGCATTAAAGTTAATTTTCTACATGCTCATCTGGACTATTTTCCGGATAACTTTGGCGATGATAGTGAAGAGCAAGGGGAGCGCTTCCACCAAGACATAAAAGAGATGGAACGGCGATATCAAGGGCGTTGGGATGTTCGAATGATGGCCGACTATTGCTGGATGCTTAAAAGGGACCGTTCTACCGCAGAATATGCAAGAAAAACAAGTAAAAGAAGCTTTTCTGGAAAAAGAGAAAGATTTTCCAAGAAAATAAAGGATTAAATGTATGTTATTTTTTTACTACCTCCGCGGTTTCATTATTTTTTTTTGTTGCTTTAATATTTTTCTTGTTTTTGCTAAATATATATAAATATTTTTACTTTTTGTATTGTTTTACCATTTTGTTTAAAAACCTTGCGTGTAAGAAAAAAACTGAAAACAGATTTGAAATCAGCACCACTGAAATACTCAATTTCAGTTGAAAAATTCAATTCACATTTTACAATGTATTTAAACGCAGGCCTGTGATATAATTAGGAAGTTTTTCATTTTTGAGCTGTCATTATCTCGGAAACGCTTGAAGAGAGGTGAAAATCTAAAATACAAGTACAGAGTTCTCGCAGTAGAATCCAAATACGTAATCATATGCAGGGTGTTTCATTTAAAAAAGGTAAGTTAGTCTCTATGGCAACCAAACCAGAAATGACATAAAAAGTTCATGTAGGTAGAAATGTAGGGAATAATTTACTGAACAACTTTTACAGGTCACTTTTTCGTATACGAGGTAATTCAAAAGTTACAGATATTATGCGCGACTATTTTGCCACTCTGTATAATAGTTACAGGGTTGCATTAAGTCTGCATTTTAAACTTATGTGGAATGTTACAGGTTCTCCCAAACAGTTTCATTTTATCAAACATACTTTTTTTTAAATCTATAACTGAATATTAGCACATTTCATCAATCGATGTTTAACAATATATTGAAAGAGAGGTTCCAATTTAAAAGTTTAAGTAATTTAATACAAACAAAACAAGAGTACCTACCTATACAGTTTTTGTTTTAAATAGCTCAAGAAAAGTTTACTAGGGTTCATCAGTTAAGGTAAATTTTATGACGTGAAAGTAGATAATATTTCATTCGTTTAATATGAATCCGGTTTATTTTCAACCTATAAATAAATGTCATTAATATGCACCATTATTGCTGCTCTCATCTCACATAATAAATTTAAATTCAGGACATAACTAAATCTAAGTGCAAAATTATTATGCAGGATACACGCCCCCGTGTATTCATGAGAGACATTAAAAGTGTGTGTTTTATTTAATAAACACGCCTTTGACATTCGAAATAAAAAAAATTCTAATTATACTGCGTGTTCTTTGTTCTTTCCCGCGCTGCATTGAATAATATCTCCGGGTCGACAATGATAGAAATTTTTATTCAACGGTGCAGTTAGGTAATGTTTAAAAAATGGCACATTTGGTCCAAACTTTTTTACGCGTGTGTAGTTTTCGTGGATAATAAACAACGTCATTTTAAACACTTCTATCTACGAATTACTCATCCATCTTTCAAGGACAAATATACTCTATGGTGTTGCTTTCTTTTATCGGATTTTATAGCCTCACTGACGAGCTGTTATACAGCGAAACGCATATATGTATTAGTACTATATGGCTATTACCCTGAATATCTTGAAACAACAACGGAGATAGAAAATCCAGGGGCATTTCGACTTGTGCGCATGCGCCGTAAGGGTATTGCCAAATGTACTTTTATTTCTTTAGAACAGGGCAGAAGAGTGAGCCTTAGAAAATTAGAGCAATGATAAAATTACCAAAAATCTTGCTAAAAAATTGTAAAATAAGCATTAAGTCTGTACTTCCAAGTGCTTTCAAATTATTTGTTTCCATTTCTAAACTAAAACGCGTTAAATAACAATTTCATATAACTGGAAGGTGACAACATCTCATTTTTACTCGACATAACCTCGAAATCTTTAGCAAATGTTAATTTGTTTGACAGTTCGCTTCATCGAGTTGATTTGGTATTATTAACGGCTTTTGTGTACTGTTTATCTTTATTTTTCTGCAAATTTTGATTGTGTGTGTGAAGTGTGATAATTTTGTGACGATGCCGAGGAAAAACAGAATATTTTACATTATTTTAAACAGGCGTAAAAACTTAAACAAAGATTTATCGTTCTACAGGTATGTACCTAGACCGGATGTTTCTTCCTTTTAACTTACCTACGTTAATTTCGTGAGGGAACAATAACTAGGTAGTCCATTTCCTAAAGATTATTTTCCTTTGCTGCTGTTGATATACTTAGGTACCTACCTATTTTTATCGAAAATTGCATGTACTTCAAAGAATCCTACAAAAACCTATTATTTTACTTGCTAAACTCTAAGAATATTTGTAAAATATCTAATAAAAGTTTTATTAATATGTTTACCTGCGTTCTTTTTCTTTTCTCAATCGAAATAATATGCAAAATCTTAAACAAATCAAAAACTTTAATGTTTGTTTACAAATTTCTGTCCAGTTGTCAAAGTGAAATGTGATAACCTCATTTTTTTTTCGTTAAAGCAAACGTCTAATTTCCTTCTCTCGTGCATGCGCACTGCACGAAATGACCCTGACGGAACAAGAAACCTCGGCTTCACTACGTTTACATTGGTTAAATGGGCAAGGCGTCATATAGTACTAATACATATACCTATGGCAAAGCGCGTCTGGGGATGAATTCGGCGAAGGGAACTCGAAGGGGCGAAGGGGTACTCGGTCCGTATACCGAATTTGCTTTTAATGCTGTGCTCCTGCCGGCGCCTCCTGAAAGGATGACCGGCTCGCCGGGGCTTTGCAAGATTTTGCTTCTCCATTTCTGGACTGATTTTTGTTAGACAGGCCAGGTGATGCATTTGATTGCCACAAGATGTCGCTTGAAAGCTACATCTGCCATTATTCATGTTTCTTCATGTTAAGTTGAATACATGTTGGAGAGAGACACATATTGGTGGTAACAAATTCGGAACCATCTACGGATTAAAGGGCAGGCTAAGCCAGGCTTTGCTTAACATTGTTCTGAATGTTGTGCTCTTTTTATCTTTCAACTTCAATTCGTTTTATTTCTACCTTGAAACTTTATTTAACTACTAAACAGTTCTTTTCAGAGCTATTTCCATCGTACTATTGTGTTGCCGGTAAGTATTTATGGACATTTGTTATTATATATTCATTTTAAGCATTCTAATTTACGAAAATAACATAATTACATTTTTTAAGTCCGGGTCTGTACCTTAACGGCTGCCCATAGTATTGCTGCCAATATTATTCCTACTAAAAATTAAATAGCTAGAGCATGACTATTGTCATATAACATGTCGCCCATCTTGCGGGTTTACTCGCTGAAAATTCTATATCAAAATTACAGTTTTCTAACTATTAATTGTCGATTCAAATTTAAGAGGGGAGGGATGTCTAGAAAAATCATTATATAGAAACCGTATGCTTGAATGACTTTTGTATGATAATGCGTTGATGTCTGTGATTGATATACTTTCGTCGATCTTGTTTCTTGCGTTTTTATAAATTCAGCAGGTCATGTTAGCATTAGCATTCGAATTAGTACATACATGCATGCTCGGTACGAGGTGAGTCATTAAGAATATGCGCTATTATACATATAAAGCGGCAATAGGATACCAGGTTGGGAACATTTTTTTGTATCTATCTATCGAGCTTTACAAGTGTTACATTAATCATATCTTCGACGACGAATACTTACTCTGAATCCTTGAAGGCATATTTCATTGAAGAGGAATTTGAGCCTCTTTTAAGCATATACATAAGACTAACTCTACTGTCGCCCATCAACGAGTGATTCTGCTTGACAACTCTTCTTAGTCGTAAGGGTATGGTGATACTATTAGGTTTTGGTATCTACAGCATGTCCACAGGTTGAGTTAACAGTAGGTATAATGGACCAAAAATTTTTTTTGCTTTTGCTTTTTAAGAAAAAATGCGATGTTTGCTGAAGAGAAAATTACCTTCATTATTAATATTTGATCAAAATATCATTCACACGTAACTGTCTCAGTGTGTCAGTTGTGTGATCCAGAACTTCAAAAGCATTTGGTTTAAATGTAAACTATTGAATAAAGAGTTTTTGTAGTACAGTGTTTTTGAGAGCCAAGTTTCACACGAGTATGTTGTGAAACAGTTTAAGGAAAGCTTTCTCGGAGACAATATAATGAAAATGACTATTAGAATTTAATAAAGAAGTTTCATGAAACCACTTTTGTGATGGTTCTAAAAAAAAAGAATCGTGATGAAAATGACGCTGTGGCAGTCTTAGCTCTCCAATCCGTGGACGAAAATCCACTGATGTCCCTCAGAAATCGTGCAAAACGTTTGGAGGTTATAGGAAAAAGTCAAATACAGAAGATTTTAAAAGAACACAAAACTTTCCTTATAAAAACCCCATATCAATCAAACTCTGGCAGATGGCGATGAAGCAAAGAAGCTAGACTTTTGGTTATAGGAGGGTGGCCAAGTTTTGAGTGGAAATACAGGGTTTCAATAATTTATTACATTTCCGGATAAATCTACTTTTTTTACAAATGGAACTGTAGGATCTTAACATGTAGGTCTGCTAAAAACCCCGAATTTAGCATTCCTTTTCGAAGGCAATATTTTTATGAAGTTAATATATGGTAAGCTGTATCTTTTCATAGTATAATAGGTTCATATTTCTTCAATGGCACTTGTAATGTGAGCAGTTATTTGGAAATGTTCAATATGTTTTCTTGGCGAAAGTCTTGAACACTCGCCTTTGGATTATCAGAATATAATGTTTTTTCGTTTACTCGGAAAGTAGTGGAATGGCCCGAGCGCAAATTTGAGCAAGGTGGATTGGGAGAAACGACTCAGTTTTGTTGCCCCCAGGAAGCCCCGACTTGACTTTGGCTGATATGTTTCTTTGGGGGCACTTAAAACAACTATCTTATACTACTCCAATACCCAACAATATTGTTATGATTATTGTTATAACCTTTTATTCCACCGGACTGTTGTTAATTTGTCAAGGAAGCATATGCCATTGTCGAACCTCCTCGAAAGTGGAGACATTACCTAATCGGTAAACCTTTTCGACTTGTAACAGATCAGAAATCAGTTTTCTTCATGTTTAATAACAGACACCTAAGAAAAATTAAGAACGATAAAATAGAACGCTGGCGCTTGGACCTTGCATGTTTAAGTATGATACAATTTACCGCCCGGGAAAAAAAAATACTGTTGCAGATGCATTATCCCGCATTTCTGCAAGCTTAAATGTTTCTGACCAAAAACTACAAAAACTTCAAAGCGATTTATGCCACCCAGGAGTAACAATAATGGTACATTGGGTTTATGTTAAAAATCTACCCCATTCGGTAGAAGAAGTAAAAAAAATGACGGAATCCTGTCCAGTATGCGCACATGTTAAACCACGTTTTATAAAAAATGGATTTTAAAGGGCCGCTGCCTTCTTTAAGCCGTAATAAATATCCGCTAACTATTATTGATGAATATTCGAGATTCCCTTTTGCTTTTCCTTGTTCAGATCTATCAGCAGCTACTTTAATTAGACATTTATCCAGCTTGTTTTGTACATTTGAAATGCCAAATTTTATTCATTCCGACAGAGGTTCTGCTTTGATGTCAATGGAATTTAAACAGTTTTTATAGTCAAGAGGTATAGCAACTAGCAGAACAACAGCATATAATCCTCAAGGAAATGGCCGAATAGAACGGGAGAATGGAAAAATTTGGAATACAATACAATTGGCAATAAAGTGTTAACAATTGGGAATTAGTTTTGCAAGAAGCCTGGCATTGTATTAGATAATTACTTTGCACTGCTACTAACGCAACCCCCCCATGAAAAAATGCTCGCGTATAACAGAAAGTCTACTAACGGTTGTTCTATGCCAACATGGCTAAGTACACCAGGAAAAATTTTATTGGAATCTAACCATGACTATTCCTTTGTAAGACTCTCTGATGGAAGGGAGACTACAGTATCTAATAGACATCTAGCCCTAAGAGGAAGTGGAAATGAAAAAGAAAATCAAGACAGCAATTACTCAGACAGTCCTGATTTTCAAAACTCTACAGCTATTCCAGAATCCGAAAATACGGCGACTGAAAAATCAGACTGAGGAGATATTCCATAAAAATCAGACTTTTGAGTCATCTACTACCCACATAATAATGTACTTGGAGGGAGACCAAGTAGAGAAAGGAACTCCCCAAAATATTTAGAACGATTTTAAATGAAGGGAAGAATGTTATGATTATTGTTATAATCTTTTATTCCACCTGACTGGTGTTAATTTGTCAATGTCTCAGTTTATATTTGTTATAAACTATCGCTGTATTTTTTAGTTAAATAAAATCAATATTTAGATAATCTCTATTAATACTTATCATTTCAAATATTGACATCCTAAAGGAAATAATTACCGAAGCTGTTTGGTCAATATCAGATGAGGAAATTGGAAATAGCTTCAACCATCTCAGGAAATAATTGGAAAGTATGTTGAACACGGGGGTGGAATTTTTGAATTATAATTGGTAAATTTTTTATTTTGGCAATTATAATTTATTTAATTAAATAATATTTGAAAAATTGATACATTTACGTTTGGCGTAACGTATAAAATACTAAGTCATAGTAAAGTGAATGATTTCAGGTTGTTTAAAACCTTTTTAATTCCGAAATGCAGTTTTCAAATTCGATCAAATTTAACTGAAATTTCAAATTATGGATGCTAATACAATTCCAATATTTATTATAATTTCGATCAAACGTTAAAAATAAAGGTACTTTTCTCTTCAGCCAACATCGTACTTTTCAAGTTTTTGAGCTTCTTGTATAGATATAAAAAAAAATAAACTAGCCTTTATTGTCGATATTACTGTCATTCTAGATTATTTTGCGGGTATATATTACAATATTCATATCACTATACAAGCATAATAATATAATTACCATTCGACCTCGTAAGAAAATAACCTAAATATAGTCGATGCAAAACAAAAACCGATACACGTCATTAATCAGCTGATAATTGTAAATCCGTAAGAAAACACGAGGAAATTAAATTTGGCCAAAAAGTTTTAAAACTTTATTCAATATTGAATTTACTACAAACCTAAATTATTCTTCATTGATACGAACCCACTTATAGTAAATATTTTGTTTATTTAAGCTTGTAAAAATTATATAATTTGAATTTTATTGGCCGATAGTTGGCAACACAACTATAAACGGTGCGGTGGCGTCAGCTCGTTCCTCGGTTTGGTTTGACGTTTCATGCAAAACTAACCTCAATTGTTTGTGGTTCCGTGTAGCTGTGCGTCTATTTTTTAACAAAAACTTCAGATCTTTTCATAAATAGCATTCAAAACTGTTCTATTAAGAGAAACAAAAGTACACATACATATCTCTGTCGATTACGTTGTTTACTATTTGCCAAAAATGCCGAAGCATTTAAGAAGTTGGTGCAAATAGCTCATTCCTTCTCTAAGAAGATATTTTTAGGAAGAACTTAACAATAATGGCCTATTGTTACCCTTGACAGTAGTACAGTGAAGTAAATTTAAAGAGTATGTTAAGGTCTAGATATTTTATTTCTACTTTACTAATTTTTAGCGTGTAGCAGCTGCCCTAAATTTGAATATCTGCACTGTAAGCGCAATTTCAACAATAGTTAAGGAAAATAAATTATTATAATCACCTTAGAACGAACGTTCTAATTGAAAGAGAGTTGTAAATGAGTCAAGATTGGATATAAGTTCTACCTTTGACACTATTTATGGAATGTACGAAACAAGTAAGTTGTATTATTTAAAAATTATAATATTTTACATCGGTTATTCATAAGCTGCAACTTTTTTTAGAACATTATTCTTTAAGAAAATAGGCTTTGTATGGGAAAAAGATAAACTTAGGCAAGGGCTTATGGAACTTTTCTATGTAGCTTTCAAACAACTGGTAGTTTTGAAAGAATATAAAAAGGAAAAAGAAGCATTCTTGTACCAATTCGTTTTCTTGGATGAAACATGGATTTTTCAGTTTGGTACCATTGGTTGATCTTGGCAAGATGAAAATTAAAGAAGTATTGGATCTACTAAAATTGATGGAAAAAAAGGTATTATGCAGTAAACAAATATATAAACTATGGCAAATTTTGGTATATTTGTTTTGTTTTTATGAAAAGTCGATAACTGACGTCACTCGAAGGGTATGACACGCATCGGTTTTTGTTTTGCATCAACTATATTTTCCCTTTTTTCTTCTACCAATCCATAAAATAATGTTGATTTTTAACAAGATATTTTGGACACTTCTGTGGTACACTCTGCAATAAAATGATATACTTTTAAATTTTTAAAAGTCAGTTTAGGTTAGTTTTGCTTAGATGAAAACATTCGCGGGGGTACCCACAACTCAACAAAGTTTCATCGCATCAAATGAATGGTATAGGAACGCATAAGAAACAAGCAGAGACATTAATTTTATATTATAGATGATTAGATTTTTAAGAGCTAATTATTTAGTTTAAGTAGTCACAAGGAGGTACATATCATAAAAAAAAATCGTAATTTTGCCTATATCTAAGAGTAAACTTCCTTTTTCCTTCGTGTTGTTCAAGGAAAATGCTATTAGACAATGTTGGTTAGGCTTATTTTTTTTTATTATACAAAGGCAGGGCGGTAAAATGCAGAAAAAGAGTCGCTATGACGGTGGCAGTGTAGGCGTGCGTAATAATTTTTTTTTAGTTATTTTAGTTTTAAATTGCGTAAAATATAAAAACAAATACCTACTCATCTACTGGTCATTACTGCCATAGCTAGGCTATGAATACCTTTACCTTTCATATATTTATTCATTTTACAAACATCGGCGTGTAAATATAATTAATTATAAATTAAATATGATAATTCTAAACTCCGACAATGCCTGTAAAATTTCTCAAGGTGTCATAATGTGTTTTATATCCCCACTAATTCAGTGTCATATACGATAAAAACAAACAAAACAATTAGTAAGGAACAGAAATCCGCGCTGATTTTTTGATTTCGGCTTGGGTTGCCAAATTTACCAAAACATTATGCTAGCCGCTATAAGAATATAATAAATTATATTAAGGCATTATGATTCGCAATGTAAAGAAGAAAATCGACGGTATATAATATGTTCCAGAGTATACAATATACAGGGATATGCATACGTCTAATTCTTTTAAGTAATATACATATTTGAATTACACAGAAATTAAAATTTTATGAAAATTTAAATTGAGGATTACAGCAACGATGTGCTTTTTTTGTTCGGATTCCTTTCGTAGCTCACCGGCCGTGTGACGAACTTTACAGTACTCACGTTTTTTTTTCCATTCTTAGTTTTTATTTCCGAATGTAAGGTATACAATGAGATTAAAAGGCGATTACCAAAATATAAGAAGTTGGTGGATTTCACGTCAAATAAAATTTTTCCAAATTATTGATCTGTTTATTTAATACTTCTTCTAGAATTTATATTTTACAAAAATAAAGAATAATACCTGTACTGATACAACAACTAAATTTTTCAATCAGAAATGGTATTTTCTATACAAGCAAAATGTTTTTTTATAAAGAATAACTTTCTGTCGAAAGATTAGATTCATTCGTGGTATATAGAGCACGAGATAGGACACTCTGTGTATACAGTTCAAAAAAAGTTCCAAATAAAGGATTATTAATCGTCAAAGATAAATTTAATTCTTACAATTAAGTACAATAATTTAAAAAAGCTAATGCTGCGGTAATAATAAAAAATCTTGTCTTGTAAATACAGAGCCGCTGTCCATGCATGCTACGGCTTCCAATCAGAGGATCATGTGAAACTAAATCAACAGTTTTACAGCGCAAATATTAGTTGAGAGTATAGTAATATGCATTGTCAAGATTTGTTTTTCCGTTTATGCAAATCAACTTTTAACAGAGAACTTTTTTAGCTGTTCGGTTATTTGATGTTAGTCCTATGGTGGATTTTTATTGTACTACTATTTATTATTGTGCATAAAATTATTACCACATACCTTCAGCAAAGCCCACGTGCCAAAAATACTTGATACAAAACAAATAAAGGCTTTACAAAGTCAATATTAATCAGAAACTTGTCTTGGTCGTTTTTACTTGTTCAACTACTTTAAAGGTATATAATATTACATTGATTATTTCAATATTTGTAATACGCTAATTTCAACTAGGTACTGAGAAATATTAATTTTTATCGGCTACATACGAAGTGCACTTGCAGCTATTTACTTGCCATACATAAACGGGATTTAAAGAAAGGTCGAACGGCCTACAACAAGAAATAAAAGGCAGTAAGAAAGGAGAGCTTAATTAAGATATTTGTATTTCTTCAACAATGTATCCTATTCATATTGGCAATAATAAATAAGTGACTAGCTCCATTTAGATGTAAAAAGTATTCCTACTTATAATTTTAACTTACTGAACCAAATACTTTGGGTGAAAGGTTATGCAATGGCAGAGGCTGATCTGGAGGGACTGTGGTTTCCTGATTTCCTAGCAGGCGCTGCAAAATGAGTGGGAGCTAATGCCGCAAAATGAGAAGCTCGGGGGGTATAATTACTTTTATGTACTTCCAGAACTAAAGTAGGTACTTTACTCCCGCCAAACGGGGACTAAAGTGTATTCGGACAAAACGAAATTTTAAAAAAGGCCTAATATTCATTCACTTATTTATATTCAGACGGATGTTTACGTTTGTACAATTTACAATATTAAATAGTTGATTTGGTTGATCGCTAGTATTATTAAGAACTACATGCTACTACATATACAGTATGTCCGGCGATGTGGTAGACAAGAGGGTAAACGGACCAAAAATATCATTTTTCGAGGAAAAGTAATTCTTAATAGAAATTATTGCTTGCTGAAAAAATACGATTGTCGATGGAAAAAGAAAATTGTATATTGGGTGTCCAAAAAGTTAAAAATACAAACTTTATACAAGAGTAGAGTAAAGTCGAAGCAAAAGTAAAAGTAAGTAAAGATTTTAAAGTTTAGCATAATGATATTTAAAGGAATTGTTTCAAATCATCACATCTTCTAAGATATTGGTTTGCATTACGTTTGGATAGCAATAATATTTTTGCTTTAAATTTGCATTTCATTGAAAAGTTTGGTAGGCGTACCTTTGATTTTGTATAGCTTTTAGTATTACCTTAAATTATTAGTGTCAAGCAAAACGCCATTGTCAGTAACTTGTAAAAATTTTATTACTTTACAATATTAACAACGGAGCCAAGAATACATTTAATCCAATGTTATGATAACGGAGATTTTTCATACAGATACGTTATTGAAAAATTTCATGAAAGGTTCCCCAATGTACCCGTAACCAAATGGGCGGCCTGAAAGCTGGTCAAGAAATTTCGTGAAACGAGATTCGTATTAGACTTAAAAAAAAGTAAAAAGATACTACAATAAAGATGATGCAGCGACTTTACTCATACGGCAGTCTATTAGAGAAACCCCCACACTGTCCTTGAGGAAAATAGTGAAATAATGATAGTTCTAAATGAGCTCCTTATTGTTTCCAAACGAGCCAGGAATATTTACCTATGGTATACTCGTACAATGTCTGGAAGATTACAAAGTGTACAAGCACTTGTGAAACAAAAATCTCCACAGTGTACCTTGACACATTGCATAATCCACAGAGTACCTCTGGCTTCCAAAGAAATGAGTCCTGGTCGGAATATTGTGCTAACGATGGTGGTAACCGTAGCAAATGATATAAAAATGGGACCAAGAATCTTTCCTGCACTTTGTGAAGACATGGATGCAGTACATTCAGCATTAGTATTTTATAGCTAGGCAAAATCGCCATTTCTTTAGAAGAGGAAAACCGACCGGAAGCCGAAATTGATGAAATTAAGCTACTTACTTACTGGTCGACATATTCGAGAAATTAAATACCTAAAATCTTCGACCCCAAGGAGCAAACACACATACTATATTGGATAGGGAAAAATGAAATTATCAAATCACAAATCACGCACGCTTGTTGTAACAAATTATTCGCTGTTAGCATAATCATTATATAATTGAGCAGTGGGAGCGAAGCTATGGGGGCTACTCCCCAATAGAAAACTGGCTCTGTGGGCTTAGGCCCCAGAGCCCCCGTGGTTCCGGCGTCTATGCGTGTACCTTACTTATTGACTCGGCAATTGTGTGGAGGCGAGAAGAATTTATCAGATACATTTTCAAATCGACGTTTACCGCACCGAAAAACTTTCGAAAGGGTTGATCGTAGCTTAAGAGAAGCAGGTAAAAAGTGAAATAAAAAAAATGCTAAAATTAGCTATTCTTTTGCTAATCCATTTTAGGAAATTCTTTGTCGCAACGAGGTGAAGGAGGGCCTCTAAGAAGATCTAAGAAGAGCAAGGAACCCTCAGCTAGAGGAGGAAATTCTGGATGAGATTGCTGAAAATCCCTCTAATAGTGTAAGAAAACTGTCGGTTTAAGTTCATGCGACAAGGTGGGTTGTTCGTGAGACCCTTTAAAAACAACTGCTTCATGCGGGCCCTCCCTACGGAGATATGTACCCCTGAAGGACGCCGCTGAAAATCGCTTTTCCTTGAATAACTTTCAAAGTACTTAACATAACCTAATAAAAATTTAATGTGATGGACACTAGTAAGGACCTCTTAAAATAGTGTACTTAAAATAGTGTACTTGAAACATATTTAGCTTTTTTAGTTTACCAGGGGCAGACTAAGATATAAAGCTTAATGCTTAAATTTTCAACACCCGGTATGATAAAGACTTAAAAAAAATAAATTTGTATAGCTTGCATCTTATACTAAGAAGAGGTACTCTTTTATAATGTCGATAAAATGAACCGTCTTCGAGAAAAAGAATAATGAAGGAGTATTTGTAAAAAACTTATGTTCGCAAAAAATGTGCGGTTTATTTATTTATCGGCACCAAAAAAACGTATCGCTGACACATTGATCTTCGATACTTCGATATTGATTTACTAATTTTTGGATTTCATGGTGAATTTAATTGTGAATTAATTAGAACTATGGAATATACATTTACTGAGTATGCAGATGCGCATCGGATATATGATCTTAATAGAGGGGGATCTATTGTCTAGCCTCCATCCGATCTTCAGACCTAACGCCATTGGATTTTTACCTGTGGGGACACATGAAAAACTTGGTGTATCGGCACTAGGGAGGAACTTCTACAGATAATCACGTTTCATTGTAATGTGATAAGGACCAAAGCTGGGTTATTGTGGCAGGTGCAGCAGTCCTCAATTCGTTATGCCCGCGTTCCGACTTCACGGAGCTTATGTTGAACCCTCTTATGAAGTTTTTCAATAATTTCGTTAAGGTGCCTCCTATTAGGTACATCACTGCGTTTTTTAAAATTTTTGTATTTCATCGGATTAAACAACCTAAAATAAAACTTTTCTCTTGTTTGAATGACTTTCGTATCCCACTTTTTTGTCGAGAAACAAAATAGAAATCATGGTGCTTATAATTAAAAATAAACCATGAATTCGTTTACTATTCTTTTTCACGAAAAAGATCCATTTACTCGACAATAAACAAGAGTACCTTTTTTTATTATAAGGTGCAAGCTACTTAGATTTATTTTTAGGGAGGTCCTGTAAGAAAAAAATGTATAGGAACTTGTCATTTTATTCTTTCATGTTTTATCTTAATCCGAGAGATTTCTCACATTTTCCCGGACAACCTGTATAGAGTAATACAGTAAAGGGAGTTACCTAAAGATAGTTGAATTTTACCAAAAATTTCTTTGTCCTATTAAATTTGCCGTTCAGCGTATAGTATGTCAATAATTTAGCCACTTTGCCCCTGTTCTAACATATAAATCTGAATTACGGCAGTAAACAGCAAATACAAATACAATAGTAGATACCCACAGTTCAAAATTTGTACTCCAGAAGCAATAACAAATTGTTATTCGACTTTCAGAATTTTGTTTGCATACCAAACAGTTAATGCAAAAGCTTTGTAAAACGCAGAGCCTTTACCTTTAAAGTACTTTGTATATTATAATCCTCGTAGCTTTTATCTTGCTCTAAAGCAAAAACTTGCCGAAATGTCGTTTAGGTTCGGATCGTAACGATAATGTTCTTTGTACTTATTTGGTGGATTTTATTTCTTAAATAAATTTAAGAAACAAGTTTCCGCTCTCAAAGAACTGACGCAATTTAGATAATGACCTGGAAAATTACCGATAAAAATGCACTGACAAATTCGTCTCACCATTCTGTGCGCTCAAAAAAATGTTATGTTTAAAAAGACGCTTTAAATTTACCAGTATTTAAAATGTCAATCGAAAAGTAGGGAAATTCCTATACCAAGATTCATGTATATTAATTATTATGGAAGGTACGATATATTGTATTAGTTTTATAATGGAATATCGCTGCACAAATTAATTTGTGTCAGTTTTGGTTATACTGTCACCAATCAAAAATAAGTTATTTGATTTAATTAAATTTGTCGCTTATTGTGTCATGCCCTGATAATGACTGTAAGTTCAGTCAGTAGGAATTGCAAAAACAATTATAGCTACGCAATAGAATTCCGATGTACTGTTAATAATTGGACCTCTAGATGGATCCCGGTTTTCAAAGCGTTATCCCGCGACCAATAATGCATATTATGGCGGTTTACTCCTCCATTACTATGGAAAGTAGCTTCATTAGTCCACAAAATTCTGGAGAGGAGGTTTCTATCTTCCAATATCATATTGAGTAACCAATAGCAATGATCCAATCTTCTATCATAATCTGGCGGGGTCAAAGCCTGGTCGAGCACAATATGGTAGGGATGTAGCCTAAAGAAAAACAAAATACTTATTACATACTTGAAAACTATCAAGAGAAATACTGGCATTATTCTAAACTATTTAAGAGTTATAACATATAGATATAATTACTTACTTTTCTTCTAATAAAATCCTATGCACAGTAGAGCCTGTAACGCCCAAGTCTCTAACAATTAATCTAATACTAATTTGTGGATTATATTCCACATATGTCAAAACATTTACAATGTTTTCCTCGCTTCGACCTCGGCGGCGTCTGCGATATACGGGGCGACGAATACTTTCAGTAGTACGAAAACGGCTAGCTAAACGATTGAACATTCTACTGTCGTATCAGCGCCTTTGAGGGTATCGTACTGCGTAAACCCGTTCAGCAATTGTTGCATTTCCCAAACATTCAAAATACACCGCAAGATATCAACCACTTCTTCAAGTAACAGAGGCATTTTGAAAATCAAATACGACACAACACTGTTGGCACGACAAAAATTTTGACGTAATAATGAAAGGTGACACGCGTGCACAGTTTCAATTCATATTTTGTTTTTCCAAGGCCTATTTGACTCTTAAAACAACCTTTACAATGGCAACTTGAAAACAAAATCATAATCTTCCGTAATTATGATTATTGTTGTTGATATCTCCGGATTGAAAATAGATCTTAACTTGCGGTTTTCGCTTACTTCTTAGACTTTTATTCATCCTTGTAATCGGGTAAAATTGAATATACTATTATATTCACAATAATGGAAAAACGCGCAATGTTTGTGAAGTTGTAAGACAGCGCCCCCTAGCGCCTAGTGTAAAACACATATTGCCGTACTTCATAATATGGTATATAGAGTGAGAAAAGCCCTTTTAACAAACTACAGCACTATCAAACCTCCTGCTTAATGGTATTTTCAATTCTCATTAGCTAAACGAATCTCAATTAAAAAAATCGAGGAATCAGCGGCAAAACCTGTAATGTTTAAAGGTAAGGTCCATTATCGAAGTTATTTAAAACAATTTACAAGTCGGTACTCGAAAAAGGAAAATTCTTTCTCTTCCCAAGAAAGTTCCAGTTTCAAGCAAAACTTATTATTGGTGTAGATAAACTTTTAAAAATACACCTGAACTAACCTGAACTAACCAGATTGGAGAAATCTTGGTGATATCCCAACAAACATATTAAGTAATGTAGACCAGAACGGAGGGAAAATAATCCTAAATTGGCAAATATTTGCTTATTTTTGCCTTAAATGTTTTCTTAAAAGTCACAAAAGATTCGAACTCTAAAATCTAAGTCAAAATTTGGATATCTAGAACTTAAATAATTTGTTATAGGGAAGTCTACTTGTAGTTTAATTTACCTAGTTAAAAATTACAAATAAATTACCTCTCTTAGACATTAAAAATATTTAATCCTAATAAGGAATATGATTAGGTAATAATTTACTTAATTGTTACTTAATATATGTGTTCAAAATTAAGGAATTTTTTGGCTATTACGCTAGGTAAATATTACCTAATTATTGCCTACAAAATGTCCAAATAATTTACTGACCATGTAGTTTTAGAAACAAGTAATATTTTGGATAATTTTGCCATATAAATTGTTCCCTTTTGTGGTTAAAAATTGAGCTACTTCATAACTTTCTGATTAACCTCAAAGGCTAACATTGCTTGTACAGTTAATAATAAAGAAAAAAATAACTTTAAGGTTAAAAATATAAAGGCGGCCATATTTAATAATTATTAGTTTTCCTGTTTATCGACAACTATAAAAAAAAAACAATAATTAAAATTTTAAGAATTACATAAGGTGAGTGGAAAATCCATTAGACTACGATATCTTTCGTCAACGAAAGTTTTTTTAAAACTTTAGGTACATAATTATGTTTAGAATGAAGACACTCTGTTTTTAGGTTAATGGTAAAAATATTTTAAATTATCGTAATAATACATAAAAAAATGCATATTTTAAGGGCGCGTTTAGTTTTTTGAAGTATCATCACCATAATTCACAAACACATTTCTTTCGCATCCAAATTTCGGTCCAGAAAAATGATAAAACTTAATTATATCACTTTATTGTTGAAGTTAAAATAAGCGGCCATTCCAAATATCTACTTAAGTCGAACTCCATTTTATAATTTATTTTGTCCTGTTGGAAGTGTTGGCATAAGTTGTTGTATTTTCTTTCTAACACCAGATATAATATGTTTTAGATGATGGTAGTTTGGTTGGATAATGGTCAAAATAAAAATGGCTTAGAAGATCAAATTATTTATTTATCGACGTTTCGACCTATATTAGGTCATCCTCAGGATTCTAAAATATAGAAAGGGTATTGTGAAGGTACATATTTAAACATTTTCTTTAAGTATTAGGCTTGTATAGAGCCCATTAAAACAATATACGGTTAAAATAATATAGTAACATTCAGTATATAGTAATTTAAATCAACATTTAACTTGCATACCTATATATATATATAAATGCAAAACAACATTGTATATGTAGGTTAACAGTCATACACCTACATAAATCTAGATCTTCTGCGTAAAAATGGCTCATTACAAAACACATGATTGGACTCGTTTTTTTTATAAATATTTTTTATAATTTTTTTTTTTATATTAATTAATTAACAGTAGGTATGCTTGGATTTTTTTGATTATTTTTAGCAGTTGGTATGCTACACTTGGCGAACGACGAAAAGCAAATCAAATGTTAACAATAAAATCAATTTTGTGGTAGGTATTATTCTCCCAACAATGTTCACCAATATAAAAAACTGATAACGATATGTCTATTGTATTAGATATCAAGGATGAAGGTAGAATGACTTTAATTGAATTTTTTATATACTGGGTGTTAAATATTTAAGAATGTTGAAATATGAACTGCTTAGATGTTCGACATCTTGTTTTTTATTTATACTATTTTTATCTTTTTTAATTTCAACCATCTCATTAAGTAATCGTTTTTTATTTCCATCCAAGGCTACAATTTACGGTAGAAAAAGAACATAATAACTCTATCGCATTCTTAGATGTGTTACTTGTTAGAGACAATAACAATATAATAAAAACTGATTGGTACCAAAAACCGACATTCTCTGAAAGGTATATCAATTTTAACTCCCAACACTCATTTCAACAAAAAATTAATATAATTAACAACTTAAAAAACAGAGCACTAAAACTATCACATCCTGACTTCCACCAAAAAAATAATAAAAAAATTGGAACTTATCTTATAAAAAATAATTATCCCAAAAAATTAATAAACAGAATACTATTCAAACAAACAACCAACATCAATAGATCATCTCCAGTAATCTTACCAAAAAATACATCTGTGTATATGACAATACCCTATATAAAAAACCTTTCGGAAAAATTAGCGAAAGAACTGAGTACCGAATCAATTACAGTAACCTTCAAGAATGAAAATACACTTAACAGACTTTTCACAAGACAAAAGACAACAACACCACAGAATCTTGAAAGTAATATCATTTACAAAATCCCATGCTCGGGGTGTGATGGTGTCTACATCGGACAAACCAGTCGTTATCTTAAAACAAGGATATCAGAACATGTTAGAAGTGTAAGGCCTATTAATCTTATAAGAAACACTAATAAAACGGCTCTTGCCGAACATTGTGACAGATTTCTACACCAATTCCAATTCGATGAAACTCAAATTTTAGCAAAGCAAAATAATTATAAAAAACGATTACTTAATGAGATGGTTGAAATTAAAAAAGATAAAAATAGTATAAATAAAAAAGAAGATGTCGAACATCTAAGCAGTTCATATTCCAACATTCTTAAATATTTAACACCCAGTATATAAAAAATTCAATTAAAGTCATTCTACCTTCATCCTTGATATCTAATACAATAGACATATCGTTATCAGTTTTTTATATTGGTGAACATTGTTGGGAGAATAATACCTACCACAAAATTGATTTTATTGTTAACATTTGATTTGCTTTTCGTCGTTCGCCAAGTGTAGCATACCAACAGCTAAAAATAATCAAAAAAATCCAAGCATACCTACTGTTAATTAATTAATATAAAAAAAAAATTATAAAAAATATTTATAAAAAAAACCAGTCCAATCATGTGTTTTGTAATGAGCCATTTTTACGCAGAAGATCTAGATTTATGTAGGTGTATGACTGTTAACCTACATATACAATGTTGTTTTGCATTTATATATATATATGCAAGTTAAATGTTGATTTAAATTACTATATACTGAATGTTACTATATTATTTTAACCGTATATTGTTTTAATGGGCTCTATACAAGCCTAATACTTAAAGAAAATGTTTAAATATGTACCTTCACAATACCCTTTCTATATTTTAGAATCCTGAGGATGACCTAATATAGGTCGAAACGTCGATAAATAAATAATATGATCTTCTAAGCCATTTTTATTTTGACCATTATCCAACCAAACTACCATCATCTATACCCAACTGTGGTCACTAATATCAAACATAATATGTTTTCTCTGTATTTTTGCCCAGTGTCTTATTGCTCCTATTTAGGTTATATTTAGGTCAAAAGGTTGGTCTCACTTTCCACATTTAGACGTAAAATAGGTCTATATTTATTTCACTTCGTTTCAACTTATTGGACCGAAAAACCCTATCAACCTATTTTCGACCTTCAAATTACTTTAGTTTCTTTCCCCACATTGGGCAATAGGAAAACAAATGTAGGTAAATTATCCCTATATATAATTGGTCGTGCAAAATATTTGACCCGTTTAGAGGTCGAATAAAGGTAAATTTAACTTAAAATGTTTGTTGGGATGGATTTAACGTTCTATACACATGTTATTGACATTGCAGGAGATATGGGCGAATGCGATACTGAAACTTTGGATGACGGTTTTGAAGTGTAAGAATTGGTTTTATTGAGCTCTATGTTGTACCAAGTAATTTGGAATAAAAAACTTTTTTTTACTCTTTCAAAACTGCTTTACTCCCATTTCGACATAGCTACATATCATCCATCTTTTTTTTCAAATATTGAGGTTCTGTTGATGCAGTTTTTTTTTCCATTAGATGGAAATTGGTGTTGATAGGTGGTAATATATACGAAATTGAAAGTCCGGCGGTCAGCTGCGAAACGCTTGAAACTTTCTTGTGCTTTCCTGAAAATTCCCTTATAGTGAATTAAACTAGTTGTCAAATTGGGCGCCTCACATAATATATTGGTATATTGTCATCAATATTTGCTAGATTTGCCATATAAAACAACAAAGATGCCAGCATTAACTGCAGATAAAAACCTATAATTCACACCAGAAGGTGACAGTAAACAAGAATACAGTCATATCATGCAAGTAAAAATTTTAAGAATACGGGGAAATTATGAGAACACCAGGTTCTGGTAGAAGAAAGATCTCGCCGGATGATGAAGATACCGAGCTTGTCAACTTTTTAAGAGAGCATCCTTTGAAGACAGCCTCAAACCCGAGAGAGGAAACCAACTTCCCCGGATCCTCCCAGAACAGCAAGACGACGACTAGGAGCGTCAGATATAAACAATTGATGTGCTGCAATGTTTTGCAAACTGTTCAGCAAAGAGTGACGGCTGCTGCTAATCGAGATATTCCTCTTCGAGTCATGATTCCATCAGTTGAAGTGGTATATTGAGAGGATTACATTTTTCAGCACCACAATGCACCAATTAATCCACACGGCAAGAATTGTTCAATAATTCACCTGAGAAAACAACCGTGGAGTTTAAATAGTCGATACCTCAAAATTATAGGTATTGAGAACGTTAGGGGGAAAATGACAAAATATATATCTAGGCATGATTTTAAACCGAAAAGCCGAGAAGACAGAAGATACTTGAAGCATGGAATGAAATAGCTCCCGAATTTACAAGAAATAAGCATGTCACGCCGTCTATACGCCGTCATCGACAGGACGATGCAATGACGAAATATTAATTATTAAATTTCGCTTATTTTTACTAATGATTTATAATAAAAATACCTGTATTAAAAAAACAGAAAAGCTTTTCAAAAACAGAGCATTTTGAAAACCTTCATCTTTACCTCGTATAGTAACGTGAAGTAAGGTGAAATCATAGATACCACTTACCTTTTCGATAGGTTTTCATAATATTATAGAAGCAACATATTTCGATTTTTTTCTTGTACCAGTATTAATTGGCCGCAATGGCACCAACGATCGGGGAGTCCGGATTCGGTCGCGATGAAGTGGCATTACTAAGTGCCGGCCTCCGAAAGCCGCACCCTTTATTTTTAACGTCAAATTGTTAAAGTTAGCTTTAATATTCATCTGGTAACCACAAAGTATAATGTCTTTTATTGCCAATTTAAACCCAAACTTTGACTCGTCCTATTTTATAATAAGTATGTTGTATGTTATTATTAAGTGTTGATTTTATTTTCTCTTTTTAACCCTTAATTTGACTTTGTATCGTATGAGATACGACGTTTTCATAGCGCCATGGTTTGGAGTGTACCTAATAATATTTCATACCGCTACACTACATTAAGATGATCTAGCATAATCTATTTTATTCGAATTTACTAGGTATATATGTTGCCATCTATGAATCAACAGTGAAAATAACTCATAAATATTCAGACATGGCGGTCTGCTGCAGCAAGTGGTCAAACAATCTGGTAAGTTGCATCAATTTTTAGAATAATTACTATAGGTTTCTCCTAAAAAGTGTTTAAATGTGATAGTTACTGCTTTATAAAATAAAGGAAGATATTCAAATAAAACAACGGCAGTCTACCTCCACAATATGTATTTCAATGTTTATATCCTACATGTAGGTTCTAATGAATGTTCAAGACTGAATGAGATGTGATATTTCAAATTTTGGTCAAGGTATCTTTGCAGAAGGGGATTCCCAGTCTGCAGCCACTGAGACAGGTGGTGAAGCAATTATGTCATTTGTAGCTATTTAGAGGAGATTAATTTAAGTGAGGTGCTCAAAGATGCTTCATCTAACCGTGTCTAGGGTGTGGTCAACAAAATACTGGGTTAAAAGAGGTTAGACGTGAGAAACACATTCTTAGGAGATAAACGAGAAATGAAATGAAAATTATACTATTTTAAGGTTGGAATTTATTAATTTGAAGCCAATGGGCAGGGGGTGAAGCAATTATGTAGGTTTGTAGCTAATTAGAGGAAAATGATGTAGATAGGTGCTTAAAGATGCTTTATCCAACCATGCCTGAAGTATTGGCTAACAAATTGTTACGTTAAAGGGGTTAGAAAATGAACATAATGTTATGATTGAAAAAAGGGAGATTTAAAAAATTAAAATTGGATTTTTAACATCTTGACTAGAAGTGAAGTATTTATGTTAAAATCACATTGTTTTAGCTAATTAGAGGATATTACAGCTCAAAGATACTTCACTTCACCATGCTGGCGTGCAGGAAAATGTTGGTTGTCAAATGGTCATGACAGCTTGAAAAGTCGAAAAGCAAAATACAGTGACAGTCGCATGCAAGAGAGGCGCAGGGGTGTACGAGAAATTGACCAAAAATCGAACACTGGTATACGATCAGTTGTGCCGGGAACAGACGACGGGCACTGAACTGAACTCCACACCAAATGGGTGGGGGATAGTAGTTTGTGAGGGTGAGCAGTAAGGTTGCAGAGTCCCGTCGGTTCCCGACACCACAGAGGTGACCAGGGGGGCCACGATCAGGTTATGGCGACAAGTGGGCATTGAGCTTCAAAGTTTAAGTTGGGTACAGTGCCAAAGTGAAACGTATAACAAGTGGTAACAAAAGATGGCGCATAACAATACCAAAGTAAAATAAAAGGCGTTCCTAAGATTAGTAGTGATTATATGAACCATAGTTACAATGTTATTTGAAGAAACACTAGATCAGGATTAAGGTTAGATCAATGTGAGAGAGATTATTTTAGTAATGAATACAAGAATAGTATAGAGAAGATGGAATGTTACTTACAAGTCTACTAGATTAAGATTATATAAATGTAAAATGAACAATGAAATAGTGAGATTATGATAAAAATGTTGTGTGATCCTGATAGTTGAAAAACTGCTGAACAAGGAAAGAGATAACAGAGAGAGAGAGAGAGAGGGAGGTGAACCTAGTTAAAATGAAGGGCATTGAAGAAATGTGTAGAGGAGTGATTAATTTGGTCATTGACGCTGCTAAAAGACGGATTCTTGATGGCAAGTATTACAGACAGAGTTCGGGCCTCGCGATGGGTTCTGCCCTTTCACCACGCTTAGCTGAACTTTTTATGTCTAACCTTGAGTCAAAGATCATGAACACTTTTTACACACATTATTGTCATTAAGAGATATGTCGACGACATTTTTGCAGTTTTTGATGGCAGCCACGAGGACCTCAATAACTTCATTACCTTACTAAACTCCATACATCCTTTAATAGTTTTCACTCACGAATCTGAGACTGATGGCTTTCTACCTTTCTTAGACTTAAAACTTACCAGATCACTTAATAAACTCAAATTTGCCATGTATCATAAACCCACTAGTACAGACTGCATTATCCCTTTCTCTTCGAACCACCCCTATAATCAAAAGTTAGCAGCTTTCCACTCTTATTTCTCTCGCCTTTTCTCGATTCCTCTTGACAATGCCGATTTTAAGACTGAACTTGATATCATCAGACAAATAAGCTCTAACAATGGCTACCCTCAAAAATTAATCAATAAAATATATTTGAAACATCTCAACAGACATTTAAACCGGAAATTAATTCACAAAGAACCTTCCACAAAAAACTTTTTTTCTTTATCTTTCTGGGGTCCTCTATCTTATAAACTTAAAAATATTTTTCAATCATTCAATATTGATACTGCTTTCAATACTCGACATTCTCTTAAATCATTCATAGGCAATTCTAAAGACAAAATTCCACCTCTCAGTAGATCCGGTGTATACAGAGTCTGCTGTTCCACTGATAATTGCAATACAGCCTATATTGGCCAAACTGGACGCAAATTTTACCGGAAAAAATCAAACCTAATTTCTCGAGACACATAGTTGCCAATAACCACGAATTTAGTTCAGATAACAACACAACTCTCCTACATTTCTGTCATAAAAGCAATAAACTTGACCTCCTTGAAGTTATGGAAATTAACAAAATGTTGAAAAATCCGTCTTTTAGCAGCGTCAATGACCAAATTAATCACTCCTCTACACATTTCTTCAATGCCCTTCATTTTAACTAGGTTCACCTCCCTCTCTCTCTCTGTTCTCTCTTTCCTTGCTCAGCAGTTTTTCAACTATCAGGATTACACAACATTTTTATCATAATCTCACTATTTCATTGTTCATTTTACATTTATATAATCTTAATCTAGTAGACTTGTAAGTAACATTCCATCTTCTCTATACTATTCTTGTATTCATTACTAAAATAATCTCTCTCACATTGATCTAACCTTAATCCTGATCTAGTGTTTCTTCAAGTAACATTGTAACTAATTATTGTTCATATAATCACTACTAATCTTAGGAACACCTTTTATTTTACTTTGGTATTGTTATGCGCCATCTTTTGTTAACCACTTGTTATACGTTTCACTTTGGCACTGTACCCAACTTAAACTTTGAACCTCAATGCCCACTTGTCGCCATAACCTGATCGTGGCCCCCCTGGTCACCTTTCTGTGGTGTCGGGAACCGACGGGACTCCGCAACCTTATTGCTCACCCTCACAAACTTCTATACCCCACCCATTTGGTGTGGAGTTCAGTTCAGTACCCCTCTGTTTTCGGCACAACTGATCGTATACCAGTGGTCGATTTTTGGTCAATTTCTCGTACACCCCTGCGCCTCTCTTGCATGCGACTGTCACTGTATTTTGCTTTTTGACTTTTCAAGCTGTCATGACCATTTGACAACCAATATTTTCCTGCACGCCAGCATGGTGAAGTGAAGTATCTTTGAGCTGTAATATCCTGTAGTTAGCTAAAACAATGTGATTTTTACATAAATACTTCACTTCTAGTCAAGATGGTAAAAATCCAATTTTAATTTTTTAAATCTCCCTTTTTTCAATCACAACGTTATGTTCTTTTTCTACCCCCTTTAACCTAACAATTTGTTAGCCAATACTTCAGGCATGGTTGGATGAAGCATCTTTGAGCACCTCACTTAAATTAATCTCCTCTAAATAGCTACAAATAACATAATTGCTTCACCACCTGTCTCAGTGGCTGCAGACTGGGAATCCCCTTCTGCAAAGATACCTTGACCAAAATTTCAAATATCACATCTCATTCAGTCTTGAACATTCATTAGAACCTACAATTTCAATTTTAACATAATTTTGATCTTCGTTTATGCAAGATAGAGCTGTCGTAATCGACTACTGGTAAGTCCTCTTAATTTACTTAAAACTTTTAACTCACATTGTAAATTTCTTTTAGTATCCCTGATGATGGACATTTCTATGTCCGAAACATGTAGGATATAAACATTGAAATACATATTGTGGAGGTAGACTGCCGTTGTTTTATTTGATTATATCAACTCCACTGTAATGGACTACTTCTTCAAGTTTAAAAGAATATATACTTGAAACCGCTGCAATGCTTTTTTATAGCATAAACAATTTTTTTTATACGTATCTTATAATCCACATTACCAATTATCTAAGAAAATAGATTATATTTGTTTTGTATCCTATTGTCAACAGTAACAAATATAGCACGCCAAATTTAAAAACATTTTTTTTTTGAAAAGTAAAAATAACCAATACTAAATGAGCTATTTTATTTAAAAATAATATTTCTTAGATATTCACTACAGATAAAATGCCATTGACCCGCAAGGATAGAATTCTGGCCTTAATTGCACCAGCTACAGATGAAAACATTGTAGGCAAAAACACTCAAGGCAGATATTCCTTTTCTTCGAATGCTACTTTACTTTCTAGTTTAATTGCAGGTAAGCTAGATGACGCAATTTTTAATGATTCAGATACAGATACTGCTTTTGAACAATATGGTGAGGAAGATATTTGTGAACTTAAAATACTTTAACACCAATGAAAAACAATTAAGAGTTCACTATTACTCCAATACATAAATCCATAATATTTACATCGTTAAAAACGCGATCACATTCGACGAAAAATGTATAGGAAGCAACAAAGAAAATAATAAAGAGGGCAACAAGCAAGATCTTCCCACCATAAACATAAATAACAATACCAAAAATTCACTTGGAAAAATAAATAAAGAATTTGAATATCCAGTAAATATACCGAAAGACGCATTTTTACCATCAGACGAGCTGAAGACGCCACTTGAGTATTTTAAAATATTTTTTCGGAAGACCTTACTCAACTTATATCTGAAAATGTTTCAGAAGAAATCTGCGATTTTATCGCCATACATATTTTAATGGGTATAATAGTGATTATGCAATCTTACTTGGATTATTAGAGTAATATATTGAGATATGAAGATATTGCAGATATAATGCCTTTGAAGAGGTATCAGCAAATCATTTTAAAATAAGACCAGTTTTGAATATCGTGAGGCGAAATTGCTTACAAGTTGAACATGAAAAGAGACAAAATAATGGTTCCATATAAAGGTAAAAAAGCAGGATCAAAAAGGCAACTTATTAACTCGAAGCCAAAGAAGTGGGGACTATAGAAAGATATTTGTTAGAGCTGGAGAGTCTGGTTTTGTCAATGACTTCATTGTTCATGGGGGAAACTGCACCTTTACACAGATCCAAAACTTTTGGAAAGAAGACATGGATATGGGATTGGGAGCTAAAATTATCATTGGTCTATGTCAGTCTAGAAAAAATGCTCGGTGCACAGCAGTTTATTTTGATAACTTTTTTTCATCTTTGTACGTCTTGTATATTTTAAGATGTCTCTATGTCTTTAGGCACTATAAGATTAATTGACTGTGACTTAGACGACAATAAAGCTTTACGTAAGAAAGGTCGCAGGCCTTTTTGTGAGAGAAGTTACAAAGAGATATGACAAAAACCATAAGGCCAAAGTAAACGTGCCGTGTCCCAATATTTTAAAACACTATGGTGTTCATATGGCAGGAGTAGATTTAATGGATATGTTAGATTCTCTTTACCGAATTCCATTTAAAACATGCCGCTGGTACTTGCTGCAGATGTTTGCATAAACGATGCTTGGTTACACTACCGCAGACAAAGAACATTATCAGAAACGGAGGGCAAAGAGTTATCTTTAAAGGAGTTTAGGTATAAAACTTCTTCATCTAATGCGTTTACAAAATTTCAAGACTGTAGAGTGTATGTCGCGCCGAATTGAAAATCCCTTCAAAGACAATCGATCTAATCAGCCTTCTTTTCGATATAGTCGCCCATATGCCAATTTTCTGAGAATGCAGAGGCTTCTCTATAAAGAGATGTGGATTTTCTGAAATCCACATTCATATTTGTTAGAAATTTAAGTAACCAGAACGGTAAAACTATGCCTCGGTATAAAAATGTCTTTTCCAAAGACATTTTCATTATAATATGACATATAAATATGTATATTTGTGAGAACGTTGTCCTCTAGCCATTTGCTGAGACCTTATACAATAAGGATGAACCAAATTATGCTAAAACAGTTATTCTCTGTGTTTATGTGTGTTATTGTATTTATAGTACCATACGGTATTTTTTACATCAGATTGCTAGAAACTTCAGGAGGATGGCGCCACCTGTATTGTACTCCTAGGCAGAACAATATTGTGGTTCTAAGGTGTTTTGATTTTCCAATAGTAGGTGTGCTCGCTTGTCACGCTTGCCCTGTACTGACGAGAACCAAAGAGTTCGAAACCGGTCTACAGGTAGCAGCAGCGTAGCATCCTATCATTTGAAATAAAGATTCATTCTTTTCTTTCCCTGTAGTTTCTGCAATCTGAGTTTATATTTTAGTACTAACAGTGTTAGTCAAAATACGCCGAATTTTGCTATTTAATTTAGCGCTTGTTGGGGCATGTAGCCCAGAGAATAGCTGTTTTAGCATAATTTGGTTAATCCTTATTGTATAAGGTCTCAGCAAGTGGCTAGAGAACAAAGTTCTCACAAATATACATATTTATATGTCATATTATGATTACCACTTGCCAAGTAGTATTCTTTTACTATTTATTGCATTTTCATTATTATACAAATTACTCATCAACTACTCAAAAAAATTGTATTCGCTGCGGATTATCATTTGGTAACAATTATTGCACTGCGGTTAGACTATATGCGTGCATTATGCAGGCCATATTTCATGAGTGCATTGCGCGCACCGTAGGATGCATTTACTTGGGGCTTAAGCACCGAATAGGAGTTTGTGGGTATTCGTTAACAATTTGCCGCCATTTTTTTGCTTTTTGTGGAAGTGCGAACTTTGCTATGGCTATTCACACTTCCTGTTTCTCTAAAATAGCCACAGTTCTAGTCAAAACTTTTCGAGACCGGTCAAAATCCGTGACTATGGGTGGAAATTTTTTATTCTGAGGTGGTTACAATATTTGATCTTCTTAAAAATAAAAACTTTGGAACTTGAGAATTGTATTTTTCATTCACCTTTACCTAGGTTTCAAGAGTAATCATTCAAAAAGATTATGGTTTGAAAACAGACAATAACAAACTAAATCCATGTACTTTTTTCAAAATATGCGTAAATTGCAAGTAGTAGAACCTAAGTATGGTATTAATAGAACTTGTTTCTACAAGAGGCATAATTCTGGATTATTTAGAAACATCCAACATGGTTTAAATTAGTTTTTGTTACCTTAATTTGATAAATCAGCTAAGCACTCTAACCCAGGTTAATCAAGGAGTTGTTCCTATTTTAGCTTTCAAACTTCTCATCTAAACATCAAAACATTCTCTTGGAAAAAATTACTTACATGAAAAATGAAATCGGTCCAGAAGCTCAAATGGGGTACAATATGTGTGGAATATAGTCAAAGGATTTGATGTTAAAATGTGGTGAAAATGTTATGCTGTCACTGCACAAAACCAGGCCCACGACTTCAGTAGTCACAAAAGTTTTGTAGTCTTACACTTATTGTTAAACTATAAACATATGTTACTTCGACTTCAGTTGTTATCTACACTCATAGAAATGACACAGTAAGTGCTTCTAAGGCATATATACCAGTCTTCAATAATGAATTTTCTGGGCAATAATGAAAAATTTCTGTTTCCCTTAACTAGGGAAATATAGCCTATATACGGACATGCAATTACAGGTTCAAACTATTGAGTCGAAATGTGTTCGTTCTTCTTATTTAAAAGTCAAGATTTTTTGAAACAATATTATAGATTAGAAGAAATGTTCCACATATATTTAGCTAAAACTAATAATATATTGTCTGTAAAATTATAGTTTAATAGTCAGTTCCAGTTAAAATAAACTGATACTATTAAAACAAAACGAAACAAAAACAAAATGATTTGATGTTCTGTTCAATAAATAAAGGACGCCACACGTCAGTCATTTAAAACGTCCTGCGTCACTTAACTCGCGAGCTGTCTCTAATTTACAGGGTTATATAGGTTTTCTATTAAAATGCTATATATATTTCGACTTTCCTTAGCCGGATGTCCAAATGTTACAGCACGCTGCCGGTTGTGCAGAGCGCGCAGCCTGACTAAACCACCCACCATGGAGCATACCCAAAGACCTACATTCTGTTCCCCACCAGGTCCCCACCTGTCGACAATCTCACGCGAAGTCGATGGCTTCCCACTTGTAGCATCGCGGATGGTGCCTGGTTGTGCTTCTTTGGCGAGTTCAATAAGACGTTAAGAGAGTAACCCTTTAATTTCTATCTATTTATTTAATAGTATAAGATTATTGAGTATCTAATACAATGAATGTATGACATTTATTTATTTTATCAAAAAAAAAATTGCTCACAACAATGTATACAAAAAAAATATTTTGGAAAACAGTATAGGTCATTTAAAATTCTAGTATTTTTCCTCTTGCAGGATTTCATCGAACAAGTAAAGAGCTAACGAAGAATCTTTAGTGCTAAGTAGTTCACCTAGATCATGAGTATAACCCGCCAACTTTCTAACAACATCCTTTTCTTTGTTTAAAAACGTTTTGTCGATGTAATACGCTATTTCAGGATCATACCACTTTTCCTTAGCTTCAGCATCGAAATGAATCTTAAATGCTTCTGTCGCTAAAGATTTTTCTAAATCCAGAGCCACCGCTAGAGATTGAAGTTCGTTTAGCTCCCAATTATGGACTACTCTTGGTTGTACTTCGCCATTTAAAGCTTCTTCGGCAATATTGGTAAATGCCATGCTTCCACCGCGACTATCAATATACTTAATTAGTTCGATACCGTCATTCCAAGATGAATCTGATAGGGTTCTATAAAGTTTTTCGAAACCTGGGCGGTTCTTTATATAGTTTCCAAAATAAGTGGACATAATCAAAAAGTTAAAAGATCTGTACAAGAAATGATTGGCGTAATGTTGAAGATCGTATTGAAGATTGTCGATGGCGCCATATTTTGCATTGCAGTTGGTGATCCTGTACACTAAAAGAAGGAAAACGTAAATTAATGAGAATATTATATTATACTTATTGTAGTCACTTTTAGGTGAAGGCGAAGGTAGCGGATATATAAAAAAAAAATTAATAAACTGTTGAACTAGAATAATAATATTCTTTAGTGTATAGTATTAGGTAGGTACCTATTTTTTAATTTAGAAATTATGAAATTTGCAAAGACTTTCTAATAATTCAAATATTCAGTCAAAAATACAATATGTGCGCTTCATACTGCAGTATCGCTGTTTATTATTAACTAGGTACTTGACTTTGCACACGGTTCGGTTTCTCATATCATGGCAGCCTAAATATTTAATGTGGTAATAGCTTTATATTATTTATTTATATATTTTGCACCCAATAATTTCTTACACATTTTGGTGGTTTACTTTCACAATTATATTCGTTTGATATCGGGATTTACGCGGTTTTTGTAAACAAATTATGAATTAATGCATTACTTATTATGATTTTAAAAATAATATAGGCAACCTATTACTGGCCAAAGATAAGTACCTAAATATAAAACTTACATGGATTGTCTAAGGTTCGATTACAGGCATCAGCAGCATTCTGGTAGCAAGAGTCATTTGCATAAGAAGATGTTGCAAGGAATAGTAAGAAAAAAATTGTGAAGACCTTCATGATCCCTAAAAATGATTCCGTTGTTTCAGGTATGAAAGAAAACTGATAAAGTAAAAATAATGATAATAACAAAGACATAGTAATTAATTGGTAAGAAAAACTTAAGGCAAAGGAATACAAATACACTGCGTCCATTAAATATAGATTAGGTAAAAATGTCCTCGAATTTTAAAAGTCTATATTTTCATCAAAATTCAATCAACCCATTCCTTTGTTAGTTTATTAGGTAGGCTATCTCTTGGACTACTTAGAACAATCTGTTTGACATCTTTTTACATCTATTTTATACAGGGTGATGGGTAAAATACGAAGCAGTGTAAAATCTGCTGATTTTAAGACTAAATGTTTATAAAATGTAAAGCAATAAAAATAGAATTTTCTTGGTGTGATGGTTCCAGCTTTATGTTAGGTATTTACTGTATTAATTACAGCGCAGTGCCGTTGGTGCCAATTAAAGAAAAAATTAAAAGATCATAATATTGCCAATTATATGGACTGATAAGGTTTTACTGGCATTTTGATCTATGTTGCTAGCCAACCAATTGCGGTTATCATGTGTTAAGATTTTTAGTTTTATCTGGGTCATTTAAAAATGAATGCCAATAATCGATACATTTCTCTAGAAGAACATGCCTATGCAAAGGACTGTTTGAGAAGAAAAACAACTGATAATCAGGTTCGGTTTCTAACAATGCGATGTGCTATGGAGCGATTTAAAACAAGAACAAAGCTATTGGTGCGTTTGTCAAACGTTCACAATGTTCGACTATATTATTAGCAAACAATTTAAAAAAAAATCCAACTGAAACCATACGCGTCAGCGATAGGTCCAAAGCTGGGATCACATAACTGGCGTAAACGACTGCAATTTGCTCAAGAGCATTTGCCGTGGAGTGAAGATGGGTGGGCTAATGTTTTATTTAGCGACAAATCCCGTTTTTCTCTACAAAGCAATTATTATAGACGTTTAAAGGTATAAGCTATGCTCTTATGGCGGTGGATCAATTATGGTTTGGGGAAACATGTCTCTGTAGGCAAAAACGGAATTGGCATTTGTACAGCGTTTATCAAGCAACAGGTACATTACGGAGATTCTTCAGGAGCATGTTGCTTCCTTCATTGGAGCAAACTTCATCTCATTCAACAAAGAAGTAAAGGAAAATGTAGCAGAAACTGGATTTACTGTAATTAATTGGCAAGTTCGAAGCCCAGATCTTAACTCTATAGAAAAGTTGTAAGACCGATGGGTTGGGAGCTTTGTTGCAGACGCTAATCCGTCAGAAACTTTGGCTCAGTTGAGATTAACCCTCCAAAGAATATGAAAAAACTTTGAACAGATGTTTATAATAAATCTGATTCGTAGTATACCAAGTCGTTTTCAAGCTGTTATCAATGTCCGTGGAGGAAATGCGCGTTATTATTTTTTTTCGTTGTTTCTCTAAATTGCGATTACTATTATTACATTGGAAATTTCCCTAGTGTCAATTTAACTGGAAATTTTAAAAAATTGATAAGTGGAAATTCCATCCGTTTTGAAAATTACATCTGGAAATTTCCCTAGTGAAATTTTAAAAAATATCCCGGGGATAATTGTCATTTTTGACATTTATTAGTTTCAAAACATCAAAACAGTCAAAGTTTTATTTTACTATTAGCATTAGAAAAAATATTAATTGTTATTAAAGTATAGTATTATTTAAATAAATAAATATATCAAAATCAACTTTTTAGCAACTACCTAAATAAACTTTTATCAACTCGGGAAATTTCCGATCAAAACATAACACGTGCCTAAAATATTTCCTATTTGAAATTTTTCCTGCACTAGTTATATTTCTACTGGCAATATCACGATTTTTTTTAATTGACACGAACGACACTGCGCTGTAATTGGTACAGTACCTACGTACCTTACATATAAAGATATAAAGCTATAACCAACACACTAATAAAATTCTATTCTCCTCGGTTTGAATGTTTTAATCAGCAGATTTTACAGGGCTTGGTATCTTAGCCATCGCTCTTTATTAAATAGACAGTAAGTGAGGTCAATCATTATTTTAACCAGTCCAAGACACAGCCTATCTATTAAGCTATGAAAGGAATGGATTAATCGAATTTTGATGAAACTATGGACGTTTAAAATTCGAGTACTTTTTACCTATTCCATAAGTAATGGACGGTGTTTAGGTGTTTTTATATATTTCTTACATTTTTAGTATAGCTCAGTTAAAGATGCCACTAACATTAACAATAACATAATAACATAATCAATGTCCTGTTAACGCTAACAATAAAATAATTTTTAAGGATATCATTCTTGGAACAATTGTTGTCAAGGAAGTTATGGGACTGCTATCACTGACAGGATATTGATAATTTTGGCCTCAGATAGAGAATGCACAATTTGTTTTACCACATGACACGTGTACCAGGATAGTTCAATTGTTTAAAAGATGCGTTGAGAAGCTTTATTGCTATTTTTAAGCGTGCCAACTCAACATAATTTTTTTTTTAGTCAGTACAAGTGAACCAGGGTCTCCTCAAAATACTTAGTATTTAAAAATGGCAGACAATTTTAGCCAAGCAGCATGGAAAGGTTTCTCAACAGGCTTGAATTTTGTCAAACGATTTGCAGCGTAGTTAGTTTAATATCATACTTTTGGCATAGGTAATGTTAATGTTTTAATAAAAAGTATTGTTTAATTCAAGTTCTGGTAATTATATAATTAATATTTTTATTTAATAACAATTATGACTCACCTGGTATCTCGCCAGCGTAATCACTAATAAGTAATCATGCATTGCAAAGTTCTATTTTAAATAGGTTCGCTTCCAAAATATCAAACCAGGTGATTTTGCACACGCATATATATATTCTTAAAAATACTCAATAATCTTTGGAACTAAGAATGTTCTGTTTAATTCTTGTGAAAAGGTAATTGGATGGATGTAAGAGTTGGATTTAAAATCTTATTTGGACAATAAAGATGCGAAAGAAGATGAATTGAATTTTTGAAAAAAGCAAAGAACGACAGTTCTGATTCATTTTCCAGTGTGTACCAAAGCATGATAAAACAGATACTAAGCGGACATCAGGGAAGACTTCCAACAGTACATGCCAATATTACTTTTAGTCAGATGGAATTTATTTTTGTATAAATACTTTTGGACGGATATTTAGCAGATATGATTTTCCAAAGCAATAGTACTACTCGCCTTGTGATGGTCTTCTTGAATCGACAATAACACATTTAATTGTGTATATTCTAATGCCGCAGGTCGACCTTTCGTATAATTGTTCCTAACGTGACCTAAATCTCTATATTTTTTTTCTATTTTACTGACAGTAGATCGAGATATCGTTTCTCTGCGAGAATATTTATTATTGAAGAGCTCGCAAAGTTCCATTTGTGTACGCATTCTATCTCCATAACCAATCTGATTAATATTTCTATTCGCCGTACCATTTTTTAAAATTACAAGATTATTAAAACAATTTTTGCCAGACACTATGACTTGAGGCAAAACTACTTCATTCAGGGGACAACCGACACTGTCAGTGTGACAACCTAATAACCAAAAGATTTTTCATTTTCCCCTCTACGAAAATATAATTTTCTGTTTTAAAAGGGCAAGCGAAAGCGAAAGTAAAACATGCTAGGTGATCGGTTGCTAGGTATGAAAAACTTTCGTGCCCTGGACGACGAAAAAAATAAAAATGTCAAATTAGTAAGGTCAAACGTTTATTTAGAACAGGCTAGGATAACTTAAATGGTAAAGATCGTTCCCCGTTCGTTTAGTTCTTTAACCAGACGATGATGGCGCTATTGTAGGGAATTTGTTTTATAAGGTTGTTCATATCCTAACGTTGGTAGAGGCAAAACATGTATTTAGAATGAACGTGAGGAACGTTCTCTATCTTTCTCTCTCTGAATTTAACCGTACCAACTAAGGTGCGATAAAGATAAAAATATGACTTATGTGCTGATCCATAATAAAAATATCTTCTGGAGTCGGGCCCAAGTGACATTGACACTTGAAAATTAAATTTTTAAACGAAGCGGCGCGACGTATAAGTTTATTCAATTTATTCTGCTAAAATGGTGATTTATTGTTGGGTTCCCGGATGTAAAGTACAAAGTGGGAAACGTGTGAAAATGCACAGGTTTCCAAAAAGCGACCAGGTAAGTTTTTTGTTGTTTTAGCGAAGTAATAAAAAGGGTGTATCGTGAAGAGCCAAAAAGGCACCTTGCGCCTACACTGTATACAAAATAACGTTGATATCTAAAAAAAATGTATGCAGGACACCTTTTGATCCTGAATAATCATAAACATTACTTATATGCTGATTTTCTTAGAGTTATGACAGTTTACGATCTTGTGTATTTTTAGACGCATAAACTTTGGGTAAATGCTATTCAAAATCCATTACTCTGTGGCAAAGACGAGATTTGCATTCCAAAAACTTATAGAGTTTGTCACACACATATTTTTGATATGACTAAAAAATTAAGCATGGCAGAAGAAGATCCTATTTAAAGCTGAACGCTGTTCCTATGTTAATTCTTTACAGCACAATCCTAGGTAAAACTTGCCTTGTTATTATATTTATTTATGTAAATATCTAATATTAATAAAGCTTGTCGCCATATCAGAAACATTGTTACAACTTCCTTTTAATCTCCCAAAATATATTGACTTTAATTCAAAAGGTTCGCGCTTCTAAATTCTCCATCAGAGCTAGAAGCGCGAAAATTGAATTCGAAGTTGTAAAATTTAAATTTTCATGCGTGGCGCCGACCCCCCGCCCCTCGCCCTTAGTGCTACATTTAGTTCTTCAACCAGACACGAATGGCGCTACAAGGGAACGAATTTAGTATGTTAAGTTGCCTATCTATCCCTACCATAAGCGCATCTCCCTTGTCTATGATTTAGAATGAAAATTAAATGTAAAATTACAATAATTGTTATAGGAGCCTGAAATATTTAACGGCAAATGTTGATTGAAATCTTGTCCGAAAGCAACGGCACTGGAAATATTGACTTGCTTGTCGACTTGGGCTACATAGTCTTTAAATTCTGTTTCTGAATGTTTGTTTTGCTGCATTCAGATGGATTTTTCGGGCATGATTTTATTAGCAACTTCTATTTTATGAATCACTGAGTCTGGTATATATCTTTCCGCTACCTCTGACGACATCCACCCCCCGTGTCTTTTTATATCTAAAATGTCCACACCTGAGGCATTTGCTAGTAATGTAGAGGATGTTCTTCTTCGAAACGAGTGACCGGTGTACTGATTTGGATTCGAAAATTTAAGAAATTTAGCTATCTCGTACGGAATTTTTGAAATTGTATGCTTTCCAACTACCTGATTTACACAACTGCCACGCTCATACCGATAAAAGAAGCGTTCATCTTGAGCATTTTGTAGTCGAAGTTTCATGTAACGATTAACAATTGTTACTTCTATAACTACAAATCTTCTTTGCACATTGTTTTTGATAGTGAGAATCTGCACTAACATGACACAATTTTTATACTCACATCCTTCACTTTTAGATTGTATAGCTCGTCAGTTCTTCATGCCCCAGCTACTTCAAAAATCGCTACTACTTTTTTCATTAAATATATTTCATCAGGAGCTTCTAACAAAAACTTTAATATATCATCCTTTGTAAATACCTGAGATTTTCGATGTTGATATTCGTCATTCTTCCTTTTAATAAATGCCTTTAAGCGACCAAATTTTGAGACATCCTGATTCTTATTTAATAAAATAGTCAATTTTAACACCGAGTATTCTGACCACAATGTAGCAGGAGATAATGTCTTTGATTTTTTTAAGAAAGATGCCAATAATGCGTCTTCGGTTATTGTGGACACTTCTTTAATTTTACACCATTTAACGAAACTTTCATAGGCTTGATTGTACCGATCTTTAGATTTGTCCGTTAACAAACTTTTGCACGCAATATTCGCTGCTTCTTTAACAGAATTCATGTTTTGTTAAATTCTCGCCAAATACAAAACTTATCAACTTAACTATTCAATAATAACATTATTTGATAACTGTCAAGATAATATTATTTTATTGACATACATGTTACCTTAGTAACGTTAACAACCTGCTATTTTTATGACAGTAAGCCGCCTTTACCCATTTTATTACAATCGATTGAGGATTTTCAGCATCAAATTTGAATGTGTGTGTTTTAAGAAATCGAGAGGGGAGAATGAAAAGTTTAATACATTACATGCTGCAAAAACCCTTTCAGGTGCTCGGAGTTTTTTAAATAGCCTCGGCTACGCTATGCTTCGCCTCGGCTATTTAAAAACACACGTCGCACTTAAAAGTAAACTTTCGCAGCTTGTAATGTAAATAGCTAAATATATTTACAACAGTAGCTCGATTTATAAACTCGAAAAGTTCGTGAGGTTCAAGTTATGTTTAAGTTGGTGAGGTTCGATATTCGACAGTCCAGAATATGGCATTTATAAAGTCAGTAGCGAAGTTCGAAAAGTTGTTGTTTGATTGGTTGAAATTTTTTCCAATAGAAAGATACAGAATACTAACATTAAATTTGACTTTTTTGACAGATTGTAAATTATTATTTTCTTTGTTTATAATTTTGTTCGATTCCAAATAAAAATTAAATCGTTTTTGAGTTCCGTGCTGTGGAAAAATGTTTTATTATTACACCCTGTTTGCGGCGACATTTTTGTTTTACGCGGCTAATTATAGGAGAAGGCGTAGCAATCGCCGCTTTAAAAAGCGACCAATAAGTGTGAGGAGAATAGGGGCAGGTGGATATGATTATTTAAAAAGATAAGGTCTTTGGATACACCACAGTTTTTTAAATATACAAGAATGTATTTAATGTTCCAGTTTTTAATAAATGATATTATTATATTATATTATATAATAATTTTATAATCTCAATGCCCTAAGTTGTATATAGATAAATTCATAATTTTGGATTAACTCGAGTAACAATAAATTAGTGTCATCATTCTCTATACTATCCATTTCTGGTTTTCCAATTTCTGGAGCAGAACACACTAAGCTTACAACAAACAGAAAATCCAAATACAAATGACGGAAGGGCGACGTAAACACCGAAGAGCCCAAACGCGACAAATAAAAAACGTTTGACATTTCGCTGTAACCACATGACTTTAAAATAGCGTATTCATTGGTCAAAACGAACCACTCGAACTCCGAACATAAAAATTGGTTATATCGAACTTTTCGAAACTTACGAACTTTACACGAACCGAGTTTATAAATTGAAATGAGTGTTCCCTTTAGTTTAAATTGAAACTCTTATTTCCAACGGCATCTGAACCTCAACCTCGCCAACTTTTCGAGTTTATAAATCCAGCTTTTATGATTGAAGTAATAATAAAAGAATCATCTGTTAAAATCCGAATATCGATTTTCTTGTAAACGGCTGAATTTAGTATATGACATTTATATATTTCATGAAATGTATTTAGAATTGTATGCAGAATCATATTATAAAGTAGGGGGTATCCATTTAAAAATAAATTAAACCGTCATGACTTGTTATTATGTCAACCTGTAGGTACTTATGAAATAAGCTTCAAATAATGCACAACAAAAATAATAAATTGACTGGTTCGAACGTTTTTTCGAAAGAAAAACACATTAATTTTAAATGAATTTGTTCCAAACTTCAAGTTCTTACTGTATATCAACTTAAATTTTCCAGTTTACTTCTGGTCTGAATTACCACATAAATGCCGTAAAAAAAGTAAATAGATTTAAATATGTATGGTAACGCAAATAACATATTATAAAAAATCTTAAGACCTGTGGCTAAAGATTGTAATTATTGTTAAAAGTAGAATTACTGGACTAATTTAGTTCAAAAAAGTAAACCGGTTAAAATAGTAGACTATGTAGCAAAAAAACAATTTTTTGCTAAGCAATGTTCTTTATCGCCACTATAAACAGTACTTTGCTACTACAGTAAATATTCTCATTTAGTTCAAATAAGTCACTGTTTAGTAGTTGGAAACACCACCTTATAAAAATGTTTTACTATGACAGCAGAATTCTCTTTTGGTGCCTATTCAAATATATTTTTTAACTACCGTAAATAAAAATCTTGACGGGAGGATGAAAATATTTTCTCAGTATAGTTATTTGGACAGGACTAAAATTATAAAAACATGTTTTGAAAAGCCCTCTCATGATAAGGCTTTCAATGATAATACAAACGTCTTTCAACAAGGAAGTTAATAAATGAACCAATTCACCTCTCTTTAAAAATTTGAAAAGGTCAACTGCAGTGGGTTTGACTATCACAAGGTCAGCCACATTGATATTATATAAAACCAAAAAGGCTGGCTTATAAATTTTGTTTTATATCTTATGTTGGGCATTTGACATATCGGGGACACTCTATGGCTGTTACACGTTTTTATTGATTACCTTTGACTGATGGCGGTAGCAGATGTCCTCAGTCACCAGAAACTCGTAGTTTATCAGCGCATTTTATTACAGCGCGGTCATCAAAATCGACTGGCTAGCTAAGGGTTACCATTCCACCGGTATGCTGTAGATTAAGCGTCCTTAGCGTTTTGCCAATCATCAGTTGAATATCCCTGTAAAACTAATAAAGTAAGTAAATAAAATGGTTACGATACTGGATAACTCGCAAGTGTACATCTTTAATTATTATCTTATGCCGTTGATAATTAGATGCACTCATTTAAGTAATAATATAAAAAAAAATCCATTCCTAATACGTATTTCTCTTAGAAATCAAATCAGCACAGTTATCAACAGACTGTGCTGTTTACTTTGCACACGCCACCAAAACACAATGCGAAAAACAACAACTTGAGAAATAAAATAATAAATACTAGTACCGGGTCAGATAACTTATAGTCTTCCTTCTGCGCCAGTGTGTGTAAAGGCAGGCCTTCCATTTTCAAAAAGAGTCTTACTCCTAGATAACATTGTTTATTTACTTACTCTTTTGTTGTTGCAGTCGCTATCTACCGACAAAATGAAAATCGTGGTTGTTTTTCTAACCTGCTGCATATTTTTTGTATCATCTGAACTAGAGTGTAAGTAGTTGATATTAATAGAATTATATTATGCAGTTATAATAATAATATTATCATATACCTATCTTATATGCAGGTTACACAAAATAAAGTTGTCTATTAGAAGTATCACAGGAACTAAATGAGATTATATTTTAAAAAAATTGCTATTGGGTTTAATAGGAGGCTGATGTTTACGTTCATAAAATGTTTGGGGTGCTGCGGTGTTGCCAGATCATACCAAGGCTTATAGCAAATTCGGAATTTTAAATGAATTATCCTGTTTACTTATTATTTTGTTTTTTAGAATATAGGTAAAAACCTAATAGAATCTTCTGTATAATATTATTATAATAAACTTACCTATCTTTAAGACGTTTTGAGGTACAACATATATTGTGATTTTTAACGCCTATATATGATATATAACGGCGACAGCTAGAAAGATAGAATTTTCACACTAGTTTCATAAGACAAAATCCTACAGTTTTGAAAACTATTTGATCAGTTTCACACAAAACAATATTTCTATATAAGGCAGATTAATTATTAAAAACATAAACTCTTTTTTAATTTCGCGTTATTTTTATATATTTTGCAAATAGAGGCTCGAATTTCCTATGTTATTATATTTCTGTACCTATACCCTATTAAGTACCTATCTTCGATATTTTCGAACTTAAAACTAAACTTAAAAATAATCTAAAAAAAAAATAATAAAACGTTTTTGATAGATAGTTATCCGTGACAAAATTCATGGAAACAAAATGCCGAAAATTAAATTATAATTTAGGTCTGTATTTACTCATATACCAATGGCTAATTCACATTATTCAAGTTTAGATATTTTGACTTTATCTTACATTTATGGGAAGTGCAATTAGAATTTTATCTACTGAAACAAATTTAATAACCTTTAAACTGAAGCAGCTTGCATGACTGCAATAAAGTTTAGAAGAATAGATGCAGATTGCACCACGATGAATTTCGTTTAGGTTTCTGCAAGTTCATGATAAAATTCTACCAATAATCTGCATGAATATAAAATTAATTTACTGTACAAGGTTATTATTGAACCTGTCCTTACTTACTACAAAGTCAGCATTCAAAGAAGTTCAAACATTCCAGAAAAAAAGTACTCAGAAAGTTGTGACCAATGCTATAGTAGGACACAAGGTAAATGGTCATGACTAACTAATCCCTGAGCTAATCCCTTTATACTTATACCTGCTTATGCTTCTATTTTGGCAAATAAATCATTCCGGTCCAGGGTGGTAGTAGGAGTAGGAAGATTGAAACAATGCTTGTATATTAATGTATATGTACAAAAATTTATTGTGTATTGCTGACTTTGACGTAAATTATTAACATGCGTAAAAGTAGTAAGCCGTAATATATAATTTTTATTATACAGGGTGTCATACGTAGAAGGTCCACCCCCCTTTATTTTCTTTAGTTTTTGAGATATCGGAATACATTTTTTCTTGTTTGAAAACGAATGGCAAAGGCTTTTTTGACATCTGTGTAATTACCGGGTTGAAAATGCGGAACTTCTACGTGGAACACCCTGTATAAAACCGTATGAATAAAATGAGTCATCTCAATAGTTTGAATATGTACTATCACTATCATCCACTGATATAATTAGAGGTTTTATGTTTTCCCAAAATTTTTTATAATTATTTTCGACTTCAAGTACATGATTAACGCATGCTCTCCAACTGCTCTCTGGTATTAATTCACACTGAGTTTTAATTACTTCAATTACATTAGCGGAGATTTTTGGGTTTACATTATTGCGTTTAACTTTGTTTTTTAATTCGGACCATATCATTTCTATAGGATTCAAATCGCAATGGTAGGGGGGCAATCTAAGTGGTATGTTACCATCTACGCAATATATTTTATCATACGATTTTGTTTTTAGTACCTCAACTAGTTTTTTTTTGTATAATTTTCTTCAAAATAGAGGTCATGTAGGCTAAGGAACTCTTGCATTACCTCTTTTTTGCTGCTTATGGTTGGTATTTTCTCAGCTAGGGTGCTGTGATAACTAGCATTATCATAAACGACTACACTGCCTGGTGGAATATTTGGAAGAAGAGAATTTTTCATCCAATTTTCAAAAAGCTCACTTGTCATGTCCTGATGGTAGTCTAACGAGCAGTCCTTAATGTTTTTTGCTGAAAGTAGCAACGCGTTCGGCACCCAGCCATCCCTCGAGCCACAGTGTAAGATGGATATTCTCTTTCCTCGAGAAGCAGGTACATCTAAAATGCACTTTGATGAAGAATCTTGCCAGCCTTTTTTTATAGTGTCATGGGTGTCGAACCAAGTCTCATCTAAATAGTATATATTTCGGTTTTCTGCGCGGAACTGATGAATTTGTGTTAAATATTATTGTCTCCATTCCACTAACCGTTGGGTCTCTTTAAGGCAAATGCGCTTGTCAATTTTTTTAAATCGAAATCCAATTTTGTGCAGGAATCGGCGTAACGTTTCGCGACTAGCAGCAAATCGACCATTTGCTAATAACTTTTTTCGCAACGTTTTTAGAAGACCTGCAGACAAATATTTTCCGTAAGACTTTGACCTGATATTTTTGTATCACTTTGTGTGGCTACGAGGTCGGTCCAATAAAAGAAAATGCTTATTTCGACTTCCAAAATAACATACTAAAATTTTAAAAAAATCTGTCCGGAATCCATTAGAAGTGTAATATTGTGTTAAGTGTAAATTTTACCTTGATATACTCGCAAAACAATCCTCTTGCAGCACATCTGTAAATGGCACTTTGTTTTTTGTTCGTTTGTGTCTTCAATTCCGTCGTCGGATTCATAGTTTTCACCCCACGGTCTGAACATTTTAAAAATTACTAATATTAATAACACCACTGAACACCGTTGAATGACACAGTTCAAATGATTTAATAATAATTCGGCAATGTCTAATATGTCGACAGGTATAATTAATTATACCTTAAATACGTACATTATCAAAATAAAAATAAAATACCTCCCTGTTACTTAGAAACGCTTACAAACCAGCCCTTAATTGGTTTATGGTGGGTAAAGTCGCCCGATCGTTATAAACCAGGTAAAGTCATGACCATTTACCTTGTGTCGGAGGATACACGCTGCACAATACTATACATATTGGCCTGCAAATGCCGACAATAGCTGAACATATTGAAAAACTTATTATCGACTACTACAAACGCTTCTCGAAATCCCCTGATCACACAATCACACGTCCAGTCAAACCATACATACTACCTAGAGGCTGACTCACTCCTGTCCAGCCTTCCCTCCCCCCTCAACCACAATTAGCTGACCGAGAACGACCACCAAGTGATTAAAAATAAACACTCCTCTGCTATTGTCTACCACCCCAATGTCAACGAGTTATCAACTTATACGGGGTGTTTCAGAAGTATGGTACCTAACCTAAGGGGGTGATTCCTTATAACATTCTAAGAGAAAAAGTTCATATGAACATGTGTCCGGAGTTGGCCCGTTTTTGATATACATTGTGTTAAAAAATTAAAATAAATATTTTTTTAAAATATCCTTTTTCCGATTTTATCACATTTAATTATTTTATTTTTTTCTCTCGAAAATCAAGCAAGGTATGAAAACAATTCACGGATTAAAAAAGTTGTACTATTAGTTAGTAAATCGCCTTTTATCATTATGAATAACGCTACTAAATTTCAATAAAATCGGGAAAACTATATTTAAAAAATTATAAAAAATAGATTTTTTTAAACTTTAATACCCTGTATATCGAAAACGGGGTAACTCCGGACACATGTTTACATGAACTTTTTCTCTTAGAATATCATAAGGAATTACCTTCTTAAGTTACGTACCGTACTTCTGAAACAGCCTGTATATAAAATCAAGTTAAAATAATATCTGAGCCTGAATAACATGAATATGTAATTTCATTAGAATAAATGCAGACATAACGTAATGGCACGGCAGATATGTATCTGCCGTGATAAGGGTTTATCAAAGTACAAGCCGAGAAGAGCAAACAACTCTTCTCAGGTACAAGGTTCAAAAAGCATGATTTTAGGGCACGCGTCCTTGGTAGAAGACGAGTCGCTTGCATTCTAACATGACGAGTGCGCTAATAGCTTTAAAACATTTTCTTGATACTATTTTTTCAGTTCGTATTTTTTTAAATTAAAACCGAGAGGTAAACCGCAGTCCCAAATCTTGTACACTTATTCCAAGTAATACCACTAATTCCACTAATTCCAGGACTAATTCCACTAATTCCAGAGGGTTGTACACCAAAATTCCTCTGCGGTTTACCCCTCGATTAAAACCTTATATTTTAAAACAAACTGTGCCATACAAATTTTGGGAATGCGTTGATGTTGGTAATATTCCGTATCTGTCCATTTGACAGCTGTACGTGAAGGTTTAGTTTGACCCAATTGTATAGGTTGCAATTAACTTTAGAATTAATATGAAGATTTACCCTTAAACTGACCTGAAGTTAATGTAAGGTAGCTTTTTGTTGCAATTGTATAGAATGGGTTAATCCATAAAACTGCTAACCTTAAAGGCATGGGAATATCAAAATTGCTTTCTGTTTAGGGCTGCTAGATCAATCGATAGTTAGAGGGTTTGTTATTAAACAAACGGATAAAATTTATCTGCTTGATAAAAATGTAATCTCAATATTAAACCAAAATTAACTCTTTGGTAGAAAACAATCAGATAATTCCAAGCACAGTTTGGCAACGTCGCAATATATGTGTATTTTACGTTTTTGACAGTTTTTTCCAGGTTAATGTAAACAAATGATGTATTTTTATGATTTTTCTTCGCGAAAAGTTTAAACTATAGACATATAAATTAAAACGGTAATTATTCCCATAATGTCTGATGGAAAACCACCAAAAAAACAAAGGGCTGCGAATTTTTCGCAGCGAGAGACAGATCTATCATGCAAATCGGTAGTAAAAAGTAAAACACGGTTTAGTCATCGAATCTAAGCAAACCGATGCAGTTATGTGGAAAGAGAAAATAGATTGTTGGGGTAAAGTAACAAATGAATTTAACAGCAACAATAGTGGACCCGCAGGAACATTACCAAGCTTAAAAATGAAATATGATACAATCAATTAAAAGTTGTTGTGCGGGAGTTAAAGCATAATTTCTAAAAAATGATATAGCAAGTAGGAAAATGACTATTAATTACTTGTTTATATGTTAATTGCTTTGCTCTAATTAAAAATGTCAATCTATTGAAAACACCTAAACTATGTACTTATTATATTATATAGTAGTATGTATTTATATCTACCTCGCTGTAGGAAAACAATTAATATATTCAAGTTGTAGCAATAAAAACTCGGAAGCTTGTTTGCTTATTCTAAATCTGCATATAAATTCTTCATTATCCCAAAACTCCAAATGATTGGTCCGCGGTCTAACTGTATATGGCTTTCGAAGGATAAAATTAAAGTTATCTTCAATTTCCTTGTCACTATCGTCCGAAAACAATTGAAGATCTATTAATTCCTCAATTTTTATTGGGATAAAACGTTTAATTTAATTACAAATTACAGCTTTATAAAGAAAAAAACTAAAAATATAGGTTATAATCCCTCTGTTAACAGGGTATCTGCTACTTTCAGCTACAGCTAACTTATCCTCCTGATAGGACATATTTATCTTCTTGTTAGAGTTAACAATATGTTGATATTGCATGTTTTTACGTTAACAATAGGTTAAATTTACCAAAGACATTAACGAGCGATTGATCTAGCGGCCCTTAATACTATAAAGATAAATGTCTTAGGGCCGCTAGATCAATCGCTCGTTAATGTCTTTGGTAAATTTAACCTATTGTTAACGTAAAAACATGCAATATCAACATATTGTTAACTCTAACAAGAAGATAAATATGTCCTATCAGGAGGATAAGTTAGCTGTAGCTGAAAGTAGCAGATACCCTGTTAACAGAGGGATTATAACCTATATTTTTAGTTTTTTTCTTTATAAAGCTGTAATTTGTAATTAAATTAAACGTTTTATCCCAATAAAAATTGAGGAATTAATAGATCTTCAATTGTTTTCGGACGATAGTGACAAGGAAATTGAAGATAACTTTAATTTTATCCTTCGAAAGCCATATACAGTTAGACCGCGGACCAATCATTTGGAGTTTTGGGATAATGAAGAATTTATATGCAGATTTAGAATAAGCAAACAAGCTTCCGAGTTTTTATTGCTACAACTTGAATATATTAATTGTTTTCCTACAGCGAGGTAGATATAAATACATACTACTATATAATATAATAAGTACATAGTTTAGGTGTTTTCAATAGATTGACATTTTTAATTAGAGCAAAGCAATTAACATATAAACAAGTAATTAATAGTCATTTTCCTACTTGCTATATCATTTTTTAGAAATTATGCTTTAACTCCCGCACAACAACTTTTAATTGATTGTATCATATTTCATTTTTAAGCTTGGTAATGTTCCTGCGGGTCCACTATTGTTGCTGTTAAATTCATTTGTTACTTTACCCCAACAATCTATTTTCTCTTTCCACATAACTGCATCGGTTTGCTTAGATTCGATGACTAAACCGTGTTTTACTTTTTACTACCGATTTGCATGATAGATCTGTCTCTCGCTGCGAAAAATTCGCAGCCCTTTGTTTTTTTGGTGGTTTTCCATCAGACATTATGGGAATAATTACCGTTTTAATTTATATGTCTATAGTTTAAACTTTTCGCGAAGAAAAATCATAAAAATACATCATTTGTTTACATTAACCTGGAAAAAACTGTCAAAAACGTAAAATACACATATATTGCGACGTTGCCAAACTGTGCTTGGAATTATCTGATTGTTTTCTACCAAAGAGTTAATTTTGGTTTAATATTGAGATTACATTTTTATCAAGCAGATAAATTTTATCCGTTTGTTTAATAACAAACCCTCTAACTATCGATTGATCTAGCAGCCCTTACACATTTCATTTGTCAATTGTCATGTTAATGTCAGTTAAAAGTAACCTAATTTTGCAACTTTCTTTGTATTTAATATTTTTTGAATTGTAAGTTGCAAGGACAATAATGTCTTTGGTGATTTTGTAAAACATTTCTCTTTGCAGGCGTTGGCCAATCACCTGCACAATGACTCGCGAATGCCGACGTTAAATGAATTTTTCATTTAATATTACATTCTTTACCAAACAGTACATATAAATTACCAAAAGACTGGCTTCTGCCAAGACCCGATTAATATCGTTAAACCAACCTTCCAAATTAATCAATTTAAGTACCAACTTGAACGCTGTCAACACATGTCCATTACTTAAAGAATTATATCCGAATCCAGGAATTGACCAACCGAACAGTTGAACGAGGAAAGAAAAGAAGTTAAATATTGGATCTAACTTAAGAAACTCACATGATCTAATATATTATCAACATGGCCAATCACTTGAGTTAGCATTCCTACAGAAGGTTTTGATATTCTAAACCTTGCAACGATCTCTAGATCTATCCAATAGTCCATATTCTCAATACGAGGCCTAAAAACCCGAGATCTTCGCACATTCTCAACTACGTTATAATAATCCCCAAATTTTCTTCATCATCTGAGAGAAGTTAATTTACAACATCGAAAACATCCATATAGGGTTACTATACAGGGTGTAATTTAATTGAGTGCCGATACTTAAGGGTGATAATCTATGAATGATTCTAAGATAAAAAGTTCATATGGACATATGTTCTAAACCTCTTCATTTTTGAGCTACAGGGTGTTAACATTTTAAGAAAAATATAACCTTTTTATATAAATCACTCTTAGATATTTTTATGAAATTTTGTACATACCTTTTAATCAATAAGGAGCATTTTTTGATCTAACAGATTTATAAAAATTTTTACCAGTGACGTCCGTACGGGGTTTGAACTGAATATTTTTGAAGAAAAAATGGATACGCCACTGCTTTTTCTAAAAACGAAACTTACTTTTGAAATTCTCATTTATTTTAAAGCAAATTTCGTTTATAGACTTACTTTTGTACGACGCACCGTTTTCGCGTAAAAAATAAAAACAAAAAAAATAAAAAATTTTATTTCAAAAATCGACGTCACTGGTAAAAATTTTTATAAATCTGTTAGGTCAAAAAATGCTCCTTATTGATTAAAAGGTATGTACAAAATTTCATAAAAATATCTAAGAGTGATTTATATAAAAAGGTTATATTTTTCTTAAAATGTTAACACCCTGTAGCTCAAAAATGAAGAGGTTTAGGACATATGTCCATATGAACTTTTTATCTTAGAATCATTCATAGATTATCACCCTTAAGTATCGGCACTCAATTAAATTACACCCTGTATAGTTACGCAGCAGCCGAGATTCAATAGGTACAAAGGGTAAAATAGGTTCAAAAATAAACATATGTTAAAAATACGACATTTTAATCCTTTTTATCCCAAGTTTGCTAGTTAACTCATACCCAATCCACGAGCTGAATCTTAGGGTAGGAGGTAACCTTTGATTATACAAATGCACTTTACTACTAACTCCTGAATTAACCTCCACTTTTTGAGTTAATCTCAACCTATACAATTGGGCCTTAACAATAATATCGCACATATCCTATTGGGCGTGTTAACTTAACTGAACCCTCAGCTACCGCTGTCTAATTTATAGATACCTTTTAAATAGATACCTAGATAACTTACGTGGAAAAGCATGGTTATTCAAATTCGAGGTTGGTTCCAGAAAACAGAACCAACGCGGGTGTACTGGTGTACGATAAAGATGCGGTCGAATTTTTCCGCAATTTTTGCTAATCCATTTTTAACGGGCAAAGTTAAAATCCCCCTAAACGTTAAGTTGTGACCCGCTATATGACGTACAAGTTATTGCTGTTCTCCGCTTTTAAACGGCACCATTTAGTTTAGGATTAGGTAAGTCGACGCCGTTGGCGTCGTTTGGCGTGGAGTCATCACAAAACACTATTTGGTCAAGTATTCTGGTCATTGGCAACAACTATTAAGTATTTAAAAAAATCATTGGTGAGTTTCTGACACCTATGATGATCGAAAATAAATAAATACCTAAAGGTTCGAAATAAATAATAATTATTGACTATCGATTTGACAAAAATAACATTCTTATCTGAATAACTTTTAAATGTCGATTGTCGATGTATGCCGTAATCCATTAAATAAAATTACTTGTGGTTAATTCGAATTTAAACTCTAATGTCTAGACGCGTGGAACATTATATTATATTATATGTATATGGTGTTCAAAAAACATACCGACAAACTTTGTAGGGTGGTAGAGGACATCAAAACAAACTTTTTTTGTTTAATATACATATGTCCGCAATCCATCCAATCATATCCAAATAATTAAATTAATTCTTGATTTAGTTGGACATTACCTACCGTCTTTCGTTCAACATTTTTTGTTTCAGCTACGTTTGTTGTTGGGAGCACAGACATTTCTTTATCGCAATAAAAATTCCAAAGATGCCAATTTTGAGACCGTAGTATTCTTCATGACTTATTTACTATAAAATTAGTTTTGTTGACTGTTATTTCCAAATTTATATTAAAAATGAACGATAATTTCAAGAACTCAACGATATGCACCTTGCTTATGGTGCAGCAAGTAGTAATGGAAAATAAACTGCACGCTTGTATCAATACAGATATCCCGCATGCCGCCAACCTCATTATACAACCTTTGCTTCCATCCATTACCGCCCTAGTGGTGGTGGTCGTCCATGAACAACTCGTACGGTTCAATGTAAAGACGGAGTTCTACACCGTGTGGACGAAAATCAATCCACAAGTATTCCTGCAATTGCACACCATATGGGATCATCCAAGACGACGGTACAGCGTGTCTTACATGACCAACTTCTCTACCCCTACCACTTACAATGAGTGCAAGCTTTAAATCCTGAAGATTATGCGCAGCGATTAGCTGTTTTGCCAATGGTTTTTGGGTCACAAATTAATAGGACCTCACTTCGGCAGAATATAATTGTTTTCTGATACCTACGGCATGTTCGATGCGCGATGATTATATTAATAATAGTAGAAACAGCCACATTTGGCATGATAAAAATCCTTACCAGACACCAGCAACAGTTTTCTGTAAACATGTGAGCTGGTATTCTTGGAGAGAGTTTAAGAGTCCATTTTCTGCCTGCTTGATTGAATGATTCATCTCTATTTCCTTTCAAAATATTTCGCCTCTATTATTAGAAATAAAATGTGGTTTCAACATGATGGGGCACGTCCATATGTTGGTTTAAACGTGCGCCAGTATCTGGGCCCGCGATCTCCCCGCCGATGGATTGGAAGAGGAGGTCCCGTGGCCTGGCCCGCGCGTTCCCTTGATCTGAACCCCCTGGATTTATTCCTTTGTGGTTATCTGAAATCTTTAATCTATTTGTAATAAGGAAGATCCCTTAATAAAAATATTTGCCAGTTGTACACATGTAAAAGCTATTTCCGGATTATTCCATTGAGTCCGCGAGTCAATGACGTTGCAATCTTTGTATTAAAGCAAATGATCAACATTTTGAACAATTATTATACACTATCATTTAATGAGAAAAAGTTAAACACGGCCAGAAAGTGATTTAATAATGTCCTCATAATGAAATAAACACAACTGACTAAAATGTGGGAACAAGCCCAACATGAAATTGGCTCGCCTCTAGTTAAAGAATAATAAGTTTTGACGGGATTAGTAGCTGTTTTGAAAAACATGGCAAACACAAGAAGGTCGAAATGTGTACTTATATTAAGGACAACTATAATGGGGGCGGAGATAATGTTATAGTTACCCCCGCAGGACTAGGAAACACTAATAAAAATTAAGTGAGACTAACCTCAAGTGAATTCTTATTGTATTTAAGGCATGAAGTTCAATTAAGGCGATTGTTAGCTATTAAAATTTATAAAAAAGAAACTTTACACACAATAGTTTAGGAGTATTATCTTAAGATCAGTGACGAATTGGCCACTAAGGTCCTTTGGCCTAAAAGCATTTACGTCAGGTTTCAAACAAAAACACATAAAAGCATTCGTAATAAGTCGGCCAAATATAAATAGAATCCGATTAGTAGCAAAAGAGTTATAAAGCAAAATTGATTCTAAAAATTGACATCCTATATTCCCCATTTTTTTGAATTTTCGAAAAAATGTTATATGAACTTTTACCATTCATTTTAAGTTGTCTGCTTATGTTTTCCGGATATATTTTAGTCTGTATTTAAAAAAAAAGTGTTTTATTTTGGCATCATAGCTAAACAGTTTTAGGTAGACTACGGAAAGATAAATAAAAATAAAATTGACATATTATTTGAGCCTCCTGTCATAAAGCACCTAAACAATTTTCTAGATAATAAATTTTCTACATTTACCGTTAAAACCATCTGAATCAAATAAGTTACAATTAATATAGATAGTAGATATAGGTAGGGTTTCTACGTATTATTATGTTTTTAAACAATAAAATCATTTATTATTGATACTATCTTCGGTGCAGGTGAACATAAGGTACCTGATGTACCCAAAGAATGGTTGGATATGTCGAAAACTTGCGTAGACAAAGTCCGCTCCCATGTGGAAGAAGAGCTCAAAGCAGCTTTCCAATATTTGGCAATGGGAGCTCACTTTTCCAGGGATCTCGTCAACCGACCTGGTTTTGCTAAGTTATTTTTTGAGGCCGCCACCGAAGAACGGAATCATGCCATTGAGTTTATACGTTACCTCTTGATGAGGGGTGAACTTACTTCTCAAGTCAGCGATATGATCCATAAAAGTGTAAGCCAAAAAACGTGTCATTTTAATATTAATTAATATGTTACTAGAACGACACTTTTCAAAACATCTTTCATCTGGAACGCGCAGAGCACTACAATAATATTCTAATACATGTATTTTATTACAGCTTGTACCGACAAAAACCTCTTGGGATAATGGAGCAGCAGCTCTTAGGGATGCATTGCAACTAGAAGCTTCTGTCACGAAAAAAATCAGAAGTATTATTCAAGTTTGTGAAGACGACCCCACGTTTAACGACTATCATGTAAGTTTTATCGTAGCAGGTACAGGGTCTTCCAACGAGGACTGAACAGGGGCTCATTTTTGAGCTTCCTTGTATTTAAAGAAAAATCCAAAATAGACAATCGATGTACTTTTTCCTGCAGAATTCAAAAATGAACTCAAAAATTTATTTGAACCAGAAACAAAAGAGTTACGCTATGGATAAGGTGTTTTTTAAATGGAACATAGCTTTTTTTATACGATTTTTGGAACGAGTGATTTTTTTTTGTCCGTTCTGATTAAAATATTTAATATTGTGACAGCTATTTTTATTAAATTTTAATGTTTTATCCAGTATAATTTAACTTTAACCTGTTTGAAACATACACTAGGTAATAAAGGTATAATCACCTTTGAATCCTTCAAAGTCAAAAAATTTGACAAATTTACTATAATATTGCCGAAATGAAATATTCATTAGATGAGAGATTGCAGATTGTTATCTTGTTCTACAAATGCCAAGAAAATGCAAGAGAAGCAAGGAGAAGATTTATTGCAAATTTTTACAGAAATATATCCGTCAATACTATTCTAAGGATAAAGAACCTATTTGAGGAAAATAAAACATTACATGACAGAAAAAGAAATCCAACTCTATACTAATTTAAAAAAAAAAACATTAATAATTTAATTGTTCAATGTGACCTCCGTTGTTCTCGAAACATGTGCGATAACCTCTTTGTAGCCTTTCCAAACTTGCTGTTATACTGTGATTTTCCTGGTTAAGGCGATTTATTTCATTCACAATTTTCTGCAGGATCTCTTCAATATCGTGGTTTCGCTGCTTGTATACCACGTTCTTTAAATGGCCCCAAAGAAATGTGTCTAATATTGACAAATCGGGACTATTGGGTGGCCAAGCATAGGTTCCATTTCTACCAATCCATTCTTCATGGCGTCCGTTTAAATATTGAGTAACCTCACGCACGGCATGCGGAGGGGCCCCATCATGTTGCCAAATTAAATTTTGATATTCTTCCAATGGTAAATCTTCCAAAAAGTTCTCAATTTCGTTTTCTAAGAACTCGTAGTATCTCTGTCCATTTAAAGTCCCGTTAAAAAATATTGGTCCCAAAATTCTATTATTTTTTATGCCACACCAAACATGGATTGAAGTCCTTCCTTGAAATTTAATTGTCTGAAATTTTCTTGGATTTCCAACGGCCCAGTGATGATTATTATGTCTATTGAAAACCCCCGATGTTGTGAATGTGGCTTCGTCAGTCCATAAGATATTTCTGAATAAATTAGGGTCTTTGTTTTCTTTCCGAATCACAATTTGGGAAACAAATTGGAAGCGAAGTTCTTTTTGCGCCGGTGTTAGATGTTGAAGTGGAAGGATATGATAAGACTTAAATTTATGATTTCTTAAAGTCCTGTGAACAGTTCCTTGGGTAACTCTTCTGCGTCTTACACCGCCGCCGTATTGAACGTCCCGAACTGCGTCCGAAATTGATTTGGTTGGATTCAGTCGAAAATAATTCACAATGGCACGGTCTCAATTTCTATTCCTTTCTGGATTTCTTTTTCTGTCATGTAATGTTTTATTTTCCTCAAATAGGTTCTTTATCCTTAGGATAGTATTGACGGATATATTTCTGTGAAAATTTGCAATACATCTTCTCCTTGCTTCTCTTGCATTTTCTTGGCATTTGTAGAACAAGATAACAATCTGCAATCTCTCATCTAATGAATATTTCATTTTGGCAATATTATAGTAAATTTGTCAAATTTTTTGACTTTGAAGGATTCAAAGGTGATTATACCTTTATTACCTAGTGTATGTTTCAAACAGGTTAAAGTTAAATTATACTGGATAAAACATTAAAATTTAATAAAAATAGCTGTCACAATATTAAATATTTTAATCAGAACGGACAAAAAAAATCACTCGTTCCAAAAATCGTATAAAAAAAGCTATGTTCCATTTAAAAAACACCTTATCCATAGCGTAACTCTTTTGTTTCTGGTTCAAATAAATTATTGGTTTCATTTTTAAATTCTGCAGGAAAAAGTACATCGATTGGCTATTTTGGATTTTTCTTTAAATACAAGGAAGCTCAAAAATGAGCCCCTGTTCAGTCCTCGTTGGAAGACCCTGTACTTACGGTATATTATTTAGCAAAAGTGCAGGACTCACTCAAGATGTTATACTGTTAGTCGAATTTCTCTGCTAATGGGTCCACTAACTTTATCGGTTTCAGGATTTAATTTGGATTGTTATACCTACATGTATGGAGGAATTTATCAAAATTATTTTTTACAAAATATCTAGACTGTAATCCTCCTAAATGTTTTTCTTTATTATTTTAGTTGGTAGATTATCTAACAGCTGATTTTCTTACCGAACAATACAAAGGACAAAGAGATCTAGCCGGAAAATTATCCACTTTGGACAAAATGATGGACGCGCATGGAGAACTTGGAGAATTTTTGTTTGACAAGCAACTTCTTTAATTTAATATTATTAATTCAAACTTGTAACATAAAATTATGTGATAGTGTTAAGAAATAAATTAAGTGCAACTGTGGTGTGGATAAGTTTTATTTAATTTTTAAATTTTTATCCGAGTTAATATAGTTTAAATAAATCGCCTAGGAAACTAATATCATCCATGTGTTATATAATTGAAAAGAGAATTTAAAATACTATCATTTTGGATTAAAATAAACAGGGTATTTCATTTAAAAAAATTAGGTTAGGTCTGATAACTTTTTTACCTGACCCCATATACTTATTCTGAGAAGGGGAGATTATTCAGCAGTCACTGTAAAGAAACTTTTGTGCAAAATATTTTTTGTATCTCTTTTAACTAAGAAGATATAGGGTAAATTTGAAATTGTCAATTTTTTTATTTTCCCCCGTATCTCTTAAGCGAGCGAAAATTTTCGAATTTTGATTTTACCATTTTAAATTTGACCCAAAAAGAGCACATTACACCTGTATTACTTTTTTGATAGCACTAAGAATTACGGAGATACCCCATAAAAGTGTCGAGAATGGGACACCCTGTACAGTACTTTCATTTTAATTAGTCCCACTTTTACACAGCTGTAAAATTCTTATTTTTTTGAGCTAGAAAATTGACTAAAAAGCTAATTGTAGGATTTTGCGTAAAGTTTTATGTCGTTAAGTCAAAAAATTTATAAACTGTCAAATCTTAAAATTATTGACATACCTTATTTTTTTTATTAATTGGTACCTACACCCATTTGTTATTAAATATTTAAAAAGATATTATTTTCGATTAGTTTAGCCTAAATTAATATAAATATCATCAGAATTGGATTAATATTTTTGTTTCTCCTAACTAAATTATTGTAATAATTTTTATAGTTTTATAATTTCGAGGCATTTATTACATAGATGGAAGATTTTGTGGTTTGTAAACTCACAACATTTTAGTTAATTACTCAAACCCAGTAACAACAAATTTATTTAAAGATAAAATAAATCAAATTTACAAACAAACAATGAAAGAAATCAGATTGGCTCTATTTTTTTTTTCTCTTTTAATTTGTTGTTCCTATGGGTTTGAATAATTTACTAAAAAAACAATAGAGCCGTTCTGTTAAAAGTTAAAGGTTATACAGAAAAAGTATATACAGGGTGTCTCTAAAAGGTCTGTACAAAATTTAAGCACATATTCCTGAGGCCAAAATAAGGCGATTTAAAACAACTTACCTTAGTCCGAAATTGCTCCGTTTCCGAGATACAGGGTGGTAAATTTAGAAAATAAAAATCGATTTTTTTTAAATTAATGAACATTTTTTAACGTATTACTTTAAAACTTGGTACTCGGAGGTTTTTTGGGATGTGAAACCCGAATACGGACACCTTTTCACTGTGGCCATTAGAGGGCGCTTCACAATGTACTTCTTATGGTTTAGAATGGCCATAACTTCTTTATCAGTGTAGTTTTTCCTTTTTTTGTTAAGAAACTAATTTTTTGAAGATTTTGAAACAAGAAAGGTACTCTTGTAAAAATCCGCCAAAGTAAGCCGTTTTTGAGCTATTTCGGTCTTTAGTGTTCGATGCTGCACCGAAATATTTTAATTATTTTGAATAAAAAATGTTTGCTGTTATCTTTGAGGATGAAATGTGGTCAGTGAATTAGCAGTGGAAAATGTATTTTTTTTAGATACTTTTTTGGAGTGTCACATTTAAAAATCCTCGGTTTTTTTACCTGTTTGATGAACACCCTTAAATTTTTTTTTGCAGCAGACTATTTAAATGTAAACATTTTTCATATTTTAAGAATTTTCGCTATCAGTCCATGTTGTTTACAGTAAGTGTTTCAGTAAGAATTTGCCAATGCGAAAATAAACAAGGTGTTTGAAACGTGTTAGTTAAATTTTAAATTGACTGTAAAGATGGCTGAAGGATACAGTTCTGCAGAAATGACGGATATGCTATTGGTTTTTGGGTATTGTGAAGGAAATGGCAGCGAAAGTGTTAGGGTATACAGGGAAAGATATCCAAATCGACGCATACCAAACCATCAAACATTTGTTGCTATTGAGAGACGCCTTCGCGAAACCGGTAGCTTCACTCGTTTAACTGCCAATTATGGACGGCAACGTGCAATAAGGACTCCTGAGGTCGAGAAACAAATTTTGGAAAGAATTGCTGAAGATCCAAAATTAAGCACCAGACGCTTAGGTTTAGAGGTAGGAGTACCCACGGATGTAGTTCATAGAACATTAAAAGAACAGCAGCTTCATCCATGCCATATCAAAAAGATACAAGACCTTTTGGCTCCGGATCTCGATCAATGATTGGACTTCTGTCGATTTATTTCCGAACAAAGATAACAGGATGTGAATTTTGCTAAGCATATTTTATTTACTGACGAAGCATGTTTTATATATACAAAATAAGCTGCCAGATTTATAAGAAGATTTGCCATTACAACTTCGACGAGATAATATGTGGTTTATGCATGACGGTGCTCCACCACATTTTAGTTTAAATGTCCGCAAGTATTTGCATTGACAGTATCCAAACAGATTGATCGGTAGAGGAAATGACGCTCCTGTAAAGTGGCCACTATGAAGAGGGAGGAGGGTTAAATAACTAGTCAGGTTGTATTCAGGTCAAATAGGATCTTTATTGTTTTGATCATCTATTTATAGTGTCTTGTGACATATGACGTTATTGGCATTGTTGCCAATCTATGTAAGAGGTGTGTTCACATACACACGTTACAGCCACCACGCTCACCGGATATGACTCTGTTGGATTATTTTTTATGGGGGTCATTAAAAACGATTGTATACTCCAGACCAATTAATAATGAAGAGGAATTGTGGGGAATAATTCAAAACGCAGTGAACATATTAAAGAACGATGCGAAATTGATGCAAAGAGTAAATTTAGACTGTTTACGTCGTATTAATCTTTCTACTTATGTTAACGGAGGTCATTTTGAACAATAACTAAAAGTTAATGCTAATTAAATTTACTTTTAAAATAAAATCGTTTCTCATTTAAATAAAAAAAAAATCCATACTCAAAACTTGCTGTAAGTAACCCAAGTGAAACATTATTTTAAAATATTGATTTAAAAATTCCGGTGCGGCATCGAACACTAAAAACCGAAATATCTCAAAAACGGCTCACTTTAGCAGATTTTCACAAGAGTACCTTTCTTGTTTCAAGATGTTTAAAAAATTAAAAGACAGACCTTTATTTTTATTTAAAAAATTAGTTCCTTGACAAAAAAAGGAAAAAACTACACTGATAAAGAAGTTATGGCCATTCTAAACCATAAGAAGTGCATTCTGAAGCGCCCTCTAATGGCCACAGTGAAAAGGTGTCCGCATTCGGGTTTCGCATCCAAAAAAAACCCCGGGTACCAAGTTGTAAAGTAATATGTTAAAAAATGTTCATTAATTTTAAAAAATTCGATTTTCATTTTTTAACTTTACCACCCTGTATCTCGGAAACGGAGCAATTTCGGACTAAGGTAAGTTGCTTTAAATCGCCTTATTTAGGCCTCAGAAATATGTGCTCAGATTTTGTACACACCTTTTAGAGACACCCTGTATATACTTTTTCTGTATACATAATATATCCTTTAACTTTTAACAGAACGGCTCTATTGTTTTTTAGTAAATTATTCAAACCCATAGGAACAACAAATTAAAAGAGAAAAAGAAATAGAGTCTATCTGTTTTTTTTTATTGTTTGTTTGTAGATTTGATTTATTTTAGCTTTAAATAAATTTGGTGTTCCTGGGTTTGAGTACTTCACTAAAATGTTGCGTGTTTGAAAACCACAAAATCTTCCATATATCTCATAAATATATCAAAAGTATGAAACTATAAAAACTATGACAATACCTTCATACCTAATTATGATCGGAAACAAAAATTATAATCCAACCTTTATGATATTTATATTAATTTAGGCTAAACTAACGAAAATAAACGACAAGTGTCGCATATTTGTTCTTGTGTTCCATTTAAAAAAGGTAAGTTATGTCAATAATTTTGACATTAGTTATTTTATAAAATTCTTGATTTAACGGCTTAAAACTTTACGCAAAACCTTTGAGCTCAAAAAATAAGTATTTGACAGCCTTGTTAAAGTAGGACAAATTAAAATGAAAGCACTGTACTTTTTGATTTCGTTTTTAATTAATCCTTCTGTATGTAGGAACTCGTCGGCTATATTAATCCACACACCACTAAAACTCAGCGGCGGCATGGAAGTTTGGCTTGGCTTAAGTTGGCCACTCAGAGTGCCATTTCTCATTTCTTGAGATTCGTACTGCACTTGTTCGTGCAGGGTGGATGTAGGTATTCTTGAACCGATATGACTATTTTTGATGGTTTACCCTTTAAAAATGGTTTATCCAGGATTAATTTTGTCAATTAAAGAATTAGGTAATCCTCAAAAATATTTGTTTGTTAGATGATATGCCAATGCGAATAGCTTATAGTGCATAAGCTCAGGTTTAATCTGGGTCAAGGGTTTAGTAACTTTGCTAGTTAAAAAAATTAAAAATGAACGTCAATTATAGGTATTATTATATTTTAATATAATTTTTCGCATTTTAAGCAGTTTGGTAAGTAAATACCAATTCATAGTACTGTTTCAAAATGATTCCAAATAGACAAATAAGTTACAAAGGCTAACCCACACTTCAGTGTAAATTAGAAAATTATACCCTATAACCTCAAACTTATTCTATCCATTTAAATTTCGTGCACTGCTTAAAACTTTTGTAAATGATTAGTCAAGGAAGTAATGGTTGGAACTACCTCAAGAGTGTGGCTAATGCCGGTCATTTACATATTTTTTTAACTATAAGTTAAGTTTAATTTTGTATTGTTCAAAATAATGGTTTGTATTTCATACTTCAATGACTTGTGTTGATTTTAATACAGTTACAGAGTTTCCAAAGTAAAAAGTAACAATACACAAGTACAGAAATTGTTAGGGGAACTGCCATTCCCCTCCCCTTACTAAAAGCACTTTCATCGGCAGTGAATATTAAGATTATTGTTCTAACCGCGTCCAAGAATTTGATTTCCCGCGCTAAACGTGTATTCTTCCACTTCTGTCAGAGCAAAGATTTAGTGCATACAGGTCGATTGTTAATGGCGTAGTTCTCCAATTTGCTCCGAATTATATTCACAGACACAAACGTCTAATAATCGCAAATTCTTAATTTTTTTCGCTCTGGTGATCAAAATTAATTTTATATTTTTTTACAATTTTGTAAAAAAATCAGTGTCTGGATGTACCTACTGATATCATTAATGAAACTAATCAAAACAACAAATTGTAAAATAATTTTGAAGCAAGATACCAAAACAATCATTGTCTGAACATGAACTATCTCCATGGCAATTTCAACCAGACTAAATCTTATCTCAATATGAATCTGTTGGTATAAAAGGCTAAGGCTTAAATAAGATATTTTTAGTTTTACCGGTGCTTTTATTTCGAAAGTTTGCCAAAATATCTTTTAATAAAATATGCGTATTGTATTTTGCACGTCGCAATTTATAAAAAAAATTCTGTTGCACTGTCTACACCATAAGCCAATGAAACCATAATATTGAAAACTTTTTATTGATCATTTTACAATAATAGTTACTTAAATATTTATTATAAAAGAAATTGTTTATTTAACCACATTATCCTACAAATGACATATTTGCCATAACTAAACATTTTTTCTTAAAAACTATAACTACTGTAAGTATCACCAAGACAAAATGTTTATTTTTGCAAATAATCATCAAACAAATACAAAGCCAACGATGCGTCAGGGCCGTCCAAAAGACTGCTCAAATCTTTAGTGTGTCCAGCCAATTCCCTAATAGTATCCCTGTGTTTTTCCATGAATTTCTCTTCCAGATGATGAGCAATCTCTGGATCATGTTTTTCTGCCTTCTTTCCAGAGGCTTCTCTATGTAAAACAAAAGCTTCCTTTGCCAGTTTCTTCTCAATATCCAGAGCTCTAGACATAGCTTGTAACTCGTAGAGTTCAAGGTTTGGAATTTGGTCTTCATCTTGAAGTTCTTTGGCAATATTAGCAAAATTCATTTCACCTCCACGAGACGTTATGTACTTGATGGTATCAATACCATCATCCCACAAAGAGTCGGACAAGCCTCTGAATAGCTTTTCGAATCCCGGACGGTTCTTGATGTAGTTTCCGTAGTGAGTGGCCATCAACAGAAAGTCGAAAGAGCGAAAGAAAAGATGGTTTGTAAATCTTTGCAGATCACTTTGGATTTCGGTTATGCCTCCATATTTGGCATCACATTGGGTTATTGCACCTTCTGTAATAAAAATAGATAATTATAATTAAAGAATCGCAAAAGCGTAGAAACCATATTATGATGATTGATAATAATACCCTAACATGCACAAAGCTACACTGTTGTTTTTGTTGGCGTTATATGCGAATAATTCAGAGTGTTTGCCAAATTAAATGCGCATTAAGGGGGCAAATAAATACAATATTGCAGAAAACTAGTTTTTAATATATTACGTTTTATGCGCAAAGGAACATTATAGCTTTAGTGACAACTATATAATTGCTTTTTAGTTCCTACTTCTGCAGTTGCATCATGAGTTGATACCTACCAACACAAGAGCATTTATTATGGTAGGAATTTAAAAAAAAATACTTTCATAAAAATAGATAATACGTTTTCTTTCTGTTGCTATAACAAACTCGTTGATCAAAGTCCTGAAAGGATGCTGCTACGCTGGCAACCTTAACTTAAACGTAATATTTGTACTATATTTTTTTAAAATAAATCTAACAGTAGTATCCCGCCCGGTATTTTTAAAACTGTATGTTCAGATTTTTCCCAATAGCTAAGATACCTCTTGACTTATTCTATCAAGATGGTTATGGTGGGTTACCACCCACATTTCATTGCGAAAGCCATTGTCTCATATAGCGGTATCTAGTGCATTGCGTGCTAAAATAATTTTAACCCATAACCTCTACCTTAATAAAGCGTAATTTAAAAATCAGATTTCCGGGAAAACAAACAAATTATCAGCTAGTATCTTGTTATATTATCATCATATTATTGGACTTGTAAATTATTGGCATATATTTTAGTGATTATTATTTATAAAAAAAAAATCAATATGTAAGTTACCTAACTATGTTTAAAAAATAAATTGAATTCACAGTTCAGGTTAGTTCAGGTTAGTTTTTCAATGACTTAATTCGCATTAAGAACACAATTTTAAAGGCAAGTGTAATAAACCTATTTAGCCAACGGCACAGTTTAACCTACAGGAAAACAAGATGTTAATCAGGTCATCAAAATGTTGCCATGAACAGCCTAGATGTTCTTTAAAAAAAAAACACAGAAAATTAATAATCAAGAAGAGAACTACTCTAAGACCCAGTACTTTCCCCCCGAATATTTTTGTTCTAAGAATAATTGCTACCTACAGTTTTAGTTGTGTCGACAATTATTTCCATAGATATTATTCGACGAATAGCGCTATCCGAATAGATGAAAGTCGATGACTAAGTCGGCATCGGTAGGGTTGAGGTAGAAAATGTAATCAATAACCAGTTTAAAAGAGTGAATATTATATTTTACTGATGCTTTTACCGTTCATTCGTGAAATAAGACTTGGCAGTTTGGGAAGTAATTTTAACAAATCTACGGTTTAATACATTTATCGGAAAGACTAGATAAAATCGTAAACTTTAGAGTTGTGTAGTAATTTAAAATCGTATAAGTGTTTCAAAGGGCAGACACACTTAGACGCATGCAAATAAACAATAGATAAAGTACTTCACAACGCATGTTGACAAGCTTATTACTTTTTCAAAATATAAAAGTATCTCATTACTAGCCATAACTTTCCACAAATGATTAATGTGGGGATACATGAATATAATTTCGTCTACAAGATGAAGTTAATCGGAAATCTTTAAAGGTCATGGGGTGATTACAAGGTAGTTTGATAATTAAACTTTTAGGGAAAAGTAAGCTTAAAATAGAAGCGTGTTTATAAAATAAACAAATACTTAATTCCACACTCCATCTACAATGCCAAAAAGAAAACTATTTAAGCTTACCGTTCAATATTTAGGAGCTGCGTAATTATAAGTTTAAATTATGTATAAGCACATATATTTTCAAAGTATAGGTGAGTATACCTACATCAATAACATAGGTATCATGAAGTAATAAAATCATAATATTATATGGTAATTATTCGGAACACTGGACATAGAAAATATTTCCCTAATTTTTTGCATACACCCTAATTTAAGGTCGTTAATCATAAGTCCGCGTTTTTTTTTTCGGAATCTACTAGCTTTTGAGAAAAAAAATATTAAAATTTGTTCATTCACAGGTACGAAATTCTGCATGTAATCCATGAAATTTTGCCAGTTTCACTAAAATATCACTTGTGCAAGAAATAATACATAATTGTTTGTTAAACTAAACGAAAGCCGCCACATAACACCCTAAATAATAACGAAAAAGGAAAAAGGGAAAAAAACAGACAAATTTAGATTGTCCGCCGAAATCAGCAGACAGATGAAGAGACGGCTATCGTTGCCTCTTTGTTGCACGGTTGCCATATTCATAGCAGAGGTATAATTATTATCCTTTAGCTATATATGAACATGGGCCAATGTTAGTTCAGGTTTTTTTTTTGTATTTTATTCAAATTGCTCTTTTAAATAAAATTTCAATAATTGTTAATTTCGTCATCTGTTTGCTCTAACCGCGAATTATAATTTATTGCTCTTATATGGATTTTGCATTAAAAAAAGACTCTGCTGAACAACAACATTTTTAAAATGGCTAATTTTACAGAAAACGACGAATCAGAAACAGGTTAACGCCTTTTATTCCATGTAAGTCTAGTGTAGAAATGTCGTAGCATTGTAACTACTAATCGTCTCCTAAAACATATAGTTGACTAAGTTGGACAAGCTGTAGATGGAATATCCTATATTTCAGTAAAAAAAGCATGACAACACCGCAAATTTTGATTCATCAGACGTCAGATTATTGCGCTTTGGTCATTTCGTTACAACTGTTTACATTTTAGATAAAATTGCAGTTTTGTCTTTATCTTTTGGATGCAATGTTGTTGTTATTTTGTAGAGATAGTTTAGTGCAAGTTTAATCACTGATTTTGAGAGGAAAATAACAAAATCCAGGAAATTAATAGGAAAAGAGTCCTAACCTGTAGGGTCACCTAGGGTTAGTGTGACAGCTGCGTTAGTCCGACAATATTAAATACTAATTTATATTGTGCATTTATATTACTTTATAATATTCTATTGCATTTCAACAGATTATTAAAAAAACTGTTTCAGTCACTGCTGATTTTTAGGTAAAAATCATAGTATGTATATATTTTAATTCCAATTCGTAATTCTGATCAATAATTAGTCCAAATTTTGGATTTTGCCAAAATTATTTCTGTACAATTATGAATTTTTCTGTGCATGATAATGCATCACTCAGTCCAAACATTCAAACCTATTTTGAACGCCTAACTGTCCTTAACTATTATTTTTTTAGGAATGTCACAGTAACCCCCACAGGATTTTACTTGGTGGGGCTTCTGTGACAGTGGAACGTGGGTATAGTGTGTGTTCAAAAATATATCACACTATCACAACTTAATACTTTAGTTTGATCAAGTATGAGGTTATGTTTGGCGGTAACTAGCAATCGTTATAGTTTATGTTATTTATGCTGTGTTTTTAGCGACTTAAATGCAAAAAAAGGTATGTTAAATCTGTATAAAGTCCCCTTATTTGTCTCATAACAACTACCAGAGTACTTATGGTTTTTACTGAAATTAGGATTAAAAATTAAGTTGGATGAACTTTTAACCAATTGGGCAAATATTGGGCAAAAATGACCTAAAAGTGAATTATCAAATGTTTTAGGACTGGCATGAAAAGGAATAGAGCCACCATAGCTCATAAGTACTTCTAAGAAAACGGGCATTTATGATCCAGATGTCTTTAGACGAGTTAATACATTAGCTATTGAAGAATAAAATTATCATCCTGATAAACTAAAAAGATTTAAAGAGTCTACCAAAAAGTTCAAGAACATCCAGCAATGGTCAAGACCATAACCGGGACGATAACAGAGAGGATGCTGTTGCTGTATTCATCCTTAATTCCATTAAAAGAAGCGTCAAATCGCTGGCCAATCCTCCAGTCTATTACAAGGAAGTCAAATCACTGAACTTTCTGTGAGTGAGGAAACACCAGGGAAAGTGCGTGAGCATATGATTATGGAAAATATATATAGTTCAAAGTGTCGCAAAAAAAACTGTTAACGAAGAGTTGACACCGCAGAAATATTAACAAAAGAAGAATACATCAGTTCGTCAAAGACAAAAAAAGCTGAGTTCATAAAGGAAAACAGAAAAACTGCCCAAAAACGGTCAAGAAAGTCAAAGAAAGATGAATAAGATAGTAATGAGGAGATAGAAGATATGTTTTTAAGTGACGAAACAGACGAGGAATTGTTAGAGGAAACTGCGAAATTGAAACCTGTAAACGAGGAAAATATATATTATTATATATAATATAATTTATAGTTGGCAAGGCACTTTTATAGTTGCAACTTTTATGGGTGGAAAGCGTGGTGTTTTTATTTTAAGAACCTATGTGTGTGTAATTAAAACCTTTAATGACACTAAAGATGAAATAGTAGTGGTAGGATTAAGACGTGTTGATAGGGATAAAAACAGATTTGTTGTTAAAAGACATATGCCTTAATGGTGAAAGAACTCAATACACTTTTAATGGAAAAATTGATGTTTTCGAATGTTAGATGTTACCTCGGATGTTACTGACGAGTCTTGTAAAAATAAGAAAATAAAATATACGTTTAATAAAAACATAGTGTTTTAAATAAGAAAATATTTTTCCTAAAATTGAAAATTTTTTAACTGCTAAAAATTTTTATAATATTTTTTTCATGGTTTTTTCTCTCACACCCAAGACACATTCACTCGTGTGGTTATTTATGAGGGTTGCCATTTAAAAAAATTTAAAATGGCGTCGTATCTGTCACTTTTTGACATCTGTCGGATTTGATTATAGCGTAAATAGCTTGATCACATGATCACAGGAAATTATGTCACGCTAAAAAGAATTGGGGGTTTTAGCTTAAAAGGTCTATTTATTAAAGGGGTGAGACACTTAAAAGACAAAATCGATAAAGGCAATTTAGGAACCCCCGTATTGCCGAAACGACTGAAAATATATATGAACAACTATATGTTTTTGAGATCGGACCGTCAAATGCAATTCACTCGTGTGGTTATTTATGAGGGTTGCCATTAAAAAAAAATTCAAAATGGTGTCGTATCTGTGAAATTCGAGGTGAAATTTGTGAACCTATATGTTTTTTGACAATAAATTTGGCTTCCTTGTCGAAAATCATTGAGAAATATGTTATGTTTTTTATCACAGGTCAGCAGGAAAATCGCCAATCGGGTGAGACACTTAACAAAAAGTCCCTGTACTTTGTTGACGACTGTAGAAACTCTTTTTAATATTTTCAAGCCGACCCTGCACCAATTTATTGCGGTATGAAGATGTTGGGACCTATACAGTGGGCTTTAATCAGGTAGGTAGTTGAATTATTGCAGTAAAGGTCAACAATATAATGTAAACTTTACTATACTTAACTAACTGTTTTACTGTTTATGCACAAGATGATACAGATAACAAATAATAAACGCTTAATAATTAATATGGTAAATATTAACCAGATTTAACCTAAAGTAAGAATACGTTCAAACAAAAAAAATAATGAAGTGAATATTAAAACTCTATTAAAATGAAAACTTACGTTGTTTAGATAATGTGGTGCTACAAGCTGAGACGACATCTTTGTAGCATTCATCAGCACAACTGGCCAAAGCCAAGACAGCGGTAAAAACAATGAAGGCCTTCATGATCCCTGAAAATCAACCAAGAATTAAAATTACTTACAGCTCACAGCTGATACAAAAGTCATACACCTAACCTCAAATAGTGTGAAAACCAGTTTATTTAACTTTGCTTTAATAGACTGATGCTTGCAGTAATAGTTCGATTAAAAATAATTACTTGGAATCCGTTAAGACTTGCTGGCGTACTATGATCGGAAGGATATTGACAAAGTTCAAAAGCGTAATTAAATTCCTTTGTTTTTTACTACCCGAGGGTTCACAATGAGATGGACGATTGACACTGATAATGATAAACATACTTTATCAAATCAATACTAACCTGGTATCTCGCCAGCGTAATCAAAAGAGACCAATTAAGTTGAACGATTTAAAACACAATAGCCCTAAAACGAATTTCCTTTTATTTAATATAAAACGTCCACAGATAGCACACGAATAACGAATATCAAAACAACAAAACTGTGTGGTTGGTTACTACGCACTCTTGCATACAGAAAATCTATCTCGTCGTTCGCAGTGTTGCCGAGTGTTAAGGTTTTGCACCCGGTCGAGTTTGGTGGTGTGCAAAATTAGTCATTGTGCATTGCGAGGTAAATATTGTCATCCTACAATGATATTGTGTACATTTTATGATGAAATTATTGTTGTCTATGAATAAATTAAAATTCTTAATTTATGTTAGTTAGGTGATGATTAGTTGCCTGAGGAAATTTTAATAATTTTTCTTATGGTATTATAATACCATTGACCCACAGAGCCGAGAGATTGCCATTTTATCAAAGAAAAATAACAATTATTATCTAAGTAGGTAACTTTAAGGAATTATAAAAAGTTAATTCCAAATTTAAGTAGGTACCTACCTAATAATATTATTAAGATAGCGGCAATTTATTAACAAAGACCAAAAGATTTTCCATTGGTTTGCCATTTTGTTGATGTTTATTATATTTTATCCCAAGATTTTATTTGTATTATCTTCATATCAGCAGGTTCTATGCACCTAAGAAGGTACACTTGCAGTGTACGAGTTCTTACATTTTTACTTGTAGGTAGGTACTTAGTGTAAAGTAACAAAGTACTACGAACTGACTCTCCTCCTAAATACGAAAAATCGAATAAAAATACTTTAAAACAAAAACCAGATTTATAAATCAATAAAATCAAAGAAACAAGAACAAAAAAAAAAAAGACAAAAGGTATAACGAAAACAAAACAATTTCAAAAAGTTATCGCAAAGATAGCTAGCTTAAAGAAAGAACATTGCAGAGAGATAGTCATAAAATGTTATAAAAACTCATACAGGAGCTATATGCCTTCCTAGATGTACCAAAACAGTTTGATTATTTTGAAACAGCGACAATTTAAGTCACTGGGCATGGGAATGATTGAACCATTTTACTATATTTTTTTCCAACCCCTCTGTCCGATAAACAAAATGGAATTATGAAATATACACCCGTGACTTATTTTAACCATTGTTACTGTTTACTAAACCACGATGCAAATAATTTCACAACTTCGAAATATCTCGAAACGAGTTTGGAATAAATTACTTAGTAAGAGACTTGACAACATAGCCTGGCGCATCGACCACATATTATACAGTTGTAGTGTGCGATTTTAACTCGAGTTTTGATGACTAAAAGAGAGGTTAAGATAATAAATAGTGCCGTGTGCAACGAAAATCACCCTAAAAACAGAAAAATATATTGCTAATTCGTTAAACATCTGAGTTCGTTTAGTCGACCTTCTGCACCAGTGAGTGTAAAGGCAGGCTACCGAAACGTTATCAATAATTATCATATTCAAGTGATTCAACCATTAGGTATATTTTCTTTGTTGTCAGAACGAGCAGTGTCATTATCTGAAAACAATGAGGACCATTGGAGTTTTTGCCCTTATTTGCGTCGCTGCTTCTTCAGCTGTATTACAATGTAAGTATGCCCTATTTATTTTATTGCAAATTGGTAAAAGTGATTTTCAAAATATATTTATTGTTTGTTCATGCGTAGAAGCCATGCATTTCTGATTTTCATCATGATCCATGAACCAAATTTTGTGGTTAACGTTTTATGAAATCCTTGAACTTAAAGAAGACTAAAGACAATGCAAAATTGTGTTATTGTGAATTATTCTATTATTCACATTTATTTCAGGCACAATAACAGGCTAAATTATTTTTAAATGTGGTGTATCATTGACTTATTGTTATGCACAGAGTAGGTACCTAGGTACCTACCTACTCTAATACCAAAACTAGCGAAAGAAAAAATATCATTCGATATAGTAGGTTTTTTTTTTTGAAAAAAAAAATATATTTCTTGAAGATAAACAATTACAAAAGTATAACAAAATGTACTCTAATCAGTGCCTTGAGCACTGGCCTCGAGAATACAATTTTAAACACAGCATAGAAGCATATTTTTACACTAAAATATTACATTATAAGTCTTAAATTTAAATCAGCTTACACGATGTTACAATATGTTTTTAGTTTCCTAAGAAACAATGTATATATCACAATTTCTTTAATTTCTATTGGAAGATGATTAAATACATACGACAGCTTAAAAAAAGGATTGTTAGTACCTATACATGTTCTGTTTTGTATGTGATAGATGTTGTTTTGTGTTCTTGTTGGGTAATTATGTATTTCATTTGTGACTGAGAATTGAGAATTTGTCTTTTGTTGCCCATACATTATTTTATGCATTAATTTGCATTGCTCAAAAGCCAAAATTTCGGGTAATCTAGCTATTTTCAATGTACTGTATAAGGTGTCTGTGTGAGTAAGCCTGTCAAAATTAAATAATATTTTTAATATTTTGTTTTGTACAATCTGCATACTCTCAAACACACCCTTTCCACACATCCCCCATACTGTTATAAGGTATCGAAGGTGTGACAAGAAAAAGGCATTGTATACCAGTCTCTTAGTTTTGTCCGTAATGTAATTTCTAATCTTAAATATATAAGGAATCATAGGGAGAATCTTTTCAGTAAGCTTGGTGACATGTTCCCTCCAATTCAGCCTATCATCCACCATCAATCCCAAATACCTTACACTTGCGACCCTTTCCAAGATAAGATCATTTATTTGTATTGTCATTTCACGCACTATTTTGTTTTTTTGTTTAAAAAGCAGGAATTTTGTTTTCTCAATATTTATTTTAAGTTTATTGAAATACAGCCACTGATTGTATTTTTTGAGATCAATATTTACTTCTTCATTTAATATTTGTTCATTAGTTCCCGAATATACTAATACCGTGTCATCAGCAAATGTAAAGTATGTGGCTCTCAAGTTAGCACACCTTAAGTTTAGGACATACAGAGAATACAAAAGAGGACCAAGGACCGATCCCTGTGGCACTCCGTATGTGTTTGTTAACAAAGTACTACAAGTCTGCTCAATTTTAGTATACTGTTGTCGACCTGTCAAATATGTTTTTATCACGTTTAAAGTTTTTCCCCTTATTCCCATATTTTCAAGTTTCTCCAGAAGTAAGCCAAAATCAACAACATCAAATGCCTTTTTCAAGTCCACAAACACCGCCACCACAATCTTTCCCCCGTCAAGTGCTCTTGATACAAAATTCACAAAGTCCAATGTTGCGCTTGAAGTACTACTATTTTTCAAGAAGCCATACTGAAAGTTGTCTAATAAATTATTATTATGTATGTGCATCAGAATTCTTCTCTTCAAAATCTTTTCAGTAATTTTTGAGAAAACACTTATAACAGAAATTGGTCTATAGTTATTTAAATTATTTTTTTTTCCTGATTTAAATATAGGTGTAATTTTGCTTATTTTCAATTCTTTAGGAAATGTCCCAATAGTAAAAATATTATTAATCAATGTACATAAAATATCTACAATACTATCTTTAAGTGTTATAATATCATTGGTGCTTATATTATCATGGCCTGGGGCTGAAGTTCTTTTTAGTTCCGATATGATTTCTTTGACCTCCTGTACAGTGGTTAATTCTAAATTTAGACTATTCTAACAATAATCTACAATATTATTCCGCATATCACATTCTTTCAGTCTTATTTCTTCCTCTAAGTCTTTTACAATAGTTTCCCCCACTTTAGCAAAATGTAAGTTAAATGAATTTACTATGTCTCCCTCATTAGTGATATCCCTATTCTCGATTTTTATAGAATTAACTTTTGAACTATTATTATTATCTTTAAAAAAACCATTAATAAACTTCCACTGTTTTTTGTTATTATTACCAGCTTGCTCCCACTTATTGCGAAAATGTTTATTTTTTAGTACTTTAATTTTATTATTAATTTGGTTTTTTAAGTCTCTAAATTGTCTTTCCAAAATGACGTCACCAGGTTTATTACATTTTTTTTTATAAAGCATGTCCCGCTGGCTCATCATTCCAAGAATCTCCTGATTTATCCAAGTATTTTTTGTTCTAATTTTAATTTTTTTAACTGATTCTGTGGCCCTTTACATTTGCTTATTACCTCAGGAAGATTCTGGAACGATCCAACCATGACATTTGCTGTTTCCAGCTCAAATTCATTCCGAAATTTTAAATAATTAATATGTTTAATTTCATGATGAGTTTTTGGTTGGTAGATTTTTAATTTATCCTCTAGCGTTATAGATAATAATTTATGATCAGATAAACTAGTGTCTTCAATTTTGATTTTACATTTTAATTCAGAGAACTTATCAGAGAGAACATGATCTATGATCGTTTTCGTTTCTCTTGTTACCCTTGTAGCTTTATCTTCAGTTATTTCATTATTAATTTGGTAATTATTTAGAGTAAGTAGATTTTTATAGTTTTTTACAATTATGTTATTATTCTTTAATAAATTTATATTAAAATCTCCAACAATTAAGTGTTTTTTTGGATACTTTACCAATATTGTTTCTAAAAATTCCAAAAACTCATCATCTTTTTGAGTGGGAGGCTTGTAGGTAGGTACTTTTTTAAAATTGTTTAACCTTCTGTCGTAAAAAAATGTCTTCGTTTTATTTTATCATCCATATGAAATAAAAGAAAAGTAGGTAGTAAAGCTGCCATCTGTAATTTAAGAGAAACACGTGAATTTGGCCAGTTTTCACCACTTTCTGCCTTAAATTAAAAAAAAAAAACAATCAAAAACATTTACATATTTTATTTTTTGGGCTTAGTACTTATAAACGAACTTACTAGGTATTTGAATTGAACAGCTTTTAGTTATAGATTATACAGATACGCAAAACAGTTTTAAGAAAGTGTTTAAGGAGATAGAAATGACCGTAAAAATGTGGGAATAGTTGAGCAGCGTCGAATCAAACTGACTTATGTCCACAAATTCATATTTTTCAGGAACAAATTAAACTATACTACGACTTTACGTCTTTTATTACGATCACAATAGTGATAGCATTTGAAAGGGAAGTGATATAGTAATTAACTAACACTAAAAGGAAAATCGTTTTGGTGCAGGTTGAGGGAAAATCAAGAAAAATATTTTGGACATAATATTTATTGATCCAAAGACATTGAACCTAATACAATTTGAAACATAAACTACTTAGGGCAAAATGAAACTGATTTTCAGAAAATAAGCATAATGTAGTAAAAACATAACAAAATTAAACATGCAAACAGTTTCAGAGGCAGCTGAATCCGCACTTTGTATATTTAAGTAGAACTGGAATTTTCGCTCATTTCTCCATTCTTCACCGAATCGCTTGTTCAATAAATTTGCCATATCTGATTTATTTGCTTCTGAAACTTTACTTTGTAGCGGAATAATAGGAGGAGTTACCACGCAATTCATTTTCTTTCCTCTTTTCAACAATGGAACGTAAGTCTTGGAGGGATCATCACATTCATAAGTATTCTCCATTTTAGATGCCACGCCCTTAGTAACTTTTCTCCAAAAGAACTCTTTTCATGTCACTTACTCTTTTAATATTCATTGAACTTTTCTCGCGATATTTTCAGAACCCAATTCTTTTGCCAGTCGATTGGCTGTATGGCTGTTGAAATTTGTATAGGTACCACATATTTATCGGTGCATTCATTTTTTTCATATTGCATGAATTAATTACATACTGTTTCGATGTAATTTTAAGAAAATGGTCCTAAACTGTTTCATAGGTATTCTTTAAGTAATCTTTTTGAAGCCATTTTTCATCTCCACTTTGAATGTGGAACCCTGGGCTATTTGAATACAAATTAGTTTCAATGCAACGGAGCATCTTCTGTAAATGGACTATATGCGGCAACTTGCAACAAACATGACAATTATTTCAAATCATATTTATCCTGAGATTCAAAAATAATTAAAACCCTTAAAATAAAATCTCCAAAAATGCTAATTATTAGAAAATTTGAAATATTAGGGGCTGATTGTCAAAAGTTCAAAAATTAAATATTTACCGATTTTATGTCTGTACGTTTAAGTTATATAGGTACTAAGTATCTTGCGTACCTCGGCGGCCACCCTGAATAGTCAAAATTACGAAAAGTTGAGAAAACTAATTTTTTCATACCGAATTATAAGTAGGTAGGTACCTATGTTACCTATCAAAAAACGTGTCCATATTTCTCTAAGAGACCTGAATATAATATTCAACCAAAAGAACCAATACAAAGTCCCGGTCTCAAATAATTTAATATTTAAAAAATATTCGGTTACATGTTTCGCCTTAAAGGCATCATCAGACCTAAAAAGATGTCAATCAACACGCATATAAGTGAGCAAATCTTACTAGTAAACCTACCTGATACACCAAAAAACAATTTAAGAACAACAAAAAAATGTCAAATTATAAAAAATATAAAAAAATGATAAACGTTACAATCACATCATTAAAAACAGTTAGAACTTAAACTAAAAATTGTATATAAACAAAAGGGTACAACAACAAACTAAAAGTATAAGGTTCGTTAAATAAGTACTAGGCATAGTAAGCTGGGGAGATGCAGTCACCCAGAGAACAAACTCAGCCCAAAATATAACAGCCATTTACACAAACTACGAGCCGAGCTACGAGCGTACCAGCATCAAGGACGTCAATGTTGTCAGTCGATAAAATTGGCGGAGAAAATTTATAAGGTTAAATGTTGGTTACTAGCAGTCCGCTGTTAGTAATTTAAGTTGTTAAAAATAAAATAAGGCTCGAAATTAAAGACCTCATTAACGCAGGTAAGGACGGGGCTCTTTTTAGCCTTCGTTATTTCTAGTTTTTCTAATAGATTTAGTTTTTTACTCTTCTGACATTCATGCAAAACATTAACATTTTCAGATGGCGAGAACTGGTGTTTTGATTCAAGTAGATGGTTCGCAAAAGCAAACTTAGTGTTGGTTATGTCAGTATTCTGGTATTTATTAAATAAGCTGAGATGTTCATGAACTCTGCTGGCGATTCTCCTGCCCGATTGGCCGACATACACCGCCGGACAATCTCCGCAATGTAGCGAATAAACTCCTGATTTTGAAAGGGGATCCACTTTATCTTTAGTGTTGATTAAATGCCGCTTAAGAGTGTCACAGGTCTTGAAAGCTACTGCGATGTTGTAAGGTTTAAAAAATTTTGCTAGTTGTGAGGAAATTAAAGTTACCTTTGTCTAGAAATGCTTTCACTAAAGAATTCAATATAATAAAACTCATGGCCAGAAATAATGGATATCCTTTGACATTAATCAATAAACTTTATTATAAATTTGTAAACAAATATAAACTAACCTATAATATTATCATACGTGCTAATACACGGGATCACAAAAATTATACAGCTTTAACCTATTTCGGCAACATTTCCTCACAACTAACAAAATTTTTTAAACCTCACAACATCGCAGTAGCTTTCAAGACCTGTGACACTCTTAAGCGGTATTTAATCAACACTAAAGATAAAGTGGATCCCCTTTCAAAATCAGGAGTTTATTCGCTACATTGCGGAGATTGTCCGGCGGAGTATGTCGGCCAATCGGGCAGGAGAATCGCCAGCAGAGTTCATGAACATCTCAGCTTATTTAATAAATACCAGAATACTGATATAACCAACACTAAGTCTGCTTTTGCGAACCATCTTCTTGAATCAAAACACCAGTTCTCGCCATCTGAAAATGTTAATGTTTTGCATGAATGTCAGAAGAGTAAAGAACTAAATCTATCTATAAGAAAAACTAGAAATAACGAAGGCTAAAAAGAGCCCCGTCCTTACCTGCGTTAATGAGGTCTTTAATTTCGAGCCTTATTTTATTTTTAACAACTTAAATTACTAACAGCGGACTGCTAGTAACCAACATTTAACCTTATAAATTTTCTCCACCAATTTTATCGACTGACAACATTGACGTCCTTGATGCTGGTACGCTCGTAGTTTGTGTAAATGGCTGTTATATTTTGGGCTGAGTTTGTTCTCTGGGTGACTGCATCTCCCCAGCTTACTATGCCTAGTACTTATTTAACGAACCTTATACTTTTAGTTTGTTGTTGTACCCTTTTGTTTATATACGATTTTTAGTTTAAGTTCTAACTGTTTTTAATGATGTGATTGTAACGTTTTTCATTTTTTTATATTTTTTATATTTTAACATTTTTTTGTTCTTCTTAAATTGTTTTTTGGTGTATCAGGTAGGTTTACTAGTAAGATTTGCTCACTTATATGCGTGTTGATTGACATCTTTTTAGGTCTGATGATGCCTTAAAGGCGAAACATGTAACCGAATATTTTTTAAATATTAAATTATTTGAGACCGGGACTTTGTGTTGGTTCTTTTGGTTCAATATGTTACCTATGTAATCTAATTTTTAGGAAGTCATGATTATCAGACTTTTTTTGAAATAAATTAAATGCACAAAAATGCATTTTTATATTTTTTTTCGTATCAGGCATAGTTTTCGCGCTAAAATGTAATAATATGAATGTATAAAAATATAAATGTTATAAAAAATGAAGCACCCAAGTCTCGTGGAACCCATAAGAAGTCTTCACGGAACCCCATGCAGGATTCCGCAGAACATAGATCCAGAAGCGCTGCTCTAAGGTCCAAATTATCGAGGACGTGTTAACTCTAGTTAGAAGAGAACTTTTAAGGATACCATCGTTGGAACAATAATTGTTGCCATGAAAGTTGTGTGGCGGTTTTCTAACTAAAACTAAGTTTGTTTATTTATGTGGAATATTTTATTCGTGAAAATATCAAGAAGCTCCAAATGTAAGACACCATAAAATATATAATTTTTCAATTTCAATATTTAGTCATAGAACCATAACTATCAATGACTTTTAATAGTCGTCAAGGCACACTGAGAATAAAATTTCTTATACAATCCTCAGATGTCAGACCCCATGATTTTGTTGTTTTTGGTCGTCGTTTTTATCGATTTCTGGGTCTGAAGTCATGTCTATATATAAACTAGCGGGTATGCTCCATTCCACAATAATTCGTTGATTTCTTGACCGCAATAAAATTTAAATGACAACCCTCAGTCGTAATCCCAACCATAAATAAGTTGCCTGACAAATATCTATTGTGTAGGCACCGGACCTTTTGAAATGGTACAGGTCCTGATTACCTACTAATTTCAATAGTTTAGGTTAGCTATTTTCAACAAAACAACAAATATAAAATAATAGGTAAGTATCTTTATTTTAATCATGTAATAAAATAGCTATTAATATTTATACAATAATACTAATTTACAATATTATAATAATACAATATTTAACTTAACCTTCTCTATATTTAGCTCTGTTTCACTATCACTATCGTCTTCATCTATGCTTAAACTAACTATTAAGGGCCTTACGTTACTATTAATTGTGTTATAGGAATCTTCGACTTGGATCACGTGTCTCACAGAATTTTTCTAACTTTCTACTGGGATATTATTTACACATTTTTTAATTAATTTTATAACAGAACTACTCAGTGTAGGGGATGTGTTTTCTCTTCTAATCGTCGTCTTTAACTGGCTCCATATAATATTATGTCCTATTGGGTTAAAAATACAGTAATACGGAGGGAGGCGTAAAACTGTGTGACCATTAGCACATGCGAGATTGTCAGAGATATATTCTTTTTCAATATTGAATGTTTTTAAAACATTTAAAAGGTCCTTTTTTGTATAGGTTTCCTCGAAATATATATTATTTTCCGTCATATAGTTTTCAATTTCCACTTTTGTATTATTTGAATTCGGCACTTTACTTAGTTGGCGACTGTGGTAACTAGCGTTGTCCATCACAATAACACTATTTTTGGGCACATTCGGAAGCAGACGATTCTAAAACTAATCTTCAAACAATGTAGCATCCGTGTCTTGATGGTAATCCAAAGATGAATTGGCAATTTTCTTCGCAGATAATAATAGAGCGTTCGGAATAAATCGATTTTCTGAACCTGCATGTAATATCGTAATTCTTTGTCCTTTGTTTGAGGGAGCTTTAGTTTAACATTTGGTTGTTGAATCGCTCCAACCTTTTTTAGGAGTGTCGTGAGTATCAAACCAAGTTTCGTCCAAGTATATAATTGAACGATTTTCTTCCCTATATTGTCTGATAAGATTCAAATAATCTCTACGCCATACTTGTAAACGCTGCGATTCCCTTAGTACTTGTCGTTTGTCAATGGTATGATATTTAAAACCCATTGCTTTTACTATTCTCCAAAGGCTTGTCCTGCCACATGAAATGTCGGTTTCGTCTGCTGTAAGTACCTTTTTTAGCGTATCTATTGTTGGGACTATTTGTTTACTGTACATGTCATAAATTTTCCTCCGAATCAAGTCTTTATCAGCTTCTTCGATGCGTCTCAATTTTCCGCTATCACACCGGTTTTTCCTTGGCTGGATGGGTTTCGTCACTATATCTTTTACTGTCGTTAATGCAACTCTGGTCATAACACTCGTTTTACTAAAACTTGCACTCCGGTCATACCCTTTTTCTACTAGGGTACAGTAAACGTTCTTCATGATGTTTTTGGCATCAAGTGATAAATGTTTTTTCTTCGTTACACCATAATTTCCGGAAGCAATATTATCTGAAGTTTCACACAGATCTGACATATTTTGGATGCTCGATAACACACACGAAAATACCTTTAACGCACAGCTTGACAAACACCAAACGACTGATGAACTAAGATGAAAAGGCTCTGCTTTATATTGAACACCTGCAATTTGCCATTAACCTACCTAATATACCAATATAATAACATAATTAATAGTAACGTAAGACCCTTAATAATTAGTTTAGGCATAGATGATATTAAACTTGAAGAAGTAGTCCATAGCAGTGGAGTTGATATAATCAAATAAAACAACGGCAGTCTACCTCCACAATATGTTGTTTTATTTGATAGATGATATTATAATATTGTAGATTAGTATTTTTGTATAAATATTAATAGCTATTTAATTACAAGATTAAAATAAAGATACTTACCTATTAAAAATCTTTAAAAATCCTTACTTGTCAGATGGAGTAGAATAAATATAATATACTAATTAGGAAATTATTTCCTAGCCATCTGATTAAACCTTATACTATAAGGCCGTATTTGGCTAACACAGTTAGCGCTACAATACTAAATTGATTGCTTAAAACTACCAAGAAAGGAAGACCTTTCTGTTGGTAGGATGCTGCTACCTATGGACCGGTTTCGAACTTATTGGTTCTCGTCAGCATAGGGTAAGCGCAGACATACCTAACAACAGAAAGGCCTCAAGTCTTTATAACCAGTTTTATCGTCCTGCTCAGGCAGTGAACGACAAGTGGCGCCATCTCTTAGAAGTTTTAAGCAATCAGGAGAGAGGACTATACCTTTAGGTATATTAAAAACTTAAAAATCTTTAAAAATCCTTACTTGTCAGATGGAGTAGAATAAATATAATATACTAATTAGGAAATTATTTCCTAGCCATCTGATTAAACCTTATACTATAAGGCCGTATTTGGCTAACACAGTTAGCGCTACAATACTAAATTGATTGCTTAAAACTACCAAGAAAGGAAGACCTTTCTGTTGGTAGGATGCTGCTACCTATGGACCGGTTTCGAACTTATTGGTTCTCGTCAGCATAGGGTAAGCGCAGACATACCTAACAACAGAAAGGCCTCAAGTCTTTATAACCAGTTTTATCGTCCTGCTCAGGCAGTGAACGACAAGTGGCGCCATCTCTTAGAAGTTTTAAGCAATCAGGAGAGAGGACTATACCTTTAGGTATATTAAAAACTTAAAAATCTTTAAAAATCCTTACTTGTCAGATGGAGTAGAATAAATATAATATACTAATTAGGAAATTATTTCCTAGCCATCTGATTAAACCTTATACTATAAGGCCGTATTTGGCTAACACAGTTAGCGCTACAATACTAAATTGATTGCTTAAAACTACCAAGAAAGGAAGACCTTTCTGTTGGTAGGATGCTGCTACCTATGGACCGGTTTCGAACTTATTGGTTCTCGTCAGCATAGGGTAAGCGCAGACATACCTAACAACAGAAAGGCCTCAAGTCTTTATAACCAGTTTTATCGTCCTGCTCAGGCAGTGAACGACAAGTGGCGCCATCTCTTAGAAGTTTTAAGCAATCAGGAGAGAGGACTATACCTTTAGGTATATTAAAAACTTAAAAATCTTTAAAAATCCTTACTTGTCAGATGGAGTAGAATAAATTTAGTATTGTAGCGCTAACTGTGTTAGCCAAATACGGCCTTATAGTATAAGGTTTAATCAGATGGCTAGGAAATAATTTCCTAATTAGTATATTATATTTATTCTACTCCATCTGACAAGTAAGGATTTTTAAAGATTTTTAAGTTTTTAATATACCTAAAGGTATAGTCCTCTCTCCTGATTGCTTAAAACTTCTAAGAGATGGCGCCACTTGTCGTTCACTGCCTGAGCAGGACGATAAAACTGGTTATAAAGACTTGAGGCCTTTCTGTTGTTAGGTATGTCTGCGCTTACCCTATGCTGACGAGAACCAATAAGTTCGAAACCGGTCCATAGGTAGCAGCATCCTACCAACAGAAAGGTCTTCCTTTCTTGGTAGTTTTAAGCAATCAATTTAGTATTGTAGCGCTAACTGTGTTAGCCAAATACGGCCTTATAGTATAAGGTTTAATCAGATGGCTAGGAAATAATTTCCTAATTAGTATATTATATTTATTCTACTCCATCTGACAAGTAAGGATTTTTAAAGATTTTTAAGTTTTTAATATACCTAAAGGTATAGTCCTCTCTCCTGATTGCTTAAAACTTCTAAGAGATGGCGCCACTTGTCGTTCACTGCCTGAGCAGGACGATAAAACTGGTTATAAAGACTTGAGGCCTTTCTGTTGTTAGGTATGTCTGCGCTTACCCTATGCTGACGAGAACCAATAAGTTCGAAACCGGTCCATAGGTAGCAGCATCCTACCAACAGAAAGGTCTTCCTTTCTTGGTAGTTTTAAGCAATCAATTTAGTATTGTAGCGCTAACTGTGTTAGCCAAATACGGCCTTATAGTATAAGGTTTAATCAGATGGCTAGGAAATAATTTCCTAATTAGTATATTATATTTATTCTACTCCATCTGACAAGTAAGGATTTTTAAAGATTTTTAAGTTTTTAATATACCTAAAGGTATAGTCCTCTCTCCTGATTGCTTAAAACTTCTAAGAGATGGCGCCACTTGTCGTTCACTGCCTGAGCAGGACGATAAAACTGGTTATAAAGACTTGAGGCCTTTCTGTTGTTAGGTATGTCTGCGCTTACCCTATGCTGACGAGAACCAATAAGTTCGAAACCGGTCCATAGGTAGCAGCATCCTACCAACAGAAAGGTCTTCCTTTCTTGGTAGTTTTAAGCAATCAATTTAGTATTGTAGCGCTAACTGTGTTAGCCAAATACGGCCTTATAGTATAAGGTTTAATCAGATGGCTAGGAAATAATTTCCTAATTAGTATATTATACTTACCTATTATTTTATATTTGTTGTTTTGTTGAAAATAGCTAACCTAGACTATTGAAATTAGTAGGTAATCAGGACCTGTACCCTTTCAAAAAGGCACTTATTTATGGCTGGGTTTAAATTTTATTGCGGTCGGGAAATCAACGAATTATTGTGGAATGGATATTACCGAGGATATTACACACTTATCCCATTGCAATGCCACTCATCCCGTTGCATATGCTATAGTACTGGGGCGGCAAATTATCTGTAGAATTTAAATATCGAATAAAATAGTACATTATGTACCGAGGTTGAGAAGTGAGCCATTATATAGCGAGCGCTTTTAGATAATGAGGCGCGAAGCGCTTTAATATAATAAGGCGCGAAGCGCCGAATGATTTAATGTGCGAGGTACATAACAGTTTTCTCAAGTGAGGTACATATAGATTTTTTTCTACTACAGTAAAATCTCTCAATAGCGACCACCCTCGGGGAATCAAATATTGATCGGTTAATAGACGTGGTCGGTTAATAGACAAAAATTAAAACAACTGGTCTGCATTTTACAGTGTTTGTTTATTAATAAGTATCTACATATTATGTAAATAATTTTAAATATTTTTGTTTAAATTTATCAGAACTAAAATTAAATGAGATGAAGCCAATTTACCAATATATATACTGCACGTGCATACTAGCATATGCATTGTATATTATACAATGTACTGTGTGTTTGCTTTGAAATTCTTATTTTTTAAAATAATCAGAAATTATTAATTGCTTCATATTTTTTATTTTATCTTTATAAAATTCAGATTCCCATTTGTATAGCAATTGAGAAATATTTGGAGAGTTGTCAAAATTGTTAACATTATTAAAAAAGTTTTCTAGGTCTCTCAAACTTGCGCAGGCTTCAGATAGGCGTGATATTTTTGACACTGGAGCAAGTTAAGGCTCATCTTCTTCTGTCTCAGAGTTGGGAGTAGTTTCTTCCGTTTCTTGGATTTCTTCAATATAGTCGATGATAGTCAATTCTGCACTTTTTGTTGGCAAATCGTCATCAATAGAGGCAAATTGTTTCAAGTTCAGAAATGTACCCTTAATATTAGGAAACAGTTGTGCAAGTGAAATAGTATCTTCTTCTTCGAAGTCTTCGATATTGATATCGGCTGATTCGCCACATAATTTCTTGAAGGTAATATCGTGCCGACGACGGAATTTTTCTAACTATCAATTTGATGCCTTGAAGTTTTCTAGTCTTAGACATTGAACAGATTCCAGGGAGTTTTGCTTGAATTATGTGTCCGGATATTGGTAAGTGCTTCTTTATTCGCGCCTCACAAAACCAGTTAAAAACAACTGGGTCCACTGCCAGTCCTTCGGTTTCGGGAAATTTTCTTTTTTGTTCACCGTTGCCACCTTGAAACAAATTTTTAATTTCTACTTTATATTGAAGCAACATACTAACATAGTCACTTGGGTCTTACCTCCTTTAAATTTTTCAGTTAGTTCCCTGGTACTTAAACCAGTTTTTCACTTTCCTCGATTATTTCAATTTCTTTGCTTAAAGAAAGACATTACCTTGTGCCGGCCATATTTAAATATTCTCGTTAGTCCCAAAACACACAAAGACTGTTCGAAACAAAGCTGAATGTTAGCAACCGATTTATAAGCCTTTAAAGCAAATTAAATGGATCTGCCTGCAATAAAATAACTAGTGTATGTACCTATATTTCTTAAAGATTGTCGGGTCGGGTTTCATGGCTCCTAATGGAGGGTGTTTTTAGCATTAATGTTTACTAGAAATTCCAATAATGAGTGCCCGCGGTCGTTTAACGCAGGTGGTCACTTTTTGAAGCGGTCGCAAACAGCTAACTAACAACTAACACCAAAATATTCCATATTCAATTCGTTTAGATCTTTATATTAGCCGAGATATTAGCCATATAAAATTCCTGGTTTATTAAAAATTTTATATTATTCTGTAAAATTTCTTCATTTAAAATGGTTAGTCAAGTCTCAACACCAGTAATATGTTAAATAATGTGTGAGTAAGAATGTTAAAGTCGTGTGTAACTTAACTCCATTACACTTTTCGTTACTTAATTAGGTGATTATTTATTATTGTTATTTCCCTAGGAAGAGAAATTCTACTTCTCATTAGAGAAATGGAGTAAATAATGGCGACTTCTCAAGTTAGTAGTAGAAAAATTATATTTTTCTCTTATAAATAAATAACTTCATGTACACGGTGATCATTTATAATGTCCCACCTCTTAACTTTTTTGTTTTTTGCATTAGACAAAAATGTTAAATATAAAAGTTGTACAGAATAATGTAAGCTATTTGCAGAATCATATATAAATATACAGGGTATTGCAGAAATGAATCACAGGTTAAAATATTTTTTCTTTAAATGGTACCTAACACATTGTTAGCTTTTTAGAATCTCCTGAAACTTCTGAATATTTTTCTTATAACATGTCCTATACCTAAATATAAAAGTTTTCAAAATATTCGCATTTTAACTAAGCGGCTACATTCAAAAATAAATATTCTAGATTTCAGTAAAGTTCTTAGGTGGCTGTGAATTATGCGGTCACGGAGCAACAAAAACTATGTTTATTAGTGACAGTTACCGACATACTAAGTAAATATTACATTTTTTTGATAAATATGCCTTATTCAGAAAGGGAAAAACAAGTAATTTTGCAAACATTTATTAAAGCAAACAATAGCGTTAAGTTGGCTCAACGGGAACTGCGCAGAATTAATCCCCGAATGCACAAAGAAACATTCCATCGAATCTATGAAAAGTTTCAATAAACATCTAGCCTAGCGAGAAAGAAAAGAACAATAGAAAGAGACGGAAATAGTGATTTAAATGTATTAATAAAAGTTGAAGAAAATCCAAACATTTCTATAAGAACAGCATCGAAAAGTTTAAAAGAAGAGCTTGATGATTTAAAAAATACCTCTTACGGAAGGGTTCAAAACACTCTTAAAAAATGTAGATATAAAGCTTTCAAAATTAGGCCTGTAACAAAATTAACGCAGAGACAGCGAGAAAAAAGGGTGACATTTGCCAAACTATGTTGGAAAAAATTTATTTAAATCCTAGTTATTTCGGAAATGTATTTTGGACCGACGAGTCATCATTTTCAACTAGTGGCATGATAAACAGAAAAAATAGCAGACAAAGGGCCACAGTAAATCCCCACTGCTACAGGGAATTTAAATTTCAAGGTCGTCAAACTATCAATGTGTGGTGTGCTATTTTAAATAACAAAATAATAGGTCCCCATTTCTTTAACGGTACTTTAAATGGAGAAGGTTATTTAAATTTTCTCCAACACGAGCTAGAGGACTACTTTGATGAGCTTCCGTTGGAACAAGAGCGAAACATCGTCTTCCAACAAGATGGCGCTCTACCTCACAGTGTAGTAGCTGTTACAAACTACCTTAATCGAAGGTTCAATGAATGGATTGGACGGGCTGCACCAATACAATGGCCACCTAACCGCCCTGACTTGACGCCGATGGATGCATTTTTATGGGGAACGCTAAAGGATCGAGTGAATGCAAATACAATTGAAAGCACTGAACATTTAAAAGAACTTATTAGAACAGAAATTCAAATTCTGAATAAAGATTATTCCGAATCTATCACCCCCGCATTACGAAGGTTATGAAAAACGTATATCAAATGTATTCAAGAAAACGGTGGCCCAGTTGAGCAATTTAATTTATAATTACCACAAGTTCTTCTTTATTGTTGAGATTTTAATTTTAAAAATTATATTTTAAATTTTGTATTTCATATATTTTTAGTAGTATATTTAAATCACTATTTTCGTCTATTTCCATTGTTCTCTTCTTTCTCGCTAGGCTAGATGTTTGTTGAAACTTTTCATAGATTCGATCGAAGGTTTTTTTTTCTGGAACGTGCATCCGGGGATTAATTCTACGCAGTTCCCGTTGAGCCAATTTAACGCTATTGTTTGCTTTAATAAATGTTTGCAAAATTACTTGTTTTTCCCTTTCTGAATAAGGCATATTTATGAAAAAAATGTAATATTTACTTAATATGTCGGTAACTGTCACTAATAAACATAGTTTCTGTTGCTCCGTGACCGCATAATTCACAGCCACCTAAGAACTTTACTGAAATCTAGAATATTTATTTTTGAATGTAGCCGCTTAGTTAAAATGCGATTATTTCAGAAATTTTTATATTTAGGTATAAGACATGTTATAAGAAAAATATTCAGTTGTAAAAAATATTCAGAAGTTTAAGGAGATTCTAAAAAGCTAACAATATATAGGGTGTACAATTTAAAGAAAACATATTTTAACCTGTGACTCATTTCTGCAATACTCTGTATATTTATATGTTATTCTGCAAATAGCTTGCATTATTCTGTACAACTTTTATATTTAACATTTTTTTCTAATGCAAGAAACAAAAAAGTTAAGAGGGGGGACATTATAAATGATCACCGTGTACGCCGAGTTTTAAACAATTTTAATTCAAACATGATTTCTTAGATATTATTTAAAACTAAGTTTTATTAATTATACGTGGTAATTGAAACTATAATATACAGATTTTTGTCTAGGTCATTAAATCATAATTATTCCGCTTATCAATATTTTACAAGTGAAAAAAATGTATTTTATTTTTATCAAGTTACGTGGTTATGATTAAATATTAAAATTTACATAGCTTGAGTTTGGACTATCTGACATCGCAACATTGTAGAAAAAAGTACTTAAAATGTGTTGTTAGTTAATCTGTCCTTTATACTTACTTATTAAATTCCAATGCTATCTATGTCAGCAGCGGTCAATGAAATTATTTTTATCATTGTTAATAATCATTTATCCTAAATATAATTTTAGGTACCTACCTACTAGCCGCTTTATAATTGGTTGTTTTCGCCTCAAGCTTAATTAGAATCTCTGTTGTGAAGTATTACCTATTTAAAGCCAACCCTTCAAAAATATCTTATCGATAGTACGTGGCAATTGAACTTTTGGAGGACTTATTTTTAGGTCATACATTGTAACAATATTAACCCATTAATATCGACAGCATAAAATATGTTATTTTTTCTTATCAATACTACGCGATGAGGATAAATTGATTATTATATTCTAATTTGTAAACATATTAGTTTTAGTGAGAACAATTACCCAATTTAAAATTAAAATAATAAGTAATAAGTAATCTATTTGAATAGACGAATAACTTTTTTAATTGAAACTGTTTTTTTTAATTGAAACTGGAAGTATCAAAAATTATTGTTCAGTTGATGAATCAATCAATACAATTCAACAACAAATATGCGTTATATGTTTTTTCTTAAGTTTGTCAGAAAGCGATATAAATTATAGCTATAATTATATTTCAGTATAACTATTAACTATATTTTAAGTGATGGCTACAAACGAACACTTAATGTAGGTATCAGGAAATATCATTGGCACTAATTACTTTTGCGTTGTTAGTACTGGCAGCGCGCTATATATTAATATGTTTCTATTTATATGCATGCATACCTTATTTTTAAAGGACCCCAAGCAATCTTTAATAATTATTTTGGAACCTCAGAGTCAAATGTCAAAGTTTAAAAACCTTACATCTTATACCTATACATCCAGGGTGTTTCGGGAGGAAAGGGAAATATTTTAATGAGGTATTCTAGAGGTCAATATAAGAAAAAAAGGTCATATAAATGTGGGTCTGGAAATGCTTTCTTTTCGAGATACAGTGTGCCAAAAAAAAAAGTAATATACATTTTTCCTTCAATACCTCGAAAACGATTTAAGGTATTACACTGATCATGGGTGTGCGCTATACTGGCATGAAAATACGTTTTCTCGATTTAAAAAGTTTTTACCATTTTACCAGTGGCGTACGCGACAGCAAAAAATAAAATTGTTTTGGCGAAAAAAATTGTACGCCTCTGGTATTTTTCAAATCAGGGATCTATTTCTTAATCTACAGTCATTTCTTAAAAGAAAAAGTATTTTGAGTTTTTTTGGTAGAACAAACCATTTTCAAGTAATAGTTAGAATGCTGTTTCATTACGTTACTGATATTTCGACTTCACGACCTTTATTTTGTAAAATAATCGGTTCTGAAATTTACAATAAAGTTTATTTTAACAACAAATAACTAAATCTAAATACTAAACCATAAAAAAAATCCTAACGAATGTTTTCAAAAATACCACCGCCTGCTTCGATACATTTATTCGCTCGTTTATTAATTGCTCTGGTAGCACGGCGAATTGAGAGACGGTTATTACGGATAATAGCTGCAGCATTGTTAATGCGATCAGGCAACGCTTCCCTTGTTTCTACTCTTGTTGCATAAACCAATGATTTCATCCGCCCCCACAAGCAATAATCCAAGGGATTAAGGTCAGGTGACCTTGGTGGCCAATTGTAAGGACCACTTCTGCCAATCCAACGATCAGGTAAACAAGTATTTAAAAAATTTCGCACTTGGAGACTAAAGTGTGGTGGGGCACCATCATGTTGGAAATACAGTCGTGCCCTTACATCTAAAGGAACTTCATCAAAAATATTAAATACGTTTTCTTGTAAGAAGCGTAAATAGCCCAGTCCATTAAGATGTCCATCCAGTACAAAAGGACCAAACAATTGATCCCCAAACAAACCACACCATACGTTGATACTAAATCGATGTTGAAAGTTTCGTTCGAATGTAGCGTGAGGATTTTCTTCTGACCACCTATGTTCATTATGACAGTTATTAATTCCGTCACGGGTAAATTGAGCTTCATCACTAAATAAAATGTACCTATGCAGTTCTCGATTTTGACGTATCCATTCACAAAACTCTGTTCTTAGAGCATAATCACCATCGTGAAGATGTTGAACTGGTTGTATGTGAAACGGATTTAAACCATTTCTTTTCAATGTCTCCCAAACGGCTTTGTTTGAAGGTATATGAAGTTCATTTGCAATCCTTCTCGTACTTTCACTTGGATTTTCTGTAGCAATATGAAGAATATTCTCTTCAACATCTACGTCGAGGCCCTGCGGTCTTTCGGAAACAATTTTCGCACTTGGAAACATGCCAGTTTCTTGTGCTTTTAAAAATACTTTTTGAAACACTTTTCTGTTAGGTAGGACTCGATTTGGAAATCGACGTTGATATTCATTTACTGCCTGGATTGCGCTACCATTGCAGAAACCGTGGATAAATATCATGTCGGCATATTCCCTATGGCTATACGTCTTAGGCATTGTACAATAAATATTTCACTGCTTACTTGCGGTTTAGTAGGTACTAATAAATTTATAAAAATATTAATAATAACACTGTTAGTACTTTATGTCAAATAATGTGCCAAACATTATTGTGACATTAATTTATCAAAGCCAACTTGTAAAAAAATTAATTTCAACTAGTAATTTTTGGAAACGGTTGTAAAACAGCATTCTAACTATTACTTGAAAATGGTTTGTTCTACCTAAAAAACTCAAAATACTTTTTCTTTTAAGAAATTACTGTAGATTAAGAAATAGGCATCTGATTTGAAAAATACCAGAGGCGTACAATTTTTTTCGCCAAAACAATTTTATTTTTTGCTGTCGCGTACGCCACTGGTAAACTGGTAAAAACTTTTTAAATCGAGAAAACGTATTTTCATGCCAGTATAGCGCACACCCATGATCAGTGTAATACCTTAAATCGTTTTCGAGGTATTCAAGGAAAAATGTATATTACCTTTTTTTTTGGCACACTGTATCTCGAAAAAAAAGCATTTCCAGACCCACATTTATATGACCTTTTTTTCTTATATTGACCTCTAGAATACCTTATTAAAATATTTCCCTTTCCTCCCGAAACAACCTGTATATGTATATCTACATAATGTTTCAGAAGTACCATACAAAACTTAAGGGGGTGATTCTATATGATATTCTAAGAGAAAAAGTTCATATGAACATGTCTCCGGAGTTGACCCGTTTTTGATATACAGGGTGTTAAATTTCTTTAAAAAAAAATCGTTTTTTTATAATTCTTTTAAATATCCTTTTTCCAATTTTACTGAGATTTGGCACCGTTATTCATAATGATAAGGGCCCTAATTAGCCTTACTAGATTACATTTATTAAGTCCAGTGGCGACCCGCGGAGCACCTTAACGGATATTATTGACAAGGAAGAGTACGCCACTATTTTTTTTCTAATTTTGATCATTTTTTTTCAGATTCATCAACTAATAATACAACTTTTTTGTTCCTTGAATTGTTTTCGTATCTTGCTTCGTTTTCGAGAGAAAAAATAGAAACCATTTTATTAAACGTACAAAAAAAAACTTATGTATTTCAAAGTTAATTAATACATTTAAATTAAAAATAAAATTATATTTTTAAATAATGACAAAAAAAAATGCAACAGTTAATCCAAGCAAATGTTGAAAATAGCCAAAAAAAAGATTTTTTTTTTAAATACTTTAACACCCTGTATATCAGAAACGGGGCAACTCCGGACTTATGTTCATAGGATAGAATATCATAGGAAATCATCCCCTTTAGTTACGTACCGCACTTCTGAAACACCCTGTATAATATCAATAAAACCACTTACAAATGCCGACATTTTATAGGCGAGCACCGACAACCCAACATCCCCCAAGATTGGATTGATATGGCTGATCCATGCGTGGAAAGGGTCAGATCTCATGTCATGGAGGAACTTAAAGCATCCATGCAATACATGGCAATGGGAGCTCATTTTTCCAAGGACTCGGTCAACAGGCCAGGATTCGCCAAACTTTTTTTCACGTCCGCCAGTGAAGAAAGGGAGCATGCGATTAAACTCATCCATTATCTGTTGATGAGAGGAGAACTTACTTCTACTGTCAGCGATATGATCAGAAAAAATGTTAGTATATTTGGCGCCGCATTAAAAAAACCCAGAATTTAACCTTTTGTTTTCTAAGTGGGTAATTAATTTCCGTGATTTTACTCTTTTCTTCGTCAGGTAATCTGTGATCTTTCATAATCGACCTACAAGCTTCTGGTTAACGTAATCAATTCATAGTTATTGGCAGTCGATGTTGAAGATATTAACTGTAATATTTTTCAGCTCACTCCTCCTGTAACTACTTGGAACAACGGTGCATCAGCTCTAAGAGATGCTTTGCAATTAGAGGCATCAGTAACTAAGAAGATCAGAAGCATTATTCAAGTTTGTGAAGACGACAGGACATTCAATGACTATCATGTAAGCCCAAGCTTCACATATTTTTATTTTATAATAATTTTGCTGTGTTTAAAAATATAACTAAACGAAAAAATTGTTCATGCAATAATGGCAATAATTTGTTGCAGTTGGTTGATTATTTGACCGGCGACTTCCTGACTGAGCAGTACGAAGGACAACGGGATCTAGCTGGAAAATTGTCCAGTTTGGATAAAATGATGGACAAACATGGTGCTCTTGGCGAATTTTTGTTTGATAAGAAACTTCTTTAAGTAAATACTTAAGATGTCTATATTTAAAAAGGAGAAAAAGCTCGGTGACTGGTATTATAAAATCTTGTGTTTGGTATATTATATAGTTTAAGATTTCTAATATTCTTCATCTAAGTTTTTATCCTATTAATATTTAAAAATTTGTATAGTTGTTTTCAATTGATGAAAACCTAGGAATACTTTTGTGATAAGATCTAGTATTAGAGTTAAAATTTTTGGTTTTGCAACTATACCCATGATTTTGTAACTGTATCGGAAAATAGATAATTTTTAGAAAAGTAAAAATGTTGTGACATTGATAATTCGTTTCAGGATTACGTAACCCAGGATAATAATTATAGAGCGGGTTTGTTTTTATCCGTATCCTGAGGCCCCCTAAAAATTACTGTTTCTAGATAAGCGTTAACGGTGGCCGAACTGTATTTAATTACAGATACATGGAAAGTAGCAGTGCCCTACAGGGTGACATGTCTGCTTCTAGCCAAAGGCAATATAAACGTAGAAGCAGCAAAGTATGTGGTAGTGGTATAAATGACGTTTACGTATTTAATTTTAACATAATGATTTCGTCATTCGCCAGAATTATGCCAGTATCACAAAACTTTCCTCCTGCGTGGTGCTTTTTCTTCTTCTTTGAGCCCCTATCTGATCAGGCTGTCGGCGACACTTCTGTAGTTCATAGCCTCGTCAACTTGAACCAAGATCGTATGCATTTGTTCGAATATAAAACATCAATTTCAAATAACGCATTTCAAATGATGTCGCCGATTTTGCTGCGGCTTCCCATAAACCTCCATATGAGGTGATCCCGCAGGTATGAAGTACCACGACGTATGATCGTTACTTAGAACTTGTGATACATTATTATATTGTTACTGCCTACTGAATAGTGATCGAGTACAATAATTCACTCAGTTGCACTGGGAAACGCTTTGGTCGACAAATCCGAGACTAATGCAATTGGCTTTGTTGAAAATGATGATATATGATGATGAGATATGATCGATAATACCTGTCGTTTGGTATAATTTGTGTGAAACACAACGTTCAGAGGATACTGCAGATTATCAGCTTCTAAATTACATAACAAACCCAAAGTTTTCACTTCCTTGTTAAAAGCGACATATATCTTAACAATATTACTAACATTATCTGATGTAGACAATTTGAACACAATATTTTTTTTGTGCTTCGAGTGCTCTCTCTTCAACTGAAAGTTCTAAAAGGCCTTGGCACTTATAAATGAGACGGTTTTTATTACAAAAATTGCTTTGTTTTATAAAAACACTCTTGCTGTGGTTCCTAAAACCACTATTGCCTGGTTTCTAAAACCACCTGTGATTTGCCTTGTGAATGTAAAATTATTTTGATTCTCATGTAGGTACATAATCTTAAAAAACTAGAAAATAATTGATTTTATATTAAGCACTGCTTGGTTTAGCTAACTTATTGACCTCGAATGCTTCTAATACCAAGCATCGCTTCTTGAGGAAATTTAAAAATTGGTCTAAACTCGGCATTATACTTAATAATATTATCCTTGATACTATTTTCCAACTTTTGATTAGTGAAGTTTTTAATTTTTAATGATATTAGATAAATTAAAATTGTGTCTCACTGATTGGTGGGCTTCCCAAACAAGTGATCTAATGTTTTTAATGTGTTATTGTGACAATTCCCCTTAAAAGTTGTAACTGACTCTTTATTTAACGGATTAATATGAAATAATGCCTTTTAATGACTTTGACTAATTAACCGTCTATTATTAAATTTTTTCTTAACAAGACATACGTGTTATTTCCCGTGATAACTTCCATCGAACTATGACTTGTGCGGCTTCACCTCGTAAACCAGTTTTTAAATAATGAAATTTATAAACTGCATCAAATGATTGATTTATATGAACTAGTGACATAAGGGTATCGTAAAAATTCGTCCATTTTTCGGAACTTCCAGAAAACGTCGGTAGTTCGATATAGGCTGTAAACGCGCAAAATTGTTGAGCGGTCCCTGTACATTATCTTGCCTTGCAGGAAGTACCGTGCCTTGCTTATATTATATTTATAAAAACTCTCTTCAATGTACCCGCGTAAATCCAGCTCTGCCTCGTCTAAAATTTCTAAATTTGACTGGAGTATATCAAATTCTTGAAATTGAAGTTGTATTTTTACAAGTCTCGTTTGAATCTCAAAAGTACTAGAAATATTTATTTTATCAGAAATAAACTTGCAAAATCGATTTAAACTCGCCTTAATTTGTCCACGTCTTGCCCTCAAGACATCTATATCTGCATTTTTGTTGTAAACAAGTAACTTTACTTCTTACTATTAAACTAGTGTTCGTAAGAACAACCTGAAAGAATTGCATAATTATAATATCGCCATAGAATCCTTGTACTTATTGCGTAATCCTCGAAAAATTCGTTTATTGCAGAAACCTTGTCAACTGTCTATAAGGAACCCTTTTTTACTAACCTATAATGATGTCTCGCCATAGAATGTACAAAACGAAAAATTCAACATAAAAAATGTGAGAAATATTCTCTACACAAGCATTTTTCTGTAGAAATTGACATAACTTTGTAATTTACTCTAAATACGTGCCTGCTTGACAACAAAGTTTGCCATAAAAACTTGAACTTACTTTCAATTTACTGGCTGCCACGCAACAAAACCTAAAGCTATCACTAGTATTTAAACATAAACAACGCTAATTTGTATATGAAACCCAAAAAATTAATTTGGAAGCAAGTATAATATTTTAGTTTATTTTAGACTTGTACGCTCCCTGCTCTCGTATGATGTCATTGAATGGGGTGGACTATATAAAAATACATTACGACCATTAAAATCGGTTCACAAAAGAATCATTAAATTCATGTATAAACTGAACATATTATATAGTACAGAAAGGTTTTATATGGATATTAAACTCCTTAGCATCAGACAGTTATATTACAAACATAGTTTCTTGCACCCAGTAAAAATAAAGACAATAACTGTAACATTAGGTCTTGCGCATCCCAATGAAACTCGGTTTAAAACTAGTAAAAACTCGAGAACGCCTAAACTATAAAATACAATAGGTGGTCGTGCGTTTGTTATTGTTGGATACAGGCTATCCAACGTGCCGCCGCATAACATGAAAAATAATATTTTTTTCTAGAGAACGTTAAATAACTAGCTTATTCAGAATACCGTTAATATATTGCAACACAGCAGACAGTAAAAGGTACTCTTTGAAAAAAAATAAAAAAATAAGATAAAATCATTATCATAACGAGGAATCTGGTTTATAACTCTTTTATAGGAACATACTACACTAGCATTTGTTTATGTATTTAGTTTCTTCCTTTATTCTTTTTCGGTTCATTTTTTTCTTATCTTAAGAGCGGTAATCACCAGCTGATCGCATCGACTTCGATTTTTAACGATTAACACCGCGTCATGAAAGCGATGCGGCGAGGTTGCAACGCCGCTTGCTGTCAGGTAGTAATTTTTTTGCTACCCCGGAGAGTTTTTGCCTAGCTGCCATTAAAAGCATGTCTCTTCGCATTAACGCACTGTAATAAGGGGATTACCGCGTTAGTTTTATTTTGTAATGATAAAAAAGAACGTTGATAAACAAGGAAATTTCATTTAGTAAATTAATAAAGATAATAGATATTTACGATATAAGTGTTGTAAAGATTCATATTACAACACGAGATGTTAAAGTTGTTAAACGAGGCGTCAGCCGAGTTTAATCAAACATCGAGTGTAGTAATATGAATTTACAACAAGAATATTGTACAAAATTTTATCTACTTTCATCTATGAATAAAAATATTTGGCAAAAGGCATTTTTAAAAATAAAAATGCACCTGCTATTAAAAATCGTTTTGTAAGGGCATCTATTACAGCACTAGTGCTGTAATAGATGCCCTTACAAAACGATTTACAGAACTGTAAAATTCATATTACTAAATGAAAGTAGATAAAATAACGAAAAAACCTGCCGGTATTTTATGATTTTGCCAATATTTGACTATTGGACAGAAGTTTTTATTGTTGTGTAAGCAAATGTTAAATTGTACTATAAGTATTATAACGTTCATTGGATACCTACATTGATGAAACAGTGTGTACAATTTCCTGTCACTTTTTTGAGAAATGTTATCAAAAAAGCAAATTTTGCGCTATTTAGAAAATTTCCCATTTTTATCGGTATTATTATTTATAAAGCCTTATGCAGTGTTTATACCCTGCAACAACAACACACACCTATTTATTTGCACAACCGTATACAAGTGTCAGTACTATGTGGTTTGTCTGTAGATAATTGAGACTGTAAGACTTATTTTGTGCCGTCATTACCTACGAACTTAAACGTTACGAATTCCATCGTCACTGGTATTTACGATTAAAGAAAACACATTAAAAATTAGATTGTTTTAAGGGTAATATCAATCTCTTATCGGAAGTCCCTTGGGGAATATTGGATCCACTAGTTCTGGTAACATACAAATATATTATATGTTCAAATAACACAACGGCAGTCTACCTCCACAATATGTATTTCAATGTATATGTTTATATCCTACATGTTTCGGACATAGAAATGTCCATCATCAGGGATACAGTAGTCGATTACGATAGCTCTATCCTGCATAAGCGACGATCAAGGTTATGTTAAAATTGAAATTGTAGGTTCTAATAAATGTTCAAGACTAAATGAGATGTGATATTTGAAATTTTGGTCAAGGTATCTTTGAAGAAGGGGGTTCCCAGTCTGCAGCCACTGAGACAGGTGGTGAAGCAATTATGTCATTTGTAGCTATTTAGAGGAGATTAATTTAAGTGAGGTGCTCAAAGATGCTTCATCTCACCGTGTCTAGGGTGTGGTCAACAAAAAACTAGGTTAGACTTGAATAACCCATTCTTAGGAGATAAACAATAAATGAAATGAAAATTATACTACTTTTAAGGTTGGAATTTATTAATTTGAAGCCAATGAGCAGGTGGTGGAGCAATTATGTAGGTTTGTAGCTAATTAGAGGAAAATAATGTAGATAGGTGCTCAAAGATGATTCATCCAACCATGCCTGAAGTGTTGGCTAACAAATTATTAGGTTAAGGGGGTAGAAAATGAACATAATTTTATGATTGAAAAAAGAAGATTAAGAAAATTAAAACTGGATTCTTACCATCTCGACTAGAAGTGAAGTATTTATGTTAAAATTACATTGTTTTAGCTAATTAGAGGATATTACAGCTCAAAGATACTTCACTTCATCATGCTGGCGTGCAGGAAAATGCATTTATCACATCTCATTCAGTCTTGAACATTCATTAGAACCTACAATTTCAATTTTAACATAACTTTGATCGTCGCTTATGCAGGATAGAGCTATCGTAATCGACTACTGCCCACTAAACACAGTACATTAAAGCAATGTTTTGTAATGTTAATCCAAAATAGAAATATTAACATTGTTTTGCGACGTTGTTGTTTTGTCTTGGTAACGTAGGTGAGTCTACAATGTGAATCATTGCTATAACAACTTTTCTTAAATGTATATATTCCGTTAATTATTTATTTGTCTTAACATTATATTAATGTACAAATAAACGTTACATTTTTGTTACTGATATGTTTTTGGTAAACATGTTATATTTGTTACGTATTTTGCAAATTTAAACATTTAAATAATGTTAACTAACATTGCATTTATGTTCATGAAACATTTAAATATTTCGTTACAATTTTGTTCTCGACACATTGCTCTCACCAGAAAAAATAAAGGTTAGGTTAATTATGAATAGTTAGTCTCAGTTCTCGTTTTGTCAGTTTGTCTGTACGAACGCTTCTCGTGGTGGCGACCTGTGAAGATTGCGAAAATGGCTGAATCATCAGTTACCAAAGAAAAGGTAAGTAATAAATATTTATCTAATATCTAGAAATAAAGCCTAGTTCAGGTCGCGGATTTACCAAATTTCATGTTTATGGTTCTAAGGTCAAAAGGAAAAATGGCGTCCGACACTTTCCAAGAAAATAAAATATTTTAGGTTGCACCACGACAAAATCTTGTTTTCTAGGACTTTTCATTATGTATGTAGGTACCAACAATATAATGCTTATAGCAATAAACTGTGCATGCACATATACTTGTATTTTGGGTTGTATTTAAATGTTCATATTATTATTATTGTCTGGAGATTATTTAGAAAAACGGTGTTTATAATTTAATTTTTATTGCATCCTTCCTTTCAGACCTTTCGAAAAACTGGCAAGTCATATTCTTCTAAACATTTAAAAGGACTTGTTAAAAGAGGTTTTCAAGAGTCTAGTTAGATTTACTGCAAAAACCTCGTTCGGGATGCCTCCTTTGCCAAGTATTATGGCATATTCAGAAGCAAATAATAGACCTAGTATCACGCCATGTAATAATGCACTATTATCGTCCAATTCACCATGTTATATTGCTTAGTACTTATGCATTTTACTGAACCAATTAGACACTAATACAAACTAACCCATAATATTTTATTTCAAAATATAAATAAACATCAATTTTTGTATTATGTGTATTAGCTAAGCACTGCCGATGTTTCGCTTACAGTGACTAAACATACTATTTAGAATCAATATTTCTTTTCTAGGTGCAGTAGGAGAAGCTTTTCCAAAAATGACGGATAGAGAATTTACAACGGCGGTAGGAGATTGGCTATGGTTCACCATGTCACCAACCAGCGACAAAAAAGAGAGATGTAAAAAAAATATATATATACAGTGTGGCAGATTTTAAGTGTGCAACAAATTATAATTTTTTTTATTATTGGTTTCACAGAAAATTCTATTCTATATAAAAGTTTGTGCATGTCCCATAACCACTTCAGGTGCACTTAGAATGGCTTCAACTGAAATAGGATACGTGGTAGGGCAAAAAATATGAACGTTCAAAACTAAAGTACCCTTATGTCGAAAAATAAAGAAAAGAAAAGTTGTTTATGATTAAATAGTATCTATGCCTAAATACAAAGTCACAGTCTTTTAAACAAAAATAATAAAATTTCCAAAACTTTAAATTAACTCTGTATAATGATTTTTTTTATTTTTAAAGCAACTACAACCAAATCACTTCCAGACAGCTTTCATCAAATTTAAGCAAATTTGTAATAAGTATTTGTTTAGATTTATATTTTTTTAAATAACCAAAAAATTCATGTTTGTTGTAAGGATACTACAAACAAATTTCGAATTTCGCAAATATTCCTAAAAATAAGATAAGCACTTTTCTCTTTTAATATTAATGTATGTACATTGTAAAAATCTAAAGATCATAGAAGTCGATTCCCTGTGAAATAATAAAAAAAATACAAATAAGGCAAATAAATCGAAACCTACTAAAACTATCCCTAACATGGAAAAATAAATAATAAAATAATCCGCGTATAATGATTTTTGTTATATTCAGCTTTAAGCCGAATTTTGGTTTATATTATTTTACACGGGATCGACTTCTATATGGTCTTTAGATTTTTACTATGTAGGTACATTAATATTAGAAGAGAAGAGTATTTAACTTATTTTTAGGAATATTTTCGAAATTTGTTTGTAGTATCCTTGCAACAAGCATGAAGATTTTAGGTATTAAAAAAAAATATAAATCTAACTAAATTTTACCAATTTTCCCCGATTTAATGAAAGCTGTCCAGAAGTGATTTGATTGTGCTTATTTTAACAAGGTACGATACCTAAATATAAAAAAATCATTGTTATAATGCTATAACTTGTATTTAGACATATTGTTGAATTCTAAACAACTTTGCTTAATAACGTTTTCTCTATGTCTTGAACGATTTTCATATTTTTTGCGCTACCCTGTATCATATTTCAGTTGAAGTCATTCTAAGTGCACCGGAAATGGTTATGCATGCACATGCACTAACCTTTATCAGGAATAAAATTTTCCGAGACACCAATAATAAAGTTTACCATTTGTAGCACACTTAATATCGACCACACTGTATAAAAATGCGAATGCGTTGTTTTATTTCTGTTGCAAACTATACATATAAATAACGTTGCTGATACCCAATAAAATCAGTACGGAAACATTGATGTTTTGAAAAATAAATGTTATTTTCAAGTATGCTGTAATGTCAAAATTAAGTAACGTGGACAAAACATTAACGTTACAATCATATAGGTATAAACGTTAGGTGTTTGTAACTTTTACGTTGCTGAAATGTTAATATTTGTTCTAATGTTACATTACAGAAACATGATATCTATGTTTTCTAAATAGAATGTTACAAATGCAACATTTATAAGGGGGACATAAGAGGTAACATTGATGTTGAATGTTACATTACAGTTGCATTTTAAAGAACATTACTTTGTACTTTTGCTACATTATCTAATCATTAATGTTACGTTTTTATGTTTAGTGGGTGTATCCCTGATGATGGACATTTCTATGTCCGAAACATGTAGGATATAAACATATACATTGAAATACATATTGTGGAGGTAGACTGCCGTTATTTTATTTGATTATATCAACTCCACTGTAATGGACTACTTCTTCAAGTTTAAATATATATATATATATATATATGTATTTACTATATAAATGTATAGTTATTTTTGAAATTAGGAATGAGCATTTAACTTCTATTAATTGTTCACCGATGACACCATCCGGACTGGCGCCTAAATAACAGTACTCGGGGTGGATAAACAGGCCACATTGCGAAACTTTTAAATTAATAGACTTCTCGAAATTGGTAATTGCACGGATTTCGCTTTGGCTTCCTTCTCTTGTTGCAATTGTGCTAGAGAAATTACCATAAAGCAAGTCTTTTATTGCATTTATTGAAGATGTTTTGGGGCGAATTTTACAAATCTGTCCGAAATTTGAAGCCGCAATTCTTATGGCTCTTTCTTGTACCCACTTTGGATTTAACCCTTGACCGACAGTGTCCCTTTAAATTGGCTTAATGTCTTTAAGACTTTTTTTAAATTTTTTTATAAACTCGTTTGCTCTCTGGATATATGTGTCACTAGTCAAATCCAAGGAAATATAGTGTGCGTCGGGGCCAGAAGTGCAGAAAACAGTGATTTAATTTGGTATCTAGAATTTAAAATCGCTAAAAGTTACGTTATTGACTTCAAGAACGTATATGTTACATACTTTTGCCGTAGATTTTTTTATTGGAAATTTTTTGTTGGTCATTAATAACGACAGAACTAATACAATTCCCTTTAATGTTGCCTTTTCTAAAACAAAGCAATTTAACTCCGTAAAAATTTACGTTAGTTCCGAATTCATCAACCAAATACGAGACCAATAATACTATATACACATTTACAGCATGTTTACTAGAAATATTTTTTAGCGATATTCTTTCTGACAGAAAATGGCTATTCGTACCCCCACTCGACAACCTTTATGTAACTATAAAAATGTATATGTTGGATTTAAAGTAATTTGATCGAATGCTGGCTTGTAATGATAAAAACAGAAATATTTACTTTTCCAAAATATCGTCAGTTTTGCTACCGCTGGAATACAACATCTTCTCAGAAGTAACCCATTATTCAGGAGACTTTTGTATATCACTAAAAAAAAAACACGAGAGGAAGTAAGAAGTAAGTTACAGACCCCTAGTAAGATTTTAAAAAAGTTTCACTCTGTTTTGAAACACAGCTTGTTCCGTTGCCACAGGCAGAATTAATGCAATTTTCCTTTATATTGTCTTTTCTGGAACAAAGTAAAAGTCCTATAGGTATATAAATATATTAAAATGGTTAAAAAAATTATAAAACCTTTTTATCGTTGTAAACAGACGACCATTACCTTTTGCAACTTACCTTATTTTTTGAGCCCTTCGTCGACTTTTACGATGCGTTGATAAGCATAATTTCTTTCTTACTGATGATTTTTTAATACTCTTCAACGAATATGACAACCAACAAGCGCAATAATATCCAAGAAATCTATTTGCATAAAAATACTCGCCGCTTCCAAACATTCGACTGAATCAGCAAGTTAAGCAGCGCTAGCGCTGTTGCCAACGGTCCGCGGAGATATGAATAATTTGATCAAAAAAAAAAAATCTGAAGTCAGTTTCAAAGTAGGATAAGTTTGGACCAGAAACCAAAACTAATATTCAAAAATTTCATGAGGAAAAGTTGTCAGAAAGAATATTCCACAGGGGGGTAAGTTATTTTTGTAACGATTAAAAAAAAAATTTTAAAAAAAGTTGTTTATCCAATTTTTTTTATTTATCTTTTAAATTTTAATTGACTTTCACCCTTAGGGTTTAAAAAGCTTAATCTATTCCCAAAAAGATGTATTAATTTTTTCTTTTGGTTTGACTACCAAAGTGTACCCCGATTTATCATTTTAACAGTAGATGAGTAGGTCTCTTAAGTGTTACTTGATTATCGTATTTTTGGGAACCCATGGGGTAAAACATGTCTAGTTACTTACTGTCAAGTTTTAAACTTAGCGAATGCTAGACATGATAAATTCTTTGGGGTTTACAAAGATACGTTACAAAGATAATTATTAGCAACAATAATTAATTAATATTTATTTATGAATTTTGTATTATTATATATATTGTAACGCCATTATAATAAATAAATAAATATTTAAAAACAAAAACGGAGTTCAAATACTGTAAGCGTACTAGGAAGAGACAGGAATAAAAACCATCAAAAATGAAGAAACTTGCCCTGTCCTGTAACAATACTAATAAGAGTGGACTCGACTCGTTTACTTCCATCGTGCAATAAAATCCGGGCCAAATGAAGGGCTTCCACTTTGGAACATTTACTTACAGTGTTTGGCCGTTTATTGCCATACTAAGTTACATAAACGCCAAAGAACACTCGCGCGTTGCGGTTTGCATCTTCTTTAGTGATGTACAATATTTTTCGATACATCAGAAATATCGATACATCAATACATCGCTTGAAACTTATAGCGAATTCCATTGGTAAAAAAAGTGCGAAACGAGTGCAAAATTTGAAAACCATTGGACATTTCAGTGTAAGTATTTGTAAACCATTGGGAAACCGGTGCAACACTTGTGCACCGAGTGCAATCAATTCCGCACGTGCTCTTGGAGACCGTGCTGTACCGAAACTGGATACTGGATGAAAATATCAGAAAATACAGTGTTTTGATTTTTTCGATCTTTAAAATTCTATTTTGTCTCAAACTTTGTTCAGGTGTAAGTAAAATCATTGAAGATTGACGAGTATTATCATCAACTTTGTTGGAAAAATGCACTCAAGATCTTATCTGAATACCATTGGTACTCAAATAGTGCAACACTTTTTGTTTGTGCACTGGTGCAGTTTTACTGACATACCGGTGCCGCACTTCTTTTACCAATGGAATTCGCTATAAAACGTTTTAGCATCATGGATACATCGGGCGAAAACATCGATGGATTTTCACTCGATGTTTTATGCCATGGTAGGTCAGATCGATTTATGGTAATATCGATATTTTTGAAAATACACCTATTTTTATAAAAATTAATAAATTGGCCAAATTAGATTTTTAGTTTAAAACAGTGTTTACTTTTTTTATAATCTTTAAATATTTGATGGTATGTTGCAATCGTCAAACACGTTTGGGATCAGTTCTTTTCGTTGTACTTGGTTATTGTCATACGACATAACACATGGAGGACTGGAAGGTGTACAGCGTAGTTGAAGATGATTGTAGAGAGTGCGAGAGACGTGACAAATTCTATACCTTTCTGTAAAGTGCACCACGACCTTCGAAAGAAGGCAAGAAGCTGGTGTCACCAGCTGTATTTCTTCTATTTTTTATGGACACTTTATTAAGCACCTAGGTAAGTGGTAAGATCGATACGGATGACGCTGTCCAGTCTTTTATGTCTATGTATAGTTGTTGTTATCATTATTACTAAACTAAACCAATATTTAGCAAGCTCAAAATTGAAATTTTTTGCTCCACAGCCAAAAATATAAATACACCCATATTTTGCAATAAAAAAATACATCAATAAATTCAATGCATATTGATGCTTTTCAGTCGATGATTTTTCAACATCGATGAATTAAGGTCGATGGATAGAATTTTGAGACATCGATTTTCGATGTATTTTGAATTTTGTGCATCTCTAATTTTCTTACAGTTCGCCATTTTTATCGAAGAGAGCAAAGTCTTACAGAGTTGCCACTTTGTACACTTCTCTCGTAGAACGGGATTTAAACTTATGATTTTATTAGTTACGTGGTCGATTAATGAGATTTTCAAAATCCGTCTGTCAACTTTCTTTCAGTTATTTCTGTTAAAGTTCGTGACCTCAACACCATAAAGCAGAACCGATAAGCAAGGTTGACATGACTAACAATGTGTTCAAAAAGTCCCGGACCACACCGAGAGGTGCAGAGCAGTGCACTATTTTTTTAAATAAATTATTACTTTTTTCTTTAACTAGAAGCTGATGCACTTAATTAATTGGTGATTTCCTGAACAGCTTGACAACGTATTAAGTTGTAATAAAATCTATTCATTACATTTTGAAGTATAATTGAAGTTATCAGCTGACAGTCTGTCGTACTTCTATCTCTTAGTCTTAGTACTTCAATATTGTCTGATCTTGTTACGGAAACTTTATTTTTCAAATCGTCTCAGAGGAAATAATCCATCGGCGTAAGGTAAGGAGATCTGGGTAGCCATTCTATTTCACTTTTGTCAATCCATCGATTCGGGAATATAGTATTTAAATATGTCCTTACATTTATGATAAAACCATCTCGACTGAATATCAGAACCTCTTCTCACTATAACTTCGGGTAATGTTTTATTTTCTAACATTAGCAAATGCTGATCTGAATTTAAATTTGTATTAATAAAAAAAACCTATTATTTAGTTATGAATGAAACCTGTGCATACCTTAAGTTTTCAGGGTCCAAAGTATGTGTTTTGCGCATCCAATAAGAATCCTGATCACTGTGATCTGTGATCAGCCCAATATCGAAAAATATCACGATAAACTGTGTCGTCGAGCATAAAGATTGCAAAATTCCATCCGACGATCATTATCATCTCTATATAAAGTTCATGGATCAATGAGATGAAAACCGTTATCTTTAAGGCGATTATTGACAGATATGAAACCGACATAATATGACTGGGTGGCTACTTTGCATCTTCTACAAAATGTTGCAATACCTATAAATTTTTGTCTTCCCCATTTTGGTCTTCCTGAGCGTCCTTCGCAAGTTCCAGTTTTATTAAATCTGTAAATTTTCCTGATTACGGTAGATTTTGAATTTTGAAGGCGTTCTGGAAATGTATCATTAAAAAGATTTAATGTCTTAATATTAGATCGTTCGCGATTTATCAAACATCTAATCATAAGTTGCATAATCCTCTGGTTTTCAGTCAAGGGCAATACTGTTACAAGAATGTTGTAAAAGTTTCTTTAGTTTGACCCAATTTTCTTAAAATAACTAAATGGTACATGGATATTATTTATATTTTTTGTATAATAGTTTTGAAGAGCAATTTGGCTTTTGAGTTAATTGCAAATAACTCTATTTTTCCACAAAAAAAAAATAAATTGATATTCAGCCCTATGATCAAACACACAAGTTAACGAATAAGAAACTATATTAACAAAAAAACTAAAATGTGTATTAATAACGCTTTCTGTTTGTCGCACTTGAGGTACTTGATTCCTGTTTGGGGTTCATGTGGGTCAGTCTGTTTTAGTAGTATACAAATTATACAGAATAAAATAATAAAAATACTTTTTCAATATGACAGGCTGACACACACGGAACTTCTCTATAGAGAATTAGGACCATTTAATTTACGCACAATAATGCAGTTAGAGCAATGCAAGTTAATATACAAAATTTTACATAAAAGGCATAAAACAAATGTAGATATTGTATTCTGTAATAATATCCATACACATATAGTACACGGACATGTGATAGTATTTATTTAATAAATGAAGACCTAAGTGGATAAAGGTGATATGTCACATTTTTCGGAAAACGGACTTTATGTATGTTTTAAGCTTTCCCAATACTAATCTAATCGTTAATAATCCTAAATGAAAAAATTTCAAGTATTTAAAGAAACTGCGTGTTTATAAAGGTGCTATGTCGCATATCAACGCGTAACATTTGAGTGGATAATGGTGTTATGTCACAATTTTGTAATATAACACCTATATCCACCAGAATGCATCGTGTTTCGAGATGGTTTCTGCAGTGATAAGTAATATGTTAATTTTAAGGTTAGATTTTGTAAATTAGACAGATTGTACTTAATTGCCAGCGTTGTAGATCATATTAATACATTTTCAGCAGAAAGTTCACATTACTAGAGAACCAAAAATGAGCGGAAACAATTTTTATCACCATTACTAAATATAACCAAGATGCACCAAATATACATTGAGAAATGCAAAGAAAGAAATCTTGAAGAGAAATATTTGGTCAAAGTCTCTATGTATCGTCATCTATTCGAGACGAAAGTTAACCTTTCATTTGGGTATCCTAAAAGTGACACGTGCAGTGTATGTGATACCGACGGATATACTGCTGAGCACAAAGAAAACTATACTTTTTCTTTTGAATCGCAAGGAGCAGACAGACAAAAGTCTCTTTCTGACAAACACACGTGTTACATTACCATGGACTTACAGCAAACTATGCCACTACCCAAGTTGTCAACGTCAAAAGCGTTCTTTCTCAGACAAATTTATAATTTCGGCATACATTGTATTACTCATGATGGACATAAATCATACTTCTTTACGTGGACCGATGATGAAGCTAATAGAGGTAGTAACGCAAGCTGCGTGTTTCGGTTTAGTAAATTGCTCAAAGAAGAGTACCCAGAAGTTAATCATTTGATTGTCTAGTCCGATTCCTGTGCCCGACAAAAGAAAGATTTTATGATTATTTATCTCTACGAATATTTGATTTTAAATTACTTTTTTAAAATAATTGATAATAAGTTTCCTGAAGTAGGTCATAGCTACCTAGACTCGGATAGAGATTTCGGAAGAATTGAGAAAGTCATTATAAAACACCAATCGATTTTTATTCCAGACCAATATCGCGACATCATTAAAACAGCAAGCACAAAAAGCAGTATTTGCCTTATGTGCAAAATTTTTTTTATAACTTTCAAGAACTGCCGGGAAAATTATACTCATTCAAAAAACAAATCAATCCGTTAAATGACAAAATTGGTCTCTGTGATCAAGTCAAATGGATCAGAGTGAACGAATTTGGTTACCATTACTATAAAACGTGCTTAAGTGAGTACACGCCATTTCTACAATTTGATTTAAAGAAAAATGGTTAAAACAATATTGACCGAACTGAATAATGAATATAGACCAACCAGACTAAAAGAAAAGACAGGCGGCTTGACTATTGAAAAACTCCAGAATTTGAAAGAACAAGTTAAATTTGTTGCCGAAGATTACAGATGGTTTTATGAAACTCTTATAAAAGAAAATATGGAAAATCCAAAAAAGTAGAGAAAAACTTGTTAAATTTTTGCTATTTTTTTTAAGACAAAAGTGTTTTATATGAGTATGTAAATCCTTGTTTTTTTTTATAATTTTTAACAATATAACAACAGTAATAAAATGGTAAATTTACTTTGTGTCTTTTATTCACTCAACCCTACCCTTAGATTAAATTACAATTTAGTGGATAAAGGTGCTATGTACATAAAATCTAACTTTTTTTGGTAAATCAGCATTTCTTACCAGCTAAAAGTTACTGAAGTAATAGTAGTTTTAATATATTTAATTAATAAATTTCAAAAATTTCAATAAATTTAAGTTTAAAAAAGTTCGAAACCAATCAGTTTATTGCATTTTTCTCAAAACTTTGATTTTGCGACATAGCACCTTTATCCTCTTAGGTCTTCAAATGTAAAAACAAATAAAGGTTGGTACAATCCGATTAATCTGGCATCGGACGTATTTAATGGGATACCTGTTGAATTGAAAATGAGGTAAAATTCTATAGAGCGTTAAAGCTATATTTTTCAAAACAATTATTGTATCATTAAGGCTGCGGATATGATCAGATCAGTATCTGTTCTTTGTTATAAGTGTTTTTTCTGTGTATTATGTAAATTATGTATTATGTAAATTGGCGACATGTATTATATAAATTGGCGACGATTTTTGTGATGTCATTGTGATTTAGGTATACTGTTGCTTAGTATTTAAGAAATTATGTTACTATTCTCGTGACCAGTGCATCGGCACTGCTTAGAGGATATAAAATTATATTGTTAAGTTTGTGTTAATTTGGATAAATAAATGTTTAAAAAAAAAAACTCTAGACGCTAACTACAAAATTAACTGTTTTTCAACCACAGTGAAAAATTAACAAGTAGGCTTTCCTTGGTTGTTGTCATGGAAACGGTACGTTAAAAGTTAACTTGTGTGTTTGATCATAGAGCTGATTGGCTTTTACCGAAGGTTTACTATTTTCTTTTATTAGAACGTTGACATCCTACATAAATGGCTTTTTTGGATATTATTTATTAATTTTAAGTTTTCTTTCTTAAATTGAATTAATTATGTTACTTTCTATCTTATTTTAGCGATTTATCTAAAAATTGCAAACATAATCCAAATGCTGCATTTATTGCCCAAGCGGCTATAGAGAAATTCAAAATAAAACAACAATAAGTATTGAAATCGAAGAAAGTGTTAATAATTCCAAAAGATATATGCCAATAAAAACACAAAACGAATTTTGATACTTTGTGTTTTTATTGTTTATTGTATAAGTAAATAATTTATTTAACTAATAATTGTGCTTCCTTGCAGGACGGCGCCGCGGCGTCTTCTTGGATGGCAAACGTCTACCGTATTCTCGAAGTCAATGCTCCGTTCTCAAACAATTGTAAATAAATCATTTGTATAGGTCATTTTAGAACTTAACACTTAAAAAAATATCACCACTCCTTCTTTAACAAATCTCATAAAAATATACTTAAATGACACAACACTAACAGAAAATATCAGATGTAAAGTCGCCTTGAAAAAGATAGTAAAACTTTGGTAAAAGTCAATAGGTACATATAAAGTTTTTTTTTTGCGGAAAAATATCATTATTTGCAAAGAACTCAAAAACCAATAAAGATATTTAGACGCGGTTTTGTCAAGTTTTGCGAACCCATTATACAAAAAGTATAGGTAATCTACCACTTAGTTTTTTTTAGGAAAATGAATAAAACTTAAACATTTATACAAAGCGCCCCCTGCGAAACAAAATACAAATTAGCGATCATCGCCAAAATCAGTTTTTAAATAAGCGCGAAATTTTCTTTCCAACGAGCCTTAGTTTAACAAAATCGAATGCAAAGTGTAAAAGACACAGTACTTTTAAAGTTAAGGTATCCATCAGCTTCCTCCACCTTTAATATCGGTTAGGAAAAAGAAACGGATGACCAAACTGCCGCAAAAATGGATACGCTTTCCATTCACATTATCAAGAGAGCACCGTAATGAGACAATTTTTTAAATAATTTGAATTTTTAATTTTATGTCAACAGTTAGCGGTAATCGGTAAATTTCCCCGAGAATGTATGACCTTACTTTTTGAGATATAGCCGCTCGACACTCTTACTGGGTCACCCTGTATATCGGATATAATAATATGCATATCTGACATTTTAATATTTATATAAATATCATGATTTTTTACCAACCTTACTAAGAAGACGTAGCATTGGAGGAGCTTTATGTTCATTAGCATAGTGAGGGAAGAACTTTTGAAATCTGGTGACATTTTAAAGTAGACAGGGGGGGGGGGGGTAATGGGGTAACTACCCCCTCCCCAGGATTTAATAAATTAAAACATAAAATCCTAATACAAGGAATATCACTTTTCCACAAATTAATTTTTAAGCACGTCCATTGATACGACTGTGTAGTATTTACTAACCTGAACTAACCGAATTTCAGAAAATTTGGGCGTGGTCAAAAAAAAAATTTCACCTGCCTATTGACCTATCTCCAGATGAAAGAATTTTTAAACAGTGTCTTTCGAGGGACACTAAACTGAACCACGTACGGGTTGGCTGCAGTGGCTCGTCGTGTATTTCTACCATGCACCGCTCTGCTTGAAATCAAGCGGGCAACCTTAGTTGAGCATGTTTAGGAACAGAGCCCCAAGTATGTGAACAGTACTTGGCGATGATCGGATTTGGGCTTTATTGAGCATCAAAAGTTGTTGGGGTGTATAGAGGTTCCTAGTTCGGAAAACCCAAGAAGTTGTTCTGAACAGAAGTAGGATAAAGAAGAGGAGTAAAAGATAAAGATCTAACTCAATGTCCAAATTTAACTCAATAATAAGTTCGGAAAAGTATTTCAAGCTTTTGCGAGGCTGCCTTAGCAATGGCCGCAACGCGACTATGCCAAGACATGTGGCTATCTAAATTGTCGCCCAATAAATAAATTGACGAAGCCAAGGGAATCGAGTGTCCCGCCATGACTATATCCGGTTTTTCAACATAACTTCTTGGTAACTGTTACCCAAGACAAAATTTCTTCCAGGTCTTTGTTGAGATGTGAGACCTCTTGCTGTCTATAGAAATGTGCATAGGCAGCCGATGTCCGAGCATCCAAACTAAAAATAAAACAAGCGTACTGTCATCAGCGAAGCTATATATTTTTAGTTGTTTCCAAAAGATCGTTAATGTATAATGTATAGTAAAGAGAGGATGGGCGACAATATAGAACCTTGAGGGACTCCGGCGTTGATGTTAGATGTGTTTGAAAGAAATCCATTCACCGCCACTCGCAGAGAATGGTCTTCAAGAAAACATGAGAGCCATGAACAAAATTGAATCGGCATTCTGTATGCTCTCACTTTAGTTAGGAGCCGCTCATGCCATACTCGATCAAGGGCCTTGGAAATGTCCAGTGATACCGCCCGAGACTCCCAATGATGTTCTATTGCGTTGTTCCAAACATGAGTAACATAAGCGAGAAGGTCTCTTGTTGATCTAGACTTATGGAATCCATACTGGCGGTCAGTAATATTGTTAAAGCTTTCCAGGTACCTACCTACTTTAATAATTTTTCGTTGATAGCTTTCTCCATAACTTTTGATATAACCGAAAGCAATGCGACTGGACGATAGTTGTTTGGTAAGGTCTTCTTCCCTTTTTTGTATAGGCTGGAATCAGCAGTTTTCCAGCAAGGAGGAAATATTCCTTTTTTGTAAGATAAGTTAAAAGAAAGCCAACAAAATACCGGTGTCAATTCGTCAGCGTATATTAATTACTATGCCAGGACCAGAATCTTTTTTGTTGTCATGACTGCTCACGATTCGTTTAACATGGTGTTGCCGGAAAACAACCTCGGGTATTCTCGATCGTACAGGAGGAATGTTCGGTATAGTTTTTTCCTGAAAATTAACCGTTGAATGTGAAGAGAATAGTTCCGCCAGTAAGTTTGCTTTTCCTATGCTTTGGTCGCGATGGTGCCATCAGAATGTGTTAGAGGTGGAATTGTTGACTTGGTAAAGTTCTGACTGACGACCTTATCTACCGACTAAAATGATCTTGAGCCTTGGCTTTCTTGGTGCGACATTGATGTGACACCTATTGTAATTTCGTTGTTCTCTGCACCCATGTATATTTATTTCTGTACTCTGTCTATCTTCTTGTTGTTCATTGGAAGGTAAATAGTGTTTTATAAACAAAACTCAAGTAACAAGACAAGAAACAGTCGGACAAGTAATTTAATTGATTTTTCAAAAAATATCTGCTTTTGGCAATCTGCTATCTGACGACTGATTAGCACCTTGTTTTGACATTAAACCTTCATATTGAGGGTGCATTTTCGCAGGAAAAAATCCCATTGCGAATTATCAAATTGCATTATCGTTGGTTAGAGCACCCATTTATAATTCAGACGAGAACAAAACAAATACGCGTCAAAGACGAATTTTAGGGTTCCATCAAACATTTTATACATGAGAAGAGAAAAAAAACGTAACTGTAATAATTCAAAACTGAAGTATCGTCTACTCGCTAGAGGTGTATAATTGAATACAGGGCCCAATGAAAGATGTTTTGTGTTTATGTATATGGGGTTGAAAATTGAATTCTCACGTAATTCGAGTTAAAGAGAAGTACTGTAGATATACCAAACCTCACCTGTTTGACAACATATTATGTCATTGACAGTTTCTGACAGTTTCATATATATTCAAAATTTTAGTATTAAAATCTCTTTTAAAATCTAAAAATATATAAAAGTATTTAAAAATGGACACCCGCTGTTATTGTGATAGTCCTATAGGACCTCCGCCAAGGCCAATGCCACGACATCCAAGACCACGTATGGGTGTAAGTAGTTTAAATGCACCCAATATGCAGCAAGGCCAAGCACTGAATGCTGCCATTCCTCGCAGGCCAATGACTTCCCTAAGGTTCCCAATTACTGTCCCCGGTTTATCTAGAGGTCCAGGTGGTGGTGAGATGGAAAGAACTCTTTGTCCCAATTCGGCAGATCAAACATTGACCCATGCGCCCGATTTGACTAATTTCGAGAAAACAATGGACGAACTTACCAAATTGGAGTTTGTTGAACGACAAAATGTGGAGGAAGACCTAACTGATTTTCAACGGAAAAGGAGAAAACTTGTTTTTGATGTTATTTCTATAAAAATGTCTAAAGCAAGGAAATCAATGCAGAAAGCTGTTAGAAAAATGGGGTTCTAAATATGTAATTAAAATTATTATTTGAATATATAATGTCTACAATTTTTTTTAGTCTTTATCTTAACACAATCCAATTCCAAAAATGGATGATAGCAGTCAGGAAAAATTACTTGGTAGTAGAAAAAAAGTTATTGCATATAGTTTTCTTTGGTAATAGGTACCTATCTAAAAAGTTTTCAGAAAAACGAGTTTTAACTTTAAATTTAAAAACAATATTTATAGGGTTTGGTTTAGGTTGACGTTTCGGTTTATATTAAAATATACCTACCCTCCCTCATAAAAAATCCCTTCATAAAATCAGTCTTGCATAGTTACCACATAGTAATCCTAAAAATTAGTTAATAATCACATTTTCCTGTAATTGTAGTTCTGAAGATGGTTTAATGTAATATAAACCGAAACGTCGACTAACCTAAACCAAACCTTTATTTATTTATATATGACCTAAAAACCCAATAAACAAGAAAAAAAATTTAAATCATAAGGTCAAGAAGAAAACTTTACTATTAATATTTATAGGTTTATCACTTCAAGATTTTCTCATATACTGGGTGTTTATTAAACGTACGGCAAGCATTCAGGAGATGATTCCTCTTGTAATTTTAAATATATGTTTTCGTTCAATGATTTCCAAAAAGCTGCTTTGATCCGAAGATACCGGGCGATAAAAGGTTTTAGACAAAATCAATATTTAATTACAAAAATATTGCATTACAGCTTCTTAATTTACATGAACTGCCGAAAATAACTAACATTAGCGGGGTGTTTTTAGTATCTGCAATAACTTGCATTAACCTGATGTGTTGACCGACAAAAACGTATTTTCCTACGAGCTTGCGGATCAGTACTCATATTGCGTTGGAAGTTTTTCATTGCTGACAGTAGTGCTGAAAGCTTATTCAATACCGACGCGGGAAAGAATACATCAACAGTCACATAGCGATATGGCAATTTTTGCACACTCGTGGAAAAAAATATTGTGCATTTTCGATGCCTTTAGAGGGTGTTGCAGTTATTATCAAAGATAGAGAGTGGGGGTTTTCGCGTTAGTTGCTCCTTTTTAACAAAACGAAAGATTCCGGTGTCAAATATGTCATGGTTGTCTTTGTTTTTAATCTACAGAGTTATTTTGAAAAACCTCGCTTCAAAAAGCTGCTCTTGATAAACTTTTTGCGTGGAGTTTCGTGGCGTAATCAGTTTTCAAAATCTTCTAGTCTGAAAGCCATTTTCCTAGTGAAATAATGTGCCTTTGCAGTCTAGACACCAGTATCCGCGGTCATAGTTTAAAGAATATATTATAAGTTGCGTCACTTCGTCAAACTATCAAAACGACCTACCTCTCACCCCGCCTGTCCGGTCCACCAGCACCGGTGGACCAGTCAATACAGAGCGCCTCGCTGTGTGGTTTAATAGTATATTATTAACCAAGGTTTAGACAGCCATCATTATTGCCCGAGCGGCAAGTTTAAATCACGAGGAGCGAAGCGAGGGCTATAAGCTGTCTAAACCGTGGTTAATATAATATTTTTTCCACTACTACAAACTTTTATAAGACATTTATCTTTATAGTATTATTAATTATAAAAAATTATAGGTAGGTATAAGTATATTTTTTAATCAAGTTACCTGCGCTTTCGAATTGGCAAAATATTTTGTTGTTTTGTCAGGTGGCTTTGTGAATGTCAATTTTTGTTCATTTATGTCATCAGATTTCACGAGTTTTCCGTTTTTTTTTTAAAATGAGCGTAGAAAATGTTAGTGATATTATTACACTGATAAAATTAATTATTTGTATCAAAAAAATTTACCATTGACTCAAATAAATATTTGTTTCCTATTAGCCAAACAAATATGTATTTGAAAAATACCAAGGAATTATTTGCCTAAATTAGTATTATCTGATTTGATACAAATTACTTTTTATTTGGAGTTAATCACTGAATACAAAATTCAAGCAAATATTTATTTCCTTAACAGTAATCTAACTTAAATAAGCCGCTTCAATGACTTAAGCTAAATAGGTTAAAAGTTAAGTTAACAAAATGTTTATTTGATTGATATTTATATATATTTTATCAAGTACATATTTATTTTACTTTTGTTTTACATGTATTTGCCGTAACAACAACGTTATTTAATTAAACAATTTAAGTGATTTGATTTAAATAAACCGGTAATTTCCATCAAAGTAATTGTTTTTTTATTCAAGTACATAATTGTTTAACTTGTCTTTTACATTTATTTAGATCAAATATAAATTTATTTTTGTTTAAATACCTTTCAAATACGTGTTTGTACTGACGTCACATAAAAATAAGAAATATTGAAATGTTGCTATTGAATATGGTTTAATCAGTACCTATACCATAATAATCACAAACCTTATCAAATTGTTTATAGTGTTCAAATAATAGGGCAAACCAACAGAAAAAATACATTTTTGCCGAAAATAAAGGTTATGACAAATTACGCGCACGCGCACAACCATTTTTACATGAAAATAACAAAAAATTTAAAAGATAAAACCATCTCTTATTTTATTTCTTATTTTTTGTTATGGTATGTGTTTCTAAACGTCTTATGGCAGATCTGTAGATTCAACTCTTATTTTATTTTTTATGTTATGTTATCTTGCTGTATAAACCGACCATTAGTTGTTGTTCCCCTTAAAATATACGTCAATAAAACATTATAGAGAAGTTAATAACTTTGATAAAAAATTAAATAAAGGCAAATTTGCAAATATTAGGTACAATAACTATTAATATTATATTAATTATATTATATTTTTTACGTTAGGAGGTTTGATAGGTATTGAATTATGGTGAAAATTGAGAAAAACTGTCTTATTTGTAACCTAGGTAGCCATGATTTATAAATACCTGGCTACTGAAAAGATTTTTTGTTCGAAATTTCAAATTAGGTATTACAAGTATCTTTTCTTTGCCTCTTACCTTACTTTTTTAACTCGTTTCATGCGTACCTAACTAAAATATTCAAATATAGTTTCCTACCTTGAAAAGTATCTAACATATGGGATATACCCCTCGATATACCCCAATCTTCTAAATAATTATTCATATTACATTTATTCCCCATATCTTCGTTTTAATTTTTGATGGAACCACTAACTTCTGTGCCACTAACAAAGAAGATTTCACTCTCACTCATAAATTTCTACAAGACAAAATCGAACACAACTGACCCAAAACGCGATGATCAGGCCACTTTTGTATAACCAATCAAATTACTCAAAGCCCAAAGTAGGCGACAGGAGTTCATTTAAATACTTAATTATTTGTTTGGATGACCAAATTATTTGAAAAGTTCGGCAATGAATGATTTAAATTAAAGTTAAAGGTATTTAGTTCTTAACTTGAAATGTACTTCGATTAAATAATTAGTTATTTGTAAATATTTGGTTGTTTTATATTAAGGATTTAATGTAAATACATAATTATTTAGTTTAAATGACCTAGACATTTAAATAGTACTCTATTGGCTGATTTAACTAGCGATTAACGGGATTTAGTTCCTAAATAAAAATTAGTTCGATTAAATCATTAGTTATTTAGATTTTGTTATTTTAGTGGTTTTTTTGGTAAGATATTTGTTTGAAAGGTTCTATTATTTGACACAAATCAACCAACAGTCAAATAATTTTGCAATAAAACGAAATACTCTCATTTATTTCAGTTAAATAAAATTTAGTTAATTAAAATCACATTTATCAGTTTTATCAGTGTATGTGTACACCTCCAGAATTAAGGATGGAAGCAGAAAAAATGTTGATTGTATCGATATTTTACATATCAAGCATATCTAAAAATCTAATATGTATTGATAATTATCTGGTTGCCTAACTGTTTAAAATATTTATGAATTCATGTTGTCAAATCAAAAAATCAAGTTACCTGCGTTCAAATAGATTCTTGAAGATCGGTCAATAATGGATTTCAATGCCTTATTATTGACCATGGTCAATAATAACTTATAAGGTAGAGAAAAACGATTTCTAACGTTAATAATCGGTCAATAATGGCGATGTTATAGGTTAGTAGTGGAAAAATTATATTACGAGGAAGTATACACGTTGTCCGAGAAATTTACTTTACTTAATGTTTAAAATGGTAAAAATTATTTAAATCATAAAGCAAATCAATAATAATGTACCGAATGCATGAACGTATGTAGGTAGGTACAGGGTCTTCCAACGAGGACTGAACAGGGGCTCATTTTTGAGCTTCCTTGTATTTAAAGAAAAATCCAAAATAGCCAATCGATGTACTTTTTCCTGCAGAATTCAAAAATGAAACCAAAAATTTATTTGAACCGGAAACAAAAGAGTTACGCTATGGATAAGGTGTTTTTAAATGGAACATAGCTTTTTTTATACGATTTTTGGAACGAGTGATTTTTTTTTGTCCGTTCTGATTAAAATATTTAATATTGTGACAGCTATTTTTATTAAATTTTAATGTTTTATCCAGTATAATTTAACTTTAACCTGTTTGAAACATACACTAGGTAATAAAGGTATAATCACCTTTGAATCCTTCAAAGTCAAAAAATTTGACAAATTTACTATAATATTGCCGAAATGAAATATTCATTATATATATAATAGTAATAAAGACAAACTCGGTCTAATTTCCAGATAAATCGAATTAAGTGCTATAATATTAAAGCACTTAAGTATTTACAATACAATACAATACAAAATGTCTTTATTGTTAGATTAAATAAATAATACAAAAAATTATAGAGCGATGGCGACGTTCAAATGAATGCTCTTCCACGCAACCATCAGAAAAAAGAAAAAAAAAAGAAAAAAATTCTTAATAAAATAAATTTAGTACTATAAAATTACGAAAACTATTAATGGTATATTATACAAAAGGAAAAAACTATTTTAATAAAATGAATAAATTACACTCTACATAATATGTTGTAGAGACAAATTTAATCAAGTACCATGGGCACAATGTCACACACGCCCTCCCAGAACATGCCCAACTAGGTTACTATTGAAGGACTGAACGCTTGGGGATCTTTTTATGTCCTCTGGGATACTATTGAAGATTTTTACATAATTGTAAGAAAATGATCGCTGAGATATAGCAGATAAATGTCTGGGAACACTGTAGTGCAAGGATGATCTTGTTAAACGATTATGTACAGGGTTATCCAACCAAGACTAGACAAGGCGATTTTTTGACTTTTCCTGTACTTTTATAAAAAAACTGAAATAGCCATCTTAAGTCATTTTCTCCCGCGAATTCGAATATCTTCAGCAAAAAACAATTGAACATCAAACAAAAGTACTATAGGGGTCACTTTGATATTTTTTTAAATGGGATGCCGTATTTTTAATGAGCTTATCCGATTTTTCATATAAATTTTGATCTAAAATGTTGGATTTTTAATTCAAAAACGCCTTTTTTCTTCAGTTTTAAATTCGGAAAATGTTAAAAAAAAAAAAAAAAAAAAAAAAAAATTAAAAATCCAACATTTTAGATCAAAATTTATATGAGAAATCGGATAAGCTCATTAAAAATACGGCATCCCATTTAAAAAAATATCAAAGTGACCCCCTAGTACTTTTGTTTGATGTTCAATTGTTTTTTGCTGAAGATATTCGAATTCGCGGGAGAAAATGACTTAAGATGGCTATTTCAGTTTTTTTATAAAAGTACAGGAAAAGTCAAAAAATCGCCTTGTCTAGTCTTGGTTGGATAACCCTGTACATCAACCCTCCGTATCAACTTTTCCGATACATATAAGGGCGTTTGAGTTTTGTTAATTTTATAAATCAGACATGCCATGTGTACTTGAAACCGCTCATCCAAATTTAGCCAGTGGGACTCTCTAAAATAGTCTGAAATATGGTCAAACTTACGTAAATTGTAGGAGAAACGAACACATGCATTTTGCAGTTTTTGCAGAGAATGTCGGTCTTGCTGACGCAAGGCAGGCCAGTAAACAATATCACAATAAGAAATAAGTGATAGAATTAAAGAATCGCACAATCTTAACTTAATATCGGTACTCAGAACATATCTATGCATATATAACACCTTAAGTTTAAAGTAACATTTTTGTAGTAAGTTATTAACGTGACCCAAAAATCTCAAATCTGTATCAAACTGCACTCCCAGATTACGACAACTGTTTGTAAAAGTAAGCTTAGTACCATTCAAATCAAGTTCGAATGCATTATTTTGTTGAAAAAAACTGTTGTTGCCAAACAACAAAGCCTCCGTCTTAGATTCATTTAATTAAAGCGAGTGCGCTTTTGATACCCTGGAAATAATGGCGAGATCCTCATTCATCCTTTGTGCGGCTGCAATAGAGTCAGCAAGGGAAAAAGACAAGTAAATCTGGGAATCATCGGCATATAAATGCATGTTGCAATGCTTCAAGAATGTATTAAAGTCCGAAGTATAAAGCAAATATAAAAGGGGTCCCAGGATACTACCCTGTGGAACGCCCCGCCCCTACCCACCATTAACAAGTCCGAGATCATCCCATTAAAAATGACTCTTTGTTTTCGGTCACCCAAGTAACTTTTAAAAAAGGCAACCAACTCTCTCGACAAACTAAAATAGTACATTCTATCACACAGCAGATCATGCTCCAAGGTGACAAATGCCTTGCTAAAGTCAAGCAACACCAGACAAGTGTTCAAGCCTCTGTCTGCTTCCATAATGATATCATCAGACACTTTAAGCAGGGCAGTACAAGTACTATGAAATGGCCTAAACCCAGATTGTACTAGTAAGATTTGTTCACGGGATAGGAAATCATTAAGTTGTTTAGCAACAACTTTCTCCAACACCTTGGAGACCGCGGGCAAGATACTTATTAGTCTGAAATGACCCAGCTCGACAGGGTTATTATTTTTGGTACCGGAATGATCTTTGCATTTTTCCAGGAGTCTGGAAATATACCTGTGACAAGGCATGTATTGACAATATGAGTAAGATATTCAGTCAGATAAGAAAAAAGACATGTGAGCATTTTCAAATTGTGATTATCAACCCCCCTCGCATTACTTTTTATTGTACCAAGGATCTGTAGAACTTCATCGGGCGATACCGCACTAAAATTAAATTCGTCGTTACCAAATACCCTTCTTCTATGTTTGTATCGGTCCAGTGTATCAGAAGTTTCCCCAGGGGCTAATTGGATACTGTTTGAGGCATTGTTTATGAAATAGTCGTTAAGGATATTTGGATCGCACTCATAAGAAGAAATGGATTTGGAGTTACAAATATTTCAAAATTTTATCGTCTTCCAGAACTCCTTTGAATTAGAATTAAATTTAAATTGCAAATAAGCCCTCTTTTCCAATTTTATAGAGTGATTAGCAAAATTTCTCATCTTCTTATAATAATCCCAGGCCAGGCGCCCGGTGTTTTATTTCTCTTGTATTTTAGTAAAGCCTTATCCCTAAGTTTTAATATCAATTTAAGATTCTGCGTCAGCCATGGAGCAGGCTTTTTAGAAATTCGAACTGTTTTATATGGAGCAAAATGATCAAAAATATTGTCAATACTTACATTCCAAAACCTAACCATATCATTAACATTTGTGAGCACCAAAATTGTATCCCAGTTAATCAGTTTTAACTCCGTCAAAAACGATTCCAAATCAAAACCGGAAAAATCACGAAAGGTGTGAAAAAAAGGTTTCACTTTCTCCTTCCTGATCTTAACCAAACAGTGATCTGAAATATCCTCCATAAGAACCACACTGGTGTCACTTATAATATCCGGAAGAGAGCATATTATTACATCGAGTAGGGTTCGAGTAGTTTCTGTGATCCGTGTCGGTTCATTTACAGTCTGATGCAGGTTATATTTTTGTAACAAGTTATTTATTAAGTTAGAACCATTGCTGGCTTGGGACATGTCAACATTAAGATCACCCCCAAAAAGCACGATATCAAATTCAGAAATAAATGAAATTAATGTAGTTTCCAAGGAATCTATACAGCTACAAAGGTTTGCTGAAGGCGGTCTATAAAGAGTTCCCAACCAACAGACATAGTCTACCTCGACTATGAGAAGGCATTCGACAAAGTACCGCATAACCTGCTGTTAAGAAAGCTTGAACACTTTGGTCTGCGAGGACAGCTGCTAGCTTTGATATCTGACACATTACACCAGAGGTACTATCAGGTGCGAGTTAACGGGATACTTTCAAGTCAACACCATGTTAAAAGTGGGGTTATCCAGGGTTTTGTGTTGGGTCCATTGCTCTTCACGTCTTACCTGTTTGACCTTGCTACCCAGATCGAAACCAAAATAAAATGCTTTGCAGATGATGCAAAAATCTATGCAAATCCACTTCTCAATACCAACCAGCTTAAAGCAGACCTACATACAGTGGAAGATTGGTCAGGCAAATGGGGCATGAGGCTCAAAATGCACGGTGCTAAGAATCGGACCAAATAATCCAAATGAACCCTACATGCTAAATAATAAAGCATTAGCTACCGTCTCAGCACAGAATGACCTGGGGATCATAGTTACGTCTGACTTAAAATGGGAAAACCACATAGCAATAATAGTGAAAAAAGCCAACTCATTTATTTACCTAATAAAGCGAGCTTTCAAAGATCACTCATCAGAAATGATAGGTCAAATCTACAAGAGCTTTATAAGACCAAAGTTAGAATACGCTTTTGCAGTGTGGAACCCGTACTTCATCAAAGATATTGAGCTTCTAGAAAAAGTACAAAGGCGAACAAGCAAAATACCACCAGAGCTACGAGATCTGACGTACCCAGAGAAACTGGCAAGGCTAAACCTAACCACCCTCAAGGAGAGAAGACACAGGGGAGATTTGATAGAGACTTACAAAATAACGAGTAATTATTACAAGTGTAACATTCACAACATTTTCCACCAAAACCATAACCAACATCTACGCGGGCACTCAAAAAAGCTTGAGAAGGAAAGAACAGCAAAACTGCAAAGGAGAAATTTTCTATGTAACCGGATTGTGTATTCGTGGAATGCTTTAGAGGAAGAGACAGTGACTGCGCCAAATACAAATGCATTTAAAAACAGAGTAGACAAAGAGCTGAAACAAAATGCTGACAGAACAATACACTACAGTGCTTGAGGAACAACAAACAAACATGCTCAAGGAAGAAACAATAGCTTCATCGGTTTCACCGCCTGCTATTGGAAATACATGATGATGATGATGATATATTTTTTGTTCCAATTTTGAGAGATATCCAGAGATGTTCAAGTAAGTTATTATTACAAGGCGGAGTATCCAGCAACTCAAATTTAAATAGAATTATTTGCGTTTACAATTATCTATTTGTTAAGTAGGAAATTATTATTAAAGTAATTCCTACAGAGTTGCACTTTAGGTACGGTCAATTAATGAAAAGGTTTAATTTTTGCAGTTTAAAGAATATAATATAAGTTGCCTTACCGGTGGACCAGTCGATACAAAGCGTCCCGTTGTGTAGTTTAAATTAATTTACGATGAAGTGTACACATTCTCTGAGAAATTTAATTTACTTAGTGTTTGTTAAAACATAAAATGGCGGGTAACAGTGTTTGTTCAGTGGACGGTCGTGAAAGTCGAATAAAAGGCAGACTATTATTTTTTAGATGCCCAATAGATCCAGAAAAGTAGGTTCCACGATATTTAATAAAACTATAGTGAAGGTTAGTTATTATTTTTGGAGCGTTATTTGGTAGCTGTGTATAGTATAACTTATTATATAATTATTTAAATCATAAAACAAATCAATAATGGATGAAATTATGTTTCGTAAATTTAAGGCTATAAGGATTCAAAAACTCCATTTGGTGGTTAAACAATGCCTTCCAGGAGTATTGTTGAGTACATAATAAAATTAGAAAACATTTGTATGAACAAATTTAATAATATAGCTTGTGGCGATTTCGTTGGCAATCTGCTAAAAAGGGAATTTTCTAAAATTGTTTATATTCACCCTTGTACAAAATTCCCTTTAGATTATTTTTTAAGTTTATATATTAGGGTCCGTATTTATTTTACATTAAAATTTATAAACAGCGATGTTAAAACAATAAAATTAAATAACGGTAATACTAAAGTAAGTATATTAAAAAACTTGAAAGTTTGTTTGTCATTTTGTATTTGTGAACTGTATTTTTAACATAAAAACGAATTAAACATGCAATGCGCTTTTTATATACCTAAATTTATACCTAGTTATCAAATTTCAAATGTGGCATAAGACTATTATTTCAATATTGTATATTGCTTATATACTAGAACAAAGTATATAGGTACTAATTATATAATATTTCTATTTCTAAAATAATCTTATATCACACTTTTGGAAAACCTCAGGTATACAAATATTAATCAAGCTGGACTAAATTACGTTTTTAAGCCCCCGGTAATACGCTTGGATTAGGACTGAGTGCAGGTAGCGGCGGCACGCTTGTGTCATGAATACATCAAAGGCCCGACGGAGAGTGACGCAACTTATATTATATTCTTTAAACTATGCCGCGATCACTTTGCAACATAACTGCAGTATCCCGCCCTGATGCATTTTGGGCTGACATGACTAGGGAATATCGAGGAGAGTCATGACAGTAGACATAGAAGATATCGATTGCATATTATATTGTTACGTATTATGTTTGCCTTGTTATGATATTTTTTCTCATAAAACTAAAGCATATTATGCTTTAGTTTTACAAGTTTGCTTTTTTTGTATTGGCATCTTGTTTAGAAATTACGAATTATTTTTCTGACCGGCTCACGATTTTTTGCAACTAGGCGAGTTGTGACAGCTTGTCACAACCCTCCTATTATAGGTGATTTTCTGGCAAGGTTCTTTCTTTGTCTTGTGGTTTGATGTTGCATGCTGAATTGCTGTCAGAGAATATAATATAGGAGCAAGAACCCTTACTTCAAGTATATCTACAGATCAGAACATGACATCTTCCAGCAGTCGATCTATTCCGAGTAATAACGCCAAAGAGCCCGTTGCCTCCATGTCTACAGCCCGTAGTCCTCTTGCCACTACTTCTAATGTGTCCTCGCCAGAGTCACTTAGGCCGTTGCCAAAAGCTTCGCCAAGAAGAAGGAACCAAACGAATAGACGCAAGATCAAGTCTGCTGTGCTTACTGACACACCTACCAAGGATGAAATAGCTGCTATAGAAGCCAGTAGAAAGGTAAAAAAAAATAAAAATGCGTATTTTAAGCGAGGAAAAGAAAAAGCCTAAAAAAATAAAGAAGAAGGCTAATAAGAAAAGTTAAGTTGAGATGAATAGGATGAAGCCGAAGAAGATGCAGAAAATAATGGTTTTTGTTTGTGTTACCTTGAGCGCTTTGCCAATAGCAAATCAAAAGAGAAGTGGGTTCAATGCCTCGAATACCAAGGCTGGTCTCACGATGCTTGCACTATGGGCAAGCTTCAATACGTCTGTCATAATTGTCTGTCAAATTAAATTTTGACTTTCAGACTGATTTTAACATAATAGATCTCAGAAAGGTGCCACACTTTATTATTTAAGATACTACTTTATCTGTCGATGTTACATGTTATTTTAGTTCATACAGACATGCCAAATAATAATTAATGTACTTCGTTGCAAAAGAAATGTGTAATTTATTTATCATTAATATTATGGTGTTCTTTATTCACCAAATAGTCTTAAAATATAGGTGTCACAACTTACCTTGGTATCAGTCACAACTTACCTTGGAAATAGGAGAGTTGTGACACAGGGAGTAGATTTTGTTTTTGTAGATTTTCTGAGAAACCTTAATACTTTCATTAATTTTGATGATTCTTTCTTAAAAAGTATGGATTCAGCTATATTGACTTATACAGCTCACAGATGTAGAATGTTTCTTGACTGAGATATGTTAGTTAAAGTAAAAATTGTCACAACCCTCCTAGGTCTCCTACAAAACTTCTGTTCTCCAGAATGGAGATGAGAACCCTAATGATGTAATTGGGGGCCCCAGCCTTATTAGTTTCAAAATCAGACCGCAGGGTCAGACCTTATTAAAAGCTTTTTAGTTTCTGTGATCCGTGTCGGTTCATTTACAGTCTGATGCAGGTTATATTTTTGTAACAAGTTATTTATTAAGTTAGAACCATTGCTGGCTTGGGACATGTCAACATTAAGATCACCCCCAAAGAGCACGATATCAAATTCAGGAATAAATGAAATTAATGTAGTTTTCAAGGAATCTATACAGCTACAAAGGTTTGCTGAAGGCGGTCTATAAAGGGTTCCCAGACATATATTTTTTGTTCCAATTTTGAGAGATATCCAGAGATGTTCAAGTAAGTTATTATTACAAGGCGGAGTATCCAGCAACTTAAATTTAAATAGAATTATACCTTGGAAATAGGAGAGTTGTGACACAGGGAGTAGATTTTGTTTTTGTAGATTTTCTGAGAAACCTTAATACTTTCATTAATTTTGATGATTCTTTCTTAAAAAGTATGGATTCAGCTATATTGACTTATACAGCTCACAGATGTAGAATGTTTCTTGACTGAGATATGTTAGTTAAAGTAAAAATTGTCACAACCCTCCTCGGTCTCCTACAAAACTTCTGTTCTCCAGAATGGAGATGAGAACCCTAATGATGTAATTGGGGGCCCCAGCCTTATTAGTTTCAAAATCAGACCGCAGGGTCAGACCTTATTAAAAGCTTTCGAAACCTCGAAGAAAAGGACTACCGTGTGAGCTCTCCTATTGAGACCCTGTAAGATTCTCGTTGAATATTTATTACTCGACCAATAAATTAATATTATTATTGTGGTCATATTTACGCCTCTACGCGAAGCACAAAATTATTCTCATAACATCGATGGTCAACAACAAAAATAAAAGTCGGTTTATTCGGCCCAGCAACAGCAATTACTAAATGCGATTGATCTAGAGAAATATAAATTGTTTGTAGTAAATAACTTGTATTTGAGAGTGGGCACAATTTTAAAATTATTACATCGAAATATTTATTTCTTTGGTGCAACCAATTCAGAGTCAAGCAAATGACGAAAAAAATAAATACAATGTATACTATTTGAATGAATCAAAAATTGCTTCAACCAAATAATAAGTATTTCCTGTACCTTGCGTATCTCCCTTGTAACCATTTTCATGTATACCAGCTACGAAACACCAACTTTATAAAATTTAAATGCGAAATTCTGTAGATTTTATTCACCTGTAAAGAATTTAAGAAGGTACTATTCGATAGGAACGTGATACGTTTCTTCCTATTTCAGAAGCACCTGTTCGCGTGACAAAGAGAAATGGATCGACTGTTTCTCGTTTAAAGCACCAACATGGCTGTCCGAGGACTCGTAATATGCATAATATGTAGAAATTTAGAGGCACATTTCAACTATAAAATCGCAGTAATTGCCATGAGTTTACCGTATTTGTAGAGTGAAAACAAGTGTTAGTTCTTTATTTGACCCGGTTGTCGACATATTCTTAGACATGGGTGAATAGTCATTTAATTCAAGTTGTAAAGAATTTATAGAATTTTGCAGAGATCTGTAATAAAATATTATTTGCCACTAAATGGAAACGATTTCTACAGAGAATATGAGTAGATTAGGACAATTTGTTATGCCCTATAATGTGGCTTAAAAATTCTTCTATTTAGACTGTCCATAGGACATGTAATTTAGTATGCCAATTATTTTAATTTACACTTCTGGTCAATTATGAAGATAGAAGTACCTAGCTCAAATAGTTTGGTTATTTTTGAATTTTAGAAAGCGTCATTCTATCAATTATTAACAAAAAATAATTCGTTGTACACCCGACTACTATTATAGCGACATCCCTACATATGAAGAATCCATCATAATTTCTGTTCTAGGTGACTTTCTTGGAGGATCCGTTTTTCGAAAACTCCACCGTACCATACCATTTTAGGACATTTTATAAATCTTTTGTTAATTACCAGAATTCTGACATTATAAAATTATATGAATTACATAAATGTTACTATAATACTAGAAATTAAAAGTTATATCTTTCAATAATTAATTTTAGCAGTGGCGTGCAGTGCCATTTAAAATAAGGTAGGCAACAGAATCGAAAATAAAAAACACAAACTTAAAATAAGTTTGTGTACAAAGTTGTTCCTTATCCTTTCCGTCAGACCCATTCCTTGAACGCGTTTCGCCGTTTACGGGATTCTCGATGTCCTGGTTGGGTTGATACATGTGGTTGCCACGAGATGTAGCCACGTGCTGCAACTCTTATTCAGAATCGAAAATGTCAAAGAAGTAGAAATCCCGAAATTTTTATTCAGGTGCCAAAAATAGTTGCAAACAACTGCTCCGTTTTGCATTAAATGCTTGTAAAGAGCTTACTGTTAATAAGTTTCACCAGACAGTTTACACTGTCATCGCACTGGCACTTCATAATAAAAAAACACTAAAACTATTCAAAAAATTTTTCTAATCAACAAAACTAACTCACAAACAAAACAACAATCCCTCTTGTATAGGTGAATTACTAAAAAAAGTTGCTTATAAGCTCTATACCACTCTGTGTAGCTAGATCAATCGATCTTGATGGCCCCATGTGGTTTTCTCTGATAGGCCAGGTGGAATTGATATGGTAGCTCGTTAACGTCTCTACTTAGAGCACATGAGATAGGTGGTTTTCTAACCTTACAACCCTGTAAACGGCAAAACCAAAACAACAAAACGGCTAAACCAATCCACCAAGAAAACCCCTAAAAATAATGAAAAAGAGAATTACCCACTAAATCCCAACAAGAACAACAACCCAAAAAAAGGAATAAAGGAAGCTTACCTTTAAAAGCAGGGGGGGTGAGACCTCGTGGTATTTTGACAAAAAATGACCAAACGGCGACAAGCTTGACCTTCTTGTCTGAAGGTTTTTAAGCAAGTAAAATTAAAGGCTCCGAGAAATCTGAAAAAATCCCATTCTCCTCCAACAACGTAAACAGCTGACACAAAGTTTTGCCAACTTGACGTAACCCAAAAAAAAAAAACAAGAGAACGGAGACATACTAAAAACGATCAGAACGATAAGAGAGTATGGGCTTCTACCAGAACATAAATTAATTAACGGAATAAGGAAAATAATTCCAAACAACTTTGTTTTTACATAAAATTGCCTAAAGTAAGAAATGGGCGTGCAGCGACTTGACGGAGACTGAAACGGAAATACATGGTCAACCTACTTGCAGCGCCATGTGCAATTAACCAACAGAAAAGCGAACGCACTACTTCTAACCCAATATATTTTGACCATTTGAACTAGTTTTCTGTAAACAAAGATGACACAATCTAATAAACAGATTTTGAACCAAGTAACTATATAAGATGCACTTTGTGGAAATATGACTGTAAGAATCAAAGGTAAGTCTCAACATTCCCCACAAAGTCAATAGTGGCAATTTTAAAATTGCTACAGATGCTTTCTCTTTGGCTTGTTAAACATGCCCCAACACATATAAAAAAAAAAAATTGACTTTGTTTTTCCTATAGTAGGTAGTTCTTTTATTCCTCCTAACAGAATTTTTCGTATGATCGGACGTGACATAAAAAAAAATGCATGTATTTGTGAACCTCGCGAATAATACAATATTATAGCGAAATATTCTACAATAAAAGTCTTGGATAAAGCATGACAATTTTACAATTGGAGAAAAACTGTTCAGCAAATTCTCAAAGTGCCAGAAAACTGGCACTATAAATTAAATCCGTTAAAAAGATTTTTGATAATAAGAGATGGTAATAACGCTTTAATCCAAGGAGAAGTTAATTACAACTCAGATTTTGGTGCGGCTAGGGGTTTTTGTAAAAAGGGCAAAGAACTGTGGTGTATTAAACCGGATAAAATTCTGTCTGGTCCCGCCGTAAATAAGGACAAGACAATTTCAATCAACAACTTGCTAGCTAAGCACTTCGGACCTGATTGGAAATCAACACTCATGGAAGGATCATGCTGCAATCATAATCACGTGGATAAAACCTCTAGATTGGTTTAATTAGCTTGAAGCTTTTTTATACCATTCAAACTGTTCTATTAAAAATTTTTACTTTTGATGTGTTCAATTTTTTTAGAAACATTAACGTTCTTTAAACATTTCAAATAAAATAAACATATTATAATTATTTAAAAGAGTTTAGAGGCATAAACAGCCATAGCTACTTGCCGCTCTGAGCGAGAAAAGTGACGCGCGACATGTAGGGGATTGAGCGGTAATGTCACTGTGCACTCGAATTACACACATGATTTTTCTACAACCGGTGTTTTGGTAAAAATCTTTTTTACTGAAAAATAAAAGTTACAGATTGCATAAGTACATATTATTTACTTAAATACGAATTGGCTTTTAATGCTGCGCTCCTGGCGGCGACTTCTGTGAGAATACCGGCTCGCCGGGATTTTGCAGGAGCTTGCTTCTCCGTTTCTGACTGATTCTTGTTAGACGGGCCGGGTGATGCATTTGATTGCCACGAGATGTCGCTTAAAGACTACATCTGCCATTACTCATCCATCTTTCAGGGTCAAGTAGACTCTTTGGTGTTGCTTTTTTTCGTCGGATTCTATAGCTCCACTGACGAGCTGTTATACAGCGAAACGCGTCTGGAGATGAATCCGGCGAAGGAAAGCAACTAACCTTTAGAATAGAATTTTATATCTGAATTTTATTTTATTTAGAATAACATGAACTAACCTACAAGTATGCGTACAAATCCTTAAGTTTCAAGGTCAAGAGGACTAAAAGGAAAATAATCTTGCTTAAATGACTAATAACATATAGGTTATTTAGATAGATATTTTTGAAATCTGTACATCGTTAAAAGCAGCTTTAGTTTAAAAGTGTAATCAATATAAATATTGAATAATTTTGACGGTTAGGTCGTGCTGTTAGTAGTCGTGATCATGAAGGTTTATAAAATTCAGTTTGAAGTTAATGATAATGCAGAGAATTTAACGTTATACTTACCTATAATTATTGTTTTGAATATGTGTTGTAGTAAAATAGGTAAATTAGCAAATTATTATAAGCAATTTAATCAGACTTTATAGCGTATACGTTCGTAAAAGATATTTCGACTTCATGTCAAGAACGTGCCTATATAACACACAAAGAATAAAAATTGTTGGAAAACATTTAACAATGTTAACATTTATTCTCACTTTCATTAGTGCAATGGGATTATTGTCTACGTCGTTTCCCAAATAACGAATGGTTACAAAAAAGTCACGATTGCCCTTTGAAGTACAGTTTTTGACACTTTTTACTCTGGATTTCTAAACTTGAATAGTTTAGGGTTTGGTTGGCAGTTGAAATTGAAACTAAAGTTAAATTAATAAACTCAGTTTGTGCAAAGTTCGATAGTTCGAAGAAGGTTCCCATGCAGTTCGAGATAATCAGTTTATATGTTCGAAGTTCAGAACGTTCATTCCTGCTAATGAAGATGATTTTTAAGTCTTGTGGTTAGAGCGAAATTTTAAATGCCGTTGAAAATTGCACTAAATATTTCTATTTGTTGTATATTGCTTGTTTTGCTTTTGTGCAAGAGAAATGGAAAAATTGATGTCATGGACAATGATGATACTATTTGGTCTTGGTCACAAGTTTTATTCAATCAAACAAGAACTTTTCGAACTTCGCTTCTTACTTTATAAATACCATGCATACATCTGAACTGCATAACTTCGAACCTCACCAACTTGAACATTTAAATCACAAACTCGACTGCTCGAGTTTATCAATCAGTTTTATTCTCTTTCCCGATTCTAAAGTTTAAAGAAAATGTCCTGATTCGTAAAAAGAAGAACTTAATTTGACATTAGGCATCCCCGCACTGAAGTCCATATATCAAAGAAGTACACTGTGTTAGGTGACGCAGGAGGCAACAGTAAAACATTGCACTTCGCCAGTATCTGAAGAAAAATAGAAAAGAGAGGGTTGCTATTTTCCAGAACAATAAACTAATTTTAAATTGAGCTACGGTTTTAAAATATGAATATAATTAAAATGATAGGGTAAGTGCTACAGTTGTTGGCCATGTAATAGTTATTGGCCATGTTAGTATTTTCTGGCAAAACTAATAATACGTTGCACCAATAATAGTAATTTTGAAACAGTTTTGGCGACATCTGTCCACGTGCTGTCAAAACTAGAAATAAAACAGTCGCTCTATTAAGTAATGGCGTCAAATTGAGTAAACATGTGTTTATTGGTCAGTGCTTTTATTGAAATTTCTTTATATTGACCAAACAGCGGAAATACGCCTACACGACTTAGCAACGTCAGAAGAGTTTAAAATAATGAAGGGTGTGAAACAAGGTTGTATTTTGTCCCCGATGTCGTTTAACCTGTATGTGGAAAGAGTCTATGCGGATGCAGTCTCTGAAAGTCACAGGGGCATCAAAATCAACGGAACCTACATAAACAACATACGGTACGGAGACGATACCGCAATCATAACCGATGATGCAGACGATATGCAAACACTCCTGAATGCGCTTATTGAGACAAGCCAACGATCAGGCCTAAAAATCACCATCGACAAAACGAAGTTCATGGTCATATTTAGAGATGATTTCCCCGACGTCAATTTACAGCTGAACGGTGAGCAAGTTCAGCGAGTCAAAGTGTTTAGATACTTGGGATGCGTTGTAAATGAGAAGCGGAACCCGGAACTGGAGATCAAAGGTAGAATAGAGCAAGCAAGAACAACTTTCCTTAAGCTCAAGAAATTCCTGACAAACCAAGATCTCAATTTTAGGCTTAGATATCGAATGGTCAAATGCTATATCTGGTCGGTCCTTCTCTATGGTGTCGAGGCATGGACGCTTACGGCTATCACAACCAGTAAACTCGAAGCATTCGAAATGTGGGTACTGAGACGGATGCTTAAAATATCATGGACGGAGCACGTAAGAAACGAGGATGTGCTTCGAATGGCTCAACTTGAAGATCGAGAGCTACTCGAGCATATCAAGCAGAGGAAAATCTCCTACCTTGGGCACATTGTACGTGGAGAACGATACCACTTCCAACGACTAATCCTGCAGGGAAAGATTGAGGGTGGTAGACTAGGAATAGGAAGGAAGAGATTGTCTTGGCTCCGGAACATAAGACATTGGACGGGAAATCATGACTTCCAATCTCTTCAACGAGCTGCGATGGAACGACGCATATGATGAGGGAACGGAGGACGCCTAGGCAGGAATCTGCACGACACTTTAAGAAGAAGAAGGCCAAAAGTAAAGTAAAGAAAGTAAGTTCTAAAAACCAAATTTATGTTAAGAAATGATTGGTTTTATTATTGCATGCTAATACAATGTTTAATAAATAATCGATATTTTGCTTGTAGGATGTAGAATTTTAAGCACTAATTCTTAATTTAAGTCAGGCCAACAACTAGTACAAAAACTTATTAATTTTGAGTTATTGGCCGCTAAAAATAACAAAACGAGATAAATAGAAGGAAAAAGTTCCAAAAACATTAAAATGTCAACCAATCCTTTAAATAATTTAGGAAGCGCCCTTTGCTTACCAAATCTAATAATGAAAGTGATACTGACAAAATTAGAAGTTAGAAGAATTAGAATCTACAATTTTTAAGAAGTAAAGTAAAGTGCATATATATCCCCAAAGAAAACAAAAAAATTAAAACATAATGCTGAAACCAGTCCGAAGTTATAAAGTTAAAGCTAACTCCATTATTTCTTCTGTAGATGTGGCAAAAAGTTGGTTATTTGAAGATAGTTGCGAACGTCCTAAAGAAACTTAATAATAATATCAAATAACTTAATTTGTCCTCCCACCTTTCCAAACAAATAACACTGGGGTTGTGCTATATTTGCCTTTTCAATATCACATCTTTCAAAGAAATAGTTCAGTGTCGAACATGTATAAGACTATACCACGATAATTGTACCCAAAAAATGCGTTCATCAAAAGCTCAATTATTTTTTTTGTGATTCTTGTCAAAAAAAGCCGATTTGTTTATATAAAAACTTTCCGTTGATTAAATTAGGTGTTAAATTAGGAAAACTTCAACACAGAAAAAATATCAACCTTGTAAAAATCATTTCAGGAGTGGTAAAAAAAAGTAGTGTTAATGTTAACACCCGGATCAACATAATTTACCAGATTTTTACACTTATTAGAGACCAAAGTTGTTGTATTAAATTTGTCTATAAATAATTTAACTCTCTAAAAAGTTAATTTTGTTGAATGGGTGTTATTTATTCCATTTTACACTCTATCAGGAAAATTAGATACAATGACAATTAATAACACCATATTTGCGTGTAAATAAACCCTGCTAGAAGGTTATTTAATTTTTAACACATTAAGTGTAAAACTTATTCTTTAATTATTTTTTAAACGGCCCCGGGTAAAAATACCTAAACCCGTGTTACCGAAAATTAAAATATGGACACAAAGCAAAGTTCTGTAAACTGCCAAAGGAGAGTGCTTCTTATGAGGATCTTGTTAAATTGGGTAAGCATATTTAAAACGCATATATAAACGAAACTTAATAGAAACCTTACTAATAAGTACGCCATTTTTAAGGAACTAAGTAGGTATTTACATTGTTACAGTTTTCCCTTTAACTTTTAAATTATTCTGATATAAGCTTATAATATAAATGTATTCCTTTTTTATATAAATACTTAGGTACCTACTTACATATCTTACTTCATAGATCTACAAATAAATATACGATTAATATAATACTCGTCATTTTCATTCTTTTATATTGTTCCAAAGCATACTTTTATTTAGTTGTTTAGTGTTTTAAGTATACATACATTTATTATGTTATTTGTTTTGTTAACCTTAACAATGAGGGACATTAAACGTAGATATATATATGATTAATTTACTAAATTGTTAAACTATATAATAGGTGTGTCATTTTGTTCAACTAGTTATAATAATAAGTGTAAAAAAATCACAGGGTTTTCCAGTTCTGTTGTAACCATCATTTTGTTTATAAACAAACGATAAATAATACTCACTATTTTCGGTCATTTAACAAACCCTTTCCAAGCGATCTAAAAATTTATATATATTAGGGGCTACTACTTTGGGCTTTGATTAAGTCATTCAATCAGGTATCAAACTAATCAGAGGTTAATAATCTAAAACATCTCGAATGCATAATTTTTTACATTTTAATTATAAACGCCCGGTTAGTTTGATAAGCGATCAAATGACTAAAACAAAGTGGAAAGTATTCTAGCCCTGTGTAGATTATTTTATAACACTCACTACAGTAAAGTCACACCCAAATAAAATGAAATTTACCCTACAATAATATGATATTTACACTAATTAATCACAAATTACCATTAAAAAATGGTTTACTTACACCTCTCATTATTTCCTTTACGCCCTAGAGGGGTAGGTTTATAATCTGTGAGTTTAATTTACACAAGATAGTGTAAATGTACCTACGCATAAATTAGAAGAACTAACACTCATCAAAAAGTAAAAGAACCATTCAAAAATGTCTTTTTTACCAGATATACTGATTGGTTAATATACCGTATTGAGTGTGGTCCTATATGTACCACCATTTATTGTCAAATTTAACACCAATTTTTTACTGTGTATTATTCATCTTTTGGAAAAAAGATTTAGAAGAATTCCATAATTTAACTTGCGTATTTCTTTTTCGACCAGTATTTCTTGAAATTTCCAATAAAATAATAAATATTTCTCTAAAATATTTATTGTTTTTTTTAATCGCAAGTATACCTATAGGTCGGTATAGGTACCTAATTTAGAATAATTGTAATCAGCTTCAGAGCATGACCAATAACTGTTGATTGCGAGGCCAATTATTATAGCGCCATGTCCAATGACTATACCCTTTGCAATGTATTTTTTAAAACAAGATTCAAAATATTTCAATACTTCTTAGAATAAAAGCAGTATTGCCATCATTTACTCAAGAAAACTATTGTTTATTTAAAAAAAAAGTATTTTACAAAATGCATTTGTTTTGGCAACTGGGGGTAAAATAAACTAAACCCTCCTTAACAGGCCAACAACTAACATTTACCCTATTTAATTTGCAGAACTTTCAGAATTTTTGATCCAGAGAAAGTATTTCTTCTAGAAAATATTTTATATATTAAGTATGTATAAGTAAATTAAATACTAGATATACAAATTAATACAGGTTCACATGTCATATTATGATTCCCACTTATCAAGTACTAATAATTTTCTATTGTGTTTAGTAGCACACAATATTTTTTACTTCAGATTGCTAGAAACTGCTGGAAGCGCTACCTATATTGTCCTGCCTACAAAAACCAATATTGTAACTATACGGTGTTTCGATTTTCCAATGGTTGGTATGCTCACTTGTCATACTTGCCCTGTACTGATGAGAACCAAATAGTTCAAAACCGGTCTACATGTACCTATAGCAGCAGTGTAGCATCCTACCATTGGAAATAGAGATTAATTTCTTTCTTTCTGGTAGTTTCTGCAATCTGAGTTTGTCTTTTAGTACTAACAGTGCAAAATACGCCAAATCCGTATTAAATAAGGTCTCAACAAGTGGCTAGAGAATAAAGTTTCTCGCATATATACATATTTATCGAGAGGGTAGTCGTTGCTGACTAGTTGAGAAATAGACTAGCGAATATTGGGGAGTGCGGCAAATGAAAGAATACTCTTTAAAGTTATTCCAAGCTTTCGGAAGTCATTTATTTCATTTCCGTCCTCAGGGAGACTACAAATTTATATGAATTGAGAGTAGGAAAATTGTTGTGATCAATTATCAAACTGTTTACATACAACTTTCTCGAGATTGTTCATAAAGATGTTCGTAAAATATATGAGACATGTGAAAAGAAAACGTGCTAAAAATCCAAGTCAATTGCAAACAAAGCCAACGTCTGGAGATACTATTAGAATCATTGTATATGGACGAAGAAACACACAATTTAAAATAAAATCGAAATTAACTGGTTACATTTTGAAATACTGTTATATAATACAAAGTCTATGGAAATATTGAGCGGGAAAGCATGTCCTGCGTGTAACTATTTTTATGTGACTGATATAGGTTAGAAAATATTGTCATTTTTTATCTCTCATTCAGAATGTCAGAAATTTTAATGCGGTTTTCAATAAAGCTAGTATTAAACTGAGGTTCATTTTGGATTTAAGTATTAACATGCAGCAAACCTGAAACATCGTTATACGGTATCATAATATGATATAAATATATGAATCACTGATTTCAGAAACAACCCAAGTCACACATAACGACTTTTGAGATAATTAAAAAAAATTAATGAGCTGCTTAGAGACATTTCTGTATCAATTATAAAATAACCCACAACTTATATCAGCATTAAAGCTAAGTAAGTATGATAAAACAGAAGACTGTCGGTCATTTCACGAAAGGTCAAAAGGTCAAATGTCACGTGGACTTAGGTAGTTTCTGCAATCAGTGAAAACCAGCAATGTAATTTTTTAAATTTTTATTATTAAAAGTAGAAAAACAGGAATAATAAGCAAAAATTAACTAAAGTGTAGATTAATTAAATAAAATACTTCCAGAAATTTACTTCTTATTGTCTTTTTGAACAGTGGGCCAGTCTAAAATGTATTGCCAAAAGTTCTGGGTTTCTTCATTTTGGTCTACGAACTTATAACATTTTCTGATATGTTCCATTTTCTTTGCAGAAATAGGATTTTTTCCGTCGGGGATGGCGTCTTCTACTGGAAAGTTGATTGTAGTAACATCTGGCAATAACAACGAAAACGTATGAGTGCTTATCCCTCCAATGTATTCCTTAGCAACAATAACACCTTTGCCATTTTCCGAACTGAATAAAAAGTAGAGATATTTTAAAATATTAAAGTACTCTTTTGCCTTTCTGGGTATTGATTTAGCTGATGTTTCGACTGAAATTTGGTCCTTCCCAAAATACTTGCACCACCAATTGCGGAAATTTTTGATATGTGAAGTTTCTACTACATGAACTGTACCTAAATTTACGTTTAATGGAAGAACTTACTATCGCTTCAACAAATTCCATTATGGTATATATCCTATCTTTTTTCTTTAACTTGCGCCAAAGTCTCTGTCACATGGCAGAAACGAATGGCCACGAATGGGGAAAAATATTTCCACCTTTTGAAATCGTCCTGAGTGGACAAGAGCTGAGCCGAATCGTAGAAAAACATTATTTTTATTCTGCCCTGGGCAATTATCGCAAAAGAGACGTAATTCTTCAATATTATTATCAACATAACTATTAATGTACTCTAACAAAAACGTACACACTTCATTAGGGCTTTTTTTTGCTTGGCCTTCATGATACATAAAGAAAACTGCATCATTTGTTTTCATATTGTGCACCCCAAAGACACTAACAGTTAGTTAAGATAAATAAAATAGGTCTTGAGCAGGACATCGGAGTAACTGCAAATTCTGCATGTAGTCAATCGAAAGACCAACCATATTATCCTGACTACGACATAGCTCTTTTGAGTCCTTTAATGTATTATAAAATTTTTTTGATCGACGTTTATGAACCAGAAGTTCTGCTGCAGCAACTCTTTTAGCTGTATCGTTAAGAGATTTGTTCTTTAGCTTTAAAGACAAGGTTTCACAATCGTTACACACATCTACTTGTGGTCTTCCAAAACACAAATTAAAATTTTCACTGAAAACTTTATTTTAATATTCATACTTCACATTTGATGCAGGGTACTTTTTTAAAAATAAAGAATGCATTATTTTAACATTCAATTCTGCATCCAAATAATATTGGTCGCGTGTACCATAATGTGTTTCTTTAGTTGGAAATGACGAAATATGCTCATTACTAGAAATAATTTCTGAAGGCTTCAAAGAGTTGCCACTTTTTTGCTTTCCTCTTTTGTCATCCGGAGTGCGGCCCATTTGTAACAAACGTCTTATACGCTTTACTTGTTCATTAGAAACACCATGCAGACCATAAAAGGCATCCCTACAAACTTCTCTTCTACTGCTGCCAACTATAACGTTATAGGAAAAAGAGTTGTTTCTTCTTTGTGTTCCTTCTTTCCGCGCTCGTCTACGATTAACTTTTTTACTTATTATTAAACCTTGTAAAAATTTGTCTTGCTCATTTTTAGAAGGAATGTTATAAAAGTTTTTGAAAACGCTTTTAACTGCTAAATTAAAATGAAATATTATAGTAAAACAGCTGATATTTGTTTAGACTACAGAGCCATCTATCGATGGGCAGTATGCTTGGCTGAGCGCAGAAACAACCTAAATCCAGGACTTGGGTTGTTTCTGCTCTCACTGCATATTTTCAGCATGTTTAAAATGCATTAGAGGTATTGGACCAAAGTTGTTTCTGCACTCAGTCGATGAGACTATGTCTTGTAAATGTTATTCCATGCATAACTCAAAAAATGATAAAAATGGACTTAGGGTCTTTCTGAAATCAGTGATTCATATATATATATTAAATATAATATTATTATATGAGCTTCCGAATGTTGTACGTAAATTATTGTCTAAGTGGAAAAGATATGAATAAATTACACTTAAATGTTGAATATCTGTTCTTTTGTTCATACAATTGGGTTCTTGAGCAATAAATGTCATTTCCAAAAACAATCTTTTTTTAAAGTTAGTTTGTGTGGTTAGAATCTCAGCTGAATTAAAGTTAATGTTGTGATTAAAATTATTAGCATGTTCAGCAAGGGCACATCTCTCTGGATGGTGTCTACAATCAGTCCTGTGGTTTGTGATTCTACTAGACAAGGGTCTAGAAGTTTGACCTATGTATACTTTATTGCAGTCTGTACAAGGGATTTTGTAGACATCGTCCGACAGCTGATTGGGTTGTGTTTTATCTTTGAGATTTGAATGTATAGAGTTTATTGTAAGTACTGGTTTGTATGCAATCTTTATATTATCTATTTCTCTGAAAAGTCTAGATCGTTTTAAGGTGACCTCCCTTATGTACGGCAAATGAGGTGAATTTAATGTTCAAAGTCGCTTCAGTTATTTTTCTGTTATTGTTGTTAGTAGCGTTAATATTTATATAAATTTGTAGTCTCCCTGAGGACGGAAATGAACTAAATGATTTCCGAAAGCTTGGAATAACTTTAAAGAGTATTCTTTCATTTGCTGCACTCCCCAATATTCGCTAGTCTATACATATTTATATATCATATTATAAATAAATAATAAATAAAGTTTTTTTACGCAGTCCACAGGTAATAGAATTTGCTTAACACAATTAAATAATACATAAATATAAATATTTTTTTTGTAAATTTGATATTGCAAAAAGTAGTTTTGTTGAGTTTTTAAACAAAGTTTCAAATGTTGAAGACGGGTGCAATTTTAATTATCATTTTTATGCGTCCGCTGATATTTTGGCTAAATTCGATTCAATTTCGGAGTTTTTGCTATTAGTGAAGCTTAAGTCACTAGTTCATAGAAAGAAGTTTTTACACCACAATTTAATTGCATGTTTTATTTAACACGCAAAGATATATAGATATATTATAATATTTTTTTTTTCTAGAGGCGCCCCATGTACCTAGGCACGTATGGAAGAAACCTGTATACCTGCCTACTATACTTGGACTATAATAAATTTTACAATGACAAACGCAAGTCACAGAGCAATTCATGCCGAGTTAGCAAATCGATTGCGTCAATAATATTCATAATTTATATTGACAAATCAGTTAGTAAGATATTTTTTAAATAACTAAAGACAACAGGTATGTCTCAAACAATACAATTTTAATGATATTTATGTTGTCAACGCCAAATTAAATTTATTCTTACGTAATTTCAATTCAACATTGTAACAATATCTATAGTAAAACGTCAAATAACATTTTGATTTATTTGCTGGCTTGGAGTATTATTGACCCAACCAACCTATGATATAATAATTTAATAAATCATATGAACAATAAACAGCCCAAGTAAATTAATATTTAACCAACCAGATTAAAATATTAAGTAAACATTACATAGAGATGAAAAAAATTAAGTAATAAAATAGAGGTTTAAAGCTTCCTGTGACAAATTGATAATATAATTACATATTAAGAGTGGTAAGAACCCTATTATATACGATTTTAAAAACTATGGTACGAGCGTTAGCGAATAACGTAGTTTGAAAGAATGTGTAATAGGGTTACCACTCGATTTGTACTACACTCTTTCTACCCAACCATACTTAACAACATCATGAGTATCAAACCAAGTTTCGTCTAAATAAATTATACTTTTATCTGATTCATGGTACTCCTTTATTTTACCCAAATAGTCCTGTCGTAGTTAAATGATACGCGGAGATTTTATTACAACCATTAGATTATCTAATTTTTTATGCTTAAAGCCACATTTTAACAAGACACCACGCAATGTTTCTAAAGATTGGTTTATAATTAGGGTAACTTCGCAATTTATCACGAACCAGTTCTAAAGGTGGCACTAATTATCCTCGTAGAAATTGTAAATACTTTCCAGAATAAAATCCTTTGTAGTATTTTCAGCCGTTTTGAATTTGATTTGTTTGATTTATTGGTTTGCGCTTTATGAAATGACCGGTTACAGTCCTCAAATTAATTACCTTATAAATTCTTATAAAACCCAAGTTGTGTTAATTCATTACAAGTACATTTTCAGTTTTTTCCGGATTTTCTTTTCTTAAACATGCGGACATATCTAAAATATTACGTTGTAATCTTTGTTTCTTAATTTCGGACTTATTTCGCTTTCGACGGCCGACTCAGGCACCGACTCATTATATTCCTGCGACTATTTCACTAGAGTGTATTACACCGGCAATAAAATCGATATTCAGTTAACAATACAACTACCTTGACTGGTGGTCGACAAAATCAACCAACCTCGTATTGCCGCGACCATTTTTTGACATTTAGAAAAAAAATCACCTGAAAATACAATCATTTTTCTTATTTCCATGACAACAATTATTTAATTGAAGTCATGTCAAACTGAATTTAAAATTTAAATAAAAGTTGTTTTAAAACATCCGTTTCCATTTATTCTCACTCTCGTAAAATGTCGAATACCACTCGAAAAAAATTTAAGTCTGCAAAATTGTTCTCTTGGTTTATTTAAGTTTGTTGCTTTTAGCAATTTTGCTCATGAAATTGCTTAGCAACAAACTTTCATACCAATCGAAAATTTTGCCGAAAAAATTTTTTCTCTTGTGGTATTATATATGATAATTCACCTTGACCTTCTGTTTCAAATTGTCGCCAGAAAGTCATACTGATATAATAAAATATAGGTAATAAATAAAAACTTATTTGTCTGAAACCACACAGTTATAGCAGAAAATGAAATATGTAAATTACAATAAATCGTTTCAACAAGTCACGCCGTTGTCCGATTCGCAATATCGCATACCACAAACACCAACTGAGTTTAGAGCTGATAAGGGATCACGCAATTGACAAAACCTTTAACTATTTGCGGTTCTTATCTACAGCATATAAATTTGTATTTATATGCTGCTCTAATAATTTTTCCACTCGAAAAAAATAGTTCGCTATTTGCTAGCGGACCTAGACGTTCTGTCTCCAGAGTATTGCCAGTTCTACAAAGTTTTTGTAAGTGTAGGAGGAACAAAAGGGTTTGTCAATTGTTTATTTTTTTTGTTTAACAATAGTGAAATTCCTTTTTAGTTTGATTTAAATTATTTTTGTATAAATAAAATTTCTATACTTTGTACTAAAAAAATTATTATAATATTTATCAATGGCTTGTTCCTTCTGTCTTTGACATTGAAAATTTCTTGGTTCAAAGTACAATTGCAAACTAGCTTTCAAAGAGAGTTACTGACTATTAATTAAATACTGATATAAAAGAACACTTTAATAATGAAAACTTAAGGAATTTTTAAAAAAAGATCTGACAACCCCGATTATGATGCAAAAAATGGAAAAAGTAAACTAGTTAAGAAAATAAAAATACGAACGAATACGAATTAATGGTAAAACTTTGATACTTTTTTATTATAATGGTAACAACTGATTTTTTCATTAGATTGATGTTCATTGCCATGATATTTTTTGGGATATATTGTGTTGTTTCATTCTGGTCTGGCAACTTATTTAATGTGGGTGTGGTTGTGGATGTAGATGGTAAATGATTTACGACAGTCTGCAAGATTCTGGGAGAAGTTATTGTTTTGGTTAGAATCGATTCGTCTACATAGCCTTGCTCTACTAGCACTGCCCCTAATTTAGTAATATCGACTACTGGCCGTGTATTTTGCCTTTTTGAAAGTTAAAGAAAGATTTTTGAATATTGGTGTTCTTAATAAGGTTCCGAATTCCTATATATTTTTTACATATGACATAAATCTTTCCGAAAATTATAAAGGCACGTGGTATTTTCGTCTCTGAATCAGAAATCTTTACAACAAGATTGTTTCCAGTATTTTCAATTTGAGGTAATTTTATATTCTCTAGCTCTTGTTTCTACAAGCTTTAACAATTCCGAAAACTAGAACTACTTTCACTACTTCTTGATCTAATGCTTAAACTAAAAATTAATTTATATCAATTGCGGTGAGTATCTTTAATTTCTTGCCATCTGATTTTCTCTTCAAATAAGCTCGTAGCTTATGATAGTTCTCAATATTACTACTGTGCTTTATGCTTATATTAGTGCATAGCATAGAATACATCGCCCAAAGTAAAGAAGGCTTAAATGTTTTTGTTAAATCAACGAAATATGTCAGTAAATCATTTTCTGAGTATGTCTTACATGGTAATCATTACACCAGTCAAAAGAAATTTTTTAGTATACTTTTTCATACCTCTCGCCGCCTGTCAATACATTCTTCTCATCAGTATCGATGTTTGCATAAGAATATAGATAAGAATAAGGTTGTTCTGGTAAGAAGCCGTGTTGGGAAGAATTTAGAATACCGTAGGTACTTTCAGACGAATTTAATAATTTTGTCTCGCATAACTTTTTCGAGAATTTTTGAAAATAGATTATCAGACAACCTTTCCTTATGTATAGTGAACCAGGGTATAAAATATTTTGAGTAAATCCCAATCAGAAGTCAAGAAAACAAGCAACTAATAACCTAAAATTCGCTAAAATATATTGCTGGCGTCAACTGCGGTAAAAAGTCTTGACAAGTGACGTCACGGCCAATGGCAGGGCGTTCTTGGTCGTGTGACCTATTTTAAATTTTGAAGCAATTTTAATTGCTTATATTTTAGAAATGGAATTAAACACTTAGCAGTTTTATTTTGCGAAATATATGTTTTGTTACATTGTTATATTCTAAACATTATAAACGTGTTCTATATAGATTAATCTCAATTATCAATTTTTAATAAATCTGTATTTAACCTCGTAGTCTGGACAAATCTATATACAGTGACTCTCAGAAGTAGTGTCTAAATTCATTTAAAATTCAGCGGTGTGTTTTTTGGAAAACGCTCGGACATGTCGATTTTTATTTCTTAATGTGTTTTTTTTATGGTTAATTCATGCATACAGGGTAGCCCAAAAATAAGTTGGTACTTTTGATTTTATTTTTGATTTTTGCATACCTGAACTCAACAGTTACCGAAAAAATTATGATTGAACATATCAATAAGTAAGACCGTATTTCTGAGGATTTATTTGTAAATCGAGCAAAACACTCCATTTTGTGGTTATTTTTTTTCTTTTCAATTCTTGTATTTCTGAATGTTGACTTGTCACCGTTTAGTCCCATAGAACCTGTACGACAATTTTACTTCAAATAAGTAATTGTCAAGCGTAGTTGCAATATTACGGTTTTCACAATGGTGAAGTTGAATGAGAAAAAATTTAAATTCTATGCATGGTTGGGTTTGGTGATAGAAATAGCTCAATTATTCAATAAGTTCCATTCTGATCATTCTACCATATGGTGAGTAGAATAGAGGCTAAATTAAGAGAATTCGGTCATGTTAGAGATTTGCTTAAATCTAGGGCAAATTTGGCGGAAATTTATTGTACACCGAATAGTTCAAAAGCACAAATATTCCCCATATAAAATTATTGCAGTGCATGAGTTATTTGAAGATGATTTCGATAGATGAAATGAGTTTGTGAACGCATGCAAAATGTGTGCAATCTACAAAATAATTTAGTAAAAAATATTATTTTTTCCGATGAAGCTACGTTCTGTTTGAATGGTAATGTGAACAGACAAAATTATGGTTATTGGGCAACAGAAAATCAACATTGGATGATGGAGGTTTACAGACAATATTATCAAAAAACAAATGTGTGGTGTGAAATAGTCCGCGGAAGAGTAATTGGTCCATTTTCCTTTGAACAGTCTTTAGCTGGACAAGTATATCTTGAAATTCTCCAAGACTCCCCTGACGAAGAACTGATGTTCCAGCAAGATTGTACTCCTCCGCACTATGCTGCCACGGTGCGTATATTTTTGGATGAAACGTTTTCCAATCAGTGGATAGGAAGGAGACGAATTATCGAATGATCTGCTAGGTTCCCAGACCTAACTCCGTTGGACTTCTTTTTGTGGGGTTACCTCAAATCGAAAGTATTTATTGGCAGGCCATATAATCTGCAGGAGTGGAAAGAGAGTATTCGAAAAGAAGTGCGTGCCATAACTACGGAAATGATTGAAAACGTGTAAAGAGAGTTTATTGATCGCTTTGGATATTTAATTTTGATTTGCTGCTCTGTTCTTTTTAAATAAACAGGTCTTACTTATTGATACGTTCAATAGTAATTTTTTTGATAACTATGGACTTTAGGTATAGCACATGGTACACGAAGCTTATTTAGAATTCGGGGCAAAATTGAAAAATAAAATAAAAAATAGATGTTTCCACTAAAAAAATTAAGTTTAATGATCGAACTTATTTTTGGGCTACCCTATATATATATATATATATATATATATATATATACAGTGTCACCATTAAAGTCCGCACCATATGGAACTTTTTTTATTAATGAGGTTAGTTAAAATTAAATTTCGGCAATCGTTTTTGCTTCAAATTAGACTAAAAATTATATAATCAAATGTCACCATCTGTCATTCGGTATCTGTCAAAAATTACATTTTAATCAAAAAATGCTGAAAAATGGCATTGTTTTACCGAATTTCAAAAAATTTTATTAGAAAAAGTTGTTTCTAGTACTTGGCCTAAATACAAAGTTTCAGTTTTCTAGCTCAAAGTTGATTTTTTTGCCATTTTTTCTAATTAACTTTTTTTTTATTTAATGTAAGTTCGCTTAATGGATATTAAACTATTTTCTTATACCATACTCAATATTTTATTTAGTTTGTATGAGCTTTTTTTTACTAGAATGCCATTTTTTTTCGAAATTTAAAATTAGAGGCAAAAAAATTTGACACAGGTGGTGCAAAGTTATCCTAATTTAAAAATTTTAACAGATAGACGTCAGATATTCCATTTTTTTGATAGTACATACACCTAAGAAGTTTAAAATTCCCAGATATAAGATTAGTTCAAAATTTAGACACATTTTCTTTTTATCCACAATAAAATATCAAGGCAATTTTGAATTTTATAAGTAGGCTACGGAAAAAAAAATGAATTAGAGTGCCGAATAAAAAGAAATGTCATAAATTTGAATATTTTCGCAAGTTATAGTTTTCAGTGTTATCACCAATGTTGTCCATTCAAGAAAAAATAGAAATTGTCTTAATTTGTGGAGAGAATATGCCCCACCGGCAAGTATCTGCCATTTTTAATGAGAGGCATCCAGAAAAAAATTTGCAGCATAGCACTGTTTCAAGAATAATGTCAAAATTTAGAGAAACTGGATCTGTTCAAAATAATTTTAAGAAACCTCACGCGGCAAGTAAATACGATGAAGCAGCACAACTTGATGTTTGTTTAACTGTTATTGACCACGGTCAAACTAGTGTAACCAAGATAAGTGATTCAACAGGGTGCAAGAGGGAAAGCGTTAGAAAAATTCTTCAGAAGAATCGATTTCGGGCATATAAACCCAAGTTTATAAACACATTAAAAGAACGCGATTTTGATATCCGACTTGATATTTCGTTTTGGTATCAGGGACAATATGAGGAGAATATTCTTTTTCCATGCAAGATATTATGGACAGATGAAGCCACTTTCTCTTCGAATGGTACCGTGAGCTCACAAAATTGCCGATGGTGGTCCCAAGAAAATCCTAACTTCACAATAGAATGTCGCGACAAGTATCATTTTAAAACCAATGTTTGGTGTGGAATTTTGAAAGATGAGCTTATTGGACCATACTTCTTTAGAGTAAACTTAACTGGTGAAAGGTACCTGAATTTTCTTGATAACGAGATTACCGAAGTTTTGGATAACATGCCCTTACACCATAGACATAACTTATGGTATCAGCTTGATGGTGCACCCATACATCAAACTGTAGCAGTGAAAGAACGCATAAACCAATTATTTCAAAACAAAGATATAGGGCGTGATAGAGAATGTCACTGGCCACCCAGGTCGCCTGACATAACCCCACTAGACTTTTTTCTGTGGGGTTATCTTAAGCAGAAAGTTTATAAGAATCGACCGTTTAGAAATATCGAGCATTTGGAACAAACGATAAGACAGTGTTGTGCCGATATAAGACCAAGCTTTTTACAAAATGCTGTCAAAGACGTTTATAGACGGACGGGTGTTTGTATAGAGCGAGAAGGACGTCACACTGAAATGTGAAATTTATATTGCTTTTGTGTTACCTATTTAAAATGATTAAAGTTCCTTTTTGTTCTTTTTAATAATAATGATAGTTTTAAGTATAAAATAAAATTTTTATCAAATATTTAGATGTATTTATCATTTGAAAAACGAAACATCTGACGTCTATCTGTTAAAATTTTTAAATTAGGATAACTTTGCACCACCTGTGTCAAATTTTTTTGCCTCTAATTTTAAATTTCGAAAAAAAATGGCATTCTAGTAAAAAAAAGCTCATACAAACTAAATAAAATATTGAGTATGGTATAAGCAAATAGTTTAATATCCATTAAGCGAACTTACATTAAATAAAAAAAAAGTTAATTAGAAAAAATGGCAAAAAAATCAACTTTGAGCTAGAAAACTGAAACTTTGTATTTAGGCTAAGAATTGTACTAGAAACAACTTTTTCTAATAACATTTTTTGAAATTCGGTAAAACAATGCCATTTTTCAGCATTTTTTGATTAAAATGTGATTTTTGACAGATACCGAATGACAGATGGTGATATTTGATTATATAATTTTTAGTCTAATTTGAAGCAAAAACGATTGCCCAAATTTAATTTTAACTAACCTCATTAATAAAAAAAAGTTCCATATGGTGCGGACTTTAATGGTGACACTGTATATATATTTGAGAGGGTAGTCTTTGCTGACTAGTTAGAAAACAAACTAGTAGAATATTGAGGTGTGCAGCAATATGAAAGGATACTCTTTAAAGTTTTATTCCAAGCTTTCGGAATTATTTATTATCAATTCCATCTTCAGGGAGACTACAAAATGAGGAAAAAAGTAACAGTGAGGCTGCTATACAATTATATAGTGTTAACTAATTACACTTTGTTGAGGGTGATCATGTGGATCTTAGAAATTTGTAATTGGAGCATCAAAGTAGCAGTAAAACTCGTTAAAGAGAAAAAACCAAAGGTTCATATAAGTTAGGTAGGTTTTAAAATTAATTTGTTTCCTAACCTACGATTATATTCCACAACGTTGTGTGCCTCTTGTTGTAGTAAAAGGTTTTCAATTGGTCTTGTCGTGGCTGTGATGTGTTGTGGTCTGATGCCCATTGTTCTGCATTTCAATAAGAAGGATCTGCGATTGTATTCCTTTGCCAATTTCATTTTGGTCTTGGTCCAAGTCTTCAACTCCTTAACAGCTCCGTTGCCGTATGTAGCCAAGATGTTCTGGTAGAACCCCATACCTGTGATTTATTTGAGAGGGTAGTCTTTGCTGACTAGTTAGAAAACAAACTAGTAGAATATTGGGGTGTGCAGCAATATGAAAGGATACTCTTTAAAGTTTTATTCCACTTTAAAGAGTATCCTTTCATATTGCTGCACACCCCAATATTCTACTAGTTTATATATATATATATATGAATTAACCATTAAAAAAAAAACATATTGAGAAATAAATATCGACGGGTCCGAGCGTTTTCCGAAAAACACACCGCTAAATTTGAAATGAATTTAGACATTACTTCTGGGACTCACTGTATAATAGGAAATTTATTCTACCTTACCAGTACGACTAATGTTTAACATTTTTGTCTTTTATTAAGTTATGACCTTTGCACGCAACCAAATGCGGAGGAAGTATTTTACAACTTTTTTTTCATAATAATTTATATGCAACGAAACAGGTAACATTTATTTCTATTAACCAAGAATTTGCACTATTTTCCTATTTTTACGGTAGTGGTAAACCTATAATTTTGCACTCCGGCCTACACGCTTGTTATAAAATATGACTAACTCTTGAAACAAATTTCCCAGGTGGCTTGCAGATTGCATAAAAGTTTAAAGTTGCGAAACATGCCTCAACGACCTTCGCAAGGTTGGTTAGATTTATTAATTTCACGAATACTTTTTTTGTATTTTTTTCATAATTTTATTAAATAAGCAATGGCGTACAACAATATAACATGCAAAGACTACTTACTTGAATATTATTTGGTTAATAAACTAAACTATTTCTGATATCTTCAGAAGTCAACAGACCTGTCAAGGACAGATTTTTATTTTCCTTCCTTAGGCCCGTCCTTAACCGGAGCACTGCGGCTATAAGTAGACCTATTGTGCAAACCTTCGTTTTATTGTATCCACTCGGTTAACAGCCATATGTCCTGTTAGGATTCCCGTTGTTATTCGTTGTTGGTTCCTGCTAAGGTTAAGCAACTGTCTTGAGAATTTAGGACCAATGCTCCCCATAACTCTCTTGCTGTAATTGAGTCCCTGTCCGCTGTTCCAGTAGAGTCTGTTTTCGTTTTTGGTCCATCGCTTAATAGCTTCTCGTACTGTGCATTGAGGCACTTCTAGGGCTGGTTCAGCACCAATGTATGGTGCAGCTGATGCTTGCCTCGCGAATTCATCTGTTCTTTCATTGCCCAAAATGCCTCTGTGACCCGGTACCCAGAATAGTTTAACAGTATTGCTGTTCGCCAGGGTTCTCAGTTCATTCTGGTATTCCCAGACTAGCCTTGATGTTACCCTCTGACTCGTGAGAGCCTTGAGGGCTGCTTGACTATCTGAGCATATGCAGGTTCGTCTATTTTGGTAGGCTCTTAGTAGGGAAAGTTACTATTGTTTTCCGATGCACATTGTAGTATAGCATAGGTATCTGCCTGGAATACTGTTGGGAGTTTTCCCAAGGGAAAGAACAAGTCTTTTCTTGGTCTCAATTCGTATATCCCAGCCCCTGTACCCTCTTCAGTATTGGATCCATCGGTGACCACACCACACCAGAGTTCCAGACAGAAAATCTGGTTCATTGTTTTTCCACACGGTTCGATCCTGAATGTTTATCTCAAAGGGTGCGTCGTAAACAAATTTTAGTGTCATGCGGTCTAATCTCATCTGCATCTCCGGCACATGTGCTATGTCTTCTATAAGTTCGTGACCTACCTTCTTTACTCTGGTGGTCGGCAGCATCATCTGGAGGCGTTGGAGGCCCATACTCGCCTGTTTCTGTATCGTCAAGTGAACAGGAGAGAGGTCAAGAAGGCGGCCATCGCTGTAGAAGGGGTCGATTTCATTGCCTCTGTTATACCTAATAAGGATAGGTTAGTTCAAGTCGTTGTATGCTAATGCGTCCCATTTAAAAAGTTAATGTTTTTGTATTTTTCTACCGCCAATTGTTGGCATATTTCCATCAGCCCCTGATGATATCCATTTAATGAAATCTGTAAGGGGAAAGGATTCATGGGCGTGCTACACCGATATGTTTTAAATGCAACAAAAATAGGAAATTATATTTCGGCATGAAAAAAAAAGCTTAAAGATTGATTCAGTGATAATGATTCTTTGATTTTGGTCATATTAATGTAAAAGACGCATGGACTACAGTTTCACGACACAGCGCCGACGTGTTTATAGAAACTGAATAGTTTGCGCCCGTTTTATTACTTCTTCCCTGACACACCGCTCTCACATACAAATATCGATTGGTTATGGCACACGGTGCGAGTGAACCAATCAAAATTAACAACTAGCACGTTCTTCCTTTGATTGTATACTATGTTGCCATATTTGCATGCCATTTAAATATCAACATTAATAGAATAAGAAGAGATTTTGCAAAATATTGAAATCATAATAAAATACTCTTAATTTCTTATATATATTATTAGTTATTTTCAATTAGTACATTAAAATCCACGGTTTCCTTGCTAACAATGTTAAATAATAATTAAGTAATGGTGTATGGCAACATCGTAAATATACGACGGTTTTTTTGCCGCATTCGTTTGGTAGGCACAGACTCGTGTGTCGAGCTCTAAGCCGAGAAAAGCAAACAACGAGAAGCGACAATATGATACTTGGCGAAATCAATGTAGTGGGAGATAACCCGGCCAACTATCATAAGTTTAAGCCGGCCGTGTTTCAGCCGTTAGTCAGATAGTCGATGATTTATCGTTATCGAGTTTAGTTGTCATTTTTGTTAACAGAAGTGTATTGTTTAACTGTTTGTTTTTGTGAGTGCTGTGCTATTGTAAAACTATATACATGTGCCTGTGCATTTCGAGGGTGTCGCTCTAAAGAAGGTCAAGGAATAAGCATGTTTGCATTTCCAAAGGATCCTGAACAGTAAGTACATTTGCACCGCTTTAGGATTGTTGATTAAAAATATAAAAAAAGGTAACAAACTGCTGTTCAATATTCAAAAAGAAATAAAGAGATACATACGAAAATACTATTTTTCTACTTCTGTATTAGTAAAAACCTACTTACACACTGTCTACTTTATCCGTAAAACTCTAATCACATACACTATATTGTTAGAAGTCAAGCCGTGTGTAAGAGCAGTTACGTAATATTATAATGTCTATATAACAGGGTCAATTTTCGCTCGTACCGTCATTTCCGAAATCATGTGTAATAGGCTTCTTACCCCTCTTGGTATGTAATATAGTATTTCATTTCATCTATAAAATGTACTATCACTAAGTAACGCACAATCAATAAAACATTTAAAAAATATTTTTATTTTATTTAATTTATTTTATGTATTTACGAAATTTGCTGGAAAGCCAATTAAATGAAACACAGAAGATATTCATGAAAAGGTACTTTTTACTAGGTACCCACTTTTTTTTTATATCAGTGTAAAGCATTTACTTCATCGCTTTAGTGCTTCTTTTAGTGTAATAACCCGGGTAACTGTCAAAATTTCAAGGTGAAAGACATATAATTTGGTCCCCATTTAATCAATGCTAAACTCGGGATTTTGTCGCTTCTCGTTGTTTGCTTTCCTTGGATAAAAGTGCAAAGTGCAAATAATGGTATATTTAGTGTGATTAATTGTCAGCACCGTGCGCCCGCCCTTGCCCCTCACTCGCATTGTTAGCGCTACCGTTGATTGAAGACACTAATTCAGTCAGCGCCGCTACTAACTACTGTATAAACAATTTTACCACGTTATTAAAAAAACAGTACAAAATACAGGTAGAGCAATATAGCATGAGGTCTCACCTTCCAGTGCGCAGTAGAAATTAGGTAAGGTATCTCTGTCGTCCGCCGATATGTCTCTGTCGTACACTGACTCTCTTTTTCTATCATCTCCACATCTCACAGCTCAAGCTAGAATGCACGACTTGTAAGTACATGGTTGTTTGATAAAGTTATTAGCGCACTTATTCCGTTAGAAAACTCCCCACAAGCGACCGTATTCTAACATGGACTCATGTTTTAAAATGATGCTTCATAAAACTTATACTTTCATACTGATACTAGATATTATGAAGAAAAAATGTGTTTTATGCCTAGTTAGTATCTCCTTAAATTCAAAATAAAATCTAAAGCCCTCTGAAATATATTTAGGAAATCTTATTCTAAATTTTCAACACACTGTACACTATATCTGCAACATACGGCTTCGGTCATTTATTTAAAAAATTAGAATTAAGAGACAAATATTATTACAAACTCAAAAAGTAACAAGATTACTTAGAATATAAAGAGAGACATGCACATTGTAATACATTAGTCAAACAAACTATTAGAAAAGTCAAGCAAGATTATTTCAAGAAACGCTTCATTAATACTAATCAAAAAGCCACATGGAATGGCCTTACTCAAATCTTAATATATAAATCTCATAATGACAAGGAAACCATTCACTAACCTACTGTTGAATGATTTGAAAATAGAAGAAAAATGGCAAATCTGTGAAGAGATAAATACTGATTCCCTAAATCTTGATGATACCTTATCAAGCAAAATTCCACATAATATACCAAATACTAGTGTCTGACAAACAAAATGAACTGTCGATATTCTTTGATTTGGAAAAAATTAATAATGGAAATATGGAAGATATTGTTAAAGAAATTAAGGCGAATAATGCTAGTGGATTTGACAACGTAAATACGAAAATTATAAAACTTGTTAAAGATGTTATTCTTATTTCACTTCATTTAACAAAATTTTCTTTTAACACGGGAATTTTTCCCGATGAATTAAAAGTTGCAACAATATCACCTATCTTTAAATATATATTTTTGTATTAACGGTAATTTTTCAAAGGTAATAGAAAAAATTAAAAATAACAAATTATCAAAGTTTTTAGAAAATGTAAATGAAACAATGCAGTCTTCCTCCGCGGTTTAATGAATATCAAAGTAAATAAAAAGTTCCCTACATGTTTCGAGTGCTTAAGCACTCATCATCAGGGGACACTAACATCGAGTTTATTGGAAATGTAAGTTGTCTCAAGTTAATGAGTACAACTCACAGAATGATAAATGTAGAAGTTAAAGACTTGGTATACGAACTGGTCATATTATCATATTAATTGTGTTAAAATTCAGATATACATGAAGTTTTGATTATAAATGTAAAATTTAGATTAATGAAAAAACATAGCGGATAAGATAATAAATTAAGTTCAAGCATCTGAAGGACAAATGGTTTCTTTTTTATTTTAGTTATAAGGGTTTTTAGATTTTATAAAGTTTTTAGATCTCAAATTTAATATATTAGTACAGTATTTCTTTAGTTGTTAAAATAAATTTATTTTTTATTAACTGTTAGTGTTATTAACTAACATCGAGCAAGAAGATATCTAGACCTCAAGTATTTGAACATTATACAAGACAATGTAATAATTTCCAAATTACCCAAATCAGATCGAGTTTTGTAAGCCGTCAATTTTTCATAAAGGAATTAATATTTATAATCCATTAAGCACCAGCGGTTCTTAAAAATATTCAAGTAATAAAAAAATTTAAAAATAATTCAACAAAAACAATTCTGAAAGAACGATTTTGTTAAAAGTTGGTGAAATTGATACTTTATTGTGAAATTATTAATATAATATTATTTTATCTATTCTTTCAGTTAATTGTATCCTTAGTTTGTATTATATTTCCTGTAATGAGCTGTGATAATTAGTTTTAAAATTTAAATAAATTAGCTTTTTTTCAAATTAACATCAGCTACATTTTCTGTGTCAAGGGATTAAGATCCTAAAGTATTAGAATGCAATTATCAAACACCCTATGAACTATAATTTAATACTGGTACGCTGCTGGTCGTGAGTAGTACCTAGATCGTGAACCATGAGACTTTAGTGTAATTTTAACGATATAATGATAATTGGTGTTTTAATAACAAATGATTAAGCATATTTAAATTACTTTGTGTTTAACTTAAAGTATAAATTGTAATTTAAAAATTACAATTACTATTATATATTCAACTTGCTGCTATATTAATAATAATATGTCTAGATCTTGCCGCGTTTTTGGAGAATAACATAGAGTTATTAATTTTATTTGATTGATGCAAGTAGAAGAATAATGATAACTGAGCAAAAAATACACTCTTAGCTTAAAATTAAAACATAATCCTAGCAGGCAAACATTTTTGGTAAATTTGATTAGTAATAAAGCGCCTAGGACTTTTATTTTTAAATTTGGCATTAATAAATAATAAAAATAATAAATAACACAGAAATTTAAGTAATGCAAAAAGGGCTTCCTACTCCCCTATCCTCCTTCCAATACCTATCCAGTATAAGAATGTTATTCTTAGAACGCCAGATCAAAAACTGATTTATTAAAAATAAAACATTGTTCAAGACATCAACAAAAATAATAACAACGCGTGTATTTAAATCAATGAGATGACAAAGTATGTCCTTGTTTATGATCACGTTTTAAAATATTAAGGGGTGGCGTAGGGCGACCTTTATCTATTACATCTCTCCAGTCATCATCTCTAAGTCTATAAAATGTAATTTCATGTAAAGAATAAATTATATCATGAACAGGATTATTCATCTTGTAACATAGAAATAGTATAAAAGAATCTATCTATAAGTAATTTACAAAAACACAAATATCTAAATAAATAAATACGGCATTGACGACCACCGCGTTCTATTTAACTATTTAAACTATTTAATAATGTGATCATAGGCCACTATTCTATAAGAAGAACATAAACGTATAAACTACTCTTTCTATAAAATTGTAATATTATTTGTACTAAAGTTTTTAATATGACCTTTCTACTTCAAATCGACACCTTTCTCAAAAGACGCCTTCTTTCTCTATTGGTTCTTAAAATATTTAATAAAAATAAGTCGGTATACATAACACTAATAAAACAATAAAACTATTTTGTGGACAAGTGGTGGCACCTGAAACAACCTTAGAAGAGTCGGCCGGTAAAGATTTCTAGTGATCAACAGACATTCTCCGACGGGTCACGGAAGGCGCCGAATCCATCGCCTGCTGCGGGAACATTGCTCGTGTTTCCGTCTCGTTTGATTTGTTTCTCAGCAGTTGTGGCGTCAACCAGCCCTACCGTGGCTGTTACCGAGGAAAGTAAATAACGGGAAGCGACAAATTCCGGACTTTAGCATTGATTAAATAGGGACCAAATTATATGTCCTTCACCTTGAAATTTTGACAGTTGGCCGGGTTATCACACTAAAAGGAGCACTAATCGATGAAGTAAATGCTTTACACTGAAATAAAGAATGTTGGTACCTAGTAAGAAGTACCTTTTTCATGAATATCTTCTGCGTTTCTACGGTACGAGCGTTAGCGAAAATTGTCCTTGGTAATACAGACATTATAATACTACGTAACTGATGTTACGCACAGCTTGACTTCTACCAATATAGTGTATTTAGAGTTTTACGGATAAAGTAGACAGTGCGTAAGTAGATTCGTACTAATATAGAAGTAGAAAAACAGTATTTTTTTTATGTATTCCTTTATTTATTTTTGTCTTGTCTTGTCTTGATTGGCTATGCTCCTATGGGGCAATTCTGCCAGTTCATTTCTTTTAAATATTGAACAGCAGTTTTGTTACCTTTCCTTACATTTTTAATCAACAATCTGCAAAGGGGCGCAATTGTACTTACTGTTCAGGATCCTTTGGAAATGCAAGCATGCTTATTCCTTGGCCTTCTTTTGAGTAACACCCTCGAAACGCACAGGTATTACCAGGCATCGTTTTACAATAGCACAGCACTCACAAAAACAAACAGTTAAACAATACACTTCTTTCAACAAAAATGACAACTAAACTCGATAATGATAAATCATCGACTACCGGACTAACGGCTGAAACGCGGCCGGCTTTAACTTATGACAGTTGGCCGGGTTACCTCCCATTCCACTTCAATTTCGCCAAATATCATATTGTCGCTTCTCGTTGTTTGCTCTTCTCGAGCTGTGATGCGGTTCACGGTGTTTGCAATACAGGGTGTTTCAAAATAAATGCGAGAAACTTAAGGAGGCGATTCCCTGTTTAAAATAAAGGGTAGTTTGATATATAAATATTGAGTCAAAAGTCAACCATTAGGGAGATATCACGGTACAAATATGGCGGTAAAATAACGTCTTTATTTTTTATACGAAAAGCGATAGAATAATAAAATTCTGTGGAAGTATTACTATTATAAAAATACAAGTTTTGCATATTTTTTCACGTTTTTAAAATTAATGGAATGGGTTAAAATAGACTACGACTTGGACAGAAATAAATTTCGATAGCCTGATTTATTTAGAAACTGTTTTATTTCTTCTATTTTTTTCACAAAACCTACCGATTTGAAATTTAAAAAAAAATAAAATATATGTATAAATGGAAACAGCGAATTTTTCGCTAACTTGTTCTATGCCCTAATTTGAGGTCGCTGATCACGAGCATGATTTTTTTTTCTTTCGAAAGAAAAAAAAATAGTCTCTTTTTTTCGATTTTTTCATTTTTACTTGTAGAAGTCATGATATACACTGCTTCGTCACAATAAACGAAGAGTATTCTAAAGTAACCCTGAAAAAAGTCGATAAAACTTAAAAAGTGGTTCAAAAATTTTTGTTTATTTTTTTTTTATTTCCGGAGAAAAAAAACCCATCAGTAACCCCAAATTAAACGGTGTGCAAAAAATTAGCAAGAAATTCGCTTTTTTCACTAATCGAAACGATTACCCTAAATATCTTTCTTACCAAATGCTTGTACGTAGAAAGTTTATCCGAAAACTGGAACTATATGGCTTTAACTTTCCTGAGATCCAGTGGAGTAACTAAAATTTTTTGGTCTTCCCGTTCGGTTAGTTCAGGTTAATCCCAAATACTATATAAAAATAAAACAACGACCTTTTTTTATTTATTTTACATATAACTTAACAGGATATTTATTTTCAAGCAAAACTTTAAAATAACTTTAAATTTAAACCAAGTCCAAGTAGTAGTTATTAACGAAGTTGCAAATTATAGTATATTATTGCTGAGATCGCAATATACGGTAAAAATAAACGTGGCAGGTTGTCGAGTTTTGTGAGTGGTTCACCAAATACGCACAAGTAGACCGCTCACACGACTTGGCAAAAGGATGGTGTTAACGTACAACCAATCGCCAAAACGTATCATGGGTATAAAAGTAATAAAAAGTTAGTTTAAGCTTCAACAAAATTTATTGGTTATCTTGATAAAGTCTGTGCGTTTTAAGAAGTCCGCTAAGCCATAAAACCTCTTGAGCATTATGTCGGTGGCTCTCAAACAATAAATTATATTGAAGGTAATTTTGGATGTTGATGAATTACATTTTCTAAATAAAATAATTTAAAGTAAATAAAAAATTAGTTTAGGTAAAGAAAAATAATAATTTTTTAGCTTTTGTAGTATTCAGACAAATTAGTTTTACGAATTCTTTTTTATAAAGTTTTGGTTCTAAAAAGAACCGATTTTGTAGTCTTGCGACAGAACGTACCTACTTATAGATAGGTACTACTAAAAGTAGTCTTCCTCTGCATTTGAAATTTCACCCATGCTTTCAGACTCATCAGAATCAACATCATCGTCATCATCATCATCATTCGTAATAATTAACGGTCTTACTTCGTCTATAACCTGTTCTGTCTCATAAGATTCAAAAATAATTTTTTCTGTGTGTTCAATGCATTTCCGCTATTCTTCTTTGCCCGCTTGGCTAAGCCCAAAATAATGTCATTATCGGAAAAGTATATACCTGACAAAATCTTTAACTTATTTAACCATCCCGCACTTGAGCAAATTATAGTTGGTTCTTGGAAAATAGCGATTATTATATAGATTTAACTATATTAATAGCAAAATAATTTAATTATCTATTTAATTATTATTTATGCTCAACGCGTTATTCTAAGATAATTTTGTTTTGAAACCTCTGATTTCGCCCAGTAATAGAATACAGTAAACCAGTGGGATGTTCGGTGTGATCAAGTATAGCGAAGGTGCGAAGATATTGTAACTTAACCGACTTACTGTTTTAAAAGCGATAACATCCCTTGGTGATTTAATCCGATATCGGACTTCTTAAAACGCACAGACTTTAACCGTAATTGGCAAAAGGCAACACATATTAATTTATTATTAGTAAATAAAATGCAATACTTAAACCAACCAAAAAAAAAGCACTTTTTTACATTGTTCAATTTTCTAAGTTTGGTAATAAAAAAGGAACAATATTTAAAACACATTTGTGGTAACAATTCATTGTAACAGCATAATCTAAAGTTCCAGCCATTTAAAAATCAGGGATTAATGAGCTAGGGGAAGGTGTTCCACAATAAGACATGTTCCACAATAAGACATGTTCCACAATAAAGCAAAATGGGTTTTCAAATTTGCCGCCTAACATCTTACTATGTGTAATTTAACGGCTTTTCAGTTACTACAGATCTACGAAAGTACTTGTTTCGATTCCAGATTTTTAAGATTTTTTGTAGTAGGTACATCGCCAGATTTAAAGGAAGTTTTTTTTTTAATCTATTCATTTACAACTGCTCTTGAATAGTTTTTGTTTTAATTGCATTATATTCTGTTTTAAAACTAAAATTTGTTACTAATTGGTTGTTTTATGAAACATAGTCTCAAATTATCGATTTAGCGTAATAAGCTATCTTACAAATTATTGACAAATTTACACAATGACACAACAATTTTTGTTCTACAGTGAGGCAGTGTTTCATTGTGGAACAATGCTTTTGGTAGTTGTGGGCTAAAAATGTAATTCATATTTATTTTATTCTCAGGTTAATGTAAAATAAATATGCATTGCCCTCGGAAGAAAAAGGAAATCAAGTAAAGGTCTTTTCACTGAAGAACACGTTAAGTTTAACACAAGCTGCTGAAAGAACAGCTGTAAAATTTCAAACTCTTTTTCGTTACGTGAAAAAAAAACTTGCCGGCGAAGATACAGATATACAACTTACTCTAAATTACGCCTACCGTAAAATTTTTACTTCCGATCAAGGGAGGACCATCGCCGAATATGCTATCAAATGTGCTAAGATGTACTAGGGAAAATCAAGAAAGGACTTGCGTATCCTGGCTTACAAAGTAGGCGTTGCTAACCATTTAAATATTTCTAAATTTTGGGTAATTACAAGAAAAGCTGGTATTGAATGGTTACAAGGGTTCATGCTCCGCCATAAGGATTTAAGTATAAGACAACCAGAAGTATGCAGTCTTTCAAGAGGTACTTAATTCAAAAAATATAACGTTGATCAATTTTTTGCCAATTTAGAATATATTCTAAATTAACCGTTCTCCTAAATTCGCCAATGGAACTCGCATTTACAACCTTGATGAGACCCCAACCACCTCGAAAGATTGTGGCAAAAAAGGGAATAAAGCAAGTCAGTTTAGCAACCAGTGGTGAACGAAGAATCCTGGTAACAGCTTGTTGCACTGTTTGTGTCAGTATGGCAGATTTATACCACCGGCAATGGTATTCCCTAGGAAAAATTTAAGGCTTAAATGTTACACGGTGCACCTACTGGCACCTTGGGCCTCGCACAGCCTTCTGGATGGATTACTGTTGATCTCTTTACCAAAGTTATGAAACGATTTATTCATCAAACTTCTAGCAGTGTAGATAATCCAACGCTATTAATCATGGACAATCACGAAAGTCATTTATCTGCGTATATGCTTCATTTTACAAAAGAGAATGGATTAACTATTTTGACATTACCACACATTGCTCACATAAACTTCAGTCAGTCGATTAATCTGTCTTCTATCCTTTTAAAGCATTTTATAATACTGCGATCAAATCACGGTTACTTAGAAACTCCGGTCGTTCAATCTCTATATATGAAATAGCCGAATATTTGGGGGTTGCATTTGAAGAAGCAATGACACACCAGAATATAACAGCAAGTTTTAAAAAATCAGGGATTTTCCCTTTTGACAAACATATTTTTGCCGATGATTACTACCTTATGAGTATGAGTAACTAACCTGAACTAACCTGAACTAACCTGAACTAACCTAACTAACCTCATGAGTAATGTTACATATAGAGCCCAACCAGAAGATAAAGCTGCTGGACCTTCTTCCAGAGGCGACTAGTTTTCCATTTTGAATTAAACAAATAACATTGACCAGCATCAGCTCGATGAAACAAAGGAGGAGCAAGAAACTGGCCTTAAATTAGTTGATAAAATAAAGATATCAAACAAATTTTTATCATACGTAAAACCAAAAGAGCTTTTTTTTTATCGAATAAACTTTTATTTTTTACGAAAACTAGATTACTTAGAAATTTAACGAGAACAAACGAAATGATAAAAACGCGACAGCGGAGCTATTACCAATTGTTCGAGTTTAAATTGCTAAAAAGTGATCTAGTTTGAGTTTAAAAAATTAAAGTTTATCCGATCTTAAAAAAAAGATCGAGTGATTTTCAGCCAGAGAAATTCACGAATTTTGGCATGAATAGATACTAAAAAAAATAATACTTCACTAAAAAAATGTTTGGCAGCATCAAATTAATTTGTAACAATATGTCAGGTTGCCGAGCAATGAAAAAGAAAAGCTACTCGATTTTAAGCTCGAGAGGTTTTCACCATTTAATTTTTAGCTGGAGAAGGTTTTATCGCGATAAAAAAGGATGCACTTTTTTATCGATGTCAAGGTGATAAAAATACAAACGTAAAATGGACATTTTATTGTACGAGTGAATTTATCACCAGAAATTTTAAAAGGTTATCCTAAAGCGCCAAAGTTAAAACAGCCAAGACTCCAGAAAAGAAAAAATATCATAGCAACAGATACCCCCGAAATGAATAGAAGAAAAACTGAAGGGAAGAGAAACACAAAAAGAACTAAAAATGAGAAAGATATAAGGCCGCTTAAACGTAAAAATTAAATTATTTGAATCATCGGATGACGAATCATTTGATTAAGCTTATCAATTATTAGGGGGTTCTTTAGAAGGTATAAGTGAAATCGAGGATTCTATTACATATTAATAAAAACTTTTCGGAATTAGAACGGGCACCCGCTGTAAATGAATTGGTTTTAGTTCAGTTTAGTCAACTAAAAGCTGTTAAAAAGATTTTGTAAAAGTTGAGATCAAATATGAAGTTAGTTTCCTTCGTAAAAGTATAAAATCGACCAACTGTTTTATTTATCTAGTTAAAAAAAGATATTAGCTTAGTTTTTGAACTTTATATTAAATTGATATTCGCGCAGCATTCGATTCAGGGCAAAACTAACAGACAACAGCCGTTAATACGTTCGAAGTAAATAATAATATATCTTTACTAAATATGCTATAGCTAAAAGGTATCGATTTGCATTTCATTTTCGTTAAGAGTTTTTTTTTTATTATTTTCAAAGCAGAAACTTATCATTTTATATCTGTAAAATATTGTATTTGATATTTATATAAAAAATTTATTTGAAAAAATTTGATGTTTTACTGTGGACTTTCTTAAAAAATAATAAAAACCCGAAATTTTCAAAATATCGATTTTATGAATACCAAAACTATTGAGAGATATATAGAACTACGTGAAATTGGTACGAAAATTTAAATGACCAGATAAAAAAATATAAATTATGAGCTTTAAAATACTTTTCCCGCAAGACTATCAATGAAGCGCAAAACAGGTTCTTAGCCGCTTGTTGGTCGAGATAAATAAAGAGATTTTGGAAGTAACTTTCCGGTATACCCATATCAAATAAAAATAAAACATTAAAGGAAGCTTTTTTGCAAAATAACGACCGGGCAATAATTGCAAGGATCATTGTTTTGCTTTTGCGAGATAAAAAAAACCGTTACGGTTTGTTTTTGCCAAACCATAAATTGCGCTTAAAGAAACGTCAGTGAGGTTCTCGGTGATTTTGCTTTGTTTAATACATGTAACAGAGACTGAGATATCACATGAGGATCTTAAAATTCATGCTGTAATATCATTAAAAAAGCTATTTTTATTTAAAGACTCCGACAATTTGCGTTTACGTTTTTAATTGGCATTTAGGGTCGGTATTAAATTACACAAGAAATAAAAAAACAAGCAGGTAGAAAGGAAAAGAAACGGTTTAGGTCATGTTTAAAACCTTGCTACTATAAATCCATAATGAATTTTAAAATTTAGGGCATGATATCTACCAGACAACAAAAACATACAAAATTAAATTTTTAAATTATTAGATTAAAAAAAAATGCATACATTTACGAAAACAATTATTGCTAAAAATGAATGAACTTCATTAATTAACAAGTTTTCACTACTAAAATTGGCTGTTCCCTGCGTGACTCTTACATAATTTGGTTCCTAAAAAAACGCGCCTATTTACGTAAACTCTAGTTTCTAAAAATGGTATCATTTCATTATTTAAGTTTTTAATTCCTGATTACCAGAGACCTTACTGCCGAAAAAGTTGCATGTTGTCTCTGAATCGGCATCACAATACAACTCGGGGGCGGTCGCATGTCTGTTGTCTATCTTTATCTGGGATACGAAGTGATACAGTCTACTTGAACATAATGTTTTTCAATACACCTATTTGTAAGTAGCGCAGCCGTATCTATTACTCGGACTCGAGATCATCATACTACGAACTTAGGTTGGTTCTTTACTTGTAATGTATGTAGGGGTATAGCGCTTATGCAAATACAAAAACGGCATGTCGACTCATGGCCTATTTCCCAATATAGATTTTTTAAGTGCAAATAATAATACAAAAGAGAACAATTAGTTTACATGAAAATCTCATAACATTCATAATAATCGAATAATTTAAAACCGAAGTTTTCTCTTCTCCGTTAGAAGCGAGACAGCCTTAGATATCATTTTAACTTACTGCAGAATTTGGTAAGGTCGATTTACGAACCATATATTGAATTTTTAAAGCATCCGCATTTCCAAAGTCTGCATCTTAACAATCATTTTCTGCTCACCTGTTTTTCCTTTCTTTTAGCTGTTGGAAATTCGGGAACTGACTTTTAAAGTAGTAGATCTTCTCCGGGAGGGTTTTTGGAATTTTTGGAAAAAGAACTATCATCAGTGTGCTTTGTATCTGAGGCCGTACTGCATAGCGATAGAGCTTAATACCTGTTGGGTGTAAATACCAGTATTATAGTATATACGAAGTCAATCGGAACACCAAAAAACCGAAATTCGGGTTATAGGCGGCAACTTCTTTTAGAAGCATGGACGGCGTGCAACACTAGGAATGGAAAATATTTTACCACATTAATTCATTTTTATTTTGTGTATACAAAACCCATTGGAAGAACATGAAAACTATTGAGGTCGGCATTGAGGGGCAGCATTTAAATTATTTCCAACTTATTCCAAATAATTTTCATATAACTACACGGATCTATATTTTTTTAATTGACATCATATATAGTGATGACAAGAAAACACTTAATACCCGTTTATCATTATATTTTATTTTATGTGAGTTCGATAAAAAGTCAAAATTCACTTTCCGAATTTCCAGAGCTTGAGTCCGAATTCGGGGATATAATAATGGGATCAATTGCCAGTAGAAATATAACTAGTGCATGAAATATTTCCGGAAATTTTTGAAAATTTTGTCTGAAACCAATTTTTTAACAAAAGCATGAGTGCATTGCACCTGAAAAAATCCCGAACCCGCAGGGTGAGGGATTTTTTCTTTGGTGCAATGCACGAATGTTTTTTTTTTTTTTTAAATTGGCTGAAGACCAAATTTTGAAACATTTTTATTAGGAAATATTTTAGGCACGTGTTATGTTTTGATCGGAAATTTCCCGAGTTGATAAAAGTTTATTTAGGTAGTTGCTAAAAAGTTGATTTTGATAATAATAACATTTAATATTTTTTCTAATGCTCATAGTAAAATAAAACTTAAACTTAGTCCTGCTTCGGAAAACTACAATTGCTATAAAATGTACAATGTTTTGATGTTTTGAAACTATAAATGTCAAAAATGACAATTATCCCCTGGATATTTCCAGATGTAATTTTCAAAACGGATGCAATTTCCACTTATCAATTTTTTAAAATTTCCGTGTAAAATTTCCAGTTAAATTGACACTAGGGAAATTTCCTGTAAAATACAATATTTATCCTGCTTCTCTATGACTTGCTGGATGCATTTTATTCATATACCACTGTCGTTTACTTGATCAACAACTATGCTTATATTTCCAAGTACAAAAGCATTGTCAGTTGACGATTGCTTATATTTTCTCAGTTTGTTCTTGATTGCAGCCCAAATCATCTCGATTGGAATAAATATACAGTAATAGGGGGGAGGCGTAAAATAGTATGACCTTGTCCTTCGCATACTTTGTGGATTACATATTCCTTTTTAAAGTTTTCTTTTTTTATAGCTTCCAATAACATCTTCTTTCTAGCATTTTGAGGAATTTTCATGTTTCTACTTTCCAAGAATTCCATCCTTCTTTGTGCTACTGTTAGGAAGTTTGTTATGTAGATGCGAATGATAGGACGGATTGTCCATGTCAATGACAGCATTGGGGGATCTATTTGGCAGTAATTGTACAATAACTTCAATGAACTATTTTTCGAATAAACTGAAGGTCATATCTTTACGGTTATCAGCCGATGAGTGCTTATTATATTATATAGTATATTTTTGGCCAACAACAATAAAGCGTTAGAAACAAAACCCTCAGTACTGCCTGCGCGTAATATGATAACTCGTTTACCACGAGATCCATTTAGTGTGCACTTATTAGTATCATCCACCCAACCATATACACTATCTCCCTTTTTAATTGGCGATATTCCCTAATTTTACGTAAATATTCTTGCCGCCATGCTACGATACGAGACGATTCCATTATATCATTATTTTGTTCAATTTTTTGAAGCCACAATCTAGCAAAATACTACGTAAGGTACCCAGAGATCTATATTCATAATCAGAATAATCCCGTTACTTATCCCAAATTATTTCTAATGTCGGGACTTTGTTTCTCTCGTCAAATTGATATACAACTCGGCGTATAACTTCTTTGTCACCATTATCAACTCTTTTAAGGTTTTAATTAGCTCTTTTTTGGTTTACGAAATGGTCGATAATATCTCCTGCTCTAATTACTGTGTGAATTGTAGTTCGAGCAAGTTTATTGAGCTCACAAATTCTTTTTAATATTTCTTTTTGGGAGGTCCCAGGACTTCAACTTTTTAAGCAGGTGTAAATATTTAAAATAAGTCTCCGAGTTTGAACATGTAAATCCTTATTACAAAATTCCAAAGGCTCCGCCATGGAATCGGCTTCCACATTGTTCGTTTCATTATCAGAAACATCAAAAGGTCTTCATAACGCCATCTTGATTAAATATTTAAATAACAACAATATCAACAAGAACGGTAACAAGAGCAACGGCAACAACAACAAAATAACTACACTCGGGCACACTCTTAAGATACTTTCTAAAATTTCCAATAACGAATAAAAGAATAAACTAATGTACTTCCCCTACTTTATTAATTAAACTACACCACTGTCAAGGGCAATAGGTAAAAAACCCAGTGGAACAGACATTTTTTTGGCATCATTTTATTTTTTTCTCCACCAAAATTATTTCATCAACTAGAATCGGCCGGCGGGGAACACGTGGGCGAGAAAAAATTCATACGCAGTCTAATCATCATAAAATTAGGTCATTTTTATTTAAAATTTATTGGTAAACTTAGCAGAAGGGGTACATGACCCTTTCTTTTTAGCTGCTCGAATTGACTTCGTGTAGACTATACAAATCAATCGGTTATTCCGTCATCTTTCAGAGTCGTTGAAAGTAATTTAGTTCATCGCTAATTTACCCGATTTCTTGAATAATTCACTCAATGGGTTTTACGGAACACCACAAAGAATTTATGGTTGAAACGTATTTTCGAAACGAAGTTAAAGGAGAGTAAATGGTGAGTGGCAATACAATTAGCGTGTGTGCAAGGACGATTTTCGCGAAAATTTTTCTAACGTCGGAAACAGGTTCCATATAACATAAAAAAGGAGCTGGAAGATCATCTGTAAAAACAGAAGAACTTGTTGCAAACGTTCGTAAAATAAGCAATAATGCAAAACCGACCAACAATATGTGTACGACGCCTGTCTCGAGAAGTGACAAGATCTTATAGAAAACGCAGGACTATTCTTAAAAAACTGTTAAATTCGATTCCTTATAACGTGCAAGTATTCCAAGAAATACTGCAGATTTTGAAAGACGCAGGAATTACTGGGTTACCTAAAATTTATTAGGATTAAATGATTTAATAGACTTGAAATTTTTTTCTGATGAAGCCTGGTTATGTGAATTCTCAGAATACACGCATGTGGAGTAGTGAAGATCCCCATTTTTGTAGAGTCCACATTGCACCTTCAGCATTAGTCTCTATTATGAAATTGTGTTAACTTGTCTTTAACAACTCTTAGGCAGGGTTGGGCAGTAGAAAACTGAAGATAATCTCGACAGGTAAATTACGTAAAAATTCGTCAAAAAACATAGCTTTATTTAGAGAACAGAAGAAAAATTATAGGTCCATAACCTTATATTCTTTGACAGTACCTACATGCGACAGTATTAGGCAATCCAACGATGTGTTAAATTACGATTTTTCTGCCACGGCCATATTGAATTCGTTCCACAGAACTCAAAAACGTTCAACGAACAATTCAGTATGGCCAATGAAGGCAAATATACACTGATTCAATGCTTAGTTTACAGTCGAGCCCTGTGCTGTGTATAGATGAACATTTACCATTGTTATCATCTCCAATAACATCTTCAACTTTAATGCCCGGTTTCTTCATCATCCGGTAAAAGTCGGTTAAACCATAATCCTTTGTTAAACGAAATATATGGTATTTTCACTACTGAATAAATTTAAATGTTGGTTAAATGTGTCTTAACTCTTTGGTAACTTAGCCCGTAGTAAATTGGGCGGTTAAGGTGTTAACTGGAGAATAAATGTATTTCTAACCTATAAAATAGAAATGATATAGCCGTTTTTTATTTTTGAATAATTGGAAGTTTGTTAAGCTTTTGTGTGTAATAAATAAGGTACGTAGTAACATAGAACTTCTTATTTTATTATAGTATATAGATGAGTAGGTACATAATACCTACTCATTTGTAGGCAAAAAAATTTTGAAGGATGGATGTGGATGAGTATTTTAATATTATTATTGATATTGATTTAGTTAGTTAGTTAGTTAATAGAAGAAGAAGTGGCGGAACATATAAGAGAGTATAATGTAAGAGAATGCATTAACCACTTCAATTTTTGGAATGATGCAGAATTTTTTCAACGAGCTCAACGCTTGTAGCTTGCTGTCTCTGCCGGTTTCACTAAAACTTTGAGGTTAGCTGATCAACTGCTGGCGATGCCCTGCTATTGCAACTCTTACTCGTTTCTGTGTATAATTCGCTGGAAGATTTTCTATGTCCTTTTCCAATACGTACGATAGAAAAAGAAGCACATAACCTTGCAATTCCAGTGCCTTGCAACGTTGTCGAACGTACTCCGATTAAATCTAGCGTTAGCTAACCGTCTGTTAAAAAGCAATCAAAATACTAATTTTGCTTATTCTACTGTTAAATGATAACCCACTGTTACATATTTCTCCATTTAACAGACCGTGAAAATACCGGGCCTTAGTATTATTAAATAATATAAGTAACAGAAAAAAACACATATTGAACAACAATATCTTAATAAAATACACAAAACCAAAATCGCGGTTTACATGTCAAACTGACATACACGCAAAAATAAAGGTTAGTTTTTCTGACGTTCGCCGTCGACGGCCATATTGGAAGCACTTTGTGACTCCAATATGACCGTGGCAGGCAAAAATAACCTGGTTTGGATTGCCTAATTGACCGTTTTCAAACACGTGGCACTAAGGTTCATGACCGTTTATGCTAATAACTTATTGAACTCTTTTGGTGTAATTTAATACGTTTACAAGTAATTTTAGGATTCATTTGTCGCCATATCTCAAAAGTATCTATGCCTCTGCTACATATACTTAAATACTTTTTCGTGTTCCAACTGTATTCTTATCGTAATACTTATTTAAACTTCCTAGTGTGTCCTTCGATCTTTTGCTTATATTCTGTAGTGTAAAATTTAAAAAGATGGTAAGGAGTGCTGTTTCCCGAAGAAAACTTGTTTGTCCTATTTTTTTCCATGATACCGTTACAGCACAGCGGCATAGGAATAATATATTGAATCCATTAGTGGATCAATTACTTGAAGATGAACCACGTTTTGGTTATTTTCAACCGGTGCAAACGCCCATACATCCACCGAGACTATTAACTACTACACAACATTGAATTTCCAACCAAATCAGCTTGTTTGACTGTCATGAATTAGTTGATTTCTCCTCATTTGAAGAACAATATTTTTAAAACACCAGTTAAAAATTTAGAACTAAAAGGACTATCCAAGATTGTGCTAACATTTCTTCAAACACGCTGGTCAACGCTTTCGATAATATGAAGAGACGTGTAAATGTCAATTTGACACAATTTTAACCTAAATTTGGTTATGTATATCGTCCCCTTAATTATGATTTATACCAAGCCCCTCGTTTTCCAATCCAAGCCCTCTTGGATGAAAATAATTTTTGCTCCCATGAAATTAAAATTCTGAAACTAAAGCGAAGCGTTTGCTACATTTTAAATGGAAAAAATTAAGTAAATCCTGGGTTGCTGTTGCGTAAACGTACTATTGAACTGTTTAAATACTTTAGTGTACCTGATGTGGTATTATGGGAAATTTGGAAACTTTAAGAAACATGTTTAGTTGATGAACGAGACATGTTCTTTTATATCTATACAAAGTGGTAAAAAAGTCGCGCATAATGCCTGTAACTTTTAAATTAACTCATATACGAAAAAGTTACCTTTATAAAAGTTGTTCAGTAAATTATTCCCCACATTTCTACCTCCTTAAATTTTGTCTGCCATTTCTGGTTTGGTTGCCATAGGGACTAATGAAGTGCAACGATACGTCCCCGTCCCCGGGTAGCTTAGACGCACGTTCACCACAGTTATTTATACGCTGACGTTCAGCTAGTTCGACGTAAACGTCTTTTTCTTCTTCTTCACCCAGCATTCCCCACGGCTGTACATCTATACTCCACGACCAGAGATCCTCTTCTTCGGGCATCGATGTTGTTTGCCTTTTTGAGCCATCCACGGGGTTTGGGTCGCTTGCCACTTCTATGCCACTCGGCCGGCAGTCGGACGGAGGTTTAGGGAACCCTAACAGGTCCTGGACACCACGTGCAGATTTGGCATCTCGGTCTGGGCCCTTTGCCATCTCCGCAGCGTTGACGGAAAAGTCGTAGCTGACTCCCTGGAGTTCTGATTGTCCATCAGGCGTGTGAGATCCCATGGCATCGATGATCCAGGCCTCCAGGAAGCCGCTCGGCGAAGACGGTAGCAGCACGTCTTGCATACGGTCTAAGACTGCTGCGAAATTTAAGGCCATGTGCCTGACTTCCAACAGCTTAGTTAAAACGTAGTTTAAAATGTTCGAGTTTTATTCTAACTCTGTATAATATTTATTTAATAACACTTTTTATGCCTAAGTATTTTTTTCTAACTTAAAAACACAAAATAAACAACTTTGTAACTTTTATAAAACTTTTATTTGTCCGAGTGTTGATATTATAAACTACCAGAAAAGTCCCAGATTATGCTTTAGGAAACTTTTATCTAAATGCGTAAATTACTTTTAATTATTATGAAAATAACTCATCATCTCGAGTTATGACGTCATATGATGACTGCAGCTAATTTGATCTTTCTTACTTGAACCCCCGTGAATGACTGATTCAATATCAAAATTGTCGGCTATTTATAGTCAATTTGAGTGCTAAAACACCCCCCCACTTAAGAGATCAATTTAGCTGTTGTCGAATGAACAACAACAACAAAATATTTACATTTACATTTCTACTTAACTATATACACTTTTCTTCTGTTTCTGGAGGATTGTCCTGGTGTTGATCACCATCCCTCTGGTCGTAGCTCCATTTCTACTCTATGCTACGCTTTAGAACGTCTTGTTCTGGAGGATCGTCCTGGTGTTCGTCACCATCTCTCTGGCTGTAGCTCCGTTGTGGTCATCTCTGCGGCTCCTGGCTCGGTTCAGCAAGGACTGCAACTGTAGAGGCCATTCTTCTCTGGTCATCGTTAAAATTCTGGTTTGAAACTGTTCAAACGGTATCATCGTGGAAGTCACTAACTTCTCTGCCGTGCCAATTGTTGTAATATTGGTTGCGTGGGCTATCTTTTCTCTATACTTCGCCACATCTGGCGTTAGCACCAACAAACTGGGTGTTCCCCATCTGCTAATCACCTCGGCTTGTACGAATTCTATCAAGGAAGCTGGGTGAATACTTCTGTGTGGTCTTGCTTCTATAAATCCACTGTATACGTCAACAGTACAGTATAATGTTGTAAATTTACTGTGTCTGGTCCTAGGTAAATCTTCTATAACTGTTATTAAAACTGTGCCACACGGTTTTATCATTCCGTGGCACAGGGCATCTTCTTTAAAGTGTTGGCATAACACACATTGGCTGAAATGCGTGTCCACATCCTTATCTATCATCGGCCACCATAACCATCTTTTGATAATATCTTTCATTCCTTCACGCGTGTTGTGGCGTATTCCATGTGCTAAGTTGAGTATATTACTTCTGTGGTTCCTCGGACACCACACCGCTACTCCATCTTCCTCCTGACGCCCCACAACTCCAAAGCGGTCTCCAGCGGTACATCAGCTCCTCTTCGGATACTGGTCCCTGGCAGCCGGGTCCATTGCTTGCGCTCCAACGATCCCTAGGAGTGCGGTTATCCACCGCCCATCACCTGGGGCCTCCGCCTTCAACTTGCCATGTAGCCACAAGACTGTTTCCCTATCTACTTCTTTTTGATGGGACACCACTTCAGGCACGTCATATTTCTTCAAAATTTCTAATTCTTCTTTAAAATGGGTCTTTGACCTAGGCGCATCGAAGGGCTTTAAGTCTTCCCTGCCTTTAACGGTCCCTGCTCGGGCGCCATGAAGTGCAACGATACGTCCCCGTCCCCGGGTAGCTTAGACGCACGTTCACCACAGTTATTTATACGCTGACGATCAGCTAGTTCGACGTAAACGTCTTTTTCTTCTTCTTCACCCAGCATTCCCCACGGCTGTACATCTATACTCCACGACCAGAGATCCTCTTCTTCGGGCATCGATGTTGTTTGCCTTTTTGAGCCATCCACGGGGTTTGGGTCGCTTGCCACTTCTATGCCACTCGGCCGGCAGTCGGACGGAGGTTTAGGGAACCCTAACAGGTCCTGGACACCACGTGCAGATTTGGCATCTCGGTCTGGGCCCTTTGCCATCTCCGCAGCGTTGACGGAAAAGTCGTAGCTGACTCCCTGGAGTTCTGATTGTCCATCAGGCGTGTGAGATCCCATGGCATCGATGATCCAGGCCTCCAGGAAGCCGCTCGGCGAAGACGGTAGCAGCACGTCTTGCATACGGTCTAAGACTGCTGCGAAATTTAAGGCCATGTGCCTGACTTCCAACAGCTTAGTTAAAACGTAGTTTAAAATGTTCGAGTTTTATTCTAACTCTGTATAATATTTATTTAATAACACTTTTTATGCCTAAGTATTTTTTCTAACTTAAAAACACAAAATAAACAACTTTGTAACTTTTATAAAACTTTTATTTGTCCGAGTGTTGATATTATAAACTACCAGAAAAGTCCCAGATTATGCTTTAGGAAACTTTTATCTAAATGCGTAAATTACTTTTAATTATTATGAAAATAACTCATCATCTCGAGTTATGACGTCATATGATGACTGCAGCTAATTTGATCTTTCTTACTTGAACCCCCGTGAATGACTGATTCAATATCAAAATTGTCGGCTATTTATAGTCAATTTGAGTGCTAAAACACTAACTTACTTTTTTTAAATTGAATACCCTGTACATGATTACATATTTGGTATCTACTGGGAAAGCTCTGAATTTTTTGTATTTCAAAGCAAGCGTTTCCGCGATAATGGCAGCTCAAAAATGAAAAACTTCCTAAATATAATTATTCCTACCTAATACCCACCAGTTGAGTCAAGGTGTTTTCATGACAGCGACCTAAGAAGTGTCAATTTTGAGTTCCTGTTTAATTTTCTGTTGTCTGATTTCTAATTTGTTTACACTGAATGAGAAACAACGAGTTGAAATTTTATTAATGACCGGTTACGGAAATATGAAGAGATCGCAAGATCAGGTTTGACAACTTTTCAATGAATTATATCCAAATAGGCCTCTAATAAATCAGTCAACGGTGTGTCGAGTGGTAAAGAAATTTTGAACAGGCAGTATTAAGGAAGCCGCTAGATCAGGTCGATCTTAAACAGCAACCGAGGGGGATAAAGCTTCGAATATCATGCTCTTAATATATGAAAATCCAACACAATCATCCAGGCCAATGACAATGGATTTTAATGTGTCTCATCAGTCAGTGAAAAATTTGTTTAAGCAGGAGAAGTTGCATCCCAACAAGACAGAATTGGTGCACGAGTTAAACGAGGACGATTTTGATAGAAGAGCTGAATTTTGTGAGCTGATGATGGAAAGATGCAATAACGATAATAACTTCGCAACCAATATCATGTCCTAACATGAAGCTACTTTCCATTTAAATGGCACTGTTATTAGACACAATTATCGTTATTGGTTTGCTGAGAATATTCACTGGTTTCAGAAAGGTTATACTCGAAAAAGTTAATGTTTGGGCAGGCATAGTTGGTAGACATATTGTGGGACCTTTTTTCATAGATGGTGAATTGAATGGCGAAAAATATCTGGACCTACTCAGGAATCACATAATTCCTTCTTGTAGAATGGTTTTACAGGGTGTAAATAGTGGCATAAACGAACAGGTATGGTTCCAGCGAGATGGAGCACCTGCGCCTTATATGGCAAATGTTAGACAATACATAACCGAACAATTTCCAGGACGTTGGATAGGCAGAAGAGGTACTATTGACTGGCCAGCGTGATCCCCGGACTTAACCCCGCTCGAATTATTTTTGTGGGGACACTTAAAGAACAAAGTCTGCGTTAACCGTCCAAAAGACTTAAAATCTTTAGTCAGAATTAGTGCTGAAATTCGGGCGGGCCATTCCAGAGGACTTTCTTTAAAATGTTGTAGAAGGGTTCAGGGATCGACTGGCGCTCTGCTTAGCAGAGAATGGTGGTAATTTTGAACACCTGATCCACTAAAAAGCTTTAAATTGTTTATTATCCATTTATCCGGATGTTAAGTTGTTCAATTTTCTAGGCTATTTATTTGATTATTATAAAGTTAGTTGCAATTTTAAATAAATAAGAATTGGAAATAAAAAAATTCAGAGTTTTCCCAGTAGAATCCAAATGTGCAATTATATGCAGGGTGTTCCATTTATAAAAAGTAAGTTGGCCCATATGGCAACCAAACCAGAAATGTCAGAAAGAATTCATGCAGATAGAAATGTGGGGAATAATTTACTGAACAACTTTTATAAAAGTCACTTTTTGGTTTACGAGGCAATTCAAAAGTTACAGGCATTATGCGCGACTTTTTTGCCACTCTGTATGCTTTTGTTCAGAATTCTATAACTTCAACTTTTCACTATAGAGCCGATTACAATTTTTTTGCAATATTTTTCCAATAAGGATTCAAAATCGATTCATTCCAATAAATGAAAACCATTTTTAATATAGAATAAATTAGCATCTGTACAATATAAGTAATAGAAATTTTGACTCATGATAATGAAAATGATGACAGTGGTATTGATGGTTATAATTATAAAATTCTTTATTCTTGCTTAGGAATGTTGTTTCTACATGCATAAACTTTAAAACAAACTGGCTATTCTTGCCTAACATTTAAAAATTATTAAAAACAAAACACCTAACTAAGCATGTTAATAAATAAAACTCATTGAAATCTATAAATCTGGTAACATTTATTATGTTCTAAAATCAAAAGGTAGCTTAACTAGTACCGCTTTAAGCTATCCTCAAATTTTAACGCCAACCAATAATCTGTTCGGGCTATAAGACCAAATTATAGTATTCTGGTCTAATCCTGCTTCGGAATGGTCTCGGTAGCGACACAAATTATATTTTTCTTCAGCAGAGATAAGTTAATTTATTCATACCTAATACATAATATAATATATTTAAATATTATCACTGTTTCCGTGCCTTGGGGTATAATATTGATTTCCATATCTAGATATACCGCCTGCAAACGTTAAATGTATAAATTGATATAAATTACATTACAATAATAATTGTCTTATATAACTCGACCACTAATCGTGCCAATCTACACGATTGGGAAAATAAAATGAAATAAACTCTGTTATGGTTTTCTTTTACGGCTAAAATGCCATAACATTCAATAATCCGTAGTTATTTCACTTCAAACTATAAAACAAATACAGTTTAATTTAATTAAAAACCCTATATCAGTTTATTATAAAACCAACGGTGTAATGGTTACCATAAATATTATTTTATGTACACCTACACCTAGGTATAACTTTAATTAGACTCATGGAGCCAATCACTGCCTAGTATCAAATAGAATATAATAAAATTGTATGAATGTTTTTGATATTTGTTAGGTTGTATTACGTTAATGTCAGCTCATTACTCATTATTCTTATAATATATGGCGTCCAGGGACGCGCCGTCCATATGAGCAAGGTCGTGCGGTGCACGACGGCGCCAAGGCCTTAAAGGCGCCAGGTCTTCAATACAAATTAACATAAAACTAAAAAAATTATCTATGAGTACCGGTGGTGAAAATGCATTATCCACCAACACCGACCGCCGGTCGGCGACCAGTACCAGTGGTAAAATTTTACTACTCCTCCTTCTGTGAGGGCGCGAAAATTCGCGTGCGTTCGGCGCGCTGGTTTAAAGCTGCAAAATTTTCGTGTTCGTCATCGATGTAGCAGGTTAATTTTTCATTATTGTCTTGATAAGCGCATAAAACATATAGAGTGCCTTATTTGCCAGGCCCGTTCCTGGGGTGTCTGGCGCCTACGTGCAGGTTTCTTTGCGCCCCTAGTTAAAAAAAAATGGTCCTATTTTTTTTTAATATATTTCGCAAAAAACTGGCAATGATTTGAAATGTAAGAAAACTGATAAAAAATAATTAGAAAAAATATTTATTAAATTACCAAAACAAACAAAATCACAAAAAATATTTGGTAAGTATATCAAAAGAAAAATATACCCTGAAGAAACAAAAAAAAAACGGTATAAACAGTACTTATAATCAATATATCATTAGGATTATTTACTCGATTGTTTATGAAATATAATAAATAGTGGGAACTAAAAGCAGTACATTCACAAGAAAATTAAAGGAGAATAAAATTAATCTAAATAAAATAAACAATAACAAAAACACAAAACAATATTATACCTAGTACTTATATGGTAGGTTACAGAAATATTTTAATGATAAAAAAATAAACGTTTTAAAAATGAAAAAATACTATTTTTGTAATGAACAAAACAAAAGAGAAATGATATACCTAAAACAAAACACGTCTGGCTTTCACGGATGCAAGCTCGTTGATCATCTGATTATGATCAAGAGCCTCAGAAATAATATTTTTAATCGAAATAATGGCCAAATCTGATAGGCGTTCTTGACTCATGGATGTCCTTATATAATTCTTTATTAGTTTTAACTTAGAACAACTTCTTTCACCTGAAGCTACTTAAATGGGTAATGTAAGGTATATTAAGACTATAAATAAATTTGGAAAAAGAGACTGTAGATTTTTTTTAGTTATATAATTTAAAATGTCTATGGGAAAGGATGAATCAGTAGTATTTTTAGGATTAAGAATTTTATATGCTGAAATTTCATTATGTAAATCTAAGCCGTCAATGTCTTTAGATATTACTCCATTAATCTCAACTTGCAATGCGGTATCTAAATTTGCACATGATTCTTTAATTAAGTCAGATTCTAAATTTTCAAAATTACATAAGAAACCAAATAAATTTTGAAATTTGTTTATACCCTCAAACCGCTTTTGTGAAGACTAGCTGGTTGTATCTAAAATTAGAAAATAAAAATCGATTTTAAATTTTTGCTTTGGATCTGCTACAGATTCATCCTTACTTTCATATGAAAATTGTTGCTTAATTTTTCATTGCCGTACTATTGGGAATATCTGCTCTAGCTCTACATCGTTTTTTTCTGCTTCTTCTTTAGCTTTATTGATGAGCAAATCAAAAATTTCTTTTTACCGTTTTTCGTTATAATAAATATTTAGATTTTCAATTTCTTTATGGCAGTCATTTAAGTTTCTATTCGGATCTTGTAGTATTTTACTTACTATATTAATTTTTCCTAAAATATCATGCCAGATTAAAATCGAACAAATAAATTTAAAAGTCGGGGCATGTAGTGTCCAACAAGGAAACTGCGGAGAGAACACATTTGTGCTATTATTAAGGCAAACGTTTGGTAAAATTTTTAGACATACCTATTGAAATGATAAAATAAGAGAAACATTTTTTTTTTTTAATTTCTAATAAAGAATACTGAATGACCGTCAATTTTGCGCCCCTAAAATTTTGCGCCTGCGTGCATGCACGTGCTGCACGCTTGGCAGGAACGGCCCTGTTATTTGCTATCGCGTATCTGCCGCAATTGGGAAAAATAATTACAAATAAGGTAAGTAAGTGATTAAGTAAATTAATTAACAGGGATGCAAATAATTGTTTTTCTTTTTAATAACTTTTGTTTATGAAACAAATAAGGCTTAGTGTTTAATATTTTTTATTTATTTTACTTAGAGGGCCAGAGAAGAAAAAAAGAAATTGTCTAGTTACCAAAACTTGCTTAATAAGCGAAAACGGGAGGAAGACTTGGAAAAAACAATTTCAAAATTAGTAACATTTTTCGAAAGACCACACAAAGCACTACTTCTGATAACAGTGATTTTCTACATTCAACAAAATTAAACTTGCCATCAGAAATAGAAAAGCAAGCTAATGAGGATAAAGATCCAAAAGAATTAGATCCTGATACGTTTCAGTCAGTGTCGGTACCATCATGTTCGAGTAAGCAAGACGAATTATCCGAAGAAGCGCTCCTTTCTAACGATCCAGGTCTTTGGCCGAGTGTATTGTCTCCAATCCAGTTGCAATAACTTGTCAAAGAAGTATATAAGTGCATGAACTTGTCGAAAAAGTATATAAGTAAAAGTATATAAAGTAAAATAAAAGTGTAAGTGATTCCAAAATATCTTGTTTATGTATTTGATTTAAGTACCCTATTTTTTACCAAAAGTTCCTTCACTAAAATTAGAACATTAGATGGCAACACAAGCTCTTCGATTCTACTAATTAACTGGTAACTGTTTTTTATACTGTATTAGGGTGAAAATTTACAATAATCAATTAAGGTATTAATAAGTTTATTAGACAATACTACTGCGGGGGCAGTTAGATAAGAAACAACTGGTCTAATCGGCAAGTTATTTTTATGTAATTTTACTAAGGAGTACAACTTAGGAGCCTGCGGGTTCATTACAGTCATGCCATACATTTCCCTATCAGTAAAAATAGTTAGATCTTTAATTACGTTTTTTAATAACTTTTGAAACAGTTCTGTTGAATTGAAATCACCTTTTTCAAACTTATCAGGGCTTAGAAAATCAAGTGTTTTACAAATATATTGATTATTGGTCATTGCTATTACAGTTTTTCCTTTGTCAGCCCTAGTAAAAAGTAAATCATTAGTGTTTCTTTTATCAATTATTGACTTTACTATGTGATATTCGTTTAAGAAATGTTTATTAGGTAAGTCAAATTTTTGGTTAACTAAGGTTTTAGTTTAAAAATGTTTATCTGTGTTATTAAGTTTTATTTTCGGAGAATTACTTCACTTTCAATCCATAAGTAGTCCCTATTGTTTTTGATTATCTATGCTACTTAGATTATAATTGAGTATTTTTTCAATAGACTTATTAAAAAAAAAACAACCCCGTAATTAAATCTTATTGATTAATTCTGTTGTTAAAATTTCTAATTAGGTACTTACGGTTGTGTAGTATGCTTTTGTGTTATATTCATTCGGTTATAAACATCTGAAGAAGCCACAGTGTTGACGAAATAATTGTCAAAAAATTTTAAATTAAAGTTAGTGGAAATCTAGAAACAAGTGTTTCATTCCATAAATCGAATATCCGAATTTGCCTTCTGCCATAAGAACTGTTCCTCACAATGCAGACTGACCAGTACCGACTGCGGCTTTATATTGGCGAGATATTGTTTTGGGAAATAATAGAGATTATAACGCATCATCAGGCAGTTCTGAGGAACTTTGTACCGACCCCACTTTTACTCCTGGTTCTAGTTCCGGCGAGCCATATTTGATTATAAAAGTGGGTTAAATTATTTATTATGTGATTTGGGGTTGTCAAAGCAACAGTCAGAACTTCTTGGTTCCTATCTTACTTACGACTTTTAGGAAAATAAATGCCACGTTTTCTGCATATTATAATATGAAAAATTCGTTATGTGTGTGTACTGATATAGATAATTTATTGCAAGAACTCAATATCGATCATTCTTCTTGTATAATAAAATATAGTTTAAAAGCTGTGTTATCACCTAATTGAAATTTAAAATAATCTCTACCAGTTGCCCATTCAGTGATAATGAAAAAAACCTATGAACATATGTTCATCCTTTCAGATAAAATAAACTACAACCGGTACAAACGGCAGATATTTAAAAGTTTTAGTGGGACTTCAGGAAGGATCTATAAAATATTGCTATTTTCTTTGTTTTGGGAACAGTCATGCAGTGAATGAACATTATGTAACGAAAATTTGGTCGGAAAGGAGTGAATTTCAGCCGGGATCTCGAAATGTTGTAGACCCAAACAATATCATTTTGCCTCCTCTTTACATTAAACTTCGACTAATGAAAAACTTGTGTAGGCTATGAGTAAAGAGGGTTGAATGCCTAAGACAAGTCTTTACCTAGTTAAGTGACGCCAAATTATAAAAAGGCACTTTTATTGGACCACAAATTAAAAAATTGCTGGACGATGTTAATTTAATTAAAAAGCTCACCACGCAAGAGCTCAGAGCTTAAAACTCATTGGTAAGTGTAGTAAGGAAATTCTTAGGCAACAATATGGATACAAACTACGAGCAACTAGTAAATAAACTTTAAGACTCCTATAAATCGCTTGATTGCCAAATGTCATTAATAATTTACTTTCTCCATTCCCGTTTATCATTTATTCTTTCCTGAGAATTTACGCGCTTTCAGCAACATGTTACTCAGCTTTATGTTACAACAACAATTTTTTTTTGTCACCCAGTGTAATTGGTCCATAAGGGGCTTACAGACACGCAAAGAAGTATTAATACATGTACGCACAATGATGTACGGCGTCGATGTTCGCCAGTGTGTAGACAAATTTTGCGGTCTTTGTCTACACATTGACGAACACCGACGCAAGTACATCACTATGCATTCTTGTATTAATACTGATACGTATGTCTGTAGCCCCTTTAGAAGTTGGAGTTAACAGGACGTTCGCGTCGTGCGAAATAATGATAGGCGCCTTTAATCAATATTATAATATTGAGCTAAAATTACCAACCTTCTATCATAGTTGATGGTTAAAATTTTTGAACAAAACTCTATAATTTTTAGTACTAATGTCTATATTTATTTGTGACAAACAGAATGATGATCCTGATACGTGATGGAGAGGTGTTACAAAACTTGGACTTTTCTAGCTTTACATTTTGCAAATTCATTAACAAGATTTTCCATATTAAGTTGCTTTAAAAAGTCAGACTTTATAGAAATGATAGCAAGATTTTCTAACCGCTTTTGGCCCATTCTAGATCGTAAATAATTTTTAATCAACTTCAATTAATGACACTGCGCCAATGCTTAGTTTAATTTTTTTATAAATTTTGCATTTCCGAATTAACGTTCCGATTAGTTTTTAATCTTTCTTGTAAATCTGACCAGACACATAAATTTTGAAAATGAGATTTACTCTTTTCGTCGATTTTCAAAAGTTCGCTTAAATGATGCCAATCAGTGAAACCGCCTTGGTTACTTAATTTAGTGTTTTTAAAAGTCAATGGGTTGTTGAGGTTGGGGGTCATAGAATATTTTACAGCAGAAGCAGACAACTGCATCTTTTTCAAAAGAATATAGCAATGACGCTGAACCTTTTCACCATTTAACAAAATTCGGGTAAAATATATATAGGAAAACTTACGTCCACTTTTGTGTTTAGGATACATAGTTTTATTTTGATAATGCATTGGACCTTTTTCGACAAGCTTTTGCACCTGGATTGTAGACAATACAATACACTCGGCCAAAAACCTGGATCGTTAGAAAGGGGCGCTTCTTCGTATAATTCGTCTTGCTTACTCGAACAAGATGGTACCGACACTGACTGAAACGTATCAGGATCCAATTCTTTTGGATCTTCATCCTCATTAGGTTGCTTTTCTAATTCTGATGGCAAGTTTGATTTTGTTGAATGTAGAAAATGACTGTTATCAGAAGTAGTGTTTTGTGTGGTCTTTCGAAAAAAGTTACTAATTTTGAAATTGGTTTTTTCCAAGTCTTCCTTCCGTTTTCGCTTATTAAGCAAGTTTTGGTAACTAGACAATTTCTTTTTTTCTTCTCTGGCCCTCTAAGTAAAATAAATAAAAAAATAATAAACACTAAGCCTTATTTGTTTCATAAACAAAAGTTATTAAAAAGAAAAAGAATTATTCGCATCCCTGTTAATTAATTTACTTAATCACTTTACTTACCTTATTTGTAATTATTTTTCCCAATTGCGGTAGATACGTAATAGCAAATAAGGCACTCTATATGTCTTATGCGCTTATCAAGAGAGTAATGAAAAATTAACCTGCTACATCGATGACGAATACGCAAAATTTTGCAAGTTTAAACCAGCGCGCCGAACGTACGCGAATTTTCGCGTCTCCACAGGAAGAGGAGTAGTAAAATTTTACCAACCGGTACTGGTCGCCGAGCGGCGGTCGGTGTTAATACATTTTCACAACCGGTATTCATAGATAATTTTTTTTGGTTTTATGTTAATTTGTATTGAAGACCTGGCGCCTTGAAGGCCTTGGCGCCGTCGTGTGCCGCACGACCTTGCCCATATGGACGGCGCGTCCCTGGACCCATATCTTATAAGAATAATGAGATGACATTAACGTAATAAAACCTAACAAATATCAAAAACATTCATACAATTTTATTATATTCTATTTGATACTAGGCAGTGATTCTCGCCATACACTGTAAAATCGGCTTGTAATGTATAGGTAATATATGGTAAATGTCTGTTTACTAAGATGCGTATTTTCAAAGAGCATATATGTGATTTTTTCTGTATGCATATACATTAATGTAAATTTAAGATTTGAATGTAACATGCAGAAAAGCACATTAAGTCAATATGTAAACAAATTTAAAAATACATAATTTTACCTTATTTTACACTTATTTACAAATTTGCTGTATAAAAATGCAACGAACTTTTTTTTACGGTTACATCTACTGTAAAAAAATGTAAAATTACTGGTACATATTGTTAATTCCCCGAAGCTTGCTTGGTCGGTCTTGCGCGCGAGGCGCCGCATGCCGCCATTCCGTTTTCATCACTCGTTGATACGGCCTGTATTGTTTTATATGCGTCTTATTTAGGAATAAAAAAGATTTTTAAGCTGTCTGTTGTGTGTTGTGTACTATTTATTTGTTTACTTTCCTGTTAATCCTAAGGTAAGTACTTTCGCAAGTTGTTTCTGGACAAACTTAAATTAATTTTTTTTTTCTAGGAATAGAGGACAATATGCAATTTATAGTTGTTATGGAAAATGAAAAAATAGTTGAGACGCATTTATTTATTGACAGTTTGGTGACAACATTTTGCCTTTTTTAATATAAGATATCCGGCAGAAATTAGTTGCACATTGGAGCTTGTTCAAAGGTATTATTTTGGAATTCATCCGGATGGAACGGCTACAAGATCAAAAAAAAACAACTCGAAAAATAAAGTCACAAATTTGATAAATCGTATTTGCAAAAATAAAGATAAAGTGTCGTCCTAGGAATATCCTAAAGTTCTATCTATGATAATATTATGCGTCATCATGTAAAGGTATGTTTTTACAATAGTTTTGAAATACGCCAAACTCACAAAATTCAGTAGACCCTTGTTGGTATAAAGCCTTTACAAACATATCCTAATAGCTATCTCTTTAAAGGTCAATTTAACCTTTTATTCATTGAAAAGAAAAGAAATGACTAGAATAAGCAAATTTGGCGCCATTTGCTTATTTTTATACTGTTTCCCCTTTTCTTCTTTTGCCTTAGAGGTAGCTTTTTGTTTTTTTTAGAACAATATTTGTTTTAGTTATTATGATTTTTTTTTATTATTTCATCTGTGTTTTGTCTAGAAATTAGTTATGCAACTTAAAATCTATAAGTTTTAGAAAAACGTTTAATGAAAAATTAAAACATAAATGATTGTCAACTGCTTACATAATCTTGCATAATATACAGTTTGCTTATAGAACTGCCAAAGGTTATTTTTCCAAATGTCAATATCTCGGGAACTGTTATTTTTTGTCAGTATTTGTATGTGTTAATATTTCTTCTTAATATTATCTAAAATGAAAATGTAAAAATGTAATTAAAAATAAATATTTTTTAAAGTTTGAATATTATACAATGCTATATTTTTTATTTTTTGAAATTCAGTTTCGACGGATATAGGTATTTTAGATATTTTAATACCACTTCGATTATTTTTTTAAAGAACTGCTGTTATTTTTTGCAAAGATTAATGGTTTATTTTTAATGAAAGTGGGAGATCCAGTTTTACCTTATCCAAAATATTAATACTATAAATATTATACAATTTTGCCTATTTGCTGTTAACAAGTATTGGTACTAGATCAATAATCTAAATGTTTTAATTTATGTATATTATTATTTCTCCCAAAAAAAAATTGTCTAAAAATTATAAGGAGAAACCGATATACAGAGGGGGAAGGGAGGCATGCCTTAAAATGTAAAAGCACAGGTACGTATATGTACTCTTTAAAGGACGTTACTTATACATATAGCTACAATTCCTAGTTTAAGATATGAACTTTTCCATAAATTAATAGGGAATATTACAGAAATATACATTACATTTTTAGGTTTTCACAAAAAATTCCACTCATATACCATAAAATAAATGTAAATTTACATAAACCTAAAGCTATAATTCCTTATTTGTTTATTAAAGATTACATTTAGGAATATGCACTTTTATACATAAATTTACCATGGTTTTACCATTCATCTTAACCACATAGTAGGTAATAGTAATTTTACTTAAAGCCTCAAGGCGAAATATTACCTACTACGAAGCAAGTAATTTTACACGAAAAAATTTTACAGTGTACCATTAGAACTACAAAAGGCAAACTTTTTCTCTTCTCTTTCATCCACAACTGACACAGCACACATGAAAAGCCCACTGCTTGTCTTGATCTCTGATTAAAACACCAAAATACATGAAATACCTTGTTTCCATATTTTCAGAAAAAGGTCTGGCTTGTGACCAGAAATTCTCCATAAATATATCAAAACTTGTCAGGAGAAATTTTACAACTGCGGTGCGTTTCACTTGACATCTTCGTCGTTGAAATAACTTTCTTAACTACAGAGAACCACCTAATTCGAAACTCAAAAGACGGCTGAATAGGTGAATAAGTTTAATATTGATTTACCTCCGCTTTGATTCGACGGTCACCCGTACGATATGCTCTGTTTTTAAGTCTATTTTTGTCTTTAATGCGTTGTTTAATCTCGTCAGCTAGATCCCTATATTTTGAAAATAAAGACATTTTTGTGATCAATGATTGGGCAAGTGCCGTCTCTACATCATCTGTGATCTTACTCACCGCGTTCTGAATGTCGTTGTGATTACGAAGTGGCTGCAGAAGTCGATTTTGAGTAAAAGGTTATATCTAGGCCAGTTTGTGATGGTTCTAGATAAAAAACCTCGGCCTTTTTCTTCAAGTGGATTGTCAACTTATATTGAAGCCGGCACATGATCAGGGCTAAATGTGCCCTTTAGGCGTTCCTAGGCAGATACAACTTTATATAGTAAGTCATTTTCCACAATATACTCAAAATAGCTGAAAAAAATACCCTTTTTGCAATCAGCGACTCAATATTGATTATGTGCGATTTTCCCTTCACATGTAAGGCAAAAGTGAAAAGTGTGTGTTAGTAATAAAAAAAAGATTGAGATGAACTGTATAATTCGTAATTTAAGTCTTGATAGCCATGCGATCGTTTAATATTCGAACCAAAATGGGTTTCAAACGACCCTATTAAACCGTACCCCTTGTCGTAAATTAATGAAAATATAAAATGACATCCAGTTTAAAACGACTGTTTAATATTATTTATGACAAATGGTTAATACAACTTTAATTGCTTGTAAATGCTATAAGTACACGATGATTCAAATGAAAAAAAACAAACGGGGAATTTGATATTTATCGCTGTCATAAGTATGATTCGTTATTAATTGCTCCGAAGGATTATTTTTATTTAAGAACCCTTAAATAATTTGTTGTAGTCATTGGCAGACTGTGATTATTTTCACTTATAATACCTATAGTGCCTAAATTATACCCAACATTTTTTCGTATTAATGAATATTTTAAAAATTATAAGACAAGGAAGAATTTTCTTAAAATATTCGAAAAAACTCCCGTATAATAATTTTCATACGATTGGTATTCGGTTAGAAGGTTTTATACCAAAATTTAAAAGTTTAAAATTAAAAATTTCTTATTTTGTCAAGTCAAAAAAATGTCCAGTAATTAATTTTGTCTAAGTGCAGGGTATTTCACTATTAATTTTTTTTAATATCCTTTATGGCGCTCTGGGAGCGGTGCGTGTGCGCAGGAAACGATTCACGTTGGTCTTGAATCTTTAGAGATTATTCTCGTTTGGAAACACGATCTCAGGGAGCTCGTTCCAGAGTGATGATGTTCTCCGGATGAAAGAATTCTTAAACAGTGTCGTTCGAGGGACACTAAGCTGAACCACGTACTGGTGGGCTGCAATGGCTCGTCGTGTATTTCTACCATGCACCGCTCTGGGTGGTATTAAGCGGGCAACCTCAGTTGAGCACTTACCATAAAAATATTTGTAAAATAGACTCAAGTCGCCAACCCGCCTTCGATGTTCAAGGCTTTCCAAGTTCTTTGTCAGACTATGGTCACCGATCAAGCAAATGGCTCTTCTTTGAATGGAATCTAGCAATCTCAGGGTATGTTTAGGAGCAGAGCCCCAAATATGAGAACAGTACTCCAGCGATGGTCGAATCTGGGCTTTATAGAGAATCAAAAGTTGTTGGGGTGTATAGAGGTTCTTAGTTCGGAAAAGTACTTCAAGCTTCTGCGAGGCGGCCTTAGCAATGGCCACAACGTGACTATGCCAAGACATATGACTATCCAAATTTGCGTCCATTAAAAGAATTGACCAAGCCAAGGGAATTGAGTTTCCCGCTATGACTATATGCGGTTCTCCAACATTAACTTTTTTAGAAAAAACTGCCGCCTGGGTCTTTTTAGCGTTAGATTCTACTTGGTTACTGTCACCCCAAGACACAATTCCTTTCAGTTCTTCGTTGAGATGTCAGACCTCTTGCTGCCTATAGAGAGAGATGTGCATTGGCAGCCGAAGTCCGAGCATCCAAACTAAGAGATGAAACAAGTGTGCTGTCGTCGGCAAAGCTATATATAGGATTTTTAGTTTTCTCCAAAATATCGTTAATGTATAGTAAGAAGAGGGTGGGCGACAATATAGAAGCTTAAGGGACTCCGGTGTTGATGTTTACCTGCTACTTTTCTTTTGCGTTGTTTCAAACGTGAGTAACATAAGCGAGAAGGTCTCCCGTTAATCTACACTTACGAAACCGATACTGGCGGTCACTAATTATGTTGAAGCATTCCAGATATTTTAATAATTTTTATTAATACACTTACTCCCTTCCCTATTAACTTTTTTTTATCGAATTGTAGAAGAAAAAATGGTAAATACAAAATAAATGTTATTGGGTAGAATATAAAGTCTTTGGGTTTTGCAGAAAGCCGTAGCAAATAATAATTTTGTTTTTTTTTATGCTAGATCCTATATCTTATTGTAACTCCAAACTTAATGGTTTCCTAGATATCAACTTTAGGAAAATTACATTTTGGTACAGGGTTATTTATTAAAAATGGACCGCCCATCTATATAATTAATTCGGTGAGTATCTCGTTTCTCACTATCGGAAAAGCTCAATATTAAATCAGCATTTACTAAAAGCTGGGTAACATCAAAACTTCTAATATAAAGTCAATTTTAATTTGCAGTGCGTGCATGGCCAACTTTATCAAAATTTAAAAAACTCGTTTATCTCCCTAATTTTTCACAAAAACATCGCTACAGTTCTACGTTCCAGAAAGTAGCAGCAATACACCTGGCCGGTAAGTCTTCCTAGAAGAAATATCGGTCCAATTTGTCAGTCACCCACAATTTTAACACAAGCATTCAACGAAAACTGATGTTGAAAACGATCCTAAAGTACCTAATGAAGATTTTCCTCAACCCACACATGGTTGTTGTGAAAACTACTTATTGCATTTTTTGAGAACCTCGGTTCATCGGTAAAAAGAATCAGCGTCAGTAGTTGAGGTACTTGAATCAATCAGTGTCACCATTAAAGTCCGCACCATATGGAACTTTTTTTTATTAATGAGGTTAGTTAAAATTAAATTTCAGCAATCGTTTTTGCTTCAAATTAGACTAAAAATTATATAATCAAATGTTACCATCTGTCATTCGGTATCTGTCAAAAATTACATTTTAATCAAAAAATGCTGAAAAATGGCATTGTTTTACCGAATTTCAAAAAATTTTATTAGAAAAAGTTGTTTCTAGTACAATTCTTGGCCAAAATACAAAGTTTCAGTTTTCTAGCTCAAAGTTGATTTTTTTGCCATTTTTTCTAATTAACTTTTTTTTTATTTAATGTAAGTTCGCTTAATGGATATTAAACTATTTGCTTATACCATACTCAATAGCTTTTTTTTAATAGAATGCCATTTTTTTTCAAAATTTAAAATTAGAGGCAAAAAAATTTGACACAGGTGGTGCAAAGTTATCCTAATTTAAAAATTTTAACAGATAGACGTCAGATATACCATTTTTTTGATAGTACATACACCTAAGAAGTTTAAAAAACTTATAATAAAATTCCCAGATATCAGATTAGTTCAAAATTTAGACACATTTTCTTTTTATCCACAATAAAACATCAAGGCAATTTTGAATTTTATAAGTAGGCTATGGAAAAAAAACGAATTAGAGTGCCGAATAAATAAAAGAAATGTCATAAATTTGAATATTTTCGCAAGTTATAGTTTTCAGTGTTATCACCAATGTTGTGCATTCAAGAAAAAATAAAAATTGTCTTAATTTGTGGAGAGAATATGCCTCACCGGCAAGTATCTGCCATTTTTAATGAGAGGTATCCAGAAAAAAATTTGCAGCATAGCACTGTTTCAAGAATAATGTCAAAATTAGAGAAATACGATGAAGCAGCACAACTTGATGTTTGTTTAACTGTTATTTACCACGGTGATTCAACAGGGTGCAAGAGGGAAAGCGTTAGAAAAATTCTTCAGAAAAATCGATTTCGGGCATATAAACCCAAGTTTATAAACACATTAAAAGAACGCGATTTTGATATCCGACTTGATTTTTCGTTTTGGTATCAGGGACAATATTAGGAGAATATTCTTTTTCCATACAAGATATTATGGACAGATGAAGCCACTTTCTCTTCGAATGGTACCGTGAGCTCACAAAATTGCCGATGGTGGTCCCAAGAAAATCCTAACTTTACAATTGAATGTCGCGACCAGTATCATTTTAAAACCAATGTTTGGTGTGGAATTTTGAAAGATGAGCTTATTGGACCATACTTCTTTAGAGTAAACTTAACTGGTGAAAGATACCTGAATTTTCTTGATAACGAGATTACCGAAGTTTTGGATAACATGCCCTTACACCATAGACATAACTTATGGTATCAGCTTGATGGTGAACCCATACATCAAACTGTAGCAGTGAAAGAACGCATACACCAATTATTTCAAAACAGAGTTATAGGGCGTGATAGAGAATGTCACTGGCCACCCAGGTCGCCTGACATAACCCCACTAGACTTTTTTCTGTGGGGTTATCTTAAGCAGAAAGTTTATAAGAATCGACCGTTTAGAAATATCGAGCATTTGGAACAAACGTGCCGATATAAAACCAAGTTTTTTACAAAATGCTGTCAGAGACGTTTATAGACGGACGGGTGTTTGTATAGAGCGAGAAGGACGTCACACTGAAATGTGAAATTTATATTGCTTTTGTGTTACCTATTTCAAATGATTAAAGTTCCTTTTTGTTCTTTTAATAATAATGATAGTTTTAAGTATAAAATAAAATTTTTATCAAATATTTAGATGTATTTGTCATTTGAAAAACGAAACATCTGACGTCTATCTGTTAAAATTTTTAAATTAGGATAACTTTGCACCACCTGTGTCAAATTTTTTTGCCTCTAATTTTAAATTTCGAAAAAAAATGGCATTCTTGTAAAAAAAAGCTCATACAAACTAAATAAAATATTGAGTATGGTATAAGCAAATAGTTTAATATCCATTAAGCGAACTTACATTAAATAAAAAAAAAGTTAATTAGAAAAAATGGCAAAAAAATCAACTTTGAGCTAGAAAACTAAAACTTTGTATTTTTTCCAAGAATTGTACTAGAAACAACTTTTTCTAATAAAATTTTTTGAAATTCGGTAAAACAATGCCATTTTTCAGCATTTTTTGATTAAAATGTAATTTTTGACAGATACCGAATGACAGATGGTGACATTTGATTATATAATTTTTAGTCTAATTTGAAGCAAAAACGATTGCCGAAATTTAATTTTAACTAACCTCAATAATAAAAAAAAGTTCCATATGGTGCGGACTTTAATGGTGACACTGAATGTGTGCAAAAGATATTGACAGAATCCGTGTAGGAGATTCAGCAGGAAGAAGTGCCTGAATGCATTGTATGTGGTATGGGTACAACAAAGAGCCACAACAGTCCTATTACTAACAGTTAAAGTATTTGCAATTTTTCGAGTAGAAGTACCTGGATCTTTCTCTTCTTTTCACTTCTACCGTTTCTATTGTCATTGACTTTCCTGGTTAGGGGGGAGCGAAAAAATTTCTTTTTTCGAATTTAGAATACCCTGTACTACCCATCGATGCCTTGGTGGTACAGGGTCTTCCAACGAGGACTGAACAGGGGCTCATTTTTGAGCTTCCTTGTATTTAAAGAAAAATCCAAAATAGCCAATCGATGTACTTTTTCCTGCAGAATTCAAAAATGAAACCAAAAATTTATTTGAACCAGAAACAAAAGAGTTACGCTATGGATAAGGTGTTTTTTAAATGGAACATAGCTTTTTTTATACGATTTTTGGAACGAGTGATTTTTTTTTGTCCGTTCTGATTAAAATATTTAATATTGTGACAGCTATTTTTATTAAATTTTAATGTTTTATCCAGTATAATTTAACTTTAACCTGTTTGAAACATACACTAGGTAATAAAGGTATAATCACCTTTGAATCCTTCAAAGTCAAAAAATTTGACAAATTTACTATAATATTGCCGAAATGAAATATTCATTAGATGAGAGATTGCAGATTGTTATCTTGTTCTACAAATGCCAAGAAAATGCAAGAGAAGCAAGGAGAAGATTTATTGCAAATTTTCACAGAAATATATCCGTCAATACTATTCTAAGGATAAAGAACCTATTTGAGGAAAATAAAACATTACATGACAGAAAAAGAAATCGAACTCTATACTAATTTAAAAAAAAAACATTAATAATTTAATTGTTCAATGTGACCTCCGTTGTTCTCGAAACATGTGCGATAACCTCTTTGTAGCCTTTCCAAACTTGCTGTTATACTGTGATTTTCCTGGTTAAGGCGATTTATTTCATCCACAATTTTCTGCATGATCTCTTCAATATCGTGGTTTCGCTGCTTGTATACCACGTTCTTTAAATGGCCCCAAAGAAATGTGTCTAATATTGACAAATCGGGACTATTGGGTGGCCAAGCATAGGTTCCATTTCTACCAATCCATTCTTCATGGCGTCCGTTTAAATATTGAGTAACCTCACGCACGGCATGCGGAGGGGCCCCATCATGTTGCCAAATTAAATTTTGATATTCTTCCAATGGTAAATCTTCCAAAAAGTTCTCAATTTCGTTTTCTAAGACTCGTAGTATCTCTGTCCATTTAAAGTCCCGTTAAAAAATATTGGTCCCAAAATTCTATTATTTTTTATGCAACACCAAACATGGATTGAAGTCCTTCCTTGAAATTTAATTGTCTGAAATTTTCTTGGATTTCCAACGGCCCAGTGATGATTATTATGTCTATTGAAAACCCCCGATGTTGTGAATGTGGCTTCGTCAGTCCATAAGATATTTCTGAATAAATTAGGGTCTTCGTTTTCTTTCCGAATCACAATTTGGGAAACAAATTGGAAGCGAAGTTCTTTTTGTGCCGGTGTTAGAGAAGTGGAAGAATATGATGAGACTTAAATTTATGATTTCTTAAAGTCCTGTGAACAGTTCCTTGGGTAACTATTCTGCGTTTTACACCGCCGCCGTATTGAACGTCCCGAACTGCGTCCGAAATTGATTTGGTTGGATTCAGTCGAAAATAATTCACAATGGCACGGTCTCGATTTCTATTCCTTTCTGGATTTCTTTTTCTGTCATGTAATGTTTTATTTTCCTCAAATAGGTTCTTTATCCTTAGAATAGTATTGACGGATATATTTCTGTGATGATTCACCTCACTTTTATTAAACCAATCAAAACGCTCATTTTCATAGCAACCACCTTGGTAACGGTCGTCTTACCCGATAAGACTACCGCTAGCTCGAAAAGACGCTTTCGAAAAGACGCTTGTAGCTTTTTTACTTAAATAAAAAATTAGTAACACCTCTAACTTGTATATTTACCTTTATCAGACGGCCTTCATTTTTATGTTCAGTAAATTATCCAATAAAATACACCTCTAGAGGCGGTTTCTTATCTTCATACCTTCGTTTTTCACTCGAAAATCGATTTTCCAAGAAAATTTTCACTCAATGTAATTTTTACTTATAATCAAAGATAAGACCCTCGAGCTAAAGCTCTCGGGATCATATCAGATTATAAGTAAAAATTACATTTCGTAAAAATTTGTCAGAAAATCGATTTCTTGTTAAAAACATCGGTATTACCGATAAGACGCCTCCTCTATCGGTGTATTACTGTTGAAAATTTGCAATAAATCTTCTCCTTGCTTTTCTTGCATTTTCTTGGCATTTGTAGAACAAGATAACAATCTGCAATCTCTCATCTAATGAATATTTCATTTCGGCAATATTATAGTAAATTTGTCAAATTTTTTGACTTTGAAGGATTCAAAGGTGATTATACCTTTATTACCTAGTGTATGTTTCAAACAGGTTAAAGTTAAATTATACTGGATAAAACATTAAAATTTAATAAAAATAGCTGTCACAATATTAAATATTTTAATCAGAACGGACAAAAAAAAAATCACTCGTTCCAAAAATCGTATAAAAAAAGCTATGTTCCATTTAAAAAACACCTTATCCATAGCGTAACTCTTTTTGTTTCTGGTTCAAATAAATTTTTGGTTTCATTTTTGAATTCTGCAGGAAAAAGTACATCGATTGGCTATTTTGGATTTTTCTTTAAATACAAGGAAGCTCAAAAATGAGCCCCTGTTCAGTCCTCGTTGGAAGACCCTGTACATTGTAAAGTACACAAAATACCATCAAATTTTAACATTATCTTCAGGTGGCGCACTGACCCCAAAATTTTGCAAATAGTGATTTTTTTGTCAAATATTGCATGTAGGCACGCACCTCTGGTTATCTAGTTTAACATCAAGAACACATCCCCTCTACCAAAGGGGTTGCCTTCACTTCACTGCAGTCACTTAGTTAGTCACTTTAGGGCGGAGCGCACGCACATTTGTTGAAATAATCGCGCGAACTTCATTTTGATCGCTCAGTGAAATGCCTAAAACAAGAAAGGATTCGTCGTGTTCCGTATTTGGTTGCCCAGAAAAAGTTTAAAGACATTGTGTGAATGAATGAAATGACTTGCTTTGGCTATCTAATGAAAAAGATCCGGTATGTGAAATAATTGCAACTGATTTGATAAAACTGTGGAATAGAGCCTCTATTCCTATTATATGTCGACAACATATTTTAAGTAGACTTACCAGTTACTATCAGAAATACAAAAAAATGAAGAAACGTCGAGTAGCTAAAAATAAAACTGAGTTTTACGAAGATCCAGCGAGAAATCTCTTTGACATTGCTATGTGCCAATGCATTTGTGCCGATTTCTGTAAATGTTCAGTAAAAATACCTAAAAATGAACTGGAATTCTTGCAAGATCAAAGGGAAAGCCGCAAAATGTATATCGGCACTATAGATGTAGAAACAACCAAAGTTTTGGAGCGCAGACAATTAAGACTGGAAAAAAGAATAAATTTCTTCAAAAGCAATCTGTTGAGCAAACGTTTAGCCCCTCTACATTGACTGCAGCAGGTGCAGAGACCTCGGATGATAGCGATAGCTTGTCAGGTAGCAAACAAAATCCAGATTTTCATACTACACTTTCATTGGATGCCCCCTCAACCTCCACTTCAAAAATACAAGCAAAGCAGATGAGGCATCGATTAGAAAATCTTGCCACTGCATGTGACAGGACTGGTGTCTCCGACAGATCAGCATCAATAATTGCCAGTGCAGTCCTTCAAGACGTTGGCTTGGATTTTAAAGCGAAATTCTTCAAAAGTAATGGATAGAAGTAAATTACGACGAGAGCACCAGAAAATCCGGGAAGATTTGCAGAGTTCGTGGTCGGTGAGTCATGACAATAAAATTACTGGTTTATACTTTGACGGTCGGAAAGACAGGACCATCGTTCAAGAAAAACGTGGTGTTAAGTACCACAGAAAAACAATTACAGAAGAGCATATTGTTTTAGTTTCCGAGCCAGAATCTCAGTACATTGGCCACGTCACGCCTACTTCTGGAACCGCTAATTCTATAAAAAAATAGCATTATGCAGTTTCTAAACTTGAATTTCGGGAATATATCGACCATTGTTGCTATTGGATGCGACGGAACTAAAGTTAACACGGACTTTAAGATTGCATTAATAGAAAGGCAGTTAAATCGACCATTACATTGGTTCATATGCTTGTTGCATGCTAACGAATTACCACTGCGTCATCTATTCAACACTTTAGACGGCTATACGTCAGGGCCCAATACGTTCGCAGGAGTCACAGGTAAGATCTTGCAGCACTGTGAAGACTTACCTGTGGTGGAATTTGAGAAGATTGAGAGCTGATATTGACGCGACCATTTTATGCCCTAATCAAAAATATCTCCTTCAAATTATTTGTCTAGCTGTTACACAAGGTAGCGTGTCATCTGACTTGGCTAATAGGCAACCCGGAAGGCTGACACACTCTCGCTGGCTAACCTGTGCAAGCATAATATTGAGACTATATGTGGCCACAAAATCCTCATCGGAAAGTCTGGTAGAGCTTGCTACGTTCGTAATAAAAGTGTAGGCGCTAACATGGTTCAGCAAACGAAACTCTCATGCAAATACGGTCCAGATCATACCCCGACCATGATAAAAAGATGCTCTTATTTGAAGGATGACCTGAAAACAATTGCGTTTCGAATAATACAGCGAAACTCTTTCTTCGCATATTCAGCGCGAAAAACTACAAAGGCAAAGAAAGTAAGAGATTTTAGTTCCGAAATTGAACTTTGAAGGAAACTACTATTATGACTTGATATACTGGACAACAGAAAATTTATTCGAGCCGCCATTCAGTTCAAAATATAGTGACAGTGAAATATGGCACAAAATTATGAGTGAAAATATAAATATTTGTATTGAAAAGTTTCCTTGTCACAACCAAACTGTGGAGAGAGCCATACAACTGGTTACTGATGCAAGTTCGGCGGTTTGTGGAACTGCAGCGCGTGATGGATACATCCGAGCAAGAAGAAAATCTAGACAAGAAATACCAACATTCAACACAAAGTCTCAGTTTTTCTCCGAAGTTCAACGAGCTACCCCGCATGCAGATGATATGACTGAAAGCTGAAATGATAAGAACGTGTTTTAATCTTGTAATTCTTTGCCCTTTTAGTTTAAATAATAAAGGTAAAGTGGATAAACATATTACTTTTATTTATTTAAATATTTGTAAAATGTCAGTCCTTTTCCATATTACAAGTCTTCTGCGCAACCAGAAAATGACAAGGAAAAAAATAAAATTTTATATATTTCAGCAGCTATTTATCCATAGCAACGTTTAGCAATACAGGGTTAATGATATTCGACAAAACAAATTTTTGGCCCCATTTCATTCCACCCTATTCCTGGTCCCCCACTTTGTTTTAATGTGTCTATTTCATTGATGAATCCTTTGGAAGGTTTTTCTATCAGGAATATTACGGTCGGGAGATCGTAATATGATACTGATAGCGTTTTTCAAAGTGATGCAAATTTTGCCTAGGTAAGCTACAAGAAGAAAAATTTCCAAAAATTGTTTTTGTTGCCACGAAAACGTTTCAAAATTTCGTGAATGACATTACTTACCACTAACTGCAACAAACTTGAATAAAACAGGAGAATCATTTGCGAGACTCAATTTTCTCTTGAATAATATTCCATATAATTATATCACGAGAAAATGAACATTAAACACTAAAATATTCAAACGATTATGACCTAACCCAACAAAATATTGTTCAGGTAACTATTTTCCAGTATAAAATAATCTAGTTATGTAGTCAGAATAATTGACTGCGATAAAAAAATTTTCAGGATCTCGAAACTCCATCAATTTATTGACAATATTTAAATTGGCTCTTGAACGGGCAATATTATTGCCAATATCATAGTCAATGTCGCAAATATTGATAATTTTAATGATCGTGTACGGGCCGCTTTCTGCTTATTTAGGTGTATTTATAATAATAATTATTGATCCTGATGACAGATTGATTTCCCTAGAAGATACGCCCCTGAAGTAGTAACTCTATGTAAGGACGAATATTATAAATTGATATTATGATGAATATTTATGCTTTATTATATGACGCGACATTAAAATAAATCATGGTAATTTCAATCCAGAAGTCTGATTTTTATGAAGTGCTAAATACTGCAAATTCTTCAACACGTTTTAAATATTTTAATTGGCGGTGCATATTTATGAATAAAGATGATTTATTAAATTATAAAAGTTACATTATATAGAACATTCTAAAATGGTAAAAAGATAAAGTACACAGAGAATGCCACTTTATCTACTATTGCCGAAAGTAAATAGTATAAAATATTTATAACAATAGTTGTTATAAATCATACGTTTTTAGAAAGTAAACTTTATAAAGTTAGCACTAGGGATATTGGATGTGCTTGCTTTAACGGGCATAAATTTCCAAATAAATATTAAATGATGGAAAATATCGCCTACAGTTGATGCAAAATAAAAACCGATGCACGTCATCAATCAGCTGATATGTATTTGTAAATCCGTAAGAAAATACGAGGACATTAAATTTGGGCAAAAATATTAAAACTTTATGCGATATTGAATTTACTACAAACTTAAAGTATTCTTCTTTGATACGAACCCACTTATAGCAAATATTTTGTTTATTTAAGCCGTAAAAATTAATATATTGGTTTGACGTTTCATGCAAAACTAACCTTAATTATTCCGTGGTTTCGTATTGAACGTCTATTTTCAAACAAAAACTTCAGATCTTTTCATAAATAGCATTAAAAAAATGTTCTATTAAGAGAAACAGAAGTGCACATACATATCTCTGTCGATTACGTTGTTTACTATTTGCGAAAAATGATGAAGCATTTAAATAGTCAGTGCAAAGAGCTGCCCTAAATTTGAATATTTCCACTGTAAGCGCAATTTCAATAACAGTTACAAATTATTAGAATCACCTTAAAACAAAAGTTCTAATTCAAAGAGAGTTGTAAATGTGTGAAGATTGGATATAAGTTCTATCCGTGACACTATTTATGGAAGGTACGAAACAAGTAAGTGGTATTATTTTAAAATTATAATATTTTACATCGGTTATTCATGCTATAACTTTTTTTAGAACATCTTGTACCTTTGACAAATTTAGGTACGAAATTAAAAGACAGACAACTGTTTGATGGTCGTCTTAACTCTTTAAGGAAATAGGCTTCGGATGAAAAAAAGATGAACCGAGGCGAGGGCTCATGTAACTTCCCATGTAGCTTTCAAGCGACTGGTATTGTTGAAAGAATATATGAAAGAGAAATAAGCATTCTTGTACCAATTCGTTTTCTTGGATGAACATGGATTTTTCAGAATGGTACCATTATGATTATTGGTCGATCTTGACAAGATGAAAATAAAAGAAGTGTTAGATCTACTAAAGTTGATGGTCAATGGTATTATGCAGTAAACAAATATATAAACTATGGGAAATTTTTATATATTTATCTTGTTTTTATGAAAAACAAATTGAGTAATTCCCTCACTCGGATATTTTGGTTACAAGCTGGCAACACTGTCGATAACTGACGTCACTCTAAGGGTATGACGTGCATCGGTTCTTGTTTTGCATTAAGTATACATAAAATTATATAGCAAGCAGCCAGCAGAAGGAAAAATAAATTTATTCTCTTTAAAATATGAAAATAACTAAATGACTAAGAATCAAGAAATCATAGTTTTTTCAAGAATACAACGAATAATGTAACTAATAATGTAAAAAATATATTATGTATAAGAATTTAAGTAGATAGGAAAAAAGGTGTAAATTAAGTTAAATTTTGAAAGAAGCAAGGTAGTAATCTCTTTCAAAACATATCGGCGATTTAAGGCCCATACGGTTAGGTTCGGTCAGGTTACTTAAGTGCTCTAGATCGTCAACTGCATATTAACATTTTGGTACAGTGTTTTAAGTAGTAGTCAATGTTTACCTTAATTCAGCAAATAGGTTTCAAAATTAAAATTTTGAAAGGTTTTTCAATTCAATTCAATTGCCAGATTGGCATAGATCATAAGGCGACTGATATGTCGCTTGGGGTACTGCCAGGCACAATAAAGAGGACAATTTCAACACTTAATTAAATAGCTTATTTAATTTTTAAAATTTTTTTTAAATTAAAAATACTTTTAAAAAATTTTTTTTCCCTGTAGCTACGAAACTATCAATTTTAGGCCCTAAGTGTGTTTTATGTTTTTGAAATCAGCTGTTCTTGGAGATTACAGATCTGAACTAAAATATAGGGGTTTCCATTTAAAAAAATCGCCAATAATGTCATATCTACTATACTACATGAGTTACCCTGTATAATAAATTTATAAGTCAAAATATGCGCAATTATTAGTATATTATAAACGAAGGTTTAGGCAGCTATCATCATTGCCAGAGCGGCAAGTTTAAATCACGAGAAGCGGAGCGACGAGGGATATAAGACGCGAGGGCTATAAGCTGTCTAAACCGTGGTTAATATAATATTTTTTCCACTACTACAAACTTTTATAAGACATTTTGCTCATTTATGTCATCAGATTTCACGAGTTTTCCGTTTTTTTAAAAAATGAGCGAAGAAAATGTTAGTGATATTATTATGTGTACACCTCCAGAATTAAGAATGGAAGCAGAAAAAATGTTGATTTTATCGATATCTTACAATATTGTCAACTAAACCACTGTATAGCTAGAATTTTTAACCACGCGCTGAGGTTCTGTTCCACTGTACACCGAATCTAGGTCAAGTGTATGCAAACCTCAGCACGTTTTAGAGTATAAATACGCGGATCTCAAGATGATCAGGCACCGGTGTTCATAGCCTGGTCACCTCCTAACACACTTATCCCAGGTACTCGCAAATGACCCTTGAGGTGCTGCGTGGCGCCTGATTCCCTACAAACCTCCCTCTTATCCCAGGTACTCGCAATTGACCTTAGGGTGCTGCGTGCCGCCTGACTTCTACGTAACGCCCCACAGTATGCTGGTCGACTGCCTATAAGGAATTATAATTATGGAAGTTAAATAAAGAAGCTCTATGTAAAGTACTCCAATCGTTTTCCTGTGTCTACTACCCCAATACCCAGACACGTAACATAGTGGAGACCCAATGGTTAACGTGACATGGTGGAGGCGCCTCTCTCTTCCCGGGCCGTCTAATCGGCCTATTAGACGACACACCTGCAATATGTATAGAAGCAATCACGACGAGGAGTCCAGTTACCCCCAACCACCCCTAACAGAAGTAGAAGCTGACAATTTGGTTACGAAGAAAAGAAAAGTCAAAGACCAATTTGAACAGGACGGAGCCACCTCATCCTGGAAGCCGCCCTATCAACATGCGAGACACGGTCAATTAGCAGCGAGGCCAAAGGACCAACCACCCCGAACAATGAACATCACACCGCGAGGAAGCCATCTACATTCATAGAGGCAGGACCAAGGGATGACCAGGAGGACGCCGGTCAACAATCATCAGCCAGAAACATCACTGAAGAAGAAGAAAGGGCACTAATGGATTTTCAAACAGCAGCCAACAAGGTGGTGCTAAACGGGCACTACCAGATATGGCCAAGTATCTATCCCCGCCAAGTAAGCGATCAGAATTGGACCAATGGGCATTAAACGCAGAAACCATCCATTAGCCGGTCGCAGAGAGCCACGGATAATTTAGAAGGGTATGGAAATATTAGTTTATTCATTTTTATGATATCTGATTTTAGGCCCTTGAAGAGTGTTTTTTTTCGTATTATAACATTTAACTTAATTTGGTCTTGTTTACAAAAGGTTAATTAATTATTGTTTTAAAATTGTAGCAAGGTGTTTGATTTATTTTAATAACAAAAATGCTGATGATTGTTTATAACTTTTATTTTAGGTAACATACTATTAGTAAACAATTTAAAGGTGTTTATAGCTACGGAGTGCTTAATCCTTGAGAGTATTTTGTGTAATTTGAATTTTAATATTAAAGGCGTTATTTTTCAGGACTGTACATAATATTTGCAAAGGTTTTTCTAGGTTTGGTCATACTGCAAGTTACTTAAATTTTTACGTTTTTTTAGCTGTGCGTATAGGATGAAACGTGTATGGAGTGGAAGCGATTTGATGAATGGAAAATAGTGACAGGCAGGGTAAAACAGTACTTGTTCGGAGCATAACTGCTCAGAGCGTCAAATTTTGTGTCCTGGTTTGCGACGCTCAGGACAGCAAACTTTTTGTGGTTTTTAGGTTGGCCACCGCAGTCTTGCATCCCAGTAGAAGAGATTTCCCAGTTTGTTTAATGTTTTTGAAAGTACGATAGAAAGTTTATGAATATAGTTGTGTTTAAATGATAAAGACGATGAAGCAGTAGTTCTCAACCATATGGTGCATTTGGATATATGTTTTTTTTAAGAGGTTTTTAGGTACAGCCCCGTTGAGGCAGAGGTAAACCTACGCGCAGAACCAATGTGAGTCAAGGCGTAGAAGAAGTTGTTCCCAACCATTAGGTGCGGTTGGAGATATGGGTTTTAAGAGTTTTTTAGGTACAGCCCCGTAGAGGCAGAACAGCATAAAGGCAATCCAAGGGTAGAGGAGCCATGCTGTTAGCTGAGGAAGTGGTCTTCAGTAGAGTCGAAGTAATTTAGGTACTGACGCAAGCAGGCGTCAAAGAAAGAAGTTTTTCCAAATGAAAAAAGTTGAGAATGTATGTGATAAATGTGTCTTTTTTCGTTGAAAGATTGATATTTGTTTAAAATTAATGATGTAAATAATATTTAATTTTCAGACAGAATTTCAGGAACATTTCTTTATTTGATTTTACCGTGTGTTGCAGTATGGCCATCCATGATATTTTTACATTGAATTTTATATATTTTTTTAATTTTATTATTATAGTAGAAGTTCGTAACATAAATGATTGCGAATATATAGTTATTAGACCATAAACGATTAAGATGAGATACTGCATGATGTTTTTCTCTTTGTTCCATGTAACACCCACGTCTCCACCAGTTGGCAGGACAGACAACGGAGGAGCCGGCAACGGGTCAAGCAACAGGCACTGAGCATACAAATCGGAACCAAAAACAATGCTAGTTACCAGAGACGATGTTAGAAAAAACAGACAGGGCCGGCTCGAAGTCAAGCGAACTGGTGGAACGGGATGAAAAAACAAAGAAAGAAGTAAAGAGGCAAAAGAAAAACTTTGAAGAAATATTTGGTTTAAAGATGGTATTGTAATATAATTGTAACAATGTATAAGGTGATCAGCATACTTCGAGCATTGGGGTCCAATGCTTATCGGAGGAGGGGCATGTCAACTAAACCACTGTATAGCTAGAATTTTTAACCACGCGCTGAGGTTCTGTTCCACTGTACACCGAATCTAGGTCAAGTGTATGCAAACCTCAGCACGTTTTAGAGTATAAATACGCGGATCTCAAGATGATCAGGCACCGGTGTTCATAGCCTGGTCACCTCCTAACACACTTATCCCAGGTACTCGCAAATGACCCTTGAGGTGCTGCGTGCCGCCTGATTCCCTACAAACCTCCCTCTTATCCCAGGTACTCGCAATTGACCTTAGGGTGCTGCGTGCCGCCTGACTTCTACGTAATGCCCCACAGTATGCTGGTCGACTGCCTATAAGGAATTATAATTATGGAAGTTAAATAAAGAAGCTCTATGTAAAGTACTCCAATCGTTTTCCTGTGTCTACTACCCCAATACCCAGACACGTAACATAGTGGAGACCCAATGGTTAACGTGACAATATCAAGCATCTCTAATAATCTAATATGTGTTGATAATTATCTGGTTGCCTAACCACAAGAAATCACCTTTCAGGTTTTTCATATTTATGAATAGTGATTTAAATAACTGGTTTTCACAAAACCAACTTTACCTTAAATCCTCAAAAACGAATATGATTCGTTTTCATAACAGGCAGAAGGAGTGTAAGGCAATCAATGTTTGCGTGGATGGCTCCCCAATTGAAAGTACGGAGCATGTGAAGTTTTTGGGAGTTTACATTGATCGCCATTTGAACTGGAAGGTTCACTGTCGTTCAATTGTGTCGAAGCTTAGTTCTTTAACTTATTTATTTTTCAACTTGAGATCAATGCTGAATCAAAATCAGCTTTTAAGTATGTATTATGCCCAGGTCGATTCCAGACTGCGTTATGGTGTTTGCTTGTGGGGGAACTCCTCCCTGGTCACTGATGTACTGTTGGCACAAAAGAGAATAATCCGATGTATATTTGGAATCTCGACAAAAACATCCTGTCGAGAATATTTTAAAAAATTTAAAATTTTAACTGTCGTGTCACTATTTGTACTTGAAATGTGTATTTATATTTTTAAAAACAAAAATAGTTTTATACGTATTGCGGAATATCATAATTTAAATACTAGACAAAAAAATAAATATTATGTACCGTTTTCTAGGGTGAAAGTGTCAAATGATACGCCGAACTGTTTAGGATTAAGACTATTTAACAAGTTACCTTATGATATAAGAGAAGAACAAAACTTTAATATTTTTAGGAGAAAATTAAAAGACTTATTGGCAAATGAATGTTTATATAGTATAGATCAATTTATAATCAATTTGTGATAGTTTTTAGTGTTGTAATTTTGTAATTTTGTGACGACTCCTATACTGATTGAATTCAGTCAACAGGCAAATAAATGTATTTTATTTTATTTTTATTTTAATTCATGTTGTGAAATTAAAAAATCAAGTTACCTGCGTTCAAATAGATTCTTGAAGATCGGTCAATAATGGATTTCAATGCCTTATTATTGGCCCTGGTCAATAGTAACTTATAAGGTAGAGAAAAACGATTTCTAACGTTAATAATCGGTCAATAATGGCGATGTTATAGGTAGTAGTGGAAAAAAATAATTATATACGTGTCCGAGGATTTTTATGAAATGTTTTTAGATAATTAAATAATGAATTTGTTCCTTACTTTATGCACACACTGTATAGAGATAAAATTTTTAGTCGCTTGCTTGTGACCGTTGGTGTTTGTCACACTTGACCATTCTTGACTATTTAATAAGAATTTGAATTTATTTATGTCTAGTTTCGTTTTAGCATTGAGGTGACTTTTAGCTTGGTTACTAATGTTATTCAATGTTTTTTCCGTACTCACATGAAGCATAGTTGGACTATGATCTGTTATATGAATGTCTAATACAAATGAGTTGAGTTTTAAATGCTGTGGTTTCATTTTCTGATTTACAAATATATTTTAGTATGTAGTAGTATTTGTTCCAACACAGGTAACAGAATCCATGTAGGATATGTATCCAGGTCCAGCCATGGAAGATACACAGTAAACAATTGAGTGTTAAATTTAACACTCAATAGGGTATATTAACCAATCAGTATATCTTGTAAAAAAAGACATTTTTGAATGTTTTTTTTTACTTTTTGATGTGTGTAAATTAAACTCACAGATTGTCGACCTATCCTTCTAGGGTGTAAAAAAAATGATGAGAGGTGTAAGTAAACCAATTTTTAATGGTAATTTGTGATTATTAAGTGAAAATATCATATTTTTGTAGTGTAAATTTTATTTTCTTTGGGTGTAACTTTACTATAGTGAGTGTAATAAAATAATCTACCCAGGGCTAGAATACTTTCCACTTTGTTTAAGTCATTTAACCCCGTTTCAAACTAACCGAGCGTTTATAATTAAAATGTAAAAAATTATGCATTCAAGATGTTTTACATTATTAACCTCTACTTAGTTTGATACACGATTGAATGACTTAATCAAAGCCGAAAGTAGTAGCCCCTAATATACAGGGTGGCCAATTAGTACGACAAAGGTCAATATCTCCTGTACCATTTAAGATATCGGAAAACTTTTGACAAAGCTTATTAACGGTTAAGAGATGCATCTTTTAAAATTATTTTCGTCTATACAGGGTGCTCCAAAATAGCGGCACGGTAGAAATTTTATATTTTTTAAATGGAACACCCTGTATATATTTACATATTTTAATTTGCCGTAAATTACTGTACATAGCACCGTAATTATTTATACACAGTTTTGCAAAGTTGCCGAATAGATGGGAAAATCCCTTAAATTTGTGAAAAAACATCGTTCAATAAAATGTGTAGTATTTTTTAACTTATTATAATTGGAAATAAAATATTTTTATAATGGAAAGAGAAGTGTTGACAGAACTCGCCTAGGGTAAAATAAATTAATATTTTTGTACAGGGTGATTTCTACGGACATGCCAACTTTACGAACTTCAAACCTAATTTTCTCATTTTTTTCAAATGAAACACCCTATATTTGATTACTTTGACTTGTAGGGATTTTCATCCTCTTTAACTTTTGTTAAGGTCTTTTCATGCCTATCTCTACAAATATTGGTCGTATTTCAGTTTTTGTCTAAAACTCTGGCAAAAAACTGAATGTATTTTACCATTGTCGTTTTTCTAGTTACCTATGACATAGAAAATAAAAACAAACGTTCTTGTTTAAAATGAAACGTCAGTTTCTTTGTAATATAATGACAATTATAGTGATTTGGTAAGCTATTCTTCAAAAATTAATAAAAATGGATTTTTCAAATGTCGAAATGGTGGATATGGTTTTTGTATTAGGAGTTAGCGACAAAAATTGCTTGTTAGCTATGAGGATATGTCAAGAAAGATATCCAAACCGAAGACAACCCAGTAGAAGGGCGTTTGAAAAAGTAAAGGAGCGTTTTCAAACAACGGGGAGTGTAGCCTATAAAAAAACAAGAAAGAATAAAACGTGTTTTAACGGAAGAAAATCAATTAAATGTTCTTTTAACAGTCACTGAAAATCCACACATTGTCCAACGAAATATTTCCGACCAATTAGATATTCGCCGTTCATCGATTCAGAACATACTGAAAACAAACAAAATGCATCCTTACCATATCCAGTTACTGCAGGAACTAAATGAAGGAGATTTTCAAAAGAGAATATATTTTTGTGAATGGACGCGGGAAAAAATGAGACAACAACAAAATTTTGCACATTTAGTATTCTTTTGTGATGAAGCAACATTTCATAAAAATGGAAACGTGAATAGGCATAATTTTCACTATTATGCTACAAGCAATCCCTATTTTATAAGAACCCATTCACAAAACAGATGGTCCTTAAACGTTTGGGGAGGAGTTGTAGGAGACTATGTTATTGGATCGCATTTTTTTGAGGAAAAAGTAACTGGACAAGTATATTTGAACTTCTTACAAAACGATTTACCACAATTAATGGCTCAGATACCGAATGAAATTCGTGAACGTCTTTGGTTTTTACATGATGGAGCCCCCGTGCATTATACAGGACCTGTTACTAACTTTTTAAATGAAACATATGGGCAGCAGTGGATTGGAAGAGGAGCGCCCGTACCATGGCCGGCTAGATCACCAGATCTAACAAAAATGAATTTCAGTGTATGGGGATTTGTAAAGGATCAGGTATATAAAATACCCCCACTACAAGAGATGATATGAAAATTCGTATTAGAAACTGTTATCAAACTGTAACTCGGGAAATGTGTAGAAACATGACTCAATTCTTTTGAAAAACGTATAGAATTGTGTATTTAAGTTAATGGGAGCCACTTTGAACAATTAATTAGGTAATTTTAAATCAATTAATTTAAATTTTAAAAATTGTCCTCAAGCTTAAATCGGTAAAAAACTTAAATCTAAAAATTGTTTCGAGTTAATTATTTATGTAAATTAATAGAAAAACTACAAAACTGACGTTTGTTTTTATTTTCTATGTCATAGGTAACTAGAAAAACGACAACGGTAAAATACATTCAGTTTTTTGCTAGAGTTTAGACAAAAACTGAAATACGACCAATATTTGTAGAGATAGGCATGAAAAGACCTTAACAAAAGTTAAAGAGGATGAAAATCCCTACAAGTCAAAGTAATCAAATACAGGGTGTTTTATTTGAAAAAAATGAGAAAATTAGGTTTAAAGTTCGTAAATTTGGCATGTCCGTAGAAATCACCCTGTACAAAAATATGAATTTATTTTACCCTAGGCGAGTTCTGCCAACACTTCTCTTTCCATTAAAAAAATATTTTGTTTCCAATTATAATAAGTTAAGAAATACTACACATTTTATTGAACGATGTTTTTTCACAAATTAAAGGGATTTTCCCATCTATTCGGCAACGTTGCAAAAATGTGTATAAATAATTATGGTGCTATGTACAGTAATTTACGGCAAATTAAAATATGTAAATATATACAGGGTGTTCCATTTAAAAAATATAAAATTTCTACCGTGCCGCTTTTTTGGAGCACCCTGTATAGACGAAAATAATTTTAAAAGATGCACCTTTTAACCTTTAATAAGCTTCGTCAAAAGTTTTCCGCTATCTTTAATGGTACAGGAGATATTTACCTTTGTCGTACTAATTGGCCACCCTGTATATAAATCTTCAGATCGCTTGGAAAAGGTTTGTTAAATGAATGAAAATATTGAGTATTATTTATCGTTTATTTATAAACAAAATGATGGTTACAAAAGAACTGGAAAACCCTGTGATTTTTTTTACACTTATTATTATAAACAGTTGAACAAAATAACACACCTATTATATAGTTTAACAATTTAGTAAATTAAATATACATATATCTACGTTCAATGTACCTCACTGTTAAGCTTAACAAAACAAATAACATAATAAATATAGGTATATTTAGAACACTAAACAACTAAATAGAAGTATGCTTTGGAACAATATAAACGAATGAAAATGACGAGTATTATATTAATCATATATTTATTTAGAGATATATGAAGTAAAATATGTAGGTAGATACCTAAGTATTTATATAAAAAAGGAATACATTTATATTATAAGCTTATATGAGAATAATTTATAAGCTAAAGGGAAAACTGCAACATTGTAAATACCAACTTAGTTTCTTAAAAATGGCGTACTTATTAGTAAGGTTTCTATTAAATTTCGTTAACATGCTTACCCAATCTAACAAGATCCTCATAAGAGGCAGTCTTATTTGGCACTTTACAGAACTTTGCTTTGTTTCTATATTTTAATTTAAATATAACATTATTCTATATCACGTTCAAAGAGCACAATCAGACTGACTTGAAAGTTGAATTTGCATGTAGCGTCGGCGTCATGTGTCAATTCCTAGAATTTCACACCACTTGTTACCGCCTGTCTTTTCGGTAATACGGGTTTAGGTATTTTTACCCGGGGCCGTGTAAAAAAGCGATTAAAATAGTATATTAAAGTACATGTTTATAAAGCATCATGTTATAGCACGCGTCCTTGTTAAAAAACGAGACGCTTGCGGCGAGTTTTTTAACGGGACAAGTGCTCTAACTGCTTTATAAAACACGTACTTTATACTATTTTTTCTATTTTGTTTTTTTTTTTTAATAAGAAAATACATATTTAAAATGAAAATCAACCCTTCAAATTTTGTAAATTTGTATGTCTAAATTCTATGTTGGTAATACTATAAATTTACTTTTATCATAGTAGCCTTGAAAATAAATAATATTTTCTTTGTGTCATTGTCACGAAATTTGTGTTTTAATATTTCATAAAGTTGTTCATAATTATAATTAAAAAAATATGGAGCATGATAATCTAAGTTCAACTCCCCCTGAGTTAAGGGATATTGCTAATAAAACGATAAATCAACTTTTATCAGAGAAATCCCGAAAACTTTCTTTTCTCATGGATCACAATAACAGGAAACGTCAGACGGCAACAGAATAAAACATTTAAATATTACCAATGCCAACCTTTAAAAAATAAAAAAACGGTGCCGAAACAGATCTGTTTCGATACTGAAAACGGCGTCGAAACAGATTTCTTATGAAACAAAATTAGAAAAAATAAGTTTTTCACTCAATTTGTTAAAATAACTTTCTAGCAGGGTTCAATTACACGCTAATATGGTGTTATTAATTGTCATTGTATTTAATTTTCCTGATAGAGTAGATAGAGTGTAAAATGATAATTAAAAAATTAACTTTTTAGGGAGTTAAATTCATAGGCAAATTTAATACAACAACTTTGGTCCCATATGAGTGTAAAAATGTGGTAAATTATGTTGATCCGGGTGTTAAAATTAACACTACTTTTTTTCACCACTCCTGAAATGATCTTTACCAGGTGGATATTTTTTACTGTGTAGGTAGTATACTACGTCATTGTCATTTATATTTTAAATGTCTATATTGGTATCACCCATAAAGATTTCCACATTGTTATTGGCGTTTGTACGTAGATAGTATAGTCATTTATGTCACTAATAAAAGTATCTTTCAAAATTGGTGGTGGTTTGCCGGTGAGATTTTATCCCTTTAAAATGCGTTAAGGTTAGACTAATAATGGTTTTTAATGGAAAATAATGCCTAATTCTTAATTTATAACAAACAATTTTTGATGTGAAAGACTTCTATCGGATGCATACGTAACTTTCGGTAAAATTCCTTTAAATTATTGACGCCACGCGGTTTATTTGAACAAAATTACACGATTGCGTTTTCCAATTACATAGTAGATAATATTTTCTTTAAGAGAAACTTGTTGTAACCACAACTATCAGTAATGGGATATATCGAAACCTATTAAATGTATAGTGTGTCCCCGGATGTAGTACCAAACTCAGTTAACTTATATTTGATTTTTTGAGAAAAGATTTTGCTTTTAGATCTTAGGAAGTTCTACACATTGATCAAAGTCATCATTAAGTATACAGAGTGACAAGAAAGTCGCACATAATGCCTGCAACTTTTGAATTACCTCGTATACGAAAAAGTGACCTTCAGGAAAGTTGTTCAGTAAATTACTCCTCACATTTCTACCTCCATGAATTTTTTCTGTGATTTCTGGTTTAGTTGCCATAGACACCAACTTACTTTTTTTTTAATGGAACAACCTGCATATGATTGCATATTTGGATTCTACTGGGAAAAGTCTAAATTTTTTGTATTTCAAATTTTTATTTATTTAAAATTCTAACAAACTTTATAGTAACAAAATTGATAGCCTAGAAAATTGAGCAACTTAACATCGGAATACTAAACAATTGAAACCTTTTCAGTGGATCAGGAGTAGAGGAAAACGGACAGAGCGAGACCAGGTGGTGCTGGTGGTGCTGGTGGTGCAACTAACCCGGGTGGTTCGGTGGTGCGTTTTATGACCTAACCCGGGTGGTTCGGTGGTGCGTTTTATGATCTAACCCAAGTGGTGCGGTGGTGCGATTTACGACCTAACCCGGGCGGTTCGGTGGTGCGTTTTATAACCTAACCCGGGTGGTTCGGTGGTGCTGTTTACAAAATAACCCGAAATTAAACCCGACTTTTTACGACCTAACCCAAGTGCTTTCGTGAGGCGGCTTCTTATCTAACCCTAATTTGAACCTTAATATTTATGAACTGACCCGAGATAAAACCCCGACTTTTTTACGACCTAACCCGGATGCTTTCGCGAGGCGGCTTCTTATCTAACCCTAATTTGAACCTGAATATTTATGAACTGACCCGAGATAAAACCCGACCTTTTATGATTTAACCTTAGTGCAAACGCCGCTGTTAAAGCGATATAGTAAAAAAAACTCGATTAAAATTTTATCTTGTTCGCTAGACCAATTAATTTCCAAATATTATAATTAAAACATACAATCACTACACTGGCGCACCGTCAAAAATCGTGCTTGCACTATCCCAACGTACAGAGCGTCCGCTTCAGAAAATACGGTGCCGTATTTTTTGCGCCGAACGCTCTGGAGGAACACACTCCGATTTGCAAGTACATACACGCTTTGTCGCGACAAAGCTCGCCGTCAAATTACGGCCACTCTTTTGCGGTACCGCTTTGTAGGAAACCAAAGCTTTAGTGAAACGCCGCTGCCCCAGAACTCTGTCCATATTCCTCTACTGTGTTAATTTATGCGGGTAATAAAACCGACAAGGGTCGGATCAGCCTGCATACTTATAGAGGTAAAAAACCGCTTTAGAATGTTTTTGGTATATCTTTTTTAGATAATTTTGGGGGAAATAATTTACCTGAGATGCCAATTAAAAAAGCCTACATTTAATTGTATTTTAGATTCTTGAATTTTGTACATGGATTAAAAATCTACTATTTCTTGAAATTGTATACATTATGTTAGATAATTATTAATATAATGTTATTAAGACTTTGTAAATATCTGTAAAAACTGTTCTAAATCGTGTCATTTCTGAAAATTGTATACTGAGTGATTAGAATTTAGTAAAAAATTAAAAAAATGTTTTAATGTTATTAAGACCTGTGAAAATTTGTAAAACTGTACAGAATTGTATTATTTTCTGAAAATGATATACTGAGTGTTTAGAATTTAGTAAAAATTAAAAAAATGTTTTAAATTTGTTAAATCATGCGAAATCTTGTATAAAATGACTAGAACCGTTCTTAATCATGTCATTTCTGAAAATTGTATACTGAGTGTTTAGAATTTAGTAAAAAATTAAAAAAAATGTTTTAACGTCATTAAGCCCTGTGAAACTTTGTAAAAAATGACTAAAACAGTCGCAAATCGTCCTATTTTCTTAAAAGTGTATACTGAGTGTTTAGAATTTAGTAAAAATTAAAAAAAATGTTTTAAATTTGTTAAATCATGCGAAATCTTGTATAAAATGACTAGAACCGTTCTTAATCATGGCATTTCTGAAAATTGTATACTGAGTGTTTAGAATTTAGTAAAAAATTAAAAAAAAAATGTTTTAACGTTATTAAGCCCTGTGAAACTTTGTAAAAAATGACTAAAACAGTCGCAAATCGTCCTATTTTCTTAAAAGTGTATACTGAGTGTTTAGAATTTAGTAAAAATTAAAAAAAATGTTTTAAATTTGTTAAATCATGTGAAATCTTGTATAAAATGACCAGAACCGTTCTTAATCATGGCATTTCTGAAAATTGTATACTGAGTGTTTAGAATTTAGTAAAAAATATAAAAAAAAAATGTTTTAACGTTATTAAGCCCTGTGAAACTTTGTAAAAAATGACTAAAACAGTCGCAAATCGTCCTATTTTCTTAAAAGTGTATACTGAGTGTTTAGAATTTAGTAAAAATTAAAAAAAATGTTTTAAATTTGTTAAATCATGTGAAATCTTGTATAAAATGACTAGAACCGTTCTTAATCATGACATTTCTGAAAATTTTATACTGAGTGTTAAGTATTTAGTGAAATGGTGGCTATTTAGTTAATTCGTGACTTGTTTTGTACAGATTCTGTAGCATTTCTTAAGAACCGAAAAAGAAAACAGAAAAGAAAAAAATAAAAGAAAAAAACAACTCCAAGTGTCTTTGCGAACAATCGGCAATAAAATAGAGTATTTCAGTTTTTAATTTTTCGTAAATAAAAGTTGGTTAGATTAATAGTCTCTGTGAATATAATAACATAAACAAAGTGATATGCCGTAAATTTAGGAGTACAGTATAAATTATGCCTCTATTAAAATATACCGCAATAACTAACTACCAAAGGATTTTTGATATTTTGAATATATTTGATGCTCATAGCATTATCACATTTCCAAAGGCTCTAAATTTTAGAAAAATGTTCTAATAGAATACGTCTATCAATATAAAGTAAAGGTATTGTTAGGTTTTTTTAAAAAATACGACCTACAACAGTCTCTGCTACAGCATGGCTGACTCTGTAGAAACTTCTGTGAAACCATATTAATTATATCAATAATCGAGTTGTCGTTATGATAATATTTTCTCCCAATATCCGACTCCACTATCCATAAAAGTTATGTTAGAAAATTCATAATTGAGCGCATTGTAATTTTTAAAAAGAAATTCACTTCACACACAAAGATGTAGCCATTCAATCCATGAAAATAATGCAAGTCAGTATGCGTATGTTATGGCTAACTGTTTAAATGTCTATTCCTTCCACGTTTATCGGAAGAAATACTTTTTTATACTAGTATTTTAGTTGAAAATAAGATCATAAATCATCTATACAAAACAAGCGTCCCTTATGGATTTGAACGAAAATCATAGATTCGACTATTTTCATGAAAAATAAATATAAGTACGGAATAATGCAGGAAGATTATCTATTTTCTTGGTTTAGAAAGTGATGTAGTTAAGATTTATAACTTAGGAATAAATAAATTATTATTAATCTTTTCGACCTATTTCTCTTACATATTTAATTTCTTTGATAGTAAGAACTAATCTTTTTATTTTACAAAGTAAAAAAAAAGCTAAAGATCGGCGTTGTCAGTCAGGTATAAGAACTGATTTAACACGATGGTTTTTGTACAAACGTTCACATACAATTGTATGCTTTTTAACCGATTGTGTTGGAAAAAATGACGATTTATAGATTAGATATTTAGACGAAGAGCTAACCTTCTCAATAAACTATTGATTATTGCCCTGCTAGCTAGACAACACTTTTTATGTTAGTCAAAAAAAAAATTTTTTTTTTCGGACGCTATTACAGATTTCATCGTTAACTAACAAACATTAAGACCAAAAAAATTAGCGTGCAAGATGAAATGTATAGGTTCACTTCATTTCTACATTATTTTACAACTCTCAATCGCATTAAAAACAAGATCGAATAAAAAATAACTTATGACATATGGACGAAAAATGTTTTTCGGGCTATTTAGGTTAGCGACCGCATTACGTCTGAAATACTACATTTTTCGAGCTTATAACATAATTTACTATTTTAACGTTAAAATAGGGGAAATGATGTATCAAAATGGATACTTTTTTTTTTATCGGTCACGAGATTATAGTTTCTTTTAAAATGAACTCTAATATTTACAACACAAAATATCCTTTAAACCACATTAGTTTAAAACTCGTCTGTCGCTTTCCCTCTATTGTGAGTTTGTTTAAAGTATAGCGTAGTATATATTTAGATGAATTTCGCAAATGTTGAATACTTTCAAAACTGAAAAAGCCGCCCTTTGCAATAAATATCTCCGTAGAGTTAGGTACCCTGCAGATTAAGGGTATTTCAGCGGTTAATCATATACAAATTCAAAGATTTTGTCTATTTTAATGGATTAACAAACAATATCTATAGGATGACTTTACTGATAAAAAAAAAAAAATAACAAAAATCCATAAAGTCTAGGCTCACATGAAATTCCATAAAGAGCAACTGCATAGCCTTATCACATCAAACTATTTTTTTATTTCGTTCTATTGTCAAAAGTCTGTGTTTAGGAGATTATCGCTCATTTTAAAATGAACTCTAATATGTACATCACCATAAACTACCTCTTAAGCCGTCGTAAAAATACACTTTTCGATTTACCTATATATTGATTTTCTAATATTAAATATCTACAATAGTCGAAATTCGCTCGCTAATACCTATGTATGCAAGGTTTCTTCAAAAAATGACAATTTTGTTGTTTAATGGCTTGAAAAAATGGAAAAAGGAGGTTTTTGCATCCATTTATTTGCAGATGAGTGTTAAAAATACTTATAAAACTCGGTATACCGAAGATCAAGCATTAATGAGAGGGTTGAGTCCTGTTTGCCAAATCCTGATTTTTAATTTGACGCTGGCAACGGTACAATTTTTTAACATTTATCATAAGAGGCGTATATTTTTGGAGCTTAGATCTACCAGTTTATCCACGCCCCATTTATTGTTAGTGCTTTAGTAATTTTACTTTCCAATTATTTTTTACCAAAACGCGTAGTTGAAACAGTGTCTATATCAGACGATATAATAAATTTTAAGGATTAATTTGCTTACAAATGCACTTTAATTTATTTAGGCTAAAGCAGCCAGACATATACTGGAACTACGAAAACCATATTACAATTTGGTTGCCTAGAGAAAATTTTGTAAAAAACATAGCTTTCTACACAAATGCTTGCACATTATGTACCTATCATTTCAAGATACCTGGCGACATCAATGTAAGCATTGACATAATGACGCAAGATATAGGTAGGTACTAGAATATTCAAGATTTCTATTAACGATACACTTCAGCATACATGCGAGATGTCATTAATGTCTACGGAAGGCAACAGACATACCAGCTATTTTTACATGGGATTCCATAGACTTGGACGCTTCTTGTTTAGAAATATTTGATGTCATCTTGAGGAGTTCCGTATTGAAGCATCAAACCTACCTGCCAAATAATTGACGAAATATGGGATATCATAAAATATGCCCCCCATCGAACTAAATGATCCTATAAACCAGCTTCACAGACCGTAATTTGTGATGCTAACACGATTAATACGCAATAGAACAAGATTAAGAAACAAAATTTAAAGTAGCTCTTTATCACACGAAAATAATTAAATAATTTACGGTTACAGAACAATAATTATTTTAAAAAGCTGTATAACTAAATATATTATGTTATTAGGAATATTCTGTCTAAAGTAACAGCTGATCTTAGTCGAAAATGAGATCGTATTATTGATTGTTGAATTCGTTAGGCATGAAATAAAATTAGAGATTTCGTCTATTTTTTCACGATTAAAAAAGAATACCTCTATTTAGCTAAAAATGAAACGATTACAGTGGTAGATTAATTCACTTTACCAAGCATGTAAACTACTAATTTTGCAATAAATATCTTCTATATTTCTAGGTAGGTTTACTCGAAAATGTGGGGCTATTTTCATCAAAAATCCCGATACGAAATTGAAAAATTTGCCTATTTTTGTCGGTTTACAAAGTGATAGTGGAATATTGGTTTGATCAAAGAACAATAATTATTTTAAAAATGTTGTATAATTAACTAAATGTCGGTGTTATCAGGCAGGCAAGAAGTTATTTATCTGAATCTTATTTGTACCATTAGCGTTTATATACAAATGTTAGTGGTTTTCAAAAATTGATATCTCGGAAATTATTAGCTTTAGACTTATAATACGCTTATTAAAAAATAATGACTACTTTATGCAAAATTCAAAAATATTATAAGATGTAGGGTATCCCAGTAACTTAACCAAAGATTTTCGGTCTTCGTAAAGCTTTACACGTTTCTTCAGCGTACCAAACATTCACTTTTTTTAAATATTGACATCGGGTTAGGATTCTGAACATAGGATTAACATCACTCCAATAGTGAACATGTTGCGTTGTCACAGTTCCATTCGTTGAAAAGTAAACAAAACCGTTTGAGCTACGTGGCGAATAAATAAAGTTGGCTTGTTGAAAAATTTTAATATTTATTAAGGTAAAAGACTATAAATATATCGATACAACACTTTGGCATTTCTAATACTACAAACATGAATATCTAAAATGTGATATTTACAACCGTCAACTCTCTCTCCCTTCTCTAATTTTGGTACACCAATGCTGTCTTCTAAGTTTATAATATATGGCGTCCTGCAGTTTAATTCCGAAAATGTTTTAACTAAAAATTCCTCTTTAACACATCCTTTAACGTAAATAATGTCTGCGTCTATCAGATTGTTGGATATGATATTATGTAGTTCCTTGTAATCGGTATCACCATAATTATAAAGGATACCATGATGATTTCCAAATAGATATTTGACTTGTTTCTTGCAAGCCTTACTTAAGGTGTCGAATGGTTTAACTGGTTTAAAAAAGTAACTTTTCATACTATTCCCATCATAAATAGCCAATTCTTTCGCGCAAAATTCAGGTATGTTAAATCCTTGAATATCGACTACAACGAACTTCATTGTCTGAAGACTCAAATCAAACAAGTATATTTTCATATTTTTATCGCTCTTAAGTTCGATTTCAAAAGCACACCCCCACTTTTCGATAATTTCACAGTCTTAGCACATAGATCTTATATTTTTATTTACGATCAATTCATCTTTATTCGCCAATCGTCTCAAACGAGTCTGCTTTTGAAAGTAATATAGCCTTAGTATTCAGAAAATATTAATGATATCGGAGCCTAAAACATCCTTGACACTAAAAAATCATTGTGTTTCCTAACAAAACCCATCATCTTGTCTATTTAGCTTGCTTTCCTATTGTTTAGCAGGTTAAATAAAATTATTATTTCGCTCTTTTTGTCTGTACTGAATCGTTAGGGGAATACGTTTCTAGTTCTATAAGAGAGACAGTTAAAATTTATGTAAGCAATCAAAAATCCTACACTATGAGCTACTTAGTTAAAATTTCATATTTCCTTCCTGGTTCAGGCAAAATTTGTGATGTGTCGGACAAAATTTATAAAAATACGAAAAAAAAAAATGCTGGATGCATTTTTAGCGTGACTTTCTATTTAATACCATCTTATTTCAAGCTATAATTCGGTTGTCAAAATGAGAATAAAATAATTTTCCCATGGTTTATGTCATCTTAAAAAAGTCAAAAGGTTATATTCTGTAGAGGGTCAGATACATTCAAATTTAAATATTTTCTCCAAGAAGAATTTTAAGATAGTATTATAGTAAATAAAAATTCTATACCTCCAATATTTCATGGAAACATATCGTGTTCTAGCGACATAACCCAAAAGTACCTCTATTCAGAAACGCATCGTACTTTTCTTGTCAATAATTGTCTCATTGTCCCATCCATTACATTATTATAATCTTAAAGCACCTGTTACCAGCATTATCTGTTTTTATGGTTTTCATAAAACATAGCGATTACCGATGAAAATTAAACGAAAACTTAATAAATAACTTTTTTTTCAACTGAAATAGACTGATTTTCGATGGAAAAATGTTACTTATAACTAAAAAATGAATATAAGACATATACGCAATGATATTTAGAATAAATCAATCTTTTCTAAAATTACTATGAAATATTCACAAAATCGTTTCGTTATAACCAAAGTAGCAAGGCTTGCAGATTTCGTATAGAGTTCAAACGCGATACTGAGATGATCTTTTTTTTTTTTTTATATTTTTGTAGGATAATGCACCACTACGTTGTAAGTACTTGAGAGAGGACTTTCTTGAAAAATCCACAAATTTCTCTGCAATTTTATTCCTTTTAGAGTTAAATTCACACAGAAAACCCCGTATTCTTATCTTTCAGGTTGGTATATTAAAAAGGGCTTATTAGTATGGTTTAGAAAACAAGCAATATTAATTAACGGATGTTTTTTCGTCGTATGAAGAGTTGAAAAATTTTTTTTTTCACTCCAATGGTTACGATGCAGAGAGTCGGGTTTCATCATAATCTTTCAGGGTAGCTCAGGTTTGATTGCATGTAGAGAGTCGGGTTTCATCATAATCTTTCAGGGTAGCTCAGGTTTGATTACATGTACTAAGGTTAGTGCTCCTTGCAATCGGTTTCAGGTTTGACGCGCCCCCCTCAGGTTTGTTCAGGTTTCTCAAACGTTTGAGAAACCTGAACAAACCTGAGGGGGGCGCGTCAAACCTGAAACCGATTGCAAGGAGCACTAACCTTAGTACATGTAATCAAACCTGAGCTACCCTGAAAGATTATGATGAAACCCGACTCTCTACATGCAATCAAACCTGAGCTACCCTGAAAGATTATGATGAAACCCGACTCTCTGCATCGTAACCATTGGAGTGAAAAAAAAAATTTTTCAACTCTTCATACGACGAAAAAACATCCGTTAATTAATATTGCTTGTTTTCTAAACCATACTAATAAGCCCTTTTTAATATACCAACCTGAAAGATAAGAATACGGGGTTTTCTGTGTGAATTTAACTCTAAAAGGAATAAAATTGCAGAGAAATTTGTGGATTTTTCAAGAAAGTCCTCTCTCAAGTACTTACAACGTAGTGGTGCATTATCCTACAAAAATATAAAAAAAAAAAAAAGATCATCTCAGTATCGCGTTTGAACTCTATACGAAATCTGCAAGCCTTGCTACTTTGGTTATAACGAAACGATTTTGTGAATATTTCATAGTAATTTTAGAAAAGATTGATTTATTCTAAATATCATTGCGTATATGTCTTATATTCATTTTTTAGTTATAAGTAACATTTTTCCATCGAAAATCAGTCTATTTCAGTTGAAAAAAAAGTTATTTATTAAGTTTTCGTTTAATTTTCATCGGTAATCGCTATGTTTTATGAAAACCATAAAAACAGATAATGCTGGTAACAGGTGCTTTAAGATTATAATAATGTAATGGATGGGACAATGAGACAATTATTGACAAGAAAAGTACGATGCGTTTCTGAATAGAGGTACTTTTGGGTTATGTCGCTAGAACACGATATGTTTCCATGAAATATTGGAGGTATAGAATTTTTATTTACTATAATACTATCTTAAAATTCTTCTTGGAGAAAATATTTAAATTTGAATGTATCTGACCCTCTACAGAATATAACCTTTTGACTTTTTTAAGATGACATAAACCATGGGAAAATTATTTTATTCTCATTTTGACAACCGAATTATAGCTTGAAATAAGATGGTATTAAATAGAAAGTCACGCTAAAAATGCATCCAGCATTTTTTTTTTTTCGTATTTTTATAAATTTTGTCCGACACATCACAAATTTTGCCTGAACCAGGAAGGAAATATGAAATTTTAACTAAGTAGCTCATAGTGTAGGATTTTTGATTGCTTACATAAATTTTAACTGTCTCTCTTATAGAACTAGAAACGTATTCCCCTAACGATTCAGTACAGACAAAAAGAGCGAAATAATAATTTTATTTAACCTGCTAAACAATAGGAAAGCAAGCTAAATAGACAAGATGATGGGTTTTGTTAGGAAACACAATGATTTTTTAGTGTCAAGGATGTTTTAGGCTCCGATATCATTAATATTTTCTGAATACTAAGGCTATATTACTTTCAAAAGCAGACTCGTTTGAGACGATTGGCGAATAAAGATGAATTGATCGTAAATAAAAATATAAGATCTATGTGCTAAGACTGTGAAATTATCGAAAAGTGGGGGTGTGCTTTTGAAATCGAACTTAAGAGCGATAAAAATATGAAAATATACTTGTTTGATTTGAGTCTTCAGACAATGAAGTTCGTTGTAGTCGATATTCAAGGATTTAACATACCTGAATTTTGCGCGAAAGAATTGGCTATTTATGATGGGAATAGTATGAAAAGTTACTTTTTTAAACCAGTTAAACCATTCGACACCTTAAGTAAGGCTTGCAAGAAACAAGTCAAATATCTATTTGGAAATCATCATGGTATCCTTTATAATTATGGTGATACCGATTACAAGGAACTACATAATATCATATCCAACAATCTGATAGACGCAGACATTATTTACGTTAAAGGATGTGTTAAAGAGGAATTTTTAGTTAAAACATTTTCGGAATTAAACTGCAGGACGCCATATATTATAAACTTAGAAGACAGCATTGGTGTACCAAAATTAGAGAAGGGAGAGAGAGTTGACGGTTGTAAATATCACATTTTAGATATTCATGTTTGTAGTATTAGAAATGCCAAAGTGTTGTATCGATATATTTATAGTCTTTTACCTTAATAAATATTAAAATTTTTCAACAAGCCAACTTTATTTATTCGCCACGTAGCTCAAACGGTTTTGTTTACTTTTCAACGAATGGAACTGTGACAACGCAACATGTTCACTATTGGAGTGATGTTAATCCTATGTTCAGAATCCTAACCCGATGTCAATATTTAAAAAAAGTGAATGTTTGGTACGCTGAAGAAACGTGTAAAGCTTTACGAAGACCGAAAATCTTTGGTTAAGTTACTGGGATACCCTACATCTTATAATATTTTTGAATTTTGCATAAAGTAGTCATTATTTTTTAATAAGCGTATTATAAGTCTAAAGCTAATAATTTCCGAGATATCAATTTTTGAAAACCACTAACATTTGTATATAAACGCTAATGGTACAAATAAGATTCAGATAAATAACTTCTTGCCTGCCTGATAACACCGACATTTAGTTAATTATACAACATTTTTAAAATAATTATTGTTCTTTGATCAAACCAATATTCCACTATCACTTTGTAAACCGACAAAAATAGGCAAATTTTTCAATTTCGTATCGGGATTTTTGATGAAAATAGCCCCACATTTTCGAGTAAACCTACCTAGAAATATAGAAGATATTTATTGCAAAATTAGTAGTTTACATGCTTGGTAAAGTGAATTAATCTACCACTGTAATCGTTTCATTTTTAGCTAAATAGAGGTATTCTTTTTTAATCGTGAAAAAATAGACGAAATCTCTAATTTTATTTCATGCCTAACGAATTCAACAATCAATAATACGATCTCATTTTCGACTAAGATCAGCTGTTACTTTAGACAGAATATTCCTAATAACATAATATATTTAGTTATACAGCTTTTTAAAATAATTATTGTTCTGTAACCGTAAATTATTTAATTATTTTCGTGTGATAAAGAGCTACTTTAAATTTTGTTTCTTAATCTTGTTCTATTGCGTATTAATCGTGTTAGCATCACAAATTACGGTCTGTGAAGCTGGTTTATAGGATCATTTAGTTCGATGGGGGGCATATTTTATGATATCCCATATTTCGTCAATTATTTGGCAGGTAGGTTTGATGCTTCAATACGGAACTCCTCAAGATGACATCAAATATTTCTAAACAAGAAGCGTCCAAGTCTATGGAATCCCATGTAAAAATAGCTGGTATGTCTGTTGCCTTCCGTAGACATTAATGACATCTCGCATGTATGCTGAAGTGTATCGTTAATAGAAATCTTGAATATTCTAGTACCTACCTATATCTTGCGTCATTATGTCAATGCTTACATTGATGTCGCCAGGTATCTTGAAATGATAGGTACATAATGTGCAAGCATTTGTGTAGAAAGCTATGTTTTTTACAAAATTTTCTCTAGGCAACCAAATTGTAATATGGTTTTCGTAGTTCCAGTATATGTCTGGCTGCTTTAGCCTAAATAAATTAAAGTGCATTTGTAAGCAAATTAATCCTTAAAATTTATTATATCGTCTGATATAGACACTGTTTCAACTACGCGTTTTGGTAAAAAATAATTGGAAAGTAAAATTACTAAAGCACTAACAATAAATGGGGCGTGGATAAACTGGTAGATCTAAGCTCCAAAAATATACGCCTCTTATGATAAATGTTAAAAAATTGTACCGTTGCCAGCGTCAAATTAAAAATCAGGATTTGGCAAACAGGACTCAACCCTCTCATTAATGCTTGATCTTCGATATACCGAGTTTTATAAGTATTTTTAACACTCATCTGCAAATAAATGGATGCAAAAACCTCCTTTTTCCATTTTTTCAAGCCATTAAACAACAAAATTGTCATTTTTTGAAGAAACCTTGCATACATAGGTATTAGCGAGCGAATTTCGACTATTGTAGATATTTAATATTAGAAAATCAATATATAGGTAAATCGAAAAGTGTATTTTTACGACGGCTTAAGAGGTAGTTTATGGTGATGTACATATTAGAGTTCATTTTAAAATGAGCGATAATCTCCTAAACACAGACTTTTGACAATAGAACGAAATAAAAAAATAGTTTGATGTGATAAGGCTATGCAGTTGCTCTTTATGGAATTTCATGTGAGCCTAGACTTTATGGATTTTTGTTATTTTTTTTTTTTTATCAGTAAAGTCATCCTATAGATATTGTTTGTTAATCCATTAAAATAGACAAAATCTTTGAATTTGTATATGATTAACCGCTGAAATACCCTTAATCTGCAGGGTACCTAACTCTACGGAGATATTTATTGCAAAGGGCGGCTTTTTCAGTTTTGAAAGTATTCAACATTTGCGAAATTCATCTAAATATATACTACGCTATACTTTAAACAAACTCACAATAGAGGGAAAGCGACAGACGAGTTTTAAACTAATGTGGTTTAAAGGATATTTTGTGTTGTAAATATTAGAGTTCATTTTAAAAGAAACTATAATCTCGTGACCGATAAAAAAAAAAGTATCCATTTTGATACATCATTTCCCCTATTTTAACGTTAAAATAGTAAATTATGTTATAAGCTCGAAAAATGTAGTATTTCAGACGTAATGCGGTCGCTAACCTAAATAGCCCGAAAAACATTTTTCGTCCATATGTCATAAGTTATTTTTTATTCGATCTTGTTTTTAATGCGATTGAGAGTTGTAAAATAATGTAGAAATGAAGTGAACCTATACATTTCATCTTGCACGCTAATTTTTTTGGTCTTAATGTTTGTTAGTTAACGATGAAATCTGTAATAGCGTCCGAAAAAAAAAATTTTTTTTTTGACTAACATAAAAAGTGTTGTCTAGCTAGCAGGGCAATAATCAATAGTTTATTGAGAAGGTTAGCTCTTCGTCTAAATATCTAATCTATAAATCGTCATTTTTTCCAACACAATCGGTTAAAAAGCATACAATTGTATGTGAACGTTTGTACAAAAACCATCGTGTTAAATCAGTTCTTATACCTGACTGACAACGCCGATCTTTAGCTTTTTTTTTACTTTGTAAAATAAAAAGATTAGTTCTTACTATCAAAGAAATTAAATATGTAAGAGAAATAGGTCGAAAAGATTAATAATAATTTATTTATTCCTAAGTTATAAATCTTAACTACATCACTTTCTAAACCAAGAAAATAGATAATCTTCCTGCATTATTCCGTACTTAGATTTATTTTTCATGAAAATAGTCGAATCTATGATTTTCGTTCAAATCCATAAGGGACGCTTGTTTTGTATAGATGATTTATGATCTTATTTTCAACTAAAATACTAGTATAAAAAAGTATTTCTTCCGATAAACGTGGAAGGAATAGACATTTAAACAGTTAGCCATAACATACGCATACTGACTTGCATTATTTTCATGGATTGAATGGCTACATCTTTGTGTGTGAAGTGAATTTCTTTTTAAAAATTACAATGCGCTCAATTATGAATTTTCTAACATAACTTTTATGGATAGTGGAGTCGGATATTGGGAGAAAATATTATCATAACGACAACTCGATTATTGATATAATTATTATGGTTTCACAGAAGTTTCTACAGAGTCAGCCATGCTGTAGCAGAGACTGTTGTAGGTCGTATTTTTTAAAAAAACCTAACAATACCTTTACTTTATATTGATAGACGTATTCTATTAGAACATTTTTCTAAAATTTAGAGCCTTTGGAAATGTGATAATGCTATGAGCATCAAATATATTCAAAATATCAAAAATCCTTTGGTAGTTAGTTATTGCGGTATATTTTAATAGAGGCATAATTTATACTGTACTCCTAAATTTACGGCATATCACTTTGTTTATGTTATTATATTCACAGAGACTATTAATCTAACCAACTTTTATTTACGAAAAATTAAAAACTGAAATACTCTATTTTATTGCCGATTGTTCGCAAAGACACTTGGAGTTGTTTTTTTCTTTTATTTTTTTCTTTTCTGTTTTCTTTTTCGGTTCTTAAGAAATGCTACAGAATCTGTACAAAACAAGTCACGAATTAACTAAATAGCCACCATTTCACTAAATACTTAACACTCAGTATAAAATTTTCAGAAATGTCATGATTAAGAACGGTTCTAGTCATTTTATACAAGATTTCACATGATTTAACAAATTTAAAACATTTTTTTTAATTTTTACTAAATTCTAAACACTCAGTATACACTTTTAAGAAAATAGGACGATTTGCGACTGTTTTAGTCATTTTTTACAAAGTTTCACAGGGCTTAATAACGTTAAAACATTTTTTTTTTATATTTTTTACTAAATTCTAAACACTCAGTATACAATTTTCAGAAATGCCATGATTAAGAACGGTTCTGGTCATTTTATACAAGATTTCACATGATTTAACAAATTTAAAACATTTTTTTTAATTTTTACTAAATTCTAAACACTCAGTATACACTTTTAAGAAAATAGGACGATTTGCGACTGTTTTAGTCATTTTTTACAAAGTTTCACAGGGCTTAATAACGTTAAAACATTTTTTTTTTTAATTTTTTACTAAATTCTAAACACTCAGTATACAATTTTCAGAAATGCCATGATTAAGAACGGTTCTAGTCATTTTATACAAGATTTCGCATGATTTAACAAATTTAAAACATTTTTTTTAATTTTTACTAAATTCTAAACACTCAGTATACACTTTTAAGAAAATAGGACGATTTGCGACTGTTTTAGTCATTTTTTACAAAGTTTCACAGGGCTTAATGACGTTAAAACATTTTTTTTAATTTTTTACTAAATTCTAAACACTCAGTATACAATTTTCAGAAATGACATGATTAAGAACGGTTCTAGTCATTTTATACAAGATTTCACATGATTTAACAAATTTAAAACATTTTTTTAATTTTTACTAAATTCTAAACACTCAGTATATCATTTTCAGAAAATAATACAATTCTGTACAGTTTTACAAATTTTCACAGGTCTTAATAACATTAAAACATTTTTTTAATTTTTTACTAAATTCTAATCACTCAGTATACAATTTTCAGAAATGACACGATTTAGAACAGTTTTTACAGATATTTACAAAGTCTTAATAACATTATATTAATAATTATCTAACATAATGTATACAATTTCAAGAAATAGTAGATTTTTAATCCATGTACAAAATTCAAGAATCTAAAATACAATTAAATGTAGGCTTTTTTAATTGGCATCTCAGGTAAATTATTTCCCCCAAAATTATCTAAAAAAGATATACCAAAAACATTCTAAAGCGGTTTTTTACCTCTATAAGTATGCAGGCTGATCCGACCCTTGTCGGTTTTATTACCCGCATAAATTAACACAGTAGAGGAATATGGACAGAGTTCTGGGGCAGCGGCGTTTCACTAAAGCTTTGGTTTCCTACAAAGCGGTACCGCAAAAGAGTGGCCGTAATTTGACGGCGAGCTTTGTCGCGACAAAGCGTGTATGTACTTGCAAATCGGAGTGTGTTCCTCCAGAGCGTTCGGCGCAAAAAATACGGCACCGTATTTTCTGAAGCGGACGCTCTGTACGTTGGGATAGTGCAAGCACGATTTTTGACGGTGCGCCAGTGTAGTGATTGTATGTTTTAATTATAATATTTGGAAATTAATTGGTCTAGCGAACAAGATAAAATTTTAATCGAGTTTTTTTTACTATATCGCTTTAACAGCGGCGTTTCACTAAGGTTAAATCATAAAAAGTCGGGTTTTATCTCGGGTCAGATCATAAATATTCAGGTTCAAATTAGGGTTAGATGAGAAGCCGCCTCGCGAAAGCATCCGGGTTAGGTCGTAAAAAGTCGGGTTTTATCTCGGGTCAGTTCATAAATATTAAGGATCAAGTTAGGGTTAGATGAGAAGCCGCCTCATGAAAGCATCCGGGTTAGGTCGTAAAAAGTCGGGTTTAATTTCGGGTTATTTTGTAAACAGCACCACCGAACCACCCGGGTTAGGTCATAAAACGCACCACCGAACCACCCGGGTTAGATCATAAAACGCACCACCGAACCACCCGGGTTAGATCATAAAACGCACCACCGAACCACCCGGGTTAGTTGCACCACCAGCACCACCAGCACCACCTGGTCTCGCTCTGTCCGTTTTCCTCTACTATCAGGTGTTCAAAATGACCACCATTCTCTGCTAAGCAGAGCGCCAGTCGATCCCTGGACCCGTCTACAACGTTTAAAAGGAAGTCCTCTGGAATGGCCCGAATTTTAGCACTAGTTCTGACTTTTAAAGATTCTAAGTCAGCTGGACGGTTAGCGTAGACTTTGTTCTTTAAGTGTCCCCACAAAAAGAAGTTGAGCGGGTTTAAGTCCGGGGTTCGCGCTGGCCAGTCAATAGCACCTTTTCTGCGTATCCAACGTCCTGGAAATTGTTCGGTTATGTATTGTCCAACATTTGCCGCATAATGCGCAGGTGTTCCATCTTGCTGATTGATACCTGTTCGTTTATGCCATTATTTACACCCAGTAAAACCATTCTGCAAGAAGGTTATATCTGATTCCTGAGGAGGTCCAGATATTTTTCGCCATTGAAATTACCATCTATGAAAAAAGGTCCCACAATATGTCTACCAACTATGTCCGCGAAAACATTTTCGGGCCTATGAGTATGACCTTCCTGGAAACAATGAGTATTCTCAGCAGACCAATAACGATAATTGTATTTATTAACAATCCCATTTAAATGGAAAGTAACTTTATCCGAGAAAATTATACTTGTTCCGAAGTTCTTATCGTTATTGCATCTTTCCATCGTTAGCGCACAAAATTCAGCTCTCCTATTAAAATCGTCCTCGTTTAACTTATGCACCAACTTTATCTTGTAGGGATGCAACTTCTCCTGCTTAAATAATTTTTTTACTGACTGATTATGACACACTAAAGTCCAGTACCATTGGCCTGGATGATTATGTTGGATTTTCATGTGTTAAGAGCATGATATCCAAAGCTTTGTCTTCCCCGGTTGCTGTTTTAGGTCGACCTGATCTAGCGGCTTCCCTAACACTGCCTGTTTCTTGAAATTTCTTTACCACTCGACACACTGTTAACTGATTTATTGGAGGCCTATTTGGATATAATTCATTGAAAAGTTGATAATCCTGATCTTGCGATCTCTTCATATTTCCGTAACCGCTCATTGTTAAAATTTCAACTCGTTGTTTCTCATTCAGATGAACCATAGTGTAAACAAATTAGAAATCAGACAACAGAAAACTAAACAAGAATTCAAAATTGACACCTCTTAGGTCGCTGTCATGAAAACACTTTGACTCAACTGGTTGATATTAGGTAGGAACATTTACAATTAGGAAGCTTTTCATTTTTGAGCTGCAATTATCTCGGAAACGCTTGCAGATAGTTGAAAATTTGAAATACAAAAAGTTTAGAGTTTTCCTAGTAGAATCCAAATATGCAATCATATGCAGGGTGTTCGATTAGGGAAAAGTAAGTTAGTCTCTATGTCAACCGAACCAGAAATGACAGAAAAAATTCATGCAGGTAGAAATGTGGGAAATAATTTACTGAACAACTTTCACTTTTTCGTATATGAGGTAATTCAAAAGTTACGGGCATTATGCGTGACTTTCTTGCCACCGTGTATAGGACATTCAAAAGTTTTCAACATATTAAATTAATCCTAATTGAACTAGCCTTTTCTAAGTTTTATCAAAGTTGTTCTAAATTAAAAGCAAACACAATACATTTTTTTTAAATTTTGAGCTTTTGTTAAAAATAAGAGTTATTACTTTAAAGTTAAATAGTAAGGATATGTGTCAAATTTTTTATTAATTAATTTTAAAATATGTAGACCCCTAACCAAAACACAATTTCTAATTTTTAACGAAATTCCTTGTCAACATACGCGATCATCTCTCCATTTATAGTGGATATCATATACACGTATTAATTAAGAATTATTATCACTGAAATCATTTGTTATAGACTCTCTACTTAAAGTGTCCTCAAATAATGTAATGGTGTTAGATCAGGGGACTGAGCCGGCTAGGTCATTGGTCCAGAACGGCCAATCTAAGTGAATATTCGGCCAGTTGAGAACTCGTAAAAATAAGTTTTCTTCTAATATAATATAATATAAAAGTTCGTTCGTCAGCTTCAGTCAGAATAAAATAGTTTACAATACAAACTTTGATTTAAATTTGCTTAATAAAATAAGATTCAATTATCATAATATAGGAACCTCATGATGTAACAAGCATTTTGACTACCAGTAAGAATTTTAAAATTTGAATTTCCCTATTGTCAAAGACCTGAAATTTTGTGAAAATACATTGGTCGTAGGATTGGGATTTTCTATCAAAAATAAGAAAGTTTACTAGATTGTAGCGCCCCGTTGGGGACACACTGTATAGCATATACGATAGATATTTATCAGTAATCATATATACTTACATTAACTCCCTCATATAAAGCGCATTGCGCCACTTTACCGATACATATGATACCGCTTTAATTACAGACATGGTTCGGTTTAAGCATTCACACTTTCGTTATATCATTTTGTTTATCTAGATATGCTTATAAACTTACAATGATTTGTGGTACCCATGATATTGCTTATACCTCTTTGATTCCCACGGTTCTTTATATTAAAATATTTATAACCACACAGTTGTCTGTACTGTTTTATTTCTATATTTATACATAATACCTGTAGTTAAACACATGGGTGGTTAGGTGACAAATTTTAAAGCATTTGTAAATCATAGCCGTACAATTCCTGATGAAGAGTTATATTGTAAGGGTGAAAGTTGCGCGTACCGATTTTGGGCATATTCCTGAATCACGAGCAAATTCTGTTTAACCAATGTGAGGATTTATAGCTACTATATACCCAAAACTCCTACGGCCATATCGTCACTGATCTTTGTATATCTTCAAAATCTGTTCTTATTTCGAGGGTTTCCGGTACTGTGTCCTTAATCTTCTAACCGCTTAAATACCATATGAGGAAAACCTATTAGCTCTACATTTTTCCAAAATTAATGATATATGTATTTCAATGACAAGGATTGCTTTTTCCTTTTGCCAGAACCATCCCCAGACGGGTTTCGCTGTATAACAGCGTCAGTGGGGTTATAGCTTCTCATGCACAAAAGGAAAAAGCATAGGCGTCTGTATTAAAACAGAAAAAGCGGGATGAAACCAGATATCTCCATCTCGTGATGCTGGTAAAGAACACCAATTAAGCATACCCACGCCCTGTGACATGTACTTACAAAGCCACAAATATCAGAGGAAATCCTGCAAAGACAACACCTCATAATTGCAGGAGTCCTCGCTAGGCAGCGCTATTCCCGAGCTGGGCATCTTGTCAGTCTAGTTACCGAAAACTTAACAAAATGACAAGGGTTACTTTACATTGGGGTTTTTTACCAGCGCCACAAGATGTAGCCATCTGGTTTCATTCTCTGTTTCATCTTGTTGTATGATTATTTCATAATTGCACTGAATAAAAAACTCATTCAAACTCAAAGCATATTTTCGAATCAGATTACTACCTTGTCAAAATCAAAAGTAGTATCATAAGATACCATGAAAATTAAAAGTTATGACAAACAATAATCAGTGGAAGTTGATCTCCTAGTTTTAAATATGTAGGTTTAATACCCGGTTGTACAAACAAGACTTAAGTTGGGTTTATAGAAAAGGTAACCTGGCTTATACTGTTGTACAATTATGGCTTAGTAGGGGGTCTCTAGAATTACTTCATACTGTAGTAGGTCGGTACTCTAGTCCAACGTTGCCAATTTGTGCACTAAACTTTATTCAAGGAAGTCAAGTTCAATTAGACTTGTACAATGCTCGATGGATTTAAGTAGCGGTTTGAGACGCACCTCAGTTTAGCTGAACTCGGGCTTAAGTGCGAATTGTACAACCGGACATAAGTGTTCTAATTTTATTTATTCAAAAATTCGTAACTAAGCAACCAGTAAAGTCAATGTAACAATTTTCTGCTTCCTTACGTAGTTCTTGACGGGGAAACAAATTATCGAGATAAACAAATACGTTTCCAGTTGACATTTTAAATTTGTCACCAGCCACAAAATTCTGGAGGAGGGGGTAAATGTCAACCTGTATAGTCTATCAAGGTGGTGTTCAAACATCATTGCGATTATTTAGCATTGTAGAAGATCTATGGTCAAAAAAGACTCTTTATGTCCTCTGACGAACTAAAATGTATGTGAGATCTAAATTATAGTTTAAGTTTCCATACCTTCTAAATGACATTATTCTTGCAAATTCTTGCTTTGTGTTAATTTTGTTGTAACCTGAATTCCATTTTGTTACCTAAATTAATCTGATGACCTTTTCGAGAAAACATCAAACGGGAGCCAGATAATAGTTATTATTAAAATTCAACTTTAGACACGCGTCGGTATAACAAGTTATGTAGCAATATTTGCTAACAATTTACACTATACAATAAAAAAATATATTTCCAGCTTTAAATTATGTTGCACTTTAACAGTAATCTTGAAAGAAGTGTGCTTTGATAAAGAAATTATCAACTGCAATTCGCACAAGGATTTTTTGTTCCTAAACCTAAATCTTATAGTGGTGACGCATGAATTCTAAACAATGTTGATTCCGTAACAGCTAATTACGTTTGAAGATTATCATTTTTTCTTAACAATTCTTTAATTATGAATTTTATTTTGTTACTCAAGTTGACTATACTACCATTCTCTGATGATACCTTAACCTACGGATGAAGTACTAAATAAGACACAATCAAAGAATCAAAGCTTTAAAGAACAAATTACCCACATTCCCATAAGTGCCTTCCTACATAATTTTTTTTAATAACATAAGGTTATGCCAAAAAACTCGTTTGTATTTCACGTATGTAGGTATACTTTCAAAGTATAGCTTTTGTGGTGATATATTTAAGGATATTTTCTGCGATAAAGACGACTACTTGTATACACTATATACAGGGTTAGGCATTTGGTATCACCTATTTTCAAAAATCTGTTATAAGACCAAAAAACATTTTATTGAAACAAAATTATGAAAAATAACAATATTAATATGTGCAATTTATGTTTTAAAAATAACATCCTTTAAATGACTTCCTTGACTATCTATACATTTTTGTAATCGGGATCTAAAATTTTGCATAACTCGTTCCAACAATTCTGCTCCAATATTATTTATTTCTTCCAAAATACGTATTTTAAGTTCTTGGATGGTATTGGGACGCCTTTCATAAACCTTTTCCTTTAGATATCCCCAGAGGAAAAAATCAGGAGCCGTCAAATCGGGGGAATTAGCTGGCCACGTTATGTCACCAAATTTTGATATCAAGCGACCGGGGAACATTTCTTGCAACAAAATTCGAGTTTGTCGTGCTGTATGTGCGGTAGCCCCATCTTGTTGGAACCAAATATGATTTTGTCCTAGTCTTCGCAATTCGGGCCGTAAAAATACCCTTAACATGTTAACGTAACGTTCGGCATTTATTGTAACAGTTCTGTTGTTTTCTTCAAAAAAATATGGCCCTATGATACCAAAAATTAAAACACCACACCATACGGTGACTTTTTCATCATGGAGGGGTCGTTCATGAAGCTGTTGCGGATTTACGTCGGACCAATAACGATAATTTTGCTTATTCACATATCCGCTTAAATGGAAGTGCGCTTCGTCTGACATCATCAAGAAATTTAACAGGTTCTCATCATTTTCTAAAATTTGTAAAAATTGTCTACAGAAAGCAATACGAACTGGTTTGTCTGCTTCTTTTAACTTAACAGGATTTTGTATGGGTGGAAGTGTAAATCAGAATGCAGAATTCTTCGCAATGTCCTGTTGGAAATGCGCAACGCAAGTGGCTGCCTTGATGCAGATCGATTTGGACTTCTTATCACAGCTTGTCTTACCCGTTCAATATTTTCGGGTGTTCTGACTGTACGTATACCTCCACGAAAATTTGATGCAACATTCCCTCTAACTTCAAAATCTCTTACCCACCTCATTATGGTTTGGCGTGTTGGAATTCTTCCGTGTCTTTCCACATTAAATTCGCGACGAAAATTTCTTTGCACTTGCACAACTGAATTAGTTAATATGAATTGTTTTACGACATAAATTCGTTGATTTATCGGAAATTTGTCCATGACAAATTAAATTGCAACTGTTGACATATAGGAATGTGTGACTAAAATTGTCAAAATCAAATTATTATTTCCACAGCGCACTATGATAAATAGATGAAACCAGATGCCTAACCCAGTAATTACGACATGCGCTCATGAATTTACACCGGTATTTTGTAGGCTCTTTAACTTATCTTACAAAAAAGGATCTCCTTCTTGCTGGAAAGCTACACAAGTCCAGCATACATCCAAAAAAGGCAAGAAGACTTTGCCAAACAACTATCGTCCAGTCGCATTACTTTCCGTTATGTCAAAAGTTAATAATAATAATAATAATAATAATACATTTATTGTTTGCCAAAATATTCAATACATAATATAGACAATTTCTTAATATCTGACAAACAATAGGCCTTATTTACTGCAGACATCTGGTTTTCCAGATACTGTTCAGGCCTTTATATCTATAGTACTACCTACAAAAAATTCAACCTTTTTTTTACCAAATTTTACACAACATAACTTAACCCAAAAATGAAATTGCAAAACACATTACCTAATCATTGACAGGGTTATCGCTGAGCTGAAAGCAAATGTCCCTTGAAATTATTTTTAAATGTCTGAGGTGACTGAAAAACATTGAGATTGTTAAATGTATTCAATAAATGAGAGACATTGTAAGAAAACGACCTTTTGAAAACTTCCTTGTGATGCTGCGGCACTGTAAGAATACCCCTTCTTCGCAAATTTAGATTTTGGAAGAGGTAAGGTGGTGATCTAAATTTAAGAATCTTAAAGTAAAAGGTAGCCAAAGATAATCTCGAGCGATTGAACATATTGAGCCATCCCGATTGAAGAAGATATGGGGAAATATGGACTCTTCTTCTTACGCCATAAATCAACCTTAAATAAGAATTTTGTATTTTTTGGATGCGATAGCGATCCACGGCATCCAGACATGGCATATATACGCTATTGCAGTGATTAAAGTGTGAACGAACCAGGAACTCACAAAGTAGCCTTTTAATATCTTGAGGAAGGCAGTGTCTATGGCTGTAAATAAGCTTTAAGTTGCCTCTGCCTTATCAAAAAGCAATGGGTGCTAGGTGCTACACTATTGTTGCTGAAAATAAACGCTGGTAAAAATCAATTTATTAGTTTAAATACCCAAATTCCAAGTCTTCTTCTGAGATTAAGTAAATGAAAAAGAGCGTAGTAAGTGAGCTGAAAACGTCTAAACAACGAACGTTAAATTATCCAATTCGTCAAAATTATTTTTCTTATTATAAATATTGCTCGAAAATCCGAAATCAAGAATATCTAAAATAAAAAAAAATAAAATAAAATAAAAAAGTCAAATCAATCCGCCGAAGCTTAAAACACACAATAAACTTTGAGGTTAATCACTGATATTTTACTAATCGATGACATAAACTCCCCAGAAACTATCTTTAGTTTAATTAATGATTAACTGTCTTTAATCGTTGTTTAACAGACGCCACAACAGATATCTCGAGATAATCATTAATTATTAACATTTTAATCAATGTTTACTCGAACGGTACAAACGGACCTAAGCGCCGAAAATTTCGGTTGAAACTTTCTATTGAAAATGACAATAGTTGACAATACCTTTGCGGGTAATAGAATATTGCAAAATGTATATTTTTAATAAAGTTGATAAACACCAGATTAACTTCTGGTTTAAACTACAAAATAATCTACAAATTAACAACACATCAAAAAAGTCGCCCTAAGTCATGTATTTACCTATAAAATTATGTTTGACAGTTAGAAATCAGAAACTATCATGGACAGCCTGTTGGAACAAAACTTTTAGTGGCCGGTAAATACCATAAAATCAGGGCCGTTTCTGGCCTGCCGGCCGCCCTTGTGCGACCTATGAACTGGCTGCCCTTCAAATGAAATCAAATTAGTTACTATTTTACAATTACCTACCTGAAATTATAGCGCAGGGGGTTATCTATTTTTTCACATGGAGGAGGTTAGAGCTTTTGTAGCTCCCCTCCGTTAGACTTTCAACTTAGCAATTGTCACAAAAATGATCTCAATATTTTTAATAGATGAAAGAGGTGTCTATTTTTAATGTTTTTTTTTTATTCACACTTACCTACCGAGGGGTTCAGCACTCCTAAAAATTTGTACAAGTGTTTATAAAGTATGCATTTGCGTATTTTGCCCCTTTGGATGGGGCAATAATACGTAGGCGCGTATTTTTACCCCAATAACAAAATATGTAATATATATTAAAATAAAAGTGTCAAGGGCTTGCGCTCCGATATCCTCTTATAAGTCCTGGAAAAAAAATTAAAATATATTTAATTTAAGCAAAACAAGAAAATAAAGCTTTAATCCTAAATCATTTGAGTACTGGGGCAAAAATACGCGCGTATTTTTGCTTCATAATGTTCGCGTACTTTTGCCCTATTTAGCAACACTGCAAAAATTGCCGGGAAATATTCTTACAACCTAACCTCATTCCAAACTCATAAACAAAACAACTTAGAATTACCCTAAGAATAAATTCTAAAAAGTGATTCAATAGAACATGCATTTTTACTTTTATTATAAGTTAATTTTGTAATGACTATTTCACTAGAATGTTTTACACTGGCAAAATGTCATAGCAACGGCCTGTTTTCTACCGGCAAAATTACTACCTGCACCTACCTGAACAAAATTCAAATGTGATTTTTACAGCGACAAAATTTTAATATTTGATCGAAAGAAATTTTGTTACCATGGTTCTGTTAATTATTTAAAATTTTATTGTTCTTTGTCTTTTTTCTCGTGAAATAGTCATGTCGAATACCACTCGAGAAAAAATTGTGTAAGCAAAATTGTTCTCAAGGTTTTATTCAAGTTTGTTGCTTTTCGGCAATTTTAAATTGCCAAGCAACAAACTTTCATACCTTTAGAAAATTTTGCCGACAAATTTTTTTTTCTTGTAATATTATATTTATTATATATGAAAATATTACATTAAAATTGCTAAAAAACTATATTTACCTCATGTTTTATAAACAGTGTATACCTACTGGTGCTCTGGTTTTCAAACTAGTTACTAGACACTGAGTGCACTGTTGCCAAAAGTTATTGGTAACAGCATTTAAAACCGGACATCGGCGGCAAATTTAAATTGGGTGCATTCTTTTGCCCCGTGAGTGTTTTTGCCCCCATCTACCCTACTACCAAATTAATAATACCTACCTACATAATTCAAATAATATCAATTAGTTTTAATTTTTTGAGTAAACCTAAGACAAAATGTAATTGACGCGGGTCGCAGGGCGGCCGCCTCCATTGAGGATTCTTTGTATTTTTCCGATACCTCATCTAACATCTAAAAAAAAAATAGCCGATTAACACAAAGGGCGGCTGCTTCATTCTTGGCAGCTGGTGCATCATTTTTTTTTTGACGTCTAAGTTTTTTTTCTGTTAAACTGCGGGCGGCTTTTGCCGCCCTTGTACGGGGGCACTCCAAGCACACCACTCAGAAACGGCCCCGCATACAATCTGTCTGTATAGCTTATTAACCAACCCAGAATTTAATGGGGGATGAGACGAAAGCTGTGAGAGTCAAAAGAACCATCTAAAAATAAAATTCTACTATTATTGAATGCATAAAACTACGCGAATATAAGAATTATTCTATAAATTAATATATAGATTCCATAACTTTTTCTGGAATATAATAACAGGATACAAAATGACTATAAATTTTCTAATGAACGTTAGGTACTTATAAATGCAAAAGTGTTCGATGACAGTCATACATAAAATAACTCAGCTTGGTCCTGATTTAAAATATTTTATTAGTATTCAAGGTAAATGTTAGAACAATATATAACAATAACGTATGTATTTACGGATCTAATCTGTATTGATTGACGATTGGTGTTTGCGGAATTGGTTACGTTTTATTTATTTGAATTACTGGTTCGATAGAGGTTTATGAACATCCGGAATTATTAGTTAAGCAATGTGGTTGGTTGAATGTCTTTATACACAAGGAATTTGAAAAAATACATGTTATTGCTTTGGTCAAATTATTTTTCTAAATGTAATGTGTACATTCGTATATTTAGCTACTATCTTATTGATAGGCGACTTAGGTACTGTTGTAGGTTCTTCTATAACTTTTTTGAAATTCTTAGGTAATTTTTGACGTTCTATAAAGCAGAAGTAAGAAATTTGTTTCAAGAAAGTGGCAACTGCGAACAAAAAAGAAAATTTCCCAAAACCGGAGGACTGGCAGTGGATCAAGTTGTTTTTCACTGGGTTTGTAAGGCGCGAAACAAGCACTCACCAATATCCGGGTCTATAATTCAAGCAAAAGCCCTCGAATCTGCTCAATATCTAGAACTAGATGACTTTAAGGCATCAAATAGATGGTTAGAAAAATTCCGTCGTCGTCACGATATCACCTACAAGAAAATATGTGGCGAATCAGCCGATATCAATGTCGAAGACGTAACTGCTTGGGGAGAAAGTCTAGTGACCATTTGCAGACAAGCCAGATCTCTACTATCATGCATTGCCAACGAAAACATAGGCATTAAAAGGTGACAAGTGTATTGGAAAAAAAAACAGCAAAACAACGATTTAAAATTCTGTTGTGTGCAAATATGGAAGGTGAGAAGAAAAAACCACTTATAATATATAAAAGCAAAAATTCGCAGTATTTTAAGGGCATATAGATAAGTTACCTCTTCAATGGGTCTCGAGAACAAAAAAGCGTGGATGACAGCAAACATCATGACAACATTGCTTCACAGATTTAATACCTAGATGAAGAAGCAGAATAGTAGACTGGTATTGTTTCTGGATAATGCAACGTCTCATCCAAAAATTACACTGGATAATGTCAAACTTATTTTTCTTCCACCCAATACTACCTCACATTGCCAACCTTTGGACCAAAGCATTATTCAGAATTTCAAAATGCTTCACAGAACCTACCTTATTAAGAGGCTTTTAACATGTATAGACAGTGGTTGTCCTTTTCAAGAAATCGAAAATAATATTACCATAACTAATGCCTTGATATGGGTTTCGGTGGCCTGGCGCAATTTGTCCCCAGTGACAATACAAAAATGATCTATGAAAGTCGGATTTATGTGTAATTTCGCTTCTGATGATATCTATAATAGTAATATTTTCTAATACATTACCATATCAATTATTATATTTTCCTGAAATATCTAAAAATGTTTGTTTCGGCACTTAAGTCATTTGGAACTTCCACTTTTCAACTAAGCTCCTCTGGTATAGTAATATATTGTATTTTAAAAATTCTTATAGATAATTAAAATCGTTTAATTTTTATTACAGACAATCTTGAAGAACCAAACACATTTTGGGTACCGCTTATTTTCCGCTAAGTGTAGAAGAATTTTTTAGAAAATGAGTCCAGAGTTAAACACAATCTAAAGGAATAATAAAGACATTTTTCAAACCTCATTTTCTGTTTTTCCTTTTCCTTCACCTCTGAATCCGGACCTGTTCTATGACAGGTGTTAATATTAAATAGGTTGTTCATTGTTAGATCAGGAAAAATTCACATTAATGAGTTTATTATACGCCCTAATGGGTTATTAATGTTTAATTGTTTGAAATTTTTAAGTTGTTTACATTGTTCATCAATACGGATATGATACAATTAGCTAGTCATTATTCATACAGAACAACAAATAATATAAAAGATTTTAAAATATCATTATACTATATGGTGTGCAATTTTACAAGAAACATACAAACGTTACGAAGTTATATTATGTACCATGTCTAGCTTTAATTTTTTTTAGGAAGTGTAATCGTAATGTACCTGGTATACCTATATTATGTAGGTATACCAAATTGAAAAGTGGACCATTCAAAATCGTCAGAACCGGACAACAACAGGTTTATTGGATTTTGAAAGACCGAACATACCGCATCTTGATCAGTAATGAAGAGTAATGAAGACGTCTTCCTTAATACCAAAACTGCGCTTTTGTTGCAAAGATGAAAATCTATAATGTGCAGGCGGTTCTTAATACATACTCGTTACTCGACTTGTTTTAAGATTACGTGTTATTGTTAATGAAAAAGTGCTATACTCACTATTTTAAACCTGATTTTTGTGAAAGAAAATGTTGTCGATATTTTTTAACAGAGGTTGACTTTATTTTTGGTTTGCTGGTAGAGGTAAAACGATTATTAGATAATGGACTAAAGTTAAAGCCGCCTGCCATATGACAATCCATATGTGAAGGCTACAACAAAAAAAAACAGGGAATGTCATAAAAAGAAATATTAAGAAATCCTTATTTTTCTTATGATAACAATTTCCAGGAATAAAAGAACGGATGTCTATAAACAAAATATTAATTTAATTGTGTTCATTATTTTCTTGGTTGGCTTGATTCCGTACGAAAGGTTAGTAAAAAACTGGACTGCATTCAGGTTTCCACAAAATACCTTTAGATCATATAGATATACCGGGTGTTGCATCGTCGAGCGGGACATAGGAAATCCCATGTAATTTTAAATGGGGTAAATTATTGGCTTCCCTAATTATTTTAGAGAAAAATTCTATTTAGGTTTATTAAAGAGCACTAAAACCCACATTCAAAAGAATAACTTTAGATATTTTTGATGAGCCCGTTTACGGGTTATCGCCGATTTCTTTTTAACTATTTCTATTTTTTATGGCCCCGTATTTGCGGGCACCAGTCAAGGTAAAAGATGACTGTCAAATAAAGTTGTCATTTTGAAATGTGGGCTTTATTGTTATAAAAACTCGTACATCGAAAATATTAAAGGTGTATTTATGAGTACAAATTAATCTGAATAAAACTAAAATAAAGTATCCAATTACAAGGTTAATTATGACATTTTACATGTTTCAATATTTTACTAATTAATAGGTAGGTACTAATAAATTGTTAGAACTTTAGGATTAAGAAGATGTTCAAATATTTCTCCATTGACTGCTAGACAATAACCGAGGCGATCATAAAATTCTCTTCTTACATTCGCTAGTTGGTAAACTGAAATTCTATTGCATTCGGCAGAAATAGCATTTTTTAACTCGTCTAGATTTGGGTATTTTTTATTTTTGTATATCTTGTTTTTTAAATGGCCCCAGAGAAAAAAATCATTTGGCGATAAATCAGGAGACCTGGCAGGCCAATTTACTGTATGATTTAAGCCAATAACATTTCCATTAAAAGCACGGTTTAAATATTCCCGGACAGCCAGGGTACTATGTGCCGGGCAGCCATCCATTTGGTACCAAACTTCCTGATTTTCCCTGGCGGCATCATGTAAAGTAGGTAAAATATTATCTTCAAGTAGTTCCAAAAAATATTCTGCATTTAAATTTCGTGTAAGAAATAATGGCCCGATAATATTTTCTCCGAAAATCCCAGCCCATACATTAACTTTTTGTGGATATTGCGTCCTTGTTTCCACAAACCTGTGTTGGTTTTCTTTGCTCCAATATCGATAATTTTGAACATTGGGTTCATTGTTTAAGGTAAATGTGCATTCGTCAGTGAAACAAATGTTTTTTAAAAATTCCCTGTCCATGTTTGCTCTTTCCATCATACCAAAACAAAACTCCTGTCGTCGTATTTCGTCCCTATTTCTTAGCTCTTGGTGCTTTTCATATTTGTATGAATAATATTTATGTCGTTTCAAAGCTCGTAACGCTGTGGTGTGATCTAATCCTATGTCATCCTCAAGTTTCCTTGTGCTGATCTTCCCATCATTTTCTTCCACGCACAATAAAACTTGCAAGTCCCTATCATTTCTTGCATCTCTTCTTTGTTCCTGCCTTTCTTCACATCTGCAGTTATTTATTACAGTGCCTTTTGTCTCAAATTTCTTGATAGTCCTTTCGACTGTAGATTTTGCAGGTATCGGTCTATTCGGATACAGACCAGCAAACATGTCTGACACATTTTGATAACTATTTCCTTGATAATACCATTTAATCATCAATATTTTTTCTTCAGAAGTGTAATTCATGGCTAATATTTTCGATGTAAGAGTTTTTATAGCAATAAAGCACACATTTCAAAATGACAACTTTATTTGACAGTCATCTTTTACCTTGACTGGTGCCCGCAAATACGGGGCCATAAAAAGGAGAAATAGTTAAAAAGAAATCGGCGATAACCCGTAAACGGGCTCATCAAAAATATCTAAAGTTATTCTTTTGAATGTGGGTTTTAGTGCTCTTTAATAAACCTAAATAGAATTTTTCTCTAAAATAATTAGGGAAGCCAATAATTGACCCCATTTAAAATTACATGGGATTTCGTATGTCCCGCTCGACGATGCAACACCCGGATAGATAGATCAGCCGAAAATAAAAAAAAAATAATCCCTTAATTATACAGGGTATTTTAGAAGTACGGTACGTAACTTAAGGGGGTGATTCCTTATGATATTCTAAGAGAAAACATATTATGAACACTGTCCGGAGTTTCTGATATATAGGGTGTTAAAGATGAAAAAAAAAAAATAGGTTTTTATAATTTTCTTGAGTATCCTTTTCCCGATTTTATTGAAGTTTGGTACCGTTATTCATAATGATAATGGGCTTAATTAGCCCTAATTAGATTAAATTTATTAAGTCCGGTGGCGTTCCGAGGAGCACCTTAACGAATAATATTGACAAAAAAATGTACGCCACTGACTTTTTTCCGATAATAATAATACAACTTTTTTCTTCCTTGCATTGTTTTCGTACCTTACTTCGTTTTCAAGAGAAAAAATAAAAACCACTTTATTGCATGTACAGGGTGGCCCATTAATAAGGGACGCTGCTATATCTCAGGATTCGTTATTCGGACGACCCTGAGAAAAAAAAATTAAGGGTAAATCGGCAAAAAGAAAAAGCTGGCAATTATTTGTAAGTTTTTAAGTCCACCGTTAGAGGGCGTAAATCCAATCTCGGAGTAGAAAATGATGTTTTAATCAAAATTACTTCAAGTGAACCTATGTTGAAATTTTTCTTGTAACCTACTGAAAATATGAGAACTTTTTTGTATTTACGTTTTTTCCCTACCTTGTCAAATAAAAGGTGGGGAAAGGGGTAAACGGTGGTTTGAAAAGAAGTCAATAACTTTTTTTTGGAACAAGCGATTTCAAATAACTTTGTTTAATTTTAGAGCGTCGTTTTTATGGGCGCTCCTACTAAAATTATGACATTTTGAGTTCAGTTATTTTTCGTGTCGGTAGGTGGCGCTTTATGAAAAGGTCGCAAATTTTTATGATTTTGTCGAAAATCTTCGCTAGGAAGAAAAAGTATGAAAAATTACAAATACTGGTGAAAACCGCTGTCCGATATGTTTATTCCTTATATATGTATTTAAGAATATATTTAAACCTAATAATAATAATAATAATAATAATAATAAATCGACTTTTATTGGCAAATATATAACAAATAATACAATATATTTCAAAAAATCAGATGCCTATAGGGCGAAGTTTAGCTGTAGCCTGCAGGATACAGCTATTCTTACACTTAACCCTAGTGATCAAATTACAATGTTAATTATATAATTAATAACCTAATACTTTACAAGAAAAGTAAAATAAGCAGGAATCTTAGCAGGCTTTGATACAACAAAAGGAGTGATAATAAAATAAAAATAATGCTTTACGTCAAAAAATATTAGCTTAAAACGTGTTTAAGTATCGAAATATAATTTTAAAATGCCCTTAGCAATTGAAATAGCATTTGATTTTCTCGCGGTATATTTCGAATGCATGCAGAATGCAACCATTGCTGCCAGAATGTATGCTAAAAGGTATCCAGACCGACGCAGATATAACAAACAAGTTTTTGTTCGATTGGCGGTACGCTTGAGAAATTCCGGAAGTGTTCATCGTCCTGTTTTACCTAGACGCGGTAGAGCTCGAACTGAAACAAACGTCATAAACGTTCTAGCTTACATAGAATAATATAATCCTCATGCAAATACCAGAGGCATTTCCCAGGACTTGGATATTACCCGCACTACTACTACTACTACTACTACTACCGTCCAACGAATTATAAAAGATCATAGGTAAGTAGGTATTATAATATCAAAAATGTTTATTAAGAATATATATTTCAAATTTAGGCTTCATCCGTACCATGTAGTGCTTCACCGGGCCTTAACAATGCAATATTTTGATTAAATACTTGATTATTGTCATTGGTTATTAAACATGGTAGCCGAGAATCCTAGATTAATGTCAAATATATTATGGACAGACGAGGCTACCTTTAAAAGCGACGGACAAGTGAACTTGCACAACATGTATTATTGGTCTCGAACCAATCCTCGTTGGATGCAGGAGGCCCAACACCAGGGCAGGTGGAGTGTAAACGTTTGGTGCGGCATATTGTAGTATGATAATTAGCCCATCTATATTCGATCAGTCACTTACCGGTGAAATTTTCTTACCAACCATTTGCCTGTTCTGTTGAAAAATGTGCCCCTAGAAACACGCATAAAGATGTTTTTTCAGCATGATGAGTATCCTGCCCATTTTTCAACAAGGATTCGTCGATTTTTGGACAGAACATTTCCTGATAGCTGGATAGGGAGGGGAAGTTTATTTCCATGGCCAGCCAGGTTAATAATGAGAAACTTATAAAAAGCGAAAAATAATAATTTTCATTCATATTACTATGGGTCACCTGATCTAACTTGCCTGGACTTCTATTTGTGGGGAAGATTAAAGGATATGGTATATTTAAGCAAACAGACCACTAGGGAGAATATGGCAGAGCGAGTAAGGAACGCCATTAACAGTATTTCAATAGCTGAAGTAAAGACTGCTGCTCTATCTACACATAGCTGGTTACAGCTCTGTATTGCACAGGACGGACGACATTTTGAACACTTAAGGCGTCATTAATAATTTTCTTTTAGCTCTAGTTTATTTAGTTCTAGGTTTTTTTTGTTGTGTACAAAGCCTACTGAGAGTCGTGCTTATTTTACTTTTCTAATTAAATAATAAAGTTTAAATATATTTTTAAATATAAATATAGGGAACAAACATATCGGACAGCGGTTTTCACCACCATGCAGTAACTGTGATTTTTCGTGCTCTTTCTTCCTAGCGAAAAATAAAATACCATGGCATATTAAATTTTTGAGAAAATCATAAAAGTCTGCGACCTTGTCATAAAGCGCCACCTACCGACACGAAAAATAACTGAAGTCAAAATGTTATTATTCTGGTAGGAGCGCCTATAAAAGCGCTTTAAAATTAAAAAAAGTTAATTGAAATCGGTTATTCCAAAAAAAAATTATTGACTTCTTTCAAACCAACGTCCCCCACCCTTTATTTGACAAGGTAGGGAAAAAACGTAAATAAAAAAAGTTGTCATATTTTCAGTGGGTTACAAAAAAAAATTTCAATATAGGTTCACTTGAAGTAATTCTGATTAAAACAGTATTTTCTACTCCGAGGTTGGAATTACGCCCTCTAGCGGTGGACTTAGAAACTTACAAATAATGTCCAGCTATTTCTTTTCGCCGATTTACCCACAATTTTTTTATCTAAGCGTCGTCCGATTAACGGATCCTGAGATATAGCCGGCGTCCCTTATTTATGGGCCACCCTGTACAAAAGAGATACCTACGTATGTCAAAGTTATTTAAATCATGAGGTGTAGGTAAGTTTTAATGTGTCATTTACCTGTCTTGATAATAACATGTCAACAATAAATAACTTAACTAATGCTGAAATGGCCCAAATTCATTCTAGTTATAGCCTAGTAAATGGAAATGCCAAGGTAGATCGACGAATTTATAAGGAACGTTATCCAAGCAGAGTACTGCCATGTGCCAAAACATTTATAGATAGCTATATGCACCATTGAGCGAGACTGGGAGTTTTGAACGTAGTACGGAAGTTCTTGGCAGACCTGCAACAGTAACCACGCCTGAGTTAGAGGAGGCTACACTTCGACAGACAGAAGATGATCCTTCAACTAGTGGCAGGAAGGTAGCAGTGCAACTTCAAACAAGTGCATTCAACGTGTGCAAGTGCTTAAGAATAAATCTGTAAATATTTTTAAGTAACTGTGTCTAGGTTTTTGAAATTTTATTACATAATATCATTTTCTCTAGGGTTAAGAACGTTATTATTCCGGAGCAACATGGATTTGTTAAGGGTCGTTCAACCATTACAAACCTAGTGTGCATTACCCAATGTTTGACTGAAGGTATTGATCGGCGTAAGCAGACAGACGTGATTTATACGGACTTCTCCAAAGCCTTTGATCGGCTTGACCACGCCATTTTACTGCAGAAATTGAGGTACTTCGGATTCTCCGATCAGTTGATGTTATTCTTCGATTCCTATTTAAAGAATAGGAGTCAGTTCGTGGCTTATGGCGGGGTCAGATCGACGGAGTATTTTGCCACATCTGGAGTTCCCCAGGGTTCCATCCTTGGTCCGTTGCTATTTACGCTGTTTATTAATGATATTGTTGATGATCTCTCAGTCCGCTGTTTGCTCTATGCTGATGACCTAAAATTATTTTCAACAATTTCTAGTGATGGTGATTGCTTGGATCTGCAACATAACTTGGATATTTTGAATGATTGGTGTGTAAAGAATAGATTGAACTTAAACGTTTCGAAATGTAATATTATGACCTACACTAATAAAAACACGATCATTCATTTCAACTATAATATAAATGGCGTCAATCTGCAACGACCTGAGGTGTTCAAAGATCTGGGAGTAACTTTTGATAAGGGACTGTCCTTTGTTCCTCATATCGAAGACACTGTGTCTGCCTCGTATAAATTACTTGGTTTTGTCTTGAGGGCCACAAGGGAGTTTCAGAGTGATGTTCCGTTAAAAACTTTATTTTTCTCTTTTGTTGTATCTAAATTGGAATACGCATCGGTGGTTTGGTCTCCCTATTATAAAGCACACATAGATAATATTGAATCCGTTCAGAGACGATTCGCGAAGGCTTTGTGGTTTAGATCGGATGGGGTCTACCCCTTTAGGGGCTTTCCACACGATCAACTGTTGCAGAGGTTTTTGCTCGTCAACCTGTCTGACAGGCGCAGATGTTTCGGCCAGTTGTTTTTATATAAGTTAATTAATAATCGACTAATCTGTGAAGAGCTACTACACAGACTAAACTTTAGAATTCCATCCCTGAACTCGCGGTATGCTGATACATTTTACCTACCTAACTTTCGAACAAATGTATTTAAATATGCGCCTCTCAATAGAATCTGTAGCTTGTACAATGAAAACATCACAACGTATGATATTTTCAACTGCAGCCCGGCCACGATCAAGAATCATTTTTACAGCCACCCTGTGTAGGTCTTCTGCCGCCATTTTTCTTTTTCTTTTTTGTTGATTGTTATTTCTATGTTACCTATTATTAACTTTATTGACATGTATATTGTGTAATGTAAGAATTTAGGTTAAATAAATTAGTTATTAAGTTTATAATATTAAATTGTTTTGTACCTGTTTTGTAACTGGGAAACTGTAAAACAGTGTATTGAAATAAATAAATAAATAAATAAAATAAATAAAAATGTTTTTTTAATTTCAATTCTTTATACAAATAAAAAAAAATAGTTTTCATGGAATTTCAACAGGGTATTATCGCAATCAACAAGCATCATTTGACCTGGGCCTATTGGATTCAGTTTTTCTATATTATTTTCTAGTATCGCCAATTGCTCTATCGTAATGACGCACCTTGTATACATAACACGTATTTTAGGACAAGAATAACTAACCTGAACCAAACTAAAATTCTGATTTTTTTTCTAATTGCTTTGGCATGTGCATATTAATCTCATAAGGAAGTCTATAAAATTGAAGACAAGTAGACATGCTTAATAAATAATAATATACATTAATTACATAAGTTAGTCACTGATAGTATAAAATATTTGTAAAACTTGCAAATACCTAATATTAATTAATTTAGCCTGCACGTGTTTCTTCCGGGATGAATCTTGTTTGAATTTGTTTATCAACTATCAGTAATTCCTTATACGAAACTTAATGTTGCGCATCGCACTGAAGGCAAATTTGATTTTAACTTTAGGAAGAAATAAAGCTTTTTGGGTTTAATATTACATACAGCGTGTAACAGAAGTATGGAACGCTTTAAATATCTTTAATACCGTTTGTCCGACTTAGCTAAAATTCAGTATCCGCATATTATAAGAGGTTGTCGCGCAGCTGCTAGTGAAAATTTTTTTTTTTTAATGGAACACCCTATATATTACAATATTTTTGGATTTTACATAAAATTAAAATTATTTTTTAATAAGGGCATTATAAGTCTAAACTTAATAGTTTTTAGATTTCGAGTATTGAAAAATTACATTTTTGAACTTTGACAGCTTCTAGCTTTCTAACGGTACGTCTTAGAGCAAAACGTCTTGCATGTCCCTATCTTACTTTTCTACTATCTTTCTAAAAGTGTCAACTTCTGGTTAAACCGGATGTAGCTCAAAAGCCGGAAATATAGTACTTTCGGTTTAACCGGAAGTTGACATTTTTGGAAAGATAATAAAAAAGTAAGATAAGGACATGTAAGCCGTTTTGCTATACAGGGTGACGCGGATCTAAATGAACATACTTCAACACAAGACAAAGAATACCTTGGGGGTTCTTAATCACCCATCTTTGATAGTTCAATTGTCGATAGTTAATAAGATACAGGGTCTTTTATGAACTTCAGCAATTTTTTGTTCTTGTCATATTTTTTAATGCACTCCGTATAAAATTTTCATATTGGGTCAACATCTGTAACCTATCTGTCGCTTAAAATTGCAGTATCAGAAAATTTTCAATTCCAGGCCCGTATTAAAAAAAGTTGACATTTTCAATTTTTACATTTTTAACACCCTGTAGATCAATTTTTTCAAAATATTATTTTTTTATTGGAAAGAGCATAAATAATTGACCCTAACGGCATAATTTTCAAAGTTCCCGCACCCATCACTTGGTTAGAATAAATGGTTGTTTTGTAAAAAATTTCAAAATGGTGCATATTTGGAAATTAGAAATTAAGAAAATAACAATAAAAAAGCAAAAACTGCTTCCGAAGTAAAAAAATAAATGTACTAAACGTTTAATAGTTTTAACGAGACTAAATTTTAGGGAACAACACAACAACAAATAACAAAGTAATAATAATAATAACAAAACTGCAAGTTAAAATCGACTGCTTAAAATCTAATACATAGAAAAAGTTTTAGCAAGAATTAATTTTAAGAGCACTTTAGCAGAACACTGTTATTTAAGAAGCTGTTCAAAATGCCCTCCATTGGCTTGTTCACATCTTCGTCTTCTGATGTTTAAATTTGACACTGCTTTTCTAATTGCGTCTGGGTTATTTTTTATTTCCTGAAAAGCATTAATAATTCGTTGCAAAAGCTGCTCCCGCGTGTTGATTTCTTTTGAATAAACCAAATTTTTCATATTCCCCCAGAAAAAAAAATCCAAAGGATTAAAGTCCGGCGACCTGGCTGGCCATAAATGGGGCCCTACACGGCCTATTGGGCCTATCCATCTGTTAGGAAACGTAATATTTAAAAATTCAGATACAACCCTTGCAAAATGTGGTAGGGCCCCATCATGTTGAAAAAAGAGCCCTCTCACGTTAGCATTTTCATTCTGCATAAGTCCTGGCAAAATGTTTTGTAAAAAATTTAAATATTGATTTCCATCTAATCTTTCAGCAAAAAAGTGCGGCCCAATTAATGTATTATTTATTATACCTGCCCAAACGTTTATGGAAAATTTGTGCTGCGAATGCGATTGTCTGATGGCATGTGGATTTTCTAACGACCATACATGGGAATTCCTTGAATTATTTACACCATCTCTGGTAAATTGTGCTTCATCGGTCCAGAGGATTCGATAAAGACTCCTTTGGTGTCTACTGAGCCACTGGCAAAAGAGTAACCGGTTTGCATAATCGCCAGGTTCCAAACTTTGAACTTCTTGAACATGAAACGGATGCAAGCCTTCCTTTTGGAGTGTTACATTAACTCTTTTTTGCGGGATTCCTAGACGTGTCGCAATTTTTCGAGTAGGTGTTTTGGGATTATCTTCAACAAGATTTAAGATATCTTCTTCCTCCTGATCAGGATGTCGTATTGGTTGATCAATATTATTGTCGGTGGGAAAATGTCCATGTTCTCCAGCAAATAAAAATACATTTGCAAATGTTTTGTGATATGGACATCTTCTACCCGGAAATCGCCTACGATATTCCCGAACAGCAGCTCTTCCATTACCGTTACAAAAACCGTATACAAAAATAATGTCGGCATATTCGGCATTTGAAAATTGGTAAGGCATCTTCAACAGAAAATTGCAATAATTGTTAACCGAATACTAACAAAGGTCAGACAACTGTCACATATCTGATAGTGACTTGAATTGTTGCTATGGAACAGTAACTCGATAGTCTTTGGTTTGTTTTTAAATGAGGCAAAGCCTACTTTACAAAGTTTGAAATTTCTGACTGTAATTTACGATTTTTTGTCGATGTCTAAAAAGCAATCATTATCTTGCAGTTTTGTTATTATTATTATTACTTTGTTATTTGTTGTTGTGTTGTTCCCTAAAATTTAGTCTCGTTAAAACTATTAAGCGTTTAGTACATTTATTTTTTTACTTCGGAAGCAGTTTTTGCTTTTTTATTGTTATTTTCTTAATTTCTAATTTCCAAATATGCACCATTTTGAAATTTTTTACAAAACAACCATTTATTCTAATCAAGTGATGGGTGCGGGAACTTTGAAAATTATGCCGTTAGGGTCAATTATTTATGCTCTTTCCAATAAAAAAATAATATTTTGAAAAAATTGATCTACAGGGTGTTAAAAATGTAAAAATTGAAAATGTCAACTTTTTTTAATACGGGCCTGGAATTGAAAATTTTCTGATACTGCAATTTTAAGCGACAGATAGGTTACAGATGTTGACCCAATATGAAAATTTTATACGGAGTGCATTAAAAAATATGACAAGAGCAAAAAATTGCTGAAGTTCATAAAAGACCCTGTATCTTATTAACTATCGACAATTGAACTATCAAAGATGGGTGATTAAGAACCCCCAAGGTATTCTTTGTCTTGTGTTGAAGTATGTTCATTTAGATCCGCGTCACCCTGTATAGCGTATCGTTAGAAAGCTAGACGCTGTCAAAGTTCAAAAATATCATTTCTCAAAACTCGATATCTCAATAACTATTAAGTTTAGACTTATAATGCACTTATTAAAAAACAATTGTAATTTTATGTAGAATCCAAAATAATTGCAATATATAGGGTGTTCCATAAAAAAAAATATTTTAAATTGCTAAAAAACTGTAAATTTGGCAACATTGCAAATGTCACTAGCAGCTCCGCAATAATCTCTTATATACGAATACCGAATTTTAGCTTTATTTTAGATATTTAAAGCGTTCCATACTTTTGTTACACGCTGTATTATTTCCAAATACATTAACTGCAATTGAACTTTTTGAATTGTTCCTGCCAAAAAAAATTGTTGCAGCATAGTTCACAAAAAGTCTAACCGAGACAAGCAGGAATCAATATTGTTAAGTAAATAAATTAACCTACTACATAAGAAAAACAGATCAAAACGTTTTGTACTTTTTTATTCAGAACTTGTCAACATTGAACAACTTGTATTTAAAACAATAGGTTGTCTTACTACAACTATAAAACTAATTATTAAGTTTGTGTATTTTGTCTACTGTGTTTAAGGCCTGCCTTTCAAAAACGTTATAAGTATCATATTTTAAATTTTATAGGAGAAATAAAACACTAATTAGTTTCGTTAACTTTACCAAATCACACAAATATTTTTTTTAAATATAAGTTCATCACATTAATTAACTTTATCAAGGGACAAATAACAAAAATGAAGATTTGCTTAATCCCAAAACGTTTTCCTATCCCACTGTAAAAGTCAAAACAGTATAAGGGTTATTCCATAGCAGTAAAACTGAAATTTTAATTTCAACGAAAAATTTTTCTTGCATTCTTCAGAGGAAAATAATCGATACGTATTTTTTTATTTCAATATGATATTTTTTATTTTCGAGTTACGATTGTTTAAACTTTTGAGGTTTGGAAAATCGAGCATTTTTCAACCACTCATAACTCGTAAACTAGGTATTCAACTTAGGTAAAAATTTCCAGAATAATTAAAGTTTGGTATTTATATGAGCTTGTCGAAAATTTTTTTTTTAATAATTGTTTTTGTTCATTTATTGGTTTTTTCTAAATTTGTTATAAACAAATGAAATTTTTAAATATAAGTTCATCGCATTAATTAACTTTATCAAGGGACAAATAACAAAAATGAAGATTTGCTTAATCCCAAAACGTTTTCCTATCCCACTGTCAAAGTCAAAACAGTATAAGGGTCATTCCATATCAGATTTAAAACTCAAATTTTAATTTCAACGAAAAAATTTTTTCGCATTCTTCAGAGGAAAATAATCGATACGTATTTTTTTATTTCAATATGATATTTTTTATTTTCGAGTTACGATTGTTTAAACTTTTGAGGTTTGGAAAATCGAGCATTTTTCAACCACTCATAACTCGTAAACTAGGTATTCAACTTAGGTAAAAATTTCCAGAATAATTAAAGTTTGGTATTTATATGAGCTTGTCGAAAATTTTTTTTTTAATAATTGTTTTTGTTCATTTATTGGTTTTTTCTAAATTTGTTATAAACAAATGAAATTTTTAAATATAAGTTCATCGCATTAATTAACTTTATCAAGGGACAAATAACAAAAATGAAGATTTGCTTAATCCCAAAACGTTTTCCTATCCCACTGTCAAAGTCAAAACAGTATAAGGGTCATTCCATATCAGATTTAAAACTCAAATTTTAATTTCAACGAAAAAATTTTTTCGCATTCTTCAGAGGAAAATAATCGATACGTATTTTTTTATTTCAATATGATATTTTTTATTTTCGAGTTACGATTGTTTACACTTTTGAGGTTTGGAAAACCGAGCATATTTCAACCACTCATAACTCGTAAACTAGGTATTCAACTTAGGTAAAAATTTCCAGAATAATTAAAGTTTGGTATTTATATGAGCTTGTCGAAAATTTTTTTTTTAATAATTGTTTTTGTTCATTTATTGGTTTTTTCTAAATTTGTTATAAACAAATGAAATTTTTAAATATAAGTTCATCGCATTAATTAACTTTATCAAGGGACAAATAACAAAAATGAAGATTTGCTTAATCCCAAAACGTTTTCCTATCCCACTGTCAAAGTCAAAACAGTATAAGGGTCATTCCATATCAGATTTAAAACTCAAATTTTAATTTCAACGAAAAAATTTTTTCGCATTCTTCAGAGGAAAATAATCGATACGTATTTTTTTATTTCAATATGATATTTTTTATTTTCGAGTTACGATTGTTTAAACTTTTGAGGTTTGGAAAACCGAGCATATTTCAACCACTCATAACTCGTAAACTAGGTATTCAACTTAGGTAAAAATTTCCAGAATAATTAAAGTTTGGTATTTATATGAGCTTGTCGAAAAATTTTTTTTTAATAATTGTTTTTGTTCATTTATTGGTTTTTTCTAAATTTGTTATAAACAAATGAAATTTTTAAATATAAGTTCATCGCATTAATTAACTTTATCAAGAGACAAATAACAAAAATGAAGATTTGCTTAATCCCAAAACGTTTTCCTATCCCACTGTCAAAGTCAAAACAGTATAAGGGTCATTCCATATCAGATTTAAAACTCAAATTTTAATTTCAACGAAAAAATTTTTTCGCATTCTTCAGAGGAAAATAATCGATACGTATTTTTTTATTTCAATATGATATTTTTTATTTTCGAGTTACGATTGTTTAAACTTTTGAGGTTTGGAAAACCGAGCATATTTCAACCACTCATAACTCGTAAACTAGGTATTCAACTTAGGTAAAAATTTCCAGAATAATTAAAGTTTGGTATTTATATGAGCTTGTCGAAAATTTTTTTTTTAATAATTGGTTTTGTTCATTTATTGGTTTTTTCTAAATTTGTTATAAACAAATGAAATTTTTAAATATAAGTTCATCGCATTAATTAACTTTATCAAGAGACAAATAACAAAAATGAAGATTTGCTTAATCCCAAAACGTTTTCCTATCCCACTGTCAAAGTCAAAACAGTATAAGGGTCATTCCATATCAGATTTAAAACTCAAATTTTAATTTCAACGAAAAAATTTTTTCGCATTCTTCAGAGGAAAATAATCGATACGTATTTTTTTATTTCAATATGATATTTTTTATTTTCGAGTTACGATTGTTTAAACTTTTGAGGTTTGGAAAACCGAGCATATTTCAACCACTCATAACTCGTAAACTAGGTATTCAACTTAGGTAAAAATTTCCAGAATAATTAAAGTTTGGTATTTATATGAGCTTGTCGAAAATTTTTTTTTTAATAATTGTTTTTGTTCATTTATTGGTTTTTTCTAAATTTGTTATAAACAAATGAAATTTTTAAATATAAGTTCATCGCATTAATTAACTTTATCAAGGGACAAATAATAAAAATGAAGATTTGCTTAATCCCAAAACGTTTTCCTATCCCACTGTCAAAGTCAAAACAGTATAAGGGTCATTCCATATCAGATTTAAAACTCAAATTTTAATTTCAACGAAAAAATTTTTTCGCATTCTTCAGAGGAAAATAATCGATACGTATTTTTTTATTTCAATATGATATTTTTTATTTTCGAGTTACGATTGTTTAAACTTTTGAGGTTTGGAAAATCGAGCATTTTTCAACCACTCATAACTCGTAAACTAGGTATTCAACTTAGGTAAAAATTTCCAGAATAATTAAAGTTTGGTATTTATATGAGCTTGTCGAAAATTTTTTTTTTAATAATTGTTTTTGTTCATTTATTGGTTTTTTCTAAATTTGTTATAAACAAATGAAATTTTTAAATATAAGTTCATCGCATTAATTAACTTTATCAAGGGACAAATAACAAAAATGAAGATTTGCTTAATCCCAAAACGTTTTCCTATCCCACTGTCAAAGTCAAAACAGTATAAGGGTCATTCCATATCAGATTTAAAACTCAAATTTTAATTTCAACGAAAAAATTTTTTCGCATTCTTCAGAGGAAAATAATCGATACGTATTTTTTTATTTCAATATGATATTTTTTATTTTCGAGTTACGATTGTTTAAACTTTTGAGGTTTGGAAAATCGAGCATTTTTCAACCACTCATAACTCGTAAACTAGGTATTCAACTTAGGTAAAAATTTCCAGAATAATTAAAGTTTGGTATTTATATGAGCTTGTCGAAAATTTTTTTTTTAATAATTGTTTTTGTTCATTTATTGGTTTTTTCTAAATTTGTTATAAACAAATGAAATTTTTAAATATAAGTTCATCGCATTAATTAACTTTATCAAGGGACAAATAACAAAAATGAAGATTTGCTTAATCCCAAAACGTTTTCCTATCCCACTGTCAAAGTCAAAACAGTATAAGGGTCATTCCATATCAGATTTAAAACTCAAATTTTAATTTCAACGAAAAAATTTTTTCGCATTCTTCAGAGGAAAATAATCGATACGTATTTTTTTATTTCAATATGATATTTTTTATTTTCGAGTTACGATTGTTTAAACTTTTGAGGTTTGGAAAATCGAGCATTTTTCAACCACTCATAACTCGTAAACTAGGTATTCAACTTAGGTAAAAATTTCCAGAATAATTAAAGTTTGGTATTTATATGAGCTTGTCGAAAATTTTTTTTTTAATAATTGTTTTTGTTCATTTATTGGTTTTTTCTAAATTTGTTATAAACAAATGAAATTTTTAAATATAAGTTCATCGCATTAATTAACTTTATCAAGGGACAAATAACAAAAATGAAGATTTGCTTAATCCCAAAACGTTTTCCTATCCCACTGTCAAAGTCAAAACAGTATAAGGGTCATTCCATATCAGATTTAAAACTCAAATTTTAATTTCAACGAAAAAATTTTTTCGCATTCTTCAGAGGAAAATAATCGATACGTATTTTTTTATTTCAATATGATATTTTTTATTTTCGAGTTACGATTGTTTACACTTTTGAGGTTTGGAAAACCGAGCATATTTCAACCACTCATAACTCGTAAACTAGGTATTCAACTTAGGTAAAAATTTCCAGAATAATTAAAGTTTGGTATTTATATGAGCTTGTCGAAAATTTTTTTTTTAATAATTGTTTTTGTTCATTTATTGGTTTTTTCTAAATTTGTTATAAACAAATGAAATTTTTAAATATAAGTTCATCGCATTAATTAACTTTATCAAGGGACAAATAACAAAAATGAAGATTTGCTTAATCCCAAAACGTTTTCCTATCCCACTGTCAAAGTCAAAACAGTATAAGGGTCATTCCATATCAGATTTAAAACTCAAATTTTAATTTCAACGAAAAAATTTTTTCGCTTTCTTCAGAGGAAAATAATCGATACGTATTTTTTTATTTCAATATGATATTTTTTATTTTCGAGTTACGATTGTTTAAACTTTTGAGGTTTGGAAAATCGAGCATTTTTCAACCACTCATAACTCGTAAACTAGGTATTCAACTTAGGTAAAAATTTCCAGAATAATTAAAGTTTGGTATTTATATGAGCTTGTCGAAAATTTTTTTTTTAATAATTGTTTTTGTTCATTTATTGGTTTTTTCTAAATTTGTTATAAACAAATGAAATTTTTAAATATAAGTTCATCGCATTAATTAACTTTATCAAGGGACAAATAACAAAAATGAAGATTTGCTTAATCCCAAAACGTTTTCCTATCCCACTGTCAAAGTCAAAACAGTATAAGGGTCATTCCATATCAGATTTAAAACTCAAATTTTAATTTCAACGAAAAAATTTTTTCGCATTCTTCAGAGGAAAATAATCGATACGTATTTTTTTATTTCAATATGATATTTTTTATTTTCGAGTTACGATTGTTTACACTTTTGAGGTTTGGAAAACCGAGCATATTTCAACCACTCATAACTCGTAAACTAGGTATTCAACTTAGGTAAAAATTTCCAGAATAATTAAAGTTTGGTATTTATATGAGCTTGTCGAAAATTTTTTTTTTAATAATTGTTTTTGTTCATTTATTGGTTTTTTCTAAATTTGTTATAAACAAATGAAATTTTTAAATATAAGTTCATCGCATTAATTAACTTTATCAAGGGACAAATAACAAAAATGAAGATTTGCTTAATCCCAAAACGTTTTCCTATCCCACTGTCAAAGTCAAAACAGTATAAGGGTCATTCCATATCAGATTTAAAACTCAAATTTTAATTTCAACGAAAAAATTTTTTCGCTTTCTTCAGAGGAAAATAATCGATACGTATTTTTTTATTTCAATATGATATTTTTTATTTTCGAGTTACGATTGTTTAAACTTTTGAGGTTTGGAAAATCGAGCATTTTTCAACCACTCATAACTCGTAAACTAGGTATTCAACTTAGGTAAAAATTTCCAGAATAATTAAAGTTTGGTATTTATATGAGCTTGTCGAAAATTTTTTTTTTAATAATTGTTTTTGTTCATTTATTGGTTTTTTCTAAATTTGTTATAAACAAATGAAATTTTTAAATATAAGTTCATCGCATTAATTAACTTTATCAAGGGACAAATAACAAAAATGAAGATTTGCTTAATCCCAAAACGTTTTCCTATCCCACTGTCAAAGTCAAAACAGTATAAGGGTCATTCCATATCAGATTTAAAACTCAAATTTTAATTTCAACGAAAAAATTTTTTCGCTTTCTTCAGAGGAAAATAATCGATACGTATTTTTTTATTTCAATATGATATTTTTTATTTTCGAGTTACGATTGTTTACACTTTTGAGGTTTGGAAAACCGAGCATATTTCAACCACTCATAACTCGTAAACTAGGTATTCAACTTAGGTAAAAATTTCCAGAATAATTAAAGTTTGGTATTTATATGAGCTTGTCGAAAATTTTTTTTTTAATAATTGTTTTTGTTCATTTATTGGTTTTTTCTAAATTTGTTATAAACAAATGAAATTTTTAAATATAAGTTCATCGCATTAATTAACTTTATCAAGGGACAAATAACAAAAATGAAGATTTGCTTAATCCCAAAACGTTTTCCTATCCCACTGTCAAAGTCAAAACAGTATAAGGGTCATTCCATATCAGATTTAAAACTCAAATTTTAATTTCAACGAAAAAATTTTTTCGCTTTCTTCAGAGGAAAATAATCGATACGTATTTTTTTATTTCAATATGATATTTTTTATTTTCGAGTTACGATTGTTTAAACTTTTGAGGTTTGGAAAATCGAGCATTTTTCAACCACTCATAACTCGTAAACTATTCAATTTAGGTAAAAATTTCCAGAATAATTAAAGTTTGGTATTTATATGAGCTTGTCGAAAATTTTTTTTTTAATAATTGTTTTTGTTATTTTATTGTTTGTTTTTTTCTGAATTTGTTATAAAGAAATGAAATTTTTTCAAAGTTGAACATTTTTTTTGTTTTTTGTCGGCTATAAATATTCACAATCATGTTGGGAAAATAGCGTAAAGATTTTTAAGTTGGTCTCGCAATAGTTCACAAGATATTTAACTTATAAGAGGGCGCCTGCTATGAAGTTGCCTCGCTCGGGGCAGCGCGCGTCATGACTTAAGCATTTGAGGACACGTAGTGACTGACTTATGGGGTTTGTTTCCAGATTATTATTATTCCCAAGATTATTTTTTTCACTAAAGTGTCTTTGATGGGAAAACGCATGGGTTTTTCCACTTTAGTTTTTCCCGTATTAACGAGTCACGGTCACAGTGCCAGTGTAGAAAATTACGCCTTCATTATTCAAAATGCTGTTACGGGTCTTCACTAGAACAAGAATTAAGCGACCCTTTTTCCAAACGTTTTTTATTACAACAATTATGACCCTATCAAGCATGAAACGTTTGTCATTATTTCGAACTATAAAAAACATGATTCTCCCGCGGTGTACTTATTTCTTCAAGCATTTAACGATTTTCTTACCAACCACTTTTTACGAATCCGGAAGTGTATTTATTTTTCCGATGGAACGCCCCAACAATTCAAGAACGCGAAACACTTTTCAACAATTTACTATCATGAACAAGATTTCCAACGCCCTGCTGTATGGAATTTTCAAGCTACAGCTTACGGAAAAAGGCCCTGGTGATAGAGCGGGCGGAGCTTTGAAAAGGATGGCACGTAAAGCCAGTCTTCAAATGACTTCCAATGAACAAATCACTACCGCATTAGTGTACAAGTGGGCTAAGCGTGATTCTTCATTCAGCGATATTTCAGTACTTTATAAAAGCGAGAAAAAAATTACGAAACGACGGCAACCTTTTTGAATGAGCGATTCAAAAAGTGCAAAACGATAACGAGAACTTAAAAATTACAGAGTGTCGTCCAGTACGAGATCTGCAAACTCAAAGTGAGAACTCATTCTTCGTGCTCGGATTTCGAATTCGTGAGTTTCCTGAAAACAGAGCCGAAACGCGTGCCTAAACGAAAAATATGTTGATAAAAATATATGCATGGTATTTTTGAAAATTACTGTGGTAAAAATTGTTATCAACTATCGACATCGAAACCTCTTTACTGTTAATTTCGTAATTTATTGATTATCGAAAAACTACAGTGTAAAAAACGAAAATAAGGTAATATGGGAAAAGCCAGGCATTATGTCTCCTTGGACGCTCAAGTCCTGACCCGCTCTGCCCGGAGCGAGGCAACTTCATAGCAGGCGCCCTCTTATAAATTAAATATATTGTGAACTATTGCGAGACCCACTCTAAAATTTTTACAACATCTTCCCAACATGAATATAAATATTTACAGATAAAAAGAACCAAAAAAAAAGCGTCCAACTTTGAGAAAAATTCATTTGTTTATAACAATTGCAAAAAGAAACAATAAAATAATAAAAACAATTTATAATAAATTGGATTTTAGTGTCCCATGAGTGACGATGGGTGTGGCCAATATTATTCAATAAAACACCTTATTCCTTTAGGTATCAAACAATATCTATTTTCTAACTAAAATCACATCCGTCCACTCAACATTGTGGAGTCAGCAAAATCCTTAAAATTAATAATTGACAACATACATATTATTGCAACCCCGCTACTTGTTAGAGGCAATAGCCTTATCGACCTTAATTACCTACACAGTGGTTGAACACACCTTATTACACAGTGGTTTAACCTACCTTATTACACCTTCTACGAAAACTAAAAAAAAAAACAATAAAAAAAAACGTTATATCTACCCATCAATGTACAATTTTGTTCTATTTTTATGCACTTCTACTAACCTATTTTTTATTTTTATTAAAACATTTGGCGCCTTATCTTCAACAACCAGATAAGGACCATTAAAAATTTCATCTTTTTTTAGTACCGGCTTCATTCCGCACTAAAATTTTTCTTCTTTCTTGCCTTTCTTTTGACAAATTTCTATTATATACTCTTAATTCTTCCAATAAATATTTAAATTCTTGCTCCAACGACATTCCATTCTATATTTTTATTCCATACCATTAATAATTACTTGCAATTTCCATAACCATTGTTCCATATTCCATAAATTATTTATTTACAACCATACCATTAATCATTCTTATTCCAAATTTAACCATTTTTACCATGTTTTCTTCTTTCTTCCCTACTCATTATATATACTACTTTCCATTAATATACCATAATTGTAAGTCAGTAACCCATATTTGCCTGTTAAACCCTTTCCGTACTTTTTGTTATTTCTCTTCTAATTTTCCTTTCCAAACCTTTTTTACAACGAATATATACAATCCATAGGATGACGAGAACTCCCAATATAAGCAATATTATACTTAAAACGTGTGCTGCTTTTTCATGCCAAGTTTTTTTTTCGGCAGGATCGCCATATAATAAATTGGGTTTTAGTGTCCCATGAGTGACGATGGGTGTGGCCAATATTATTCAATAAAACACCTTATTCCTTTAGGTATCAAACAATATCTATTTTCTAACTAAAATCACATCCGTCCACTCAACATTGTGGAGTCAGCAAAATCCTTAAAATTAATAATTGACAACATACATATTATTGCAACCTAGCTACTTGTTAGAGGCAATAGCCTTATCGACCTTAATTACCTACACAGTGGTTGAACACACCTTATTACACAGTGGTTCAACCTACCTTATTACAAATTATAAAAAAAGACTTTTTCGATAAGCCCATATAAAAGCCAAACTTTAATTACTCTAGAAAAGTTCACCTAAATTGAATTGTTTACGAGTTATGAGTGATTGAAAATTGTTCGATTTTCGAAACTTCAAAAGTTTAAACAATCGTATGTCGAAAACAAAAAATAACATATTAAAATAAAAAAGTACGTATCGATTATTTTCCTCTGAAAATGCGAGAAAAAATTTTCCTTGAAATTAAAATTTGAGTTTCAAATCTGATACGGAATGACCCTTAAGTAGTATACCATGGCGCCCTATATGGTTGTAACAAGAAAATATAAAGTGACAGATATTAAGACAGGACCGCGAATTTGTAACATTTTTATTAGGAAAGTACAACTGTAATAATCTTACCTAAAAACTCTTTATCGCTCCTGTCCAAAGGTTCAGAATAATATTCTTTTGCTTTATTTGTCAGGTAAGGCTTCTTCAATAATATACACAATATCTTCTTTTGGAATACCTGGTTTTGTCGGTTGTTCATTGTCTTCAATCGTTGCAAAATCGCTAATGTTCTTTCCGTTTCGCCGGATATTAATTTTTAAAGAAGATTGTAGTGCTCCACGACTTCCAGACTTCAGCTATACCACACTGAGCCTTAGTCAACTTAATTTGAGCAGCTTCAGTTATTTTTAATAAGGTTGTATTTAAATTTTCCTTGGCTATAAATTTCTAGTCGTGAAAATGAAGGGATTGTTCTGGTTAGCTGTAGTGCGTCCATTGGAACCATTACACTTACATCTTTTTTTATGCTTCTCCATAAGCCAAAGTCTCTGTCGCATGTTAAGAGTCTATAACCTTTTACAGGAACTTCATATTTGGTTTCGGTACAAACTCCTTTTGCCAACAATACCAAATACATAGCTAAAACTATCTGGTTCTTATTTTGTGCCCCTTAGTTGTTAGACCAGACTATTAATTTTGTTTTCTACGTATTTCGCTTTGTTAAATAGCTATAAACAAAATGAGCAACCAAATGCATACCGTAAGCTACTTGTCTGAAATAATACATTTCGGAATGTGTACGTTATGTAATGTGAACTTGCTGCTGCAATATAACATAAAAATTGTAGTTTTTGGCATTTTTACATCTTCTGGCATTGCTTGAGTTGCCCGCTAATGTTTTCTGTGGTGAATTTCTAAGGCTACTTGAACTTCTTTTCCTTCTGTATTATCAGCTGTATGTGCTACTTTCGTCGCTAAAGAATCACATGTGGAATGTATCTGCACGGGGTTAAGATTAAAGTTTATTAAAAGAAAGGTTGGTTGCCTGTAGACTGGTTCGTTCGGCTAATCTATATAATATTTTTCTAAGAAAGCCTTATATATTTTACTGACATTTAAATTTGGAGATTTAGAGATAAATATTTAGTTTTCCGTCGAATATAATGGCTAATTTCTAACGAAAAAGAAGAAATATTATATTCTATGATTTAATTTCTCAACTCAAACACAACGCAATATTTGTGAAGTTCTTGGTTTCACCTTTTTTCAGAATTTTTCCACCTAAAAGCTGAATCCATCCAGGAGTTGTCCCAGAAGGCATTGCAAAATAGTTTTAAACAAACTTAGACCTCGGGTCCTCCTGACAGCGTAAGAAAACGAGAGGTTTGTTGTTTTCTACTACTAGGTACTCGTATAATCCATATCTGCATCGCTTTATGGGTTGAGGGTGAACAAATCTTTTTTTATCACGTTCTCTATACGTAGTAAGGCCTCCATCACGATTAATATACTAACTAGATACAATAAGTAAAAAAACAAGTTGGGGCGACGCAATAATTCACTTGCACAAGGCGCTTACAACGTTCTAACTTCCGCGCTCCCCTAAAACTATATCAACTTGCTTGGATGAGCATTTCTGGGAGCGTAAAACACGGCACTTACAACACGAAATCAATGAAAAGTCATTATCGGGAAAAATAGCATTCACAACGTTTTGGAATGGCAGGCCTCATTTATGTATTTTGATTTTGTTAAAATACTAATTATTTACAATACTTTATGTTACATAGTTTACTTTGTGACAATTCAATTTTGTTACTATTAAGTCATTAGAACTGACCTATTAATTGTAATTGAATTTTAGCTCTAAAACTGGTGAAAAGTTCAATGTTTTGCTCTCTGTATGAAACTACACACCTACCTTTAGTGTACATCTACACGAGCGAGGAAATCGCGACGACACACTCGCGACGATAAACTTGCGACGATTTGAACGCCCGGCAAAAACATGAAACGAGAGCGAGAGAATCGCAACGGTCCAAGTAGGTACATTCGGAACAAGAATTTTGCTTTTAGTTAAAATAGATGTTGTTCAAATTGGTTCTGTTGCTGCAATATGCATTTACCGGTGCAGAAACCGCTGAAGAAATCGTCGTTTTTGGGTACATCCAATGCTGCAAAGCAGATTAATTACTGGATAGTTTCATTTAAAATATCATGAGCAAAGAGAGCACCCTGACAATTTTTTTTCACACTACCGTATGTCCATACAAAGTTTTGATGAGCTGTTGTCTAATTTCTGAAAAAAATTTCAAAAAAGATATGAATATGCGTCTGTGTATATCACCTGTGAAAAGGTTGATTATAACTTTAAGGTAAGAAACAATCAAAATTTATTAAGTCCGACGAAGTAAAGCACAGCATTATATTCCAATAGTCTTTATTTAAGAAAATTATGATGTTCGCTTTCATGACATTCATGTTTATTAGCACTAATGGATGCGGAATATTGTTTTACGGCAATCGATGTTGGGTCCTATGGAAGAGAAGGTGACAGTAACATTTTTAATAAGAGTGTTCTAGGGAAAAAGTTATCAATGAAACAATTGGACATACCAGAGAGTCGGGCAATTGCAGGCACTAACAATCTCATTCTCCCGTTTGTAATATCCATATCCACGGCAAAATCTTACTTCAGGGTTCAGTGCCTTGGCAATTTAAAAAAATATAAACATGCCGCATTATTTGACGTAATATATATAATGTGATAAACATTTATGTCCACAAGAAGAGGCTAACAAATCTAATTATGAATTTTAATCAAAAAATTTAATAATAAAGTGGTTTCAATCTTATTACTTTTGTTTAATTTAAATCATCAGGGGATACAATTGAAGTTTTGTAACTTGCATTAAAATGCCTAGCCAATAACCGCCATACCGCCGATCGTACAGCATTAAAAATTATTGCAATAATCTTATTCACCCCAATTATCATACAATATCATGGCTATTCCTTCCCATAATTTCAGTTTGATGTCTCAATTGCTATATTCTTTCAACTTTATATTGTACAAAGCTGGTCGCTTTTCCACAGCACTTATAAACTTTTGTGTATTGAACATGACTGTACAGTACGGCGTTTCTTCTCCGCTCGTCTAGAAGGCACCATATGAACTAATGAATTGCATTTACCTACGGCGAGGAAATCGTCGCGAGAATCGCCCGCCAACGTCGGCAATTGCGTGTGACTCGCTCACGCCGACGATGGCTGGCGCTATCGAGACGAGTTTCACGTCCGTATAGACTCGCTTATTAGAATGAATGCTTTGGATTTAAGCGTGTAAATCGTCGCGAGTCTATCGTCGCGATTTCCTCGCTCGTGTAGATGTACACTTAGCGATAGTATCTTGGTTTCCCACTTAAGGTTAATGACCTTCCTTTCGGTGTCTTTGGCTAAGCGGGATTACATTTTGCCCATATCTTTAATCACCCAATTTTCTTTCCATGAACTACCATATCATTTTATACATTGACAACAAAATTTTCGTGCAAATTTCTTTGTTTTGGTTTTTATTTATAACTGTTAGTTTTAGAGGCTAACTCTTTTTCCAAGAATATTAATAGCTCATATATCAAGCAACTTAATTTAGGTACCTGTATACCTGTAACCAAGTAGTCAGAACCCATTCGATTTATTTCCATATCAACCGCTAGTATGTAAACCAGTCTATTTCGCTTCAGGCAGTATCTTAGTCCGAGGACCCACTGGAGTGGTTTGCTGAAATTTGCCCTATTTTCTTTTTAACGTTCCCGCCTTTTTGTGACACGGGTGACACTATTGATCTGACTCTTAACAGCCGAAAGAAGCAGCAGGCCTTTCTCTATCCGTAACTATATTGGTAATTTGCAAAGGATTGTGAGGGCTTATTTTCTGTCGCCCTTAAGTTTACTTTGTTGCTGTTGCAATATTTTGATGTGCTGTTTGCTGGGCGGCAGAAAACTACTTCGGGATTTTTTTGGCTATACATCTCGCTGCTAAAGGTCAAGTCCGGTCACCAAGAACTAGAGGGTCGAATATTTAGGAGCATCCCAACATCAGTGTTGAACCTCCCATATAAACTTTATGGCCCTAGAAGCTCCAATTAGTCGTCACGGTCTTTCTTCCCCATTGTAAGAAGTCTTTTATCTTCTATCTTTCATCTTTTTTTCCTTGAAGTCTCCCGTCATCATTGAACGAAGTCTTCATATCTACAGTAACTTATCAGCATACAGGTAAGTCTAGGTTAAGTACTAAGGGACAGTTGTATATGTTCCGTTTTAACTGCAAGCTACGGTTAAACAGTAGTTTCGTGTCAAATGTCCTTTGTATACCCAACTGTAACGACTATCTGGAGTTTAACTATCAACAGAGTGAACACCAGTTAAACTTCAAGCTTCGTTTAAACACGTGCGCAGACGGAGAAAGTCGGATGTTTTACATTTTTCGCCTTTTTAGAATTTTTAGTGTTTTTTGTTTTTGCCATTTTTATGTTAAGTACTCTCGTTAAGTTTAGTGTCGAGTTTTGTGGTGTTGTGCTAGTACCTAGTGTTGTAAATTGAAAAAAATGGATATTTTTGAAATTTTTGATAAATTTTCCGATAATGATGATGAAGACGTAATCAATATTGCGGGCCTTTACAGTTCTCTTTCCATTACATACAGAGCCTTTATTAAAATCCTCCAAAAGTTTATTCCAGGCCTCTTCTTTTTGCCTCCAGGTAGTTACATCACTTTTCCTTTATTAAATTACTTGCTGATAATGCTTAATAAGCCTAACCAGAAGTTCTATTTCTCGGCCTAAAAAATTGGTTGTTTTAGGGACCTTATAAGAAGCAACATCCATGACGTAAAGCAAATTAACTGAGAAAAACGATAACTTTAAAAATGTTCCTTAAACCGCTAGAAAAATCCAAGGTTTTAAAATTAACAGAAATATGTGAGACTATCAACTGTCAAAAGTGGAAATTAGTATTGACAAATATATATGAAGTGAAGTTACCTTCTATAATGTTAACCAGAAAGTATACAAGGAACAAGTTGAGAGTTTTGGTTTAAACTTTAGCTGAAACCTATGATTAAACTTAGGTTTAAACTCTGGATTAAACGAAACCTATACAATTGGCCCTAGGCCTTTTTTTTAACACCAATAAAGTCAGCAATATTTTTTTTTAATTCACCGAGTTCTATTTATACAGCTCCGCCTTCGCGTTTTTTTTTTAACTGGTGTCGGGTCACACGGTCCGAGCTAGCTCCACGACCATCTTGAAGGTTTCCCGCTTTTCTTGTGGTAGAGCTGGTAGCGCTTCTGAAACCCCCTCCCGCGAGCTAGGGCAATTAGCACGCGCACAGCTTCACGGCTCGTTCGGTTCCTGTTCCCTGACGACTACTTAATTTTTCTTATTATTTGATAATCCCATTAATTAATTAAATTTAATCGATTTAATTCTTTGCTTTTCTCCTACGTTCATTTTTTTTACGATTTTGCTTATTCAGCGGTGCTCATCATAACATCGCTAAGCACCTTTTTTTTCAAATAAAATAAATGAAAATTTTTTTCTTACTTCTTTTTTATTTTATTTTTGTTCAGGTTAGTTCAGACAACTGAAGCTCGCGTAACAAATTAATGAATGAATTTAGAAAACCATGTTAAATGTGTAATCTTGATCAGAAAATACGTTTCCAAAGATTATTTTTCATAGTTGGACCGTAAACATACCCACTAAGAAATATTAACACGACATATTAAAAATCTTTTTGTCTCAACATTTTTATAACATAATTTAATACTGTAAATTTGGTCGAAACGTAATTTAAACTTATCTAATAATAATAATGTCGATAAATTGAGGAATAAATCTATGATTGTAATACATAATATGGAGAAGTAATTTTTTATCCAAAATAAGAGATCAAAAGGTAACAAAACAGGATCTAAAAAATTAGGCCGGATTTCAAATGACGTCTATGTATCATAAATAACTTAATAATTAATTAAAAATAATTTTTCATGTATACAGTTACCTCCATAAATTTGATTTACTATATTTTGGTTCGATTTAGAGGTATGTGAAAAATTTGACTAACAACAAATTTAATTAAGAAAGCCGACTTTATTAATTATGACCATAATTTAATATGTAAGATATTTTTTATATACGACAATATCACAACGTGTTAAAATATTGAGGATCATTTTAACGATTAATAATTAAAATTTACCAGTAAAAAAAACATATATACCGATATAATATTCGATGGCATGCATGAAAAAAATCAGCCTTAATTAAGTGTGTTTAAAGAAATTCGTTTTGTACTTTTACATCTGCTTTAAGCTTAAATTAACTACATCCTTTCGCTCCAACTAAGCTCCTTAAGACCGCAGTTGAATTGCTCAAAATCGCACACAAAATCCGTTAAAAGTTTAAATTTTTAATAATATCAATTTTATAGACTTCCTTATGATATTAATATACACAGGCAATTGGCGATACTAGAAAATAACACAGAAAAACTGAATCCAATAGGCTCAGATCAAGTGATGCTTGTGATTGCGATATACCCTGTTGAAATCCTAGGAAAATTATTTTTATTTTATTTTTGTAAAGAATTGAAATTAAAAAAACATTTTGAAACCTAGACAAAGGTACTTAAAATTAAATCTGTAAATATTTTTAAGATCCTCAGATGCAGATATGATAAAATTCTAATGTTTGCTACCTGTATGATAAATTAAATCATTTGTACCTCAAAACATATGTTATGTAATATTTATACTATTTTTCGTCTCTTTTAAAAATCAAAATCAAAATCATTTAGTCGTACTTGCATAAGCAGCCATCAAAAATGGGTGTGCGCGTCATTGCATAATATATACTACCAGGTAAAATTGCTATATACAGTATGTCCGGCGATGTCGTAGACAACAGGACAAACGAACCAAAAATTTAATTTTTTAAGGAAGAATCTTTCTTCATAAAAATTTTTGCTTGCTGAAAAACGATTGTCGACGAAAAAAAAAAGAATTGTATACGGGGTGACCAAAAAGTTAAAATGTCACATTTTTAACAAAAGGTAAGCACCCTTATTCTAAATTTTTTAGCAATTGTTTCAATTCATCACATCTTCTAAGATATCGGTTTTCATTAAGTTTGGATGGCAATAAAATGATTGCTTTAAATTTGCATTTTACTGAATAGTTTGGTAGGTGTATCTCTAAATTTGTATACCTTTTAGTATCACCATTGATTAGGTACCTCTGAAATAAATGTCAAGCAAACGTCATTGTCAGTAACTTTTAAAGATTTTATTAGTATACAATATTAACAAGCAAAGAATGCATTTAATCTAATGTTATGGTAACTGAGATTTTTCAAACAGAAACATTATCGAAAAATTTCATGAAAGGTTCACCAATGTACCCGTAACCTAATGAGCGGTCTGCAATCTGGTCAAGAAATTTCGTGAAACAGTATTAGACTTAAAAACAGTAAAAGAAATACTACAATTAAGATGATGCAGCGACTCTACTCGTACTCCACTCTGTCCTTGAGAAAACAAGCTACCTAACTACAGATGGTCCAAAAAAGTACTATTCAAGAAATTTTAAACCAAAATATCATACCTCCCTACAAATCCCATTATAAGCGCACATTAGAAGAGGGTGATGATGGCAATATGTTAGATTTTTGTTTGTGGGTAGGGACTAAGATTTTTGATGGTAATAATTAATAATTCCATGAACTTATAATGTCCAAGTTTTCGACGCATGGAACTGTGGCTTCGCAACATGTTCGCAATTGGAGTGATGTTAATCCTATCTTCGGAGTCCCAACCCGGCGTCAATATTTAAAAAACATGAACGTTTGGTGCGCTGTTTCCTACTATGGTATAATAGGACCACATTTCTTTAGGAATACTTGTAATAGAAATTCTTATTTAAACATGTTAAATACTTTTTTTCTATTCATTTGGAACAGATTTGCCAATATATAGATTACCTAAGTGACATGTACCTCCAGCAAGATGGATGCCTGGCCCATTTTGCTAGAGAAGTAAGGGAATGGCTTGATTTGGAATTTGGGCAAAAGTGGATCGGAAGGAATGACCCAGTCTTATGGCCCCCAAGAAGTCCCGACCTTACGTTGGCAGATATGTATTTGTGGGGACGCCTAAAGCAGGTAACTTATGCCAATCCACTGCCAACTGAGGAGAATAATCTAAAACAAAGAATTATACTAGCCGTAAAAGCAATATCCCTAGAAGAAGTGCGGAGGAGTTATGACTATCTTATAGCCTAACTGGAAAAATGCGTCCTTCATGAGAGAGCGGTGCTTGAATAATTATTGTTATGCCATCTGATTTTGGCCCATTTTTATGAATTATGCCTTGCATTATAATCATGTATTGGTGTATGTTTATCGTATTTTATTAAATGTTTTAATTTATATTTCAAAGTAATTTAAAATAAATAATTATGTATTCTTTGCTTCCTTCTTAATATCGTTAGCTAATAAAATCTTTAAACGATACTGACAATGACGTTTTGCTTGAGACTATAATAATTTATTTCTGAGGTGCCTAATCAAAGGTGATACATGAAGGTTTATAAAATTAAAGGTACACTTCAATCGTTTAAAAATTCCGATATTGAGTAGTAACGCTTATCCACCAGAAATTTCTTTGTTTTCTTTTTAAATTTAGTTTCATTTAGAAGTCTAATTTATTTTGGTAATTCATTAATAAAATCGGGTTACCATAATCTCGTGATTTTTCGAATTTTATTAGGTTGTATTTTATTGTAAATAAATTACTTAAATTTCTGGTTGGGTACTTGGAAAAAGGGGTTGGATATAAATTAACTTTAATTTTTTTACATATATTAGTAATTCAAAAAAATATATACATGGGAATGTCATAAACTTCTTATCTAGAAATAAAGGCTTACAGCTCTCTGTCATTGTCAATCCATATATAAGACGAGTCACCCGCTCTTGGATTAAAAATATTTTCCTAGAGTCAACCGAGTTTTCCCAGAGTATAACGTTATAGCAAAGATTACTATAAATCAAACCTGTAACCGTACCCCTTCCTCAAGTAAGCGCTTGAGTCGCAGAATGGCAAAGTATTTAAAGCTACATTTCCTTGCAACGTGGTCCACATGGGATTCTCATGTTAGAAATTGGACCACATGCAACCCCAAAAATGTGCAGCTTTCTGCAGCACTCACTGAGTTCACAGTGATAGTTGGTGAATTAGTCCTGCATCTGAACCAACACTGTCTTTTGAACGTTCACAAACATATAGTTTCTTTTACACCATTCATCGAAGTCACTGACAACACTCAACACGAGGTTCTGGAGCTCACCAGGAGTCCGTCCGGTTACCACCAACGATGAATCATCAGAAAACATGATGACCTTACCGTTAGGGATATAATTTGGCATTTTATTAATAAAAATAAGAAACAGCAGTGATCGCAGCACAGATCCTTGGGGCACTCCTATGTCACTCTCCACCATGTCAGAAAGCTGGTTCTAAACTTGTACATACAATTTTCTATTTGCTAGATAGGAGGATATAAGATTTAACATTCCTCCCCTAATTCCATTAGCTGGCACTTTACAATAAACCCTATATCCTAACTATTGAAAGCGCCAGACAAATCGAAGTAGAGGCTCGCCACGCAACGTTCTGCATCAACACTTGTATACACTATCTGCAAAAGGCCACGGGCAGCTCCCTTCGTCGACCTACTCGCCCGATATCCATGCTGGGATGGTGTAAGTATCCCGTATACTCGTCTAGAAACTGAGTTTATAGGTTATTATAACTTTAACGTCCACCTGGAGTTTGGGTACTGACAGTTTTCTGGTTTGAATTAAATATAAAATATAGTTTCTATCTCCACTGTATTGTGATGTATTCCCACGAAAAGAAAAGAGAAGGCTAGATAAGCTAAGAAAAAATGTAAAAGTAGCAAACATTTCTACGCGTTTTAAAAACGTCTTAGAAAATTGAAAAGAAACTGATAATCAGCCCTATGATCAAACACACAAATTAACTTTTAACGTGCCGTTTCCACGACAACAACCAAACAAAGCCTACTTGTTAATTTGGGTGAAAACAGGTAATTTTGAAGTTAGCGTCTAGAGTTACCGTGTGTGTTTAATCATAGGATTAAATATATCGGCAAATGAAAGAAATTTAATTTGGAACATAATAGCAATGTGTGCTCCACTATTGAGGTTATTTTGCCTTTAATCGTTGTTTAACAGACGGCACAACAGATACCTTGAGATAGTCTTGGGATAGTCATTGATTAACGTTTTAATCACTGTTTAGGCGAACGGCACAAACGGGCTTAAGTATTTTCGTATTGATATCTTTAACAAAGTCGCTTGTACAGAAATATCTGCCATTTGAGGGTGATATTTTTTGTTATTCATCGATTGACATGTTTTTCATAAATATTTGGTAATACCATGCTTTAATTTACCACTAAGCAAATTTATTAAATATTACGTCAGTTTTGACAGCTCCCCGAAATGAAGTAGCTGTCTTTGCTCAGCCCGCGGGCGTTATTAGCAGCCTATGATTCGACTGCGCATATGCGATTTTGCTTATTGTGCTTTTGTGTGTATTGTCGTTAAATTTAACCTACATAGAAGGAAAGTAGGGTGCTTTATATTACCTATTTACAGGAGTGGTTGTAGGTAAGTAGCCACACAAACATGACCCAATTATTACTAAATTAAAAGTAAACAATATTTCAGAAATTGTCTCAATTGTACAAATTCAGTAAATTAGACACAATTGCAAAATAACTTTTAACCTTTAAAGCAAATGATATCATTAAATGAAAATTTACCAAATCAGTTATATAAAAATATTCACTATAATATTATGTGAATAGAACTATTTAACTACTCCAGATCTTCTCTGGCTTTAACAGTGCGTTTAACTTCTTTTAATCTTTGATGCTTATGTCGACCAATCTTTGTATCATTATTTGGATTAGCCAAAACTCTTCAAGAAGAAAATGGCCATCGTCTTGGCGGAATTTAAGCGAATCTTCCAGTTCGAGAGCCATTTTTCTATGGCTCGGATTTGCCTATTTAACATTGAATATGCTGATGTCTAAAAGAAAATGGATTCTACGACTTTTTTGTGCTAATCTAAAACTCTTAACACGGTTCAATATAATTTATTCGTATATTATCAATACTCCTATAATTTATATTGGATTTGCATCATCGACACCATTTTTACAAATTCTATTTATTTGCTTTAAATACAGTAAGCCTTAAGCCCTGAATTATTGTTTCTTGGCGTTGTCCAACGAACTGGAAAAATGCAAATTCGCCTTTTAAAATAAGTTATCCGGTACTTAAATTGATACTTGCGACATATAATTTAGTTTAATAAGATCTCATTGAAAACCGTGCAATATTGCAAAATTGTAGTAACGCACCGGTCAGGGGGGACAGCCTAATAAGACTCAAATTATTTTTATCAGGGAGCAAGTCTGAAACTAAAAACTGTTATTTTCTTGTCGTTCTTATTATTTTCCGGCAAAACTAACTACATATTTATTTTATCTTTAACATGATCAGAAAGTTTTGCAATATCCTACATCAGCGATTTTCGATAAGAGTTTGTAGCTGGTCCAGTTTTTACATTGTATAAATTATGTTTCAGAAAATTGCAGTTATTCGTCTTTACCTACTTGTGTCTACATGTACATGTAATTTTATCAATATTTTCAAATTGATTTACACCTTTTAATATAGTATACGTGGTTGATGGATCACTCAATATCTAGTATTTAAAAATAATGTTTTTTGGCCTATTTCAAAAATAAATTATTTGCCTATTTTGTTAGTGGCATAGGGAAATAGATAATCCTGCTCCCCAAAATACTGAGTAATAAAAGATATGTTATTAGTTTGAACTGTTAAAAGGATCACTTTACAAGCGCGACTTGTTAGTTTGGTAAGAACCTCGGGACTACCTTTTGACCTTTTAGTATCATACTCCATAAATAATTAAACCCCAGCTTCCTAATTTTAAACCAATTAAAACTACCAGAAGCAAATAATGGTTGCCCCCGCGTTCCTTAAGTGGTGATACTTGTCCAGTAATCAGTAGCGCGCTTACAGTGGAGGGGGGGATCATATATCCCCCATGAACTCTGCCAAGATTTTAAATATCCAAAATCCACCAGCTATATTGGTGTAAATGCAAAAAAAAATTAAAATTGTTACCTTTTTTATTTCTGTTTCTTATACTAAAATGCTGATAAAAAGATACGGATTTACTTTGTGTCAATGAAAACTCCGAAATACCTATTTCTTCCGCGTCGCCATGTGGAACTATAGCCTAAAAGCGGCTGCCCGGACTGCCGCAATGTCATGCCGCCTGGTCACACATTTTCTTCGTACATTGCTTGCTTCATATTTACCTGATTCTCAAAATCATTACAAAATCAAAATTAAAATGTGGCAGCAACATGTAAACAAATGCTCATAAATAAACAAACAAACGTCAGGCACTGGCCTGTTTAGAGGTTTGTACATTAACTGCCTGCCGTTGTACATTGCCAGAAACCATTGCGACACCAGAGAGAACCTGTTCAGCCTTAGACCGTATAAAAACTTATTTAAGAAATACTACCACCCGAATGAGGCTTACTCCAAATATGTTTAGTTTTTTGCGAGTCAACGCATCGCAGTTGTAAACGATGTGCATGGTGGCTTCCTCCTCTTCCCCACCAAGTCTGCATTCTATGGGTCCGGCGTGAATACCAATCCTCTGCAGGTGTTTTCTCAAGGGACAGTGGTCTGTTAGTATGCCTATCACTTGTCTTATCTGAGTGCATGTTAATGGCAGCATATCAGTTGTTAATTTCTTTGAGGGGTTTTCTACGGCAGTGGTCTACTGGTTCAGATGTTATTGTAGTGATCATCTGTTTATTGCTGACTTCACCACCAATTTGCACATGCCTAGGGCGGGTTTAGGACCGCTAAAGTTCTTAGCGGCTCCAGTCCTGGCTAGCCTGTCTGTTTTTTCGTTGCCTGCTATCTTCAAGCGATCAGGAATGATAGGCCTTGTAGGTCGTGGAGGCACTTCCTCGTGATCTTAGACATGAATTGATGGGAGGTTAGAGCCTACAAGGCAGCTTAGCTGTTTGACAGAATATATATATTTTGATTGTTATAGTCCTGTTCAATATTCAGTTGGATACATGCTTTTATTGCTTGAATTTCGGATAGTGCGAGATGTGGTGTGAATTCGTAGGGTGATACTGATGTTCTTTCTTGGTCTCTGCTCAAATATTCCAGCACCCACTTTATCTTCCGTTTTTGCCCCATCAATGTACCTTATTAGGCCCTCGAACAGTTGGGGATTCATTCCGTCCTTCCAAAGTTCAAGGTCGCAATTCATACTGAATAATTTTTCTAAATTATACGTAGTGTTTGTATGGTCTGTAAGGATAGCCAAGAGATTGTCGTTGATAATATCCACTGCTCTTGTGTGACCTAGTTTCATAGCGGGTTGTTTCTATTTCCCAGTGGTTTTCATCCGATAGGCGCTGTTGCAGCATCTATATTGATATGTATGTCTAGGGGTGTGAGTCCTAGTATAATTTCCATGGCTGTGGTTGGAGTGCTTCTCATTTCTCTGTAAAGCTTGCCAGCCCTTATTGTAAGCTGTTTGTGATAAGTTTAATGAATGATCAAGTTGTTCTACCTAAGTCGACCCACGAAAATACACTTTGATGGATACAAGAAACTAGGTTGTATAATCTATTACTAGTTACAACTTCCCCAGCAATTCAAGCACAATCTCTTATAGAAAAGCGCTTCAACCATGTCAAAATGAGACAAACATGATTTGTTAGTAATACTCGGAATTATGACGAAGACGAGCTCAATCATCATATTATACCAATAAATTAATCACAGAAAAAGATAAGTTTAGAACATGTTAAATTCTTAATAGTCTCCTGTCAACCATTATACTTAGTATTTATTCTCATATCATTAATTCCATCTATAGCTACTTTATAATTACTTTTATCTATTAACGATACTACTTTAGATATCTACAGATTCTTGTATTTAAACCAACAGCTAGCAGGTGCGATGAAGGTAGGCAAATTAAAGATCTATGCTTTTCCGCTCTCTATAAAATAAATTAAGTATATCAGAATTTAATCAGGATCTGATACAGCACGAGGCAAATTATATGACTATATTTTACGGTACTTAAAAATATTTGAATTGACCAAACTTAAAACAGTTTCTAAATCAAAAGGATGTGAAGTTCGTTCAATGCTGCAGAGTCTGAAATATGAAACAGTTTCTATCTTCATCTTTAAAAGGTGTTCAGAATCTGTAAGTCATAGTATATATTTCTTATGATTTACGCGAAGAAACTAACCGTCCTTTTTGCAGTGCTGCGTTGGACTTTCCGAAGCTTTTTTTGCTAATTTTTTATCTAAGTTAATGCGAAATTATCTAAATCTGGTGTTATCTTGTCGGTATGATATTTCCTGTTTTTATTTTAATATCAAAAGTCTTCAATCACCAATTTTGTTCCAGGCCTTCTCTGAACCATCGTACATTCCATTCGTTTGCAAATTAATTAATTTTTATAAACCGTAGCAATTACAAAAGACAACTAATTTATGATGTTTATGTTACCAAAGTGTTTGTTGAAATTATTAAGATATGTATATCGAAACTTTATTTATTACTTTTTTAATCATTATACAGGGTGATCCACGGTCGATTGTACGTTATAATATGGAAAACGGATTATCGAACCGTTTTAAAAATTTGGTTTCTTACATAGGCGCAAAATAATATGCTCTATCTATCTAAAATATTTTCAGTATTCCGGTGTTGCCACTTATACCGAAAAATTATTCCAACTTTGTTATTTTGAATAGAAAACCCCGTATATTATTAAGTTTTTAGAATTACCTTTTATTCCTAATAATATTTTTTTAATATTGTCCTATACTTATATACAGGGTGTCCTAAAAGGTATCGTCAATAATTAAGAATCGGGTCGATCCAGACAAAATAAGGTCCGAAGAGCATGTAACATTTTGTACTATATCCCCCCATAACCGAGCTACGGCCTCGCAAAGAGTAGACTCTGAAGATGTTTTTTATTACTATTTTCGAAACGAATAAAGATACAAACTTGAAATTTGGGTATTCGAGCAATCTTTATAGGCAGAATGGAACGATTGTTCTTAAAATGTTGACAATTTAATAGCAGCGGCAAGAATAGAGAAGAGCGCTGTTAAAATATACCTCACTTTTTTATATAGATTTTTATACTTTCTTATGTCAGACTGGAAAACCTAAATCTGTTTTGCCAAAAAAAATAGTTTTCGGAATAAATCAATCAAAAAATTATCTTGCATGCTAAAATTATTGTATTTAGCTAGTGTAAAAAAGACGAATGGCAATAAGTCATCAAAGAAATAAAGTTCAATTTTTGCCTGAGGAATATATACAGTATGTCCACGGATAGACATCCCCATAGGACTAATGGACCAAAAATTTCGTTTTTCGACAAAAAGTCATTCTTGATAAAAAGTTCTGCATCTCGAAGAAATGTAGCCTACGAGGAGATTTTTTGATTTTTTTATACAGGGTACCCAAAAAATAAAAAAACATGAAATACCATCAAGAATAAATTAACTTTACTTATCGTTTTAAAGTAAAATCGCAAATAAAAAAAGGTTTTAAATCATATTCAATTCTGAGTTGGGGATTTTCTCTACTCCAGCATCATATTAATACGTGTATTATTTTTACTGAACAATCTCTAGTTTTACCTTTTTTACCTATCCCACCTAATGCAGGTATCCTATAAAAATCTGATAAAACGTCATGATATTATTGTAATGTTATGAAGTTGTCAAAAATTTCATTTTAAAATATTAAAAGAAATATGCTGTCCGTTGAACAAAAAATATTTTTGGTCCAGTGTTATGGTACCGGTGTAAACTCTTACAATTATGTACAAGAAAGGTTTTTAGAAAAGTTTCCTGGAGTTTATGTTTCAACGTATGCAATTAGACAATTAATCAAGAAATTCAAACACACGGGGTCGGTGGAAAACTTAAAAAGGAAGAAGAAACTGTTTGATGAGGATGATGCAGCTACCGTTGTGGTCTTACAATCTGTTGAGGAGAACCCACTTGTCTCACTAAGGAAACGAGCTCAACATTTGCTTATTGTCCAAAAAAGTCAAATTCAAATAATTTTAAAACAAAATAAGTTTCACCCATTCAAACCGCATTTTAATCATGCTTTAGAAGATGGAGACCATGCGAAACGACTGGATTTTTGTTTATGGGTAGGGGACAAAATTTTAAATGAAAATAACCAATTTCACAAACTTATTTTATTCACTGATGAATCGACTTTTTCAACAAATGGTACAGTGGCTTCCCAGCACGTACGATACTGGAGCACAGAAAAGCCCCAATTTAGAATTCCTGCCCATCGCCAATATTTTAAAAAAGTTAATGTATGGTGTGGAATTTCGTATTTTGGAATAATAGGTCCGTTTTTTTTTGAGAACACGTGCAATAGGAATTCATACATGGAAATGCTACAAACCTTTTTTTCGGATAAGTTAGATGAGCTGCCATTGCAGTACAGGGGACAAATGTACTTTCAGCAAGATGGGTGCCCAGCGCATTGTGCACGCGAAGTTACAGAGTGGCTTAACATGAAATTTGGAAATCGATGGATTGGCCGGTACGGTCCAGTTATGTGGCCTGCAAGGAGTCCTGACCTCACGATTTCAGACGCGTACCTTTGGGGCCGTTTAAAGCAATTAACTTTTCAGCAACCCATTGAATGTAATGCTGATATTTTGAAACAGAGGATTTTACAGTCAGTACAAATGATTTCCCTCGAGGAGGTAAGAAGAAGTTATGATCACATTAGAAGGCAATTTGAACAATGCGTCGAAAACGGGGGAGGCGTATTTGAATAAATAATAGTTCTTGCTTTGCAATGCAGTTCTTTTTGTTGTGCAATGTTTTTGTTTAATACGTTTATTATGTAAGCACTGAATATGATTTAAAACCTTTTTTTATTTGCGATTTTACTTTAAAACGATAAGTAAAGTTAATTTATTCTTGATGGTGTTTCATGTTTTTTTATTTTTTGGGTACCCTGTATAAAAAAATCAAAAAATCTCCTCGTAGGCTACATTTCTTCGAGATGCAGAACTTTTTATCAAGAATGACTTTTTGTCGAAAAACGAAATTTTTGGTCCATTATTCCTATGGGGATGTCTATCCGTGGACATACTGTATAACAGAAATTTATTATTATACATTTTTAATAAATGAAATTATTGTAAAAAGTATTAAAATTTGGGTAAATAATATTACAGAAAAATCTGTCAATAACGACCACCCTCGGGGTATCAAATGTTGATCGGTTAACAGGAGAGGTCGGTTAATAGAGAAAAATTAAAACAAGTGGTCTTGTATTTTACAGTTTTTTGCTTATTAACATTTAAATACATGTAAATAATTTTAAATATTTTTGTTTAAATTTATGACAACCAAAATTAGATGCGATGAAGCCAATTTACCAACATGTGTATATACTGCACGTGCATACTATCATATACAGAGTGGTTGGTATGTATGGAAACGGTCGATTATTTCTTAAAGTACAAGAGCTAGCAAAAAATATTTGAGACAAAAATTTTAGGGTTCTTTATAGTCTATTAGAAATTTAAAAAGTTAAGTATACAGGATGAGTCAGAAAGCCGCAGAGAAATAAAGTTACTTTTTTTTTTAATGGAATACCATATATCTTAGAATATTTTTGGATTTTAAATAAAATTACAATTATTTCTTATTAAGTGCATTATAAGTCTAAACCTAATAGTTTCCGAGAAATTAAGTTTTGAAAAATGACATTTTTGAATTTTGACAGCTTCTAGCTTTCTAACGGTACGTCTTAGAGTAAAACGGCTTACATGTCCCTATCTTAGTTTTTAACTCTCTTTCTAAAAGTGTCAACTTCCGGTTAAACCGGATGTAGCTCAGAAGCCGGAAATATAGTACTTCCGGTTTAACCGAAAGTTGGTATTTTCGGGAAGATAATAAAAAAGTAAGATAGGGACATGTAAGCCGTTTTGCTCTATAGCGTACCGTTAGAAAGCTAGAAGCTTTCAAATTTCAAAAATGTCATTTTGCAAAAGTCGATATCTCAGAAGCTATTAGGTTTAGACTTATAATGCACTTAATAAAAAATAATTGTAATTTTATGCAAAATCCAAAAATATTCTAAGATATAGGGTGCTCTATTAAAAAAAAAGGTAACTTTATTCCTCTATGGCTTTCTGACTCATCCTGTATACCTATCTTTTTTAAATTCTAATACGCTTTACAAAACCATAAAACTTTTGCCTTAAATATTTTTTGCTAGCTGTTGTACTTTAAGAAATAATCGACCGTTTCCATACATACCAACGACCCTGTATATTATACAGGGTGGGCCACTGAAAACTTACAATGGCTATAATTTTTGAACCAAAAGAGATACCAAAAAATAAAAAATACGGTTTCTATAAAATTAAGGGGGAATACATATGACGTACCTATTTTTCAAACCACCCCGACCTACCCCTTAGGCGCCACCCTTTTTTTTGTTCAATTAATGTCCACCTGTGTGAAGGGTGTTTTTCAATTTCACCCTAAAAATTTTATGATCATCTTTTAGCATTTCCATGAGCTTTCCAAAAAGGTGCCACAGGTTGCTATTTAGGATTTTGAAGTGAGTAAGGGTGGCGCCTAAGGGGTAGGTCGGGGTGGTTTGAAAAATAGGTACGTCATATGTATTCCCCCTTAATTTTATAGAAACCGTATTTTTTATTTTTTGGTATCTCTTTTGGTTCAAAAATTATAGCCATTGTAAGTTTTCAGTGGCCCACCCTGTATAATATACAGGGTCGTTGGTATGTATGGAAACGGTCGATTATTTCTTAAAGTACAACAGCTAGCAAAAAATATTTAAGGCAAAAGTTTTATGGTTTTGTAAAGCGTATTAGAATTTAAAAAAGATAGGTATACAGGATGAGTCAGAAAGCCATAGAGGAATAAAGTTACCTTTTTTTTTAATAGAGCACCCTATATCTTAGAATATTTTTGGATTTTGCATAAAATTACAATTATTTTTTATTAAGTGCATTATAAGTCTAAACCTAATAGCTTCTGAGATATCGACTTTTGCAAAATGACATTTTTGAAATTTGAAAGCTTCTAGCTTTCTAACGGTACGCTATAGAGCAAAACGGCTTACATGTCCCTATCTTACTTTTTTATTATCTTCCCGAAAATACCAACTTTCGGTTAAACCGGAAGTACTATATTTCCGGCTTCTGAGCTACATCCGGTTTAACCGGAAGTTGACACTTTTAGAAAGAGACTTAAAAACTAAGATAGGGACATGTAAGCCGTTTTACTCTAAGACGTACCGTTAGAGAGCTAGAAGCTGTCAAAATTCAAAAATGTCATTTTTCAAAACTTAATTTCTCGGAAACTATTAGGTTTAGACTTATAATGCACTTAATAAGAAATAATTGTAATTTTATTTAAAATCCAAAAATATTCTAAGATATAGGGTATTCCATTAAAAAAAAAAAAGTAACTTTATTTCTCTGCGGCTTTCTGACTCATCCTGTATACTTAACTTTTTAAATTTCTAATAGACTATAAAGAACCCTAAGATTTTTGTCTCAAATATTTTTTGCTAGCTCTTGTACTTAAATAATCGACCGTTTCCATACATACCAACGACTCGATCTGTATATGATAGTATGCACGTGCAGTAAATACATGTTAGTAAATTGGCTTCATCGCATCTAATTTTGGTTGTCATAAATTTAAACAAAAATATTTAAAATTATTTACATGTATTTAAATGTTAATAAGCAAAAAACTGTAAAATACAAGACCATTTGTTTTAATTTTTCTCTATCAACCGACCACTCCTGTTAACCGATCAACATTTGATACCCCGAGGGTGGTCGTTATTGACAGATTTTTCTGTAATATTATTTACCCAAATTTTAATACTTTTTACAATAATTTTATTTATTAAAAATGTATAATAATAAATTTCTGTTATATATATTCCTCTGGCAAAAATTAAACTTTATTTCTTTGATGACTTATTGACATTCGTCTTCTTTACACTAGCTAAATACAATAATTTTAGCATGCAAGATAATTTTTTGATTGATTTATCTCGAAAACTAATTTCTTTGGCAAAACAAATTTAGGTTTTCTAATGTGAATGATAAGAAAGTATAATATAAAAAAGTTAGGTATATTTTAACAGCGCCCATCTCTATTGTTGCCGCTGCTAGTAAATTGTCAACATTTTAAGAACAATCGTTCGTATCTGCCTATAAAGATTGCTCGAATACCTAAATTTCAAGTTTGTATCTTTATTCGTTTCGAAAATATTAATAAAAAACATCTTCAGAGTCTTCTCTTTGCGAGGCCGTAAGTAGAGGAAAACGGAGAGAGCGAGATCAGGTGGTGCTGGTGGTGCTGGTGGTGCAACTAACCCAGGTGGTGCAGGTGGTGCGTTTTACGATCTAACCCAAGTGGTTCGGTGGTGCGTTTTATGATCTAACCCGGGTGGTTCGGTGGTGCGTTTTATAACCTAACCCGGGTGGTTCGGTGGTGCTGTTTACAAAATAACCCGAAATTAAACCCGACTTTTTATGACCTAACCCGGATGCTTTCATGAGGCGGCTTCTTATCTAACCCTAATTTGAACCTGAATATTTATGAACTGACCCGAGATAAAACCCGACTTTTTACGACCTAACCCGGATGCTTTCGCGAGGCGGCTTCTCATCTAACCCTAACTTGAACCTGAATATTTATGAACTGACCCGAGATAAAACCCGACTTTTTACGACCTAACCCGGATGCTTTCCGAGGCGGCTTCTCATCTAACCCTAACTTGAACCTGAATATTTATGATCTGACCCGAGATAAAACCAGACTTTTTATTATTTCCCCTTAGTTGAAACGCCGCTGCTAAAGCGGGATAATTAAATCCCAATTTTTATAAGCCATCCTTAAACCCAACTTTTTACGATCCGACCTGAGCCATCCTTAAACCAGACTTTTTATTATTTTCCCTTAGTTGAAACGCCGCTGCTAAAGCGGGATAATTAAATCCCAATTTTTATAAGCCATCCTTAAACCCAACTTTTTACGATCCGACCTGAGCCATCCTTAAACCAGACTTTTTATTATTTTCCCTTAGTTGAAACGCCGCTGTTAAAGCGGTATAGTAAAAAAACATTATTTATATTTTCTATCTTAGTGAAACGCCGCTGGTGGGTAGTAAAGCGAAATAAAACCCTAATTTATATGGTCTAACAAGATAAGTATAATAAAGCGGTACATTATTTGCGACCACAATAATTATTTATACCTAAATGACCCTTCCTTTTATGGTATGCTCAAACCTTAATTCAAAATTCGATTAGTTAAGGTAAAATAAAATCCATAATATAATTTAATCATAATTTATTCAAAATTCAGGATTATACAAACTACATAATATGTTATGTTCTATACTACTATAATTCTTAATTATATTATTAATCTAAACTAATTAGTATACATTTATCTACCCAAAAAATTACACCCGGTTCGAACAGAACCATCTAAAGCATTATAGCTTAAAAATGCATCGTGTAACACCAATGCAAAAACTTTAATGTTTTTTGCAAATTTGTTACGCGTTTCAAATTCAATTTTTATGTCTACTGTCGAATTTTTTATGTTATTATCCGCTTGCTGACTGGAATCGATGACAAAGACCGGGTTTGCGAAAAATTCATCTAAATCAAGTAGGGGGCTACAATCTTGTCGATTATAGTAACTACGCTGGAAATTTTCGTATGCGTAGTATGCAGGGCCACAAAGCTTTTTGCTAAAATCCAAGTTCCATCTTTCATAAGGAAATACGTTGCTATTTAAATACACGCGAATATCTCGAATACCCGCGTTTATAAAATCTATCGCATTCTTTTTGTAGTTATCCAAACTATCGGCGCTTATAAAGCTGAGAATAAGATATCTTGGTTTTTCAAGATTGGTACTCGTTTTTAAAGCCCATATATCTGAAGTCGTTTCTCGTAGTGTTGGAAGCTCATATAGATCCCACATTCTATAAGCTATATTTACTTGAGCATTATTGCCACCTTTATTTATACGAGAAAGCAGTTTAAGCTTTTCTCGATCTTCGGGGACAATATGACGAACTTTCCATTCAATTTTGCTTACATTAATAGTTGCTTCTACTTCGCCGACGTAGCAGTTAACATATGATCTAGATAAAACCATTATTAATTCCTGCTTTACATTAAGGACTCCTTTCAAATAGTCTTCTGCAAAACCCAATAGATATTTTAAGGGTAGCTTTCCGCTAAATATATGGCTTGTTTTGTCCAAAATAACTTGACATCCCTCATTTAAACCCCATCCTGTGGTAAGTAAGTTTTTACTATGCAGTGGATTAAATGATACCAATGTCTTTAACGCTGTGGTGATTCCAGGTTTTCTGACTATAGATACTTGTTCACCACCCATTTCATATCTAATTTCATCAAATAAAAATGCCAAACAATTATTTGACAAATAGCATTTTTTTGTAGCATCACTTGAATTAAATGTGCCCTCAATATATATGTAACTATCTGCAATATTGAGTATTAGATCTTGAAAATGAATTGGTATACGGATTTCATCAGAATTGCTATATGTTGGTGACCCATAAGGTTTATATGTATGCTCATTTAAACTGACAAGTGAATAATCAAATACAGGATCATCGAAAACCTCCAATTTTTCACTTGTTGAAATGGTGGCCATATTTTCTTAAATTTTTAGTTGTAAACCCAAGGATTTCAAAAATTCACGATCTTCGATGCTTATATCACTTCCTTTCAGATCAACGTTTCTTTTTAGAATGCGTGCTATAGTTTTAGGTTTACTGCTTTTATTATCTTTTATTATCTTAGACGATTTTTGATATTTATAAATCTGAGAATTATATTGAAATCCCATTATGTAATTTTCTTTAATTCTAATTTAATTATAATTTTCTCTCCTTGGAAATTAACCAAGTCTCCTTGATCGTCCAAGATTCTCAACGTAATGTTATCTATAAACTGACGACCCAAAGGTTGTATGGGCATATATATTATATTATGGGGCTCCTTAGAAAGTTTGTAACCAGGTTCAACGTCAATATCAAATTCGAATAAAGTATGAGATTTTGTTGAATTCAGATATGCTCCAGAAATAATATTACAGTCAACTCGTATCATTCGAACTTTCATTATATCCACTGGTAGAGTGGATTCATGAAGCTTATTGGCTTTAAACACTTTCTCTGCAAATCCAAGCGTTCTTCCTAAAGAGGATTTTATTGAAAAATCTAAATCCAATGTAGATTTAAGCTGACACTTTAAAGTGTTGTTATTAGCCTCCAAACTAAATATTCTATTCATATCATCAATTTCATTATTATTTTCTAAATATTTCTTTTTCTTGATTTCTTTCTGAATTTCTTTATGGATTTCATCAATTTCATATGCACCTGGTTTAATTCTAAAGTAAGTAAACTTTTTCTGATCAGGCTCGCCAAATCCAAGTAAATTATTATTTTCATCTATGTTAAAAATTGAATTATAAGTGTAAAATCCCAACAATCCTAAACCATATATTGAATTCTTCTCAAGCTCAAGCGAGGGAAAAAAATTAGCACTCAACACGCTGCTATGATCTGATAAGGTAAACGTGTACGACATGACTACAAAAAATTTAGATGTATTTCAATATTTATTGTAATATACAACGTTTATCCGATGGTAAAACCTCGATTTTATTTTCTGTTGCTATATTTATATCCTTCATTTTACAATAACAACAGAATAATTTTCGCTTCGGAGGACCATCATTTACATCTCCATCCTCACTATCATCCTGCTCATGCTCAGTACAAAATAAATAGTTTTTTAAATCTGGATCTTCCTGTAAGTGTTTAGGAAGCTTAGACCAAATAAACGGGATTTCTCGAAATGCACAATTTATAATAACTTCTTTGGGCATATAAACTAACTCCTCCTTTGTCATATTTAATAAGCTTCTCGATTTGAAAAACACTTGCATAGATTGAGAGATCTTTTTTATAGCATCATTCTCCATTTCTTAACTTTTTTTAGCAAGAAACTTTAAGCATAAATGTCCACACCAGACTGTATCAAAATCTTGCTCGCGAATGTAGTTATAGAAGATATTTTCTGTTTTATATCGCCCAGTATACAAATAACTAACTAACTCACTTGGTGGAGGTAAATCTCCGAAGCTATCGTAATAATATGTTTTATCATTTTTCTTCTTATATGCAACCCAATGCGTCCCTACCCCCTCGGCATCATCCAAATTAACAATTCCACTTTCAAACTTGTTAGGACCTGTTTTTGGCATAGCATCTCTCATATATACACCTCTAAAATATGGAATATTTAGCTGTAATGCATACTTAGACAAGTCGAAATTTGTAAGCGCTTTTGGAGGTAGGGATTTTATTAGTTTTTTGAACTTTTATATGGTTTTAGATATAGCCCCAAACCACTGCGATATGGCTTAAGATATAATCCATTACCCTTTTTTCCTTCATCTATATTTTTATCATAACGCTTTCCCGATGAAACATCTTTAGCTGTTTTTATCGCTCTTATAATTCCAGCGGCCCCGCCAGCTAACGAACCCAAAGCAGAAAGTCCTGCAAATATAGGAATCAGAGGTAAAATTCCTCCCTGCTTTGGTAATGGTATGATGCGCGGAGTTTGTATTTTTCTTTTACCTCCGTGAACTTTTAATGTTTTTTGCGCCACTATTATTCCCATTTTTACCATTTTTTGTATATCAGAATTTTTCGGGTCTAAATTTAAACGTTTCTTTAAATTTTTACGAATTTTATTTATAATCCCGCTACCAAAAACTATTTTTTTCTGTTTTTTATTTATTTTAATACTCTTTTTACGTTTAGGTAATGCTTTTTTACATCCCATGCCAAGCTTTCTTTTTATTTTCATTCCAGTCGTTACTAGCCAAGCTGCAGTTTTTTCGCCAAAACTAGAGTTTGCCGACTTTACACGTTTCCAAGCACTTTGTTCAAGTTCGTAATCTGCTTTATGTCGTTCACTTAACTTTTTATGTCTTGCATAGGCTATATCATGCTTTTTACATGCAATATCTAATGAATTTATTCCAGGATCACCGCGGGTGAGTCTTTTCTCTAACTTTGTTCCAGGTCCGCAATACTGATATCCAGGTAAATGTAATTCAATTGGTAGCTTATTTATTACAGTATCAACTAAGCCTTTACCACTCGCCTTGGTGCTGCTGGAGCGAGAGGATATACGTCCTAATCGTTTGGCGGCTGACATTAAAATAAAATATAGTGTGCAAGTAACGTATATTTACAGCAATATGTTTATTGAAAAATCAGGTTATGAATTGGAAGTTGACAATCTGGATCAGACCGTTGGAGCAGGGTTGCCGACTACTAAAAGGAATGGACCTTTATTACCAAATTCAATAAGAGCGCTTTTAATAGGTCCTTCAAATTGTGGGAAAACAAATGCTATGATAACCCTTCTAACTCATCCTAAAGGACTTTGTTTTGAAAATATATATATTTATTCAAAGTCCTTATATCAAGCAAAATATGATTATATTCGCAAAGTACTCAAGCCGATTAAGGAAATTGGTTTCTATACTTATGCTTCCAATGAGACAATAGTTAATCCCGCGGATGCTAAACCTAATTCTGTTTTTATATTTGACGATGTAATTTGTGAAAGACAAGATTCTATTCGTTTATATTTTAGTATGGGGAGACATAAAAACATTGACTGTTTCTACTTAGCTCAGACATATTCTAAAGTTCCAAAACAATTAATTCGTGATAATGCAAATTTTCTTATTCTGTTTAATCAAGATCAAACAAACCTTAACACATTTATTTAGATCATGTTTCTCCAGATATATCATTTTCTGAATTTCTAGAAATGTGTGCAGAGTGTTGGAAAGAAAAATATGGTTTCCTAGTTATTGATAAAGATAGCGATTTAAAGAGAGGCAGATATCGAATAGGATTTGATAAATACATTTATTTTTAAAATTTTATATCATTTAACATTGAGGCAGTAAAGGGAGAGGAGTAAAAAAAAAAAATGAACGATACTTCAGAAATTGAGCTTAAACGCAAACTGATTGAAGCAACTGATGCTGTGCGTAAAAAATATTATAGCATTAAAAATAAGCAATTTGAAAACAAGAGTGGACTTGAAGAATTTTATCAGCCTGTTACAACTCGTTTAAAATCTATTTCTGATGCTGTTCAAGTTGCATCAAAAAAATCTAATATGCAGCCTCCCTCAGCTAACAAAAGCCAAACCACTATTGTAAAAACAACTAGCCAGCCTTATTCGTCTGATGATGTCGATGTTCATGATGCCAGCTTTGATGAGACATCTGACGCTGTTTCACCGCATATCAGTACAATACCTGCAGAAGATATTTTCTCAACACCGGATTTAAGTGATACACCTCCTATTATCAAACATGATAAACAGCTAAAAACAAGAAAGATAGACTTTTCCTCGCATGCTAGTCCACATTCAATTTCAATGAGTTATGTGGAAAAAATAAAACATAATATATCCAGGTTTGATGTAAGATATGGAATTCGCGTAGATTCAAAAAATAAACTTCACATGGGGAACACTGAGGTTAGATTTCCTCCTAGTGAGATTTCCTTTTGGCGCGGTAGTACAAATATTGGAACATATCCAGCATCTGCAGAACTTTTGGATATACTTTTTTTGAAACATCCAAAAGCGTTAGAAAATCCTGATGCTATAAGCGAGCAAACAAAGGGTATATATCAAGAAATTCTACATAAAACAAATGTAATTTTTAATCAATATAATCCAACTCAAGGACTTAACCGCAGTAAATCAAAAAAATATTTATACTTAATAAGACCTCTTATTTTTAAAGAAGGAAAATCAATAGCAAGATTACCGCTAAATACCAAACAACTAAACTTTAAAAATAAAGAATTTGTTTACTGGAATACTCCCCAGGAATTGATCGAACGTCTCCGCCTCCTTTGGGCGTCTAAATTAGCTGGAAGCACGGCACATGATAATGAAATTATATCCATTTTAGAAGAACTACGAGAAGCTAATATAATATATTAAACGCCTTATAATACGTAACATTCCAATTTTCATCTCAGTTTATACATAAAATGATGAGTGTTAACACAATAGATAAATTTGGTCGTAAACGTAAATGGAAAGACTCATTCCAGTTTAAACTTAGAGAAACCCCTATAAGCGCCTACAAACTAACTTCCGACGGAAATTATGATTTACAAGGAAAACGGCTAACCAATGTTTCGCCACCTACAGACTTAAATGATGCTGTGACAATGAATTATTTGACTGAAAAAATGAAAGTATTGGAAGAAAAAATGGGAAATAAACTATCTGAAACCACTGAACGAATAAACAAAAATCTAAGTACATATATTGGCTTAAAAATGGAAGAAGATTTAGCTAAAACGCTAAAGGAGATTAGAAAACAACTTGCAAATATAATAAACAATGATGTTATACCATATGTTCATAAAACGGTGATTGAAGAGCAAAATGAGACTCTGGAGAAACTACTTACAGAATACATAGATAAACATATAAACAATTTATTAGATAAAAGTAATATCCCAAAAGAGATGGAGCGAATCATAAATGAAAAAATAACAGATACTAAACATTCAAAAGTGGTGATTAAAAAATAATGTTGAAATAAAAAATGAATTTAACGCGCTGTATATTGGAAACCTTTCTAGTTATCAAGCTACTCTAGTCACGTCAACAATTTACAAGATGATCTCTAAAGAAAAAAGACAAGTCGTTGAAGAACTCCATAAACCTACACGTCGAAATTTTTCTAGGCGTAAAACTGTAATACGAGATTATTATGACTATTTTCAAATTGACCTAATGGAGTTTCAACCATATTCGCTTCTTAATAGAGGTTTTCGCTATGTATTAGTGGTTATAAATTGTTTTTCTAAATTTGTTTGGACTAGACCGCTTAAATCGAAAACTGGAAGCGAAGTTACTAAAAGTATGAAAGATATACTTGAATCGGCAGGATATTCACCTAAAAATATAGGTTCTGATATGGGCTCAGAATTTAAAAATTCACACTTTAATTCTTTAATGAAAAAATATAAAATAAATAATTTTTTTATCTATAGTAATAAAAAAGCGGCGATTGTCGAGCGTGTTATACGCACATTAAAAAACCGAATATACAAATATTTCTCTTTACGCGGAACTCACATTTGGTTCGATATCTTACAAGAAATTACAGACGATTACAATAATAGCAAGCATAGTACCACAGGAATGAAGCCTTGCGATGTAAAACCTAATACACTGTTAAACGTATATAATGTGCCAAAAATAGCTGTTAGAAAAAAGATACTAAAAATAGACGATATTGTCAGGATAAGCAAATATAAAGGTGCATTCAGTAAAGGATTTGAAATTAACTGGTCTCCAGAGTTATTCAAAATAGTTAAAGTGAATATTAACAATCCACCAACGTTTCTTTTAGAAGATATGAATGGTCAGCCGATAAAGGGTTGTTTTTATCAACAAGAACTACAAAAAACCAAACTTCCTGATGTTTATTTGGTGGAGAAAATTATAAGAAAACGAACAAAAAATGGCGTTAAGCAAGTTTTAGTTCGCTGGCTAGGATTTCCCAAACCTACATGGGTTAATGAAACTGATGTTATATTATAGTATTATTAATTCTTAACCTAACTTATTACATATATTTGTATTTGTAGCTTAAAGGTAAATAAAACAACTTTTTAATAAATACTTTGTTTTTTATTTTTAGGTTATTCATTTCATATACAAAATTTTCGTAATATCACATAATATTTGGTGATAATTAAAAGCTAAATATTCTAACATGCAATAATTCTGAATAGATAACTGTAAACTACATACATTTTTAATTTTTTCGGAATATGTTACATCACTATCATAATCGGTTACATATAATAAAATACTAGTATAATGACTTGAGAAATCAATTTCTTTTAAAATTTTTAGTTTATAGTCAATAACATGAGAATATAATTTAATTTCCTGAAGCCATTCTTTACAAAAATATAAAATATTATTATATTTTTCCAATTTTAATAATGTTTGCCCTTCACATGGTATACTTGTAAGTTTAAACTGCTGAAAAATCATTTCATTTTCAGTCAGTGTTCCGTCAACATTAACTAATGGAGACATATTCAGCATATGTTCAAATAGTTCATGCCAATCTATATCCATGAATGATATAGAAATGCTATCCTTAGAGCAGGGAGCAACATATGTTAGCTTGACTGTCGGTAGAAAGCCCTGCATAGTACTTAAGCCTGTAGAAATTTGTATGGGAACTGTGAGGAGATGTATAATGCTCTCGTTAATCAAATATTTTTCTTCCTCTATTTTTTCGCTATAATTTGGTAGCAACATATTCATATATTCAGGATAGCAGAAATCTGATGAAGTCATAGAAGATTGACTAGCCATGTTATAATCTTAGTTTCTTTAATAGATATATAACCTGCTTCTTTTGTTCGTATTGTTTAATATCTTTTTTCAGTTTTCTGATTTTTTTAGAAAAACTTTTAATTTGATGTTGTAGTTGTAGCGACTTGGTCATTTGGCTTACTATAGCTTAAACCATCTGCTTTAAGTTCTTTTATAGTTACAGTCTCCCTACCCATCCCACCCTCGTTTACAAACAAGTTTCGACAAGTCGAAACAGCTGCCAACCAATGGAAACAGCCTTCGGCAATATGAATCAGCTTTCAACGTCTCGAAACAGCTTTCAGCTTTAGGCGAGTTGAAACAGGTTTAGACTTGTCGAAACATGTTTATTCTTGTTTAGACAGGTTTTAGCATTATGCCCAACTTGAAAAATAGCATATGGTTAATATTTTTGAAAAATATAGTATAATTAATAAAAAAATATTAAAAACTTTCATGTATAGCATTTAAAAAGTCGATTTTATAATGACCCCACGCAAGAGTGCTTATTCCATCAGGCAAAATGTATCTCTTATCATCGTTCGCAGATAAAGCTATCTTATTAACCGTTTCTGTATGTATGACATGTTTTATTGATCGAAATACATTTTGTCTAGCTAAGACAATATTCTTGCTAAAGAGGCAATTTTTATAAGCACTATGCTTAAGTCTTTTAATAACAGATTTTTTAACTCCTTTTCCTTTTTTAATTACTTCACCATAGTATCCACTACTTTTTTTAGGCTTGGCTACAACATAATCATATAATTTAGGTCTAAGGCCGACAAATTCAAGAATTGGTAGACCTTTCGCTTCGTCTTTAAATACTCCCAACACTGCTTTATTTACTAATGGTATTGAATACGGATTGTTTAAGTCATAATTGGAAGTATCAAATTTATTGAGATTTTCTTTTATGTCTGAATAAAAATCTTTAGTATCAATTTTATATATTAATGAGTCAGTATCAGTATATAAGAGTTTTGCATTATCTTTATATTTTTCTTTTACAAAATCATAGTGAAAATCAAACATCACAGTTTTGGAAATATCGAGAACGCTAAAACCTACATATATAGGTTTATTGAAAAGAACTTTATCTTTTTTAAGTTGAATGGCAACAAAATTTTCATTAAAAACTTTAACGCTATCTATTTTAGATTGTGAAATAAAAGTTTGAGCACCCTTTTTTTCACGAATATTTTCCCATTGTTTTAGCAACTTGACGCTTTTTCGGTTTTCGACAGCTTCCATACATTTACCAAAAACTGCGTTATTAGCTAATTTATACATATCTTTAGCGAAATCATTTGTAGCCGCTTGCCTCATCGCCGTATTTTTATCAACATATGTTTTTAGCCAATCTGACTGCCTGAATTCAACAATTCTATGGATTTTTTCCAATTTTAGTCCATGTTGTAGAGCCTGATATAAATTTCTATAATGAATTACATAACGTTTTTTATCATTTAAATTAGGTATTAGCTTAGCTAAACGACTTTTATCGTTAGGCGCAACTATATTTTCAGGACAGAAAGGAAGCTCATTGTGTAAGTCGTGAAGTTCTTCCGGATAAATTAAATCTACTTCTAAAATAAATCCTATTGCGCTTTTTTCGTTTGAACATTGTGTTAATACATTAAAATTTTGAACTTCTTCATCTTTGAGCCATCTGAAGCCTCCAAAAGGCAAGTACTGAGAAAGGGCTTGTCCATATAAGTTGTTGGCATCCAGATACGTGATGTATGAGGTAGGTTTAGAAGCATCATATTTTATATAATTAAAATCATCTTCCAAGTCGTTTGGTATGTACTTGTTATTTGCCACAGCATGACGGTGCGCACATTGTACAACGCCGCCTCGTATCCCCTTTCTAATTAGGTGTAACATATCTGGATCGGTAAGAAGTTCTAGTTTTACCTGCAATTAAAAAAAAAAAAATAAAGCATTAAACCTTGTGATGAAAAAATGGAAAGTTAATCATCATACCTTTGTATAAGACAGCATACAAGACCATGCCAACGCTGGTAGGGTGAAATAGAAGCAGGCTTCTAGATTGTATAGAGATCGAAATAGCTTTCTGAATGATTCAAATATGTCCGCCAATAAAAGCACGTCTGTTTTTAAATATAAATCTGAATATTGGCCTAAGTTCTCGCAATTAAATAGTTGCCAAACTTTTTCTGCGTGCATGTAGTCTTCCAAGCTAATGGCTTCTTCACATAACGTGCTGTAAAAATCTGCCATTGCTGGTAATTCTTGTGTAGATTCTAGTTTATCATATGAATCCACAAACTCGTAGGGGAAAACTCCTTTTCGTCGCATTAAATTAAACTGCTCATCATCTGTAAATAGTCTTCTGGTTTCAATTAGTTGGTTTTCATTTAAAGTTTTCGCTAGGCTATCTAAGCTGGAAGGCATAAAGCGGAACGAATCCAAGAAGCGTAAGTAAAAATACCTTTTCTTCTCGCTTTCAGCATTCAAATTTTTGCCATCGCTCGGACTTAGCGCAATTTTCGCTGTAAATGCGATATAAAGTTCTTTATTTTGTGGGATGACTTCTATGGACTCGGATTTTTTTAATAGTTCTTCGATACATATGTGAAAGTCGTAATGTGAGCCGTTATGGAAAAATATAGGTATAAACTGTGGCGTTCTATATTTTAAATTGCACTTGCTATGTGCTGCACCTCTGTACAAACCTAAAACAACAATATTTCATTAGCATCTATGTATTATTAAATTTTATAACTAAAATAGTTTGTCATAATTAAAAATTATTTAAATTAATAGTATCTACTAACCTGAAAAATGACAGTGGTCTCTCACTTTTTTTAGTGAGACGTCTTCAGTATTAGGTTGGAATATGTCTTGACATAAAAAGCAGTTTTTTGCATTTGAAAATTTTTCTTGTTCTCGAGCTGTTAGTTTTTTCATAGGCTTCGGCTTTGCATAATATGTTTCATGTATTTCTCTGACATCTTGGATAAGCCACTCTGCAAAAACTTCGGCGCAATCCAAGCCTCTATATTGTTTCAGAAATGATTGTGAATTATCATGTTCGCATTTCACAAAATAGGCAAAACTGAATGGTTTGTGTACATGCGTATCCACTGTATATTTCTTGGATGGGTCTGGATTTGCTATATGGATAGGCTCGAGTAAAGTTTCAAAATCTGCGTATATGCAGAACGGCATAGGAAATGCCTTATGATGATCCTTAAATTCGAGAATATTATTAAATGCATTTGGAAGCTCTGTTCTAACTTTTAGGCAGTCATTTAGATCTAAATGCATTTTTAATTTATCTTCGGCCCGAAATGATACTAGACAGCCGTCGCATACATAAATTTGACCATTATGATTAGTTCTTTGCTTTGAGATTAGTTTACTTAAATTTTTTATGTAACAAAAATGTGATGCCCCCGTTGCGGGATCTTCAATGTATAGGAGATTTACATGATTATTTTTTCGTTGCTTAGTATGATATAAAGGTCCTACAACATCATGTTTATCCTTTTTCTTACTAAGCCCAAAAACGTTGACGCTTATATCCATGTTTTGTTTTTCAAATTTTTGAATATTATTTAATTCCATAGGAAATGATAAATTATTAAAATTTAGTTTATCCAAATGTTTTTCATAGTTGCTAACTCTAACAACATTGTCGGCAGCAGGATGAAGATGGCAGAGAATACTATAAGCAAAGCACTTATTATCGGTATTTTTAATATTGATAATAGCCTCTTTATTTTCTATATCTTTAGGGAGTGGTATATAAGACGATCCTCGAAATGGTTCAAATCTGAGCATATTTACTTCTAAATATAAAATTGCGAGCATTGACCATCCGGAATCTTTTTGCTAAAATAAAATAAATTTTTTTTAGATATAAGAAATCGAATAATAATATTTGTACAACTTACCTGGAACTCTTCGCTTTTCACTTTTAATATTTCTGTAAATTCAGAATACATGTCTTCCAAATCCGACGATACTGTTACGATGCGATATTTGCTATTAAATGATTTTGTTTCATTTTGCACATCATTCCCATCTTCATTTTGTTTCGTCGATAGCATATATGAGGCAAAAAGCTCAAAATTAACTTTAAGGCTATTTTCTTGCTCGGTAAGCTCTTTTTTTATTAAATTTAGGGCATCTGCTTTAATTACTGTCATAAACTCGTTTACATTTTGTATTGTTTCTTCCGCACCGCTTATTCTATATGTACAAATGTTTTTTTTAAAAGCAGAATTAATTAATTGCACATTTGTTCCAATGCTAACACTGCAATGTTTTTTGTGGTATAATGTTTTTAAGTGAGCGCTCATATTTTTTCTATTGACATCTATCTGGCATTCCTGACATCTAACAGTAGATGATGATGTCGAGGCTCCATCATTTATTTTAGCTTGTTTTTCATTTGTCTGATTAATCTGTTTTCTATTTACATTATTAGCTAAAGTGGCAGCTTTTTCGGCTTTTTTTGCATCGCTTTTTTCATGGGTTTTAAGATGTTTTTTAAAAGTATCCTTTCTATTGCTAGTTAGCGGACATAAATGACAACTAAATTGTTTCTGACTACTTGAATGCTGCTGTTTTTGATGTCTTTTTAAAGCTGACAGCGTTGAATAACTTTTATGACATGTAATACATTCCATTTTAATGTAAATGAAATAAAATAAAAGTTAGCAAAATTTACTTTGAAATTATTAATCTTGTAAGGTTAGTTTAGTTTTAACAAGTTGCTTCGGTATCAAGTTTAACTTGGAACTGAAATCTCTATGCGACCAAAGCCGCTTTTATACCTCTTTTTTTCCCCGGTCACGGAGAAATATGTTAGGGGAAGTTTGGGTATCCTCAGACGGTTATATGCAATGATTCAAACTTCTAAAAAAGTACTAAGGCGAGTAATTATCAATTTGAATTTATGTATGTCGAAGGTAATGTGTTACTCATAAATATACATGATGAAAACATTTATTGTTCGATTGCATCTAATTTTTAAGAGTCTAGAAATAAGCAAATAATGTTCTTTAACGTTTCTTTATAAACATCTCGAGTTACCTGTCCTTCCCCTGCATCATAGAAGGGTATTTGCCGACAAAGTTTGACCATTTTTTTATGATTCGAGAGTTGGGTATTCTCTACAGATGTAAACTGACAAGTTTCAACTTGTCGAAACTTGTTAGATTTTGGACCTGCTACGCATTATAATTTTAGTTTATATTCTTATTATGAGATTTTAAAATTATGTATGTGTTTGTTTAATTCATTGTACAGGATTTGTTATTATGCTAATTTCAAAAGTTAAATGTTGATGAGAATATTGAATTTTTTTTATTAAAATATCTAAAGTAAATATCTAATTGATTTTTTTTTAGCGCTAATTGGGATTTTAATTAACTACCTCAGAGTCGGTATACACTATATTTTGCAGCGCAATTGCTTTCACACCCAGTAATGTATTATGATTTTTTTGGATGGTCGTTATATTGTGAGTTTCTTAAGTTAGCCAGATTAATAATAAATTAAAAAACCAACGTGATTTGCTTATTGTTGCCATTGAGAATTAGGGTTGTAAAATATTTAACAACCCTATATTTTTATGCTCGTGTTGAAAATAAGTTAAGATTGCTACTTTGATGCCTACGCCTAATATTCATAATTTTATTGGGGGTTCTACCTGATGACAAATACAGCTTATGATACCTATCTAGTGGGTATTTTCAGTTTAAGGGCCGAATAATATAGAGTTATTGTGCATACATCATCGCAAACAAAAGGTAGCTTTTTATATTATTTCGTATTTACAATCCATTTAACTACAATTTTACACTGTGAATTAATTTTTTTTACTTTTTTCCTGAAATTGTAGCCTATTTACTTATATTATGATATTATCCGAAATTTTTATAAAAGCATTATGAGGGCTTTTACCTGATGGCGAACACAAGTTGTATAGTACCTATACCTGCTTGGTATTTTATACGTATTTAAGTTTTATTTACTTTTTATTACTCTGTTCTCATTACAAGATAGTCCTATAATTTATCCACTTCGAGTACAAAGAAATCGCTAGTTAATGGTTCTAGATGGTAATTATTTTATTGTATTTTATATAAGTGGTGCAAAAATTGGAATCAATTATTAGATATGCTACTGAATTTTAATGAGGGTCCTTCGGAATAATAAATAAAGGTTTATGTCCCTTTCTTTTTAAATCAAGTCGGCAGAGGGTTTGAGAGGGTTATTTAGGTATAAATAATTATTGCGGGGTGACAAATGTACCGCTTTATTATACTTATCTTGTTAGACCATATAAATTAGGGATTTATTTCGCTTTACTACCCGCCAGCGGCGTTTCAACTAAGGGAAAATAAAAAAAAGTCTGGTTTAAGGATGGCTCAGGTCGGATCGTAAAAAGTTGGGTTTAAGGATGGCTTATAAAAATTGGGATTTAATTATCCCGCTTTAGCAGCGGCGTTTCAACTAAGGGGAAATAATAAAAAGTCTGGTTTAAGGATGACTCAGGTCGCATCGTAAAAAGTTGGGTTTAAGGATGGCTTATAAAAATTGGGATTTAATTATCCCGCTTTAGCAGCGGCGTTTCACTAAGGTTAAATCATAAAAAGTCGGGTTTTATCTCGGGTCAGTTCATAAATATTCAGGTTCAAATTAGGGTTAGATAAGAAGCCGCCTCATGAAAGCATCCGGGTTAGGTCGTAAAAAGTCGGGTTTAATTTCGGGTTATTTTGTAAACAGCACCACCGAACCACCCGGGTTAGGTTATAAAACGCACCACCGAACCACCCGGGTTAGATCATAAAACGCACCACCGAACCACTTGGGTTAGATCGTAAAACGCACCACCTGCACCACCTGGGTTAGTTGCACCACCAGCACCACCAGCACCACCTGATCTCGCTCTCTCCGTTTTCCTCTACTGCCGTAGCTCGGTTATGGAGGGATATAGTACAATATGTTACATGCTCCTCGGACCTTATTTTGTCTGGATTGGCCCGATTCTTAATTATTGACGATACCTTTTAGGACACCCTGTATATAAGTATAGGACAATATTAAAAAAAAATTATTAAAAATATAAGGTAATTCTAAAAACTTAATAATATACGGGGTTTTCTATTCAAAATAACAAAGTTGGAACAATTTTTCGGTAGAAGTGGCAACACCGGAATACTGCAAATATTTTAGATAAATAGAGCATATTATTTTGCGCCTAAAAAAGTAATAAATAAAGTTTCGATATACATATCTTAATAATTTCAACAAACGCTTTGGTAACATAAACATCGTAAATTAGTTGTCTTTTGTAATTGTTACGGTTTATAAAAATTAATTAATTTGCAAATGGATGGAATATACGGTGGTTCAGAGAAGGCCTGGAACAAAATTGGTGATTGAAAAGTTTCGATATTAAAATAAAAACAGGAAATATCATATCGACAAGATAACACCAGATTTAGATAAGTTCGCATTAACTTAGATCAAAGATTAGCAAAAAAAGCTTTGAAAAGTCCAACGCAGCACTGCAAAAAGGACGGTTAGTTTCTTCGCGTAAATCATAAGAAATATATACTATGACTTACAGATTCTGAACACCTTTTAAAGATGAAGATAGAAACTGTTTCATATTTCAGACTCTGCAGCATTGAACGAACTTCACATCATTTTGATTTAGAAACTGTTTTAAGTTTGGTCAATTCAAATATTTTTAAGTACCGTAAAATATAGTCATATAATTTGCCTCGTGCTGTATCAGATCCTGATTAAATTCTGATATAATTAATTTATTTTATAGAGAGCGGAAAAGCATAGATCTTTAATTTGCCTACCTTCATCGCACCTGCTAGCTGTTGGTTTAAATACAAGAATCTGTAGATATCTAAAGTAGTATCGTTAATAGATAAAAGTAATTATAAAGTAGCTATAGATGGAATTAATGATATGAGAATAAATACTAAGTATAATGGTTGACAGGAGACTATTAAGAATTTAACATGTTCTAAACTTATCTTTTTCTGTGATTAATTTATTGGTATAATATGATGATTGAGCTCGTCTTCGTCATAATTCCGAGTATTACTAACAAATCATGTTTGTCTCATTTTGACATGGTTGAAGCGCTTTTCTATAAGAGATTGTGCTTGAATTGCTGGGGAAGTTGTAACTAGTAATAGATTATACAACCTAGTTTCTTGTATCCATCAAAGTGTATTTTCGTGGGTCGACTTAGGTCGAACAACTTGATCATTCATTAAACTTATCACAAACAGCTTACAATAAGGGCTGGCAAGCTTTACAGAGAAATGAGAAGCACTCCAACCACAGCCATGGAAATTATACTAGGACTCACACCCCTAGACATACATATCAATATAGATGCTGCAACAGCGCCTATCGGATGAAAACCACTGGGAAATAGAAACAACCCGCTATGAAACTAGGTCACACAAGAGCAGTGGATATTATCAACGACAATCTCTTGGCTATCCTTACAGACCATACAAACACTACGTATAATTTAGAAAAATTATTCAGTATGAATTGCGACCTTGAACTTTGGAAGGACGGAATGAATCCCCAACTGTTCGAGGGCCTAATAAGGTACATTGATGGGGCAAAAACGGAAGATAAAGTGGGTGCTGGAATATTTGAGCAGAGACCAAGAAAGAACATCAGTATCACCCTACGAATTCACACCACATCTCGCACTATCCGAAATTCAAGCAATAAAAGCATGTATCCAACTGAATATTGAACAGGACTATAACAATCAAAATATATATATTCTGTCAAACAGCTAAGCTGCCTTGTAGGCTCTAACCTCCCATCAATTCATGTCTAAGATCACGAGGAAGTGCCTCCACGACCTACAAGGCCTATCATTCCTGATCGCTTGAAGATAGCAGGCAACGTACAATGTACTGTATGTTTGCTTTGAAATATTATTTTTTAAAATAATCAGAAACTAATAATTGCTTCATATTTTTTATTTAATTTTTTTAAAATTCAGATTCACATTTTAATAGCAATTGAGAAATATTTATAGACTCGTCAAAATCGAAAAACTTTATTAAAAAAGTAATATTTTCGACACTGGAGCAAATTCAGGTTCTTCTTCCTGAGTTGGGAGTAGTTTCATCCGTTTCTTGGATTTCTTCGATACACCCGATGATAGTCAATTCTGCACTTTCTGTTGGCAAATTATTATTAGAGACAAATAGTTTCAAGTTTACAAATGTGTCCTTAATGTAAGGAAACAGTTGTGGGAGCGGAATAATATCTTCTTCGTCAAAATCGTCAATATTGTCGGTAATACACATAATTAAATAGATTTCTCGAGGGCAATCACTGTCTATACATATTGAAAGGGCTCCTCTTAATAAGGTAGCTTCTGTTGTGCATTTTTAAATTCTGAATAATGCCTTGGTCCAAAGGTTGGCAATGTGAGGTAGTATTGAGTGGAAGAAGAATACATTTTACATTATCCAGTGTAATTTTAGGATGAGACGTTGCATTATCCAGAAACAATATCACTCTTCTATTCTGCTTCTTCATATTGGTATCAAATCTGTGAAGCCATGTTGTCATGATAACATGATAAAATATTAATGTTGCAGCTATTTTCAGTAGAAGCAGCAATATAGGAACAACGAAAATATTTTACTTGTATGGAGCACGTACGCTCATGTATTAAACCAAATTTTCGAAACAATGCTATTACCCGTTTTCCGTATATATCTAACGTACCATCGACCGTGAATTACACTGTATGTATTATTCTAAATTAGTAATTTAATGAGGACATTTGTAGCCATGCCTGTAAATTAGTAATCAGTAATCACCCTAGTAGAGAGAAACGGACAGAACGAGGCCAGGTGGTGCTGGTGGTGCTGGTGGTGCAACTAACCCAGGTGGTGCGGTGGTGCGTTTTACGATCTAACCCGGGTGGTTCGGTGGTGCGTTTTATGACCTAACCCGGGTGGTTCGGTGGTGCTGTTTACAAAATAACCCGAAATTAAACCCGACTTTTTACGACCTAACCCGGATGCTTTCATGAGGCGGCTTCTTATCTAACCCTAATTTGAACCTTAATATTTATGAACTGACCCGAGATAAAACCCGACTTTTTACGACCTAACCCGGATGCTTTCGCGAGGCGGCTTCTCATCTAACCCTAATTTGAACCTGAATATTTATGGTCTGACCCGAGATAAAACCCGACTTTTTATGATTTAACCTTAGTGAAACGCCGCTGCTAAAGCGGGATAATTAAATCCCAATTTTTATAAGCCATCCTTAAACCCAACTTTTTACGATGCGACCTGAGCCATCCTTAAACCAGACTTTTTATTATTTCCCCTTAGTTGAAACGCCGCTGCTAAAGCGGGATAATTAAATCCCAATTTTTATAAGCCATCCTTAAACCCAACTTTTTACGATCCGACCTGAGCCATCCTTAAACCAGACTTTTTATTATTTTCCCTTAGTTGAAACGCCGCTGGTGGGTAGTAAAGCGAAATAAATCCCTAATTTATATGGTCTAACAAGATAAGTATAATAATGCGGTACATTTGTCACCCCGCAATAATTATTTATACCTAAATAACCCTCTCAAACCCTCTGCCGACTCGATTTAAAAAGAAAGGGACATAAACCTTTATTTATTATTCCGAAGGACCCTCATTAAAATTCAGTAGCATATCTAATAATTGATTCCAATTTTTGCACCACTTATATAAAATACAATAAAATAATTACCATCTAGAACCATTAACTAGAGATTTTTTTGTACTGGAAATGGATAAATTATAGGACTATCTTGTAATGAGAACAGAGTAATAAAAAGTAAATAAAACTTAAATACGTATAAAATACCAAGCAGGTATAGGTACTATACAACTTGTGTTCGCCATCAGGTAAAAGCCCTCATAATGCTTTTATAAAAATTTCGGATAATATCATAATATAAGTAAATAGGCTACAATTTCAGGAAAAAAGTAAAAAAAATTAATTCACAGTGTAAAATTGTAGTTAAATGGATTGTAAATACGAAATAATATAAAAAGCTACCTTTTGTTTGCGATGATGTATGCACAATAACTCTATATTATTCGGCCCTTAAACTGAAAATACCCACTAGATAGGTATCATAAGCTGTATTTGTCATCAGGTAGAACCCCCAATAAAATTATGAATATTAGTCGTAGGCATCAAAGTAGCAATCTTAACTTATTTTCAACACGAGCATAAAAATATAGGGTTGTTAAATATTTTACAACCCTAATTCTCAATGGCAACAATAAGCAAATCACGTTGGTTTTTTAATTTATTATTAATCTGGCTAACTTAAGAAACTCACAATATAACGACCATCCAAAAAAATCATAATACATTACTGGGTGTGAAAGCAATTGCGCTGCAAAATATAGTGTATACCGACTCTGAGGTAGTTAATTAAAATCCCAATTAGCGCTAAAAAAAAATCAATTAGATATTTACTTTAGATATTTTAATAAAAAAATTCAATATTCTCATCAACATTTAACTTTTGAAATTAGCATAATAACAAATCCTTTACAATGAATTAAACAAACGCATACATAATTTTAAAATCACATAATAAGAATATAAGCTAAAATCTAACAAGTTTCGACAAGTTGAAACTTGTCAGTTTACATCTGTAGAGAATACCCAACTCTCGAATCATAAAAAAATGGTCAAACTTTGTCGGCAAATACCCTTCTATGATGCAGGGGAAGGACAGGTAACTCGAGATGTTTATAAAGAAACGTTAAAGAACATTATTTGCTTATTTCTAGACTCTTAAAAATTAGATGCAATCGAACAATAAATGTTTTCATCATGTATATTTATGAGTAACACATTACTTTCGTCATTCGTAAATTAAGATTGATAATTACTTGTCTTAGTGCTTTTTTAGAAGCTTGAATCATTGCATATAACCGTCTGAGGGTACCCAAACTTCCCCTAACATATTTCTCCGTAACCGGGGAAAAAGAGGTATAAAAAGTAAAATAACAACTCCAAGTGTCTTTGCGAACAATCGGCAATAAAATAGAGTATTTCAGTTTTTAATTTTTCGTAAATAAAAGTTGGTTAGATTAATAGTCTCTGTGAATATAATAACATAAACAAAGTGATATGCCGTAAATTTAGGAGTACAGTATAAATTATGCCTCTATTAAAATATACCGCAATAACTAACTACCAAAGGATTTTTGATATTTTGAATATATTTGATGCTCATAGCATTATCACATTTCCAAAGGCTCTAAATTTTAGAAAAATGTTCTAATAGAATATGTCTATCAATATAAAGTAAAGGTATTGTTAGGTTTTTTTAAAAAATACGACCTACAACAGTCTCTGCTACAGCATGGCTGACTCTGTAGAAACTTCTGTGAAACCATAATAATTATATCAATAATCGAGTTGTCCTTATGATAATATTTTCTTCCAATATCCGACTCCACTATCCATAAAAGTTATGTTAGAAAATTCATAATTGAGCGCATTGTAATTTTTTAAAAAGAAATTCACTTCACACACAAAGATGTAGCCATTCAATCCATGAAAATAATGCAAGTCAGTATGCGTATGTTATGGCTAACTGTTTAAATGTCTATTCCTTCCACGTTTATCGGAAGAAATACTTTTTTTATACTAGTATTTTAGTTGAAAATAAGATCATAAATCATCTATACAAAACAAGCGTCCCATATGGATTTGAACGAAAATCATAGATTCGACTATTTTCATAAAAAATAAATCTAAGTACGGAATAATGCAGGAAGATTATCTATTTTCTTGGTTTAGAAAGTGATGTAGTTAAGATTTATAACTTAGGAATAAATAAATTATTATTAATCTTTTCGACCTATTTCTCTTGCATATTTAATTTCTTTGATAGTAAGAACTAATCTCTTTATTTCACAAAGTAAAAAAAAAAAGCTAAAGATCGGCGTTGTCAGTCAGGTATAAGAACTGATTTAACACGATGGTTTTTGTACAAACGTTCAAATACAATTGTATGCTTTTTAACCGATTATGTCGGAAAAATGACGTTTTATAGATTAGATATTTAGACGAAGAGGTAGCCTTCTCAATAAAGTATTGATTATTGTCCTATTAGCTAGACAACACTTTTTATGTTAGTCAAAAAAAAATAATTTTTTTCGAACGCTATTACAGGTTTTATCGTTAACTAACAAGCATTAAGAGTGAAAAATTACCGTGCAAGATAAAATGTATAGGTTTACTTCATTTTTACATTATTTTACATTCGACAAAGAATAAACATCAATTTATTGTTTATTTTTTGAGGGAGTACTGGATGGTACAACTCTTCTGGTGGGAGAATTGTGCATTTAATTAAACCATCTATATTATTTAGGTTTAATTTGTTACACGCATCTCCTACATACACTTCTGAATGTGATAGTGGAAATTTAGAACTCTTACAGATGTACGGATAGAGGGAACAAACATCGGCGTATTTAATTTTTTCCGTATCTTTTATTTCATAGTATTCGCATGTATTTCCTGTTCGTCCTCCATAAAAAGCATCTCTTGGATTTAGTTTTGTCAAAATTTTATTGTAATGGGTATTAGTATAGGATTTTATCTCTGGATTATTTTTTAATAAATTTCTAAAATCACACTCCCACATTTCATTAACTAAAAAACCGAAATCTTTTAGTCTCATAATTTTTGCCTTTGTGGTTTCATATCTTAAATTTAGCGTTTCTGAGGGGTCCTCGGAAAGAGGATCGTTCCTGCCGAACTTGTAGCATACAGTACATCCATGGAAATAACATCCTTGAAATTCAAATACCTCATTTGTTTCGGAGCAGTAACCATCAACTTTTACACCATTTAAAACAGCTTCTTTACCATTAGCAGCATGTAAGATGTTGATTTTTCTGTGATTCTCGATCCAAAGTAACCAATCTATGGCAATTTTGCTCTACCTGTTTCTCCATCGGTATCCATTTTTTGGTATGATTCCTATAGTATTAGGCTTCAAAAAATTTCTTCTAAAAATTGTATTGCATGCTGAAGCAATAGTTGTAGCTTCAGTAAATGGACATACATTGATAGTTTGTATAAGTTGTTCTCTAAACTTTAAACATGATTGCGCAAGGATTTCGACATCCGATACGCAGTAGTCTACCAGATCTCTTTGCATATCGAAACCATCATTTTCATGTTCTACAAACCATTTAAGAAATTTGGCTCTGTCTTCTTCTTTCATACTATCTGAGGAGTAATATTCAATTGATGGTAGAGGTCCTATATAGTTTTCATTTGCCTTTGTATTAAATAGGTGCAGGAAGTAGCCTTTTTTAAAAATATCCTCAAGTCCAAATGCCTTTGGTAGTTTGGCTTAAGGCATAGGGAAATAGTTAAGTGAGTCGATAAATTTTACATTTTCAAGTTGCATCGTAATTATTTTGGTACCTCTCATGATTAACTCAGGTGTAAAATCTGTCTTTGTCATAATGTAGTTTAATATAAACTGGTGATCAAAAGCCTGACCATTATGGGCTATTACAATAATTTCTTTAAAGTTTTTCCTCATTTGTAACAAATGGTTAGTAAATGTTCCCGCTGGGTCTATACCTCTGACTTTTTGTAACTTTAGACCACATTTTTTTACAAGTATCTGCTTCAGAATCCATACACTCATCGCAGTATTGTTTGAAAACACAGAGATTGACTTGATGTAAAAAACGTTGAATTTTCCAATAGTTTGTCTTGGCTCGTCTCTAAATCGTAGAATACAAAAAAGATCATCTTTAATCTTAGGTTTTCCCTTATCAGGCCGAATATAACATAGATGATCCTCGGATGCATGTTTATTACAAATTTTACAGTAAATTTCACCACATGCATGTACTCTTTTGGCTTTAATGGTTTTTAAACAAATAGAACATAGTTTAATTTGTTCGCATACTGTAAATTTGCCTGACGAATAATCCTTTTTATGATTTTCGTAACAGTTTTGACTTCTAAAAAATCATAGACAGTCCTGGCATTTAATTTTTATTGCTATTTCACAAGCAGAGGCTTGCTGACATGCCTGACAGCTTCCACCACATCGGTGCTCATTTTTGTGATCATATGGGACGTAACACTTTTCACAAAAATAGTTAGAGCAAAAAGCTGCTGTCAGCGATGTAATTACATTAAAATGGCTTTTGTAATGTAATAAGTTCAGCCGTTTATTGCTTTCAGTTGAACCTTCAAATATAATATTTCGTCCTTTTGATCCATAGCTATAAACAACTAATTTATATTCTTTTAGATGATTTTGAAATTGTATTAACTCGGGAATTCCACCTCCTGCCTCAGGAATGCTAATTTTAGCTCTCTCCAACAATGATCTTGTTCTTTCGGTTTGAATTTTACTAATATCTCTTCTAACCTTACTGAATTCGGGATCTCTTTTATTATGGGCAATGGCGACTACCAAAGCACGTGGTAAACACAGGTTATCGGTATTTTTAATACTTATAATACCTCATCGCTTGTCGCATTCCTCGTGAAAGCTGTTATAATTTTTTCCTCTTCCCCCCACCAACAGATAATCTAATAGTTGTCACACTAAGACAAAATGATTCTGTATTAAGACCTGCTGAGTTTGACTGATAAATGCCACTTATAACACTCCAAACATCTTAAAAGGTTATGTCTTTAGCTGCTTTGAAGCGAATCCAACCTTCTCCTCGGTTGAAGTCTTTAGAGCAAAAACTAAAAGCCACACGATCTAAGGGTTGTAGGCCTTCTGTAGCGTTTTGAATAATTTGATTAATTCCTTTTTCCACCCAACCAACTGGTTCAACTCCCTGTGGAACAGGTTTTAACTTAAACTCTAGAGTGCATCCTGTAAGGTTAAATTCTCGTAACTTTTTAACAACGTCTTTAACAATAATAAACTTCTCCATCTTTCTTTTTTTTTTTTGTTGTTTTATAGTCTACTATCTACCTACATAAAAAAAAACAAGTATATTTTCATATTTTTATCGGTCTTAAGTTCGATTTCAAAAGCACACTCCCACTTTTTGATAATTTCACAGTCTAAGCACATAGATCTTATATTTTTTATTTACGATCAATTCATCTTTATTCGCCAATCGTCTCAAACGAGTATGCTTTTGAAAGTAATATAGCCTTAGTATTCAGAAAATATTAACGATATCGGAGCCTAAAACATCCTTAACACTAAAAAATCATTGTGTTTCCTAACAAAACCCATCATCTTGTCTATTTAGCTTGCTTTCCTATTGTTTAGCAGGTTAAATAAAATTATTATTTCGCTCTTTTTATCTGTACTGAATCGTTAGGGGAATACGATTCTAGTCCTATAAGAGAGACAGTTAAAATTTATGTAAGCAATCAGAAATCCTACACTATGAGCTACTTAGTTAAAATTTCATATTTCCTTCCTGGATCAGCTAAAATTTGTGTTGCGTCGGTCAAAATTTATAAAATACGAAAAAGATGCTAGATACATTTTTATCATGACTTTCTATCTAATACCATCTTATTTCAAGGTATAATTCGGTTGTCAAAATGAGAATCTAAAAAATCCTCGTGTTTCCTCACAAAACCCATCATCTTGCCTATTTAGCTTGCTTTTCTATTGTTTAGCAGGTTAAATAAAATTATTATTTCGCTCTTTTTGTCTGTACTGAATCGTTAGGGGGATACGTTTCTAGTTCTATAAGAGAGACAGTTAAAATTTATGTAAGCAATCAGAAATCCTACACTATGAGCTACTTAGTTAAAATTTCATATTTCCTTCCTGGGTCAGACAAAATTTGTGATGTGTCGGTCAAAATTTATAAAAATACGAAAAAAAATGCTGGATGCATTTTTAGCGTGACTTTCTATTTAATACCATCTTATTTCAAGGTATAATTCGGTTGTCAAAATGAGAATAAAATAATTTTCCCATGGTTTATGCCATCTTAAAAAAGTCAAAAGGTTATATTCTGTAGAGGGTCAGATACATTCAAATTTAAAAAATTTTCTCCAAGAAGAATTTTAAGATAGTATTATAGTAAATAAAAATTCTATACCTCCAATATTTCTTGGAAACATATCGTGTTCTAGCGACATAACCCAAAAGTACCTCTATTCAGAAACGCATCGTACTTTTCTTGTCAAACTTGACTTTGTTGTAATGTTGTATGCAGAGCACTTTGAAAACAAAAATTAGATTAGAAACCGCCGCCTCTTAAGGTATACTTTTTTAGGTCTTACATAGGGTACACTGGTATACAGAACAAATGTCATCTTTAATTGTCTCATTGTCCCATCCATTACATTATTATAATCTTAAAGCACCTGTTACCAGCATTATCTGTTTTTATGGTTTTCATAAAACATAGCGATTACCGTTGAAAATTAAACGAAAACTTAATAAATAACTTTTTTTTTCAACTGAAATAGACTGATTTTCGATGGAAAAATGTTACTTATAACTAAAAATGAATATAAGTCATATACGCAATGATATTTAGAATAAATCAATCTTTTCTAAAATTACTATGAAATATTCACAAAATCGTTTCGTTATAACCAAAGTAGCAAGGCTTGCAGATTTCGTATAGAGTTCAAACGCGATACTGAGATAATCTTTTTTTTATATTTTTGTAGGATAATTCACCACTACGTTGTAAGTACTTGAGAGAGGACTTTCTTGAAAAATCCTCAAATTTCTCTGCAATTTTGTTCCTTCTAGAGTTAAATTCACACAGAAAACCCCGTATTCTTATCTTTCAGGTTGGTATATTAAAAAGGGCTTATTAGTATGGTTTAGAAAACAAGCAATATTAATTAACGGATGTTTTTTCGTCGTATGAAGAGTTGAAAAATTTTTTTTTCCACTCCAATGGTTGCGATGCAGAGAGTCGGGTTTCATCATAATCTTTCAGGGTAGCTCAGGTTTGATTGCATGTAGAGAGTCGGGTTTCATCATAATCTTTCAGGGTAGCTCAGGTTTGATTGCATGTACTAAGGTTAGTGCTCCTTGCAATCGGTTTCAGGTTTGACGCGCCCCCCCTCAGGTTTGTTCAGGTTTCTCAAACCGATTGCAAGGAGCACTAACCTTAGTACATGCAATCAAACCTGAGCTACCCTGAAAGATTATGATGAAACCCGACTCTCTACATGCAATCAAACCTGAGCTACCCTGAAAGATTATGATGAAACCCGACTCTCTGCATCGCAACCATTGGAGTGGAAAAAAAAATTTTTCAACTCTTCATACGACGAAAAAACATCCGTTAATTAATATTGCTTGTTTTCTAAACCATACTAATAAGCCCTTTTTAATATACCAACCTGAAAGATAAGAATACGGGGTTTTCTGTGTGAATTTAACTCTAGAAGGAACAAAATTGCAGAGAAATTTGAGGATTTTTCAAGAAAGTCCTCTCTCAAGTACTTACAACGTAGTGGTGAATTATCCTACAAAAATATAAAAAAAAGATTATCTCAGTATCGCGTTTGAACTCTATACGAAATCTGCAAGCCTTGCTACTTTGGTTATAACGAAACGATTTTGTGAATATTTCATAGTAATTTTAGAAAAGATTGATTTATTCTAAATATCATTGCGTATATGACTTATATTCATTTTTAGTTATAAGTAACATTTTTCCATCGAAAATCAGTCTATTTCAGTTGAAAAAAAAAGTTATTTATTAAGTTTTCGTTTAATTTTCATCGGTAATCGCTATGTTTTATGAAAACCATAAAAACAGATAATGCTGGTAACAGGTGCTTTAAGATTATAATAATGTAATGGATGGGACAATGAGACAATTAAAGATGACATTTGTTCTGTATACCAGTGTACCCTATGTAAGACCTAAAAAAGTATACCTTAAGAGGCGGCGGTTTCTAATCTAATTTTTGTTTTCAAAGTGCTCTGCATACAACATTACAACAAAGTCAAGTTTGACAAGAAAAGTACGATGCGTTTCTGAATAGAGGTACTTTTGGGTTATGTCGCTAGAACACGATATGTTTCCAAGAAATATTGGAGGTATAGAATTTTTATTTACTATAATACTATCTTAAAATTCTTCTTGGAGAAAATTTTTTAAATTTGAATGTATCTGACCCTCTACAGAATATAACCTTTTGACTTTTTTAAGATGGCATAAACCATGGGAAAATTATTTTATTCTCATTTTGACAACCGAATTATACCTTGAAATAAGATGGTATTAAATAGAAAGTCACGCTAAAAATGCATCCAGCATTTTTTTTCGTATTTTTATAAATTTTGACCGACACATCACAAATTTTGTCTGACCCAGGAAGGAAATATGAAATTTTAACTAAGTAGCTCATAGTGTAGGATTTCTGATTGCTTACATAAATTTTAACTGTCTCTCTTATAGAACTAGAAACGTATCCCCCTAACGATTCAGTACAGACAAAAAGAGCGAAATAATAATTTTATTTAACCTGCTAAACAATAGAAAAGCAAGCTAAATAGGCAAGATGATGGGTTTTGTGAGGAAACACGAGGATTTTTTAGATTCTCATTTTGACAACCGAATTATACCTTGAAATAAGATGGTATTAGATAGAAAGTCATGATAAAAATGTATCTAGCATCTTTTTCGTATTTTATAAATTTTGACCGACGCAACACAAATTTTAGCTGATCCAGGAAGGAAATATGAAATTTTAACTAAGTAGCTCATAGTGTAGGATTTCTGATTGCTTACATAAATTTTAACTGTCTCTCTTATAGGACTAGAATCGTATTCCCCTAACGATTCAGTACAGATAAAAAGAGCGAAATAATAATTTTATTTAACCTGCTAAACAATAGGAAAGCAAGCTAAATAGACAAGATGATGGGTTTTGTTAGGAAACACAATGATTTTTTAGTGTTAAGGATGTTTTAGGCTCCGATATCGTTAATATTTTCTGAATACTAAGGCTATATTACTTTCAAAAGCATACTCGTTTGAGACGATTGGCGAATAAAGATGAATTGATCGTAAATAAAAAATATAAGATCTATGTGCTTAGACTGTGAAATTATCAAAAAGTGGGAGTGTGCTTTTGAAATCGAACTTAAGACCGATAAAAATATGAAAATATACTTGTTTTTTTTTTTATGTAGGTAGATAGTAGACTATAAAACAACAAAAAAAAAAAAGAAAGATGGAGAAGTTTATTATTGTTAAAGACGTTGTTAAAAAGTTACGAGAATTTAACCTTACAGGATGCACTCTAGAGTTTAAGTTAAAACCTGTTCCACAGGGAGTTGAACCAGTTGGTTGGGTGGAAAAAGGAATTAATCAAATTATTCAAAACGCTACAGAAGGCCTACAACCCTTAGATCGTGTGGCTTTTAGTTTTTGCTCTAAAGACTTCAACCGAGGAGAAGGTTGGATTCGCTTCAAAGCAGCTAAAGACATAACCTTTTAAGATGTTTGGAGTGTTATAAGTGGCATTTATCAGTCAAACTCAGCAGGTCTTAATACAGAATCATTTTGTCTTAGTGTGACAACTATTAGATTATCTGTTGGTGGGGGAAGAGGAAAAAATTATAACAGCTTTCACGAGGAATGCGACAAGCGATGAGGTATTATAAGTATTAAAAATACCGATAACCTGTGTTTACCACGTGCTTTGGTAGTCGCCATTGCCCATAATAAAAGAGATCCCGAATTCAGTAAGGTTAGAAGAGATATTAGTAAAATTCAAACCGAAAGAACAAGATCATTGTTGGAGAGAGCTAAAATTAGCATTCCTGAGGCAGGAGGTGGAATTCCCGAGTTAATACAATTTCAAAATCATCTAAAAGAATATAAATTAGTTGTTTATAGCTATGGATCAAAAGGACGAAATATTATATTTGAAGGTTCAACTGAAAGCAATAAACGGCTGAACTTATTACATTACAAAAGCCATTTTAATGTAATTACATCGCTGACAGCAGCTTTTTGCTCTAACTATTTTTGTGAAAAGTGTTACGTCCCATATGATCACAAAAATGAGCACCGATGTGGTGGAAGCTGTCAGGCATGTCAGCAAGCCTCTGCTTGTGAAATAGCAATAAAAATTAAATGCCAGGACTGTCTATGATTTTTTAGAAGTCAAAACTGTTACGAAAATCATAAAAAGGATTATTCGTCAGGCAAATTTACAGTATGCGAACAAATTAAACTATGTTCTATTTGTTTAAAAACCATTAAAGCCAAAAGAGTACATGCATGTGGTGAAATTTACTGTAAAATTTGTAATAAACATGCATCCGAGGATCATCTATGTTATATTCGGCCTGATAAGGGAAAACCTAAGATTAAAGATGATCTTTTTTGTATTCTACGATTTAGAGACGAGCCAAGACAAACTATTGGAAAATTCAACGTTTTTTACATCAAGTCAATCTCTGTGTTTTCAAACAATACTGCGATGAGTGTATGGATTCTGAAGCAGATACTTGTAAAAAAATGTGGTCTAAAGTTACAAAAAGTCAGAGGTATAGACCCAGCGGGAACATTTACTAACCATTTGTTACAAATGAGGAAAAACTTTAAAGAAATTATTGTAATAGCCCATAATGGTCAGGCTTTTGATCACCAGTTTATATTAAACTACATTATGACAAAGACAGATTTTACACCTGAGTTAATCATGAGAGGTACCAAAATAATTACGATGCAACTTGAAAATGTAAAATTTATCGACTCACTTAACTATTTCCCTATGCCTTAAGCCAAACTACCAAAGGCATTTGGACTTGAGGATATTTTTAAAAAAGGCTACTTCCTGCACCTATTTAATACAAAGGCAAATGAAAACTATATAGGACCTCTACCATCAATTGAATATTACTCCTCAGATAGTATGAAAGAAGAAGACAGAGCCAAATTTCTTAAATGGTTTGTAGAACATGAAAATGATGGTTTCGATATGCAAAGAGATCTGGTAGACTACTGCGTATCGGATGTCGAAATCCTTGCGCAATCATGTTTAAAGTTTAGAGAACAACTTATACAAACTATCAATGTATGTCCATTTACTGAAGCTACAACTATTGCTTCAGCATGCAATACAATTTTTAGAAGAAATTTTTTGAAGCCTAATACTATAGGAATCATACCAAAAAATGGATACCGATGGAGAAACAGGTAGAGCAAAATTGCCATAGATTGGTTACTTTGGATCGAGAATCACAGAAAAATCAACATCTTACATGCTGCTAATGGTAAAGAAGCTGTTTTAAATGGTGTAAAAGTTGATGGTTACTGCTCCGAAACAAATGAGGTATTTGAATTTCAAGGATGTTATTTCCATGGATGTACTGTATGCTACAAGTTCGGCAGGAACGATCCTCTTTCCGAGGACCCCTCAGAAACGCTAAATTTAAGATATGAAACCACAAAGGCAAAAATTATGAGACTAAAAGATTTCGGTTTTTTAGTTAATGAAATGTGGGAGTGTGATTTTAGAAATTTATTAAAAAATAATCCAGAGATAAAATCCTATACTAATACCCATTACAATAAAATTTTGACAAAACTAAATCCAAGAGATGCTTTTTATGGAGGACGAACAGGAAATACATGCGAATACTATGAAATAAAAGATACGGAAAAAATTAAATACGCCGATGTTTGTTCCCTCTATCCGTACATCTGTAAGAGTTCTAAATTTCCACTATCACATTCAGAAGTGTATGTAGGAGATGCGTGTAACAAATTAAACCTAAATAATATAGATGGTTTAATTAAATGCACAATTCTCCCACCAGAAGAGTTGTACCATCCAGTACTCCCTCAAAAAATAAACAATAAATTGATGTTTATTCTTTGTCGAATGTAAAATAATGTAAAAATGAAGTAAACCTATACATTTTATCTTGCACGGTAATTTTTCACTCTTAATGCTTGTTAGTTAACGATAAAACCTGTAATAGCGTTCGAAAAAAATTATTTTTTTTTGACTAACATAAAAAGTGTTGTCTAGCTAATAGGACAATAATCAATACTTTATTGAGAAGGCTACCTCTTCGTCTAAATATCTAATCTATAAAACGTCATTTTTCCGACATAATCGGTTAAAAAGCATACAATTGTATTTGAACGTTTGTACAAAAACCATCGTGTTAAATCAGTTCTTATACCTGACTGACAACGCCGATCTTTAGCTTTTTTTTTTTACTTTGTGAAATAAAGAGATTAGTTCTTACTATCAAAGAAATTAAATATGCAAGAGAAATAGGTCGAAAAGATTAATAATAATTTATTTATTCCTAAGTTATAAATCTTAACTACATCACTTTCTAAACCAAGAAAATAGATAATCTTCCTGCATTATTCCGTACTTAGATTTATTTTTTATGAAAATAGTCGAATCTATGATTTTCGTTCAAATCCATATGGGACGCTTGTTTTGTATAGATGATTTATGATCTTATTTTCAACTAAAATACTAGTATAAAAAAAGTATTTCTTCCGATAAACGTGGAAGGAATAGACATTTAAACAGTTAGCCATAACATACGCATACTGACTTGCATTATTTTCATGGATTGAATGGCTACATCTTTGTGTGTGAAGTGAATTTCTTTTTAAAAAATTACAATGCGCTCAATTATGAATTTTCTAACATAACTTTTATGGATAGTGGAGTCGGATATTGGAAGAAAATATTATCATAAGGACAACTCGATTATTGATATAATTATTATGGTTTCACAGAAGTTTCTACAGAGTCAGCCATGCTGTAGCAGAGACTGTTGTAGGTCGTATTTTTTAAAAAAACCTAACAATACCTTTACTTTATATTGATAGACATATTCTATTAGAACATTTTTCTAAAATTTAGAGCCTTTGGAAATGTGATAATGCTATGAGCATCAAATATATTCAAAATATCAAAAATCCTTTGGTAGTTAGTTATTGCGGTATATTTTAATAGAGGCATAATTTATACTGTACTCCTAAATTTACGGCATATCACTTTGTTTATGTTATTATATTCACAGAGACTATTAATCTAACCAACTTTTATTTACGAAAAATTAAAAACTGAAATACTCTATTTTATTGCCGATTGTTCGCAAAGACACTTGGAGTTGTTATTTTACTTTTTATACCTCTTTTTCCCCGGTTACGGAGAAATATGTTAGGGGAAGTTTGGGTACCCTCAGACGGTTATATGCAATGATTCAAGCTTCTAAAAAAGCACTAAGACAAGTAATTATCAATCTTAATTTACGAATGACGAAAGTAATGTGTTACTCATAAATATACATGATGAAAACATTTATTGTTCGATTGCATCTAATTTTTAAGAGTCTAGAAATAAGCAAATAATGTTCTTTAACGTTTCTTTATAAACATCTCGAGTTACCTGTCCTTCCCCTGCATCATAGAAGGGTATTTGCCGACAAAGTTTGGCCATTTTTTTATGATTCGAGAGTTGGGTATTCTCTACAGATGTAAACTGACAAGTTTCAACTTGTCGAAACTTGTTAGATTTTAGCTTATATTCTTATTATGTGATTTTAAAATTATGTATGCGTTTGTTTAATTCATTGTAAAGGATTTGTTATTATGCTAATTTCAAAAGTTAAATGTTGATGAGAATATTGAATTTTTTTATTAAAATATCTAAAGTAAATATCTAATTGATTTTTTTTTAGCGCTAATTGGGATTTTAATTAACTACCTCAGAGTCGGTATACACTATATTTTGCAGCGCAATTGCTTTCACACCCAGTAATGTATTATGATTTTTTTGGATGGTCGTTATATTGTGAGTTTCTTAAGTTAGCCAGATTAATAATAAATTAAAAAACCAACGTGATTTGCTTATTGTTGCCATTGAGAATTAGGGTTGTAAAATATTTTTCCTACTCGCGTGCGGTAAAGTACACTTTACAGCACTCATTTTCGTGTCGTAAGTAGTACTTTACCGCACTCAGTGCGGTAAAATTTCTTTACCGCACTCTTATAAATTTTATTATATGCGTAATATGTTCTATTTAATTTACTACATTATGATGCTAACCACAACTAACGGCGATAAGTATCACATCATTACGAATATTTTTACTAGGTACCTATTTTTGGTCTCATACTTTTATACGTTTCTTCTCTACTTATATAATGAAACACCCTGTACCTAAAATATTATAAATAATTTTATGTCATAATTTTTATGACAGGAATTTGATTAAACGTCTGATCTAGATGGTATTAGTCAAAATCTGCTCGACTGCATTGCATTGTATTCCCATAGCAACAACTCATTATTATATTTCGCGTCTGTAGATACCATCTAAACAGTTCAGTTAATTTCGCGTGTTTCGTGGTTCAAATTTTTCATTTTCTAATATAAAGCTGTGGTATAACGTTTATTCTTGAGAGATGGAGAGCTCCGATGAAGAAATATCTGAAGCAGCGAATGCAGCAATCGGCTCTTTAATTCCACAAAAGTCCCAGGACCGGTACAATAAAGAATATGAACAATTACAAACATGGTGCAAAGAAAAAAAAGCGTCAGGAATTAACGAAGAGGTACTTTTGGCATATTTTTATAAAATATCGAAAAAATATTCACCTTCAAGCTTATGGTCAAAGTTTTCTATGTTAAAACTAACGTTACAAGTAAAGGAAAACATTGATATTCAAAGATTCTATAAGTTAACGTCATACATAAAGCGACTAAATGTAGGTTATAAGCCTAAAAAATCCAAGGTTTTGGAAAAAGAACAGACAGAGCAGTTTCTAATCGAAGCACCCAATGAAGTTTACCTTATGATTAAGGTAGCTGCCATTTTCGGTATTGCAGGCGCCTGTCGCCGTGAAGAATTAATGAAATTAACGGTTGATGACGTTGAAGATAAAGAAGATTTGCTGGTTGTATCAATAAAGGCGACAAAGACAAATATTTCACGAAAATTTGTCGTCTGCGATCCTGGAAATATAAGAATAAGTTACCTAGGCTTATTCAGAAAATATGTAGCTTTGCGCCCTGGTGCCACCCCGCATAGACGTTTTTTTATACAATATAAAGCTGGAAAATGCTCACAACAATGCGTGGGCATTAACACTATCGGAAAAATGCCAGCAAATATTGCTGGATTTTTACATCTATCCAATCCAGAGATGTATACCGGGCACTGCTTTAGAAGATCATCGGCAACTATGCTTGCAGAATCTGGCAGCAACATAACAAACATTAAGAGGCACGGTGGATGGAAATCCACCTCTGTAGCAGAGTCGTACATAGAAGATTCCTTGCAAAATAAAAAAAGGATTGCTCAAAACATTCTGCAAAGCTTTAGTACCCCAAATAGAAGCACTGAGCAGTGTTCAACTTTAACATCAACGTCAGTAGCAGTGACAGAGACTTTAGAGGATGCTCCTGGTCTATCAACACGAAACAACCCAACGCCTACACCTTTAGCAATTTTCAGGTCACAACAATCTACTGTACCATGCATGGCGCAAGAAAATAACGCTTCTGTAATTTACAAAAACTGCTCAACTACATCTGATGAACAAAATCAAGCTCGCTCAGCACTTAATTTGCATTGCGCTACAAATTGTACATTTAATTTTAATATTTATCGTTAGCTATATTTTTATATTATAATGTTTGTATGTAATAAATATTTTTAAAAAATATTGTTTCTTTTTGTATTAATTTTGTAATATACTTCTTTTTTTTACCGGTGCGGTAAAGATTCTTTACCGCACTCAGTGCTGTAAAGATTCTTTACCGCACTGTATTAATTTTATTCAAAAAATGCAATTGATGTACTTGCATTCGCGCAATGCATAATATAAAAATATTTATAGCTTTTAACAATTAATATTTGTTACTTTTTATAAATTTTTTCTTTTAAATTTGATTTTTGTTCCAAATATTATTGCTCGAAGGAAAAATTGTGTACCTACCACGTGCGTAAAGTGTCTTTACCGCCCTTAACGGCTTGCCCGAACTCCGCTTCGCGTCGTTCGTGCAACTGCCGTCGCGTGCGGTAAAGGACCACTTTCCGCACTTGTTAGGTAAATAACTATAACAACCCTATATTTTTATGCTCGTGTTGAAAATAAGTTAAGATTGCTACTTTGATGCCTACGCCTAATATTCATAATTTTATTGGGGGTTCTACCTGATGACAAATACAGCTTATGATACCTATCTAGTGGGTATTTTCAGTTTAAGGGCCGAATAATATAGAGTTATTGTGCATACATCATCGCAAACAAAAGGTAGCTTTTTATATTATTTCGTATTTACAATCCATTTAACTACAATTTTACACTGTGAATTAATTTTTTTTACTTTTTTCCTGAAATTGTAGCCTATTTACTTATATTATGATATTATCCGAAATTTTTATAAAAGCATTATGAGGGCTTTTACCTGATGGCGAACACAAGTTGTATAGTACCTATACCTGCTTGGTATTTTATACGTATTTAAGTTTTATTTACTTTTTATTACTCTGTTCTCATTACAAGATAGTCCTATAATTTATCCATTTCCAGTACAAAGAAATCTCTAGTTAATGGTTCTAGATGGTAATTATTTTATTGTATTTTATATAAGTGGTGCAAAAATTGGAATCAATTATTAGATATGCTACTGAATTTTAATGAGGGTCCTTCGGAATAATAAATAAAGGTTTATGTCCCTTTCTTTTTAAATCGAGTCGGCAGAGGGTTTGAGAGGGTTATTTAGGTATAAATAATTATTGCGGGGTGACAAATGTACCGCATTATTATACTTATCTTGTTAGACCATATAAATTAGGGATTTATTTCGCTTTACTACCCACCAGCGGCGTTTCAACTAAGGGAAAATAATAAAAAGTCTGGTTTAAGGATGGCTCAGGTCGGATCGTAAAAAGTTGGGTTTAAGGATGGCTTATAAAAATTGGGATTTAATTATCCCGCTTTAGCAGCGGCGTTTCAACTAAGGGGAAATAATAAAAAGTCTGGTTTAAGGATGGCTCAGGTCGCATCGTAAAAAGTTGGGTTTAAGGATGGCTTATAAAAATTGGGATTTAATTATCCCGCTTTAGCAGCGGCGTTTCACTAAGGTTAAATCATAAAAAGTCGGGTTTTATCTCGGGTCAGACCATAAATATTCAGGTTCAAATTAGGGTTAGATGAGAAGCCGCCTCGCGAAAGCATCCGGGTTAGGTCGTAAAAAGTCGGGTTTTATCTCGGGTCAGTTCATAAATATTAAGGTTCAAATTAGGGTTAGATAAGAAGCCGCCTCATGAAAGCATCCGGGTTAGGTCGTAAAAAGTCGGGTTTAATTTCGGGTTATTTTGTAAACAGCACCACCGAACCACCCGGGTTAGGTCATAAAACGCACCACCGAACCACCCGGGTTAGATCGTAAAACGCACCACCGCACCACCTGGGTTAGTTGCACCACCAGCACCACCAGCACCACCTGGCCTCGTTCTGTCCGTTTCTCTCTACTCACCCTGTTTAGCGGTCCCATATAAAATAAATGTGAACCTATAGTTAGCTCTGGCTTGGTTCCTCCCACCACCCCTTACGTAGCCACGTGTAGCCTTTTACTAACTCCCTTTCCCCTGACAGTGAATGTAGTGCGTAACTTTTATATGTACACATGTTTTTTTTTTTTATTTCTAGGAAGTTTAACTAAATACAGGGTATTCGAAAAGTACCTCCTAATTTCTCGACAGCATACAGAGGAGGTCAAAATGAAACTTAAAGCATAAAAGTCGATTTCTCTCGAAAACCGCCAGTTCTATCAAAATATATTAAGAGTACCTTTTTTGAAGAGTATTAAAAAAATCAGTTTTTAGCTCTGTCAAATGACACCTGTCCGTTCCTAACTTCGCTGACAATGTAAAACATCTACTGAAGTATGGCCTAACGACTTTTATGGCCTCTATAAAATATTAAGATTTCATTCAATTATACAAGTCGGTTCGAAAGTTAGAGCCAAAAGAGTAAATCGTCGGGCACTTTGGAAATCTTTGTTCTACAACAAATTAGGGTTATTTTGATTGTATGCTTCCGAGATATTTTAGTCTGTTGCTTAATACGAGAGAGTAATAAATCATTATTAAACCATAAGACCTAGTGGTCTTCTTTGTATTCCATAGGTGTAGTCCAATTATTATTATTGTACCTATGATTATTGTCAAGGGTCTCGAGATCGGATAGGTAGAGGCACAGGTAGATAAACTACTGTTTCAAAAATTTGAAATGTTTAGTTGCTTTCCGGCAATTGTTGCAAAACTTCGATCTTGAAAATGGCCAGTGTTTCTGCGGAGTTGCGAAAATAGTTGAAATGTGTTCGAGTATGACGGGAGTTGGACAGTCAACAATATACCGTGCACGAGGATAAACGCGGTCCCATCAGGTCAGCAAAGAGAAGTATAGGAAGAAAGGAGGATGAAAAGACTGCCCATCAGAAGAATCATACACTCGTTTTACATAAAAAAAGAAATACCTACCTTGGACAAAATAATGTCTAAAATGAAAAAAGATGATTTCATTCCGCCCATGGGTAAGAAGAAACTATGGAAAACTTTAAAGGAAATTAATTTCTCTTATGAAAAAATTCAAAACAGAAAATCACTTTTAATAGAGAAAGACGAATTCATCTGCTGGCGACGACGATATTTGAGGGCGGTTAGTTTCCAAGGGAAAACAACAATATCTATTATATGGACGAAACTTGGTTAAATGAAGGATATACAGTTGGTAAAATATGGCAGGATAAACATATGAAAAGCGCGAGGCAAGCTTTTATGGAAGGATCGTCCACTGGAATAAAAGCACCCTCGGAAAAAGGTAAAAGATTAATAATTACTCACATTGGTAGCAAAAATGAATTTGTCGATGGCGGCTTACTGGCATTTAAATCAAATCGGACTGGAGACTATCATAAAGACATAATCGCTGATGTCTTTACAGAATACTTCCAGCAAATGCTAGATCTCATTCTTCTGGGTCTGTTATAGTCATTGATAATGCCAGCTACATCTACATCTTATTACTCTCTTGCATTAAACAACAGAGTATAGGAGGTATTTACCCTGTATGTTACCAATTCTTATTCGTTTTAATTTTATTACGGCAGATCTTACACAAACCATTATTTAATTTTACTTTACTTTACTACTGCAGATAAATTAAATTAGTTGAAGCTATTATTGTAATATAAACTAGCTATTGAGCTACAAATAATTTTCGGATCAACCACTTGTTTTCTAAAACACCCCATATAAAGTAACAGATATAGTTGACGCCCCATTAATGATAACAGAACGAAAAACTATTACGGTGTTTATTATGACATAATCATGACGTTACCGACAATGCGCGAAATTTATTATTTCCGTATATTGGCCATTGCTCTACCATGCAATTATTTAATGCAACGGACGCCTTTTCTAAACACAGAGTAAACACTTTAATAAACCAAAACGATTAAAGCTTCTGATTAGTGCTCTTTGATATATACTAGGTAATTACCAGACACAATATGTATTGTTTTTGAGATAGATATCTGGTTAAAAATGGTGCAACTCTAACAACTCTTACACCTGTAATTATTAAGATGGGTTTGCTTGAAAATAGTTATTGTAGTTAATTTAGTAAAACTAAGTTTCAGGTATAGCGATATTTGTGCTAATGGTATCAAAATTCAACCAGACAGCTCATACCCAAAAAAGTAAAGAAGACGTTCCCAAATAAATATCGTCCAGTAGCATTGCTTCCGGTTATATCAAAAGTTATGGAGAAGGCTATCAATGAAAAATTATTAAAGTACATTATTAGTGACCGCCAGTTTGGATCTCGTAAGTCTAGATATACAGGAAACCTTCTCGCCTATGTTACTTACGTTTGAAACCACGCAATAGAACATCAGTGGGAGTCCCGGGTGGTAGCACTGGACATTTCCAGGGCCTTTGACCTAGTGCGGCATAAGAGACTACTAACTGAAATGAGAGCATACGGAATGCCGGTTCAATTTTGTTCATAGCTGTCAAGCTTTTTTAAAGACCGTTCTATGCGAGCGGCGATGGACGGATTTCTTTCAGACACATTTAACATCAACACCGGAGTCTCTCATGGTTCTATATTATCGCCCACCTTCTTTTTACTATACCTTAACGATCTTTTGGAAAAAAACTAAAAATCCTATATATAGCTTCGCTGATGACAGCACATTTGATTAATCTTTTACTTTGGATGCTCGGACATCGGCTGCCAATGCACATCTCTATAGGCAGCAAGAGGTCTTACATCTCAACAAACACCTTGAAGAAATTATGTCTTGGGGTGACAGTAACCAAGTAGAATTTAACGCTAAGAAAATTTAGGTGGTAGTTTTTTTTTTAAAAGGTTAATGTTGAAGAACTGGATACACTCATGGCGGGACACTCGATACCCCTGGCTTCATCAATTCATTTATTGGACGTCGATTTGGATAGTCATATGTCATGACATAGTCACGTTGCGGCCATTGCTTAGGCAGCCTCGCAGCAGCTTGGAATACTTTTCCGAACTAAGTACCTCTACACATCCCAACAACTTTAGATGCTCTATAATACCCAAATTCGACCATCGCTAGAGTTCTGTTCGCATGTTAGTGGCTCTGCTCCTAAACATACCCTGAGATTGCTAGATTCTATTCAAAGAAGAGCCATTCGCTTGATCGGTGTCCATGATCTGACAAACAAGTCTAATTTACAAATATTTTTATGGCAAGTGCTCAACAGGTTATCCGCTTGATTCCACCCAGAGCGGTGCATGGTAGAAATACACGACGAGCAACTGCAGCCCACCCATACGTGGTTCAGCTTAGTATCCCTCGAAAATGACACTGTTTAAAAATTCTTTCATCTGGAGAACGTCATCACTCTGGAACGACCTCCCTGAGACCGTGTTCCTTAACGAGTATCTATAATCTCCAAAGATCGAAAGATTATATTCATAATTTGTGTTTCATAATGTAGGTCTAATACAGAGACATTTGTTAAGGAACGTTTTTTGTATTTATACCATTGTTCAACAGACAAATTTTTCCGATGAAATAAATGAGTATTTTGTAAAATATTGACGTAAATTGGTATACAATTCACTTGCAAATTGTTAAGTTAAGTTTGGTACGCAATATACTGGTGACGCATTTGGTAACTGCAGACAGCCGGAACAATTTATTTAAAATACCTAAAGCTATGATTTCCCTGGAGCAATGAGCGGCTGGCTATCGCGATCGAGAGTAGTAATCGGCCATCGTCACAGGGTGGTTTTGCTGTAATTTTGCAATAAATTTAGTTGCCATGAAATATGTAATAGTAAGTCTCTGTCGCTCAAGTCTGTGCGTTGTGAATTATTTATTTAATTTTATTTTATCTCGATAAAAATGGTGAATTATTCAAATGCAGAAATGGCGAAATTGTATTATGTGTATGGCCTCGCCGATGATAATGGAGGGCAAGCCAGACGTATTTATCAATTGAGATAACCCAACCGTGCTTTGCCAGATAGTCGAACCCCTTCTAATATTCATCGTCGTCTTTTTGAAACTAGTAGTGTCCGAAGGTAGACCTCTAAGTGGAAGTACACCTAAAATTAAGGAACCGGTGTTGCACGAAGTTGAAGAACATTCTAAAATGAGTACGAGGAAGATCGCTAGACACTTGAATAATATTTGCCATAAAATTGTTTGTAGAATTTTAGTGGATATTTTATTAAATCCGTGTAATATTTTAAGAGTACAGGCATTACTTTCCAGAGATTTTTCAAGGCTGTCACATTCTGTCAGTGGTATCTTCATAATATTGCACAAAATCCGCAATTTGAAACAAACATTCTGTCCTGGGACGAAGCTAATTTTTAAAGAAACTCCTTTCATAATTTCCTCAACAATCATTTGTCGGCGGAATGCCGTAACTGAAACCATTTCCAACACCAATTTTTGGTTAATGTATGGACAAGAATTATTGGTTACCACTATATTGGCCTATTCTTCTTGCTGATACGACTTGACGGACAATCTTACCTTAATTTCCTTCAAGAACAACTGCCTTGACTGTTTGTTTTGGTGTTCCGATAGCAATAAGAAACCATGTGTAGTACTTGCACGATGGTGCGCCAGCACATTTGAGTGTAGTGGTTAGCAATTATTCACAAACAGTTTATCCAACTCATTGGATTGACCTCGGTGGGCCTCAAGGTCACCCGACCTCAACAGCTTAGATTTTCTGAAGGTTTAAATTTATAAAGTTATCAATAAAAGAAAGCAAAATTTAATTTTTTCGCTTTCTTTTATCGATAAATTTATAAATTTAAACCTTTAGAAATTTTATTGTCAAACCTAGTACCTATCACTTTAATATTTCATTTCACTTATTTATCTTTAAACTTTAAGTATCTATTGTCCACCAAAGTAAGAGGAGCTTGCATTGATTAAACCAAGTAACCAAGGGCTTAACACCACCTTAAGAATAAATATTTGTATTGGCCTCTGCGAAAATTTGGCTATTATTTTAAATAAAGTGACTTTGAGGGCTTGAGTGAATGAGAGCTTATAAGAAGCTAGTGTATACCGATGGAGACATAAGTGTTTTTTTTTCCTAGTTTGTTTTTTTTTCTGAGGCCAAACACTAGAACCTTTCAAGGCTTTTAAGTAAAATAAAACTAAGGTGGCGCCTTCAGGATTTAACTTTAACTTACTTATATAAGAGTGCTAAACATTTCAATCTAGAGACAAAATAGCGAACCTACCCTGAGTTGAGTTAGCTAAGGGGTGTCTGAAGAACATCCTCCAGGGCGTAGGGTTGCCAGAGTAAGGGTGGATAGGTTGCCTTGTCGCAGTTTATTTTAAGTTATCCTAAGGTGAATTCTGGCACCCGATTATTGTTTGTCGTAATTGAATTTGGGTTTTGTATAACACTTAATTGTGTGTGGGTTTTTTTTATATATAACACCTACCTACCTCCAAACATTCCTGCTTTTATTAAAAGTAAAATATTTTTTATTAATCTTTATTAATAGAATTTAATAATAAGTTTTAAATTTTATTGAAAAAACTAGACGTGTATTAACTATAAATTATTAAATCACTATTTTCCCACATTAATCAGTGTTAGCACCGTTAATCTTAAAAATCTGCTATAAGTATAATAATTATTTCTTTAAACTAATTTGATTACCATGTTTTTATGCGAGACATTAACTAATGAACATTCTCCAAATAATTTGTTAAATTAAAACGTAAGGCTATTTGTGGATAATATGGATACTTTACTAATTTGACTTGCACATTAATTTAACCGGATAACATGATTAAAATAAACGGAAATTATAATAAAAAATTAAATATGAAGCAAAAAATTACAAATTTACAAAAATGTACATATAGTTGTTTTAAAAGAACACCTTCTAGCTATTAAGTCATCCGTTACAGTTTCTAAGATTTGTGGTATTAACTCGCGCGGGATATCAACAAAAGAGCCTTTCTCGGTTAAAAAATTCCATCTATTTATTTATCAATAAAATAAATTATTTTATTAATTATTAATTCATTTATTTATTGAGAAAAATATAGAAACACTTAATAACTAATAATAAGTGGTTACATATAATTAACGATGATTTTTCACAACATTCGATTTTTTTAAAATTATATACTAAGGTGCCCAAAACAAACAAACATACCTACCGAAAATCACAATTATAGGAATCAAAGCTTAGAAAACACTTATACAAAATTGCTTAAACGCACTAACCTAAAACTCTAGAAATGTGAAGTAATAAAGAAGAATGTTGCTATTTATTGCTTGTACATCCGGGAATTCCAAGATATCAGCATAAATTAAGTTTTGACCCATTTTAGCAAAAGTTCCTAATCGAGTTTTGTCAAACTCTGTATCTGCTGGAAAGATGAAACTGCTACGTCGTACGATGAAAATGAAATGCAAATCAAATTTTATAGAAGTTTGATTTAAATTACGAAAATTAAAAGACAATGTAAATGTGATGACCTGCTGTTGATATTGACTAGTCCCTTTCTTTCCATGTTTAATCAAGTCAGATACAAAGCCTGAACCTTTTAATTAGAATTACACTATTTCAATAGAAGATCTATACCTACTTTATTCCTGTACAGGGTGTTTCAGAAGTACGGTACGAAACATAAGAAGTTCCTTATTATACTCGAAAAGGATAAGTTCAAATGAGCATGTGTACGGAGTTGTCCCGTTTTTGATATACAGGGTGTTAAAGTTTTTTAAAAGAAATCGGTTTTTTATAAATTTTTTAAATATCCTTATCCCGATTTTATTGAAATTTGGTACCGTTATTCATAATGGGGACTTACTTATCTCTAGCTAGATTAAATTTATTAGGTCTAGTGGCGTACCGGGGAGCACCTTAACGAATATTATTGACAAAAAATTGTACGCCACTGAATTTTCTAATTTTGATATTTTTTTTCGGATTTACCTACCAATAATACAACTATTTTGTTCCTCGAGTTATTTTTCTAGTTCTCTTGCTTCGTTTTCGAGAGAAAAATAAAACCACCTTATTGTATACCGGGTGTTGCATCGTCGAGCGGGACATAGGAAATCCCATGTAATTTTAAATGGGGTCAATTATTGGCTTCCCTAATTATTTTAGAGAAAAATTCTATTTAGGTTTATTAAAGAGCACTAAAACCCACATTCAAAAGAATAACTTTAGATATTTTTGATGAGCCCGTTTACGGGTTATCGCCGATTCCTTTTTAACTATTTCTCCTTTTTATGGCCCCGTATTTGCGGGCACCAGTCAAGGTAAAAGATGACTGTCAAATAAAGTTGTAATTTTGAAATGTCTGCCTTATTGTTATAAAAACTCGTACATCGAAAATATTAGCCATGAGTTACACTTCTGAAGAAAAAATATTGATGATTAAATGGTATTATCAAGGAAATAGTTATCAAAATGTGTCAGACATGTTTGCTGCTCTGTATCCGAATAGACCGATACCTGCAAAATCTACAGTCGAAAGGACTATCAAGAAATTTGTGACAAAAGGCACTGTAATAAATAACTGCAGATCTGAAGAAAGGCAGGAACAAAGAAGAGATGCAAGAAATGATAGGGACTTGCAAGTTTTATTGTGCGTGGAAGAAAATGATGGGAAGATCAGCACAAGGAAACTTGAGGATGACATAGGATTAGATCACACCACAGCGTTACGAGCTTTGAAACGACATAAATATTATTCATATAAATATGAAAAGCACCAAGAGCTAAGAGATAGGGACGAAATACGACGACAGGAGTTTTGTTTTGGTATGATGGAAAGAGCAAACATGGATAGGGAATTTTTAAAAAACATTTGTTTCACTGACGAATGCACATTTACCTTAAACAATGAACCCAATGTTCAAAATTATCGATATTGGAGCAAAGAAAACCAACACAGGTTTGTGGAAACAAGGACGCAATATCCACAAAAAGTTATTGTATGGGCTGGGATTTTCGGAGAAAATATTATCGGGCCATTATTTCTTACACGAAATTTAAATGCAGAATATTTTTTGGAACTACTTGAAGATCATATTTTACCTACTTTACATGATGCCGCCAGGGAAAATCAGGAAGTTTGGTACCAAATGGATGGCTGCCCGGCACATAGTACCCTGGCTGTCCGGGAATATTTAAACCGTGCTTTTAATGGAAATGTTATTGGCTTAAATCATACAGTAAATTGGCCAGCCAGGTCTCCTGATTTATCGCCAAATGATTTCTTTCTCTGGGGCCATTTAAAAAACAGGATATACAAAGATAAAAAATACCCAAATCTAGACGAGTTAAAAAATGCTATTTCTGCCGAATGCAATAGAATTTCAGTTTACCAACTAGCGAATGTAAGAAGAGAATTTTATGATCGCCTCGGTTATTGTCTAGCAGTCAATGGAGGAATATTTGAACATCTTCTTAAATCCTAAAGTTCTAACAATTTAATAGTACCTACCTATTAATTAGTAAAATATTGAAACATGTAAAATGTCATAATTAACCTTTTAATTGGATACTTTATTTTAGTTTTATTCAGATTAATTTGTACTCATAAATACACCTTTAATATTTTCGATGTACGAGTTTTTATAACAATAAAGCACACATTTCAAAATGACAACTTTATTTGACAGTCATCTTTTACCTTGACTGGTGCCCGCAAATACGGGGCCATAAAAAGGAGAAATAGTTAAAAAGAAATCGGCGATAACCCGTAAACGGGCTCATCAAAAATATCTGAAGTTATTCTTTTGAATGTGGGTTTTAGTGCTCTTTAATAAACCTAAATAGAATTTTTCTCTAAAATAATTAGGGAAGCCAATAATTGACCCCATTTAAAATTACATGGGATTTCCTATATCCCGCTCGACGATGCAACACCCGGTATACAAAAAATACCTATTTATCTCAAAGTTAATTAAAACATTTAAACTAAAAATAAAATTATTATTCTAAATAATGATACAATGAGCAAATGTTGAAAAAGGCCATTTTCTGATAAAACGTACGATTGCAATAGTATCACCATTGATTCTCTTACACGTTTAATAATGCCTGCAATAATTCGAATTATTAAACCGTTTTCATCCAGTACAAGCGTCTTATATACAAGAGACTTTAGGTGACCCCATAAATAATATTCTAGATGATTCAAGTCGGGACTGCAAGCTGGTCAACCTTGGGGACCTGCGCGTCCTATCCAGCTATTAGGAAAAGTTTTGTCGAGGTATTGACGAGCAATTAGGCTAACATGAGCTGGGACGCCGTCATGCATGAACCACATATTAGTTCTTATTTGTAGAGGTAGAGGTACGTCTTCTAACAGAACGTTAAATTCTTCAGATAGAAACTGCGAATACAATAAGATAGTCGCCAATGATCCCTGCACATACATTCATCGAAAATTGTTGTTGAAAGCGACCTTCTCTTAATTTATGAGGATTATCGCCCGCTTAAAAATGTTCGTTATTAAAACTCATAATGGCTTCCTTTGAAAAAGAGACCTCATCAGCAAATAAAATGTTGGGTACAAAATTGTTCTTATTATTGTATACAGAGGCAAGGGCCTAGCGACACTTAAAGCACCGGTTCCCGTTAAGCTAATCTGACTGGTTTTTTTTTGCATTTTTCCCAGAGTGCTTGCTTTGGCGTCTCAGTTCTTCATGATTTTATGTGTGTTAAAAGTTTGAGAAAAATTTTATTGAGCCGTGAGGCAATGCATCGTATCAACACCCCGTAAAGGCACTTGCCGGGACGGGTGTAAATAAAAAATTATATTTAAATACTAAGCTGTATCCTAGGCCATTCCAACGGCCGCAGAGCCTATGGCTCTGTCTTTTGGGCGCATTTTGGGTCGTATTTATACGGCCCATATGCGCCCAACACTGTTAAAATTAAATACTTAAGGGACTTTGTAATTACGCAATCATTAATTTAGTTGTGTGAGGGCAATAGGCTCCAGGTAGATTAATTTAGATATTAAGCTTAGTATTATACCTAATAGGAAATAAAAGACTTTAAAAAGAAAGAAAAGGTTCCCGTTAGATCACCGAAGTTAAGCGGTGTCGAGCGCGGTTAGTACTTGGATGGGTGACCGCTTGGGAAACACCGCGTGCTCTTGTCTTAGGGAAGAGTGTAAAATGAATCGACATCAAAACCATCCTATTCACGCCGGACAGACCGGATGAGATCGGATATCTCGTAGGATGAAGGTGCCGTTTCACACTCCCCAGTCGGTAGACCGCACGATTAAAAACCGTACGGTCGATGACCGGTTCAAGATGGCCTCTGATACGCCGACGACCGTAAAAAATAGTAAATAAAAAAAAATTGTAAACAGCAACCACTTACTAAAATTAAACCTTGGCTGAAAATCACGGGGAAGCAGAGCTTGCACACATTGAATATGGTATGGGTATAGTTCATAAAGATGCAAAACCCTCTAAACAATTGGTGCCTTTGTTTGAAGTGTCACTGCTACCTGCCTGGCACTAGCTAAAGGATCATCTTTTATTTCACGAAGTATAACCTCTTCTGACTCAGGCGTGGTTACTGTTGCAGGTCTGCCAGGAAGTCCCGTACTACGTTTAAAACTCCCAGTCTCACTCAATCTTGCGTGGACCTGTCTAAATGTTTTGGCACATGGCAGTACTCTGTTTGGATAACGTTCCTGATAAATTCGCCGAGCTTCTTCAGCATTTTCATTTGCTAGGCCATAATTCAAATTCATCTGGGCCATTTCAGCGTCAGCAAAGTTATTTATTTTTGACTTGTTATTAACAAAACAGGTAAATTAGACATCAAACTTACCTTTACCTCATATTTTAATTAACTTTGAAATACATAGGTATTTCCTTGTACGTGCAATAAAGTGGTCTTTAATTTTTCAGGGACCAGAAAAGTTATATTATTAGTTGGTAAATCCGAAAAAAATATCAGATTTAGGAAAAAGTCAGTGGCGTACAATTTTCTGTCAACAATATTCGTTAAGGTACTCACCGGTACGCCACTAGACCTAATAAATTTAATCTAGCTAGGGATAAGTAAGTCCCTTATCATTATGACTAACGGTACCAAAGTTCAATAAAATCGGGAAAAGGAAATTTTAAAAAATTATAAAAAACAATTTTTTTTAAAAACTTTAACACCCTGTATATCAGAAAACGGGGCAACTTCCGACACATGATCAAATAAACTTTTTCTTTTAGAATTTAAAAGAGTCACATTTTATTTTACGCCTATTTAACATATTGACTATTGCCTATTCTTTTGAAAATAAGCAACATAATAATTAAGCTTGCGACACTTTTCATGTCGATTTACCAGATGTTTATAAAATATTCGTTTACGTAAAGTGTATTATCAGTACTCACCACATTACGATTGACTCTTTTAAAGGCTATCATAGTTTTATTTGAAAGATTATTTTTCGTTTCTTCGCAATTGACATTACTTAAACGTATGTGAGAAAGTAAATCTCCTTCTGTTTTTTTATTAGAAAATAATTGTTTTTATTTCAAGAAGGAAAAATTAAAAAAAACCCTATACAGCTCACTCCAGCATATGAATGGAAAATCTGTATACCTGCAAAGAAGGAAAGCGACATAATGGACCTTATAAATGCAAACCAGATTCTAAAAAGCCACGCACTTTGCTGCCGAGGTTTTCTTTGGTGAGTTAAGTAGATAGTAGAAATAGGACTGGACTTATACTTTGGAAGGCCAACGATTGGTAATGCCATTTTGCTTCAAATTTTATTTTGTCCTTTTTTCAGTTGCCTTTTGATATTAAAATATCCTTTGTATACGTTCTCTGCATCTATTACCTTCTTAAAATCATATTTCCACAATCAAAGATGTGTACGTCGACTTCTTTTTAAAAAATATTTTCTTCGATTGCGGAAACCAAAAGTCAAAAAAATACCACAATGTCTGGTAGTTATTTTATAAAATATTTGAGATCCTTCAGCCATGTAATGTAGGCCTAATAATACCCTTCATGTAATTCCTCGATCAGACCCAAATATTTCACTATAATTAAGAATAAATTTAAAAAGATATTTAGGTACAGTATAATCAAATATAATAGTTTTATACATAATAAATTTACAAAATTTGCGTATATGAGTGCTATCAGAATTATTAAATATTAAGCATAAATAGTCGTACATTTCTCAAGTGACCAATAACTGTACCAACATACCTTATTTGGTGTAAATACATTTCAAAATTATTGTTGTGCTAGAGGAAGTTATTTATTATTTCTGTCCATAAGAATATGTTTTCATGCACAAAAACAAGCTTAAGTTCAAAATATTTTTTCCAAGCTAATTCAATGTAATTCTATTGGTAAGAAATTTATTTTCTCTGTGTATTAAATCCCTCCCGGCAATTACACTATTACTGTAGTGCATACGAAACTAACCGCCCGGTCCATCTATACATAGTATTGCAGTTTTGTAGCACACGCCTTTAAAATCCGATTTAAAAACAAATACTTTCAAAGAGACACGAAACCCGATAGAAGCGATAGCCGTTAAAAATATGCTGTCCAATATAAAATTTATCAAACGCAAAAAATCTTTGATAGAAAATTGGTGTTATCAATAACAAATCTTAAGGTATCTCAATTCATGATGTTAAATGCAGTGAATCAAATGTAATTTCTTTCGTTGATATATCAACCCACCTCACAGCCAATCTACACCAATACGTTTAAATATAATGGGCTCGATGCTACTCAGAAGATAACATGGAACGTGAAGCTGGCAAAAGGAAGAAACGACTGTCAAATCGTAATATACTATATCTTCGCTAGGCCATATTGCACGTTAAAACTTGGACATGTCCTGGTTCAATTATTAATCTATGTCAATATAATTATTGCGTTGGATTCAGGCAATATGCTTGGTAAAAAATTTAGGTTAGCTATATCAAAGTTTTATGTGCTAACGGCAGCATAAGTTCCATGACTACAAATTGTTCCAACAACTTGTTTACTTGGAAATTATCTTAATAATAAAGTTATCATGACCGGGGCCGATAAAAACAGTCACCAGAATTACATTCCTCAACACCCATAAAAGAAAACAGCCAGGTATCTTAAAACGCATAGTCAAAAACAGCCACGTCTATAAAGGTTAGTTTAGGTTAATTTCTTTATTTAGTTTTCGATGTATAACAGATTCAAATATCAAAGCCTCTTCGTTATTTATAACACCGATCATACATTATATTATTAGTTTCTCGAATACACGTGTATATAGCACAAAATTCGAGAATGCTACTATGAGTTATTTTGAAGTCTTTGAACCAATAGCCCGAAAACTAAACGAAACAAAAGCGACACAAGCCATCAACCTCTTTGAGTTTATGTTGCCAGACCTTTACCGACGTATTGATGGTATTGACGTTTCGCCTAATTGGTACACTGAAAGAAAGTTCAAAATATCGAAGAATACGAAGAATTTTAAACGCCTACTGGAAAAAGGAGTATTAATAGCTAAACAAAACTTGTGTAATTTTTCTGCTGTTCTTCTCTCCATTTCTCTATTGGAATATTAAAGCGTATACAATTTTCTCAATCTAATAAACCATCATATAAGGTTTGATCCAAATTACCGTCACCGAACAATTATTTACAGTCTGCCATTGGTGCAGTGGTAAATTAGTTTTTCCACTACTAACCTATAACATCGCCATTATTGACCGATTATTAACGCTAGAAATCGTTTTTCTCTACCTTATAAGTCATTATTGACCAAGGTCAATAATAAGCCATTGAAATCCATTATTGACCGATCTTTGACCTTAACCGAATTTTGTTTGAACGCAGGTAACTTGATTTTTTAATTCTACAACATCAATTCATTGTGGTTAGGCAACCAGATAATTATCAATACATATTAGATTACTTGATATTGTAAAATATCGATACAATCAACATTTTTTCTGCTTCCATCCTTAATTCGGGAGGTGTACACATAATATTATCACTAACATTTTCTTCGCTCATTTAAAAAAAAAACGCAAAACTCGTGAAATCTGATGACACAAATGAACACAAATTGACATTGACAAAGCCACCTGACAAAACAACAAAATATTTTGCCAATTCCAAAGCGCAGGAACTTTATTAAAAAATATACTTATACCTACCTATAATTTTTTATAATTTTATTATTAAAAGTATAAAAATAAATGTCTTATAAAAGTTTGTAGTAGTGGAAAAAATATTATATTAACCACGGTTTAGACAGCTTATTATAGCCCTCGCGTCTTAAATCCCTCGTCGCTTCGCTCCTCGTGATTTAAACTCGCCGCTCGGGCAATAATGATGGCTGTCTAAACCTTGGTTAATAATATACTAATAGCGACCGTTCGGGGACGGTCCTAGCATGGTTTTTGGTCGATATCACATTAAAATAAAATACCCTATTTTCAATTGGTTATTTCTTGTTTAATCAGCGCCAAAATATTAACAAACCTTATCAAATCGTTTATATTTACAGTGTCTAATCAAATACATCTGCCGACAGACAAAAGGTTATATTTCGACGCACGCGCAAAGCGATCTTCACCTAAAAGTAATATAAAAGGTAAAAGATATCGATCTCTTATTTTATTTTTATGTTATGACATTTTGCTGTATGAACCTACCTTAACTTAAACACTACCTATACAGGGTCGTTGGTATGTATGGAAACGGTCGATTATTTCTTAAAGTATAACAGCTAACAAAAACTATTTTAGATAAAAGTTTTAGGGTTTTTTAAGGTGTATTAGAACTTAAAAAAAAATAAGTATACAGGATTAGTCAGAAAACCGTAGGGAAGCAAAGTTACCTTTTTTTAAATGGAATACCCTATATCTTCGAATATTTTTGGATTTAGCATGAAATAGCAATTATTTTTTAATAAGTGCATTATAAGTCTAAACCTAATAGTTTCCGAGATATCGACTTTTGAAAAATGACATTTTTCAACTTTGACAGCTTCTAGCTTTCTAACGGTACGCTTTAGAGTAAAACGGCTTACATGTCCCTATCTTACTTTTTTATGATCTTTCCAAAAACATCAACTTCCGGTTAAGCCGAAAGTACTGTATTTCCGGCTTTTGACTTATATCCGGTTTAACCGGAAGTTGATGTTTTTGGGAAGATAATAAAAAAGTAAGATAGGGACATGTAAGCCGTTTTATTCTAAAAGGTACCGTTAGAAAGCTAGAAGCTGTCAAAGTTCAAAAATGTCATATTTCAAAAGTTGATATCTCGGAAACTATTAAGTTTAGACTTTTAATGCATGTATTAAAAAATAATTGTTATTTTATGTACAATTCAAAAATATTCGAATATATAGGGTGTTCCATTTAAAAAAAAGTAACTTTGTTCCTCTACGGCTTTCTGACTTAACCTGTATACTTATCTTTTTTTAATTCTAATACAACTTTAAAAACCCTAAAACTTTTGTCTAAAATATTTTTTGCTGGCTCTTTTACTTTAAGAAATAATCGACCGTTTCCATACATACCAACGACCCTGTATAAAAGTCTTTACAACAAATAATAAACAGAATCTTGATAAAAAGCTGTGCAGATGATTGCTATCAATGTTTCTAGTTCTAACAAAAATCACACAGCCGCTAAAGGGATAGAAATGTAAAATTAAAAACATAAAGCTTTGACAATAAACTTTTAAAACCTTACAAACGCTAGGCAAATTTTAATGCACATAACTCCAAAATTACTTAAGAGCAAACATAGACAAGGGAGAAGCGCTTAGTGCAAGGGACAAATCAAAACCAAAAACTTGGAAACAAGCGTTAGTTTGTCAGTTATCAGCTGTAATTGATTAACGTTTATCCTAATTACGAAATGGCTACCCCACGTAGGCAACCGAAAATACAGGGCCACGAATTTTGCACCGTGTCGCTTCTGTCTTGTTTAGTTTCCTGGGCCAATACTGTGTCATTCCAGGTAGGGTAACTTATTTTATAACACCTTCTTACGTATAATGACCTAATAATTTGCATAAACACGCATAGTGGTTTATTTTGACTATTTCCGTAAGCACGGGCGTCGCCCATTTCGGCCCGAAAATTGGAAATACCAGGTAAGATGAATTTTAATGAGCTTGGATAATGTCCATTTCGGCCCACAACGAGAAACTAATTAATATTAGGGCAGCATGGAACTCCGCAGATACAGGTAATTATCCTTGCGCAGGTATAAGGTTTTATAGACTTATATTGGTTAACTAACTAACGCTAACATGGCATCTAATCCACCTTTTTGGTTCCAATTCGCCTTTTTCAAGTTCACCGGGGAATATTATTATTAATTGTTTGCCCCTTTTATAGATTATATTGGTTAAACAGCGCTAACACGGCATCTAATCCACCTTTTTGATTTAATTCGCCTTTTTTAAGTTCCGGGCCGAGATGGGTAAATTTAAAATAGGTACATTTTGGGTTCGGGGCCGAATTGGGCTGTTTTTATGCACGATACCTGCCTCCTCGGGCCGAAATAGACGAGGCCCGTTAGCACTATTATAGTGAGCCCCTGATAAACAGGCATTACGTGGCTCTTTTCGGTTATCCTTATCAGGACAGTGATATACTCATCCTTATAGTGATTGGTTGTTGTTGTTAAAATATACTGTTTTTTTTTAATATTGTCAACAAAATGGCGGGCTCCACATTATAATTATCTTTTTTACACCTCTAGCCCACTATGCGTTGAGGTCGCGAACCACTGTGCCACCCAATGTCAAGTTCAATTAAACAAGAGTCAGCACTTTCTGTGTATAAATACTCGAACATTGAGTGGACATGGTACCTTTGTCTCAAGGACTGGTTACCTTCCCTGAGATCAGGAGCGCCCAAGTGTCTTAAAGATTCCAGGCTTCTCTTCTGATCTTTCTTAATTACCCCCCAGGAGCGCCCAAGTGTCTTATAGACTCCAGGCCTCTCTCCTAAGCCATTCTCGTCCCCCGGAGACGTAGCCGCGTAAAGCCCCTCAGTCGCATCCCCTGAGAGCCCCCATTCGACAGTGCCGGCCAGGTCAACACCCTCCACGGAGACATGCTGGGTTTCCTCCTGGCTACCTGGTAAATGATTAACAAATATAAATAAAAGTCTGTATTGTTTTCTAGCCGAATCGTTTTCATTCACGCCCCGTTAGGGAAACCTACCCCAAGTTCTGACAATATTTTTTTATGACGGCGCATATTTTCAATGAATAATCTAGGTAAACAATTAAACCAGTACCATTCCATTCATTTTCCTAGTATATGGGTACCTATGGATACATAATCCGCATGGATTTTATAATTGTAAATAGCTCAGAAGAAATTAATAGGCCTCGATATGATAATATTTATTTTATTTATCTTGATTAACGAATGCCATCCTGATGGACCCGATTAAATTATTAAATCTATTATTTATTTTTAATTTATTAACTTTGACGTTTAATAATATGGTTATTGGTATTGAATCACTATTTTTTCAGAAATAAATACAGTGCCGAGCAATAGAATATGTTCACACATTTTCCTGTACAGTATCTGGCATCTACATGCACTTGTTTCGTTTTTTATTGAAGCTTCGACTGCCGATGTATATCTTTTCAAGCAAAGCCAATTTTTATTCTTGCAAAGATGAATTAGAATTTGACACTAAAAAATCCAAAGTCTGCTTATAGCTGCTAGTTTGGTAACGTATTAAATGGGAAACAAAAATGATTGGAGAAAGAACCCTGAACCTCTGAAAGTAGAGGTGGAATGTGATGACATATAAAATAAAATCGTCACCCTTCTCGGTCTAACAAAAATATCATCGGCGAAAGTTAGTTTTTCGTGAAGATAGGTCAGTGTATGGGAATTGATAATTCTATGTAAAAAACAAGAAAAATAAACATCGCAACTTTTTTCTATTTTGAACCAACGAAATAGCAAATATAATGAGGCTATATGATCTCTTCGTCCGGCGCACGCAGCAAGCCTCATACATGCATTTTGGTTGACTTGTAGTCTGTGTTGCAACGGTATTTCGGTCCACCCTTCGACGTAATTAACCTGAATGGACGCGACGTTCCCTGGCGTGACACAGTGAAATACCTCGGTATCACCTTCGATGAAACCCTCCATTAGCGCCCCCATATTCAGAACACCGCCAACAAGGCCAGGCTCTTCTATAACCAATTATACCCACTGCTCAATCGACGCAGTGCCCTAACTCATAACAACAAATTCCTCCTTATCAACTCAATCATCCGCCCCACCCTCACAAACGGTTTAGCAGTTTGGGGATACGCAGCCCCAACCAACCTCAACCGTCTCCAATCCTTTGAAAATCGTTACATTCGCACAACCATAGACATCGCATGGTTCATCCATAACGTAGATCTACACCGAGATATCAAACATATTTCCCTCAACCAAGCCTCCGTGAAAGGGGAACTAAAATCCTCACCGCCACTATCACTCACCCTAACCCGCTCATCAGACAAGCCTCCGACTATGACAGAGGTGCCCCGCACCGACACAAATGTCCCCGACACCAACTCCTATAGGTGTAGCTCCACACACCACCCCTCCCCCAGTACCCGCCCAGATATTTCTCCCAAAACCTTCTAAAAGCCCACATTCCCGATTCCATGTGAACAGCGGAGTTTGCTGTTAATGGTGAGACCATAGGTATCGTAACTATAGATCCGACACGCCATTCATAAATGCTATAAAATTGTGATGCCAAAATCGTTTGTGGGCGAGACGCTGTGAGGAGCTAGGTGGGGCCTAGAGTGGGGATTACGGTTACCTACATATGCATGCGACAAAACTGCAGGAAAACAACATCCGCTATCCCGAGTATTGTCGAGTCGATGCGGATGGCCACGAAAATGATGAAATCTAGGCGGATCCGGATTGCTGCGTTGCCATACAACAGATTTTTTACAAGGTTTTAGGCAATGTTATATATTTCCCATATCATGTTAATCTAGTTAATCATAGAAGTTAATACTTTTAACAGAGTAATCCCAGAAGACTACGTTTTCTGTGGCGTAAGTCTGGCAAATCAAGTGGAGGGGAGCAGCTTGTATGTTGATTTACTTTACACTGGAATACAATGATGACATCACGTTTATTTGTTATTGTTCGGTCTAATAGTTAGGATGTCTATCGGTGAGACCCTGCGGAACCTTTTTAAAATTAATTGCAACTCCGTCCAACAAAACGGAATCGTTTACCAGAACTTTGGCACATTATCTATGTATATGAATAAGCATAGCAGGATTCAGCATTAGACCATACATTATTATCTCTAAGTTCTGATTAATATAGGCAAATGAGAAGTAAATTTGACAATCATCAGCATATAAATGGTAAAAGGCAGAAATTTCAGAAGGTAAGTCCATTGTAAATTAAATAAACAAGAGTGGTCCCGTAATCGAACCTTGTGGAACGCCACTAGTCCTTTTTCGGCTTCTGGGTGATTTTAGCTCTCCATTAGTATTTACTTCCACTGGCTGGTTACGGTTAGCAAAATATGATTGAACCAACTCCTAAACATTTAGTATTTATAGTTTATGATCGTAAACGGTACCACAAAAACATGTTCATAATAGAATTGTAAATAAATTAGTTTTTTGGAATTCAATTTGGGTTACTTATCATCAACATCAACTTCGAAAAATCTTGGAAATAGTAGTGAGTCAAGTTGACAGAGACCTAATGTTGTTTCAACAATAATAATAACTTCGCACACGCACCGCTCCCAGAGCGCCATAAATTATTTATTCTGCAGTGCTGTGCCTCTGCATCATAAAAAAATTCTGGATTTTTAAACAATAATGAAATAATAATAATTGCTAAATATGAACAAGGGTATCAATATTACATTTGCCGAACGTCCGTCCGATACTATGGAGCGCTAAATGCTGGATTGCGTTTTCTAAGTACATGTGACAAACATTTCTTTAATTCGGGTTTAATTTACCAAATGCAAACGTCGACGTTGGTTGGAAGGAGTTTGTCAAATGTCTTACTATCGACTCTATTTGATCAACTTTATACATCAAAAATATTTAGCACGTTTGCCAATGTACAAAAAATGCTTTTGTAGCAAAAGTTCATTAGCTTAATTTCAGTCCTTGCGGTACATGAGAGAAATTCACAATGATCCACTATCACCCATACATGGTCCAGCCTTGAAAAAATACTGCTTAATGATTATTTAGCTTGGAGAATCTCTGGAATGACTATTCTGTTCCTTTTGTCTTAATGCATAGAGACCTCAACGATGCAAGAACAAAGTAAATTGGTTACAATTATTTACATATTTTTAACCGTCTTTAAAATAATAATTAATTATCGCATTTCCGTGATTTGACAATGATTCTCTTTGAATTGAATAACTTTTATTTACTTAGTTTAGCAAATTTTTTGAATTCGGCACTTTTAATTTTTCTCGAGGGGATTTATTTTGGATTCTATAGCCCTCGAAAAAGTTCTAGGAACTAAGGGGATATTTATCTATTACCAATTAATATTGGTGCAAACCCAAGAACCAAAAAGGCTCCACCTTCGCCATCGGCATGGGTACTGGATCATCTACTGGCAATTAGTTCATTTCGATTAAATAGAGCGTGACAGCGCCAACTGAACCATGAACATCTAATAACAGAAGACAACATTGAAAAGATATTCCTTAAAATAAATTATTTGCCATTACAATTAATTGCCTTTACGGTGATTTAACCCGCCGACAAGTGAATTCTTTCATTAGGGCACGCTTATTGGATTTTCAAGATTGTCGTGATCGCTCGTGCCTATCTGAATCATTTCTTTGTTAGGTGCATTTTGTCAAAGTCAGTTTTTGACCAGCCTAGAAATTGACATAGTTTTTATTTTTTAAATGAATAATAATATATTTATATAGGTGGATCAGAAAAATGTTCAATATTTTGATCGCAATCTTTAAAAGTAAAGAACAACTCTAAAATAGTATAAATGTGAGTAACATGATTATTGTCAAGATTCCCCCAAAAATAACTTCTAAACTAAAGTAGTGCCTAATAGAATAATGATCATTTTTAATCAAATAGTTAATGGTTAGGATGTTTATGTAGACAATCTGAGCTTACAGAGTGTTGCCACGTCAGACTCAAAGAAAAGTGCTAACCAGTTCCCAATTCACTCTTAAATAGAAATACTTTTATGTACTCAAAATCACAGCTATTTTCTAATTTAAGAAATAATATAATCAAGTCATTATAAAGTATTTGCTGATGAAATTGTTAATTTGCATTAATCTTATTGTTGTACGATATGTATAATTGAATAATATGTCAATATTAGTAGACTAACTTTCTTTTTCACTGCCTAGATTTCATCTTCGCTGCTATCCTTCCTCCTATATATTTATTTCGTTGCTCGTTCATCATTTTTGCCCATAAAAATATTTTATTCTACGACCACATACAAAAAGATATCCTTCGGTGACAGTATATTCCAACGAAAACATCAATTTCATGCCTCTCATATAATAAAGTAGCTTACAATTATTTATTACAAAGTGTAACAGTATTTTATAGAACTAGAATGTATTTTTTTCACTTCAATTAACAGCAGTGATGGCTCGTGATGTTAGAACGGGGCAGTGCTGCATACATATCCAGTCACAAGTGAACAATAAAATGGCATTTACTTACCAAACTGCTTAAAGCGTGAATTATATTTTGATATTTATTATTTAAATTATGAAAATTCTTGCATTTTGCACTTTAATTCGCATCTTCTCATTTGAATGTAAAAATATTATTGGGGGTGTATTCTTAAATTGACAAAATTATTCCCGGATAAACTACCTCTATATGAAAAACAATCAAAAATAGTAATCTCGATTCAAGAATACATCCACCAGGTGCGAACAAGTACAGTACGAATCTCAAGAAATTATAGCACCCTGATTGGCTAGCTCAAGGCCAAATTTTCATACCGCCGGCGCCGGTGAGTTTTATTAGGGTTGACGTTGAAATTTCGGCTGTTACGGCTGTTCGGCAGCTACGATGAGGTGTGCGAATTAACATAGCCGACGAGTTCGTACGTACAAGAAGTGTTAGAAATAAAATACTATTATTACTTTCAAGATATTTTATGTGGATACGACAAAAATTTTACTTATCTACCTATATTATACCTAATCTATTTTATTTTACAAATTACTTGGATTCTATCATTACTAAATTTTTAATAGGAATAGAATATTAATTTAGCAAGAATATAGATTTATAAAGTTATTTATTATTATTTATTGGTAATTTGTACAGTGCGCACTTTTACATATCATAGTACCATGTAAAATATAAGAGGAAAACAGTACCTTCAAGGACAGTATATAACAATATAAGACACTACGAATTTCGACAGAAATAGCTATATAGTATTCTTCATCTGAATAAAATACATTTGCAACTAAGATTTGTTTAATTTTTTCTTTATATCTGTTTATTGATAGTTGCCCAGTAGCCAGGGCCATCCTTACATCTTCTTAATCTGCGATATGCTGGTATTCTTCTATTTCTAGTTAAGTAGGTGCCGTACGTTCTCGTGGGTCGAAAATAGGTGCGTGTTATTGTAAGGTAATGGTAAGTTTTAGGAAATAGGGAAAATTATAATTATAAGGTAAACAACAAAAGTTATATTATTTAAGTATTTAGGCAATATTTAGTAGGTTAGTTATTAATAACATAGGACAGAGTTAGCGTTAAGTATTTATTTTATTATCATTTAATAAGCAATGTTTTGTTTATTAAATAGCTAAGCATACACATTTTACATTTTTTTTAAAACAGAGGGAAATAGAACGTCGTAAAGCAACTTGTGTTTTAATTCTAATCAACCCTCCAATACAGCTTATGTACAGTGTTGTTATGTTACAATGTACAGGAACTGTGGTGTAAGTATTTCCAACTCCTTGAAACCGGCCTTACAGTCATCCCTATAACCCAAACTACTTATAACCTTAACTGCATTTTGCTGCAGATCAAATAGACGACCCGAGGCATGACCCCATATAAGTGTAGAATACGAGAGCTGTGCATTGTGTATTAGAGGTGGCAAAATAAGCTGTTCTTAGTTTTTTGTGGGAAACATTTTCTGCAGGGCAACATAGCAGATATAAGCCTTTATTTAGCTTTGAGACCATAGCTTCTGTATGTATGCTCCATTTCGCTTTTGGATCGATAAGAACTCCAAGGAACATTGTGTGAGATATGTGATCATTTACAGCCCCAATCTCTTCCATTGCAAACAACATTATTTCCGTTATGTTTTTGTTTAAGAATGTATAATGTACCTTTCATCCATCTCCTGCGTCTCCTAAGAACCCAACAACGAAGCCTCAAGACTTTCTCAAAGGGTATGGTTTGACTTTTGATTTATTAAAAGCAAATCGTTTACATATTATGTAAGGAATATAACGGCTTAAAACAGATCCTTGAGGCACTCCGATTCTTATCTCCTGCTCTACCGATGCCACACCACCATACTACACGGCCTGACATCTTTCTATAAGATAGGACTTTAAAAGTTGCAGGCTATCATTTGTAAATGTATACGCTCCTAGTTTACATAAGAGGATTCCATGGTCGACGCAGTCGAAAGCCTTGCTAAGATCACAAAATAGGACTGTGGCATAGCATGGTTTATCAAAAGCATCCATAATAGGTTAAGGATTCCCGAAACTGTATTTTTATTTTTTCTGAAACCAAACTGATTTTCATTAAAGGGGTTATTTACTTCGAAAAATATTATTATTTCTTTAGACATGCATTTCTCAAGGACAGTATGGGAAGCAGCGATATTGGTCGATAATTCTCTGCCTCGTCTGAACTACCCTTCTAAAACAGAGGAACCACAAGCGCTCTTTCCATGCATTTAGGTAATTTAGGATATATTCTTTCTCTAATATATGAGTTGGTTATTTTTGTGAGGGGTGGTAGAATCGGTTTCTTTACCGATTTTATAATTTTTAAATTATAACCATATATGTTACGACTGTTCTTGTTCTTGAGTTTAATTTTAATATCTCGAACTGCAATAAAACTTCCTTCAAAAAGGTTAAAACACTCCGAGACTCAGTATTCTCGAGATTTTCTAAAGTACAATATCCGACTTTGGCATACCCTGCACAAGTTTATCTGCAATATTCAATAAGTAATCGTTGAAATCATCAGAGGTAAGGTGATTTGATTTGATGCTTTTTTTTTTAATGTTTGTATTAATCATTTGCTGCATACTCTTAGGGTTATTAGCAGAATTTCTACGAGTATCATTTTGACTATACGAATCTCTTTTATACAGGGTGGCGCACCGAGAACTTTCCACCCAGCTTTATTTTCTTGTTAATAAATAAATAAATATTCGCTCGAACACGGAAACCTTAGTTCTCAGGGGGATATATTTTTTTGCTATTTTCTCCCCCCCTTCTTGAACCCCTACGACGGGGTGGCTTTCACCCTTAAAATCTTAAATGGAAAGTGATATTTTATTTTAAAGGGAATTCAATTGCCTACCCAACGCGACCTTGCTCGTTTGAATCAAGTGAATAGTTCCTGAGAAATAGGGCTAAAAAGAAAAGAAAATTTAAAAGTAATAAAATTTATTACCGCTTGTATCAATCAAGTAAATGTTGAAAATGTCCACCTCCAACCTCCATGTAATTGTAAAGGCACTGATCAAAATGTTCGCGAACATTATAGAGCATTGCGGGAGTTATTTGCCGGCACTGGTACACTATTCGTTGTCGCTCTCTCTCTCTCTCTCTCTCTCTCTCTCTCTCTCTCTCTCTCTCTCTCTCTCTCTCTCTCTCTCTCTCTCTCTCTCTCTCTCTCTCTCTCTCTCTCTCTCTCTCTCTCTCTCTCTCTCTCTCTCTCTCTCTCTCTCTCTCTTTCTCTCTCTCTTTCTCTCTGACTCTGTATCCTTGGTTGATAATTCACCCTTGTTGGGCGCTGTAGTTTCAGAAAATGGTTGGTGATCTTCATCATAAGCCTCGTTCTTGTAATCATTGTTTACTACGCTGATTTGGCTGCCTCTGTCGGTCCAGTCAGTTGTCTCGGTTTGCATTTCTCTGTTTTATTTCTCCACTGGGCATTATAAACTGTAGCTACACTAAAAAACTAACCTGAATTAAACTATGATAAGCAAATAGTGAAGTAAATGGAGTAACGCAAATTTCACTCGTTAAATCGTTACTGTTTAGCGTGTGCGTGGATTTGCTTGCCAAATGGAAAACTTCTTTATTATCAATTTTTCGAAAAAAAGTTATTCTTTATAACAAGTTTTGCTTTTAAAATGATTAAGATTGGCATAAGAATTTATTTTTAATGTTGTACAGGGTGTCTCAAAAAACGAAAAACTTTAATTCTAAATGTGAAAAAACTTTATACCAATATTTATTAACCGGCAAATTGGAAACAGCGAAAAGCGTATTAAATCGTCAACTAATTTGTAGTATACAGGGCAATGATAAAGTTTTTTTTGAATAGTTACTTAACATTTTTGGTAAACAATATGGATAAATAAGCCACCCACGTTGTTCATCATACACCATACAGAACAACAATAAATTATTGTTTTATTAAGTGAAGTTTTAAATAAAGCTTAATAATTATAAATTAAACTTTTACCTGTAAATAATTAAATGTTAAGGTAAAAACCTGCAAAGACACATTTCACGAATTGACATATGTCAAAAAAACTTTTCTAGTTTGTATTTTTTCCTCTAACAATGAGTTTAACTGATCAAGAAAAAGTCTAGATTGTTTTAATAGTTGGAAATAATTATCGCACAAATAGAGAAAAAGCCGAAGAATTTAACAATAATCACCCGGAAAGACCAACACCAATAACCCATCAAAATATAAGTAATGTTATGAGTAAATTCAAACGGTGCTCTCCAAACTTTTTTCGGAGAAGAGAAAACCAAGGTCAAAATAATCTTCCTCGCTTATACGATGAAAATGATGAACTTAATGTTTTGCTCTACATCTACATCAACGAATTCCCTAAAACTAGTTTAAGGCAAATGTCTCGAGATTTGGACTTAAAAATCTACTTCATTAGAATGGTTCTAAAAAAACATAAAATTAAACCCTTTAAGCCAAAATTTACCCATACATTATTACCAGGGGACTCGGAATTGAGACTAGATTTTTCTGCGTGGTTATTAGGCGTTACGGAGGACGATCGCCGTTTACCTTTTAAAATAATTTTTTCAGATGAAGCTGTTTTACGACCAACGGTATTGTAAGCTCTCAAAACTTCCGTTATTGGTCAGTGGATAACCCTCATTGGGTTATACAGTGCCGAAACCAATATTCTGAAAAAGTAAATGTGTGGTGTGCATGGTATTGTCGGGGACCGATTGTTGGGACCAACATTTTTTGATGATAATATAAACGGTGAGGTGTTTCTAAATTTTTTAGAAAATGATTTTAGTGATATGCTGGATGACATACCTTTGGCCGGTATACGAAACTTATTGTTTCAGCTAGATGGGGCTCCCGGACATTTTGCATTGCAAGTTAGACATTGGCTGAACAGAAATTTTGCTAATAGGTGGATAGTAAGAGGTACAGATCAAGATTTGCGTTTTTGTCATTGGTCAGCGAGGTCCCCGGATCTCACCCCCCTGGATTATTTTTTGTGGGGTGTCCTCAAAGAAAGGGTATATAAAAGGCGGCCCCGAGACAGAGAACACCTCAAGAGACGAATAATTCAGGAATGTGCCGGGCTACGGGGATATCAACTATCGAATGCCGTCAGAAGTTTTAGAAAAAAAATTATTAGGTGTATGATGAACAACGGGAGGCTTATTGAAATTTAATCTTCTATGTATATTTGTTCGTGTTTACTGTGTAATTACTAGTAATTGAAAAACTTGTTGTGTAAATATGTTTATATGATTGTTTAATAAATTTTCAATAAGGTTGTAAATTATCTAAATATTTTAATCACTCTGTGTACTAAATTAACCTGCAAATAGTACATTGATGGCTTAATAATAAATATTGCGATGGTATTTATCCATATTGTTAAGTAACTATTTAAAAAAAACTTAATCGTTGCCCTGTATACTACAAATTAGTTGACGATTTAATGCGCTTTTCGCCCTTTTCAATTTGCCGGTTAATACATATTGGTATAAAGTTTTTTCACATTTAGAATTAAAGTTTTTCGTTTTTTGAGACACCCTGTACAACATTAAAAATAAATCCTTATGCCAATCTTAATCATTTTAATAGCAAAACTTTTTGTAAAGAATAACTTTTTTTCGAAAAATTGATAATAAAGAAGTTTTCCATTTGGCAAGCAAATCCACGCACACGCTGTATAATAATGATAATTGTTGAATTTGAATTTTCTTTTAAATTAAAGTTACGTTAAGTGGTGATGTGTAAAGGTTGATTTTAATTATATCCGAAATAATGTTGAAGAAATTTTTCTTTTTTGTTTTATGTATAGCGTGTCCAGAAAAGTTCTAGACATATGGGAATTTTCTTTATTGTTGATTTTACGAATAAAAGTTATTCTTTATCAAAAGTTCTGCTTGATGCGCAAATAATATTGACATATCAAAACTTAAGATATCATGTACAGGGTGGCAAAAAATATAGAAACACAGAATTACGTTAAGAGGGAAGTACCCTCAATTTTTATTTTAGAGCAAAGTGTTATAAGGAAACTTTACTAAGTACTACAAAACGTGGTCAGATGCAATTTTTCGTTGAAATATTTTTATTTACAGGGTACCGTAAAAAAGCATTTGGAAATATTTTTTATTTTATTTCTTTAACAGTTACCTGCAACAACTATGTGCAATACTGTAATAACGAATATTGACATGTTAGTCAAAAATCATTTACTATTTTTCGATTTATTAACAAGAGTTTTTCGTTAGTTTCGTCATGGTTGTAAAGTTAACGCTGCATAAGAAAATAGAAATTGTACTTATCGTCGGAGATCACTATAAACCTATTGGGGAAGCCGCATTCATATTTAATTCTAGACGCCTTGACAAAATGGTATGTAGCGCCACTATAGCAAACCTAATGAATAAATTTAAAGCTACTGGTTCCGTCGAAAATGTATTTAAGAAACAACACAACAAATGGTCTACAACAGAAGAAAAGCAACTTAATGTAATGCAAGCGGTTATCGAAGACCCGAAAATTTCTTTAAGAAAATTGTCAAAAACTATTCCAGTTGACGTCAAAAAGTCTACTGCTAGTAATACTTTAAAAATAATAAATTTCATCCATATGAACCGAAATACATTCACACGCTTCTTCCTAGAGATTTTGAATCCTGTTTCCTATTTTGCGCGTGGTTCCAAGGCGAGTGTGAAGTTGATCCTTTTTGCAAGAAAAATATTATTTACAGATGAAGCCGTGTTTACGTCCAACGGCGTGGTATGCTCCCAAAATTGTCGGTGGTGGAGTGACAACAATCCAAATTTCATAATCGAATGCCGTAGTCAATATTCATTTAAAACCAATGATTGGTGTGGCATTTATAATGATCGGATCGTTGGACCATACTTTTTCCGACAAAATATAAATGCTGCCATTTACCTGGACTTCTTAAGGAACCAGTTGTCTCAATTTCTTGACGAACTACTAAATATAAAACGTACAATTTGGTATCAACATGATGGAGCCTCATGCTATAGTATACAGTAACTGGGTATTTGAATGATGTATTTCCGCACCGTTGGATAAGCATAAGTTCAAATATTCCTTGACCAGCCAAGTTGCCTGCCATCACACCCCTGGACTTCTTTTTATGGGGCCGATTAAAAAAAATGGTGTATGGGCATAGACCTTTTCACGATATTGACCATCTTGAAGCAGTAATTACAAACTGTGTCCAGGAAATCACTCCCAATATGATACAGGCGACAGTAAGAAAATTACAAGGCGTACTATAGTTTTCATGGAAAAAGAAGGGGTGCATGTGGAGACATAATTTTTCACTTTAAACTGTCTGTTTTCAGATCACTTTTATCATATAATTGCTAAAATATTGTTTATTATTCACATTCACAATTTATTTTTACTCTATCTATCTATCTATTTCAATGGATTGTGGTTCTTCCCCCACTGCACTAAAGCTCATGGCTTATTGTGCTCCTTTGGTATCTACTCCAACAAACGACTGTCCCTAATAAATTTAAGGACAATGTTGATGGGGGCGTTGGCTATTTCTTCGGGTTCCGGATAGGCTTCCTCGAAGTGCCGTAATCTTTTCCCACTTACTGCCGGACAATGACATAGTATGTGGTGAGGGGTTTCCTCCTCTTCTTCGCAGGCTCTACAAAAAGGTTCTGCTTCCAGTCCCATATTGCTACGGTGTTTTTTCATTTGACAGTGTCCCGTGAGGAGACCTCTTATTGTTTTTATGTTTTTCCTGTTAAGCTGCAGTAGTGATTTGATTTTGTTTTTGTTTGTCTCCCTGATGAACAATTTTGATTGTCTTAGCCCTGGGAGTCCCGCCCAATATTCTTGGTGTTGCCGAGTAAGTCTTTCTCGTATGTTTTTTCTTGCCGTTCGATACAAGAGTCCGCATGCAGGCTCCGGCCCGATTAGGTTGTCTCTCGCCCCTTTTTTGGCAAGTTTGTCTGCCGCTTCATTACCCTCTATACCGTGATGGCCGGGTACCCATTCCAGGTTAATCCTGTTACGTTGTGCCAGGCCTTTTAGCGTTGTAAGACATTCCTCAACTACTAAGGAGTTTATAGTTGGTTTTTCGAGCGCTTTGAGCGCTGCCTGGCTATCGGTTAAGATGTGGATCTGTTTTTTTTTTTTACTCTAAGGAAATTAAGTGCTTTTAATATTCCTGATAGGTAGATAAGTTCATTTTAGAACATGAAATAATCTCGCATTATTTTTTACGTAATTGATTTCCAACAAGAGATAATGAATGCTCAACGTGTTTTTGATGGTACCCTGTAAATTAAAATATTTCAACGAAAAATTGTATCTTACCACGTTTTGTAATCCTTACTAAAGTTTTCTTATAACAACTTGCTCTAAAATAAAAATTGAGGGTATATACTTCCCTCTTAACGTAATTCTGTGTTTCTTTATTTTTTTGCTGCCCTGTACATGATATCTTAAGTTTTGATATGTCAATATTATTTGCGCATCAAGCAGAATTTGTTTATAAAGAATAACTTTTTTTCGTAAAATCAACAATAAAGAAAATTCCCATATGTCTAGAACTTTTCTGGACACGCTGTATATAAAATTAGAAACCAGTTACTTCCCCCCTACTTATCGAAATTTATAACTTACAATTCCCAGATACATTGGTGGTATCTTACAAGAAATAGAAAACAATGTTCACATTCGTAGACCAATTTATAATAAAATCATGAATTCATTATGGTTGGTGTAAAACGAAATCTGGCGTTCTTTTGACTCTTATTCGACTCTTGCTTTCAAGTTTGTTTCAATTTTGTCTTCTTATTATTATTTTTGTTCACTTCTTTTTACAGTACGTAAACGTATTTTATAAGCCTTAGATATATTTGAGTTAGCTATGTTTGTTTGAATAAAGATACTGAATTGATGTTAGTTCTGTTATAAAATTTAAAAACGGTAATTATTTAAGTATGAAAAATGCCTAACTCCTGCTAAACTCTACTCATAGATAAACATTATTACATACATACAAACATTAGAACCAATAAACAAATTACAATACATTTCTGTACTTATACTTATAGGAATCGGCGTTTATTTTAACAATTATTACACCAAAACTAAGCTGTCTCGAGAAAAAAACGATAAAGGAATCAAAAGCTGTCAAATGACAGTTGATAAAACATTGAATTGTTGTACTTACGCAATATTCATACTATGGTAGAAATCATTAAATTTAATAACTTTTCATTGCGACATCATGTTTCAACGTAAGGTCAAATTATTATCGCCAATTCGTAGATTTTGAAATAGTTAATTAGATTGTACTAAAATCTACATTTATCAAGAAAGTGCACTTTTCATAATGACGTTGACGAAAGTAAAAATGACGTCAACATGATTGTCGGCATCAACGTCTACAGCATTTCTATTACGATATTTTATAAGATAATTTGCTCATTCTGTATACTAATACCAAACCTTATTAAGGCAAATTCTATCTCTAAAATAATCTATTCACCATAACTAATAATACGCTTAACTTAGCGAGCAAACAAGTGAATTCCTTCATTAGGGCACAGCCATAGGCACAGCTCGTTTGATTTTTAAGATTGTTTGTCATGATCGCTCATGCCTAACTAAGCCATTTCTTTATTAAATCTCTTTTTACCCAACTGTGAGCTTCCCAGGTTATGGCAGCTTTTAACTTTAAAAGGAATATTTTTATAATTGGAATACTTTTCAATTTTCTGTTTATTGATATTTTAATGAAACATGACCAAAATGATCTTTTATTGGTACTAGATGCTTTGTGAGTTTTTCCTATTAATTTTAGTGCAGTGCATTAGCCTATAATTTATTTTTTATTTATTTTTGTCTATTTTTGAAACTCAAGAATTCTAAATAAACAAATGAGAAATTGTAAGGTTAAAATAAGAAAGGAGGCGGCTAATAAGTATTTTTCGTCCCTTTCTTTGCAGTTTAACTTAATGCTTGTATAATTTCTCTTATAGCATTTGACATTGCACAGTCAGCTTCTTTATTAAATCTTCCAACGCATTGTCATTAAAGCTGGATTTATAAACTCGAAAAGTTGGTGAGGTTGAAGTTATGATCAAGTTTGTGAGGTTAGATATTCCGAAGTCCGAGCATCAAAATTGGTTATCTCGAACTACCCGGGAAGTTTTCGAACCTTAGATAAGCTTTACATGAACAACATGATCGAGTGTATAAATGGAACTGAGTGTTCCCTTTAGTTTAAATTGAACTCCTATTTCCAACACCAACTGAACCTCAACCTCGCCAACTTTTCGAGTTTATAAATCCAGCTTAATGTCATATAGGTTTACTTTATTTTTATCTACAATTCTTAACGCTTGTTGTCACTGTCTAAAATGTAATTTAATGACACTAGTGTTAAGTGGATTACTTTAACCAGTAATGTTAAAAATAAATATCAGGGTCTTTTCAATTTTTATTATTACCATCAATATTTCGGGTACAATATGAGTAACCAGAAATATGAATTCCTTGTGCAGTTCCACTGATAATCCGGGTTTTGTTGTCATTCTGTGTACTACTAGCTGGTATTGGTATTTCTCTTAAGTCAGCTCCCTTGAGCTTTTACTCCTTCTAAATTTGTTGGTTTATTTATTATTCTTCTACTATGCTGGAATTTCTTTGTTGCGATGATTTTCTTGCATTGTTCTGTTTTCTTCATTGATTTGGTTGCTTATTTTCGCTATTTTGTTCCGTGTTGTTTTTTTTTTGGTGTTGTAACAGTTTTTTGTTTTGGTACTTTTCATGACTTTTTCTTTTTTTGTTTCTCTATTGTTCTTGTTAATCCTTGTTTTTGTTTTTGTGTTTTTAGGGTGGGAGCCAATCTTTCGGATATTTAAATTTGTTGTGTATTGTCGATCGTATGTGTGAGTTTTGTATCATTGGATTTGTCGATAAGTCTGTCCTTTCAAAGTATTTAGTTATTAATTTTGTATTGTGTTCCGCAATTGTTTCCATTTTTAGATCTCTGTGTAATACAGCTGTCGGTACGTGTCTTTGTGCGTTAGTCACAATCCTCATTATTTGGTTTTGTAGTATCTGTAGTTTTTGGTATCTTGTCTTGTTTACGTTGCACCATGTTGGTACACCGTATGTCAGTACAGGTCTAATTATAATTATGGTCTTGTAAACTGTTGTCTTTAAATTAAGTTTGCTCTTGGCGCAGAGTAGGGGATACACATTCTGTGTACTTGTGGAGGATGTACTGGGCAGCGACGTCGTAAGAAAGCTTTTGATAACTTTATTTTTATTTTCGAGTGAATTTTCAATACTTCATGTTGCCTCTGTTGAAGACTTTCATCCACCGTGTCTTTTGATAGTTCTCAGTCTCGCGCCAGAGTCTGCCAGTAAAGTGGCCGAAGACCGACGGAAACAGTGACCAGTGTAACTCTTTTACTGATAACAACTAGATTTTTAGCACATTTGTTATTCATATATTTGATAATAATTCGACGGCATCCGACATCTGCTGGCAAATAAAACGGCTCAACTACAGTAAAAGATCGTGGAACCTTAGTTTTGGTATCTGGAATGTTCACCACTAGTAGTATCCAAATCCTCGATGTTATCATTTATTTTGTCAAATGGCACAGCTTTTCTCTGCGACAAGCACCGAATATACCCAATATAGTGGCTACTTTTATCATAGAGGACTTATCGTTTGAAGAATTTTTCAGGAACTATTCACTGTGATCTCTTGTTAAAATCATAGACTTTTTATATTAACAGCCTTCTCCTTTTGCTTCGAAAAACGACAAGTTTACAATATTTACTAATAACTATATTGCAATTTAATTTTAACATGGCTCTAATCACTGAGTAGTGAGTCCAAAGAGATGGAGACTTCCATACCTTAGATTCCTCTTTGAAGTACGAGAAATATATTTTCATTATATTTTCGATAAATGCCTGTCACTAGGCAGAAATTTTCCATAAGCAATGTCATACTATTCCTTTGGCTTTTTTGGCAACAACTCAAAGGTAGCTCTACTAGCTGCTTCATTTATTTCCACATTTAGATCGTTTCCTTCTAGATTGTTCATCGAAAATCGCACAAATTCAAAGAACGCTTTTATAAGTTATTGACAGCGAGCTTTTCGGTAACCAACAACAGTGCACATTCGTTGATATGTATCTAACAAAAAAAAATAAGATAAGTCACTTGATTTTGAATTTTTATGACTTTAATTTTAAACTTGGCACTTAGAATAGATATAAATTTTTTTGTTCATTTTACTAACTGGTTTGATAGTGTTTGTAGATAAAATATTGAATGATGCGCGTGCTAAAAGTGTTTTCATTTTGTTCGAAGGGTTAAATCACTGGCTACGGTCGATATCCAATTTCTCTTCTTTCAAAATGTATTGACACATTTAACACTATCATCATAAATAACTATTAATCTAAAATTTTCAGAAAATCCAGTGACAATACATAACATTTATATGATAAGAATATTAAACACATCCTTTGAAAAGCTCTTTTTGTAAAACATCAAAACAATGAATTCAGAAGAATTTTTGAAATTACAATTTTTTCTCATACATCCACTGAAACTAACCTGAAAGAGAGGGAAGGTGACTGGGAGGCTTCTCCGCTAACAGAACCATGCAACTGTTTTAGCACAACATTATAACGTAGACACGTGTAGGTTCAAACCCAGTGCCTTGAAAAGATGTAAGTCACGCTAGGCTTTCGTCGCACGGATAAACTTAAAAGAAACTTCAAAAAACAAAAATAAAAGAAACTGTAGTAGCGTGGATACCAGAAGACTGCGCGACTAGGTCACCCAGCTTGTAAATTTAAATGACGCAACTCACACGGCGCTACCCGAGTGGCGGCGACTGTGAGACCGACGCGATCCGGGTATCCGCAACCCGACGTGCTGGGTCCTGCGCTACTACAATCTTCAGTCTTTAGTATCTTGTGTGACGTGAGAGCAATTATTATACGGTGCGCGCACGTTATCAGTAGTCTCTCTTCTGGGCCCACACATTACCTCATATTCGTGTCCATATAATTTATGGAATGAGTAATTATCTGCAAAAGTTCTACGTACGTCTCCTTTTTTATTCTATAAAATGCACGAAATTTTGAATCCGTTACTTGCCATTCTTTCGCAGCCACAAATAATCTGCAGTGGACATTCCTTTCAATATACGGATGGATCCAGAATCTCCTCCTACGTCTCCATCTGTAGTTGTCATAATAGTAGAGGAAAATATCTTCTTCGCTACTAGAAGTGGACATTTTTTGACTTCACTTCGCAGTGAGAAAAGGAAAACAACTGATGTGGCAATCAAAGCTCGCGACTCCGTGACTAGTGTATTGACCGTGTGAAGGTGAATGGGCAACTTAAGTAGCCTGTCGCTCAGTTTCCTGGTATCCACACTACTACAGTTTCTTTTGAGTATCCCCGTGTGAGGACTGCCTAAGAGATTAGGCTATACTACAGTCAGGTGGTCGCGAACTGATCGCCTAAGTTGTTACTCCATTTATTTCCCTGTGTGAATTTAAGTAAAAAAGTCCGACTCTATTAGCAAAGAGTATATAATCCTCTACTATTATGAGCACTACAAAAGGTGAGGAGATGTTAGCGTGTAAAATTCACTTTTTTGCCTACATCACTCCAATTCTTTTCTTGCAACATTTTCTAATTATACAGTATCTTTACTCGCATCACACAGAAGACTGAAGTCACAAAAGACTAAGATTAAAGAAAGCAAATACCCATGTTATTGAACCGATGCACGCATGTCTAATTAAATGTCAAAGTCAGCGGCCATATTGCAGTGTTGCTGCGATATGCGCATGCGCAAGACCGGCTCTTTCAAGAAATGTTTTCTTACATTTTTATTAAAGCTTTTTAAATATTTTATGGTAATTAAACGCAAAACTGGATGGTTTAAGAACATCTTTAATTTAATAATATGAAAATAAATATGCTTAAAAATACAGTTGAATGACTAAATATATACTACATAAAGTAGGGTAACATCATTATAATAATAAACAGCCCCACATAAAAGCAACATACAATGTTTATATAATTAAACTATTTTTTAAAAACATATATTACATATGAGAACACTTAAAATCTGTTTTTTATATACCTAAGTAAAAACAAATGTATACATACTTTCTAATAAAATAGTAGTTTGGACTCGGAGGACTGGAAACTAATGGTCTGGCTGGTTCCGTGTACCTATAAAACCATGAAACAGAGGTATTACAGGGATATCGTGATGAAATTGATAGTGGGAATAGTCGTCGAGAAGTAATATTTACAGTTTAAAAACATACATTGCAATCGGGGGGCACTGATTCAGTATTTTACAACTTCTTCGAGGGACACCTAAATTATATTTTATTTATATTGTCACTATCCTGTGGTACTTACAGTAATATGGTAAAATGTACTATTTATTATTTAAAACAAGCTTAAATTAAACAGGAAAAATTGTTTAGAAATGTTGCAAGGTTTTGGGAGGTCAATGACCAATTTTGAGCGATTTCTTTCGAATCTTCCGATATAATAGTGATATTTGAGCACATTTAACCAATAAATGATTGAAATGACTGACCTGCGACAAAAAGACCCATTTTCTGCAGAAAATTGGAAAAAAGATAATAAAATCACAAAAAGGAAACGTCAACCTCACCCACCATTTATTAAAAAATCCGGAGATTAACGTACGACGTATAGTCTGAACTTTTAAGAGTGAGAGTGATGGAACAACTTTAAATAACACATTGTAAAAAAGGATAACCCGAGAAATGTCAAAGAGTGTGGCGATTCTTTCTGCGGTTTTTGCAGTCTAGCTTTGTGACAGCTGTTATTCTTCTGCTTCGCTTCCTCCCATTTGGGTCTCACCGGGCTGACTGAAGTAGCGCGCGACCCAGCACGTCAAGTCGCGAATACTTGAGTCGCATCGGTATCCTAGTAGCCGCCACTCGAGTTACGATGTATGAGTTGCGTAAATCAAATCTGCACGCATCGTGGCTTAGTATCTTAGGCTCTCCTCACACGAAGCATCTAAAAAGAAACTGTAGTAGTTTGGATACTAGTAGACTAAGCGACTAGGACACCCCGCATGATGATTTGAATGACGGAACTCACACAGCGCTACTCGCTACTGGGATACCGACGCGACTGAAGTATCCGCGACTAGACGTGCTGGGTCACACGCTACTTTGGTCTTCTGTGTGACACGAGTAAACATTGAGCAAATGTGCAACTTCAAATTCGTGAGTGAAGTTGAAAAGCATCCTGTGCTGTGTAACTACAAAATGAAGAGGTAGGTATTTAAGAAAAGAAGTCACCGAAAAAGCTTGGAGTGATGTTGGCAAAGAAGTGAATTTCACAAGTAGATAGGCTAATAACTCGCCTTTTTCTGTAGTGTCTATAATAGTAGAGGAAAATATCTTCTTCGCTACTAGAGTCGGACCTTTTTTACTTCAATTCACACAGAGAAATAAGAGAACAATAACTGATGTGACCTACAGTTTGCGACTGCATGGCTATAGTATTGACCGTGTGAGGAGAACAGGCAACTCAAGTCGCTTAATCTTTTGCGCTACTTCAGTTTCTTTTAGATTGGTCCGTGTGAAGAGAGCCTAGTCTCCTGCTATGCACGCTACTACAGTTTCTTTTGAGTTTCTCCGTGTGAGGCGGCCCACACACAAGCTAGTTTTGCGGCGTTTTCGCAGCTGGCGTTTTCGCCAGTGTCCAAAATGCTTATATACTTTCACCATATACAAGCGTCCCAGAAGTTCCCGATTCATTGACCGAATAATATTAAAAATGTCTCTTAAGCAGAAATAATTAAAAAAAAACGCATTAATTATTATTGATGAAAACAGAAAGTCCGAAAGCGTCGGTGAAAGACTTGCTAAAAGATCTAAACCTTAATTGTACCATATAAGTTTCTTGAATGGACTAAAACTGAGTCCAGATGACTATAGCAATTTTCCAAGAATATATGATGATGCGACGTTGGCTAATTCATTTGTATATATGAATTTGATTTTTATAAAACGTATTTCCCAAACACCGGTTTATGCAAAAGACAAATTGTTGGAGCGTTTCGTTGGCTGGCTCGCCATAAATGTGAAATGTTTCACTGGCCGTGAGTCACCCTGTGTAAGCCACGATTATTATCAACTTTTAATTAGGCATGGTTATAGTTATAAATATTTGTTTAGGAACTAACTCATTTTCTTATTCTCCGTCCCTGAAAGTTTTGACCCAAATTCAGCTTATCTAAGAATATTTTCACGCGTTACCAGAAGAGCTATTTAATTTTGACCTTAATCATCATGCATTTGGATAACTAATGCGTCTTCCCGCGACCTACAGGTCGAGCGCTTCATCTCTAATTGATAGACTGCCATTAGGATAAACCTGAAATTTATAAAATATATAATCTATTTTATAGGTTTTCTATCGTTACATCGTCATCGTCACAATATAATTATATTACTAAAACCGTGTGCAAATTTATCGTGCTTTAAAACATTTATTTTAAAATAGTATGTTGTGTAACTAGTAGGTAGAATTGGGTTTTATATTTCGACTTTGGAGAATTGCCATGCGAGGTGCTAGCCTAGACTAGGTGCTCGTACTGAATATTTGAATAGCCTTGTAGTAATGTGAAGCCTGCAAACATTTCTGCCTTGGTTTGGTAAAAGGCACTCAGTCACATTTTTTCAAAATCGAATTTTCTGCAATGGTTAGCAGTAAGTGTTTTATCAGTTAGCAAAGGGATAAAGTAAAATAATAGCTGTATCGGGTGTCCCACTAAGAATGGCTGTCGGCGGTATCTCAGAAAGTGTTAGTCGTACGGCTTGCGGAAAAAAAATATATTAGGTAAAATGGGCATGTGAAATCGCTTGAAATTATTTTCAAGTTTCTCAGACTGGCGCTAGAGGGCGCAACAGTAACGGTAAATATGAATCACGAAGCTTCCTCAAAAGTCGCCTAGTTAAGATCCCGAAAATAACATTTTTGTATATTTCGAAGATTTATTAATAAAATTCACCTATAGAACATGTTCGTCACTTTTCAAATAAAGTGGTGGGGGAAGGTTGAACATTATTTCTAATAAATGCTGATAACTCCGGTATGGCTTAACATAATTTAGTAAACTTAGTTTTGTTAAAAATGGCTTTCCTCACTCTATATATCATCTTATGAACTACGGCAATATGTGTTTTACACTAGGCGCTAGGGGGCGCTGTCTTACAACTTCACAAACATTGCGCGTTTTTCCCATAATTGTAAATATAATAGTATATTCAATTTCACCTGAATACAAAAATGATTAAAAGTCTAAGAAGTCAGCGAAAACCGCAAGTTAATATCTATTTTCAATCCGGAGATGTCAACAACAATAATCATAATTGAGGAAGATTATGATTATTGGTAGTAAGTCACTATTAGTTCATGGGTTTAAGGCTAGCTGGCAGTATTAAATATAAACGTTATAATTAGCGTAGGTCTCTGGAGGTATTTTGAAACCAGTAAATAAACCCTTTATAAATGCTTGAATAGAGCTTTGAAGATTTTTATCCTGTCATATCTTTTGCACTGAATGTCCTTAAGTGTTAATTACTTCCATTTAGATTAGGAAATTAATATAATTATAAATCTTGAAGAACATGCTCATTAAACAAGAGAAGAAGTAGTAGATACCTCAATTATTACTACTAAACAATCGGTAAAAAGTATATCAGAAGAATATTCAGAGTCCTGTGATTCGTGTAGTAAGCAGTTCCGTCACGTTGAAAATGCTCACGTAACTAGTTCAAACATTAAAAGGGTTAAAAAAATAAGATCGATGGCACCGTAATTTATGTAGAAGGTTCTTATGTTACCACGGATGCCTGAAAGTAAGATGGCATGTCATCAAAAACGTCTGATGGTTTTCCACGAGACCTTTGCTGCAATGGGCGGAAAGCAGAAAAACATTTCTCTTATATACAAATTAGGAAAGGGGCTGAGTGCACCATCAAAGATTAAGAAAGAATTTTTTAATTTTTGTACTTAGTGCAAATTTATTGAATAAAACATAATATTCGTATCCTTGATCATCAAGGTTAGTTCCCTCTTGTAAAATGGACGCTTTTAATGTAGTTTAATATCATCATGTAATTTACATCGCCTTTAGGCCCCAAATTTTAATGTTTTAAGTGTTATACATATACCTGTATGTTGTGTTTTGTGGTTGGTTATATTTTTATGACAAAGTAGTACTGATGATGGCGTAACTGCCGAAAGCGCTCTACGGATATTATGTTTTATTTAATAAATTTGCACTAAGTACAAAAATTAAAAAAATTCTTTCTTAATTTCTCTTATATGGCATGAGGCAAAAAAGCTGAAGAGGTAACCTCAGCTTGTTGTCATTCAATTATGGAAGAAAGTGATGGGCTTCATATTGTCCACCGGGCTGATAATTGTGCTTCCCAAAATAATAATTGTTACCTGTATGTCTTGTAAAAATTGAAATCGATAGTCTGATGAACATAAAGGAAAACAAAAACTCTGTGGTATCATATCTCAACAATGCAAGACTCCTGTGACGTAAATCCATTTTGCAATGCATCAGTTAAGGTGTTAAAGTCTGTCGGTATTTCAGTTTTGATTTAGCTCAAAAACAAGGCAGAGAATCGTCGAGTAGTAATTAGAGTGAATTAATAATATTAAGGTAAAAGTTTTAAGTTATCAATACCCACCCATTGTAGATAATTCATTTTAATTAACCATAAATTTCTAACTGGAGTAAGTCGTTCTTCCACATTTTTTATGATGAATTTAGCGTTAGCATTTTCTTTAAAGATTTTGTCATCTTGGTGCACGTTTTAATTTTCTAAAAAAAATGTTTTGGGCGGATAGTTTCAAGTCAAGTTCACTAAGTTTTAGTCTAGGACCTGAAAATACAATTAAAAACAATTGTATTTAAGTGAGCACTTAATTTTACCAAAACTTAATTTGTAGGGTGTTGGGTTTACGATGTCATCAAGTTCCAAAAATGTTTAGCCTTGATGTGCCAAATAACAAATATAAGTAAACATGAAGTATTAAAATCCCAGTCAAAAGAAAATTATGAACATTTAATCGATCAGTTAGATAATGATCCGAATTTCGTAATAAGTTACCAGCACTACTTGTGATTTAACAGAATGTGTTCTCAACATAACCAAATTAGCTTATCTTTCGGTGAACCGTTGAACACCAGAACGAATGTGTTAAAGATGAAACAGAAGCAATAAAAATACTACTGCCTCATATAACTCAGAAACCGCTTTTGATAAAAATTGAGCATAGATAATAGTAGATCTTCTCAAGTCCAGATTACAGTTATGGTGATGAATTCAAAAAAAAAGTTTCGTTTGGTGGACTACTCAAAAAAATCTGATTCTGAAAACTTAGCTAACAATAGAACCTGTAAAAAAAGAAAAAAGGACAAATCAACTTTTGTTTCAGAAGATAAACAGCAAGCAAAGAAAATCAGGTCAAACATATTTTGGAAGAAAGAAACAAAATAACACTTGGAATAACACAGTTGTAATTAAAACCTTCAAGTACTCTCAAGGCAAGATGTAAATGTAAACCACAAAACTAAACTGGACTACCCTGAACTGCCAAGCTTATATACAGCCCGACGTAAAATTAAAAAGAAAAATTCGATTCTTTAATAAAAAGTAATATTTATCACAAGTACCTATTATGATAATATTCACTCTGAAAAATAAATATATAATTGTATTGTTTTATTTAGCCTTTCTATGGTTTTAGATTTTTAGAGTAGTTTTGTTTAAATTATCATTACTGGTATATTACAGAGGATTTCTTATTTGATGATTAAAATAAAAGGCGTCTGACTTTAAAAAACAAAAATATTTTCTTTCATGCAAAACAGCTAACTCCCAATTTTTCCTTAGAAAAACCAAAATAAAGAAAAAATGCATATACAGGGTTTTCACCGAGGTATGCGAGATACTTCGTGTATGAATTATGTCACTAATTTTAGGCAATATTAATTCTATTCACTTTTCCCGACGGTTCTTGATGGTGATTCCATTGCTTGGCCACCGCGGTCTCCGGATCTCAATCCAATAGATTTTTTCATATGGGGACATGTGAAGACACTTACCTATTCAATGGAAAAGCCTAATAACAGACCAACTCATCCAGGATATTCATACAGCGTTTTATGAGGTGAAAAGCAAATTGAAGAACTACAACTAAGAACGAGAACTCCAAGGGATGATTTAGTTATGCATTGCACAAGGCGGTGGTCACACTAAGCAGCTTTAATAATTGCAATGTCATTACGCTATTATTAAAATGAACCACATTTTTGCTTCAAATTAGTCATACAATTCATATACAAGGTATCTCGCATACTTCGGCGGCCACCCTGTATATTTCATATAGAATTATTGTGCTCCTTCTTTTCATTTTTGTAAAGCCTCTAAATTTCACTCTGGGCCTCCCAAAGAGTTTTTAATATTTCCTGTGAAATTTGCGCTCTGGGAGTCAGTATATAGTTTAACCCATCCATTAATATAATATACGAATAACTATTGTTTCTAAAATGGAGGTTGTTGAAATTCACACGTTCAACTAATAGGATGCTTTTTAGAGGGAATGTTCAAGTGTGAGCAAAAATTTAATCGCATCACTAGGAGAGTGGGTGTAGGCAAAGGTATCAATATATTTTCTAAATATAAATGCCACTAATATTTTGAATTTTTTGAGTATTGTTTGTAATAATTATTCAATACATTATCCAAAATGTCAAAAAGCATTTTTTTAGTTTTAGCAGCTTAGATTAGGAGAAGAATGCAATTTGGAAAATGTGTTACCAGATTACATAATGTTTTAAAAATTAATAAGTATGATTAGAACAAAAAACAGCCTTTCCGGGCGCAAAGATTTAAATTTAAAATTGGGTATAATCTCAGGGAAGATTCTGGAACCTTGTAAATCTTTTAATAGTGTGTGGTTAAAAAAGTTTTACCCCTTGCCAGGATAGCCTTACGTTAAAATTTAAGTGAAACAAACAAACTATAGATACTAAATACCAAAACCATCCATTTGGGCAGCTATGATGGATCCTATTAGGCGGCTTCTTCCATCACTCAGTTTGTCCCTATGTGGTTTCTTATGGAAGGCCAGATGGAATTAGACTTTTTCAGGTTTAATTGGAGAACCTTAATTTTTTATGTGGTCCTTAAAATCCCATGTGGTATATTAATTATGTGGTTTAACCTACATGTGTAAGTGGCGAACGGCAGGAAAAACGGCAAAATTGCCGAAACCAACAAAACCCTTAAAAATAATAAAAAAGGAAGAATTACCGACTGAATCCTAAAAAGAACAACAACCCCCAAAAAAAAAAGAATAGAAGGAGCTTACCTCTAAAAGGCGGGTGAGACCTCGTGGTCTTTTGGCAATAAAAAAATAGCCTAACGGCATCTTCATCAATTTGATTTTTGAGAGAGTCAGTTATAAAAGGATCTATCACATTTTCTAATACATTTAAATACAGTTCACCGGTTAAATTTTCTTCCGGGTTACAAGCAAAATGCATTAAGTCAATTTTTTTCTATTTTGACTTATTTATGCCATCAGGTCACATTTCCCATATTGTTGGTATAGCAAAATTCACTAAGTCACTCAAAAATTTCTTAGGGTTTCATGTTGCAAAAAAAAGTCAGTGCATCGTTTAACAAAAACCCAAAAAATAAATATTTCGAAAATTGCAACTAAATTGATTATATAGTTATTAGGTACTCCAGAGACATGTAATAGTAGATTCTGTAACCGAGTAGCAGACTATATTTTCTCCACGACCAAAAAGTACGAATAAAAACAAATAAAATCTGTACAAAGCAATTAAGTTATTTATTCGCAATATTCGTAATTTCAGGCGGAGTATTATCCAGTTCCATATCTGATTCATCCGATTTTTCACTCATTTTTTGACTTGCACTAAAATTTGTCTGAAAATAATTATTACAACGCGGCCATTTTTATCTGACACTGACAGTTTCAAAATTCATGGCAACCTATGTCGTTTAGATCAATTACAGAATATTCCTTCCGTATCTTGTTATGGAATGAAAATACACGCAAGACGCATAAGAAGCAAGTGTTTCAGAATAAATATTCCAACTCAAGAGCGAGAATTTTTACATTCTATTATCAAAAATGATTTTGGAATTATTGCATTCACTAATGGTCGTGGAGAAAAAATATTATGAAACTATGCATAAAATACCAAACCCGTTTTAAGCCATGTTTATAAAAAAAAGAAATTCTAAAGAATCGTTCCAGCCAAATGACTCAAAAGCGTATATTTTGACTTAGTGTATTTTGCTTGTAACCCGACGAAATATCGGACCAATAATTTTAGTTCCAAGAATTCCGGCCCATACATTTATTTTATAAGGAAATTGTGTATGCTCTTCACGAAAAACATGTGGATTGTCATTGTCCCAATATCTGCAATTGTGTTTATTAACAAACCCATTTAAAAAGAAAGTTTACTCCTCACTAAAGCAAATGTTTTTAATTAAATTAGGATCTGCATTTGCTCTTTCACTCATTAATTCACAAAATTCCATTCTTCTGTCATAGTCATCCTTCCCTAATTTTTGTAAAAATTGTATTTTGTAAGGAAAAGTTTTATTGGATCGTAAGGCTTTATGCACAGAGCCGACTGAACGTTTGTTAATCTTGAGGCTTTCGGTATGGATGTTTGGGGATCTATAGCAAAATGACCTAAAATTTCTACTTGTGCGGCTTCATTTAAGACTCTTGGGTTCTTCCAACATTTTTGTCTGGATACTTTTGATTAAACACCCGGGCTGTTCTACGTGCACAGCGCTGTTCTTCCCCGTAAATTAAAATTAGTACAATTCTCTCTTGTAACGAGTAAACCATTGTCGTTGAAATTCGATGGTCAATACACAACGAAATCAAGTTCAAAACTAAATCGTTTTAAAATGTGGCAAAACTAACATTTGCTATCAAACACCTTTAATTTTTTTACGTATTTATCTGAATGTTTACATTTAAGGCATTTGCTGCTTTTTTAACAACTTATAAAAGTTGAAAATTCAGCTTTTTTAGGTTCTAAGGGTATAATTTGGACAAAAAATTTCTGATTGAAAAACGGATAATCACTCAATACCTCTTTCTATTTGAAATTTTAATGTGATTCCCATCCCCCATTAGGGGTGGCTCAGAACTTCAGAAACGGTTTTAGGTGTGCATTTTGAACACGTGTTGAAGTAAGTAGGTAAGCACGAGTTCATTCTAAAGCTAATATTAAATAGCTTTCACTAAAATGTCCAATCTTTATTTTTAAACTTTAAAGGGGCATAACTGGGAAACAAAGGATCCGCTTTTAAAAAATGAAGCGCCAAAAGACTGCTAATGAAAAGGGCTTTCAAGTGAACTATAACTCAATACCCCTTACCATTGGAAATTTTTTATGTGCCTTTCACCCCTCGTTAGGGGTTGAAACTACAGAGTTGCAAGCACATGTAAAAGATGTCCCCCAGTATATCTAAGTTGACGTGTTTTTTTGTTAAATTCTTCTTCAAGTATTTTAAAATTTATTCCAGGTGGGTAGTTTTGAAATGAAAGCCCTGTATATCCGGTAAATTTGATGAATATACGTGTAAAAATTGGGAACGAGAGAAGATTTAATATAAGTGTACATGTTAATGTAATGTTATGGCAGGAAAACTTATATACCTTCTAGTCTATAAATAATCAACATTTCCAAGGTATGCCTTGAGTTTACAAAGCCGTTAGTTTAACTAGTATATCATTCTAATTTAATAAGTATTCCTCTCTTAAGAAGTTAAAAAAAAAATAGTGTTAAATTAGCTGCCAGGTAAATCACAACATAATTAGATGTTTTCAGATTTTTGCCAACCCTGTATGTCCTATTATTCTATTATGATAATTTCTATCCACCTACTACATTGAATCTATAATGTTACACTTGACTGACCATTAAGTAACGCAACCTAGCGTTTTGTATCAACTAAAAAGTTTCAGCGGTCAAATTCGTGCATTTCTTTTTTTATACGATAAGCTATAAATTTGTCAGAAAAATAATTAGATAGGTTTAATGTTAGCATGCACTACAGTTTTAAAGTCCCTCGAAATTGGTATGCTGTGATCTGATTTTATTGAAACATACAATCTATTCATAAATTATTTCATAAGCGTCATTGTACAGTGTACCTATATTGATAAATTTGGCACACAACGTCAAAAGAAGTCTCGGAACCTGATGCGTAAGTTCAAGTGCTTCCTTAACCCCTGTTTTCAGGACGTGTGGCCTAGCATTGCCCTATATGAGAATAAATTGTCCACCTACTTCGTTGCGTAAAGCAAGCTGATGGGACGAAATTTAACATTTAATGGTCTGAGGTCATTCCTTTTCAAAAAAGGTGCTCTTAATTTATTTCGATAAAACTGACGGTTTTCGAGATAAATCGGTTTTTATGCGAAGCACCTAAAAGTTACTAATGCTAAACATAAACAGGTAAAAATCAGGTTGTTATTGTTAATACCTACATTTTATTGACGTAACTTGTCAAAACCGCCTTCAAGTAAAAATAATTTTAAAAAATGGAAGGATATTCTTAAGCAAAATATGCTGATATGCATTTAATTTATGGTGAAGCGCTGTCCAACTCTTCGAAGGCAAGAAGACTTTACTGTGAAAGATTTCCAGCTCGAACATTGCCAAGTCAAAAAAAGTCAAAAAACGTTTTAAAGGGTTGATCGGAGCCTAAGCGAAATAGGTAATAGTTATTTACGATATAAGTGTTGTAAAGATTCATATTACAACACGAGATGTTAAAGTTGTTAAACGAGGCGTCAGCCGAGTTTAATAAAACATCGAGTGTAGTAATATGAATTTACAACAAGAATATTGTACAAAATTTTATCTACTTTCATCTATGAATAAAAATATTTGGCAAAAGGCCTTTTTAAAAATAAAAATGCACCTGCTATTAAAAATCGTTTTGTAAGGGCATCTATTACAGCACTAGTGCTGTAATGGCATCTATTACAGCACTAGTGCTGTAATAGATGCCCTTACAAAACAATTTACAGAACTGTAAAATTCATATTAGTAAATGAAAGTAGATAAAAGATGATTAGAAAGTAATTATTAGAGCTAAAGCAGTCATGCCGAAGACCTTCTCAGGCAGTGACCAGTGTAGGGGTTTCTCCAATTTCAAAACCATTGCAATTCTTGAAGGTATCTTCGACAACGTATTTATTCCCACACACTGGCTGGTACACCTGCCATTTTTGTAAAAAACAAAAAAGCGGCTAGAACTAGTATTCTTTGGTCTCAAAGACATGTATTTTTTACACAAATTGATCGGGTTGACCGGTAATCCTTCTTCAAGTATGGTGAAATTTCTCGATTTCTTGGTTTTAGTGTCTGGCAAAACTACGTGAAAATATTTCCCTTTGCCTTGAATATTTTCTATTTTCAAATTGACCAATTCATCGCATCTATAAGCACCGCTAATCCCCATTATCAAAGCCACTTTCATCAACAAGTATTCGTCGTCGGGACCTTCGTTCAAAAACTTCTCTATTTCAGGTCGTTATAATGTCTTGGACTTCTTTGTATTGTATCCCTGTGATTTGCTTTTCAAGTTTAGTTTGCCATATTTTGAAATGTCTTTTTTTTATACAGGTGAATAGTCGAGCGAAGCATCGGGTATTTGGTCCATAGCGACGATGGGGCTAATTTTTTTTGCAAATGTAAAAATAAGCCAATAGAACATTTTCACCGATACCTTTTATCTTCCGTGAATTCATCCAAGACTCAAACATTTTGAACTCCTTGTCGTAAGCATCTCGGGACTTTTCTGGCAAAATCTGCATCGCTGCTTCTTCCGCTTCCGTAAGGATATCCTCAGGAACGTCATTTTCATCGGTTTCCTCCATTTTCTATAGGTTTTTTTCTTCAAAAAAGCTTCCCTTTCCTGCAGGGAAAACTGACAAGTGTCAAAATTTATTTAAACATTTGCTAACAATGTATCATGCCCGTGGCAACCAAACAATGAACCAACTTTGACCGAAATGTAAAAAAGTCACTGTCAAATCATTCTGACATTTATAGGGTACTGAGACGCAAGTTGCTTTGATTTGATCACGAGACTTATGAATTATTATCTTATAAAAAAACGATTTCTTCCACTTGTTGGATAAAACATTGTATGCCACTCGTGTGTTATGTTTTCACTTGAGAATTTATACCACTCGGCCTGACGGCCTCGTGGTATAAATCTTTCTCGCGTGGCTTATTTTTAACATAACACACTAGTACCATAAATAACTATAATTCAGGGTAATTTTTGCGCGACGTAGCTGTAAGGGACCTTCCAGGAGAGCACGAGACCCTCACGTGGAGGAACAAATTTTGCAAGATATTGCTGACAAGCCTCCTTCAAGCAGCATTAGAAAGATCGCGACACAAAACAATAGTACAAATTAGGTTGTACATGAAACTCTAAAAGAACAGTTACTTCGTCCGTGTCATGTTCAAAAAGTACACGTTATGTCTCCGGATGATTATTTAGCAATACTTCAATTCTTTAATTTAATTGGTTTATATAGCAACATATCGTAAATCTAAATTTTTTTAACCTTATTTTGTTTATCGAAGCCGGTTTTACAAGAAATGACATAATAAACTCACACAATTTACATTTTTGGGCTGATGAAAATCCGCACGCCATAATTCAAAATAAACACCACCAAAGTTTATGGCAAATGTGTGGGCTGGCAATATAGCCTTATTATGTCCATTTGATTTGAAAGAAAGACGATGGTCAGGTTTACTTACAATTTTGCAGCAAAATTTGAATAAGTTGTTGGAAGACGTGCCTCTTGATAGAAGAAAGCAAATGTGGTACATGCATGATGGTGCTCCACCTCATTATAACCGCATGTCAGCACTTAACAAGCGTTTTTGACCCTTGATGGATAGGTAGAGGTGGGCCTGTTTTATGGCCAATAAAGGTCCTAAGACCTAAATCCCTTAGACTTTTACTTCTGAATACATCTAAAAGAACTAGTTTGTTCAACACCAGTAAATACTAGAGAAGAACTACTAGCGAAAATACCACACTTCTAACGAAGGAGGTACGGGCACCCTGTATGCTAGTATTACAAAAAATAGTATAGACTATCAAGAAGCGTGAATAGACAGAGAGATGACGTCGAAACTGGACCCACTATAAAGGTACCATATGTCAAGGGAATCTCCGACAAAATTCGAACAGTATTAAGCTCCAAAGATTCCTTAAGAAGCCACCTTACGAAGACGAAGCCAACCAGCCAAAGGGACACGAAGAACTGAGTATGTAGAATACCTTGCGAGTGTGGACAATCCTATGTTGGTGAAACCCTACGCCCCCTTGAAACAAGAATCAAGGAACACCGAAACCACACAAAGAAGGGGGAAACAAACAGATCCGGTGCGGCAGAACATGCTTGGACACATGGCCACCACTTGCAATGGTCAGAGGCAAAAATAAAACTCAAAGAAGAACACTGGCGAAAGAGAAAATTCAAAGAAGCGGCCGTCATGACCCAAAATCCAGACTGCTTTAGTAAGCCCTCTTTAGACATAAGAAATATTTGGAAAGCCTTGTTAAGTAGATGTAAGCTTAGTTTAGAACCACACAGTAACGCATGATTGCACTAATCTCGGTCATGCGCTGCTAACCAGGAGGTAGTATAAATACCCTCGTAGTTTCGTAGTTTGTTCATTATTCACCTGAAGATGACTGGAGATACTCACCAGTTGAAACGTTGTGATATTAATAAATAATGACAATAGAAGTCCAAAACACATCTATTATTCACCATACATTGACTACATCATTGTCTCAAACCTTTAAACAAACCAAAAATAGTATATTAAAGTAGAAGTTTAATAAAGTATAATTTTAGCGCAAACATCCATGTTAGATACAACAAGAGCGCTAACAGCTTTATAAAACATGCACATACTTCATACTATCCATATTTTAAAAACAAAATTTAACATAAAAATTTTGCAAATTTGTTTGCCTAAATGTTATGTTGATATGCTAGGCATGGTCTCCTATAAACAAATGATTTGGGTTCAAGCAGTATTTAATGTCGAATTCTTTACATAGAATGATTAGAATTAAAAAATAAAAGAAGTTTACTCTCAAACCAAAGATTCAAATGCCAGTACTAAGGTGGAGCGATAAATATTTATTCGAATATTCATATATTTTTTAATTAAAAATTTACAATTTTCATATACCGGGACATCAAAGAGTTTATTTTGTGAGTCTAATTTAACAAAAATAATATTAAGTATCTATTATAAATATCTTCAGGTTGCTTTTTGAGTGTGAATTTGAATAAAAACACCTATTTGTTAATTTTTTTTTTCAAAACTCGAAACTAAAGAAAGTTATAGGTAGATAATAATTATCTCAACTTAAAATAATTATTTTCCTGCCTCAATTTGCTCAATATTTATAAAAAAATTCTTATTGATATAAAATTTATTCGGTAGAAAACTTTCCTTCCAACTATTTCGGATCAGAGAATTATTCATAAGCTAAAAGCTCACAATTAAAAATATAAAGTTATAAAGAAAAACAAAAAAATATTCCCCAAAAATTAAATCGTTTAAAAAAGTGACAAACTATTCGATATTTACTCTTGTAAATATTTGAGTTTTGATTTCTATGTACGCAAATCAAACATATTAATAATAGACCGAAATCTTCTACAAGACCAGTGAAGTAATTTAGAAACTACGAAGAAGGTTGTAAAGTCGCTAGAAATAAAAGAGTTTGCAAAAAAGAGATGTCAAACAAAAATGAATGAGATGATTTTAAGATATATTAAAAACATGTTTGAGGCTGAAACTGAAGAAAAACGACACACATAAAGATATGTATTTCAATAATAACGCGCTAACCCTTTCAAATAAGGCTGTTATTATTTCAACAGCTTCAACATCATTGTCTTCAAAAATCCGTGATAAGAACTTACAGTCAATAGCCTATTAATATTGTAAGAACCATCACGTGAATTAAATATATTTGTATAATATGTTACTAATGTATGTACTACTACATAGTTTATGGTAAAACACAAATCATCTAGTAAATATGGATCCCAACATTTGTTCCATCTAATTAAATATTCCCAATATTTAAAAATAAATTTTGATTGAAATGCTTGGCGATGAAAAATAATCTATTTGAGAGTTGGCTTTGTTTGAGGTTGAGTTTTCAAAGTACCGGAAATTAATTTAAAATTTTTTAAATTTTAAACAGTTACGCCCAAACTGTGAAAACAGAATTTGTGAAAATAATAATAAAATGAACCAGGATACTTAATTGTGCCACTATATGTCCGTAGTACCAATTAACAAGCAACGTACCACAAGAGGGAGATAACCCAGAAGCCGTAACTTTCTGTGCATTATTTTCTGCCCAAAAGAATGTCTAAAAAAAAATCAGGTGTATCATCTTTATGGAATATGTTAATATGAGCGCATTTAGTAAATCAGCAGTTTGGTCTGAATTGGGAGGAGGCAATTGATCAGCGATGATATCGGACTTTACTTCATGAAACTACCTTAACCGTTGATAAAGAGGATTCCCATATCGATGAATCCCAAGATATATGCAAGTAACTTGAAGAGGAAAATACTGTTTACATTCAGTTTTTTTTTAATAAACTGTTTAGTTTTTTATTTTGTTCGTTTTTTTTTTAATATTTATATTCTTTTTTTCACTTTTGTGTTTTATACCAGTGATATCTTTTTGATGATTTATTTCTAAACTAAACTAACCTAAATTCACCAGAATATTTTAGAATTATTAGAGATAAACCAAAAATCAAGCAAGATCCCCTTTTAATAGTTTTTAAATATTTAGGAGACTCTGATGAATACATTTTTGGTCAATATCTCAGAATGAATAAAAGTGGATGTATCGTTTTTTGCATGTTTGCTCTTTATTTGTAAATCATCAATAAAAAATTCCATTATTATATAACTAATTTTATGTTTTATAACATTGTGACAACAAAATTACTGAATATTATATTTGTATGAGTAAGGTAAAGATTTCATTTTTATTATTTTACGACAAATTTTTCTTAAAACTGCAGCATTGCCCAGCTTTCCCCCATTTACATGTACTGGCACGATATTGTTATCTAAGATATAATTTAGAATGACTTTATTTATTTACTGCATTAAAATGTAATGCCGTAAATAATTTCCCAGAAAGCTGCACAGCAAAATAATTAAATTGATCATTATAAATCTATAGATATCGTGCGTTTCGATAATTAAGGTGTACTACAAATGTCTAATCTAAAAATGGTATTTTAATAACATTTTATTTGCTCACTTTACAGAAGACTAGAGCTGATAAGGATTGCCTACTGTAGCATAGAGTAGCGGTCAAGTTTTTGACCATATATAGGTATCTACCATAAGCAGAAAATGGTCAGGCATGCAGTCAAGAAACGTACAAAATAAATTAGAATTTGCATGGAATGTCCCCCGTCAGGGATGGCTTTTGTTTATGTCCTGAGAATTAGTGACATTATTTTTTCGTATCGTAAGTTTAAAAACTCATTGGATGCCGATAGCGTACCAGGCTTTTTAAATATAAGGGTTATGTGGTTCCATGCGCGGATCGATATTCAAAAAAAAAAGTTAAGGGCAACAATGCAGTCAAAAATAGTAGTATTATTTTGTACATTTGTTACAAATGTTTGCTGAGTCTCCCGGTATCCCAAGTTTCATGTGAATGGAGTTTCTCGAAATTAAAGCTTATAAAAGACTGAGCTGAAATAATCGGCAGAAATGTCGGAAGCAATTGTACTGATGAATACATCCAGTTTGTAAGAAAAATAAATTATTGATGGTTTTGCTAACCACATCAAGGTGTATTATAGAATCATCCTCAAATTTTTGTGAGTGGCCTATACGATCAGTTTTATGCTTGTTGCATATTATTGACTGCATAACTCTTGTCTTGCTTTTGTTGGTTTCTTGCGTTATATTGAAAAAAAAATTAAAGCATAATAATTTTAGTATGATAGTATGGTATAGTAAGTCAGATAGTTCAGTTAGGGACATTTACAATTACATACCTGTTACTGTTACTGCTTTATTTTATTTTATCATATTTCTCAACGTAAACTTCACATTTTTTCATGACAATTCAACACATTTAAGAATGCTTTCCCAAAAAGGTTAGAAGGACAATGTTTTAAATATAAATCAGGAGAGCTTCACAAATGAATAGGGACCTTAAATATGTTTGCATCTTTTTGAAGATAAATATTTGATCATCAATCAGTGATGGGAGGGTGATGGCTTTTCCAGGGTTGGACTTTAATATGACCCTAATTTATTATAAAAAGGGCTATGTGTCCGTATCATACATCATTAAAAAACGTTGCAAATTTCAAAAATTTTTGATGTGCTAAAAAATTCGGAAAAGTTTTAGGGTATTGAAAAGCTTCCTTAGTTCTGCCGAAACATTTTTGGAATTATCGATTTATTCCGTAAAGGTAGAAAGCTATTAGTTTTTAAATCAAACAATACAAGTTCGCAGTTAGAGGTTTCGTAAGTACTTTATGTGTCTCTATTTATAAGAATACCATACTTAGGTAACTGGTTTACCCTAGAGAAGCTGGTAGGTGGGTTAGTTGAATTAATTTACTGATAATGATAATATCTAGTGAGCTGACCGCGACTTTGAATGACTTCGAGACACCTACGAGGCATAATGGTGTGGATAATATATCGTGAGCTTACTACAAAAACCCTACAAGTACCAAAAATCAGTTATGGAGATATTTGACTTTAATTAAGTTTTCCATTCGAAGGAAAAATCAGTATATTAATATAGAAATTTATGATAAGAAAAATTAAATTAAACTTCTGTCGCCAAACATATTTGCATAACACATAATCAATAAGTTTTATTTTAGCGCCGTATCTTTAGGAATATTTAAAAAATTTTGAACGTAAACGATTTTAGCAGAAGAAAAAACGACAGAATCCTATTTTAACAGTTTATTACACTCTAAAAACTGTACTAGCATACCATACTAGAATCTTAGTTTCCAAGACTAGAAAAGTTTGTTAAAATAGCCTCAAGAAGAAATTTAGTAACGGATACTAAATTTTATTGCTAGGCCGATTCCGGCATTGATAACTAGTTCAATCCTAGTGGCCATTACTAATTTGGTTGGTTATTACAAGAACTATAGTAATGGTGTCCGACAATCTTGATTAGTACTAGTAAAATATTTTATTCTTAGAGGAACCAGATATACTTAGTTGCACTGAATATGCATATGGCTGCGGAGGACTAGTTTTACCATTGTAGTTAAAATAATTATTCTACCCGATACCAGTAAATTTACTATGGTAGCTGTCGTTACTAGCTATACGTACTAATTTTGATGTAAACTAAAACATAAATTAATTGTTATAGATACCAATTTTTTATGGTAAGTCTTGTTATGGCAACATATCCTATTATAATTATATTTATTATTTTCATTACTGGTAACGTTTGGTTCCGAATATTTGGCCGTTATCATGAATTTTATCACTATATAAACTACCAAATCGTTGCCACTACTTACCAGAATAAAGACAATAGTAGTGTAATAAACCAATATATTCCTGTTTGTTTAGTTTGCCGCAATTTTTAGTATATAATAAGGTTCTTTCGATAATTAATTTCATTATTAAAAAATCAAATTTATAAATAATAGTTTTATTACTTGACACCTTTATTCACTTGCATTTTTAATTAGTATATTTTTGTAAAGGGAGATATAAGTACTAGTATAGGTTTGTTACTAGGCACAAAATAAAAATATATATATTCAGGTAACTGAGTTTTAATTTTATTATATATTAAGAAAACAGCAATAAAACATTTTTAGTTAAGTTTAGTTTAAGTTACTTAAAAACCTAACAAACATTTAAACATCTCTGCACAAAATTCAAAATCAACTTCAAAACATGTTATAACAAGTATTCAAGAAACTAATATACATTTCTTGAATTCACAAATAGTGCATCTTACTTTCTAGACACAAAATAAAAATATATTTATTCAGGTAACTGAGTGTTAATTTTATTATATATTAAAAACAGTAATAAAACATTTTAATTAAGTTACTTAAAAACCTAACAAACATTTAAACCTGTCTGCACAAAATTTAAAATCAACTTCAAATCATGTTTTAACAAGAATTCATTCACAAGAACATAATATTATGACTACTGTTACAAATAAAGTAAATAAAAATTAGTAAACAAAGTAAATTAAAAATATTGACTTTTGAAATGCCCAAATGATGCTTAATCAATATAAAAAATCGAGTAAAAAATAATATACAGTGTGTCCACGGATTGACTATCGAAGAGGAAAATCTTTTTTATTTGTGGGTTTATGAAAAAAAGTTATTTGCTTGTTCTCAAACGACCAAAAAGCATATTATTTTTTCAAATTTATATCCTACCGAGTGTTCAGAATTTACAAAAATATGAAAAAAGCTAAGAACAAAGTACCCTTATGTGTAAAGATAGGATAAAAAGTAATTAGTAAAAGTTGTTGTGGTTGAAAACTCACATCTCATTACCAAGTTTTGACTTATTAGCTAAATGTACAGAGACCGGCAAAAAATTTCAACTCATAAAATATGATTTGATTTAAATTAACGCATTTTGAAAATTAATTAGCCTTTAGAAGGTATTATTCTGTAAAATCTTTATCTTTATACAAGGAATTGTCGAAAACGGCTAAGTAACTACCCATAGTATTAAAACATCAATACGTTTTAAAATAAAACCGTGCACTACTGCACTATTCATAATTAAACGAATTTATTGGAGAACGAATGAAGAGTAAAAAATTTTCTTAAACAAAAAATGTAAGTGAAAAAAGGCAGGTTATCAGCGATGACAATCGTCCATTGCCATCGAAACGTGTACTATAAAGATTTTACAGAATAATACCTTCTAAAGACTAACTAATTTGCAAAATGCGTTAATTTAAATCAAATCATATTTTATGAGTTGGAACTTTTTGCCGGTCTCTGTACATTTAGCTAATAAAACAAAACTTGGTAATGAGACGTAGGTTTTCAACCACAACAACTTTTACTAATTACTTTTTATCCTATCTTTACACATAAGGGTACTTTGTTCTTAGCTTTTTTAATTTTTCATATTTTTCTAAATTCTGAACACCCGGTATATAAATTTGAAAAAATAATATGCTTTTTGGTCGTTTGAGAACAAGCAGGAGTTTTTATGAAAAATAACTTTTTTCATAAACCCACAAATAAAAAAGTTTTTCCTCTTCGATAGTCAATCCGTAGACACACTGTAGGTACCAATATATCCAATTTAAAAAAACATAGGTTTGGTCAATATCTCAAAACTAACATTTTTAGAAAAAAAAACTGATTACACCAGTAAACTCTACTTTATTTTGCCCCAGTGTACCTATAACGTTTCATTTATTTTTGTCATTCTTAAATAAAACTCAGGTTACTAATACACGTTATATACGTTAGGATATAGTAGGTGCCAACAATATTTGAACTCGAACAAAAACTATTTCTTATGTTAATGATCGTCTTAACAAATACATTTCTTATCACATACATTTTTTGTCTATAATAATATAATAATTGCCTTGCTTCGGTACACGTACCGAGTGTTTTTGTTCAAGTCCAAAATATTGTTGGTCTCGACTTTACTTGACTGGGTGATGATTGAGCTTACAACAGTACACAGTAGAAAAATACAAACCAGCAAAGAAAACAAATGCAATATTTAAGATAAACGAGCCTTGGCAATAGTACATTTTCATAATTTTATGCATAAAAGTGGCCTACTTTTAACATTTAGATACCTACCTATTCACATGAAATAATTATTATATGAATTGTAGGTAAATAAATAGGTTTATAAATATTACAAATTTTAAACATTTTAAGTTGATGAATTATACCTAAATTAACTACTAACTAACTATTAACTACTAACTAAAAAACCTAAATTAAATAATGCATTTAAGTATAAATAAATAATCCCACTTAATAAAGCAAGAATGCCAATATTTGACCTATTTTAAAGTTTGGTTAGGTTAGGTTTAAAAGTAAAATAAAAAGTATTTATTTCTGAAGACCCTTTTACTTTTTTCTGGTTACAGCCAAATGTGTACTAAGTACCTATACATAATATAAATTTTTTAGATGATAGGAACAGATAACAAAGCAAAATCAAAGCTTTTTATGGCGACCCATGTTTCATAATTTTAGAGATAAAATTTAATATTATACGTACCCATAAAGCACTCGGTTAAACTATCTAACCCATATTTTGATAGTTTTTCGACGACAAATGGATCGCACACAGGCACTGACATTATTTCAAGACAAAAATCTCGGACACACCATAAATAATCGGCGTACCTAAAGTGAACGAGTCTGAACCACCGAAATAAACGGAAAATTCTGGAAAATTTCTAACCAATCTAACCATACTTCTCTATAAATGGCGGGACTCCTGCCTGAGTGCCTGAAGAGATCAGTGTTGCCGGGTTTCAACGGCGTATGCAATGTTGCCAAAATATGTTCTGCTGCAGGGTGTGTTTGATGGGTTATGATAAATATTAAACTAGTTGCGTAAACTAAGTAAACTAATATTTGTTGATTGCAACATGCCGACTCGGTTACCAATACTAAAATACAGCTAAGAACAATATTTAGTTTCCAAAACTAAAATATTTTGTTTAAACCAACCAAGTCATAACTAAAATTGGTTTGGGAAACTAAAGATTATTGTTAGGTATGCTAAAGTCTATCTAGCAAGAAAATATTAGCTTGTGCGACCAACCCATTTTTTAGAGTGTATTAAAACAACAAAACAGTAGTTTTCCAATAAGTACATAGACATAGTCATAGGCGTAATTCGGGGGTGGCAGTTGCCATCCCAGAATTGTCGAGCCCAGTATATTGCCACACCAGAATATTGTAGTAAAAGTCTTAATAATTTACAAATACCTAAAATTGAAAAATACAAGTCTACAATAGGGAATTTTTTTAACTTTATCGATTCTCCATTATTCATCCTTAGTTTAGCATAAAAAGATAGCATGTGTTTTGAAAACTTATAAATTATAAACTTTGATAGATATGTGTTGAAGTAAACATTTCCAAAGTTATTGATGACTTTAATTCAAGCCAGAAGAGAAGACTTCATTTTGTGTAAAAATAACTTGTGTATGATGACATTGAGTAAAAGTAAAAGTTTTTTTTTATCGTATTTCTTTCATTTTTTCTTTTATTACAAACAAATGGACTGAGCACACATATATTTAAATTAGGCACTCTTTTGTGTGTGAACGATAATTACTTTACATGTGGTTTAGTTAATAACTTAGGTCATTAAAAATTATTGTTTTAGGGTAAATTGTCAGCAGTTAAACTGGTGTAAAAATAGTGTTAAAAAGCTAGGTCTTGCCACGTCAGTTAAAAAGCTGAAATTATGCCTATGCACATAGTTTTTAGTTATATAAATATATTGATTACAAATGGTCAGAAAAAATATTAATATTTTTAATATGAAATTATTCAGATTCAGATTCTTTAAGTGGCATTGCTCAGAACTTCATTTTACACTGGAATACACACTTTCACAATTGATTAGTTCTGGTGTTTCGATTCGATTTTTTGTTTTTTCCATTGTGTGGGATCAGCTTTAATCCACCTACTTCTCTTTATATCTGTCACTTGTTTAGGTAAATCCTACTCCACGATTTTTGCTTCATATTGAATGCTAAGTTATTCATCAGAATTTTCACTTTCTGGTTCAGGTTCATAATGGTGGTCTTTAATTAAGTAAGTCGAAAATAAAAACTACCACGATAATATGTTGTTGGGACAGCAGTTGTCACAAGACAAGAAGTAGCTAATTGTGAAATAAATCGATGATTCCAAAAACGTTTCGCCAGAACCTAGTAAGCTTTCCAAAAATTACTCAAAAATAAGTCAGAAATTACTTTTCCGGATCTTGTAGCACATCAGAAAATATTGAGATTTCAAACACTTTCTAAAACACCCATACAGAAACACACACACACACACACACCATCACATAGCCTTTTTTAATAATATATCATATCAAAGTTTATAGAATTCTCTATCCAACCTTCGACGAGCGTTCCCCCTCACTGATTTCTGCTATACAATTTTTATCCTCAAGAGATACAAACATATTTAAGGTCCCTATTCATTTGTGAAGCAATGTTAATTAATATTAATTTAAAATGTTATTGCCTCTCTAACCTTTTTAGGAAAGCATACTCAAATATGTTTAATAGTCATTAAAAAATGTAAGTTTACGTTGAGAAATAAGATAAAATAAAGCAGTAACAGTAACAGGCCTGTAATTGGAAATGTCCCTATAATCTTATGTTGAGAAATCAACTATTTTTAGAATAGAATAGTTCAGTTGTTCCAAGTATAAAAGTAATATTTTTGAGAATTTTCCAGGTTGAATGCCTTAATTTTAAGAATTACTGTGATTATATTAGCAGTATGGTGAACTTGTGTACAACATCTGCGCACTATTTTAGAGTAAAAAGAACTCGTTATGCTTTATTACGCTCACATTTTTGTTGTTGGTCATCCTTTGCTAATATAAATAATTGTTGCTCAAAATAGGATTGTTAGGAGTATAGACCGTGTACCTAGTATATATTCTTACAGATCCCTTCTTAAAAATATTACATATTACCGCTTCCAGGTTTATTTATTTTTGTATTTTTGATATAATATATAGGTATATATACCTAACAATAAAATCAATTTTAGTTTGGTAGGCGATATGCATCATGTAAATACACGTAAACAAGAAATATTATGTTCTCTTTAAAGAATATGAATTACCTATTTCTTTGGGGCCAAATCATTTAATTGATTCTCAAACTTTTGGAGATAACACTAAATCAATTTGTATATGTGAAAAGTATTCTGTAGGAGTTGCTGTATTTACCTACATTTATGTTTTCGACATGTAGAAAACGTTTTTCGATGTTTTACGTTTTTGACAGTCGAACGCATAGAAAAGTCAGAATACTGTTATGTTAGTAATGTTAGTAATGTTAGAGTTAGTATGATTTATCTTTTTTATTTTAAATGTTTTTTGAAAAGTTTTATGTAATTTACTCATTAACCCTACATTTTCTACACAATACGTGTCGAAAACCAGTTTTCTACTGTTTTCTACTTAGGTAGATTACCTAGTTCTGCGGACCCAATCCTGTCTGTAGGTACAACTTGTCCAAGCTAGGATGGTATATAAAAATTTTGCTGGTTGCGCAGAAACCAGAAAAATAACGCATTCGAAGGAAAATAGAGGCATGATCTCATGACCGATCGGGGTTGGTGCTTCTTGGATAGTATACCGTTCTTTATCAAAGTCTCGATGAATATGACAAATCTTGCCGCTAGCCACGGCGCATCAAATGGGCGGTACATATTTGATATTCTCATATATCTTGAGCGAGTTGTGCAATAAAATCTCCAAGTAATAGACACTCCTGGGTCCGGTATATAGAGGTGCCCGTAATTTAGAGGTCGGAGAAAAAAAGAAAATAACATAGGTTTTATTTTAGTTAATAATAAACATTAAAAGAGTGACCATGTTACATAGATATCAAACCAAGAGAATAACAAAAAGTGTGTGACTTTTCTTTAATACCTTAATTCAATACAATTATCGCTATATAAATAATAGTAGATAAATAAAAATAATAAAGTTTCTGAACATGTATACTGCATATTTAAAAATAATCGTTAATTGTTACTTGTTGCGCATTTTTCATTTCATCATTAAAATTTCTGATTTGCCAGAGCTCAAGAAATAGTTCTCAAGATCTTTTAATCTTTTATAGGCTTCTGAAATCTTCGAAATAGTAGTTACAAGTTCCTCTTTTTCGATATAATGAATAATTTCATCGATGCAATCAATAACAGAGACACCTGAATTCTTAGTTAATAAATCATCGTCAATTAATGAGTACCTACCTACGTTCTTAAATCTAAATTAGTAATATTTAAATTCGGAAATAAAAATGCTAATGATTTATCATCTTCTATATCGCGTGCATTTATATTACTACGGCACAGATTAAGCCAAATTTTTTATCGTTATCGCTAATAATTTTTTTCAAGCCGCTAAAATCCATATTAACGCATTAACTACTGAAATGCTTTTCTATACCATTTTTAATGACCCTTCCATAGATAATCTTTTGTTTCATATTTAAATGTCCTTTATCATCTATACAGAGTGTCTCACGGTGACCGTCCATTAGAATATTTCGGAAAGTAATCATAGAAAAAAGAAACAAAGTTTAGAATAAAAACTTAAATGGAGCATTATTCTGACTGATAATTTCGACGTGCAATCGTCGGATGGCGCCACTTACCAGAAATATCCCGAGCGATGGTGCTCGCCGCGGTGCAGAGTGGGTGCAGATTCCTGTCGACTGTTGCTTTGTCATCTTGTCAGTTTTAGTAACGGCTTAGTTTTTAATTTTTTTGCTTTCGCGCATCCATAGTGGTAAGAGGCATCGAGTTTGAATCTGTGCGAGTTTTATATTAATTTGTATTTGACTAAAACTGTGAAGTGGTGAAGTGTGTTTCCTTTTGAGCAATGAATAAGTACTATGTACCTGCAGTACGCCCAACAAAGTGTTGTGTGTAAAACTGCACAAATAGGCATAACAAAGATTTCCAAAACATAATCCGGAGTTGTACGTATAACATTTGGTTTCAACTTGTAAAGCCTGCAAGTTATTAACCTTTGAGTGTAGAAGAAATTAATAAGAAATATTGTGTATGTGAAGAAAATGTTGACCCCTAATGCGTCATCAATTCCGGAGCGGTCCTAAGGTTAATGCAGTTCCTACACTTAACGTGCCCAGGTAAGTTACAGAATTAAAGTACCATTGCGAGCAAAGAAAACTGAGACACGCATTTTTGCTTCTACCTGCTGTTATAGAGAGCCTATAAAAAAAAATATCAGCTTTGATGTTTAAAATAGGTCTTTTGTCTGTTGATTAGTAGAGCATCGATTCCATGTTTTATTTTTTTTATGATAGTCTATAAGATCCAGAATAATATAGATAAAATGTTTTTGTCGGTTTTTTTTCCCTAGCAGTGGTACCACTTACTTTTTAAATAACCGAACTAAACTATATTGTGCCTATAACAATATTGCAATAGTTTTAGAGGCAGAATATAGGTACCTACTTTTAATTTATCTATATCTACCTATACTTATAATTAGGATAATTGACTTGAGGTGCCTATATATATCATACTTACCTAATTTTTTTTTGTATTCCAGGATTTACTGATTTTAATTTGGAAGGAGTCGCAGGAAAAGGAGCTTGCCTGATTGTCGATTGATGGTGGATATATCAAAGGTATGTTATTTTATATACATTTCTATGCAGAAGAAAATCAATAGTTTAATAAACTCCCTCTAACTTTTAATTAATGGAAAATTTGTAGAGTAATTATTGTAGTAACTACATACAATCTAGTGTAGGTATAGGTACGTACCTTAAAAGATTTAGATGTATACCTGCTGTTGTTTGTTCAATTTTTTAAAGAAAAACAATAGTTTTGGTGTATTTCTCTTTTCGTTATATACCTATAATAAATACCTATTGACATATTTATTATAACTTCTATAAGGGTTGAGTTTATTATATAAATAGGTGCCTATTGCAGTAAACTTTAACTGATTTATTATAAGTAATATTATATGGATGGCTCTGTAGAAGTTTCTAGTAATGTATAAATAATTAATATATTGCATGGCATTTTTCAGCAGTTCCCTCAAGGGCACAACAATATGGATGTTGCCAAACATATCAGGACAAGAAAGTAGGTCAGCCCTATCAAAAGCAAGTATTTTGGTGGGTAAGTGATTTGTTACAGTATATTTAGCATTTTATAAACATTTTTGTATACCTAAATTACTTTTTGCTTATATATACCTGTGTATACCTAGATACTAGGAAATATTAAAATTTGTGCACACAATGGAGAGAAAGGCCAACCTCCTAAATAGCCATGCATCAATTTATAGATTAAGGAAATACCAAAATATTGAATGGGTCATAAATTCATTTTAAAGAGAAACCTAATTTTATAACATAAAAAAAAGTCCCATTTGTTATACCTACCTGCCATATTCAAATTTCTTGACCATTGATAATACTTAATGACCTAAAATTTATAAAGATTTTATTACTTTATTGTAACATCATCCTATTGCTCATTTATTAGTGATTTACAAAATATCTCCGCCCCCCCCCCCAACGTGTGTTCACGAATAGGTATAGAGTTCGCAAGTGGAATAACATTTTTTTGTATGTTATAAAATTCGAGCATTTGCAGACATGGGTTTAAAGGAACTTCTTTTCTTAAAATCATGCATACATATGAACCCCCTTCAATATTAACATTTAATTATGAAACACGCTGTATATTTAAGAATAGCCCTCCGCAAAATGTATACTTTGCATACCCATCTAGGCATATTAACAATTATTATAATTATTCCAAACACAAACTAACAATGACAAACAGAGAGGGACATGATATTTATTTATTGTATAAAGTTCTTGTATCATTTGCCTCCTAGTATAAATGCGTTTAAGAAGTTAAAAAGGAAAACATTTAATTGCTGTCAACTATGAAACCTTATGATATGAATATTTTGAATTTGTTAGAAACAATACAGGTCATGTTTTATTGTTCACATTATTTCGTTTTATGTGTTAAACTTTGGTTGTAACATGCTTTTGAAATCAAGAGGGTTTATTATTATTAGACAATAAATTTAATAAAAAAATGTCAACATGTCTTATCTTTTATTCCTCCTTTTTTTTGTGGTAATGAGATTATTTGTCAATTTGTACCTATATGTGTTTAGGGCATGAAAATTCATTGTTTTTGGAATAATGTGTTTCATAAAATTGGAATCCACACTTTTAGAGATTTTTTATTATTTTTGTATGGTAAACAGTAGAGTAGCATCTCTAAAAAAGTGTGCTTAGTTTTAATCTTTATTTTTTATAAGATATTCTAAGAAAATTGAAATTTCATGCCCTGAAGACATGCAAGTGATAAATGATAATAATGAACTGTTATTTAGTGTTATGAAGAAGCTTAATTATTATTTTTATTTCTTGGGTTTTCGGTAAATTTCAAAATTAAAAACAATGTTTGTTTTTTGTGACGTTTCGCTTTATTATATTGTAAACCATTAAGCGTTTTCGGTTTATTATATTTTAAACGCTTTATGGTTTACAATATAATAAAGCAAAACGTCACAAAAAACAAACATTGTTTTTAATTTTGAAATTGACCGAAAACCCAAGAAATAAAAATATTAATTAAGCTTCTTCTAATCTTGACTAAATGGTGAGGGAAAAAAACAGATTTCTGTAATTGGTACGTTCGAATACCGTAAGATGTCGCAAGGCCTTACCATTGCATTGCATAGTGGTTCCTGTAATTCATTTTGTGGAAGAAGTTATAGAATACTATCTTCGCTTTTAGTTGTGCGTGCAATCCCCCGGCAGGTCTTGGCGCATTATCGCTAATAATTTTATTAGGCAGTTTGCGTTCTAAACTTTGTTTCTTTTTTCTATGAAAGTAATGCGATTTGAAACCTGCAGATTTGGATTTTGAAAGAGACGCTCTCTTCAGTGGAAATAACGGCGACCTTGTGTGAGTTCCGGTTATGCCGAAAGATGTCTCAAACTTGCTTATTTTAAATGGAACACCCTATACAGCATACTTTTTTTTGTGCTCCTTTCTTTATTGACAATAACTTTTAAAAATATTTTTACCCTACTCTATCCGTTTCTGAGATAAAAATTATTTTCCTCAAATTTTGACTTTTAACAGGATATCACTTAAAATTAAATATCTTTTCTAAGATAAAAGAGAGAAACACAAAACTTAGGTTGTGGCATTAGATAGTATGGAGTATGGTGCTAGATAATGTATTGTCGGAAAATAAAATTTTATTTACGCACTGATAAAATTAATTATTTGAGTTAAAAAAAATTACCGTTGACTCAAATAAATATTTGTTTCCTATTAGCCAAACAAATATGTATTTGAAAAATACCAAGGGATTATTTGCCTCAATTAGTATCATCTGATTTGATACAAATTACTTTTTATTTGGAATTAATCACTAAATACAAAATTCAAGCAAATATTTATTTCCTTAACACTAACCTAACTTAAATAAGCCGTTTCAATGATTTAAGGTAAATAGGTTAAAAGTTAAGTTAACAAAATGTTTATTTGATTGATATTTATATATATTTTATCAAGTACATATTTATTTTACTTTTGTTTTACATGTATTTGCCGTAACAACAACGTTATTTAATTAAACAATTTAAGTGATTTGATTTAAATAAACCGGTAATTTCCATCAAAGTGATTGTTTTTTTATTTAAGTACATAATTGTTTAACTTGTCTTTTATATTTATTTAGATCAAATATAAATTTATTTGGTTTAAATACCTTTTTTTAATTTTCAATAATCAGAATGTTCATTCAAAGCAGTTCTTATTTTATCCAAGTACGTGTTTATACAGACGTCACATAAAAATAAGAAATATTGAAATGTTGCTATTGAATATGGTTTAATCAATACCATAATAATCACAAACCTTATCAAATTGTTTATAGTGTTCAAATAATAAGGCAAACCAACAGAAAAAAACACACTTTTGCCGAAAATACATTATGACAAATTACGCGCACGCGCACAACTATTTTTACATAAAAATAACATAAAATTTAAAAGATAACATCTCTTATTTTATTTCTTATTTTTATGTTATGTTATGTGTTTCTATAAACATCTTATGGCAGATCTGTAGATTCAACTCTTATTTTATTTTTATGTTATGTTATCTTGCTGTATATAAACCGACCATTAGTTGTTGTTCCCCTTAAAATATACGTCAATAAAACATTATAGAGAAGTTAATAACTTTGATAAAAAATTAAATAAAGTCAAATTTGCAAATATTAGGTACAATAATTATTAATATTATATTAATTATATTATATTTTTTACGTTAGGAGGTTTGATAGGTATTGAATTAATATTATGGTGAAAATTGACAAAAATTGTCTTATTTGTAACCTAGGTAGCCATGATTTATAAATACCTGGCTACATTTTTCTAAAAAGATTTTGTGTTCGAAATTTCAAATTAGGTATTATAAGTATCTTTTCTTTGCCTCTTATCTTACTTTTTTAACTCGTTTCATGCGTAACTAAAATATTCAAATATAGTTTCCTACCTTGAGAAGTATCTAACACATGGGATATACCCCTCGATATAGGTACCCCAATCTTCTAAATAATTATTCATATTACGTGTTTATTCCCCATATCTTCGTTTTAATTTTTGATGGAACCACTAACTTCTGTGCCACTAACAAAGAAGATTTCACTCTCACTTATAAATTTCTACAAGACAAAATCGAACACCAATGACCAAAACGCGATGTCAGGCCACTTTTGTATAACCAATCAAATTACTCAAAGCCCAAAGTAGGCGACAGGAGTTCATTTAAATACTTAATTATTAGTTTGGATGACCAAATTATTTGAAAAGTTCGGCAATGAATGATTTAAATTAAAGTTAGAGGTATTTAGTTCTTAACTTGAAATGTACTTCGATTAAATAATTAGTTATTTGTAAATATTTGGTTGTTTTATATTAAGGATTTAATGTAAATACATAATTATTTAGTTTAAATGACCTAGACATTTAAATAGTTCTCTATTGGGTGATTTAACTAGCGATTAACGGGATTTAGTTCCTAAATAAAAATTAGTTCGATTAAATAATTAGTTATTTAGATTTTGTTATTTTAGTGGTTTTTTGGTAAGATATTTGTTTGAAGGGTTCTATGATTTGACACAAATCAACCAACAGTCAAATAACTTTGCAAATAAAACGAAATACTCTCATTTATTTCAGTTAAATCAAATTTAGTTGATTAAAATCACATTTATTTATTACCAATAATTATTCACCAAATAAATCAGATTATTTGATTAAGGGAGCACAGTTTTATCAGTGCAGGGAAGTGGAAAAGTAACAATTCTTTATCTTTATCAAAAAATTAACAAAACTTAATTTTTTTTAAATGCGATGCTATGCTGCTAGTTCATTGAATGGATAAGCGATAACATTTCCTATCTATCCATGTATGATATCCCTATACCCAACTAGTATAGTTTTGAATTTATTTACGATTTTTCGCAAAATTTCCAATTTTATTGATTTTTGGCAAGAAGGCCACGATAAACATAGTAAGTAATTATAAAACTAGTCTCAAAATGGTATATTACGTAATAAGTCTTGTAAATAACATATTACGCACGAAGCCGCACATCGGTCTTTTTTAAGCCCGCCGCTTCGATATCCGTGCGATTTAGATTACCGTGCGTAATGTCGAATTTAAATAGACGGGGGTAGTTCAGGTAGTAAGCTTCTTACTATTTACAGTAGTGGTCATGGGTCAACAATTTAATCTAAATGTATATTATTATATACAGTGACTCACAGCTTAAATGATGCAGTTGCTATTAAAACTTATTATGTGCTGCCAACTTGAAAAAATATATTTGTAGCAGACTTTAAGTATCTTAAATATATATTTGTGACCTTCTTTAAATATTATTACTTTATTTTGACAAAAAGTTTTACACATAAGATAATTAGGGGCTAAAATATAAAATATGGATAAATATTATGTCACAGCTTAAATGATGCATATACAATAGAACAGTTTAAAAGTTATCAATTTAAAATTTACGAAGTAGGCGTTGCATTGGTTTATTATTGCAGTTGTTTTCTGTCCACACTCGCTCTTCCTTGAGCGTTTTTTTGACAGTGATAGTAAATTATCTAGCAATGGGCCGTAGAACTACAATTGAAGAAAGAAATTTAATCATTACTCACTTCAGAAATGGGTATAGCCAAAGAAATATAGCCAAAATGGTGAATAAATGTCCATCAACTGTGCAGCATATAGTTGAACGCTATAGTAACGAAAATAGAGTCGAGAATAAATCGAGAGTGGCTCCAAATAAGATTTTTAACGACCGAGAAGAAAGATGGATTGTTAGAGAAATCGTCAATAATCCAAAAAAAAGTGCTCCAAAACTACGAGATGAGGTGGTAAGACAATTTGGGAAAAGGTGTAACCCAGAAACCATTCGACGCGTATTAAGAAAAAATAATTTGAATGGCCGAACTGCAAGAAATAAACCGTTTATTAGCCAAACAAATAGGCGCAAAAGGTTACAGTTTGCTCGGGAGCATGTTAACAAGGATTTGGACTTCTGGAATTCAGTAATTTTTGCTGATGAGACCAAAATAAATCTGTTTGGATCCGATGGAAAGATTTCAGTGTGGAGGAAGCCAAATGAAGAACTGAAATTAAAAAATATGAAAGCTACGCTAAAGCACGGCGGAGGTGGAGTGATGTTGTGGGGCTGTATGTCGTCTGTTGGAGTCGGCAACATACATTTTATTGAAGGAAATATGAACCAATACATGTATTTGGATATATTAAGACAACATCTAGCAGCGAGTGCTGAAAAATTGGGTATTAATGAGAGTTACCGCTTTTATCAAGACAACGACCCAAAACACACGGCATATCGGGTCCGTAGTTGGTTGCTTTATAACTGCCCACAAGTCATTAAAACACCACCCCAGTCACCAGATCTGAATGTTATTGAAAATTTATGGTTAATACTTAAAAAAAAAGTTAACAGTGTCCCAATGTCCAACAAAAATGAATTAAAAGTCAAAATTACGGAAGAATGGAACACAATTTCCCCAGAATATACTAGAAAGTTGGTCGAATCAATGCCTAGACGCTTACAACATGTAATTGAAAATGATGGAGGACCAACGAAATACTAGCAGTTTATTTTTAATTATTAGAGTTTTGTTTTCTTATTTATTTTGTTAATTTCATAATGTGCATCATTTAAGCTGTGACATAATATTTATCCATATTTTATATTTTAGCCCCTAATTATCTTATGTGTAAAACTTTTTGTCAAAATAAAGTAATAATATTTAAAGAAGGTCACAAATATATATTTAAGATACTTAAAGTCTGCTACAAATATATTTTTTCAAGTTGGCAGCACATAATAAGTTTTAATAGCAACTGCATCATTTAAGCTGTGAGTCACATATGGCCCCCATTGACTCTTAAACACTTTTAATTCTTAGACATAATTGCTTCTGTAGCTATTTCGGTTGGATCAGTTGGTTGAAGGCTCTTCTTATTCGGACTACTATAGTTCTTCCATTGTATCAACGGGACTCGAGTAAACTCTTTGCTTAAAAGCCGTATTACAGTCAGCAACGAATTGCAGCAATACTTTGACCTTGCCACTCTATTGCTGCAATTCAATTGCAGGACTGTAATACATCGTGCAAGTCGTGGTGCAAGTCCATGTTTTTAAAATTGCAATATGAGTACCAACCTCTAGAACTTTATGCGAAACGGCAAACTCAACAGGCGCGTCCTTTCTAGGGACTTTTGGCTCTGTCGTTAACCAAGAAAGTCACTTGAAAACCACCAGAATTGAATACGCACTTGCAACAAAAATCTATCCCGACCGACCTTTTGGCAATAGCAATAGAATTGCCAAATCCGATCAGCTGTTATCAACTGCGCATGCTTATAAGCAAGAGAATTGCGACTTGCCGATAGACTTGCCGGCTGTAATACGGCTTTTAGTGTTCCCCAAAGATAGAAATCTAATGGTTTTAGGTGTAGACTCCTTGTGGTGGCCAATTCACAGTCCTAGGCGCCTAACTAATCTGTCTTCAAACATCTCATACAATTTCTGGCGCCATCCAGTTGATACCAACAATCTATCCAAGGGCACATTATCAATAAAGTCTGCCACAACTGTTTGCAAAATGGCCATTCAACACTCCCTCATGAATATGATAGCGTACTTGATCATGCATAGTTAAAGTAAATACATTTACACTGAGTTTATTTTGAAAATTTCTTTCTCGAATGACATGAGGATGTTCAGTGCCACAGAAATGAGAATTATGTCTATTAAAAATACCTTCTCTTGTGAATTTAGATTCGTCTGTCCATATAATTTTACGTAAAAATGCTGGATCTTCTTGTGTTCTTACTAAAATCATTTTACATAACTCTTCACGTTGTGGTGCGTCCTCGGGTTGAAGAGAACGAAGAAAGTTGAACTTATAGGGATGCATGCCATGTTCTGCTAAAATTCTTTGAACAGATAGTCACGAAACTCCTAAATCATATTTTGCCTCACGAGTAGAGACTTCGGGATAAACATGAAAATAGGCCAATACATTGATAATGTTATCTTCATTTGACGTTATTGACCTGGGTAAAATTCTTTCTGCATTAATCGTTCCATAATTAAGATTATTTTTTATAATGTTTCTAAATTTGCAGAATTCAAATCGCATTACTTTCCGAAATATTCTAATGAACGGTAGTAGTGTTCTTTGAACACTACTAACGGTCACTGTGTTTTGACACCCTGTATACCTCTTCAGTCTAGCTATTGTCTTTTTAAGCGGTTTTACCATAGACATAATATAGGTACAAATGTAATGTAAACTTTTTTCAAAAGGGAAAATAAAAGTATTATTTATTTATTTCAATTATCTATCTTTTTCAAGCTAAAATAACGTTTCAACCACCTGGTCATATCGTTTGATTGGCTTGCTAATTTGTTGCTGCTAAATATAGATAGATACATTATTATGCCTGAGTAATAAATTTGGTTTTAATGCAGTACCTACCTATCATATCAGCTTAGTAAAAGACTAAATAAAATCATAAATTAAGCATGAATTATGACTTTTGAGCGGTTCATGCACGGGCATAAGCTCGAGTGTTGCGACATGTAGGTATTAGAAATTAATTCCTTATTAGAATTTATCTAAATTTTATGAATTAGTAAGCCTTTAAACGATATGTGTGGTCTTGGGTGCTATTAATTATTTGTTAGTAAATATTTTTATGGACTAATGAAAATCATATATTCGAATAAGAACTATTATCGTACAACCAGTGCCATCTTACAAGATCCATTAAAATTGTTTAAATAAAATATCATTGCATTTCTTCGACCGGGCGGGATATTGCAGCATTCTTGCTACTTATTGGAGAAAGGAAGTCAGAATCATTTGAGTTTGTAGGTTGCGCAGGAGATGGCGCTACTAGGGCTTTTAATATTATTTCAATAGAAATATATTTATTTAGTGTAAACTGGCCAAAACTTGAAGTGGCACCTAAAATGTGTATTCCATGGAAAACTAGTTCTCGTTACGACAGCAGAAGCAGACCTTCCTACGCTAAGTTCCTTTTATTGGTTTATTTACAGAGTGGTAGGTACCTATATGAATTTTACATTTCCAACTTGTTTACGAAATTATTGTAAAAAATGCAATTTTCAGAAAAAAAAATTAAAGCTAAAGACATTTTGAAAAATTGAAAACTTTATGATGAAGTATTCAAAAGCGACATTCTTCAAGTGCGGAAAAAGAAAGTAAAAGCGGTTTGTAAACGTTTGGTAAAAAGTCCGTTGCATATAGGGAGCTTTCATAGTCTAAATACGTGGTCCCATTTTGACCTAATGTAGCCTAAATTGATATATTTCCTTGATTCCAGAAGACAGAACTATATCGCTCAAAGTATATTTAGTTGTTATACAGGGGTTTTTATAATTACATGGTAATGCGTGCAGATCGTAAACCCTAAATAGTTTTAAGAAATCAAGCTTATATTAATACGTAATAACTAGTCATAAAAAAAGGTTCGGGCTACTTCAACCAGAGGGGAGCGCGCTATATGTCTTTTTATATTTTTTTCGAAAAAAGTAATATGGCACAGCTAACTAACTAACTAACTAACCTGAACTAAATATAAATTTTATTATTACGTCTTATTACTCAGTAAAAATAGTCAATTTTTCGTGTTAGGTTTTCGATTAAACAAATACGTTATGCAAACCGCTATGTACAGGGACATTTTTTTAAGTGTCTCACCCGATTGGCGATTTTCCTGCTGACTATCATAAAAACAAATTACATATTTCTGAATGATTTTCGATAAGGAAGCCGAATTTAATGTCAAAAAATACATAGATTTACAAATTTGACATATGAGACGCCATTTTGAATTTTCTTAAATAGCAACCCCCATAAATAACCACACGATTGGATTGCATTTGGCGATCCGATTCTAAAACTATATAGTTGTTGATACTTATTTTCAGCCGTTTCGGAAATACAGGGGTTCCTAATTTGCCTCCATCGATTTTGTCTTTTAAGTGTCTCACCTCTTTAATAAATAGACCTTCTAAGCTGAATACCCTAATTTTTTTCATAATGACATAATTTCCCGTGAGCAAGCGATCTACGCTATAGTCAAATTAGACAGATGTCAAAAAGTGACAGATACGACGCCATTTTGAATTTTTTTAAATGGCAACCCTCATAAATAACCACACGGTTGAATTGCATTTAGCGATCCGATTCTAAAACTATATAGCTGTTGATATTTATTTTCAGCCGTTTCGGAAATACGGGGGTTCCTAATTTGCCTCCATCGATTTTGTCTTTTAAGTGTCTCACCCCTTTAATAAATAGACCTTCTAAGCTGAACACCCTAATTTTCTTCACAGTGACATAATTTCCCGTGAGCAAGCGATCTACGCTATAGTCAAATCAGACAGATGTCAAAAAGAGACAGATACGACGCCATTTTGAATTTTTTTAAATGGCAACCCTCATAAATAACTAGACGATTGAATTGCATTTGGCCATCCGATACTGAAACTATATAGTTGTTGATATTTATTTTCAGCCGTTTCGGAAATACGGGGGTTCCTAATTTGCCTCCATCGATTTTGTCTTTTAAGTGTCTCACCCCTTTAATAAATAGACTTTCTAAGCTGAAAACGCCAATCTTTTTGCTGGTAAGTTGTATCTTAATGAAAATGTTATCCCACGTATAATTTAATTTAAACAACAAGAAACAGTACATGTTTTTCTAAAAAAATTTATTAAATTTTTATTATCAAGCTCTAACAAGTAAAGTGAATTATTATTGATTATTATAGTGAGTGGCTTTAAACAAAAGGTTTTATTTTTACCCCTTCCAACAAACTACCGCCACTTAAAATGGCAAAATGTTTTAGTATTTTCTTTAACATATTTTATGCACTTTAGTTTATTATATATTATATAACTATTGGGAAAAGTAAAAAAAGTCATTTGGGTGCAACTAGAATGATTAAGATATCCTATTGCATGTCTAGTCGTAGCTAATAAAAAGTAAGGATTATTAATTTAACAAATAGAAATTAAAATTTGTTGTTATTTGTTTTGTGCAATTGTCTTTTAGAAATTAGCGAATTGTAAACAATAAAATTAACTTAAATAAAATTACAAAAACTTTGGGTTTAAAAAATTTGCTGATAGAATATCCTACCTTTCTCTATGGTTGTTGGTCAAGGTATAAGTTTACATACAAATTTAAGTATTCTCCCTTGCATTATCTAATTACTTTTAACCGGCGTTTCTCAACTTTTATTATTTGCTACCAACTTTTTAATCACAATTCTCATCGTAGTTGAGTAACTAATTATTGAAATTTCACAATCAATGAAATTCGTTGTAACATGTAAATAAAACGTATTAATTATTGTCATCTAAAAGTAAAATGATATAAGTAAATAACTAAGGCATCAGGCATGCTATATTGAATTTTAGCAATTTTCGATATTTATGATGCCCAGTAACTCTTTATAATTTCACTGCCTTCCCGTTTTCCTCTTCGCCATATCGGTAACGTCATGTTCAAACTAATAAAAAATTAAACGTCTAGTAACATTTGACATTATCATTAAGAATTTTACAAAGAATTTTTTCTAAATAACTTTTAATTTGGTTATTAATTCGACAATACTTAAATTCGTGGTAGTCAATAAGAGAACCTTCAAAAAAGTCGAATGTAATTTTGTGGTAAAAAATTGGGAAGCCAATATTTGAGGGTAGCAAAATTTACATGTGATTTCCAGTGGCCAGTTTGGCGGTGCATCATCCGGTATGTGCCCTCTGGCTGTTTTTATTACTATTTAATTTGAAAATTAGCCTCAATTGAAAATACTGATAGACTGGCAACCAACTATAGTATGAAGTTGGCCTTTTTTGTATATATAGTTTTCCATCTGCCTATAGTAGTGCTGATAATATCTCCAGATGGATAGAAATGGAGATTGAGAATTTTGTTATTCAAATCCAGAAATTTTAAACTTGTTTCTAATTCAGTATTGAAGCTAATTATTAATATTAAATACATTATCCATTACTGATACAATCTTATATATAAGTGTAATATATCAGTGTGAACGTGTATTTTATTTTTTATTTTGCAGAATGCATTTTTTTAATGCGCATTTGTTTCAGTAACTTTATTAATTTTTTATAATGTTTTTTTTTCGATATGCTAACAGGTATCACGTCTTTCTAGGGGGGTTCGCCCCACAGGTTAAAAAACGCTGCTTTTTGGTTGAACAAAACATTTATAGTACTTGCCTAAAAACTGCTGGAACCTATATTTACGTTAAATTTAATAAACACACTTATTAACGATAACGAAAATTGCGCAATAACATATAAAAATAACTCTGCCACTGTTGCTGTATATGTATAAACCATTCATAAAACATTAGGGTTTATATTTAAAGTTCTAGCTATCAGGTGCAATTAAAAAAAAAAAACTAACCCAATCCGTTAGCAAAGGATTTGGGCATATTAAAATTATATTCATCTTTAACTAGGTTTATGTTTTAATTTGTAATCAGAAAATGTTTCAAATAATTAAAAATAGCATCGTATCTGTTAAGCCTAGGAGGTCTATTTATTAAAGGGGTGAGACACTTAAGAGACAAAATCGATGGAGGCAAATTAGGAACGCCCGTATTTCCGAAACGGCTGAAAATAAGTGTCAACAACTATATAGTTTTAGAATCGGATCGCCAAATGCAATTCAATCGTGTGGTTATTTATGGGGGTTGCCATTTAAAAAAATTCAAAATGGCGTCGTATCTGTCACTTTTTGACATCTGTCTGATTTGACTATAGCGTAGATCGCTTGCTCACGGGAAGTTATGTCACTATGAAAAAAATTAGGATATTCAGCTTAGAAGGTCTATTTATTAAAGGGGTGAGACACTTAAAGGACAAAATCGATGGAGGCAAATTAGGAACCCCCGTATTTCCGAAACGGCTGAAAATAAATATCAACAACTATATAGTTTTAGAATCGGATCGCCAAATGCAATTCAATCGTCTAGTTATTCATGAGGGTTGCCATTTAAAAAAATTCAAAATGGCGTCGTATCTGTCACTTTTTGACATCTGTCGGATTTGACTATAGCGTAGATCGCTTGCTCACGGGAAATTATGTCACTGTGAAAAAACTTAGGGTGTTCAGCTTAGAAGGTCTATTTATTAAAGGGATGAGACACTTAAAAGACAAAATCGATGGAGGCAAATTAGGAACGCCCGTATTTCCGAAACGGCTGAAAATAAGTATCAACAACTATATACTTTTAGAATGGAATCGCCAAATGCAATTAAATCGTCTAGTTATTTATGAGGGTTGCCATTTAAAAAAATTCAAAATGGCGTCGTATCTGTCACTTTTTGACATCTGTCGGATTTGACTATAGCGTAGATCGCTTGCTAACGGGAAATTATGTCACTGTGAAAAAAATTAGGTTATTCAGCTTAGAAGGTCTATTTATTAAAGGGGTGAGACACTTAAAGGCCAAAATCGATGGAGGCAAATTAGGAACCCCCGTATTTCCGAAACGGCTGAAAATAAATATCAACTACTATATAGGTTTAGAATCGGATCGCCAAATGCAATTCAATCGTGTGGTTATTTATGGGGGTTGCCATTTAAGAAAATTCAAAATGGCGTCGTATCTGTCACTTTTTGACATCTGTCGGATTTGACTATAGCGTAGATCGCTTGCTCACGCGAAATTATGTCACTGTGAAAAAAATGAAGGTGTTCAGCTTAGAAGGTCTATTTATTAAAGGGGTGAGACCCTTAAAAGACAAAATCGATGGAGGCAAATTAGGAACCCCCGTATTTCCGAAACGGCTGAAAATAAGTATTAACAACTATATACTTTTAGAATGGAATCGCCAAATGCAATTAAATCGTCTAGTTATTTATGAGGGTTGCCATTTAAAAAAATTCAAAATGGCGTCGTATCTGTCACTTTTTGACATCTGTCGGATTTGACTATAGCGTAGATCGCTTGCTAACGGAAAATTATGTCACTGTGGAAAAAATTAGGGTATTCAGCTTAGAAGGTCTATTTATTAAAGGGGTGAGACACTTAAAGGCCAAAATCGATGGAGGCAAATTAGGAACCCCCGTATTTCCGAAACGGCTGAAAATAAATATCAACAACTATATACTTTTAGAATCGGATCGCCAAATGCAATTGAATCGTCTAGTAATTTATGAGGGTTGCCATTTAAAAAAATTCAAAATGGCGTCGTATCTGTCACTTTTTGACATCTGTCGGATTTGACTATAGTGTAGGTCGCTTGCTCACGGGAAGTTATGTCCCAATGAAAAAAATTAGTGTGTTCAGCTTAAAAGGTCTATTTATTAAAGGGGTGAGACACTTAAAAGACAAAATCGATGGAGGCAAATTAGGAACCCCCGTATTTCCGAAACGGCTGAAAATAAGTGTCAACAACTATATAGTTTTAGAATCGGATCGCCAAATGCAATCCAATCGTGTGGTTATTTATGGGGGTTGCCATTTAAGAAAATTCAAAATGGCGTCTCATCTGTCAAATTTGCAAATCTATGTATTTTTTGACATTAAATTCAGCTTCCTTATCGAAAATCATTCAGAAATATGTAATTTGTTTTTTATGATAGTCAGCAGGAAAATCGCCAATCGGGTGGGTCACTTAAAAAAATGTCCCTGTACCTCTTAGTATTTTATTAAATTGTATTTATTTCCTAAACGAAATCGAAATGAAAAAAATCAAAAGGTAGGTTGCATTGGACAGTGAACAGGACTGAGCTATCAAAAAGGAAAAAGCCAGTAGCGCACATATTTTTTTTATTTTGCTTACAAGTTGTAACACCATATCAATCGAAATTAAAGTGGATGCGGATCTAGAGGGTGTTTATTAAACATACGGCAAAAATTATTATTAATTAAATTAATATGTTATTCCCTGGACTATTCTGAGAATAGAAAATATTTTGTTCTTTTTTTTTCCGAGGGTCCGTCCAAATGCCGGATGCACTTCGGACAGGTCTGGCCCATTGTGCTCACCCTTGTTTGTATCTACTCCCACTCATTGATTCCAGTTCCTTGCACTAGTTGTGTACTGTGTACGTCAACTGGGGAAAGTGTGGAATTTCCTTTGGTTCTAGTCTTGGTTGCCCCCGTATTTGTTGCCTTTTCCGATCTACTGACTCGCAGCGGCAAATAATATGCTGCACCGTTTCAATTTCTCGCCAGCATAATCTGTAGCTTAGGTCTCTGTTGTACAGTTGCATACGGTGCAAGCGCTTCTTGACGTCCATGTGTCCTGTCAGAATTCCTGTGGTAATTCTCAGCTGATTTCTGCTCATCAGTAGTAGCTGTTTTGTTAGGTTCAGGTCTGGGCCCCCAATAAAAGATTTGCTATGGTTTTATCTCTGTCTATTGTTCCAGTAGATTTTGGGTTGATTCCTTGTCCATCGTTTTATGACATCTCGTACTGTGCACCTTGGGACTCCGAGTGCCGGTTTTGGGCCAATGAATGTTTTCTCCGACCCTTTCGTCGGGCTTTTCGTTACCTGTAATACCTTCATGTCCTGGTACCTATTGTAGTGTTACTTAGTAAGCTTTTGCCAGGGCCACTAATTCCTCTTGGCATTCCCATACCAGTCTTGATGTCACCTTATTGCATGTTAGCGCTCTAAGGGCTGCTTGGCTGTCGGAGTATATGCATGTAGATCGACTTATTAAGATAATAATATAATCCTATTGTTCTCATACGCACACTGCAGAATGGCGTAGATTTCCGCTTGAAACACCGTGGGAGACTTACCCAGGGAGAAATAAGCATCACTCATCGGTCTTACCGCGTGTATCCATGCTCCGATACCGTCTCTGATTTTTGAACCGTCTATGTACCAGATTTTTGCCTTAGGAATAAATATGGTGTTTTAGTGTTCTACGCATCCCGGTCATTAATTACGGTCTACTCAGGTCTCCTTATGATATCGCATAGAAGTACGTGTCTAGTTCTGTGCCACCCAGAAAGTGACGTAGAATTCTGTAGTCTGTATAGTCCCAGTCTTGCCTCTCCTTTAATCACCAAATGAAGTGGTGAAGAAGAAAGGTCCAAGATGTTTTTCATTGTGGATGTAGGGGTCGATTTTATGGCCCCTGTGATGCTCGAACAGGCCAGTCTTTGTAGGCTTCCTAGCTTTAATATTGTGGTTTTCTACTGTGTCTTTGGCCACCAGACTAGTGCTGCATACGTAATTGAAGGTCTCACTACCCTGGTTTATAGCCAATGCACCAGCTTAGGTGAGACTCCCCATGGTTTTCCATACATTTGTCTAGTAACTGCCAAGGTTACTTCCGCCTTCCGGATTGTTTTTTCTACGTGTTTATTCCAGGTCAGCTTGTGGTATGAAGTTACTCCCAGGTATTTGACCTCTTCCGACAGTAGAATGTTTACTCTCTGCAGGGTTAGGAGTCCTAATCCCTCCCTCTTCCTGCGTTTTGTAAAGGGGGGACAGTCTTTTGGGGGCTGATGTTAAGTCCTTCCTACCCTACCCATCTTCCCACGATATTGAGAGCCCTTTGCATTCTCCCTCTTACTGTCGTCTTGTATTTGCCTTGGGTCGTTATAGCCAGGTCGTCCGCATAACCCACGATATGATATCCTTCTCTGCTAAGTGAGCGTAGCAGCCCTCCATGGAAGGGTTCTAGAATAGAGAAGAAAGTACCCCCCCCCCCCCGCGCTGTCACCCGAGCTGCCAAAGTTTCACCAAACAGATCCGTATATAACGAGTGATTTTTAATTATTTTGCTCAAGGGAGGCCATGCATTTTAAAAGCATCATGGCCGTACTGCGTAGATAAGATGACATGATTGTTTTATGACATTTACGTCTTATTTGAATTTGTGTATTTGTAAAGTTTAAAAATTGGAGAAATTTTGTAATTTTTGCAGTTATTTGAAGGTAGGTTACTATTGCTTTAACTAATATTTCTCCGGGGAGTCGTCTTTTGACTATTATAAAGTGCTATTTGTAGGATATGATTTAATTTTTTATTTTTTTTTTTATTTTTCAGCGTATCAAGTTTTGGTGAAGCTTTGTTGCCGGATTGAAAGTTCTACAGTAAAAATGTTTAGTGAAGCACAAAACATTTTTATTGTTGAAATTTTTTTTAGAAATGGAAACAAAATAGGCGGCGTGTGGAATTACTCTATGCATGACTGCTTTGATGAATTTCGAACCGAGTTTCCTGATGTTGCGGTGACCTTTCATAATTTTCGTACTGGGTCACAATACCTAATTGATAAATTTCGTCAGACTGGTTCTGTTCAACATAAAAAAGGGGCTGGAAGACCAACGAAACGATCGAATGAGGTTATTGAAGAAGCGCGACAAATTATGGAAAATAATCCTTCAACTTCTATTAGGCATTTATCTTAACAAATTCAGCAAACGGATTTATGCTACAGCACATGTCAAACACTTCTGAAAAAGGATCTGCATCTATACCCTTATCGTGTTACGGCTATTCATGAACTCCTTCCCAATGACGTTCCCCAAAGACTTAATTTTTGTGAATGGTTTTTAAACAATTTTCAAGAAGAAAATAGTGGTGCTTTTGAAAAAACATTTTTTACCGATGAGGCTTATTTTTATTTATCAGGCTATGTTAATTCACAAAATATGCGAATGTGGAATACGCAAAATCCGCATGTTTTTGTAGAAAGACCTCTTCATCCTCAAAAAGTTGGTGTGTGGGCAGCAATTAGTTCTAGAAGAATAGTAGGCCCAATTTACTTTGATGGCACAATTACAGCTGAGAGATATCGGATCGAAATTCTGACAACATTTATTAATGAGCTTCACGATGATGAATTGCGGGAAGGTTACTTCCAACAAGATGGCGCTACACCTCATGTAACCAGAGAAAATTTAAATTTTTTAAGTGAATTTTTTGAAAACAGAGTTATAAGCCGAAATACGCAACAAATATGGCCACCTCGTTCCTGCGATTTAACACCCTGCGATTTCTTCTTGTGGCCTTTTATAAAAAACTCTATTTATCGAACACCAATTGAGGATATAAATGATCTTAAACGAAGGATTTCAGAAAAAATTGCCGAAATTAATAATTCTCCAAACGTATTGGTTAATGTGTCTCTGAGGGTAAGAAGAAACATCAGAAGGTGTCTAGAAGTAGGAGGCGGCCATATAAAGTAGGCTTTCAAAGTAAGATAGCTCAGGATTTTATATTACATACCGTCAAAAAACATTATTTTAGGTTTTCAACGTGACAACGCTGCTTTCTTGCAAATTCGCCCTATGATTTAATCTACGCGCTACTGCTACACTATGTATACTGGGTCACAGCCGCCCTTGAGCAAAATAATTAATAATCACTCGTTACAATTCTGCCCTGAAGCATGCCTTCTATCCACCTGCAACAAGTGTTCTTCAGTCCGATGGTCCTGGTTGCCCTAGAGATTGATGCAAAGGATGTATTATCGAATGCTCCTTCTATGTCCAGAAAAGTTCGCAGTAAGACTTCACTGTTTTTTAGAGCCCTCTCCACTCTGCTGACCGCTTGGTGAAGGGCAGATTCTGTTGATTTTCCTGTTCTATAGGCATGCTGGTCTTGATGAAATGGTCTGTGTTCCAAGACGTCATCCCTTATATACCGATCAACCAGTTCCTTAAGTGTTGAAATGACTACCTCCGGCTAGGATGCAATTTAATTAAAAAAAAAATATGGCCTCCAGCAAATGCTGATATTTTTGAACTCTGAGATACTAGGGCACTAAATTTTGATTCTTACAAAGGCAATACCCGCGGAGGCTTTTTACGGTATGGGCTAATCTTAATTGCAATATACCGGGTGACAATGAAATATTTAAACAGAACCCTACTTCATTACAGTTCAATATAGGAATTTTAAATTTTATTACTTAGTAAGGTTTAGGGGGATCCAAGTTTTCGATGAAGAATATTTAACATATCAGTTGCGGTTAGATTTTCTATGGAAGCTCTAGATTCCCTTTACAATGACATAACATAAGTTGTTATTTGTTTTTAAATTGGCAACGTAGGTAGCATCAGGTTATTTTTTCACCTTTAAATAAAATTGAGGTAAATGCTTATTTATAGTCTCATAAGATAGTTTTAATTTTTATTTAAGATGCATGTCTTCTGGGGTTATTATTAACCTCGGCAAAAAAAACAGTTGATAGCTAAAGCAGAGGGGGTCATTAACATACTGAAAATTTTAAACTCATTCTTCTTATTTCAATTTTTTTTCATCATTTTCATTCTGTAGGACTTTGCTAGTATATATTTCGTGATACTTTCTGTTCGATCCTCTTCTAGGAAGCTTTGGAAACAATTTTTCCATCGTGGCTTAAATTGGGGCAGTGTGAAAAATACAATAGTGGCCTCCTTTGCTTCCGAGGTTAATAAAATTAGTATCCTACCCCCCATACTATTTATAAAAAATATTTAATCGCATTGACGAGGCGGCAAAGCACCATAAGTAATGGTCCTATAGAAAAAATAGAAATTCAATTACTTTTTATGTACTTGAATTATGTGGGAGTAATACAATAACTTTTTATGTAATGGAATTATTTGGGAGTAATTCAATTACTTTTTATGCAATCGGAGTTATTTAAGTATTAATAATTCCCGTGGTACATAAATAATTTTATTTCAGACCGAATTTAATGACATTTATTTATTTTAAAAACGGAATAAATGTTTAAATTTTAGTAAAGTCTGTTAAGTAAAGTTAAAGTAAGACAATCATTAATTTCTTGTGAAAGTGAAGCTCTGTATTAAAAAGAAAATAAAATATATACAGGGTGTCCCGAAATTAAGGGGCAATACTTTACCAACATATTCTCCGGCTAAAAATAATAGAATTTTTTCATATGGACATAAGTGCAGAAATGCTTGTTAAGGGAGCTACTCCCCTCATTTCTCAATTATTATGAAATTTCAAAGTATTTTGCGTAAAAAAGGTACCCTTAGTTCACCTTGATAGGACTTACAGTTTTTGAGTAAAATCGTTTTAAAGAAAATGACGTCCATAAAGATGTTAATTAGTAAAATTGTTCTTAAAGCTTTTATATAAAAAATGTACTTACTAAAAACTACCAAATTAATGCAAGTAAATGCTTTTAAAATATACGCAGTCAGCTCTTGCGTCTCTTACGAAACCAAATAATTTGAAAACGAAATAAACATTACAACTTATTTAGAGAGTAATAATGCGACATAAAATAGGGTTGTTTAACAAAAATTTTTTGAAGAATGAAATTTAAATTTAACCAAGAACTACTCCTTAACACGTTGAGTACCACCAATACTTTAACCAGTTCTGTACTGCTGTACCGCAGTTGATAACTTGGAAATGTATTGACAAACGACTAATGTAGGTACCACGTGGCCAATATAGTGGCCAATGGTGAGCGGGGCATTTCCTCAATCTTTTCTATGTACCACAGAACTAAATAAAACCTTCCATTTTGTACCGCGGCAATTCAGTCCTCGTTTAAAATACTCAAAAATGCCGGCCACTATAGTGGCCGCGGTACATTTTTACGAAATTTTCTGGCCATTATAGTGGCCAGTCGTATTCAACGTGTTAAGAAGGTGTTCAAATAGACCCTCATTTTCTCTGATACAAAGTCCAGCTCTACGGCGAATGTTGTGAGATGCCCGAAGAATCTGTTGCATAAACTATGTTGCACATATGACCCCAAAAATAATAATCGAGTGGATTTCAGTCCGGCGATCTCGCTGGCCAGGATACTGGTCCACCTCTGCCTATCCACCTTTCAGGATAATTCTCAACTAACCAGTTACGAACAGGCCGTCCAAAATGGGCAGGGGCACCGTCGTGTTGGAAATACATCCCCATCCTGGACCTTAAGAGTACTTCGTCCAACAGTCCTGCTAACTGATTTTAAAGAAAGGTTAAAAACCTCTCACTGGTTAAATTATTGGGCATTTCAATTGGACCAATTAACTGATTACGGAGAATCTATATTGACAATTAGTTCTGCGGACTGCTCTTGGATTTTCATCGTGTCAGAAGTGAGTATTACGAGTATTAAACACTTTAGTTCTACTAAATGTTGCCTCATTAGACCACAAAATTTTGATTAGCAAATTTTGATGTCCTAAAGTCTACCGACATAACTCGATTCTGGGTAGAAATCTCTAGGTAATAACTCTTGAACCCTCTGGTAATTATATGGGGGAAGACCTTGCATCTAAGTTATTCTTCCTATCTGAAATAAATATTCGTTATAATAATTATGGATAGCAATATGGTAAAGTAAAATGCATTACAGTTGACTTAGAAATGTTGACTTCTGTAGCCAATGATCTGAGCGCAACTTAAGGATTATCTACTATTTGTTGAAGTGCATTTTCCAAATCATAGTCCCTCCTAGGTCGTCCTTGCCCACGAAGGCGTTCAAACGAACCATTCTCCCTCAAATTTCTATGAACCCTCTCAAATATTTTGCGTCCAGGAAGTCTCCGTTGCGGCAAACGTCTGCCATATTCCATTACAATATCCGTATACAAAATGGATATCGGTAAGCTCGTGGGTTGAAAAATTTTGCATTTTCTTATTTATTATGTCCAATTTTACAACAGTAATAACAGCAGGCAATATCTGACACAGAAATGTCAAAGGAAACAAATATCAATTTTAATCCATGGCCTTTTATTCACAAATTTCACTTTCATCATTATTCTTATTAATTATTTCCTTTATGAACGCGATTTTTTTAAAACGATTTTACTTAAAAACTTTAAGTCCTATCAAGGTGAACTACGGGTACCTTTTTTACGCAGAATACTTTAAAGTTACATAATTATTAAGAAAATAATAAAGAAAACGACTGGTTGAAAATATGGGATTATTTAAACCCTTAACCACCCCGGTATGACTTCAGAAACTGATTTATCGTTAAAAGTTTATAACCATAGCTTATTTCAAAATTTAAATATGAACGGGTTCGAAAATATTAAAAGAAGACGATTTCAGGATTCCCATCCGAGGGGGAATAGCTCCCTTAACAAGCATTTCTGCACTTATGTCCATATGAAAAAATTCTATTACTTTTAGCTGGAGAATATGGTGGTAATGTATTGCCCCTTAATTTTGGTACACCCTGTATATATATGACGTCGTGGCTCGCACGGACAAATAATAAGCTGGAGAATGCCAACAAAATTGTATCCCTTGCATATTTTTAACAAATAATAAAGTATTTTTAATATTCTCGGTAGATTTGGAAGTAATTGCGTTTATCCGTTGCAGTCAGAAATGTGTAGTCCGAATTATTTATTGACTAAATGACCAATGCTTAAATCAATGGATTATACAGGGGAAATGAGATACCACCAAGTCCAACTAATTAGAGACCTTCTTGAAACGAGAGAGTAAGGGCTATAAACCGAAAAATTTAGCTGTATTATGCCCCAACGATGCCGTTAGATTTTTAAAGGACGCCCCCAATGAAATTCATGTATTGCATATAGTAAATTTTTCTTATTGTTTTTCTCTTTGTGTGTATTTATCTTTCTTTATTTTTGTCACAGGTTGTTTTAATTACGTATTACTTTGGAGGATGTAGAAGCCGCGAACTTCTAAATATAAAGATAGCGGATATAGAGGAGCAGGATTCCGTAATGGTAGTGAACATACCGGAAACTAAAACCGAAAAAATTTACAATTGTTGATGAAAAAGAGTCCTTTGTTCCTTTATTAAGACGTTATAATGTCCTTGCATCCTACTGGTTATGAAAGATTTTTTTAGTCGTTCGCCAAATAGATGTACCCACATGTCAGCCAATTGGAAAAAACAGGGTTGGTAAAATCCACAGCAAAATTGCAATCTATTTAGAATTACCAGACTCGTCTTCCTATATGGATGGGACACTGTCTTCGTCGCACTTCCGCTACCACCATAACCGATGCAGGAGCATCTAGGACTAACTTAAAGAGGCACGGAGGTTGGAGAAGTTCTACGGTGGCGGAGGGATGTTTGGAGGAGAGCATTGAATTAAATAATAAAACGGCGCGAATGTTATCTATCTTACCATCAGAAGAGGCAGGCGCCTCAAATGTAGTAGTATTGAATGACTAGTTACATAGGATACATTTTGATTTTTATTTCATAAATGTTTTTTAAAAGCTTATTGTGTTTTATTGTTACTTGTAAAAGAAAGAAGGAATTAAGACAAATCCTTAATTCCCTCTACTTTTTAATAATATCCCAAGGGAGTTATGACCCTTTTTGTTGGTCGCGTAGCCAAGACGATATATGGGTGACTCTTAAAATTTTTAATTTTACTGGAACATCATCTCAAATTTTTTGTGTCATTAAAACACAAAGTCCTGGTTTAAATATTAGCTAAAAAGTGTATACTTTAACTATAAACAAATAGTCACCAGAACAAAACGTATTTAGTACTGACAAAATTTGAAAAAATTTAAAATTTGTCATTAGTATACGTAGTCATTACTTGAAAAAAATTGTGGTAAACAACGCACACGTGAGTAAATGAAGTAATGATAAAGATAATTCTAGACCACTTAATAAATTTCTCAAATATTTTCGAATATATACCGGGCCTGCCAACGAAGCGAGAACGGAAGATTACTTCCTTATCGAAGAACTTATCGAAAATACTGAAACACCATGAGGTCTGGAATTAAAAGTGGCATATTCCAAAAATATTTTACATTATACATGGTGACTCAAAAAAGTGAGCCGAACTAAACTTCTAGTTTTTTAAATGGAACAGAAGGTTAAAACCAAGATTAAATATTTGATTAGAAGTTTTAAAACTGTATTAGCTTTAGGCAAAACATTATTTTGAGGGAAAATAGCAGAAAGGACACTAATGACAGAATAATGATATAAAAGGCATAAAAGATATTCAGTAAGAAAACAAAACACATCGAAAAAAATACGAATGTAATAAACAATACTTTAGCAAACTAGCAAAAGGCAGAATCTAACATATGTCGTATTTGGTCACATCAAAGCCAAAAGTATAAATTGATCTTTTACAAAATCTTTTTTTCCAGGGGCTTAAATCAAATTTATATCATTTGTGAAAAACCTTCGTACATCGTCTTGCATTTTCTTGATTTTCTATTCCATTATTTTCTTTCTTTCAAGGGTTAGCGGTTGTGCATTTTCTGCCTTATTGTAGTTGTGATATTGCACAAGTTTTGACATATTTTTTGTAATTTTGTATCTTCTTGCCATACTGCCACCAACTGCTTTTGCTACAATTTATTTTTCTGTTTAAGATTTTTATCTTTTAACGTTCTCTTGCATTCGTTTTGCCAAAACTTCACCACTTTGATTTTGTCACCTTTCTTTAGAATCCGCTCGACTCTAGTTTTCGGCGATGGTGTTTTATTTTCCGCATATCTTTGTCTATGACTTATTCTTTGTACCCTTTTTGTTTATTTTTCCGTCTTTTTTCTCTAATACGCAATTTCTTTTTTTGCTTTGGATAATCTACGCTTATGGTTTGCAAGTAGGAAGGGTACATATTATTTTTTTTTCCAATTGGTTTTGGGGGTGGTGTGGAAGACCAGTGTCGTATTTAGGATTATAATACGGTGTGAGGGTGTGGGTTTAAGTTCTCTCCATCATTGAAAAATGCGCCGAAGGCAAAATTTTTTTGATTCCTTGCCCTATTTTGGTATATCGAACCTTCTACGTTTCGATAGTACGACTCGAAAAAACGTTGAAATAAAATATTTTTTAAATATAAATTCCGATCTGTACATTTTAATCATTTGTTTTTTGAAGGTTTGATTAACGTATATTATTTTACCCCCTGAATTAAAAAACACAGAACAAACAATAAAATTCAACAATTGCAACAACTGCGAAAATCCCCAAACATCTAACATACGTCACAGTCCAGGATCAATACTTCAATAATGCCATACCTATATCATCTTTTTAGGGTTTATGATGAATTAAAGTGAAATCGATCTGGAAAATTTGAAATAATGTTTCATGTTGTTTATTGCATATGAATAAATGTGGTTAAGAGTTTTCTTTACTATCGAGCCCACGGGAAGGGGAGGGTCCAGACCCTCCGGACCTCCCCCCCCCCCCACTCCCTAAGTACGCCACTGTGGAAGGCGGTGTAGGTGGTTGGCTGTCTTGCAAAATGGGTTTTTTGGTTATTTTTTCCGCCTTTTGATAATTTCTTTGATTTATTCGATTGACTTAACTTTACCTTTGGTTTTACATTTTTTATACTTTTCTTTATTTTCTAAAAAAATTCTACGCTTATCGGGGTCATTATAAATCTTAGCACGTCTCTTTCTTTTTTCTTTCTCTTTCTCTTACCCTTTTCCTCTGAAGACAACTTTTTTTTTAGTTATGGGTTTCTTGTTCGGTTTCTAGTTGTTGGCTACAGTTTTTCCCTAAGAAGGCTCAACAACGCTAAATTATTTCGTCGACTGGTCGGTTAGGTTTTTCTTTGAAGTGCTACGATCTGCAATATGCTTCTCTTTTTTTTTTCATTTTCTTTATCTTTTTGTTTACGAGATACGTTCTCAATTTCAGCTAAAACATGGTCGATGCCTTCTTGTGATTTGGGCAAATCCTTTGATTTTCTCTTATCATAACACCGCTGCCTTCCCCTTTCCTTCATTTCTTCATATTCTTGCCGCTAAAGTTCTGTCCTGTTCCTATACAAATTTTCTTTCAGGCTTGACACTGATGGCCACTACTCAATAATTTTAATGTTTTTTTGATTATTGTTGCAATAATTTACAAAAAACACAAATAGAGGAAATAAAACATTTAATTACCCTCACGTGCATACAACTGATGCTGCGTCGTGAATTAGGTGTCATTTGACGCTCTCTGTTAGAGTATATAAGGATAAACGCAAGTGGGACACAAATCACATCAAAACAACTGTGACACATAGGCTTTAGTAAGAACTGATAGAAACTACAAATTAAAATAAGCAAGAGTGTTATTTAGTGATAAAAGAATATAACTACATTTTACCGAAGTAAAAAAGGTGTGGGAAAATTATCATTTAATTTTTATAACTTTAAAGTTTAAAGAAAGATCAAGGCACACAGGACACGAATGACGTTTAAGAGTTTGACAATCTAAATTGGAACTGTTTAGAATAATTTTGAGTTAACTGTTTTAGGCAGTGTGTAGCTGTAACTAAACATTAAGTTACGACCGCAGAATACAACTTTTGTTACAAAGATGCAATTAACAAATTACTGAGGACGTTAAATTTAAAATTTTGGGAGACAAACCCATATAAGCTAATAATATCCCGGTAAGAAATAAATTAGTTTAGAACTCAGTCACTTTTTTGAGAAAACGCTTCTTAAACTAAATTATATACAGGGTGTTATTTAATAGGTGTCCGATATTTTACAGGACGATTCCTCAGTTATTATAAGGTGAAAAGTTCATATAAGCCTGGGTCCGTATTCCCTTCATTTTTGAGATACAAGGCTAAAAATTATATACAGCAACATTTATTGTGATTTTGATTTAGTTTTATAGCTAGTGTTTTGTTGTTTATTGTTGTTTAAAAATTGCCGTTAAAATATTTCTATGTTGCTTAAAAAAAAAAGTTTTTAAAATTGTTTCACTTTTGGACGAACAGATGCATCGATTAATTTAAATTAAAATATATCAAAAACGCCTACTTGTAGCGACTTTTGGCAAGCCTACTATTTTCACGTAAAAATGATAGGAGAATCGATTTTTCTTCTAGAAAATGCGATACATACATGCACGAAAAAGGTTTGACTCCCCAAAAGAGAACAAGACCTGTAGGTGACGCCCCCTACAACTAAGGGCCAATCTAAGATCAAATTTGAACTTTTTATATTAAAAAATTTCCAAATACCAATTTTCGTCCAAATAAATACATTATTTTAAAAATTATTGACGAAAAACAAAAATAAGAATAAATTTTCAACACCCTGTATCTCAAAAATGAAGGACTTGTGGATCCATGCATATATGAACTTCTCACCTTATAAATAAGTGAGGAATCGTCCTGTCAAATATCGAACACTTAAATTACACCCTGTATATATTACAGGATCATTAAAAAATTATTTCACGTCACCCTTCAATGTTTTAAACCTCTAAATTTTTTCTTTTTCGTATCTTACGTAAAATCTTTATCATTTCATGGATCACACCTTGTATGTAAATAAAGACGTTTTCTGCAAAAATTTAAATAACCTTTTGACAGGGAATGGATGGATACCAATGTAAATTAATTCATATTAAAATAAAATCGATTTTTCCTATTTGCATAACAATTCTCTTAACATGGATTGTTACTTTTCAAGACTACTTATAAAGGCATGTTAAACTATTAATAGCAATTTAAAGAAATAGTCCATTCTCAAAGTGGAGTTGAAATATAAGGAAAGGGAAGAAAGGCGTAGAAGTCTTTCTCTACTGGTTTAATAGGTAGAGTTATTTGTTTATTTATTAAAATTGAGAGCGTTAAAAAAATGGGTAGATATATGTTGAATTTGATCATTGAGACAAATGAAGTTTTTATTGTTTAAGGCTTTGTTAATTTCAAAAATTTCTATGAGATCCAGTTTGTTTCCTTTATTGAAAATGTGTAGATATTTAACACTAGATTGAGGATCAAATTGGTGTTAATTAGTTTGAACATGTCTCGAGAAACTAGACTTGATTTTTGAGGGAAAAAGATGCTTATTTTGGGCCATCTCTATTTCTTTACAGTGTTCCTTGATTCGAACTGAAAACTTACGCCCTGCTTGTCCTATGTAACATGTATTGCAATCTTCCGTTGAACAAGCAATGCTGTAAGTTGCAGATCTGTTAGAGATTGGAATAATATATTTGGAATCAGTTAAAAAAAATTTTAAGGCATGAGGATCAGAAAATATTAAATTTCAACGTCTAACTAACAAATTAGCTACTGTAAAAACTAAACAATTCAGAACAACAAATTTCTCACTACATAATAATTGCCATCCAAAATCTATAAACAATATTTTTAACTTCAGTCAACAACAAAAATTCTTCTACAAACAACTTCAGCTTCGATAACTCAATTTTCAAATTTGAACTGAATGAAGAAACACTAAACTCCTCAAACGAGAATGATATTAACTTCCATGAAAAAACCCTCAATTTGAGTAATACTCATTTCGAAGAGCACGAGATGAATTTGTTCAATAAGGAACTGAAATATAATCTTCACTTTACAATGGAATCTATTTATTTTTTTTTTATTTATTTATTTATCAATTTAAATACATTACAGAGTTTTACACTCCAAATAGTAAAAACATACTTAAAAATACGTGGTAAACTAATTACCCTATGTACCTACTAATGCTTTAATAATAATCTCCTCAATCTACTTAGTCCATTAGAGAATAGGTCAATGTCAGAGTAGTTCTTGTCATAGTTAGCTACTAAACGGTCTGTAAGGCAGTCAAAACCGTAATTTGTCCTGTGATTGTTCATGTGAAAAAGTTGTCTTGATCGTGTTGGTCGACTCGGAACATGAAAGTATATGTGTGTTAATAAATAGTCGCTATCTATATGGTTATTTAGTAACTTATACAAGAAAAGCAACATTGCATCCTCACGCCGCCTTTTTAATGATTTTAAACCTATCAACTGAATTCTAACTTCGTAAGGTATATTTTTGAATGGGTGTCTGTGTTTGTAGAGAAGGAATTTAGCAAGTATTAGCTACTGATTGTGAATGTTACGTAGCTCAAAGAAAGGACACTTTGAGATCTCTTTGGGCATCATCTCTTAATCAATTTTATAAAAACAACCTTCTATTGAACAAGGAGAATGAGTGTCTCATATCTATAAAATCTAAAATCAAAGATAACAATGTAGTCATATCTAAGGCTGATAAGGGCAATTGTTTGGTAATCTTGAAGATAACAAACTACAAACATGAGCATATCGAAAACCTCTGTATCTTGGCTGAATTGGTTTTTTTACAAACTTTCTTTCAATTTGACAATAAGTTTTACAAACAAAATTCAGGATTAGCGATGGGCTCAGCTTTATCCCCTCTTCTAGCAGAAATTTGATGTCAGATTTAGAATTCAAAGTAAAATCACACCCTCTTTTCACGAATATCTTTTTCATAAGACGTTACGTCGATGATATTTTTGCAGTATTTAATGGAAACCTTGCAGACCTTCTTCTTTTCATACATTTCCTAAATTCGTTACACCTTTCAATTAAATTCACTTTTCTGAAACAGAAATTGACTGTTCCATCCCCTTCTTAGATCTAAAAATAACCAGATGAAACAACAAAATCGAATTTTTCATTTATCATAAACCTACAAGTACTGATTGCATAATATCTTATCACTCTAACCACTCCTACTGCCACAAATGCGAACAGTTCGCATCAAGGAACATGTGAAGGAGATCAAGAGAGCTAGAAGGTTAAATCTAACACCCTCTAAAATAAAATCTAACTTTTCAAGACACATAGCCATTGATAACCATGAATTTGACCCCGAAAATAACACTACAATATTACATGTTTGTGACAAGGGTAACAAACTCGATATTCTTGAAGTAATGGAGATTAATAACAAATTGTCTAAAAACCCTTCCTATATCAGCGTGAACCACCAAATATATCACTCCTCCACCCACTTTTTCAACGCTCTCAATTTTGATTAAACTTTCAACCATTAAAGAAAATAATTAAATTATTAAATATATAGACAACTTTTCTCACTTAACAATGGCTTTTCTTGACTTTTCACCCTCGATCTTCCTCACTTTGTCCTATATACATTATATAACATTTGCATAGAAATTAGAAATAAAACAATGTATTTTCTGTATTTGTACACATACCTATAATTATTGTATATTCTCCTGCTTCAGAATTGTTTTTGAGCCACTGTATATCCGTGTAACAATATTTTTACCTACGCCATCTAACTATCACTTTTCCAAACTAACCTTATTGTAATACTAATCTCTGCTTTTTACCACCTGCCTACTCCGATGCATTATTTAGTAGTTGTTACCTTCGTCCCAGAGAGGTCACTTTAACCCCACCCCGATAGACTGAGGAACCGACTGATCTCTGGACTTTGTTTTTTCTCCCTTCTTTTCCCCTTTTATAACAGATAACTTGTTACCCTTCATTATCGATAGGCTAGTCCAGGGTTAGCTCGGTTGTTCATTCATTATTTTGTAAGCTAGTAATTGATTTTGGATCAGTTTATTTCTGTGATATTTTCACTGCTTATTTCACCTGTCAGTTTACTTGACATAACTTATGACAAATTACACTTCATTTAAATTCGACAGTTCACATTTTTCTACAGTTCAGCATGGTTCAGTGAAGTTTCTTTGTGCCCCCTTTTTTACATTTTCCTCATAATGGCCTATACCTTTACGTAATAACTTCATTGACCAATGCCCTTTTGTCTAGTAAGCTTTTAATTTTTACAACATTTAAGAACCGGTACCAGTTTTTTCATATGACATTTCCATAACCTTCACACTTTTTCATGTGAAATCACATTTCCCGCCAGCAATTGTGATTGCATGAGGTTTCTTTCAGCTGAAGTCCCAATTTTCCTCTAAATAGCTCAAAGCCAACATAATAACCTCACTGACAATCACATTGGCCCAATAACCTTTATTACCTGGTTCTCTTACTTCAACGAGGGATGTGAACTTTCGAAATACAAAAAATTTTCTTTCTCCTCAGTCCAATTTTTAATATTTTTCTACCTTCAACGTCATTACTTTATTTAATTTTATAATGTTAACCTTTTCACCTTGAACCAAAGTCTAGGTTCAGTCTCAAAGACTTATCATTTTTGAACTTCGTATTTTCTAAACTGAACCACCGAGATCAATTGCTGGTAAGTACCTTTTCTCCTCTCTTTATGTATAGTACATAGCGAAATTTCTTTTAGTATCCCTGAAGATGGACATTTAAATGTCCGAAACATGTTGGATAACAATCTTATTAATAAAATTATGTGGAGGTAGACTGAAGTCGTTTTATTTGACTAAACCTTTATGTTTTATATAGCGACTAATAGATGCCACCCTAAAAAGTAGAATTTTTAGGACACTTATTCCCCCTACCTTGTTAATAATTAGTTATGCCATAATTGTAAGTTAGGTTATATACGGGTTTTATGTTTGATTATCTAACCAACTATAAGGACTATGATTGAGCTTTTTTTTAACTTTTTCATTTCTCTGACCATACTAACATTCCCAGTTTTATAACATCCACTATATTGTTCTTTAACTGTCAACGTTCTCCTTTTAATTGTGTTTGTCTCCCTGTTCTTCATCTTTAAGGGTATATAAATCAAAGATTTTATGTTTTAACAAGTTTTAATTTTTTTTTTGGTCAATCTTGATTAATTTCTCTATAAAATGGGACTAACCTAATTACGGGTTACAGGGCCTTAGGTCTCCAGTATCCCCAAAGATTTTAAAAACTATTTTTTAAACCTTTATAAATGAGACTTCAACAAAATGGAGTAGTAGTAGTAGTAGTAGGGGACGGGGAGGCTTTGACGCCAAGCAAGTAGGCCAGTTTTGACCCTTTTTGCCAACCCCGTTTTAACGTCTGGGTAATGTCAGCCAGACGGGACCTACAGTTTAACGTGGGTTCCGAACCACAATATAACCGACAGATGTTATTCTCGGCACAATATTTTTACGGTCTTGCTATTATTAACGTCTCTTTGCTCACCACAAACCTCGACGGGCGGGTCCTTAAACGTCTTTGTGTGCAGCTAACGGCCGGTATTATAGGTATAGTTTAAGCTTTTAAGCTTAAACTTCTAGGTTAAACGAAGATAATCTTGTAGTTAAACTGAGGTCATCAAAAGACCGTTTTATAGTTTCCAGCCAGTGCCTAACTTTACTCTAGGTATTTGTTTTTTAGGCACATGGGTGAAACTAATATGGGGAACTTCGCAACAAGAAAACCGTTACAAAAACCTAGTGGGCCACCAGTCCACCAGAGGGCTCTTCGAACGGTCACTACCATGTGCTCCTGGTCAAATCAGACTTGCATATTAATCTGTCGACTATCTCTCTCTCTCATAATATTACCTATAAAAAGAGACAGACCTTGTTAAAAACGAAATATATATTACGCCAACTAACTGAAGGGCTTTATTATCCGTTTTTTGGATAAAAGAAAAGAAGAAGAGAAGTTCTGTCAATTTTGTAAAATGTAAACCCCGAACGAATTGTTGTTAAAAACTTGATTTTTTTTTTAATTTTTATATCATAATTACCGTTTTAATCCTTTACAGGCCGTTTTACGAGGTTTGAAGAATTTTAGGATTGTTACGCGACCTTATATCACAGGTATGTAACCTAAATGTAAAATTTACGCCTTGAAGGTTAGGTTTGCTGAATTTTCAAATTAATTTTCTAATATTTTTAGCATACTCTTCAAAAATATTTGGTTTTTAATGACTTTTATTGACTTTTTGGTATAATTTGATATAAAATACATACATTCATTAAATTCTGAAATTTACTGAATACATGGTATTTTAGAGTGAATTAACTCAAAAAGCGATAAAACGTCTTTAAAAATGTCAAATATTGTTTGAACAGTAAACCAGTAATTTGAAAACGAGTTATTTAAACTACCCGCCACCCGCAATAAATTTCCTACCGTAGCGCTCGGGGTGGACTGGTGGCCAACTTGAATCTTTGTTTCTCTGGTTTTCTACGTAGTTCGCATTTCTAACCTCTTATCTGTTTTGTGTTTTTAGGTTATGTTATGTGCTTTGTTTTTAGGCCGTTTTATTCTTAGTTCTTAGTTATTTTATGAGTGTTTTCGATTACGTAATTTCGAGCTAAGTTGCAGTAGGACTGTGACAAAGCTTAAAACAAAATGGGAAAACACGAAGAAATTAACAAAAAAGAAATTTGCCCAAGAAAAGTGTGAGCAGTATAAATTCTCGAAGGCGACGAGGTGCCTCTACAATATTAATTGCATCCAAATTGTCTTCATCGTCAGAAATCACTACCAAATCAATTATTTCTTCTATAGCTAAAACGGCCAGGGGTTTCACCACCTAAAGACAAATATTATTACAGTATATCAAAAATGTTACTCATGTGTATAAATAGAGTACGTACCTACAACTTCCAAAATTCAACCTCAGAAAAGAAACTTTCTTTTATTACTTCCCTTGAAATATGAATTAAGTACCTACCAAAAAACAAAATAAATCCACAAACTACAAAATTATAGGTTAAGTCCTATAAAAAAGTAAAAATAAATTGACGTTTGGCGGGTTAAACCGTCCTAACTGACGAATGATCCGACTGTTAGCTTAAACTAAAATAGTAAAGTTTAAACTCGGCAAAAAACCTCAAAAAGAAGAAGAAACGTAGTTTACTTAAACTTTTAGTTTAAACTCAACCTATAATAGATACCGGCCGTTAATACATTTTCAAATTTAAAAGCTCCATCACCGTCACCTTCCACCAATAATTTCTCTCTACTGCTAATACTAACAGCAACACTTCTTTTGTCTCCTGAGGATGCTTCGAAATATGTAGACTTTTTATTATAAAATTGAGCCTTTGATTGCTCTTTATTAAATCAGTCGAGAAAGACTTTCTTTCCTTTCCCTATTATTAGCAAATTTAGGTATAGGTAGATAGTTTATTAAAGGATTAAAGGGCAACAATTAATTTGAAATCAATTTTAAGCTTATTTTTATTAATGAATACCATAGAAATCATAATTTCTATAAAAAAGTTTTTTTTTGCGATTTCTCCTTTTAAGTTCTTTAAATTTGGTGCCTTAAAAAATTTTAAATTTGCGAAAATACAAGTTTACTCGCATTTTTATATTTTTGCCGCACCCTGTATAACAAAATCACATTTTCTCAATGTAGAATATTATATTTATATAACAAACAAAAGAAATTATAAAGAAAAACTTTTTTCCGAGAATCTGAAAATACTGTTTTTTATCATCCGACACACTGAATAACATTGATTAAAAAACTTGAACTAACCTAAACTATAATTTATGCTATCACCTTAAAACTAATTTAATTAACAATCAGATCCATAAAATATTTATTTTCAATATTAATCAGATTTCATAATTTTCAAATGAGTATTTTTTAATTCGTTTTTGTTATAGGCGATTACGATTAAGAAGTTCACTCAATCGATGACAGCTCGTCTATAATGAAAATAAATTTACTTTTTCTATTCGGATTTCTATTCAATCAAGTTTATGGCCTTTTCTTCAACGTCACTGACACACAAGGTAAATGTATAATAATTGTATATAGAAAACCAATTTTATTAGTTGTTTAATATTAATTGGTTAAAATTCAATCAATTTTAGCTAATATACCATTATTTGAGGCAAGGTATGCTGATATAACTGAAAATCATGAGACTCTTGTGCAACTGTTTCTTTATCAAGGTAATAGTGATGCTGGGACAATAATTCCACATGTTCATAATGAAGACATTATTGGGCGCATCGATAGAATGAAAAAAACTTTCGTGTTATTTAACGGACATCCAAGTGGCGATTCTGATATACCGTAAGTACCTAGACTTCTCACCGGGTTTTTATTATAGTGTCGCGTATATAAAGGCGGAACTCCACCAGAATAACATTTGTCAAAATTGTTGGCGACAATGTCGGCATTTGTTGTTTATTTTATTTATTTATTTAACATGCTTTATTGTCAAGAATACATTACATGTTATAGACAAAGCAACTAATGCTAAATTTATCCTACGATCTAAGACGATGTCAGAAGGTAAAAAAATCATAAATAGACAAAATACAATTAAAAAAAATAGATATCAAGAAGTTTAAAAAAAATAAAAACAAACATAAAAAATAGACCAAACAACAATTTAAAATAGTTGAAAAAGAATAGCTTAACTTCAAAAACATTATAATAAAGTCCACAAGAAGTGTCAAATTTCATCCAGATAGTACTTATCCAGGCTGTAATACGCCCTTTGTGCCAGAAGGTCTCTCAGCGCTCTGCGGAAACGCACATAATCCAAAGATCCATACTCCACTCTCAAATAATTAATTATACACTTTAATGCTTTCGTAAACTAGAGAGCGCTTAGTCAATGTCGATCTAGGAATTGAAAGCCGAAGGTTAGAGCTTTGCCTGGTGCTGTATACATTTTGAGAATTGTTGCTTGAAGATCTCTTATGTATTAAACATACCATTTCTAAAATAAATAGGCATACAACCGTTAAAATACCAAACTTTCTAAATAATGGCCGACAATGGTCCCGATATTTTGCCCCACTCATATACCTAATCGCTCTCTTCTGAATAACGAAAACAGAATTTAAAAGCTGTTGATTGCAAAATGACCAAAATGCAATACCATATCTCATATGGGACTCAAGCAGCGAGTGGTTTGCCGCTGAACAACCTAATTATTGTGACACCACTCTAATAGCAAAGCAACCCGATGGTAACTTCTTATTTAATTCAATGACATGTTTCTTGAATTAAACCCGGGAGTCTATAAATAGTCCAAGAAATTTTATGGTTGCTTTACTTTGAATTTATTTGTTATCCAAAACAAGATCATTATAGTCAAAGCCAAAAGTCAAAATATTAGTTTTCTTAACATTCAAACAAAGAGAATTAGAGTCGCACCAAGTTTTAATTTTTTGAAGATCTTGATTTATGACAGTGTTCAAGAGTTCACCACTGAGAACAGTGGTGTCATCCGCGAAAGTGTAAACTGTCCACAAATTGCTATACTTGTAAGGTCGTTTATATACAATAAAAATAAGATAGGCCCTAACACAGAACCCTGGGGCACCCCAAACTCAATACTAGACAGACCAGAGCATCTTCCATCAATGGACACAACCTGCGATCGCCCATAAAGATATAATAAGATCCATCCATGCGCTGTGTCACGAATGCCATAGTGCTGAAGCTTTCGCAGAAGCACTCGGTGATTCACACAGTCGAATGCCTTGGAAAAATCACAGAATACTGCCGCGGCAGCATCGCCATCATTTAAATTAAGGAAAATATTCTGTAGGAGTGAGAAAATAGCATCACCAGTGTATTTGGATGACTGAAAACCAAACTGAGATGAAGTTATAAGATTATTAGTTGTTTAAAAATTAAGTAGTATGGATTTTACTATTTTTTCAATTACTTCCGAACGGGTGAAAAGAAGTGAATTAGGTCGATAGTTCGACGGATCCTCAGGACTTTCCCCCTTAAACAAGGGAACGACAATCGCATTTTTTAAACAGGAAGGAAATTCGCCCCGTAGAAAAGAAACATTAATAGCATCGACAATATTCTGACCGAAATACCATCAGATCCTGCCGAAGCATTGTTTTTTATTTGCTTAAAGATACCCTGCAACTCCTAAATATCCGTAATAGTCAGACAGAAAACCTGTGGGCACCACATATCGTTACGATAATCGAGAGGTTTTATCTGACAGGGTAAGTCGGTGGTTAAACTTCGCGCCACAGAGCAGTAGAATTGGTTTAACGCATCGGGTTCCAAATCAACCAAGGGATGTAAAGAATTATTTTTCCCCTTAACTTGTTGATTATGGCCCACTGTTCTTTAGATTTGTTACCCGCATCAGAAATACGCTGACCATAATAATACCGCTCCTTGGCTCGTTTAATGACCTGTATATATATACGTCGATAGTTGTTAAAATATGTAGTAAACATAGTATTATACAAATAGAACTTTCTTATAAAATAAAGAGATCTTAAGTTCGTTGCAGAGGTTTTTATATCCCGGCTTATCCACGGTTTTCTTTTTTTTTTCTCTTATGTTTCTTATAGTAAAACATTTGTTGAAAGCATGCGATAGTTTTATGTGGAAACTAGTTAAGGGTTCCGTGGATTTAATAATATTATCCCAATGCATTTTGCAATTTATATTTCCAAAGAACATTGTTGACACACGTTTACTCGAGTTCATCAAAACAGCAATGTCTTTTTTTCGTGTTTCAACTCAAACAGCGAAAACATGATACACCCTAGAATAACATGCTAAACGAGAACGACAAGCTTAATTTTGCTTCTGCTTAGTTTATTATTTTGGGCCTACAACACTTTCTTTTGGGTACGCCTAAGTTTACAAAAATAGCAATTATATACTCTGTTGTTTAATGCCACACAGCAATTAAATGCAATGACAGGGCACATTTAGCAGGCTGGACAACTTAAAGTTGCATTGTAAATTTCGGGAAAATTGCAATGATAGTTTTTAAAAATTCCTTATTTTAGACCTACATACCCCGAATCGGTCCTAAATTAGGGTCACCCCAATTTGCATACAATGGAAAGACGAGTTTGGTGAATGAAGGTAATGTGACAGGGGCGGTAATACAGATACACTGATAAAACTGTGCTCCCTTAATCAAATAATCTGATTTATTTGGTGAATAATTATTGGTAATAAATAAATGTGATTTTAATTAACTAAATTTGATTTAACTGAAATAAATGAGAGTATTTCGTTTTATTTGCAAAGTTATTTGACTGTTGGTTGATTTGTGTCAAATCATAGAACCCTTCAAACAAATATCTTACCAAAAAACCACTAAAATAACAAAATCTAAATAACTAATTATTTAATCGAAGTACATCTCAAGTTAAGAACTAAATACCTTTAACTTTAATTTAAATCATTCATTGCCCAGCTTTTCAAACAATTTGGTAATCCAAACAAATAATTAAGTATTTAAATGAACTCCTGTCGCCTACTTTGGGCTTTGAGTAATTTGATTGGCTGTACAAAAGTGGCCTGATCATCGCGTTTTGGTCATTGATGTTCGATTTTGTCTTGTAGAAATTTATGAGTGAGAGTGAAATCTTCTTTGTTAGTGGCACAGAAGTTAGTGGTTCCATCAAAAATTAAAACGAAGATATGGGGAATAAACGTAATATGAATAATTATTTAGAAGATTGGGGTATATCGAGGGGTATATCCCATATGTTAGATACTTTTCAAGGTAGGAAACTATATTTGAATATTTTAGTTACGCATGAAACGAGTTAAAGAAGTAAGATAAGAGGCAAAGAAAAGATACTTGTAATACCTAATTTGAAATTTCGAACACAAAATCTTTTTAGAAAAATGTAGCCAGGTATTTATAAATCATGGCTACCTAGGTTACAAATAAGACAGTTTTTCTCAATTTTCACCATAATTCAATACCTATCAAACCTCCTAACGTAAAAAACATAATATAATTAATATAATATTAATAATTATTGTACCTAATATTTGCAAATCTGACTTTATTTAATTTTTTATCAAAGTTATTAACTTCTCTATAATGTTTTATTGACGTATATTTTAAGGGGAACAACAACTAACGGTCGGTTTATACAGCAAGATAACATAACATAAAAATAAAATAAGAGTTGAATCTACAGATCTGCCATAAGACGTTTATAGAAACACATAACATAACATAAAAATAAGAAATAAAATAAGAGATGGTTATCTTTTAAATTTTATGTTATTTTTATGTAAAAATAGTTGTGCGCGTGCGCGTAATTTGTCATAACCTTTATTTTCGGCAAAAATGTGTTTTTTTCTGTTGGTTTGCTTTATTATTTCAACACTATAAACAATTTGATAAGGTTTGTGATTATTATGGTAGGTATAGGTACTGATTAAACCATATTCAATAGCAACATTTCAATATTTCTTATTTTTATGTGACGTCTGTATAAACACGTACTTGGATAAAATAAGAACTGATTTGAATGAACATTCTGATCTATTGAAAATTAAAAAAAGGTATTTAAACCAAATAAATTTATATTTGATCTAAATAAATATAAAAGACAAGTTAAACAATTATGTACTTGAATAAAAAAACAATCACTTTGATGGAAATTACCGGTTTATTTAAATCAAATCACTTAAATTGTTTAATTAAATAACGTTGTTGTTACGGCAAATACATGTAAAACAAAAGTAAAATAAATATGTAGTTGATAAAATATATATAAATATCAATCAAATAAACAATTTGTTAACTTAACTTTTAACTTATTTACCTTAAGTCATTAAACGGCTTATTTAAGTTAGGTTATTGTTAAGGAAATAAATATTTGCTTGAATTTTGTATTTAGTGATTAGTTCCAAATAAAAAGTAATTTGTATCAAATCAGATGATACTAATTGAGGCAAATAATCCCTTGGTATTTTTTAAATACATATTTGTTTGGCTAATAGGAAACAAATATTTATTTGAGTCAACTGTAAATTTTTTTAACTCAAATAATTAATTTTATCAGTGTAGTTTATTAGAATAATAAGTATAATAATAATATTACTTGATTATAATTATAGAGATAGGCAGAGAATTGAGCTGTTAATCTAATATTAAGTCGATAAAGACTTATCTATATAGAAGTAAGAATAAAATGATAATAGATAAATTCGAATAAATATGAATATATAAAAATCTACTATGTACAGGGTTATCCAACCAAGACTAGACAAGGCGATTTTTTGACTTTTCCTGTACTTTTATAAAAAAATAGCCATCTTAAGTCATTTTCTCCCGCGAATTCGAATATCTTCAGCAAAAAACAATTGAACATCAAACAAAAGTACTAGGGGTCACTTTGATATTTTTTTAAATGGGATGCCGTATTTTTAATGAGCTTATCCGATTTCTCATATAAATTTTGATCTAAAATGTTAGATTTTTAATTTTTTTTTTTTTTTTTTTTTTTATTTTTAACATTTTCCGAATTTAAAACTGAAGAAAAAAGGCGTTTTTCCGAGCAGTCCGATGAACTATCCTTGTTAGGGTCCAAAGAATAATAAGGGGCTCTACAGTGTTTTCTAGCATGTTATCAGCTTGTTACATTCTTTCATCTATTTCAATCACATGTTCGACACACTTACTCCATTTTTCACAATCCACTGTCTTTAGTCTCTCTAACAAGAGGTTTCCAACGTCTCTCATTTTAGAAGTGGAGTTATGCCTTGCTACAAACCCTTTTACTTGCGCCAACACCAATTCTAAGGTTTATTCAACTTTACAATCTCCATGCAGTAGGTAGCTCCTTTTTCAGCATGTCATGGTTCTTATTTACATAAGCCAATGAACGAGAGTGGGCCGATTTGTATACATAATACAAAAATTGGCAAATATCTGTGTCTGCATTTTTAAGAAAGTTGCAAAATGGGAAAAGAAAAATATTTCATAAGAAACAAATCTTAAAATTTTTTTTATTTGAACTGCCACAATCACCCCAAAAATTTTTTTTTCTTTTTCGGAATTTTAAAATCTGCAAATTTTTAAACGTTACATCACGTTCAAATAAACAAAAATTCTTTAATATTTTTTTCTTTATTTATACAATGTAAACTGCCACAACTGCATTTAAAATTTTTTTTGAAATTTATTCTTAGTTTCTGCAAATAATGAAAATGGTTATCATAAAAATACAATGGTTTTATCAAGATATTTATTATAAATGAGTACAAAATGCATGAATAGTGAAAATATTTAAGTATCTAACATAATAATGTACCAGATACATATCGCACAATATATTATGAAAGATTCTTTGAACAAATAAAACTTATTCTATATAATCTTGTTTTGATCCAAAATAAGGCATAATTTCACGTGATTCTAATTTGGCTCGTATGACACCATCTCTATTGTCACTACCACAAACTGTAGCTGAAGCTTCAGTGACAATTTTAACAGCTCGTTCAACCGCTTGGGTGTAACATGGATACGATTTTATTTCAGATAACAGAATTGATGTGTCCGGATTTTTCACGATATCCTTTAAAACTTCTTCGGGTAACCCCATTGTTAATGGCGGTTTAGTTATGACAACTGTACTGCAATCAATTGAGCCCATATAGCTTAAGGCATTTATATTCAGCGAGTTTGAAACTTTAAATTGTCTTAGTGTTTGCTGTATGTTAGATTTCCGAGCTTTAAAAACTCGTCGTACAGCAAGCTCGCGAATATGCTCTCGGGCATCCCTAGCATTCCAAGCAAAACATTTTCAGGATGTGCGAAAAAAACCATTTCGCAATATAACTGGATCAATTACATCCTTTAAGTGTTTCGGAAAATGCCTTGATAGGTTAATCATTTTCCAGACATTAAAGGCTCCCTGCAGACAAGATGGATTTGTTTTAATAATGAACCACATTGGAGCATACACCTTTAAGATAACCAAGTTTTCTGATGGTTCCGCGGTTGAAACGTATAACCGCATTATATTATTAGGCGTTGTCAGCTATCGAGAATGATAAATTTTACCAGGGATTCGTTTTGATAGTTTTTCATCTACAATTCCTTTTGATATTGCATCGCATATATCAAACAGATGTTTTTGGTCTGTGCCTAAATCAGTCGTCAGATAATCATTTGATACCGGAACATTTGATTCAATTATGTAAAAACTACCTATAATGCAAAAATAAATAAATAAAATGGGTAATGAAATAAACAAAAAATAACTTACATATTATCGAAAAATTCTCACATCCCTTCAAAGCTTGTCCTGTAGGTCCACAAAAGCCTTTAGGACCAGTTATATTGCCATCAATAAAGTGTATCAGATGTCTCAATGGCAGTTCATTTGCATGGAACTGGCAAACAAACCACTGCAATGGCCTGTTTAAATGTTTCTCAAATTTTACAATTATTCCTGAATGTTTCCCAACATTGACGTTTGTTCCGTCGCATCCTATTACTCTCAGCCCATCTGTCGAAATATTAGATTCATCCAAGTACTTCAAAATACACTTTATGATGTTCGACGAAATTCCTGATTCAGGACAAACATGCGTCAGGTATACCGACTCTGGCATTTTTATGACAGTAATGTGCTCTTCTCGAATTTTTCGTCGACGACCATCTTCCATCTTTAGCGTTTCATCTTTCCGGCCGTCGAAAAACAAGCCACGTAATAATACATTTTGTGTGTTATCTATTATATTTTCACGTTTCTTACTTCTGGCGCGACGAATTTTGTTCTTATCTATGTTACTGCTTTTGTCTTCTGTATTTATAATACCAACGTCCTGCAGAATAGCGGAATCTACTGCAGCACCAGCTCTATCAGAAATACCATAGCGATCAAGTGTTCTCGCTAGCACAGGAAGTTGTAATACATTATAGGAATCTTGTGAACTTCCTTGAGGAGCAGTTGAAACCTGTTGGGAAATACTGGGTTCTGTCTGGGATGTTTCCGCTAATTTTCTGATACTTAAAGCTTTCTCTACTGGCAACTTGGCTTTCTCATTTGATACGCTTCCTATTTTCAATAATTCGCTTCTTTCAACCCGCTTCTGCAACATTTCAGTTGTTGTTACATCTACTGAACTAATCATCATATTATGTCTTACGGTTCTTTGGTCTAATAAAAAAGAGCGGTCTGCTTGCGAAACTTTGAACACTTTGTCGCAGGTACACAAATTAAGTTCGGGACATTTACAGGCAGCCACATCAAATAGGATCTTAGATTTTGTTCGAAAATCCTGCAACTGATTTTGATAGCTTGTGACTTTATTTCGTTCTTTATACGGCTTTAGTAAATTCCTTATTTTAACACGATAACTTGTAATACGTTTAATAATAGTGCATTGCAGCACAGTGGGAATCGAAGCTTTACCCCAAATTTCTAAGATTATTTTCGCAACAACTTTAGTTGCCTCAGTTGCAGTTTGCTGTGGATTTGTTGCTACAGACTTCAGTTCATATTCCACCCAGTTAAAATGCTTATTAATATCTTCATAAGTTGGCAGAACATTTTCACTAATACATTTAGAAGCTCCAAATATAGGACATTCTAATTCACTTCGGGTTATACGCGACATTCTGTTTAAATTCGATTTTTTGTTTTTAATTGAGCTTTAAACACTTGCAAGCGCGTCGGACAGTCAAAAAGCAACCATTTCTGTTTTCTTTTTTCTTTTTTCTATGAAAGCAACTGGCAGACGTTGAAGAATGTGGCGGTGTGGTTACTGTAAGTGTGTGTTGCCAGATTTATCGCACTGTCGCATAGTTAATAATATTGGCTGACCGGTCATATCGGTGATGTGGCAGTTTAAAACATTAAAGATATAAAATAGTATATTAAAGTACATGTTTTATAAAGCATCATCTTATAGCACGCGTCCATGTTAAAAAACGAGCCGCTTGCGGCGAGTTTTTTAACGGGACAAGTGCTCTAACTGCTTTATAAAACACGTACTTTATACTATTTTTTCTATTTTGTATTTTTTTCAATAAGAAAATACATATTTAAAAAGAAAATCAACCCTTCAAATTTTGTAAATTTGTGTGTCTAAATTCTATGTTGGTAATACTCTAAATTTCTTTTTATCATAGTAGCCTTGACAATAAATAATATTTTCTTTGTGTCATTGTCACGAAATTTGTGATTTAATATTTCATAGAGTTGTTCATAATTATAATTAAAAAAATATGGAGCATGATAATCTAAGTTTAACTCCCCCTGAGTTAAGGGATATTGCTAATAAAACGATAAATCAACTTTTACCAGAGAAATCCCGAAAACTTTCTTTTCTCATGGATAACAATAACAGGAAACGTCAGACGTCAACAGAATAAAACATTTAAATATAACCAATGCCAACTTTTAAAAAATAAAATTCGGAGTTCGAAATGGATATATTTCGAACTCGCTAGCGCGTTCGAAATATCTATTTTTCGAGACAAAATTAGAAAAAAAATATTTAAACCAAAAAGATTTAGGGTTCCCACTGACAGATTTTTTTTATATGCAAATTCTAAAGTTTTAACCTTGAAATTTTAGTGCCCTCGTGGCAGTTGAAATAATAAAATTATAAAAAATTGCATTTAACGAAAAATGTTTACTTATATGACTTAAACAAATTCCGCATTTGCAAAAATTAAAATTTTTAAAAATTAAAATTCGAAAATTACCTGCCATTGTGGCAGTTCAAAACATAAAAATATATTTTTTGTACAACTGTCAAAAAAAGTTGACATTTTTTCATCGCTATCGATACGTAAACCTTTTGTTTTTTTCACGGTGAAAAAAAGACTTTTTTTAACTGGAAAAATGATTTACAAAAAAAACGATAAAACATTACTTTTTAAAAAATGTATTGAATTTTTTTGTACAAATTTACTAATTAATTACCAACTACCAAACAATCTCATTTGTTACAATAATAATTGATGGTGAAGTTCGAACAATTGCTTCCAATATTAATTCCCGAAGCTAGTCCACCTTGCTGCTGATCAGAAACGCTAGATATTCCTTGAAAAGTTGAGTCCACAATTGTATCAGTTATATTGATTTGTTTGGAAGTAGAGGAACAATTTAATTTATTAGAAATATCAATTTTATTACTCAAACTATCTTCTATATATCTTTCTGCTATGGCGGCAGATTTCCAACCACCGTGGCGTTTTATAGATGTCATGTTACCCCCTGCATTGGCTAAGAGAGTTGCAGAACTCCTCCTAAAACAGTGACCTGTGTAGCTCTTATGCAATTCTTTTCCCAGCCATTTTGCAATCAAGCTAGGAATTTCCCCTATTTTATTTATTCCCACATGTTGGTCAACACATTTTTCTCTGGAATATTTTAAAAATAATCTCTTTTTGTGTGTATGGGACGGCCTTAGTACTCTATACTTGCGATATATCTCAATATAATCAGAATTTGAAACGGTAAACATTCTTGGGCAATAGGTCTTTGTATCCGGTATTTTAACAATCAATATAGACCCGGTATCTTCAATGTCATCAATAGTTACCTTCAATAATTCTTCACGGCGACAAGCACCGCTGATTCCCAAAATTAACGCAACCTACAATTAAAAAAATATTGAAATTACTGAAATAATACAAAATTTTGATCATCTGTACCTTATAAAGTAAATTTGTTTCATCATCAGCTTCTTGAATGAATTTATTAATATCGTCTCTCGATAAAACTTTAGATTTCTTCCCTCGGTATCCGACGTTTTTGTTCTTAATAAAAGGCACCAATTTTGAAAACTTCTTTATATCAATATTTTCTTTAACATTCAATGTACTCTTCAACATTGAGTAGACACTCCATAAAGTAGAAGGTTTTACAGTTTTTGATTTCTCCTCAAAATAGCATATAAGTACCTTTTCAGACACTTTTTGTATATTTTTCTTGCCGCACCATTCACGGAATTGGTTATAATTTTTCTCGTATATAAATTTTGATTTCGCCGGTAACATGTTAGCTATAGCCGAATTTGCTATATCGGCTATATCTGAAGGAATCTCGCTATCACTATCGTAATCTACATCCATTTTAAGTACTTATACTATTTATTTAAAAAATTGCAATAAATATGAACAGCTATCAACGTATGACAACAAAACAAGCAACGTGCCAACAAACCATTTCTATAGTAACGACAGGGCTGTTAACTTGATTATGTGAAATTATATATTAAAATTTTTATTATAATATACAATTGTACCGATTAATTCAAACTTTCAGTTGTACAAAAAATGTTGTTTGTATTTCGTTTGTGAAATTCGTGTTTTAATGGCACATTCGAGAGAATTTTTCGCCTCGACCTGCGGTCTCGGCAAAAAATTGACACTCTCATATGCCATTAAAAAAACACTCACTTCACGCACTTAATACAAAAATAACTATTTTTGTCAAATAAAATAAAAGTTCGTTTTTCGGTTTTGCAACTTTTTTATAGTTGCAAATTAACATTTTTAAAAAACAACAAAATCGGCCCACCCTAATTGAACGGTGACATTTTCTATTCAAGAAGAAGTTGGTATTTTTTCGGTTTTTCTTGAGTGACGTTATCCATGACTATAACAGACCCGGGAATAATAAGATCTAGCATTTGATGGAAGTATTCTTCAAAGACATCAGCGTTCATATCTTCATAAAGTTGCCAATCCGTTGTGATTTAAATGCTAGTAAGCCGCCATCGACAAATCCATTTTTGCTACCAATGTGAGTAATTATTTGTTTTTTACCTTTTCCCGCGGGTGCTTTTATTCTAGTGGACCATCCTTCTATGAAAGCTTGCCTCGCGCTTTTGATATGTTTACCCTGCCATATTTTACCAACGGTATATCCTTTATTTAACGAAGTTTCGTCCATATAATAGATATTCCTGTTTTTCCTTCGAAACTGTCTAACTGCCCTCAAAAATCGTCGTCGCCAGCAGATGATTTCGTCTTTCTCTATTAAAAGTAATTTTCTGTTTTGAATTTTTTCATAACAAAAATTCATTTCCTTCAAAATTTTCCACACTCTGTTGGATCTTATATCAAAAGATGCAATAATTGTCTGGGATAATGCAAGTTATAACTCTAAGCTGACGGAAAAATTGCCGACAAGTGCGCGGCGTAAAAATAAATTAACAGAATGGCTAAGTTTAAAACAAAAAATAGAATTTCCTTAAAAAAATAACTATTGGTACTAGCCAATTTACATAAAAATGCATTCAAAAATTATGTAGTCAATGAAATGGTAAAGTTACGAGGAATATTTGGGTACAGACTCCCTCCTTACCACTGCGGTAGATGTCGCCAGAAAAAACACGACTTATAAAATGGCGGATTTAAAAAGACTCTTTAATAAAGCAGTGGGTAAAATCAGTGCGGAAAAGTGGAAAAAGTGTATCGATCATGAAATAGAAGAAGAAGCCAAAATGTGGCAGGTAGATATAATAATCGAAGAAATGGTTGAACCGCTTATTATAAACGATGTTAATAAAAGTTCATCTTCCGAATCGGACTATGATTAAGCCATAACGACAAAGTATTATTCGATTTTTGAAAATGTTATGTTTGTAAGATTCTATATTATATCTTGTTTTTGTAAATAGTACCACTCATTGTTATTTATTAGTTACGATTTTTAAATGTTTTCATGTTTTAAATACCTACTATATTCGTACACATAATACAATTTTATGATAATAGGCACGTTTAAGATTTTTAATTTAAAAACTTCCCCAATACACGCTCCTGGCTAACGGATTTTTCCAATAACAATGGTAAGTCCTCAAACATAACAATAGCTTGCGATAAATTCAGGATGGACCTACCTAAAGAATGCTCATTATTTGGATCCTTTAATGTAAACACAATATAGGAAATAAAATACTTGAAGTCTTCCTCCACAAAAACACAATAGATTTTAAGGGATGCTGTTTAAAATGGTCTTGGTACCCCGGCATGCGTTTTCCATATTATATCAGCATTTAAATTTAAAATTTAAAGTAAAGTTACATACTTTCCGAAATCAATTGCAGAAATCTGTAGTAAACGTCGCCATTTCGTCAAGATTGGAAAAACTTATTTATCACTGCTTGCATCTCTTCATGAAGCTTTTATTATTTGTATGTACGGTTAAAAGTAAGCAGAGTGACATCTCTACAAAAATGTAGTTGCTTAATTATAAACTTTTTATTTCTGACCAAATACTCCAAGAAAATAGATGAAATTTTTACTTACTTATACATATGCTGACTCGATGTTGGAATGAAATATTAAATGCTTGCCTGGAAAATAACCTCGGCCTTTAACCCTTTTAATTCAAATAATTGTTGATGTATTTTTCCTTTATTATATTTTATTGATGTGATAAAATGTTTCTGTTGTTTGAAATAATTGATAAAAACTTTATTTGTGTGTTTTTTCTTGTGTTGCCTTATTGTAACATGCGTTACCTTTCTGTCACATATGTTACCATATAAACAGATTTTATCTAATCTACTTCCCTTTTGTTATGTTTCTCACGAAGTTAGTTATATTAGGAAAAAAAAAACTTAAAGTTATGCGTAGAAAACAAAACTAAATTGATTTTTTCAGATAGCCCTATATCTGTAGTGCTAAGTAACTTATTTGATTGTCATATCGGTTACCAGTTTACTTTTTATTAACAATTGGTAAACAGATCAAATTGTGTACTACTGTTATTATTTTAGGTCTAGTGTTTAGTTAGTACGTTTTATGCAATGACTCAATATTAACTTAATTGTTAGAGTTAAAATTAAAAAAAAAGGAGATTGCTTTAACCATTTTGGCAGATACATAACGTGTCTTCTAAGATATTTACCACAAGATCAATCATCTCATCTTGAATCGGAAGTAGTTAAAGTAGTTCCCATAATTTTGAATAGTTTCCATGATTTTGAACAGTTTCCATGATTTTGGAACCGAAAACTTCCACAATATCCTCCAGGTCACTTCGCAGTACTTAAGCTATAGCAATTAGTGATGGGTAGCGGGAAAATTCCCGTTGGAAAATTTCCCCGGGAACGGGAACATTCCCGGGAATTTCCCCGAAACAAATTCCCGGGAAAATAATAATTTCCCGGCAAAACATAAGTTTCGTTAAAAATAACAGAATCTTTTGTTTGCGTTGTTTTGATATATTAAAAAAATGAAAAGGAACTTTTTAAAATGTGTTTCAAAAAAAGAATGTTAAGTTTTTGTTTTGTAAAAGAATAAAATGTATTTGTTTTATACCTGTAGCCTGTTCCTGTATCATATTCATTCATGACTTCATGAGGTTGCGGGCGAGAGTATATTTCTGTTATTTCCTTTTTAAAATAAAAATACATACCCACTTACTTTGTTTTAATTTTATCTATCTCAAAAAAATATATCGGGAATTTTTGGGGAAATTTCCCGGGAAAATTTCCGGGAATTTCCCGAATATTCCGTTCCCGGGAATTTACCCATCACTAATAGCAATAGCTCTGGAAGTACTCAATGTAGACCTTCAGCGGTTGAGAATATTGAGAACTCTACCGAAAATGTTATTTTTTTAGCAGAAAATACGCAAGATGATTTGATGTCTGAGTTATCTTCGGCCATGGTCAATTATTAAAAAATGCTTTTTGGTTTCTGATTTGGAAAATATGTTTTTTGTAAATTATAACTATTTTTTATTACCCCCTTTAAAAAACGTACAGTTAATGATATAATATAGAATATGAATCACATGGGAGAAAACCCCATTTGATTAAATATAGGTATATTTTTTAACTAACCTTGATACATTCTTTTAGAGCACAGACGCTGCCTTCATATCCTTTTTCTATAAATTTACTTATGGATAATTTAAGAACTATAAATACATATTTTAAGTTTTTAAAATAGTTCCTAGGCGCTAAATATCTAAGTGATATTTCCAGTTTCAATTTTGCCTCTAGAGCTTCCCTCACATTAGAGTAATTTTTTCAAAATTTAATTTTGTTGCTAACGAGTTCAATAAAGACTGAAAATAGTGTTCCGAGATTCTAAGTAAATTTTCAAATCTTCAGGATACTTTAAAATTTCTTCAATTAAATTAGTATTACTTCTTTGCAGTATCCACTTTTTGTCCACAATCGTCTGGTGTTTTTTTTCTGCCGCAAGAGTTTTTGAAATGCTTTCTGCGACTAAGCAACTACTGAATTTGTTGTGTATACCTTCTACACGAAAGTAAAATGACTTTAGTGGTCAAATTACTAGACTCGTGATACTACGAAGGTGGCTTACGTTTATCATTCACGAGTCATGTCAACGCAGCTTGACACTACGCCGCCTAACGCGTTCTGACATGTTATGTCGTAATGAAATCCGGGCCAGCCAGATTTTCATCAGACGCCGACACAACCATTAGAATGTTTTTAACAGCAAATACAGCATCTCGCTGAGAGAAAATTAATACTTTTTTGCTAATTGAAAATGTGGAATATCAAAATCACGATTGTCTATTTAATTTAATATCTCATTACATTATCGAGATTATAATTTGAGGCAAAAGGCATAGGAGGAGATAGCAAAGAAATTGTTCCCTTTACATTCTAAAGTAGGTGCACATGGAACCGAGTTTTATCTTTAAAAAGTAGATTAACTAGCTTATTATATTCGCTAAATAATTCTCAAGTTTCGTTAATTTCGCGTATCCACATATTTATGTTCTCGAGTAATGCAGAGCAAATAACAGTCGCAGTGCATTCTCCAATTTTCTTCAAAATCGCTTGATAATGATAAAATCATAATAAACGCAAACGATACACTGATTCTGAAACCCGTCTTTGTCGTTGTATTGCATAAGATCATTGTGTTTACAACTAGTCACATTATAACATATCACAACACAACACGTCAGAACAATATGTCCCCGGCTTTATTAAAAGACACACATGACCCACTTAGAAATACATTGCGGTGTGATGGAAGTTTCAAAGCTTTGATGTGAATGTCATCATCCCATTTGGGTAAAGAATGCTTGTACATAACTACGCTATTTCAAAATATACACATACCCATCGTCTTGGGCTTCTCTAGACAACTGGCCGTGGCCACAACAACAAATCAAAGTTTTGTCGGCAACATTGGTTTTGTTGGATGTGCCGCCAAAATATATTATGTAACCAATATATTGCTAATACCGTGTTACAGAATAAATGTCCCCAGGATGCGGCGTTTTCCGGAACTGCTGGGCCTGCGCAGTTCGCGTGTACGTCAGGTCCGGCTATAAAATTATTTAACTTAATATGTTGGAATAGGTATTGATTTATTAAGTAAAAGCAACTATAATAAATCTTGGTATAATATGAAATATAAGAAGATGTAAGGCATCAATTTTCTCGAAAAAGCAATACCTACACTGCAAAAAAGTATGAAAATTTCAGGACTTGCGTATTTTGGGGCGTAAATACAGAAATTGAAATTTTGAATTACAATTTAGTTTCTGGCATAATTCCGTAAGTAATAGTGGTTGCTCTTAACACCATAACAGGTGCCCACTGTCGCCTGATCTCCTTTTATCATTTTCTAAACAACATACGACGCAAGTTGCAAAAAATTACTTTTTTTTTAAGATTAAAAGTAAGCCAGAACGGAGGTTTTAAATGTTTATAGTAGACTTGATAAGCATGTGCATTTGTCTTGCCTTGGCACTTAGTAGAAGAGAAAATAAATATGTTATCATATAGTTGTGAAACGCCATAATGCGGCGCAATATAAAAACTATAAAACAGTGAAACAAACAAAAAACAAAAGAGGGGCAATAAAAGTAGTATTTGGATGTACTATGTAATCTTTAAACAAAAGTAAAGGTTTTTACGTTGAAATATCGAGGCAACAGTAAAATAGCAGCCGTATTGACGAAACACATAATATTAATGCATAAATAGATGTACTGTGAATTATTTTGTTAGGGTGGCAGGAAGAGAAAAGCATTTTTAAAATATTTTATTACTATACATTTAATAACTACTAATGTGCGCCGTGAATTAGGATGGTATCCATACATTGACACTGAAAAGTAAATAGGCAACCATGACTGTAGTATTACAAAGTACAAATATATTAATAACTATGAAAAAAATTTATAAAAAAAAACGTTATTCCAACTAAACTTAATTGAAAGTACACAGAAGTTAGCATAAATATATCGGTAAAAAGCATATATTGGTAAAGTTTTTTTATCAATAATAATTAGGTGCTAACAAAATGTATGTGTAAAAACATAAGTACTAAACGTTATAACACGAAACTAATGATTATGTCATAATATCTATGTTATTATATTATTTAGGAAAGCGTTTTTTACTATAAAAGGATATCACACGCAAGACTTTAGATCCTTTGGTCCTCTGAGTAAATCAAATCTCTTACCACAAAATCTCAACTGTTAGTCCAGGTTAGTTTACCACTAAAAGCAATGTAACAGATTTGCTTTTTTTTTAATTTGCCACTAATCAGTAAACAAGTTAGACACAAATAACATATTATTATCCCTAGTTTATACTGTGTCCAGTTTCAAATTGGATATATTTTTGTAAAGTACTTGAACGTTATGGTAGGTATACCTACGAACAGCTTAAATATTCCAAAAAAAAAAAATACTTACCTAAATAAATACATGATTGTGTTGAAAGCAAGTAAATAATATGCGGGGATACAATTTTAAAATTATTTAGTTATTAAAAGTAGCATAGGTACTTACCTGAAGAACTGAATTTGGGTCGGTGGCTTGCAAAGCAACACCATACACTTGTTTTTCATCACAAACTTACACTAAAAGGTACTGCACTATAATCTAAATAAATCTTAACTACTTTTAAAAGTCTAATCTAGTAATAAGTGTTTAACGAAACTTCCACAAAGTACCAGAAATAACCAAAAATCACTCAAAATAACGCTAAGAAATCTCACAATAAACACGCCAAGTACTGTGTAAAAAGTGACAACCGGCTCTGGACAATGTAAACGTTAAATATCAAGAAATCGTAGAAATCCGACTTACTGCGCATGAGCTAAAGTTCCGAAAAATCACGCATGCCGGGGACGTTTTTAGATCGGCCGGCAATTAGCTTAGTTTTTCTACTGGTGGGAGTTCAGTGGTGCCGCTTCACGAGCGAAACCGTTAACATTGTCGCCGACTCTGGTAGTCAATCTGCAAGGTTGACTACATTTTATGTTATCTTGAAACTTTGTAGGAAACATACGACCCTGTCGCCCACAAATGTTGTTTTGGCGGAGTTCAGCCCATGATCCATAGTCCTTGTATTTATATCTTGACTTTTTCAGATTCGCAGCATTACGAAAGGCAATTTTTAGTGTTCAAGACGTAAATATAATTTACGCGTTTATTGACTGGAGCAAACATCAGATAACGTTTTTAGACGCGCTTTTGCTAGCTAACTCGCTGGGACAATTTATTGGAACTACTCTTAAAACCATAAACTTAAATATTAATAATTGTCACTTCATTGGTAAGTTATACTACACTTAACATGACCATCTATAGAATAATGAACGTAAAAGGTATAGCGCCCAACAAAGCAGTGAATTGCTTGAGGTGAAGTACGTGAGGAGCAAGGGTTAATTGTCACTGTCAAAATGTCATCGTCCGATGATGAGGATGTTTAAGCATTCTACATGATTCTACATGCTCAATTTGGTTTTAGTTTTTCATAAATAATTTTTTCATTAATTGGTGAATTGACACAATATTCGGCTAGAGGGAGTTTTTCTGTGTGAGAAATTTCAATCTGCTCTCGTTTTTATTGTAGAAATTTAGAAGGCGCCACCTTCGGCACCTTGCACACATTTAAAACGAAATAACTTTTTTGAGCCACCCTGTATTTAACTTTTAAATAATAATTCTAATTTTTCAACGTATTTTATCTAAAAAAGGTATACATGGCAAGAGTTGATTTGAGCAGCCGTTTTTGAGATATCTTGATTTAAAAATTTACTTCGTTTATGGCCATGTCTAAATTAGTGTAACAGTGTAACAATTGAACAAAATTTAAAGCGAAGGCGTGGAATGTTCAAAATGACCTCCATCTGCGTGGTAGAAAGATTAATACGGTTTAAAAATTAAATAATTAAACTCTTTGGATCATTTCGTCATAATTTCTCAAAGCGTCAATTCCAGTTTGAATACGTCTCCTTAATTTATCTTCTGGATCTTCTGGCCTAGAATACACAAAGTTCCCCATAAAAAGTAATCCATCGGTGTCATATCAGGGGATCGAGCTGGCTAATTTGCGGGTGCATCATTGCCTCTATCCATCTATTTGGATACTGTTCGTTCAAATAATTACGTACGTTTAACTAAAAATGTGGAGGAGTTCATGCATAAACCACGTTCCTCTTCGAAGTTCCCAGGGCAGGGATCTAATAGGTTTGGTAATTCATTTCGCAGATGTTCCAAATAATTTTCCCCATTTAGTCGAGGTGGCAAGATGACAGGACCAATTATGAAAGTGTTTATGATTCCTGTCCCCACATTGATCTTAAACTCATGCTGATAATGTGTTACTTTTGTCGCATGAGGATTTTCTTCAGCGTAGACATGTTCATTGTGCAAATTAGTTATGCCACTCCGCGAGAAACAGGTCTCATCTGTGAATAAAACTCTTCGTGTAAAGTTCCTATCCTGATTTCTGCGTTCTTGGATAAACCGGCAGAAAGCTAGGCGTGGATCAAAATTATGGGGTAAAAGATATTGTACCCGTTGAATACCAAATGGGTAACGGAATTTTTGCATATTCCTAGCTCTAAGCCCAATCATCTGCTTCTGAGTTTCTTCAATCCGATTTAGAATATCTTCCTCAACCTCTGGAGCTCTTACCACGTGCACGACATAAGTAATATAAACAGGCGTAGACCTACCCGTTTCATAAAGACGTCTTTCAACTGCCGCGAAGGTTTAAGCGACGATTCGGAAACCTTTCACTGTATACTCTGCAAGATTCCAAACCATTCTTTTGGCAATATCCAAAAACCAATAACATATCGGTCTTTTCTTCCTTGGTATACTGTACGGCCATGACGAAAAGAAATTTGAAAATTGTTTGAAAATTCAATTGAATTATTTTTTAGATTCGATTTGACACCAGTCAGTTTTTAGTGACAGTTGTTGCAATTTAACTCCTGCTCTTTAAATTGTGTTGAATTATTATAATAATTTAGACGTGGCCATACACGAAGTGAATTTTTTAAATCCAGATATCTCAAAAACGGCTGCTCAAATCAACTCTCACCACATATACCTTTTTTAGGTAAAGACGTTAGAGAATAAGAATTTCTGTTTAAAAGTTAAATACGCTAAAAAAAGTTAAAGCTTTAAATAAATACTTATGTCAAAGGGGTTGTGAAGAGAAAGGTAATCCGCCATCTTGGGGCGTTCGCTATATTGGGTTTAGAATGACGTTATATATCTTTTAGTATTATGCTTATCAAGACTTTAATCTAGCACCCATGTCTGGGACGTCCGCTATATGTTTATTCCAACTAGCTGTCCGGGACTAGTTTTTAATCAGAAATAGAATCTACCAGATAAATATAACATGGCGAGCCCAGGATGCCTTGTTAAGTCCTATACCTGGTTAATTGTATTTGACATTTTGGAGAACTGCTGGTTAAAAAGGACCTAATAAAGAGACTTTCAAATAAACGCCAATAATACGAGCATAATTCAGCTTATCCAGAAACCATCATAACAAATGGAAAACTTTTCTATTTTTATCTTTACGAACAGAAGTCACTTTTCATGAAAAGTTTTATTATAAAAATTCCCCCTTATAGCAAAACGTATAACCCAGCATAGAGGTACAGGGGGTCTAAAAATGAAATAGGATAATTATTTTCAGGGGAAATGAAAAAATATGAAATTTATTAAATAGTTTTATCGAATTTCATGTATTTCCTTTATGCATCTTCTCTAAAATATTAAACTTGTGAAAATAATATTTTCTGAAATAGATCAGAAACTTTCTTGATGTATAAGGGCTTCTTTGAATATTTCCAGGTGCTTGATTTTATACTAATTGTCTGACACCATAATAAAAGCAACTAGAAACATTAAATGAAATCCATTCAAATAAAATAATAAATCGTGCGACTGTAGGAGATATTGCTAAAAGCTCTAAAAATACCGGCTCAATATTTTGCTATTTTTTTTACTTTAACAAGAACCATGCTTGGCTGACGGACGAAGGTACCAAATTACAGGTTTCGCGAGCTGCCGCGAAACATATAAATAAATGCTTCACTCAGAAAGCTTTCCCAAACTGTTTGGACTTAAAACTAATCACACAAGTTATCTAATCAATGTGAGGTGGAAGACAACCCCGTCTTTTGCAAAAAATATAATATATGAGGCGACGTTTACCTTAAATGGTGTGGTGTGTTCCCAAATTTTAGCTGCTGGAGTGATGGACATCTGTACTTTGTATCCGACTGTCGGGACCAATATTATTTAACTAATAACTGATACTTTATGCGTGCTATTACATAATCTGCAGTTACACACGTCAATGAAATAGCATATACACTATACGACAATGACAATACTCTACACAAAAGAGTAAAAGCATTTGTCAATACCACTGTACCTTACTTAACCTGTTTTTGAATTTTGTTACTGGTAAGCTCTCGCGTATCGTAGTCGTGGATATCCTCGTGAGTCCAGTACAGATCCCCATACTTCTTCACATACATGAAATTTTCCAGAAAATATACACATGGAAAGGTCAATATTTTAAGCATTATAAATTCTTGCCTACATCTCTGCAACCCAGTGCTTATCGCCTTTTCTTGCAAAGCATCGCCAACCCATCCACCGCTTCCTCAAGCGAGGGTACGATGAACGATGTCGTCACATCATCCACAAAGAGCGTATACCTAGCACCATCATCCCTCAGAGGTAGAGCGTTTGTATAGATTAGAAGGAGGATGGGTCCTAAACATACTCCTTGGGGCACCCCAACAGTTACTTTGCTCTCTGCAGAAGACATCTCGGCGACCCTCTCGACCTGGATTCTATCTAAAAGATATTCAACAGCTTTATACTGTCCTCGCCAAAGTGATAAGCTTGAAGTTTTTGGAGGAGGATGACATGCGACACGCAGTCGAAGGCCTTGCTGAGGTCGCAGAATAACGCAGCATCAAACTGCCGTTCTTCGAAATATTTAATGATTTACCCCACGAGGGCCATTATACCCAGTCTTGTGCCCTCGTCCTTTTACGGAACCCAAACTGAGCGTCAGTGAAGTATTTATTTCCTTCAAAGTAGTAAACAATTCTGAATGACATACATTTTTCAATTTTTTCAACTTTGGATATAATTGGTAGAATGGATATTGACTTATACGTGTGGCCCAAATTGGGCCTACATGTATGGGGATCTTGGAAACTATAGAAGATAGAGAAACGGTTAAATGGGGAAAGTTTTGACAATTATATTTCTAACTGAAAACCGTTTAGTACGCGGCCCTATCTTTTTTGGTTTTTGAAATATGTTGAAAAAACCAAAAAGATGTATTTTCGAAAATATGCTGTAGTTTTCTTATTATTCACTATTTGGGCAATCTGTAAAAACATTTTTAAAGCAACTTTTTAAGTAGATTTCAGTTCTGCAATTTAATTTTGAACACGACGTTTCAGTTATTTTATACCATCATCAGGTTCATTTTTTCTTATTGGCGCCATATTGTATTTTATACTTAAAAGGTAGCTTATGACGTCAGCTTTTCAACGATGTATTATTTGTTGGAAAATAAATGAAATTGACTTGAAAAATAAAGAAAATTAATTTTCGCAACACGTCAAATTTGACAACTGCACTATAACTCCCTAAATTGAATACCAATTAAAAGGTTTACATTTTGTAGTATTCACAAAACACTGCTTGCATTGTTTCAATCAACAATATTACAATAACCTATGAATCAAAAATAAAATCCAGTAGCCAAAATATTACTTGTCAGAACGAGTAAAAGTATAATAGTTTTTATTATTATTATCTAATAATAACGATTTATTTGTGTGAGAAAATGGCATTGCGTTTTTCTCACGAAGAAAAATTTGATTTGCTAGAATGTTACATTCATTGCAACAGAAATGCAAACCTTGCATTAGAAAGGTATTTTGAAAATTTTCCTGAAAGACCGCAGCCAAGTGTCAGACTTTTTCCAGAAATTGTTATGAACCTGAGAAACCATGAAAGTTTTGAAAAACCGCGTCCCAAGCGTTACGAAAAAGCAGGTAATAACGAGCGCGGAGCGTGACGAAAATGTCAGAGCCTATTTTAATACCGCTCCGACATCATCTACAAGAGCGTCGGCAAGTGACTTACCAACCCCGCGAAGAACCATACAAAGAGTTCTTAAGGAAAATAAATATCGACCATACAAGCCAACTATAGTTCAGGGTTTACGAGAAACGGATTATCCAAGAAGAATGCAGTTTTCAAATTGGTATGTGAATCAATGCGAACAAAATCATGATTTCAGTCGTCTTGTAATTTGGACCGATGAATCACATTTTACCAACTGCGGGGTATTTAATAGACATAACCATCATTTTTGGGCAACAGAAAACCCTCACCAATTGGCTCAACGAAGACTGCAAACCCGATTTGGTTTTAATGTATGGTGTGGTATGTATGGTAAGTAATGTCACCTAGCTTGCTAAATACATAGCAGGTATTAAGTAACCAAGCTTTATTTTTCTCCTTACATTTTAGACAACAGACTTATAGGACCATTCTTTTATAATAATACGTTGAATGGCCAAAGATACTTGGAGCTGTTAGAAGATCAAATATTACCGGCAATTAGAGCAAGAGTTCCTCAAGATCAATTGAATAATATTTGGTTTCAACAAGACGGTTGTCCCGCACATAATGTTCGGGAAGTTCAAACTCTCTTAAGACAGATATTTGATGACAAATTAATTTCAAACGGCGGACCAGTTAATTGGCCTGCTAGATCCCCTGATATAACTCCTCTCGATTTTTATTTATGGGGTTATGTAAAAAATGAAGTATATGAGTTTGAACCCCCGGAATCTGTACAAGAATTAGAAGAGAGAGTGAGGAATGTGTTTACGAGCATAAATGGCAACACGCTTCGCAGGGTCATCAATACTGTGTTAAAAAAGTGTCAAAAATGTATTAATAAAAACGGCCAACATTTCGAATAAGTATAGTAAGTTAGATATTTTTTCTTATTTTCTTTTCAAAACAATAATTATTATTCATTGCGTTTTTAGTTTTCTTTATTTGAAATGTTAATATGAGATTTTTAACCATAAGGAAAAAATAAAATAATGTATTATAATATTATGATATTTTAAACAAATTTAACCCTGCCTAATGTGTTCTTCTCAAATTTGGCGTGTTGCGAAAATTAATTTTCTTTATTTTTCAAGTCAATTTCATATATTTTCCAACAAATAATACATCGTTGAGAAGCTGACGTCATAAGCTACCTTTTAAGTATAAAATACAATATGGCGCCCAAAAGAAAAAATGAACCTGATGATTGTATAAAATAACTGAAACGTCGTGTTCAAAATTAAATTGCAGAACTGAAATCTACTACTTTAAAAATGTTTTTACAGATTGCCAAAATAGTGAATAATAAGAAATCTCCAGCATATTTTCGAAAATACATCTTTTTGGTTTTTTCAACATATTTCAAAAACCAAAAAAGATAGGGCCGCGTACTAAACGGTTTTCAGTTAGAAATATAATTGTAAAAACTTTCCCCATTTAACCGTTTCTCTATCTTCTATAGTTTCCAAGATCCCCATACATGTAGGCCCAATTTGGGCCACACTGTATGTAGTTATTGGATAGTGCACTGTCACCTTTTTTAAAAATAGGCCACACTAGGGTACTTTTTAGTGAGAGGGAATGATGTGTTAATGATGTCACTAACCTCAATAAATATTACTTCACCAAATCACCACGTTTTTAAAATTAGGTACTTTTGTCGAGGAAGTTTTAAGGGTGAAATTTGCTTAAACTTTTTAAACACGGAATTATTTTAATTTTTTCTATCGAAAACCATATAACTAACACAGAACATTATGGTGCTATATGACATAGTTCTGAGAGCTTTTCAACCAGACACGTATGGATTGGACGAATGTCGGAATTTGCTTGGAGCTGGAAATTGAGCCAATCATAGTCTATTCACATGGAGCCAGAATAATTGTTCTATTTCTATATCGTATATAGCGTGTCCTTTCCTATAAACCTTTTATATATTCTGCTTTTTTATTACTTTAAAGAAACAATAAGAATATGACATATAAATATGTATACGTGTGAGAACTTTGTTCTCTAGCCACTTGCTGAGACCTTATACAATAAGGATTAACCAAATTATGCTAAAACAGCTATTCTCTGGGCTACATGCACCAACAAGTGCTGAATTAAATAACACAATTTGGCGTATTTTGACTAACACTGTTAGTACTAAAATACAGACTCAGATTGCAGAAACTACCGGGAAAGAAAAGAATGAATCTTTATTTCCAATGATAGGTTGCTACGCTGCTGCTACCTGCAGACCGGTTTCGAACTCTTTGGTTCTCGTCAGTACAGGGCAAGCATGACAAGCGAGCACACCTGCCATTGGAACAATAAGATTCAAAATGAGAAAAACAATATTTCAACTGCGCTGAGTTGTAACTCTAAAACTGTAATAATATACGTGACCACAATTTTCTCACCAACATCAACGTTTTTTCGTTTTGTTTATTTGGAGTGTAAATTAAAATGGGTTCTAGAACTCGAAAAATCTTATGTCTAGAGGTAGATCACTACATAAATAATACGATAGTGCCAAGAAACGCAATACTGAGAAATTGAACTTAGACCACTCTGGCTTATATAAAAATACCTTCCTAGATAAAAAGGCATTTATTTAGCTTGTTTTTTCAAAACAGAAGCTACTATTTGAAAGCTGATACGTCCAAAGTAAGCCCGGATGATATTTTATTGGATTGGGCGTACACATAAAAAAGGCAGGTGATTCGCACTGTAAAGAGTATAGTAATAAATACCACCACAAAATTCGTAAAAGAAAAGTGATTTGACGAGTTTGATCGACACGTAGAGCCTTTTATTCATAAAGAGTTTAAAACAACCAGAAAAATATAAAGATATAAATAACTCCTCTAAACCCAATCTAATGCGAATTATTGAAACAAAACTATGCCCACAGACCTTCCGATAACACGGATCATTTAAAGAGAAACATCAGATAATATCACAAGGAAATTTCCCCTCGAATGGTAGGAAGTGCAGTGACGAAATTTTCACCTCGCAAAATAGTTTGTAATGGAAAGAAATTGTGGTCATATTATTTGGAAGCTTGGTGTAATTTTTCATAATATGTTAATGTATAATATTATGTGTTTTTTTTTTGTTTTATTAATGAAGATAATAACTGCTGATGGTAATGGCTTTCAGTCAAATATTGACCTCCTGATTAGAAGTTCTCATGAACGCAACAAAATCATACGGCTGGTTTTTGATTTACGGATTCTTTGATTTTTATGAAAAACACAGACACCCACACACCCATACATGAATGATAACGTTTATGATCTAGCATGATAGTTATAATGTAGTCATATTGAGGGTGTACTGATTTTACGAAATAGGCGAATAAAATAAATAAACAAGTCAATGTTTTGATCGCTGCGAAGTCTAGAATAAAATCTTACAACTTGAGAATTGAGAATCTGTAATTAGCATGTCAATATGAACTTCATAATGGCCCTTTCTGAAGCTAATCAAGCCGAATCAAAATCCATCCAGTGGAAGTGATGTTATAAACGGATAGACAGACAAATTAAAAGCAATTTTCTATAAATGTTTAGAGAAAGAGACACTCTATGTAATACTGTAAAGAGGAGTTACGTCCGTAAATATACTTTTTAAAGTTAGGGGTTTAGCGGCATTTTTCTGAATATTCTCCCTTTACTAAACCTATAACTTAAAAAAAAAAACTATAAGTAATTCATGATATACTAGGAATTAAATCCAGATTATTCAAGAGGTATTAAAATTCGCCGTAATAAAGCACTGATATCACTGTCTGGATCCCACTTACTTATTTGGCGATTAAAATATTGACTTGTAAATACGACTTTACAAAAATAGATATAAATTAAAAATTTTACTTTTAGTTTCAGATAGTTAAAAATTTGTATAAGATATCTCATTAATATTGCGATAAGATTCAGCACGAGTTTCTCTGCTTAAAAATAAAAAAAATAACTTCCTATAAACCCCTAACCGGAAATGATTCGTTTCGGAGATACAGGGTGTTAAACTTTCATTTTTGTTTTTGTTTTTTCTAAATAATATTTGAAATAATGTCAGAATTGTAACTAAAATTGGTACCTAGATGCGAAATTCGATTTTAATGTTATTATGTCTCCCACTTGTCGAGACCACCAACACCTTTTTTCTCCTTTGAGGAGTCATAACTTTTTTATACGTAGTTGTATTATATTTTTAAGCAAATAAATAGATTTCTTGGTTATGTTTATGTGAAAAAGACATATTTGGAGGAATCATTAAGAAGGAAAAATTAATGACATTTATTTGCATATTATGCCCATATCAGAGTTTGATGAAATGGCATTTATCCCCTAAACAAAGCCGAAATCAAAAAATTATCTAAAGGTACTTCGCATTAGCCATTAAACTGCCTAAATAATAGTGTTATCAAAAGAGGAAACGGCCGTGGCGTACTTATTTTTTGTTCCGCTTAAAAATTAAAACTCCTAAACGAACCATTTTCGGACATAGGTTTATAGGAACTTCATATTTTATAGCAGGAAAAGTGATCTTGAATCCAACCTACATCATAAAACAAAAAAGTTTGTCCCTTTTCTTTTCATCAGACCCAATTCTTAAACGCGTTTCGTCGTATTACGGCTCATCGGCAAGGCTACAGAGTCTGACGGAAAGAAAAGGGACCTTACAGTGCACTTTAGCGCATAACGTAACGATATATATATGCGAGATGTTGCAAGTGGCAACATTCCGTGGCAATCCAGCTATCCACCCGACCAGACCAGCGAGGACTTAGAGAATACCAGACGCTGGATTGGATAAACTTTTCTCTTTTATATCACTTTCGATTCGCAGACAGCAACAATTGGCTTTTAGCGCCATGACATTAGATACCTGCTTATGCGGGTTCCATTCCAGCGTCTGGTATTCTTATGGAGGGCTTTAGGAAGGAGGCCAATCGAATATGGCCGAATTTTAAATTTATGTCCCTGTTTTTCGTTACTTCGCTGGTTGGCCGTCGAGGGCGCCACTGCACGCTTTCCGGCTATTTTTTGCAGGTTTTGATAGGCGAGTGCGGTATTTTTTTCGAATATCTTGAAAAATAAGCTTTGGAATAATTTTTTTGCGTTATTAATATAAACAATGAGTGGCGTACCTACAATGTTTTACAAGTAGCGTTTGCTTCGTGCCGGGGTGTAAAACTGGATATTCGTCTGATAGAAAGCTCAGGAAAAATCGTGGTGAGAAAAATCCTAGTCTCTTTGAAGCCCCTAAGGTAAGCAAAAACCACAAAAGGTTCACAATATTGTTTATTAATAGTGGTCTTTCGTTACTCGTCTGTCTGTGTCGTCTGTCCTTGATTTTGTCATCATAGATCTTAAAGATAGATTATCCGACAATGGACGTATTTCTATTAACCAAATTTTTGATGTTAATCAAAATTTAATTAAAATTTATTCATTGTTACGAACTGTCAAACTAACTTTAAAAAGGTATTAATAATTTAAGAAATAATATTTCTCCTTTAAGGTATTTTATACAAATTACCTACTTACGTCCCCTTAAAACTTTTAGGAAATATTTACTTTACAATATAGGTAGGTAGGTACTCAAAATTTCAATATTTAATATCAGTTTGCCAGTTCGTCGAATATTAATCCTTTAAAAAATTGCAAAATAAAACCATAAAATGCATTCAAGGCCCCTAATTATATTACCTACCTACAATTTTGAAAACAATCAATTATAGATATCTACCTATTGTATATATATGATAGAATAATAAAAGATTATAATTAATATTCCAAAAACAATTAAAAATACAATCAATACCTATAAAAAAGGTTTAAATATTTATTAAAAAAGCATTTATCGAAAATATAAGATATTTCTATTTTTGTTATACTTTTTAAAAAAAGTTTTAGAAACTTATTAATATATTAATTATTTTATTGTTCAAATTTTTTTTTTTAATTTAATTTTTTGGTTGTTAGTATACTATAATTTTTATTCCGTTTCTTTTCAATTTAATTTTAAAATCCCCATTTATAATCTTTTGTAAAGTTAGCTGGAAAATAAATAAGTTAAGAATCGTCTTCTTTTCAGGTCTGTTAAAAGGTGTACGTACTACATATAATGAACATTATGTTAATTTATTTTTAGTTTGAATTTAAATGAAAAATGTATATAGTGACGTGCAGATTGTGTAATTATTTCCTTTCCAAATAAAAAAGTTGTTTGAGTGTCTATAAAGGGTAAAGACCGCCAGTATTTGAAAAAATTAATCCTCCTGGTAATAATAATACAGTGTCTTAGAATGCAATACACCCTTTTACATGCTAGAATTATGTATCTAGGGAGTATCCCGCACCCGCCTCTCACACATATCTCGGTCTGTAGACTGTTTAAATTAACTAATTTCGATAAAACAGTTAATTCTCCCATATGAACCCATGAAATTTGCAGCGATAATGGAACAATGCGATCCTGGCGGCAGTTTTTGAAGCAATGCAAAAGTGGGACCGGAATCGATGTATTGCGATCGGTCTCCTTCCTAAAGCCCTCCATAGGTATTCTCCAAGTCCTCGCTGGTCTGGTTGGGAGGATAGCTCGCTTGCCACGAGATGTCGCCACGTGCAATATCTCGCATATGTGCCCTATATTATGTTAATTTTCAGACACTAATTTTGAGTATGAGTTTCTTATACCATTTAGTTTAATTTATTATGTTACAAAATAAAATGAATCTGACTGTTGTTTGTGTAATACAGCTTTTAGTAAAAATATGCGTTTTTGGGATTTCAATAAAAGCGAAGTTTTAAAATTAGTCGCTTGTCTTGCAAAACAGCACATCCTGTATAGTATGGGTATATATTAAAGCTTATATATATTATAATATATTTTTTAAATTTTTAATTAAAAAGGGCACCTTTGCCGCCCATGTATTTCAAAAACTAACCGTTTGGTTTTATGGTGCTCATGAGAACTTTTGATCAGGAAGTCAAGAACTATAAAATATATTAATTTTTTAGAAAATTTGACTGGTTCTTTCATATTAATTATCTTTATTAACTTACTTTCTTACGAGCTCACTATTAAAATTAATTGTAGCTTTCCTTCAACGATATTTATCTTTTTTACTACCCTGGGTACAAATTTTACGTTGTGTGATGTTTATTCAATAAGCATTATTTTCATGAATAGCGACTTTTGTTTTGTTTATAAAGTTACAAATAAAACGTTTTCCATTAACCCGTTAAAGTTGGTTTATAGGCGCGCTGTAGATAGAGTTTGTTTTTATTTTTTTAGCCCACTGTGCAGGTGCAGAAGTTGGGGTATCAGTAGCCAATGTCATGAAAATGTATACTGGAGTTAGTGTGCCTAGAATGACAGCATTTGATCCCTATTTATCAGATATAACTTCATTGCCCAGTGCCAAAAACAGTATCGATTTTATCGACGTTTACCATGCGGGTATATATACCCCACTATTACCTCCCATTGGTACTATCGATTTTTATCCGAATGGAGGTATAAGACAACCAGGATGTGAAGAAGTTGGTAAGAAAAATTGGTTCGAGAAATTTCACAATAGCTTCATTTTACGTTTCTAAAAGACTTCATAATTGCATTTCTGAAATATTTTAAATTAAAGGCACATACTTTTCAGAAATATTTCAAAAAAATTTTTTGTAATATTTCTGAAATTATATAAAATGGAATAATATATCATTCAATATCAACAGCATATTTATTAGAAAAACATATAAACTATTATTAAGTAATAAATATGAATATTTGAAATAGGATGCTTAATTTATCTCTGAGATTCTTCATTATCTGGGGCCATGAAAGTTGAAATGATGTAAAAATAAATAATTTTAGGTGAATGAATCAAAATAATATTATGTAGGTATAAAGGTTCATTTATATTTATAAAACTTTTCGTCACCGCTCCCGCTCATCGTCACCGCTCCCGTCGCAACTTAACCTAAAGGGGATTAATGTATGCATTTATAAAAGCCGCCATCGCTCCCGTTCGTACTTCCAAAATGATCAATTTTTAACTCGCTAACCCTGTCTTCTTCGTCGTTCATGCTTTAGCCAATGAGGAGAAAGAAATTTTACATATTTGATAAAGAACATACATACAGAAATATTTTCCATATTCCTACGATTTCAGCATTTATAGACAACAGACAGGGCTTAATTATCTATGTATTTTTATATCTTTTCTCAAAATTAAAAAATAATATTTAATTATTATTAATTTTTTTTTTTTTTGTTTAGCAACAGTGAAATTCCTTTTTAGTTTGATTTAAATTATTTTTATATAAATAATATTTCTGAAGTACTAAAAAATTATTATAATATTCATGAATGTTCCTTCTTTCTTTGACATTGAAAATTTCTTTGTTAAAAGCACATTTGCAAACTAGCTTTCAAAGAGAGTTACTGACTATCAATTAAATACTGATATAAAAGAACACTTTTAATAATAAAAACTTAAACAATTTTTAAAAAAAGATCTGATAACTCCGATTATGATGCCGGTGCCTTTAAAGCTCGGTCGAAGCTTTTATATGTCATCGAACTGACTTTGGAAAAAGTATAACAGACTTTTTTGTAAAGTGTTTTTTTTTTAATAATATGCACCAAAGAATATATTTTAAGAGGTATGTGTTTTGTTTTAAAAACGAAATATGTATTTTGTTGGTTACTTCCGTTTCATTTATGTCTTTTTCCGAAGGAATAATAAGAACAAAGAAAATGTAAGCATGCGCATTTATTATTTTTTTAACGGACTTTTGATATAAGGTATCGATTTTTAAGTTCCTCTTTGGTACATTATAACCAAACTTTTCTGTATTTTATTATGAAAAATGTTAAAACAGTTTTTAGCATTAAAATATGAAATAATATTCAGTGTTTGCCATTTAAAATATTAATAATAATAATATTAATAGATCCTCTATATTTATAAAGTATATAACATACAATTAAATAGTGTCAACAAAAAATAAACATTATCCTGGCCTAAAAGAAAGAAAGCAAAGACTAGCTCTCACTTATCAAGATATTTGTAATAATCTTCTATACTATATGGTTCTATTTCCAGTAGCAAATGAAATTTTTTTTTCTTTATTTGTTTTATGTTGTTTAATAATTTTATTGAATTAGGAAACCCGTTATAGAGTTTAATACATTGAAAATACGGGCATTTTTCTGTCATGGTTAATCTGTGTATTGGATATGGTATATTCTAAGTTTCTTGTTTGATATACTTGTTGCGAGACGTTATTAATAAAAGAAGATCTGTTTTTAAAGAAAAAAATAATACATTCCTGTATAAATATTGCAGGTACGGTCAAGATTTTAAATTCTCTAAATTTTCCCCGACATGACTCTCTATAATTTAAATTCATCAATATTCTGAGTGTTTGTTTCAGGCAGACGAAAACTTTTACAATATCTATGCAATTTCCATACATGATAATTCCTATCGAACATTAGACTCAAAATTGGCATGATACAACATTTTTTTTTGTTTCTGAGGGTACGTATCTGCCCAATACTCGAAAACTATAGCATACCTTATTTAATTTACTCTCAACATAATCCACATGATAATCACATAAAAGATTGATATCCAAAAATATACCTAGCAACTTGGTGCTATTTTGTACATCTCTATGTTACAATCATTTTCTATCTGAAAACTTTCAGGTTGTTCAATCCGTGATCTGTTTGTCCTAAACATGGTTAGACCAGTTTTAGAGCTATTACTAATCAGTTTATTTTTAGAAAACCAATCCTCAGCTCCAGCCATAAACACTTGAACATCCTGTCCAAGGGTGGTCATTCTGGTCAAATCTTTATTAGTCAACAGAACATTAGTGTCATCAGCTTAATTAGTTATTTTGCAAGTATTATTCAGAGGGTAGAGTTCTGGTGTATTATTGATGTAAACAATAAATAAAATTCGACCAGTAACGCTGCCTTGTGGTATTCCAATCAAAGTATTTTTTGTTTTGTACCGGGTGTCCCACTAAGAATGGCTGTCGGCCGTATCTCAGAAAGTGTTAGTCGTATGGCTTGCGGAAAAAAAATATATTAGGTAAAGTGGTCATGAGAAATTACTGGAAATTATTTTCAAGTTTCTCAGACTGGCGCTAGAGGGCGCAACAGTAACAGTAAATATGTATCACGAAGTTTCCTCAAAAGTCGCCAAGTTAAGGTATCCCCAAAATAACATTTTTGTATATTTCGAAGATTTATTAATAAAACTCACCCATAGAACGTGTTCGTCACTTTTAAAATGGAGTGGTGGGGGAAGGTTGAACATTATTTGTAATAAATGCTGATAACTCCGGTCTGGCTTAACATAATTATTTAGTAACCTTAGTTTTGTTAAAAAGGGCTTTTCTAACTCTATATATCATCTTATGAACTACGGCAATATGTGTTTTACACTAGGCGCTAGGGGGCGCTGTTTTACAACTTCATAAACATTGCGCGTTTTTTCCATAATTGTGTATTCAATTTCATCTGATTATGAGGATGATTAAAAGTCTAAGAAGTCAGCGAAAACCGCAAGTTAATATCTATTTTCAATCCGGAGATATCAACAACAATAATCATAATTACGGAACATTATGATTTTATTTTTGAGTTGTCATTGTAAAGGTTTTTTTAGGAGTCAAATAGGCCTTGGAAAAACAAAATATGAAGGTACGTATGTTTCAAGCAATTATATCGTTACGACAATAATTCTCAGTGGCGCCCTAAATATTCAAATTGTCGACCATCGTTCTGTATACACGACTCCAATCTCTCCCTGGTTGATAATACTGCAGTTTTCACCTCTGCCATAGGGATGCGGCGGCTGCTGTCCATTATCCTTTCTATCATGTTTTCTCTTGTGGTGGGTCTGGTAACGAAAACAAGATCCTTTAATTTTCCCCATAGATAAAAATCGAGGCATGTTAAGTCAGGTGATCTAAAATAGAAATTACCACTTTCATTAACAGTATCACAATACATCCTATAATATTACCTGGCAGGCCACGGAAATATACTCCCTCTTCCTATCCACCTTGCAGGAAATGTGTCGTCAAGACATTGACGAACGTTTGCCGCAAAATGTGCAGGACATCCATCTTGTTGGAAAACCATAGTTATGCGAATATCCAAAGGCACATCTTCGAGAAGAATTGGGAGTTCGTAATTTAAAAAATGTAAATATCTTTACCCAGTAAGCGACTCATTATATACAAACTGTCCAATTATTCTGCCACCCAAAATGCCGCACCAGATATTGACACTCCATCTTCCTTGATGATGCACCTCCCTCATACAATGGGGATTATCACGCGACCAATAATGCATACTATGGCGGTTTACTCCTCCATTACTATGGAGAGTAGCTTCATCAGTCCACAAAATTCTGGAGTGGAGATTTTTATCTTCCAATATCATATTGAGCAACTATCAACCAATAGCAATGATCCAATCTTCTATCATAATCTTGCAGGGTCAAAGCCTGGTGGACCACAATATGGCAGGGATGTAGCCTAAAGAAAAACAAAATACTTATTACATTGACTTGAAAACTATTAAGAGAAATATTGGCATTATTCTAAACTATTTAAGAGTTATAACATAAAGATATAATTACTTACCTATCTTCTAATAAAATCCTATGCACAGTAGAGCGAGTAACGCCCAAGTCTGTAACAATTAATCTAATACTAATTTATTGATTAAATTCCATATATGCCAAAACATTTACAATGTTTTCCTCGGTTCGACCTCGGCGGCGTCTGCGATATACAGGGCGACGAATACTTCCAGTAGTACGAAAACGGCTAGCTAAACGACTAAATATTCTACTGTCGTATCGGCGCCTTTGAGGGTATCGAAATGCGTAAACCCGTTCAGCAATTGTTGCATTTCCGAAACATTCAAAATACACCGCAATGATGTCAACCGCTTCTTCAAGTAACAGAGGCATTTTGAAAATCAAATACGACACAACACGGTTGGCACGACAAAAATTTTGACGTAATGAAAGGTGACACGCGTGCACAGTTTCAATTCATATTTTGTTTTTCCAAGGCCTATTTGGCTCTTAAAAAAACCCTTACAATGACAACTTGAAAATAAAATCATAATGTTCCGTAATTATGATTTTTGTTGTTGATATCTCCGGATTGAAAATAGATATTAACTTGCGTTTTTCGCTGACTTCTTAGATTTTTAATCATCCTTGTAATCAGGTAAAATTGAATATACAATTATAGAAAAAACGCGTAATGTTTGTGAAGTTGTGAAACAGCGCCCCCTAGCGCCTAGTGTAAAACACATATTGCCGTAGTTCATAAGACGATATATAGAGTGAGAAAAACCCTTTTTAACAAAACTAAGGTTACTAAATTATGTTAAGCCAGACCGGAGTTATCAGCATTTATCACAAATAATGTTCAACCTTCCCCCACCACTTTATCTGAAAGGTGACGAACACATTCTATAGGTGAATTTTATTAATAAATCTTCGAAATATACAAAAATGTTATTTTCGGGATACCTTAACTAAGCGACTTTTGAGGAAACTTCGTGATTCATATTTACCGTTACTGTTGCGCCCTATAGCGCCAGTCTAAGAAACTTGAAAATAATTTCCAGCAATTTCTCATGACCACTTTACCTAATATTTTTTTCTTCCGCAAGCCATACGACTAACACTTTCTGAGATACGGCCGACAGCCATTCTTAGTGGGACACCCGGTACAAGACTCTGTATCTAGCTTTACCTATCAGTACTTTCTGTTGCCTTTCTAAAATATATGATTTAGTTCACTTTAGAGCTGTTTCCCTGATGCCAAAATGTCCTGAACAAAAACAAAAATTGCCGTTTGGGTGGATCTTTCCTGTAGGAATCCGTATTGTATGTGGTTAAACACATTATTTTCATTTATAAAACTTCAAGTTTGTTTACACATAGTATGTTCAAATAATTTAGATAATGATGGTAGTAAACTGATTGGATGGTAATTTTTGAAATTACTATAGTCGCCTTTTTTAAAAATGGGCACCACAACAGCATCTTTAAATTTATCCGGGAAAATACCAAATGTAAGTGAGTTATTGATAACAAAGACGAGTGGTTCCAAGATTGTCTCAAGATAAAAAAAGGCTTGAGCGTTTTTGGGGAAACCGGAAGTGATTGTCAATTGAATTTTTCAACTAAAATGTGCACGTTACTTAACCTTATCTATAAGTAGAAGTAATTTTAAGATGGTGGCCTCAATAATAGTTTCGTTGTCACGGTATATTATTTTGGAATCAGAATAAAATTATCCTCCTGAATAATGTATTCTAACACAAAAAAAAAAAATTGGTCAAATTTGCTGCATAAACTATTAGAGGAATATTTTTTGATAAACTCCAAGATCCAACGTTTTCGGTAACATTTTCGTCAGATTTAAATTTTAATTTTTTTAGGTGATCTTGAGAAGGCTTTATGTAGTCACCAAAGATCCATATATTTATACGCAGAGTCCATTAACAGAAATGATGTTAAAGCAACAGAGGCATATTTCAGTATGAATCAAAGCCATTTGAGACCAAAAAATAATCCCCAACATGCCACATTTGGATACCATGTGGATACGAATCAACATGGGGCATATTACTTGCCAACTTTAGCAACACCCCCATACTTGAAGAAATATTTCTAATCAATTTAGGTACATTGAAAATTTTTAATTATTGTGAAACTTTGAAAACTGTTCAATATATCTTGTTCTTCCTTAATTTAAATAGTTTGTTTTAATTTCTACAAATGATTGGCTTTAAAAATACTCGTAATATTTCCATATTAAATAGTATTGTCGATTTTCCTTCAGCATTATTACTTATTAGGTAGGTATTAGGGTGGATCGAAAAATAGGAGTTTTCAAATTTCGATTTGAAACTTCGGGAAAACTTGTCACTTGGAATGTGCAAACTTGTCTCTAAAGCACATAAGAAACTAAAAATTTCTTCTTAAGCCCAATCCCACTAAAAAGAATTTTCTTTTCCAAAATTTCTTTTTTGACAAAACTTTGTTTATGGCCCCCAAAATACACCACTAAAATTTCAAAAAGATTGAAAGTTTCCTTCTTATGTCCCAATGTTATTATTTATTTTGATAAGAGGATTGATTTTGTTGAAAACGTGTTTAATCTACAGGGGGATTCACGACGATGGCGTATTAGACGTTTCTGGCGAACCAGTCAATGGCATGATCCAAAAATTTGACTTGTTGCATAAAAGAACATGCTCTACATAAATAAAATATTTTGGATAATGCGGTGTTGTCGCTTCTACTACAAAGTGGTAGCAACTTTGATATTTCAAATAAAACAACCTGTCAATTAACTTATTTTTGCAATCGCTAGTAGTTGCTTAGCACATTTTCTTATCCCTTCCATATACCTATCTCTTGCCGATTTTGAGGTATTAATTATTTTCTATTCTTTTCTCGAAAAACGACCTGAAATACATGGTGATATTTTTAAACATTAAGATGCTAAGTTACTGAAATTCGGTTTGTAGTTAGGCAATACCCAAAGGCCTTTTATGCTATGGCCAAAGCTTAGTTACAATATACAGGGTAATCTAAAAATCCAATTATTTAGGAAAAATGTGTAAAAGTCGATATTTTCAAATGAAACACCCTGTATATTATTACTGATTTAAAAAGCTGATAAAATTTGCTATTGATTTGTGTATACCTATAACCAACGAGTCAAGTTTCTGATTTATAAGCATTTTTGTTTAAAAAGTTTCCTTTTAATAGTTATTTATATGAATTTTTTAGTTAGTGTGCCATGCATTCTCATATGTTTTGTGTCCTATCATTGTTGTTATGGTTTCGATATTTTAGTTCCTCTAGCCCTTGTCAGCCCAACAATAATTAGTTAAAAACTATGGAAGAAAACTATTCAAACGTAGTTCTAACGATATTATTTATTCTGATTGGAGAATGTGATAAAATTATAAGCGGGATATTATGTAGAAAGTTTAATGAGATGTATCTGAATCTACCGCCAATGAACAATAAAAAATTTGTACGATTTCAAAATAATTTCGTTGCGTTTGGTTCAACTTTAAAAGGGCAAAATCCACGACCCGTAACTCCTGATGAAGACAACAAGATTAATATTTTGGCATATTTCCATGCTTTTCCCCTGTCATCAATACGAAGTGCTGCAGATGTTTTGGGTATAACGTGTTCATCAGTTCACAGAATTCTGAAAGATTATAAATTCAATAAAGTTTAAGCTATGAAGCCTCAAGATCCTCAGCAGAGAGTCGAACTTTGCGAAATGCAACCAAGAAGATCCGCATTTTTTAAGTAAGTGGACGGATGAATCAAAATTTTCAAGGGAAGGGATTTTTAATAGAAGAAATTGTCATTTTTGATCAAGTGAAAATCCGCCTATCTCGAGAGAAGCAGGATATCAAGAAAAATTCAGTTTTAATGTTTTTTGCATGTTACGAGACAACCAGCTAAGATGCGTGATATACGAGGAGACATTAACATCAATGTATTACCTCCATATTTTGAGAACAGTTGTCGAGAACTTTGTCGATAATCTGCCACTTATCAAATATCGAAGCTGTAGGTATCAACTCCACGGGGCTCCTGCACATTGCACAGGAGCAGTTACCTCGGAACTGAATAGGCTTTTTGATGACTGTTGGATAGGGTGTCTAGGATTTTTTTTTTCTTTAATGATAAGGTACAGCACTGCAGGATAAATCCTTCATGGCGCTCTGGGAGCGGTGCGTGTGCGCAGGAAACGATTCACGTTGGTCTTGAATCTTTAAAGATTATAGTCGTTGGGGAACACGATCTCAGGGAGGTCGTTCCAGAGTGATGACGTTCTTCAGATGAAAGAATTTTAAAACAGTGTCGTTCGAGGGACACTAAGCTGAACCACGTTCTAGTGGGCTGCAGTGGCTTGTCGTGTATTTCTACCATGCACCGCTCTGGGTGGTATTAAGCGGGCAACCTCAGTTGACCACTTGCCATGAAAATATTTGTAAAATAGACTCAAGTCGCCAACCTGCCTTTGATGTTCAAGGCTTTCCAGGTTGTTTGTCACACTATGGTCACCGATCAAGCGAATGGCTCTTCTTTGAATGGAATCTAGCAATCTCAGGGTATGTTTAGGAGCAGAGCCCCAAATATGCGAACAGTACTCCAGCGATGGTCGAATTTGGGCTTTATGGAGCATCAAAAGTTGTTGGAGTGTATAGAGGTTCTTTGTTCGGAAAAGTACTCCAAGCTTCTGCGAGGCTGCCTTAGCAATGGCCGCAACGTGGCTATACCAAGACATATGACTATCCAAATTAACGCCCAATAAATGAATTGACGAAGCCAAGAGAATCGAGTGTCCCGTCATAACTATATCCGGTTCTTCAACATTAACTTTTTTAGAAAAAACTGCCGCCTGAGTCTTTTCAGCGTTAAATTCTACTTGGTTACTGTCACCCCAAGACAGAATTTCTTTCAGGTCTTTGTTGAGATGTGAGACCTCTTGCTGCCTATAGAGATGTGCATTAGCAGCCGATGTCCGAGCATCCAAAGTAAAAGATGAAACAGGTGTGCTGTCATCAGCGAAGCTATACATAGGATTTTTAGTTTTTTCCAAAAGATCGTTAATGTAGAGTAAGAAAAGGGTGGGCGACAATATAGAACCTTGAGGGACTCCGGCGTTGATGATAAAGGTGTCTGAAAGAAATCCGTCCATCGCCACTCGCAGAGAACGGTATTTAAGAAAGCTCGACAGCCATGAACAAAATTGAACCGGCATTCCGTATGCTCTCACTTTAGTTAGGAGCCCCTCATGCCATACTCGGTCAAAAGCCTTGGAAATGTCCAGTGCTACCGCCCGGGACTCTTCATGATGTTCTATTGCGTTATTCCAAACATGAGTAACATAAGCGAGAAGGTCTCCTGTTGATCTAGACTTACGAAATCCATACTGGCGGTCACTAATAATGTTGAAGCCTTCCAGGTATTTTAATAATTTTTCGTTGATAGCCTTCTCCATAACTTTGGATATAACCAAAAGCAATGCGACTGGACGATAGTTGTTTGGCAAGTTCTTCTTGCCTTTTTTGGGTATGGGCTGGACTCGCGCAGTTTTCCAGCAAGAAGGAAATATTCCTTTTTTGTAGGATAAGTTAAAAAGCCTACAAAATACCGGTGTCAGTTCGTCAGTGCATGTCTTAATTACAATGATTGGAATATCGTCAGGACCAGAAGCCTTTTTAGTGTCAAAACTCCTCAAGATTCGTTTAACATGGCGGTGGCGAAATACAATCTCAGGCATTCTCGATTCTACAGGGGGAATATTCGGTGGAGTACTTCCCTAAAAATTTACCGTTGAATATGAAAAGAATAGTTCTGCCAGTAGGTTTGCTTTCTCCTGTGCTTTGGTCGCAATGCTGCCATCAGAACGTGTTAGAGGTGGAATGTTTGACTTGGTAAAGTTCTGACTGACGGCCTTAGCTACCGACCAAAATGATCTTGAGCCGTTAGGACATTCAAGAAGTCTGTCTTTGATCCTCTGGTTGTGTAATCCTTTACTTTGGTTAATCGTTTGCTTGCATTGGTTTCGAGCGTTAACAAAGATGGTACGATTTTCGGCGGTAGGATTTTTACGCCATTGTCGGTAGAAATAATTTTTTGATTTAACAGCTCGTTCGCAACTTTTGGTAAACCAAGGCTTGCCGTTAGAAGGGCACTTTTTTGAGAAAGGGATGAAGGCTTCCATGCCAGTAAGGATAACCTCCGATATTTCTGTTGCACAGATGGATGGATCATCAGAGGTGAAACAAACGACCCGCCAAGGAAACGTTCGAAAATGGTCCCTTAGGTCATCCCACTTAGCTGATGTGTAATGCCATACCTTGCGTGGTTTAGGAGGCTCTTCGGCACTAATTGGAAGTGTGTTTAGTGCCGAAATAAGGTTGTGGTCAGACGTTTCTAGCGGCGGCTTCACGGTGACAGTGTACAAGTCGGAGTTTGAAGTTAAGAAAAGATTCAACAAACTAGCAAAATCACCATCTCTGCCTGGAATCCGAGTTGGTTCACCCACCAGCTGGGTGAGGCCAGAGCTGATGGCAAAGGATTCGGCTTCACGACCTTGTTCGTCGGTCATGTTTGAGTATTTGAGCCAGTTGACATTATGGACGTTGAAGTCGCCAAGGATGACAACTTCGGAATTGGGATGGTGGGTTTGCAAAAAGTCGATAGGATTAGCAAGAGAGGAGAACAAGTCTCTATAATGAGTATCGCTTGGCGGGCGGTAAAGGCAGCAGATGAATTTAGTAATTCTTTGCGTTGATATTTTAAACCACATTACATCAAAGTCGTTAGGCTCGAGTGTCTCCTCTCGTTGACAAGATATATCACTCCGGACAAAGAGACAAAGGCTAAAATTCCGCCTAAATTGGTGATGGAATTCGTACCCAGGATATAAATAGCTGAACGTATTAATCGATGATCTGACTTTGGTTTCGGTTAGTGCAAGTACATAAGGCTTGGTAGATTGTAGATGTTGATGAACTGCATTGATGTTCGGGTTCAGTCCTCTTATATTGCAGAAGTCAATTTGGAAGTTGCTAATCTAGGGTCTTTTAACAACTCCAGTTTTCACACCATTCCCATTTAGAATATTGTTCGAAGGACCCGCATGGCTACTGGACATGGTGGATGATTGGATAATTTCGCTTGATAAGGCGCCAGGACCCGCCCCCACCCGGAGATCCGACCAGGGGGCGTTTTTAACTCCGGAATATATTGATCTTGGAACCATCATCATAGCATTTTTTGTATATTTCCCACCCTGGAAACCGGAGACATCGGCACAGTGACGTAGGTTAGCTCAAAGAGCAACTTCACGCCACCTAAGCCGATGCGATGGTATTTCAACGGGCGATGTCGGGTGAGCCAACATCTACTATCATAGGATCATGGAATTGGCCTCCGAGAGCCCCCCCATCTTAATCCATTAGACTTTTACTTGTGGGGTATGTTCAAAGACAAGGATTACGAATCACCTAAGTTCGTGAGAAGCGTTACTCTATTGGGTGAACCAAGCATTTCAAGATCTAGATCAAAATGAAATTAGATCTGCCACGACGGGTGCAGTTAAGAAGCGCATTTTAAAGTGTCTAGAAGTAAACGGAAAGTAATTTAAGCATATCATTTGAAATTTTATTTAACAAGTTTATTGTTTTAACATTTTGACATAATTATAATTGTTTCTTGGCTCTTTTAAAGTTGAACCAAACGCAACGAAATTATTTTGAAATCGTACAAATTTTTTGTTGTTCATTGGCGGTAGATTCGGATACATCGTATTAAACTTTCTACTTGCCCTGCTTATAATTTTATAACATTCTTCAAACAGAAAAAATAAATTCATTAGAACTGTGTTTGAATAGCTTTCTTCCATAATTTTTACCTAATTATTATTCGGCTGACAAGGGCTGTGTAGTGCATGTCCTTTTATGCAAGAAACCAAATTTTTGGATCATTTCATTCACTGGTTCGCCAAAAACGCCTAATACGCCATCGTCGTGAATCACCCTGTATATTTACATACCCCCACCACTAATATACATTATACCGGGTGTCAACGAAATTATTGTACAAAGCAGCACAGAGTTATGTTAAAAGATATTTCAATCAAATTTGGGTCACCCCCATGGTTGAGCGGGATCTTAATTTTTGCTTTAAAACCAAATTAATATCCGAGAACCGAGAAGTCTTTCAAATCTGTAACGCTTACCTAAATAATTTCAATACTTATTTTCAATGATTTTTTCCGTTCCCTGAAAACACAGTGAAACCTTTCAGATTATTCACCGTCTAAACGTCCCATAATATCCTTAACACTAAAGGTAACAACCGTTATATGTGGAGGTCATGGATCTTGTAGCCCTTAACTTCTATCCACAATTCTGGCGTCCAAAATGTATGAGCGGAAACATAGGATAGAAGTGAATTATCACGAATATTTATGATAGTACTAATTAGTAAGTGTGCATTTAATTAGACACAAGTATAACAGTTTGACGAAATAAACTGCTCTCCGATTTTATATTTGTTTGTTGTTAACCATTGACGCCAAAATCTAAGAAAGAAATGCAATATCAAATTGAGTCAGTACGATTTCTGACATCCATTTTGGGGTCTTGATTCGAAGCAATAACTAGACGCATCAACTTCCAATAAGCAACAGTGCCTGCATTCTCTGCACAGGGTAATCACGTTTATTGAACATAATTTCTCTGAGGCGATAAAATTAATATTTTATGTTGAAGTCAGACTTTGTTAACGTGTGTTGGTCCTTGGGGCGCTCTGAAACTAATTGCTCCAAAAAGACACGATAACGCCAAGAAGGAAAGGGATATATATAACATTAAACTTACCTCGGACTTACACTACCAAAAGCAGGGGCAAATTAATATTTGATTCTACATCGCGAGGTAGAGTCCCCAAAATATATATTACGCGCACACCCATAACATTAAATGTCCTAGCTCATGCCACCGCCATGTTAAACGAATCTTGAGGAGTCTTGACACTAATTAGGCTTCTAGTCCTGACGATATTCTAGTCAATGTAATTAAGACATGCGCTAACGAACTAACACCGGTATTTTGTAGGCTTTTAACTTATCCTACAAAAAAAGGAATATTTCCATCTTGCTGGAAAACTGCGCGAGTCCAACCCATACCCAAAGGCAACAAGACCTTGCCAAACAACTATCGTCCAGTCGCATTGCCTTCAGTTATATGAAAAGTTAAGGAGAAGGCTATCAACGAAAAATGATTAAAATACCTGGAAGGCTTCAACATTATTAGTGACCGCCGGTATGGATTCCGTACGTATAGATCAACAGGAGACCTTCTTGCTTATGTTACTCACGTTTGGAACAACGGAATAGAACATCATGGGGAGTCCCGGGCGGTAGCACTGGAGATTTCCAAGGCTTTTGACCGAGTATGGCATGAGGGAATCCTAACTAAAGTAAGAGCATACGGAATGCCGGTTCAATCTTGTTCATGGCTGTCGAGCTTTCTTAAAGACTGTTCTCTGCGAGTGGCGATAGACGGATTTCTTTCAGACACATTTAACATCAACGCCGGAGTCCCTCAACGATCTTTTGGAAAAAACTAAAAATCCTATATATAGCCTCGCTGGTGACAGCACACTTGTTTCATCTTTTACTTTGGATGCTCGTACTTCGGCTGCCAATGCACATCTCTATATGCAGCAAGAGGTCTTACATCTCAACAAGGACCTGGAAGGAATTCTGTCTTGGGGTGACAGTAACCAAGTAGAATTTAACGCTAAAAAGACCCAGGCGGTAGTTTTTCTAAAAAAGTTGATGTTGAGGAACCGGATATAGTTATGGCGGGACACTTGATTCCCTTGGCTTCACCAATTCATTTATTGGGCGGTAATTTGGATAGTCGTATGTCTTGGTATAGTCACGTTGCGGCCATTGCTAAGGCAGCGTCGCAGAAGCTTGGAGTACTTTTCCTAACTAAGAATCTCTATTCACCCCAACAACTTTTGATGCTCTATAAAGCCCAAATTCGACCATCGCTGGAGTATTGTTCGCATATTTGGGGCTCTGCTACTAACCACAACCTGAGATTGCTAGATTCCATTCAATAAAGAGCCATTCGCTTGACCGGTGACCATAGTCTGACAAACAACCTGGGGAGCCTTGAACATTGAAGGCAGGTTGGCGACTTAAGTCTATTTTACAAACATTTTAATGGCAAGTGCTCAAGTGAGGTTGCCCGCTTGATACAACCCAGAGCGTTGCATGGTAGAAATTTACGACGAGCCACTGCAGCCCACCAGTACGTGGTTCAGCTAGTGTCCCTCGAACGACACTGTTTCAAAATTCTTTCATCTGAAGAACCTCATCACTCTGGAACGACATCCCTGAGATACGAGTATAATCTCTAAAGATTCAAGACCAACGTGAATCGTTTCCTGCGCACACGCACCGCTTCTAGAGCGCCATAAAGGATTTATCCCGCAGTGATGTGCCTTATCATAAAAAAACATAAACAGCTGATTTAAATAATCTGTAAGTCCCGATGAATCATCGTATGTTATCGATAAATCACCGAAAATCCTCGATAAATAATTATAAATCACCGTAAATCCTTAGTAAGGCAGTACATTATCGTAAATCTATAGCTAATCACCGTACTTCTTTCAGGCTGTACACCATAAATCAGCAGATATTTACCCCTCGGTAGGAGGTCTATATTTTTAAGAAATACCTATACTTTAAGTCCAAATTTCAAGTCAGTGACTCATCACTAGCATCTAAATAGCTCTTGGCTGTGCGATTTTAGGGGGATCAATTTCAAACCTAAGGAACCAATTGAAAAAATTTATTTTATTAAAACTTATTTTATTTTATATTGCCACTATTCTTAAATAATAACGGTTTTAAAAACTAAATTTAGTTTCTGTCACAAAAGAATTGTAACATCAGGTAATAATAACGATCGGATTATTGTTGTGTATCACTATTCTCTGGTAAATATGGTTCATAATATGAGGTACAATAATAATAAACACCCTTTATTCCAAAATTACATTATATAACATAAAATGAAATAATGTCAGATATTATAGGCAAAATTTAAATACGTTTTTTTTTACTTCCTTATGTTGTCACAAGTTTTGATGTGTCTTGGAAGACTATATTTTTTTATTTTATTTATTTATTTATATTTATATCTTATACATTTACAGTTTAACATTAAAGTTACTAATAATTTACAGATAATGAATGATGACTGAGCACCTAGGTGCATGCACCTGTATGTGCTACAATATAAAAATAACTAAAATATATCTATATAATCACAGTATGACATTTGGTGAATAAATTAATTAATTATTAAAATGTGTTCCATTTGTTACAGAATATCCCTAAATAAATCCAAATTTCCAGCGATATATTGTTTAGCTCTTGATCGAAATGTATGTACTGTGGTTATATTTGTTATGTTCCTCGGGAGCTTGTTATGAATTTTGGGAGCAACTGTGGTAACATATCGTTGGCTGGCATCACGCTGACACGTTGGTGTCATCAAGCGGTTATTTGATCTAGCTCTTGTGTTATGAGAATGTTTAGCAGTGGTTCTTAAAAGTGGCTTTCCATATATGAAAATACAACACAAGTATAAATACAGTGTTCTTATGTTCAGTATTTCACTGTTTTAAAGGAGAGCTGTCGGATAAAGTGATGGTTTTCTGAACATAGTTTTAACAATGCGATTTTGTATAATTCTAAGAGGCTGTAAGGTTGCATCATATGCACCCCCCAAACAACTATGCCATATCGAAGGATTGACTCTATCAGTGATTTATAAATCATTATAAGTTGTTTATGGTTCATAAACTTTCTTAATTCATCAAATTTGTGTATAAATCTTCGTAATTTAGTTATAAGAGATTGTATTTGTTCATTCCATTTGAGATTTTGGTCAATTATGATTCCTAGATATTTCGTTTTTTCAGACATGTTTATTTCAAAGTTATTATTTATTTGTAAGTTAAATTTTGATCGATTAATGTTTGTTATTGAGAATGCTATAAACGTTGTTTTGCTAATATTTAAGGAAAGTTTATGATAATCTAACCAATTTTTCACTATACTAATGCCCTGTTGTGCTTTGATCTTTACATCTTCCCAAGTGAAGTATAGAGTATTTTTTATTGTAACCATTTGTTTTCTTTGAGATAGATAATTCTTTAAAAGTTTCAGCACAATACCCCTCACTCCATAATGTTCAAGGACATTTAAAAGGGTCTCATGAGGTACCGTGTCAAAAGCCTTTGCCAGATCAAGAAACACTGCTGCACATTTGTTGCCTTTATCTAAGTTGATTTTAATTTGATTTACCAGTTCAAACATTGCATCACATGTGCTCGTGTTTTGTTTAAACCCATATTGATTTTCACTTAGTATATTATGTTTTGTGAAATAATCATTCAATCTTACTTTTAAACATTTCTCAAAAATTTTTGTTGTGGTATTTATAAGACTGATGGGTCGATAGTTCGTTATGTGGGTTTTATTACCATTTTTATATATTGGAGAAATTATTGATATTTTGAGTTGTTCTGGGATTTCTCCACTTTGAAATATTAGATTAATAATGTGAACAAGAGGTGTTAAGAAAAAGTTGTGATATTTTTTTACTAGTTTCGATGTTATTTGATCAAATCCGGGAGAACTATTTTCTTTTAAAGTTTTGATAAGGGAGATAATTTCATTTTCGTCAACCGGTTTTAAAAACATAGATTCTTTTATTTGTGGGTAATTTATTTTGTAGTTAGTAGGGGGTTTATCAATTTTTTCTGCTAATTTTACGCCGACTTCTGCAAAGTATTTATTACAATAATTAACCATGTCTTTAGCACAAGAGAAAGTATCATTTGTTTCATTATTCACAATATTCATTTCTTCTACTGTCTTACTAGTGTTCTCATTTGTCGCCTCTTTTAAAACTTTAAATGTTTGCATAATAATTGGATTTGACAGTCGATATAATTCTGTTAAGTTGATTTCTGTAGTTTTTATAGTTATTAAAAAGTTCTATGTTTTGTCTGTTTTTATTTACTTGTTTTTTTAATTTGTCCCTATGTTTAATCGAAATTATTATTCCTTCGGTAATCCATGGTTTAATCTTTTTATTTTCTTTTACTTTTATACTCTTTGTGGTTGTACATTGATTTATTAGGCTAGTCAAAATGTCTATGAATTTGTCATAAGCTAGTGATGAGTTCTTAAACGAAAGTACTATATTCCATTGCGTTCTTGATAATAAATCGAGAAACGCTTCACTATCAAATTTTTTAATCTGTTTATAAGTTATCTTTTTTTTAGCCAAAGGGTTATATATGTTGTTTATGGACAAATACACCGGAAAGTGATCTGTTATATTTGTGTTAATTACGGAGGCATTGTATTCAACTTTGTTTGCAGTTGACTTCGACCTTACAAATATGTGATCTAGGCAGGATTGTGTATGAGATGTAATTCTAGTATAAGTATTCATATATGAAGTAAATCCGTGAGACATAAGCATACTTAAATAGTTATTACTCATTGCATCAGCGTAATCTAGTATGTCAAAGTTTAAATCTCCTATAATGATATCATAATCTTTTTTGTTTATGTTGGAAATGAAATTATCCAGATCCTCTATAAATAAATTTTCTTTTGTGGAAGGTGATCTGTAGCAAGTTAATATATTGAAAAAAGTTTTATCCTTGTTAAAGGTTAAGTTTGATAAGGTTACTTTGGTTAAGGGTAAGACTGTATGCATGATGTTAAAATTAATTTTGCTATTAATAAAAATTAGCATGCCGTCATTCTGGTTTAAATTACTGTGGTTAAAACTGGTGATAAATCCAGGAATCATAAAATCTGAGGTAGAGTGAATAAATCGCGTTTCACCAAGAGCTATTACATCAATATCATTACATAGATTAGAGGATGTTAAAAATATCAAAAACTCATCAAAGTTCTTAAAAGCACTTCTTATATTAAGGCGTAGAATGTTAAAATGCGTGCTGCTCTTTAAAAGTTCAACTTTTTTAATAAACTGTTCTATATTTTCTGACTTCATTTTTCTATCTTCAATTATTTCATTTTTGAGTTCATTTAAAATATTTTCTTCGTCTATATCCATTAATTATAAATTATAATTGGTTTTACCTTTAAGGACAGCAGTGTGGTAGGCCAGGGTCGGACACTCTCGACTATCACATTTATGATCAACTTCGTACTTCGTTTCGTATTTTTGGTTCGATATGATACAGTTTTTACACGTGGGAACCTGATTATTGCATTGGCCTATATGATGTTCTTCTGAGCAATTGGCACAAACGGTTTTAAATGTACAGTTGTCTTTCTTGTGGTAAAAACCTTGGCAGTTGAAACATTTTGGAACACTTAAATCTTCGTAAACCATATGTCTCTCCCAGCCGATACATACTTTTTTCATAGACATTATTTCATAATATGCTTGAGGTGAACATTCACAGATGATTGTCTTTGGGCCTTGTCTTGTATTTTTAATATAGACAACTTTTACTTCCCCTTTTAACTGATTTTGTCGTATTAAAGAATTTTGGATCTGATCTGCTGCCATTTCTTGATTAAAGTTGATTATTTTAATTCTTGGTTGTCTCATTTTTGTTAGTTGTACCTCCTATGCATTTTGAAGCTTATTTTCCATTTCGATTTTTAGTGTTTCAATGTCTTGTTTTGTTTGACAGTTTACAATTACTGATCCATTTTTTGTTTTTTTTTACATTAGTGATACCAAGTTTTAGTTCCACTGGGTTGATGTTTGTATTCATATCTTTCACTGTTTGATCAGTACTTTGATTCTGCTTTGGCTTTAATATTATTTTTGGGAAATTGTTTGATACTTTTACATTTTCATTTCTTAGGACTGAGGAATACAATGGAGTGTTTTGTTGCTTTTCCGTGTTGTTAATTTTTTCTTGTAGTAGTTGTATTATAGTTTCTTGGTCTTTAATGATTCTTGCCTTATCTTCGATTGTTTTTTGTAAGATTTCTATTATTTCAGAGTTTTTGCATTTTTTGCAACAAAATTTCAGAGTTCTTTTTTGTAATGGTATGCATCTTAATTCAGACGGAGTGAGTTCGCTGCAGTCGGAACAAATAATTCTTTTGCATGTATCACAAGGGAAACAGGAGTTTTTATTATCCTTTGTCGGTTGCTGAATTCTTTTACATATTGAACATTCCATTTTTGCTTATTGACCATATCAGGCCTTGTTAACACTACGCCACTGGTACGGTTTACCTTGATTTCAGTTTAAATTGTAGGCACCACATAGAACTACTTTTTTTGTTGTTGCTGTTGTTTGCTTTATCTGCTGATAAGGTTTCACTCGATATTTTTTACGACACTTTAATTATTATTTTTCAAGATTACTAAATTGCATATATGCAGTTTTTCACTACAAAACAGTTTCAATTCACTTCCAATTTGATGCAATATGTTACCGAAAATATTCTGCCTTTTTTGATACCAAACACTGGTTCATTTTAATAGAATAAACTATCAAAAACCTTAAAAAAAGTCGGAGCGAATAGTATAGTGTATAGTTTAATACAGTTGTAATAAGCACCACTTTCGTACAATGTCAGCTTATCTTTAGGGAAGGTATAGTTCATCGTTCTTGGTGGATATTTATTTTGTGATTCACTGTATCTAAACAGGGATCTGTTTTCAGAAAAGAATAAAAAACATTTCTGTATGTAAACAGTAAGAAGACGGTTCTCATTAAATTTACCTCTACAACTTTTTCTAAAATTTCTTACTGCTCTTTTTCGACATATAACAATCGTTAAACGTCCCTATTTCTTCCCATACATTTTAATTGCGTATCTGACGTGTAATTCGAAATTTGCATAGTAGAACATTTAACATGTTTGCTTATCCAGATATCTAGCTAAAATGAGTAAAGTCTAACATACCCTATTCAGTTTACCAAGAACATATTCTACATGATGGCCCCATGATAAAATGGTGTCGTCTTTGACAGTTTTAGTTGACCATTATTTACAACGATATGCTCCATTTCTTCCAATGTAGACCTCGTGGTTTTGAATATTATAACATTTGTTTTTAATGTATTTAAAACAAACTTATTTTTGGGAAACCACTTATCTGCTCCGATTATTCGTTCAGTTCTAAGACTTGGCAGACTTGGAGCCACTGTAAGAAAATTGGAATTATTCGCAAAATTTGCTAATGTAGAGTTATTTTCGATAAAAAGAAGTTCTGTTATATTATTTACATAGATAATAAATAGTAGAGGTTCCAATACACTTCCCTGTGGTATTTCTAGTTTTATTACCGTTCTATTAGATGTTACGCGGTGCTTTCTCTTACCTATTGTTCCGTTTTGGTACCTTTCCGATAAGTATAATCTGATCCACCTCAAGGCCATTTCTCGAACCCCATATATATCTAACCTGTCAAGCAATATTTCGTAGTCCAATGTCCAATGTCCAATGTAGAGGTCAAGAAATACTCCCAAGGGGATCAATCCGTCATCCCAAGATCCTTAAGTTCGTTCAACAAACTGAAATACTGCTGTCTAAGTCTTCATCATTATCATCAATCAGCCCTCTGTGTCCACTGTTGGACATAGGCCTCCCTAATAATTTTCCATTCCAATCGATCTTGTGCTGTTTGTATCCAGTTGTTGCGGGTCCTCTTGATATCGTCCGACCAACGCGTAGGCGGTCTTCCTCTACTTCGCTTGTCCGTTCTGGGTATCCATTCAAGAAGCCTCTTTTCCCATCGGTCATCTCGCATCCGTGCAACGTGGCCAGCCCAGTTCCACTTAAGCTTCGCAATAGTTCCAACGACATCGGTTCTTCCGCGCAAATCCTCGTTTCTTATGTGGTCCTTTAAGGTCACACCAAGCATGGATCTCTCCATCTTCCTCTGTGTAACTCTAAGTTTCTCAGCTGTTGAGCTGTTGCTGCTGTTAGTGTTAGGGTTTCTAAGCCATATGTCATCACTGGCAGCACGCACTGATCGAAAACCCTTCTTTTTAGGTTGACGGGAATGTCACTCTTGAAAACGTCCTTAAGTCTTCCAAAAGCTGCCCATGTGAGAGTGAGCCTTCTTTTTAGTTCGCATGTCTGATTATCCCTTGAGATGCTGTCCTCATGGCCAAGGTACACATATCTATCCACCATTTGAATCTCAGCTCCGTCAATCTTTAGGCCACAGCTGGGAACAAGGTTTGTCATGAATTTTGTTTTTGACATGTTAATATTAAGACCGACCTTTTCACACACCTCCTGCAGGTCCTGCAGCATCAGTCGCATTTCTTCCCGATTGTCTGAGAATAGCACTATATCATCCGCAAAACGTAAGTTGATTAGGTTCTTGCCATCTATGTTTATACCTCTCTGACTCCAGTCCTATTGTTTGAATACACTCTCCATGACTGTAATAAACAGTTTTGGTAACATCGTGTCGCCTTGCCGGACACCACGCTTACAGGTTGATAGAAATCCAATTTGTTTTCCAGTCGGGTGGTTATAATTCGAGTAAACAGTTTGTAGAGGTGACTTAAGAGGCTTATTGGTCGGTAGTTCTCTAGTTCCGCTATATCTCCTTTTTTCTGAAGCAGGATTACAATGGAACAATTTTTGGGGACTTTACTATTGAATAGACAGAGATTAAAAAGCTCTTTTATTTTTAGTAACAGATGTTGGCCTCCTATTTTTATTGCGTCTGTGACTATGTTGTCTTCCCCTGTCGCTTTATTATTTTTTGTGTTTTTGTTTTGTCAAAGTCTTACTTGCTCATTAAATACACACATCGCCAAAATTCTTGGACCCCCTTATGTTTGTCAAAATGAGACACTATTATTATAAGTCAAGAAGTGTATTACAAAGTACATTTAATTTGGTTATGTATCCAATGCAAATTGGCTGAAATAAATTTTAACTAAACAAGAAAAAAAAATACAAACGAAAAATAGTGCAGAATAAAATGATTACCAGAATTTGAAATCTAGAAGAAAACCACTTTAGAGCGAAATCAAAAATGCATTAATATTCAGTGTGTCCTCCTCTGTTCTGTAGTAAGGTGTTAACATGCCTGTGCATGGAAACAATAAGGGCGTTAATGGTATCCATTGAGACAACTACTTTTTTGTTTTTGCTCTTCAATTCAAAACCGCAGCACTCAATTTATCCCTTTGTACTTACAGCCTCTATATCGGATCTGTCTTTACAAGATAACATTTTGTCTACGTAAATGGCACAAACCGACCAAAGCTACAGCATTTGAAACAAATAGTTAACGGTATATATTTTTGAAGGTCGGAAGCTACTAGGTTAAAGTTAATGATTGCTTTTTTTTTAAAACCAATATACAGGGTGTTATGGAAATGACTTATTATTTTTTAACCCGTAAATATATAGGTCGAGACGAATTGGGGAAAAATTGCTATAAATGGCGCTCGAAGCTAGAAATTCGAGAAAAATGCCTTCAAAAATTTAGGTCCAAAACACCTACACGCCAATGACCCAAACAGCTGATTTGGGTAATTGTTTACTTTAGTGGAAATGTTGAATTTTTCGCTAAAATTTCGTATATAGGCTAATTAAGGGTAGCTGATCACAATTTTCCTTTTGCGTTTAGGCGGCAAATGCACTGGTTTTGAGAAAAAAAATGTTAAAGTTTTTCTAACTCACCGGTATGTTATTTTGCATGTAATCCTAAAATGTTGCTTATTTCCAATAAAATATTACTTGTCGGAGTCATAGTATACACTTCTGAGTTGAAATAAACGAAATATGCCACAAGGAAACTCTGAAAAACGGGATAACTTGTAAGCGAACAGAAAACTCTACGTTATCTGGAAAAAGACGGGGGCTCACTGACAGCTGGCCACCCATGTTGTCAGATTGTTAGTGTATTATAAATTGCCTATACTTGTCAATTCATTTTTATTAATTGAATGAATCCTATTGGCTCGAGCTAGCATATCATTCTCCTGGATGGAAGCCATTGATAATTACAAGAAAAAGAAGAACAATCTGGCAACGTGAGTGCAATGAATCTGAAAAGAGACGGTTCTACTTTGTCGGCGTATTAACAACGAATTTAATTAAATTTGTGCCTTTTCCATTGTTTTTTTGCTAAAATGTTGCTCTTATTTTATGAACAGATAGTTTGGTGAAAGTTTTATCACATATTTTGAAGGGAAAACCATAAAATCTAGGAAATTGAAAGGAAAGAATACCCTAACCTGTAAGTGAAAAACTTTAACATTTTTTTCTCAAAACCAGTGCATTTGCCGTAAAAACGCAAAAGGAAAATTGTGATCAGCTACCCTCAATTAGTCTATATACGAAATTTTAGCACAAAATTCAACATTACTTGCACTAAACTAAACAATTACCATTCCAGCAGTTTGTCTTGTCAAAAACACATGTGTTCAGGGGCATTGAACTATCATGGAAGGCGCACATAGTCCGGTTTAAGGGTATTTTACAAAATTCAAAATACTTCCGATTTTAGAAAAAAAAACTATCAAGTGTAACTCTAGACCACCTCAGGAGTGGCCCCTTAAAATATAATAAGTCATTTCCATAACACCCTGTATATTGCAATATTTGGTTGAGCTCGTAAAATCCAGTTTTCTTTTAGTGGATTTCTGCATGTTTTCTTTCCTACTATATCACACTTCGAACGTCATGATATTGACGTAAAAGTTGCACTAAAAGTCTTCATCGCTATAACCCTTCCCTATGCCGGTCACTGTAAACATGGGGTCTGTTTAAATACGTTCTTTTATTGATATATCACCTTGATTTTCCAGTGCTTTCCTTCGTTTCTCTTGTTGTGTTCGTGTGTGACTTTCTAAATAACTGCCCCACTTTTATAGGTCTCAAAATTTTTAAGCCCCCACCTACATCTTTAGTTCCTGGATACCTTTTTGCGGCTTCCCAATGACTGGTAATCTTATTATGGTTTCAAGCTTGTTACTCTTAGGTGTTATATTCCATGCCACAGTTTTTATTTTAGCTATTCTCGAATTACTGTTATTTTTGTTCATTACAACTGAGTGAACTTGACGAAAACGTTGTGGAGGCAACATTAGAGAATCGAGCTACTAGGCGACTCAATAATTCCAAGGAGAACCTCAGAAGTTAAAAAAAAGTAAAAGTATCTAAAAACATTAAACAAACAGGCAGTAGAATATTAAGAACACGTATTTTTCATTAGGCGCCACCAACGAGACTTTTAAAATAAAAACTGACCTTAACTTTAATAAATTACTATTATTAGTATTATGTTTTAATTCAGAACCTTTAAATAAAGTTTACAGATATGTTAACTGTTCTTTAAAGCCTCAATTTATTGCCATAGTTATTTAAAATTCGTATTTGAAAGAGATTATCTTTTATTTTCCTATTTTTTTCCTCAATTTTTTTATTTTTCTAAACGAAATTTCATGTGCAATTGGTAAGATTAGTATTCAGCGATTCAATTAAAATTATACATTTTTTAACAAAATGTAAGTCAAAAGCTCAAGATTCCATGAATTCTATTATAGTTCTTTAAAAAAATTGAAAGGACCCTTATTCTAGAAACAAATATTTACAAACGAAATAAAGAACACTACTTAATATTTTTCGAGGACAAATTAAACGAATTAAAATTATTTAAAATATAATGCAATATTAATAATTGTGGGTTACCGAAATGACGATTTTATGTGTTTTTTATTCCTAAGTTTTAATTATTTAAATATTTACTGACTTGTTTCCGTGGCCAATATTGCCAGTCTTGATTCAGTAAACATAAAGTATTGAAAATATATTCGCTTTAATTGTAACAGAGTTACTTTTTTTGTCAACTTTTATATTCGAGTGGTCCCGTTATGTGAAATGCACCCTTATACCTTCAAAGCCCCTTTTTAGGTTTAATAGCTTTGACGACATCCTTGACTTTATCTATTTGATTATTGCGAATATACACTGCCGATACACCTAGAAATTCGTATTGTCCTGGAGACCTGCACGTCCCTCCCTGGATCCGTCCTCGGGTTTTCATTAAACTGTTCGTGGAGGCTATCCGCGAACATTTCAATATTTTTCCAAGGGTCGAAGACTAGAGTATTATTGAGAGAGTTGGACACGCTGTATAGATGAATAATGGCAGATGTAACTTTTCAGCGACATCTCCTGGCAATCAAATACATCATCTGACCCATCTAAAAAAAAGTTAGTCAGAAACGGAGAATCAAACTCCTGTAATTGAAAAAAAAAGAAAGAGTGACTGATTCTTGTTTTTCCAAGGCCGAGTAGACTCTACGATGTCGCTTCCTTTCATTGAATTCTATAGTGTCACTGACGAGCCGTTATAAGGCGAAACGCGTCTGGAGTAAGGAAGCAACTTACCTTCAGTTCAGGCTGTATAGATGTTATTACATAATTATCAAAGTTAATACCGAAACAATAAGCACGTTTCAGTTCGATTTTTAACAATATGATAATAAAAATAACGGCCCATAAAAACGCATGATTAAACAAAGCAGATAAAGAAACATAAAAACTCTTTTATAAATCAAAAATTAACACTTTGGTGTAAGTCTACTTGAGGGTATCGACATTGCATTTTCCTTGTCTGGGATAATGCATGTAAACAGTTACTTTATAGAAACGCTTGTGTTGTGTTTTAGTTGTGGTTGCAATCAAAACAACTTGAATTATGGTAAGTCTCATTTTACAATAAAATAAATAACAAATAAAATATTATAACATAGATAAATATGATAAGTATAGCCTGCTGTCTAGCTGTAACATCGCTTAACTTTCACGTGAAGATTAGTGAGTTACAAAAGCTGAAGGGTCTACACTAGTCTACAGGGTGCCCGAAATTGGTGCTGACAGTATTGCGATCTCGGAAACTAGAAGAGATAGAAAGGCGGTTAAATGGGGAAAGTTTTAGGCAATTATGTAGGTAGTTTATTGGTGCTTACGGATCGATTCTGGTTCTTTTGAGGTTTGAGATATTTTGAATAAACCAAAATGTTGTATTTTCTTAGATCGGTAGTAACTGTTTTATTACCAAATATCTTTTAAATCCGAAAACACATTTTTATTGCCACTTTTTACATAGAAGATGCCTACCTGATCATGTTTTGGTTACAACGTTTCGGTTTCCTGTAACCATCATCAACTTTCTTTTCTCATATAATCGCCATATTGGATTTTTTACTCATCAAAAAGTACCTAATTTTTCCTATACTATGATATCAAATACTAATGCAAAATAAAAATTTATAACCTCAAAATAAGAAAAACATCATATTTACGAACATATTTGGCAACACCGACATATCGGAAAGTTCTTTTGCTTAAGAATTAAAGTTAATTAAGTAAAATATACTAAGGTTCAAAATGTCGACCATTTTTTTCAACGCATCCCTGACATTTTTTTTTACAGATCTAGTTACACGATTAATGGTATTACGGTTAATATGACTAAAAATATTCCTAGTTCGCTGCTCAAGAACTTGGCGAGTTTTAGGGGAATTAAATTCGTATACCTCATTTTTGACAAATCCACATAAATAAAAGTCCAATGGGGTAAGGTCCGGAGACCTAGCAGGCTAGCGCACAGGACCACTGGTAGATATTACCTTTTCACCAAAAGTATCTGATAAAAATGTTTGTACTTGTCTGGAATTATGCGCGGGACAACCATCTTGCTGCAGCAACACGTTATTAAATTGATCATTGGAAACAACTTCTTGAAGTGCAGGAATAATTTGATTTTGCAACATTGCAAGGTATCTTGGACCGGTCAATGTTTGGTCATAAATAAAAGGACCAATTAGCTGATTTTCTAAAAATAATAAAAAGTATGCAAAAGATCCATCGTAATCATTATAATATTGCTAAATAAATTGTGAAGATAAATAATTGAAGCATTTTTTGCAATTAATTTAAACCAAAATAAAATATTTCTTACTAATTATTCCACACCACACATTAAATCCAAATCATACTTGCAATCTGCGTGTTTCGAGTAATTGGGGGTTTTCAAAAGCCCAGTGATGGTGATTCTTTTTATTGAAGATTCCACAGTTGGTGAAATGTGTTTCATCTCGCCATAAAACATTATCCGAAAATGTGAGATTTTCTCGACATTTACCAAGATACCAATTACAAAAAATGACTCTCCTATCAAAATCACCTTCTTGAAGTCCTTGTACAATTGTTGGCTTGTAAGCATGGTATTTGGCAACTTTTAATACATCGTGAACGGTAGATTTTGGAATTCCAGGCTGTGTGTTAGCGATTCTTGTAGATGAAGTCGGATATTCATTAAAATGTTCTAAAATTATTCTATTACGATTTTCGTTATCTATTCCATATTCCTTGGGACGAGGCTTTTCAAAACTACCAAATTCTAGTAAGTTTCTAGTCAGTTTAGAAAAATATGCTCTGCTGGTTTGTCGGGCGTCGTCTATTTCGGCCCGAGGAGGCAGGTATCGTGCATAAAAACAGCCCAATTCGGCTCCGAACCCAAAATGTACCTATTTTAAATTTACCCATCTCGGCCCGGAACTTAAAAAAGGCGAATTGAACCAAAAAGGTGGATTAGATGCCGTGTTAGCGCTGTTTAACCAATATAAGTCTATAAAACCTTATACCTGCGCAAGGATAATTACCTGTATCTGCGGAGTTCCATGCTGCCCTAATTTTAATTAGTTTTTCGTTGTGGGCCGAAATGGACATTATCCAAGCTCATTAAAATTCATCTTACCTGGTATTTCCAATTTTCGGGCCGAAATGGGCGCCGCCCGGTTTGTCGTCTTTCGGGGTACATTCCAAAATAATTATCCATAGTTCTATTCGCATTTCTGTCATTTTTTATATAACACGCTAACATATCAAACTTCTCTTCGTTAGAATAATTTAACGCCATTGTTAATGATGTTTACTACAACGTAGAAAAATTATTTGACAGATTCAAAAATTTCATTTGTTTAAAGTTCAAAGCCTTCTAAACAAAAATGTTACAATAAAAAACTTATCTAACTACGTATCTATTAGATAGGTACCTACTAGATTTTTATGATTTTTAAAATAGTTATTTCATTTTAACCTTAATTTAAAGTAGTATAAACTTATATTGTTATTTAGTTAACTTTATTCTTAAGGAAACGAACTATCCGATATGTCGGTGTTGCCAAATATGTTCGAAAATAAAATTTTTTGTTATTTTGAGGTTATAAATTTATATTTTGTATTAGTTTCTAGTATCATAGTATAGGAAAAATTAAGTACTTTTCGATGAGTAAAAAATCCAATTTGGCGGTCATAAGAAAAAAAAAGTTGATGATGGTTACAGGAAACCGAAACGTTGTAACCAAGATATGATCCGGTAGGCGTCTTCTATGTAAAAGGGGCAATGAAAATGTGTTTTCGGATTTAAAAAATATTGGGTAATAAAAAAGTTACTACCGATCTAAGAAAATGCAACATTTTGGTTTATTCAAAATATCTCAAAAACCAAAAGAACCAGAATCAATCCGTAAGCACCAATAAACTACTTATATAATTGCCTAAAACTTTTCCCATTTAACCGTCTTTCTATCTCTTCTAGTTTTCGAGATCGCAATACTGTCAGCACCAATTTCGGGCACCCTGTATATATAGAAACAACAACCCCTACTACTGACGAATATAATTGATAGTTACAGGGTGTCGGAAATAGCAGAAAGATAATTTAGAGGTAAATGTATCGTTCCAAAAAAAATTCCCATCCAAGATACAGGGTGTTAAAAAAAATGTGTAAATAAAATTGTTCTGAAAACAGGTATTTATTATGTAATCGGTCGTTATTTTTTTAAATCTCTTGGGATTTTGTGTTAAAAGAATCCGTTCTTAAGTAATAATTAAAATACTTCTCCTATAGAAGCGTTTTAAATTATTAATTTTAACAATTTTAGAAAACGCTAATAAAGGAGAAGTGTTCTAATTATTACTTAAAAATGGTTTGCCAGTCCAAAAAATCTAAACAAACTTTGTTTAGGAAATGACTGCTGTTTAATTGATTAAATTTCACATATTATTATAAAAGTTTTGTTATTATTTCAGCATTTTGTCAATAATGTCGAGATCATAGTCATTTGAACCTTAAGTAATTTATTTTAATGTTAAAAGAAAAGAAGATCGTAAAACTAAAAAAAAAATAGTAACTTATGGGTTTTTTAAAATGGAACACCCTATATATTGGCACATCCTTGAAATCAGCTTACTTTAATACATGATACGTTTTTAGGGTTATATTATTTTAAATAATTGCGTGTGAACAGTTCAAAACCAGGTTTAGGAATATTTTATTGTAATAAACGTTTACATAAGAACTTTGATCGCGGTTACCTGGATAAATAACTCTGTACTACCGCATCGCTTTTGAAGCATTGTTTTCATTGAAATGATAAAGTTGGATTACATGAACATTTCTTCCTTCGTGAAAAGCATTTTCATGTCAAATATTAACTGCATATAATTTATTTGTTTTATATTGCATAGTGATTCATGGCCAGTGTGACAAATTGTCACATTTTTGTTTTGAATATCCAAGCAGTGTTAACTAGACGTAAAGGTTATTTAAAAAAATTATAAAAAACCTTTTAAAAACTTTAACATCCTGTATATTAAAAACGGGACAACTCCGGACACATGTTCATATGAACTTTTTTTCTTAGAATATCATAAAGAATCTCCCCCTTCAGTTTCGTACGGGTCTTTTGAAACACCCTGTATACGAACCTAGATTACGGAAAAACTATAATCTAAGAAAAATACTATTCTAATTTAAGAACGAATTAGTAACTGATTAGCACAAAATATTTTGTTGGGTTAGGTGTTTTTAGGTAATCAGTCACTGTCAACTTAACAATGAAAAAAAGAAAAACATTGCTTTAGTGTTTATTGTTCGTTTTTCTCGTTACACAGTCATGTCGAATATCAGGCGGGACAAAATTTTGTGTAGCAAAATGTTTATTTTGTTTTTATTCAAGAAAAACTTCATGACGACAATTTTGGCGACAATTAGTATGACTATTTCCCTCATATATTGTAACTACAATGCGCTTTTCACTTGATTTTCGGTGAAAATCAGCCCTCGGTCGCGATTGAGCTGAAAATTGCACTCTTCTGGTTTTTCATTGTTGGTTACCTACGAGAATAACCGTCACTGTCACAATAAGTTGAAATTTCTGCTTTGACAATTTCGCGTCAATTTATCAAAATGATGAGTTTTTCATTCAGGAAATAGTCTAAAAAATATATTTCGTGCATGTAAAATGGCTTGATAATCATGCACTCAGATTTGTTGCCCTAAAGAAACAGCTTTCATGCATTTTTATTGTTATTTACCAAAAAGTGCCCGACCGAAGGGCACTTTTTGGTAAATAACAATAAAAATGCATTCAAGCTGTTTCTAGGGCCACAAACCTTCATGCATGATTTTCAGCGATTTTACATGCACTTAACATATTACTATTGATAATTCACCTCACTTTTATTGAACCAATCAAAACGCTCATTTTCATAGCAACCACCTTGGTAACGGTCGTCTTACCCGATAAGACTACCGCTAGCTCGAAAAGACGCTTTCGAAAAGACGCTTGTAGCTTTTTTACTTAAATAAAAAATTAGTAACACCTCTAACTTGTATATTTACCTTTATCAGACGGCCTTCATTTTTATGTTCAGTAAATTATCCAATAAAATACACCTCTAGAGGCGGTTTCTTATCTTCATACCTTCGTTTTTCACTCGAAACTCGATTTTCCAAGAAAATTTTCACTCAATGTAATTTTTACTTATAATCAAAGATAAGACCCTCGAGCTAAAGCTCTCGGGATCATATCAGATTATAAGTAAAAATTACATTTCGTAAAAATTTGTCAGAAAATCGATTTCTTGTTAAAAACATCGGTATTACCGATAAGACGCCTCCTCTATCGGTATATTACCGTTGAAAATTTCACACCTCTACTTTTTAATCAATAAGATACCTTAATTTTGACTAGCTACCATGGCAACTAAAAAAATTTCCGGAAATTTTTTCGAGGCGCCACGATATTTAAGTGAATATTTCCCTCATATATAAAAAATCTCATAAGAAGTGTGGTCTTTCGCAAGAATTACAGCGAATATTTCACTCATGTATAAATTTTCCCATAAGAAACGTTAAAAATAAAAAATATCAGCGGATATACAACGTTGCCTAGACAACGTTGTATATCCAACACACAACAATCGAACCTATTTGACGAGACAGTTTTTTTTTACCTTTTTACTGCGAACGTGATCGTTATTGTTATGAGTTCCCTTCGGGAAATTCATTGCTTTTGAAAAACAAACCCTCTCAACAGATAACGACAAAGATATAATTATGGCATAAATGAAAAAATAATATATATTTCATTCTAGAAATATTCTCCCTAAATACCGCTCGTGCATAAAAATTAACCAGATAATTTTCATTCAAGCTTGTTATACTAATTCCACTCGTTCTTCGAACTCGTGGAATTATAAATAACAAGCTTTCATGAAAATTATCGGTAATTTTTAAGCACTCGTGGTATTACCCCCGAATATTTCACTCATGTATAAATTTTCCCATAAGAAACGTTAAAAATAAAAAAATATCAGCGGATATACAACGTTGCCTAGACAACGTTGTATATCCAACACACAACAATCGAACCTATTTGACGAGACAGTTTTTTTTTTTTACCTTTTTACTGCGAACGTGATCGTTATTGTTATGAGTTCCCTTCGGGAAATTCATTGCTTTTGAAAAACAAACCCTCTCAACAGATAACGACAAAGATATAATTATGGCATAAATGAAAAAATATAAATATTATTTACCTAAAAAAAAAAAAAACCCCAACCCGGGTTTGAACCCGGGTCGTCCTGGCGAAACGCAACTCCTTAACACTTGAGCCATCAAAGGCTTTACATATTATTCGTCAATTATTCAAGAAGAGTTGCCTTAGGTGCAGCATTGTAAAGCAGTTTGACAACAGTCAGGTTTGGTCGGGCGAAATACTGTATCGTAGATACCTGTTTGTTTGTATTGTTATTATTAAAAAAGTCAAAATGAACCGATTTGGTCATGCACTTAATGAACAAATAGACAAAGAAAAAATTATATTTCATTCTAGAAATATTCTCCCTAAATACCGCTCGTGCATAAAAATTAACCAGATAATTTTCATTCAAGCTTGTTATACTAATTCCACTCGTTCTTCGAACTCGTGGAATTATAAATAGCAAGCTTTCATGAAAATTATCGGTAATTTTTAAGCACTCGTGGTATTACCCCCGATAATTCCACAGTAGAAGCGATAATCCCCCAGTAGGTAGCTATCAATCATAATCAAGTTTTTACTACTACTGTGTACTAACAATCATACAAATCCATAATTTTTGACTGTTTATAAATATATTATTTATTATGTACTTTTTTTAATTTTAATACTAACTTAATACTTTACATTATATTTATAAATATATTTAAAAAATAATAATAATAATATTACATTTTCTTTACCAACATTGGAGGCGTCTTTTGCATATCCTGGTATATGGGTATTTAAGTGTAACCACGGTTACCGCAAAAACTTTTATTATTGAACTTACTTATGTCAATCTGCGACATTTAAAAAGTGAATTGATTACAAATCAAGATTTCTTTAAAGATATGGAACGTTTTGGTAGTCACTCTATAAAAGAAATTTATACAAGCATTACCAACAGCACGCCTGTGAACACAGTCAAGAATAAAAACTTTGTATGGAGGCAGTTTGTGACTTTTTGTGAGAAGAGATCATTCACGTTAGAAAGAAACACTACGGTAAATGAAATAGCGAAAATTTTAACAGACTGGGCCTTTAACATGCGGAAACAAAACGGCGATGAATACAAGGAACATACAATTAAAACCATTTGAAATGTTACCGCCAAAATGATAATGGAAAAATTTCATGACGAATTTGGAATTACTTTTAATCCATTTTTAGATATCGAGTTTAAGACCGCACGTGAAGCAAAAAATTTAAAACGAAAACAACTTCAGAAAGAACCCGAAAAAAGGAAAGAAAGTTCAGTTGCTTTAAAATACAATGAATTTAAAATGATGGTAAATAACTGCAATGAAGAGACTCCGCATGGACTACAAAAAAAACTCTTTCTTATATTATCTTATGAGTTAGCATGGAGAGGCGGTGAGGGAAGTACATGCCTTATGACCTATTTTAAGGAAGAAATGCATAACGAAGGGGATAAAACTGGGAGAATAGAATACAACCCGTTATTTACTAAAACCACACAAGGGGGTTCAAAGCCCTGCGCAACTTCAAAATGGTTAATTAAAAACCAAGCAGCTCCAGATTTGTGCCCAGTACGTTTGTATTTGAAATATCAACAGAAACGTCTTGAAATTAAAAATGAACGTCTATTTTTAACAGCCAATTCTTTCTGGGAGTGTAGCGGCAAGTGGTACAAGAATATTCCTGTCGGAAAAAACGAGTTAGGTAAATGGACAAACCGGGAAGCTAAAAAGGCTGGACTGGACACAGCAACAAAAAAAATTACTAATCATTCTCTGCGAGCCACAGCAGTTTCCCAATTAGCTAAGAGCGGAGTCGGCGAACAACAGTTAATTCAAATTACCGGCCATTCAAGTGCAAAATTTATTTCATCTTATCTTCAAATGGATAAAAACCACCATGAAAACATAGTTGCAAAGATGAGGGATAGTAGTCCTAATAACTTTGAAGAATCTTTTCAGCTACAGCAGCCGCAATCTTCTTCATGGATGTCTATGACAAAAACCTCAGCCACATCAAAACAAAATCACATTGTAAATTATTCTAATTGTACTTTTAGCGGAAACACATTTGATTCCTAATTTTAAGTATATTTTTAATAAATTTGTTACTTATTACGTAATTTATTGTACAATAATGTTTTTTTTTTTAATACGAAATACAATTTTTCGGGAAATATTCCACCGAATACCACTCGTGCATCAAAAATAACCAGATAATTCTGCTTTCAAGCGTGTTGTAGTATTGTAACTGCATTCGGTTATTTTCATTTTTGATTAAATCTCGAAAAAGCCCTCCTTCTTCGAAGTCGGGCTCTTTCGGATTTAATCAAAAATGAAAATAAACTCATTCAGTTACAATACAACGCGCTTTCAATCAGAATTATCGGTAATTTTGATGCACTAGTGGTATTATACCCGAAAATTTCACACCTCTACTTTTAATCAATCAGATACCTTAATTTTGACTAGCTACCATGGCAACTAAAAAAATTTCCGGAAATTTTTTCGAGGCGCCACGATATTTACGTGAAAATTTTTTGACAGTTGAAATGGTAAACATATGATATAAATATAAACACATTGATTTTGATTTTCGGGTGTTATCTGGTGTTATATCTTGAATTTCTTGTCTAATTACTTGTTGATTTTCTTTACCAAATCGCGACATTTCGCTATACACTTATTAAACTCAACGTACAGACGTTTTAAACTAGTAATTATTAAGCTTTGTGAGAGAACCGGTTAAACAAAAATGACAAATCGACATATGTCAAAAACAACAATACCCTGGCTAACTTGACAAGCAGTGAAATTAATTTAAAATGTCAGGTTGGATTAATAATTTTTTTCCAAGTTATGGTGTGAAGTGGTGTAAAATTTTCTTACCGAATCCCACGCAAGCTTAAATTATTCCTGGAAATGATTTAAGCTCTTGTGATATTATAAGTGAAAATTTTATACCTGTTGTTTTAAGCCAATCAGAGCCTTAATTTTGACAGGTTGCTATGACGACAATCTAAATTTTCCGAATATTTATTCGGTCACGTGACCTACCGGCAAAATTAATAAGTGATAATTTCCCTGGCTTGACAGCTGTCACGTGCAGATGCTAGAATAACATTATTATTTTTGACAAGCATTTATTTTCAATTTAAAAATAAGTACATGTTATTAATTATTGACAACATCAATATTATTATTTGCAAGTATTTTTGAAATTCATTTTCCACTTCTTTTTTCGTCAATGGCGAATAAAGTAAAGAGCTGTGGGTTTTCTTTACTAAATGTCTATGTATGAAATAAAAGTAATACTTCGATATGATTTTGTTCTTCTCAACACTAGATTTATGGGTGAAATATGGTATAATTTCACAAAGAATATTGCTCATACCTTTGAATAGATCTTGTTCGAGATTTAAGCCGGAATTGTTTACCAAATACATTAAAAATATAAAATATTTTTATGATAATTTTTAATATGCTCAAATTTTGTACAAAAGGAACAAAGATTGTACGATTTTCCATTCATTTTATGATATTTTTTTTACGACTCTAATTCTAATATAGCGAATAACGTCATTCTATCAAAGCGTTGCAGTTACAGCCAACTTCACAGATTTTATGTTACCGCGTAAAAATGTCATTGATTTTGCATGGGCCATTATTAATTTTCCTTTCTCTCTAGTAGTATAAAATTATTTATAGTATGAAGGAATGTATTTATTTAAGACTCTGATTCCTACTTTCTTTTATTAGGGCAAAGGGGGAAAAAAAAATAGAACTATTTAAAATACAATATAGGTATAGGTAGGTTTATCAATAAAGGAGGTACCTACTTATAATACCTATCGTCCAATATAACACAGACCAACATTTTTTCCCTATCCTCTAGTACTATAATATTGTGTGATTTTATTAGTATGTAATCAAATGATTTAAGATCTAGGGAGATTATAACTAATAACTATTATATACAGGGTGGCCCACTCTCAACGCAGGCTTCTATAGCATCTAAACTACTCAACTTTTTAATATTTTTCAAAGACAGTTAAACCGGAAGTACCATATTTCTGGCTTTCGAGTCATATCCGGTTTAACAAAAGTTCACATTTTTAGGGAGATAATAAAAAAGTAAGATAGGGACATGCAAGTCGTTTTGCTCTAAGACGTACCGTTCGAAATCTAAAAACTGTCAAAGTTCAAAAATGTCATTTTTCAAAACTCGATATCTCAGAAAATATTGACTAACTATTAACTAACTTATAATGCACCTACTAAAGAATAATTGTTATTTAATGTAGAATCTCAAAATATTGTAGGATATAGGGTGTTCCATTTAAAAAAATATAACTTTGCTATGGATCTTTTTTTTTTGGGACATCCGGTATATTTCAAAATAATTTAAAACTGTAGGCCTAATGTCTCCCTATGACCCTGTTTTTGAAGAATATTAAAAAGTTGAGTAGTTTAGATGCTATGAAATCCTGCGTTGAGAGTGGGCCACCCAGTATGAAAATTAAAATAAAACCGATACTGTCGCCGAAAGCTTATCCTTGTGACAAGGAACTCACTTAGGCCTGGTACTTTCACATCCGAATATCTTTATTCTCAGAATAATTGCTATAGTTTCAATTGTGTCGACAACCCTTTTTTTATATACAGTGTGTCCCCGGATCGACGCAACGATAGGTGAAAAAGGCTGAAATTTTTTGAGTTAAAACTTTATCTTTTGGGGTTCAGCCCTGCTTGGATAGAAACTAATTTGTGGCATAATTTTAATTTCGAAAAATCAAGTGTGCTTTTGAAACTTTCAAAAAACTTTTTTTTCCCACCAGTAAAGTGCTTGATTTCTAGGAGATACGAAAAAATGTTATTAAGAAAAGATATTCGGAAATAATAAATGAGTAAGAATACAAAATTTAAAAATCCTATGCCTACTTTGATGTTTTGCATTATTTTTATTGCACGCACCTCTTGAAGATATTAAAAAATTTCGTTAAGAAAAGTTGTTCAAAATAATAAATTAAACACGATCGGTTTATTTTATTCCCTTTAATAGACATTTAGATAATTAAACAAATGCGAACATAAAAATAACAAGCAATTCACTTTCCTCAAAATATGAATAAGTTTGGATAGAAATAAAGGTCTGTCTTTACCACCAAATAACTTTATTTGCCCCTCTAGGGTAGAAAACAAGGGTTATAGAAAATACATGAAATGATGAAGAATTAAAATAAATTTCTTAAAGTTGTTGTACTAGTTTCGACCTTAGGGAAAGTCATCTTCAGCAACTAATCATTTAAGAAATTTTGTTATGAAAAGTAGTTAAAACAGTTGGGAGAACAATGGGTGATTCAACAATAAAATACAATGAAATGCAGATTATGCAACCATTGGAATAGACAGCAGCTTATTATAAGGACGAAGTATCTCTATGCAATGGTAGGAGATGATTTAAACGCAAGTAGGATAAAAGACCCTAATCATAATACAGTGATTTAAGAATGTTGAAATTAGAACATGTTGTAAAAAAAGAAATTAATTCCTAATTTAAAATGAGACTGACTTAGTGAGGGGACATGTATATTGTTGTGGTGGATTACATTTTATGTAAATTAAATTAAATGAAATTGCTTCTCCTTAGAATTGTCAAAACAAAACTATGTCATTTCTGGTAAAAAATTTTGGGAATACATCAAGTGGTCATTATTCACATGTTATATTATAAAATGAAATAAAATTTATAATATAACATGTGAATACCACTTTAAGAAATTTATTTTAATTCTTCATCATTTCATGTATTTTCTATAACCCTTGTTTTCTACCCTAGAGGGGCAAATAAAGTTATTTGGTGGTAAAGACAGACCTTTATTTCTATTTGCAATCTCGCCACAGAACATGGACTACTTCTTAAATCATAAATAAATTTGTTTCAATGCTATTCAGAAAAAAATAGTATGCCATGGAAGGAAAAAGAATAAAGTAATATTTTGACAGTTTGTTGTCAAAAATAGTATTTTTAATATTGTTGTAGTGTTCAGTGCTCTAAAACTGATCCGAACTTTCGAAAACATTACTGTGAAATATCAATTATGCTTACTATACTAGAACGGATCTACCTAATTCAATGTTATGGTATAGGTGAATTATCTTTTCCAGAGGTTATCAGGCGATTTAATATAAAATTTCCGAACACAGTTTTAGTCAAATCTACAGTATCCAGACTGGTTAAAAAATTTGTTACTACCGGTACTGTACATAATATACTAATAAAGAAGGAGAACTTTGATGAAGATGATGTAGGTACTATGTTAGCAATGGATTCATTACGCAAAAATCCAAAGGTGTCACTAAGAAAGCGGTACGAAGAGACTCGTGTTAGCAAAACACATTTGCAACGCATCTATGAAGCAAATAAGGTAAAACCATATAAAGTTAGATTTCGTCACACGTTAGAAGAAGAAGATAAATCCCGAAGGTTGGAGTATTGCCTAACTCTAGATGAGAAGATTCTAGAAGATCGAAATTTCCATGAAAATATTATTTTCTTAGACGAATCGACTTTTACCACTAATGGTGTACCTTCATCACAGAATTGCCGATATTGGTCTAAAGATAATCCGAATTATGTAATAAATTCTAGGCGACAGTATTTTAAAAAAGTTAATGTTTGATGTGCCATTTCCTATCATTGTGGTGTAATTGGGCCATATTTTATTGAGGAAAGACTCAATCAACATACTTATTTAAATATCCTGAATCAGTTTCGTGACGAACTACCAGAACCAAGATATTTTTCATATTTTCAACACGACGGCTGCCCTGCCCACTCGACATTTCGGGTATGTAAATGGCTCAATGAGCATGATGGATAGCCAAGTCCGATTTTGTGGCCGTCCAGATCTCCGGATCTAACAATAATGGATTTTTATTTTTGGGGTCGATTAAAACAAATTATATATTTGAATAGGCTTCCAAATTACGTAGAAGTTTTGAAAAATCGCATTACAGCTGCAATAAATTCTATTCCCCTGGAGGAGATAAGAGCAGCTATCACTGCATTTCGGGATAACATTGAGGAATGTGCGAATAAAGGCGGCGAACTTATTAAATAAATAAATCTTTCAGTTGATGTTAGTATTGAAATAAATTAATTATTTGATGTATTGTATAAACCGTTGTTAATGTTACTATTAAAATAAATTAATTTTTTGATGTATCTTATAAACCGATCGTGTTTAATTTATTATTTTCAATAACTTTTCTTAACGAAATTTTTTAATATCTTTAACAGGGAGGTGCGTGCAATAAAAATAATGCAAAACATCAAAGTAGGCATAGGATTTTAAAATTTTGTACTCTTACTCATTTATTATTTCCCAATATCTTTTCTTAATAACATTTTTTCGTATCTCCTAGAAATCAAGCACTTTACTGGTGGGAAAAAAAGTTTTTTGAAAATTTTCAAAGCACACTTGATTTTTCGAAATTAAAATTATGCCACAAATTAGTTTCTATCCAAGCAGGGCTGAACCCCAGAAGAGCAAGTTTCAAATGAGAAAATTTCAGCCTCTTTCACCTATCGATGCGTCGATCCGGGGACACACTGTATATATACATACATCTTTTTCAAATTTGTTAAAAAACTCTCTAGTTTTCTACTAACACAATAAAGATTTCTTTTAAACTTTAAAAAAAAATGTATATAAATGCAAAGTATGATAGCTCTTACTTCTGAAATTCATGGTGTTGACACAGAGCAAAAAGGGCATAAAAACCAATTCTTATTTATTTGAATACTGTCAGTATAATTTTTGTGTTTGATTGTGGGATTAATTATGTTACTTATTCACCTACTTCGTTCAGTTATAATTGATAGGTTAACTGTATTATTTAATTTTAGGATACTGTCGTTAGGTTAATGTGAAATGGCAATTAAATTTCTGTTCACTGGCTGATAAATGTGCAATTGAATTTTTAATCTGATTTAACAATACTATCAAAATCGTCATTGTGTAATTGCATTCAAATTGGGTTTTGTTTAAAACAATCGCCCATCATAACATATTACAATAATCCATAATGCAATTATTTCATGACGATTTCCTTTTAAAAAATTGTTAATAGCGCATTTTGAAATCATTACTATAGCGCAATTTAAAAAAAGGAGAACGGGGCAGTGTGGCGTCATTTAGGAGGGGAAGGGGTGGGAGCATTTACAAGTTCTATATCAGATGAAATACAATCGATCAATTTCTGATGCTGGGGCAAATAATCACTTGTTTACAATAGATTATAGAACCAACACACTTTTGTATTATTATTTCTGAGAACTAAACTACAACATCTTTCTGTTATTAAGATGCCAGAATAACTAATTACCGCCGTCGTGAAACCTCAATTCTCATACGGAAGCCCTTTAAGAAAGAATTATGATATTCAAGCTCATTGCATACCCAAACACTCACGACGTAATTACCTTATCTGGTCGAAAGAATACCTTTTTAGAAGAATATCACTTTACTGTGATCGAACTAGAGTAACGAGTGATACCTTGTGTCAGAAATACACGTGGATCCCGCTTCTCGGCCACGTGGAGCAGCTTCCCGCCTCGAGTCTTGGAACTACTACTCTTTGCTTCTTTCGCGTTGAAATCGCTGTCAGCCTTAAACCAACCAGCACATGGTCGCGCGATTGGTTGGACCAATGTTTGGGTTTAGCTGTTGTCATGCTAGAAATAAGTTGAAATGATGATGGTAGACGGTGTTCTTCTCGTGTTACATCGTTGCCAATTTGCACTTTGATTTAAAATAAGAATATTATGTTGTGACGTTCACTTATTAATTTGTAGAGATTCGAGGGGGAAAGGTAATCCGATTGGTCTACCAAAATATTATCTCCTGAATTCTCAAGGGAGAAGGCAATTTCTTCCTGCCGGTTCACGCCAAATTTTTCGATTCTCTCAAAACTTTTCAAGCCTTTTTTATTCGGAATTGTTGTATTCACAGAAGATGTGCTTTTCGCCAAGTAAATAAATCCCGAGGATATCGTACAACCTCCGTGGGTGTGTGTTTCTTGGTGTATGGCACTGGTTAAAACCAATTGGTCAGCATCCTCTTGTTAAACATTAAAAATTATTTTTTTTTCTTTCTTTAATAATTATTATCACTGCTTATAATTTTCAACTACATGAAGTTCACCAGCTGTGGTCTATTATAATATATTCTATATTTAACTGATTCGTCTTACTTACTACTTACGATACTACTTTTTTTTCTTCTTTCCTTTTTTCTTCCTTTTTTTTATGTATTTATTTTTTTCTTATATATTTCTTTTCCAATAAGCACTGGAATGGTTGTTTCCAGTGTTTTATTTATTACTGAATGGGTTCTTCAGCATTCGCATATTTTAATTTGCACCTCTATTATGTATTTGTATAAAATATAATAGATTTTAACATTATTTAATGCAATAATGTGCTTAAGGTTAAATGACTGTTCAACCGCTCAATCCATTAAACAAGGTAATCCTGGGATGGGTTAATCTGGAGCACGTTAGAATATGGTGCTCCAAATCACCCACCTCACCACACTCACAATTGCCATGGTTCAGTAAACCTAACTTTCTCTTATATTTAGGGTATAGAGCATGATTCCTTCTTATTCTAGAAATTACTCTTATAAAACTTCTATTTGTGACAGTGTAAAACCATGGTTTATTGTTGTATCCTAGGGAACATATCTTTATAAACTAAGCCCTTTTCTGAATTGTTATATTGCGTCTGCCAACTATTTTTCATTCTCTCTTTTGCTTGTCTCAGTATGTCTGAATGTGGTATTTTCATCTGGTTAATAGGAGTTGATATTGTTGCTTCTTTGGCCAGTTTGTCTGCGATCTCATTTCCTCCAATTCCTATGTGTGCTCTCACCAACACACAAGAACAATGGTTTTATTTGAGTTTTTCAAAAGATGATAAGTACTTAAGATATCTTTTACTAGGTAGTTGGCAGGCGGAATATTTATACAATTTGTTATTTTATTCAACACACTCTTACTATCCGAAAATATCACAAACAAACTATTTTCTGTATATTCTAAGGAATATTTAAGTGCCTCGAGGATAGCCCAAAGTTCTGCAGAGTATATTGAACTGCCGTTGGGTAATTAGAATTTTCTGGAGATTTATTCACCTGCATGGTAGAAAGCACACCCTGTTCTATTGTCTAGAACTGAGCCGTCTGTAAAAATTTGCTCACAATTTGACCACTTTGTATTTAAATCTTCTAAAAATTTGCTTTTCACGGTGCTAGAATTATCCTGAGTGTGTTCTGATAGAAGTGTTTTTGGTATATCGTTACTGTAAGCGTAATCAAGTTGAAAGTAAGGCAATAGTCTAGAGGAATATATATTATCTTTAATTTGGGCTATCCACGAGTAACTTTCTACAATTAAAGGGATTTTTTTTAACTCTCCAATAACGGTGTGTGAGACCAAGTATGGTAAGTTTATTTATTTTGTCAATTAATGTACCATCCTTAAATATTAATTTTAATAGAAATTTGTCGCTAATAAAGTTCCGTCTTTGAGTTAGAGGTGGTTCTATGGCTTCTGCTTCAAGAATATTTATCGGAGTACTTTTTAAGACGCCAATACTTTGTCTTAGACACTTGTTTTTTGCTTGTTCAAGTTTATTTAAGTGGGTCTCAGCAGCTGACCCATACAGTATCCCTGCATAATCTAAAATTGACCTTATATACGCTTTATAAAATAACAAACATACATTTGGATCTGCTCCCCATTTTTGATTGCTGAAGGCTCTTATGGTATTAAGTCCATTTTCTGTTCTTTTAAGTAGATATTGAATATGGTCTTTTCAAAGCAACTTTCTATCCAAATATACACCCAAGTATTTCACAGTTGACTTGCATGGTATTGTCACATTTCCAAAGATGACCGAGTTTTGTTGCCGACCTCTATTTCTAGAGAAGGAACAGTTTGCCGATTTTTTGAGGTAATCCGATTGGTCTACCAAAATATTATCTCCTTAATTCTCAAGGGAGAAGGCAATTTCTTCCTGCCGGTTCACACCAAATTTTTCGATTCTCTTACAATTTTTCAAGCCTTTTTCAGTCGGTTTACGGTAAATTGTTGTATTCACAGAAGATGTGTTTTTCGCAAAGTAAATAAATCCCGAGGATATCGTACAACCTCAAGTGCAATAAAATTTCAAGTCATTCTTAGTTTTATAAAGTTTGTACATTGTCATGTTTTAAGGGTCGTTAATAGATGTTTATTTTTTGTTAAAGGAAGCTTTAATTGAAACTATGTGAATGAACTAATCTTATACTATGGCGGATAGTAAATAATGGCAGGCTAGCAACCCTCGTCCGTTTACAAGTAATATTACCAAAAATTGTATTTTTTTTTTTTTTTGAATTGACTTAACTATTTAATAGAACATATAATTTAAAACAAAGTTTGTCATTTAAAATAAGTATTATCAGTTATTTAGATTTAAGTGTAGGTCTCCAAGTTAATTTGTAGGCGGCCATGAGACATACTTCTCACAGAAAACAATCTATGGCATTGTTTAAGGCTATAATTGTCATTCCTTCGGGATACTACGCATACTTTTACCACACCCATAGTTTTAGCAAACTTTTAAAAATTTAAATTAAAAAATAATTTTCGAAAATACAGAATCATCATTACAAATCGGTGTACCTATAATCTGTTGCTTAATGCGACAGAGTAATAACATGTAAATTTGCAATGACAGAACCCATTAAGCAGGGTGGACAACTTAAAGGTTCCATTGCAAATTTCAAATAAATTGCAATGATAGTTTTTAAAAATTTCATATTGCAGATATTTAAAACTAACACACCCCGAATTGGTCCTAAATTAGGCATACAATAGAAAGACGAGTTTGGTGAATGAAATGAAGGTAACAGCGGCGTTACTTCAGGTAGTTTATTAAATAAAAAGTATAATAATCATTATACTTGATTATAATAATTGTAGAGATAAGCAGATAATTGAGATATTGATTATTCTAATATTAAGTAGATAAAAGCTTATATATAGAAGTAAGAATAATATGAAAATAGATAAATTCGAATAAATAATAACATTTATAAAAAAAATCTACTATGTACAATAAAACAACTTAATTTTTAAATTTTAGTCATCATGTTCCGAGTGGTCCGATGAACTATCGTCGTCGGGGTCCAGAAAAATAATAAGGGGCTCTACAGTGTTTTCAAGCATTTCATCAGCTTCCCACATTCTTCCTTTTATTTTAATCACATGTTCGATGCACTGACTCCATTTTTCACAATCCACTGTCTTTATTTCCTCTTGCAACGTCCCTCATTTTAAAAATGTTGTTATGCCTTGCTACAAACCCTTTTACTTGCGCCTACATCAATTCTATGGGGTTTAATTTACAGTGATATGGTGGAAAGCGAAGTGCCGTTATATTTCGTTTTGAAGCGATTTCGTCGACAATAAATTTCGTACAAAGAGGTTCATTTCACTTTACAATCTCCAGTAGCTCCCTTTTGAGCATATCTTTATGAAATGGCTTCTTATTTACAGTAAGCCAATAAATGATGTCATTTTTTTTTCTAGAAGACGTTAATATTTTTTCGGATTTTCTTGAGCTGCCATTATCTATGTTACTATGACTATAACAGACCCAGGTGGAATAAGATCTAGCATTTGCTGGAAGTATTTTTTAAAGACATCAGCGTTCATGTCTTCATGACAGTCTCCAGTCCGTTTTGATTATTCGCCATCGATAAATCCATTTTTGCTACCAATGTGAGATGGTAGCGAAGAGCGTTTAATACATTGAGAATAATAATTGTCTCATTTTAGAAAGCGCAGTTTTGCTAATCCGTTCCTCAGCAATAAATTCAGAAACACTAGCCATTTTCAAGAACGAAGTTATCCAACAACTGCCGGAAAGTAACTAAACATTTCAAATTTTTAAAATAGTGAGGCACACTGTGACTCTACCTACCCGATCTCGGGACCCTTGACAATAAACATAATTAAATAATAATAATTGGACTACACCTATGGAATACGGCGAAGACCACTGGTTTTTATAGTTCAATAATGATTTATTATTCTCTCGCATTAAGCAACAGACTATATATGTTTTTTACTGTTCATGGCCGACTGCGATATAATTTGCGAAAAGCAGCGCCTAATACAGTGCATATGAGTAGTTTGGTAAAGTATACATTCAAATTTAAATATCTCTGTTATTATTGGTTGTAGAGCAAATTAATAAATGCCAATTTTTGTTATAAATTATAAGGTGTAATTATTAATGGTTAAGTCAGATAAAGAACATTCCATCTACAATTATTACATTTTTGTTAATATCAGCTGACAATTAATTTTGTTTTTAATATGGGCATTGGGCATCCTTGCAATATAACCGAGTTCGTAGGTCTAATAATAACAAAGTTTCCAATAATGGCAACTTCTTTTTAAGCAGGCTTGTATGTAAAGCCATATCTCGTCTTAGTAGGACTCAACAACTATAATCTTAATTGCCTGGCGAGCTTTTACACCGTCCTTGAGAAGTTCACACTCTTTGTCCAAAATTGCTAGCATGCTTAGATACATTTTTATTGGAATTTCCTAATAGTTTAAAATGCTCAAGCATATTAAGTATAATATCCGTGTTCCGTATACCGGAATTTCGGAATTGACATCACTAGTGAGCAGTACATTTGTTTGGTATTCGAAGAATACCTTTTTAATCAAGTATTTAAATTTTTACAGATAACGTAGCAGATATTCCGAACATGACACAATGCTCAATGAACGGACCAGCTCAAATGGTTATTGGCAAACAAATACACTGGTCTCAAACAGTCGGTGACCAATGCGATGGAGGCGGACCCTGGCACTACGACATAGAACCTATCAAGCAGATTATTCAGCTGCAGCTTATACACACGCCTGCCCCTGAGAACTGTGTCACTGAGGATGCTCCTTCAGGTATTAATAGTCTTTAATATATCAATGTCAAAGACAATGTCAAAATATGCTTCACTGTCTGAAAGAAATATGTTTATCGAGGAAGCTTACAGAAATTTTAATCATCAATAAAATACAGGGTATTCCATGCTCGATGGTACGTTAGAAGTATCTGGAGAACGAAAACAAAAATAATTTTGAAATTTTCACTACGGCCATAGGAGGCTGCGCTCTAGCTTTCAAAAATAATTTCGCGGTTGCAGTGGTGCCAGATCTATTGATAACTGACATCAACTTTGAAATTTTAAATGGGACACCCTGTAGTTTATTTTATTTTTAGATTCTACGAAGCAATCTATGTTTTCTTTGTATAGGATAATTTTCCATTTCTCTTGCCGTTTCTTCAATATTAATTATTTTGTGTCTTTTTTTAACGAAACTATGTGAATTAAAACTTCAATATTTTCGTCTCCAGATGTCAAATCAACGTAACATTGTAACATCATTTAGTCAACGTGTGGTACTTTAATTTCGGCAAAATAGGATTGCCGACTTGTATACAGAGTGTCCTAAAAATTAATTGCAATTCAAATTTTATAATTTGATCAGTGTTTTAAAAAATTTAAAATATTCAAAATCTCTCTATGATTCTCCGAACTGCTTCTTCAATAAATTCGATATACAGAGTGAGTCGGGAGGAATGGGCCTAACTCTAAGGGTGTAATCTATGCATCAAAATAATAAGAAAAAACTTAAATGTTGTTATCCAATATTAATTTGTTTTCAAGTTATAAGGCAAAAACAAAATATTGCATTAATTTAACTTTGTTTATTTATTGTTTGCTTTTGATTGTTGTGCTGTCACTATCCTATTAGTGTCAGTATAAAATGTTACATTGATTCACAATTAACTTTCGGATTGGTATCATTTAAATTTTATAAAATGCCACACATTTATTCACATCTCGAATACGCCAATATGGTTTTTATTTATGGTTTGTGTAATGGGAATGCTACAGCGGCTGCTGAAGAATATCGTGAACGATTTCTATATGAAAGAACACCGAACAGAAAGGCCTTTATCAGAGTTTTCAACAAACTCTGCGAGACCGTAACGCTTCCAAGTGCTAATGTAACATCCGAACGAGCCATTCAACAGGACTTAAAAGAAATGTTATAGCTTTAGTAGAAGAAGATGCGACGAAAATCACGCAAAGAATTGGAATTCAGTTAGGGATTCCCCAAAAAAGAATGATCAATACGCTTCACGAGCAAGGCTTATACTCGTACCATGTACAGCGTGTACAGAATCTTCAACCTGGAGACTACGCCAAGCGTATGCAATTTTGTGAGTGGATAATTAATAATCGTCATCTTTCACCGCACATACTTTTTACTGACGAAGCTACATTCACCCGGCATCAATAATAATCGAAACTCCCATGTATGGTCGGACGAAAATCTTCACGCAATAGTAGAAAGTAACTTTTAACACAGGTTTTCAGTAAACGTGTGGTGCGGCATGATCTATAATAATTTAATTGACCCTTTTCTTTCGGAAAATCGCCTTACAGGGGATCGGTACTTAAGTTTTTTACAAAATGGATTGCAAGGACCACTGAAGGAGATTCCTTTAAACATCAGAATTGAAATGTATTATCCAACGACGGAGCGCCTGCCCATTTCGATCGTCGGGTCAAGCAATATTTAGACCAAAGGCTTCCAGGGGTTTGGATTGGTTGCGGTGGTCCTATTAGTTGGCCTCCTAGATCGCCAGACGTCACGCCGTTGGACTACATATTATGGGGTTGGTTAAAAACTGAGATTTACAAAGTAAAAGTAGATACTAGGGATGCATTAATTATACGCATTAGAAATGCTGTACTCAATATTAAAGAAAGGCACGAATCAATTAGAAGATACACGCGCGCCCTTCGTAAACGAAGCAGGAAATGTTTGGAAGTCAATGGCGGTATTTTTGAAAATTTACTAAATCAATGATTTATTTAAAACAAGTTAATGTTGGATATTTTGGTTTAACCATATTATTATTTTGTTTAATGCTCTAACTTGAAAACAAATGAATATTGGATAACAACATTTCAGTTTTTTCTTATTATTTTGATGCATAGATTACTCCCTTAGAGTTAGGCCCATTTCTCCCGACTCACCCTATATATTGCGTTTTCTCATTGGAAATTTTATTTTCTCAAGCACTAATATAATTGGCAATGTTGTGGGAAATAGTTTTTCTCTCTTTAAATAAATGATGTGCACTTTTTATTACTTTTAAACGCCAAATGTTTAAAAGTCTTTAGTAAACATTCACGATAGTTTTTGACATATATATAACATTTATCGGTTTTAAATATTGACCTAATTGTTAACATAACCATTTCTTTACAAATCGTTGCTGCATTTTACCTTAAAATACAGTTATAACGCTAAATTAATAAAACTTTAAAAATTAATTATATACTAAAATACGCGACCAACCTGAAACTAGCGGCCAGCGGCCGATTAATTAAATCGACGCGGAGTATACCGTATCGCCTTTTATTTATTTTGGTCGTACTAATAAAACTAAAGGACAATAATTGTTTAAACTTTGTCAGATGCTTCTCAAAATAAGTGGGTATAACATGTGTATATAAGATTCGCCAATAAGCAGAGGCTACAGGGTTTATTCGAAAATTTAAAAATTTTATATCCTGTGAAATTGACCAAAAAGTAGTAGTTTCCACCAGTTAAGGTTTATACTTTATACGATGCTTTAAAATATTGCTTTAGCTTTTGCCAAAAAACAGAGGCTACGGGGTTCATTATAAATTTTGAATTTTGACAGCAAAATTAACAAAAAAGTTCTAGTTGCCTCTGCCTTTTGGTAAATGCTAAAGATATATTATTATTGTTCCTAGCAATAACTTAAAGCATCTGACATAGTAAAAACGTGAACTGGTAAAAACTAGAATTTTCGTGTCAAATTTACTTTAAAATTTTCAAACTTTTGAATGAACCTCGTAGCCTCTGCTTTTTGACAAATGCTGAAGTTAAATGTTGCTTCTAGCAATATGTTAAAGCATCGTATGAAATATAAATGTGAACGGGTGAAAACTAGAATTTTCGTGTCAATTATTTTATAAAATTTTCAAACTTTTGAGTGAACCCGACAGGTTCTGCTTTTTTGCAAATGCTAAAGGTATACTGTTTCTAGCATTATTATAGCGCATCGTATAAAATATAAACGTGCATGAACTAGTAGAAATATTTTCTTGTCCACCTAACTTATAGGTATAAAATTTTCAAAAATTTTGAAAAAACCCCATAGCATATGTTTTTTTGACAAAGCTGAAGATATGTAGTTTCTAGCAATAGTTTAAAGTATCGTGTATAGTATAAACGTGAACTGGTGAAAACTGGAATTTTCTTGTAAATTTTACTATCAAATTTTCGAAATTTAGAATGAACCCCGTAGTCATTGTATTGTGGCAAATGCCGAAAATATGTTGCTCCTAACAATATTTGAAAGTATCTTATAGAGTATGAACGTGAACTGGTAAAAACTAAAATTTTCTTGTCAATTTTACCGGATATAAAATTTTCAAATTTTTCGAATAGACCCCGTAGCCTCTGTTTTTTTGCAAGTGCTAAAGATATTTTGTTTCTAGCAATATTATAAAGCATCATATGACGTATAAACGTGAACTGGTAAAAACTAGAATTTTCGTGTCAATTTTAATATAAAATTTTCAAACTTTTGTATGAACCCCATAGCGTCTGCTTGTTGGCAAATGCTGAAGATATGTTGCTTCTAGCAATATGTTAAAGCACCGTATAAAGTATAAACGTGAACTGGTAAAAACTAGAATTTTCGTGTCAAATTTACTGCAAAATTTTCAATCTTTTGAATGAACCTCGTAGCCTCTGTTTTTTGACAAATGCTGAAGATATGTTGCTTCTAGCAATATGTTAAAGCACCGTATAAAGTATAAACGTGAACTGGTAAAAACTAGAATTTTCGTGTCAATTCTTCCATAAAATTGTCAAACTTTTGAATGAACCCCACAGCCTATGCTTTTTGGCAAATGCTAAAGGTATATTTTTCTAGCATTATTATAAAGCATCGTATAAAATATAAACATGAGCTGGTAGAGACTAATATTTTCTTGTCAACTTAACTATAGGTATAAAGTTTTCCAAACTGTTGAAAAAACCCCATAGCCTCTGTTTTTTTTGCAAAAGCTGAAAATATAATGCTGCTAACAATATTTGCAAGCATCTTTTAAAGTACTGGTAAAAACTAGAATTTTCGTTTCAATTTTACTATAAAATTTTCAAACTTTTGAATAAACCCCATAGCCTCTGTTTCTTGGCAAATGCTGAAGATATGTTATTTCTAATAATAGTATAACGCATCGTGTAAAGTATAAACCTCAACCGGTGGAAACTACTATTTTCTTGTATCTTTCAATCTAGAAATTCTGAATGAACCCCGTAGCTTCCGCTTTTTGACGAATCCTATACACATGTTATACCCACTTATATTAGGAAACATCTTACAAACCTTAAACAATTATTGTCTTTTAGTTTTAAACATTAGTCATAAACAATTTATTTGAGTAACCATAAAACCTGATTATTAGTGATCAGGATAAAAGAAATCACACTTAATCTTAGAAACTTTAAGTTTAAATAACAAACCTAGTGATTTTTTAAAACAACGTCAAAATTGTGATAGAATTCATGAAAATCCTTTGGAATTCTTTGCTTCAAAACATGCAAATGATCCCACTTGTATTTTTTAATTGGGGTAGGCATTTTATGTAACTCTGGTAAGTAAGAAAAGTCACCATGAAAAACAACTGCACGCGTTCTTTTTTTACTAAGTCACTGTACAGGGTGTCCAGCTTTCGTATGCTTTACGGGTTATCTGCGTTATTAGTAAAGATAGAAGGTTGCGGTTTTCGCGGCACTGTATTACTTTTTTGAGAAACAAACGATGCCATCAACAGAATTTTCATAGCCCTCTTAGTTATTTAGATACGGGGTGATTTTGAAAATTTTGCATTTTGGGACACCCCCCGTATCTCGGTTACGCTGCAACTTATCAAATAGGTAAAAAATGAACTTGTTAGTTTTTTTCACGTAGAATTTAGTGGCTTAGTCAGATTTTTTCTATGTTTAATTGTTTTCGAGAAAAGGAGCAAACTTGCATTTTTTTAAATGTGACACCCTATATATTTTTAGCTATAATGATTCAGTTTATCACAAGCTTTTCAAAAATATATAATACTTTATAGCCGTTTTCAAAGTGAAGCTCAAAATTTACATTTTTCAACAAATTCAAATTAGGCCCTGACGGGTATTTAGGAAAACAAAAGATGACAGGCTTGTTATCTGAAAAAATCTTTATTTACTTCTGTCAGAATAGGTTATCCATGTTCTGTTCTTTCTTTCTATTTAGTTTCGATAAATAGCAGTTTTTTCTTAATTATGGCTGCGAATGCAAAATTCGAGAATTATGCAAAGTACGATATGTTCGATACGGTTTGTTATATTCAGTGTAACAAAAATTCGGATGAAGCATTAGAAGTTTATTTTAACAGGTATGGGCATCTTTTTATATTTTTCATCATATTTTAAAATTTATAAAAACGTAATATTCGCAGATTCCCAGAAAGAAGCCGGATAAAAGAATATTTTTAAAAATAAAAATCAAACTTAATTGAAGTCGGTTCATTTTCCAAACCCCGACCTAGTATTTACAATAAGGAAAACCAGGATATTGATAAAACGTTTTGGCTTCAATTGAAAAAAATCAAAGTAGTCCTTGTAGAACAGTTGAAGGTTCTGTCGGTGTTACAAAATCAAGGGTTCAAACTATTCTAAAAAAACACAAGTTTAAGCGATACAAATTTCATGTCGTCCAAAACTTACATCTCGGTGACGCAGAGCGCCGCGTAGAGTTTTGTAATTGGTATTTACAAAATGTAAATAGAGAAAATAATTTTGAAAGAACGGTTATATGGTCTGATGAGAGTCATTTTACCAGTGCCGGTATATTTAATCGGCAAAATACTAGGTTTTGGTGCCAGGAAAATCAACATGTTATATTTCCACGGCAAGGCAGATTTGGGTTTAGCGTTTCATGCTTCATACTGGGAAGTAAAATTTTATATAATATACTTGAAGGCGGTCTTACTGCAAATAAATATTAAGAAATTTTGGAAAACATTGTGCCCGAAATAGTAGAGAATGTGCCCCTAGCTCATCTTAATAGCTTATATTTGCAACATGACGGAGCTCCCGCTCACAATAGTCACAATGATCAAATTGTAAGAGCATATCTTAACAATAATTTTCCTGGCCGCTGGATTGAAATACATGGACCTGTAAGATGGCCACCCAGGTCACCCGATTTAACGGTTTTGGTTTTTTTTTTTTGTGGGGCTACCTAAAAAATAAAATTTATACCGTCCAGTACCAACCGATGGCAGATTTAAGAGAAGCCACTGAAAGAGCCTTTAGGGAGTTACAGGCACGGCCCTTTATTATTTTAAAAACACTGAGGCGAATCAGAACAATGTGTGAAACATGTCTTAGGCATAATGGAGAACAGTTTGAGCAATATTTATCAGACAGTTTCCTAAATCATCAATAGGGTGGGTCGAAAAACATAAATAATTTTTTTTCGGAACGCTTTAGTGCGGAAAAGTTGCCTATTGGAATAAGAATAAAAATGACATAAAAAAAAATTAAATCGGTTAACGTCTTCCGTTCGCGCATCGCACTTACATTTTATGAAAAATTGCAAAACTAACGATATTTTTGTAATTTATTCCTGTTAGGTAAAACTTTTAAAATAAACACGATTTAGTTATTTCTGCTTGTTCTATGGTTTAAATGACCTAAATAAATTAAATTTCGATTATACATCTATTTTTTTCCGATCGCGTAACGTCCTTGAAAAAACAGAAATTAACAATTTTCAGCAATTTTTACAGTGCTACTTTTCGTTCGTTTGGTCAGAACAAAACGAACCAGAACTTACTTTAAATAGGTTGACTGCTCTCTGCTTTCAACTAGAAGTGGTCCCTGCCTACGCTACCCTCCAGATGAAAGTTGGGGTCTTTTCTTTGACGGACGAAAAGATGATACGATGTTCGTCGAAAAATTGAATGCCAAGCAATTTCGCAGGCATGTGAAAGAAGAACAATATTCTCTTATTCAGGAACCTGGATCAACATATATTGGACATGTATCTCCTTCCTCGAGTTCGTCAAATAATATTACCCAAAGCATCATTTCTCGTTTGTCTGAACTATCAACATCACTAGAAAAACTAGAAGTAGTAGGATGTGATGACACTGTAACCAATACTGGATGGAAGAACGGTGTCATCCACCGACTAGAAAATCATGTTGGATGCCCACTACAGTGGGGCATATGCCTCCTGCATTTTAATGAGCTTCCATTTCGCCACATCTTCCAACATATTAACGGTCAAACTGCAGGACCTAATTCTTTAAGTGGATCAATAGGGCAGCAGCTCACTTGTTGTGAAAAACTTCCTGTGGTTGCTTATGAACCTATAGATTGTTCGATTCCTGATACAGACAGAAGTTTATTGAGCAAAGACCAACAGTATTTGCTGGATATCTCAAATGCAATTACCTTAGGACATTGTCCAGAAGATTTGGCATATAGAGATCCTGGTCCTTTGTCTCATTCGAGAAGGCTAACTGCAGCCAACCGAGTGCTTAGGTTGTATATAATTTCATAAGATCCATCCGGAAACTTAAAAGAAATAGTTGGCTTCATCTTCAAATCATATATGCCTATGTGGTTTGCTATAAAAAAATAGCAAATATTTTACTGACGGACCAAAGCATGTGTTTCAAGCAATCGAAACATCGCGGAATTTATCCGACGAATTACTTCAAGTTATCGATCCAGTAATTCAAGGAAATGCATTCCTTGCGCACCCAGAAAATCTTCTGTAGGCAATGCTTGTTGATGAAAGAGAACATATTCGAAAGCTTGGTTACAGAAGGATCTTAAAAGCAAGACAAATCATCCAAAAAAAGCAGACTGTTAGACATTTCGTACCACCGAAGATAAACTTTCAAGTTTCCGATTACACTGAAATTATTAACTGGAGTTCTTGTGTGGCTTATTCTCCCCCAATGCTGCGAAACCTAAGTGAAGATGATATTAAATCACTCATCAATGCCGACCCTACGCCCATCAGAGAAATACTACAGTTTCCCTGTCACACTCAAGCTGTGGAGAGGTGTGTCAAAATTGTGAGGCCACGAATAAAGTATGTGGACATGACTCTAGAGATGGCTATATCCGAGCAACACTGAAGTCTAGATCGGTTATACCTTATTTCTCCAAAAAATCAGACTTTAATTGTGTTATTGGAAGGTTGGTTGGGAAGGGTGTGGGTGGAACTCGTCGTGCAACCACCTCCGCGTGGTGAGTTCTGGGTCGTTTTGTTCGAGCAAATCGAGCGAAGAGTTGCACTGTAAAAATTGTTGAAAATTGTTAAATTTCTGTTTTTTCAAGGACGTTACGCGAACGGAAAAAAATAGATGTATAATCAGAATATAATTTAATTAGGTCATTTAAACCATAAAACAAGCAGAAATAACTAAAGCGTGTTTATTTTAAAAGTTTTACCTAACAGGAATAAATTACAAAAATATCGTGATTTTTGCAATTTTTCATAAAATTTAAGTACGATGCGCGAACGGAAGACGTTAACCGATTTAAATTTTTTTTATGCTATTTTTCTTCTTATTACAATAGGCAACTTTTCCGCACTAAAGCGTTCCGAAAACCAAAAAATATTTTTTTTCGACCCACCCTAATCATCAAATAATTGTAGCTTTTAATTTTTGAACGTATAACACAACTGAGTTAATTGTTATTTATATTTATAAAAGTTATTGTTATAGGTATATATTTTTAAAATTACTGTTTTATATTTTTTAAAACCTTGTGACAATTGCTTAATCTTAAAATTTATACGGTGTACCGTTTAAAAAAATGTAAATTTGTTGAAAAATGTAAATTTTGAGCTTCACATTGAAAACAGCTATAAAGTATTATATATTTTTAAAAAGCTTGTGATAAACTGAATCATAATAGCTAAAAACATATAGGGTGTCCCATTTAAAAAAATTCAAGTTTGCTCTTTTTCTCGAAAACAAGTTTATTTTTTACCTTTTTGATAAGTTGCAGCGTAACCGTGATAGGGGTGGGGGGGGGGGTGTCCCAAAATGCAAAATTTCCAAAAACATCCCGTATCTAAAAAACTAAGGGGGCTGTGAAAATTCAGTTTGTGGCATCGTAAAACATACGAAAACTGGACACCCTGTACTCTGCAGTGTGCCTTCGTTTAAACTCAACGCTTCCATTCGAATTATATCTCAGGCATCGTAGAGCGGTAACCAGTGGATATACTACTTTATAACCAGGCCTTATAGATATAAGGAATTTTATTTTTCCGAAATCTTAAAAAAAATTATACTTTAAATATTTAAAATTATATAGTTTTGGGTTGAGTCTTGCAGTTAAACAGATATTTAGGTAATCTGCTGGTACATTAACATTGGATTTTCTAAGCTTTCGCTCTATCGCTGCGTAAATTAAGTCCGCTGCTATTTGGGTATGACCTTTTTCCAAAAATTCTTGCTCAATTAGGATGTTATTTTCTACTGCCATGCTTAAAAGTAAATTAGAGAGTCTAGAATTTTTGTTTTTAGACGTACATTCGTCGTGGTATAAAATTATCTTTTGACCTTGAATTCCACATCCCAATATATGTTCCAAAAGGCTCCTTCATGCCACACAAAGCAGTATTCATCATGTGTCTCTATATCGTCGCTCAGAAGTCAAAACCTCGTATCGTTAAGAGCCCGTACCACAATAGCCACGATTAAGAGCATGCATTACTGTAGAAACAAGAACTCGTATCTCAATTCTGAATTCAAAACCTCGTGTCTTACCACTTGACCGGCATCGACCTAAAGGTACCATTAAAAATGTCATGTGCTGTGATTCCTTTCCTACTAAACGAGATACCTGGCATCTCAAAACAACTTCCACCAGTTCCACTTCTAAATCACACCCTACCAATTCAACTGGTGTTTTAAAAATTTCACAACCCATTTTTGACTCCACTAATTATAATAATTTAAATAACTCAGAACCATTCGAAGACTCCGGTTTGAGTCATCATCCCACAGATATCTCGAAATAATCAGAAGATGAAACTGAGGATAAAGTTAGTAAAAAAGGTCAGTGATCGGTACAACAAACAGTCGTGGGCGACTTAGACGCGTCTCCAACAAGAAGTAAACAAAAGAGAAAGGGCCAGGGAGAGTGGAAAAGGAATAAAAACAAATTTATGGGAATGAAAGTAAAAGAATATTATAAAATATCAAAAGTTTAAGAAAACGAATTACTCACTGACATAAAGAGGCATCAAGGCGAAATGGGATCAAGATGTAATTCATCTAAATGCTTAAAAGCAAAAGAAAAAAGAAAATGCTCGCTTATTATCGAAGAACAGAGATAAGCTATATTTGAACCGTTTTGGGAGCATATGAACTGGACACAAAGATTTTTTTGTGGCTACTCTAGTTAACAAAGCACCAACTAAACAAAAAAGTATGAATACAAAATCCCGACGTGCTCTAAGTTTATCTTACCACTTAAAAATTAATAACTCCCTTGTTCCCGTCTGTAAACACATGTTTTTAGCAACTCCGAATTTAGGCGAATGTGCTACATTCCTTTGGATTTCGTACAGGGCATATTATTCCCTGGACAAGTTGTTTGTTTGGAAATCAACACATTTATCGCACTCATCCTTTTTAGGTTTAAAAATACTAAGATTTATTTCGCAAAAACCAAATCAAACACTTTTTGTGACAATGATTTTACTTTACGGGCATTAGACCAAAGCTTATAAAACCTATACAGGGATACCTTTCAATCTCAGTTGAGCTGTAGATAAAGTATCACTCTTACAAAATACAGTTTTGTGAGGAGATCATCGATTTAGTCGACAGAAATGTCGTAAGCTCAGAAAACAAACTGTTTTCTGATGAAGTTACGTCTACGTTAAATGGCCATGTTAATCAACGAATTTGCCGTTATTGGGCAGATATTATGAACCATCATTGGACGAGGGGGTACATAGCCAGTGGTTGAAACAAATTAATGCTTGGACTGAAATTATTGGGAATAGAAAGATTAGATCAATATTTTTTGACAATAACTTAACTGCAGTGCGATATTTGTCATTTCTACAGCAAGAACTTTCTAAATTTAGCAGTATTGTTTCCCAATGCTTTGAATCCACAAGTGCCAAATGTGGATATCTGGTTACAGCAGGATGGGGCGCCTGCTCATTATGCGAGACCTGTTCATCATTATCTAAACCAAATATTTCAAAATAGATAGATTGGCAGGAGGGATTCAATAAAATGGCCACCGATGTCTCCGGATATTACCCCACTTAATTTTTTTCTGTGGGGTTACTTAAAAAGTAAAATTTTTAAGATAAAACCCGAAAGTATTAAGGCATTTAAAGAACAAATAAGTTAGGAGTGTGGACCTATTAAACCAGAGGGTATTCAAAATGTGAAAAATTGATTTAACTTACGACTAGGTTGCTGCCAGCAAGTGAAATGACGACATTATCAACACTAAACTATGTGTTATATATTTGATTAAAGAAAATTTTGAATTCTAGCAAATTTTTACGCTCTTTGTATAAATAACGGTTAAAGATGGAAAAGTTACACAGCTTATACAGCTTTAGGCGTTCTTTAAAAATATGACAAAAAAATGCGGAGTTTCGATTTAAAAAGAAAAGTTGACCATGGTAAGTAGTTTTTGACTCAACCTGTATAAGCGTACTTTAGTTCATATAATGCGCAATAAAAAATAATAGTTCACGTGTCGGAGCGAAGTGACACTACAGAATTTATTTTATGTTAGATATTCACACTTTTTTTCTCTTTTTTTATTCTGTTAGGGGAAAGCTCTACCAGCCGCTGTGTGAGACTCACACCCACTAAAACCCCTGTCACACTTGACGGCGTAGTGTTTCCCCACTCTGGTACCGTGTTTCCACCTCAATCCTCAGAGTGGGCATCGTACGGATGCATTTGTTGTTCTTGTGCACCCTAGATATTTCTCCGTTGTCTGTCTACATTCTTTTTTTTTTCTCTTTCTTTTTGCTCCTTCTCCTTTATGATTTCCTTCATGTATTTACTGATCTCCCTCCATCCGTCCGTGCTTTCCATCACTAAGTCGGTCAAGTTATTTGTTGTTATGTGGTTACCAAGTTTTTGCTCGAGGGCGAGTTTTTTGTTTTGCCATCTAGGACATAGAAATAGGGTGTGATTTGCCGTGTCGAGTTTTTCGCAATAAAAACATTTCCCTGTCTGTTTTTCACCTATTTTATGTAGGTAGTACATAAAGCTTCCGTGTCCGGTGAGGCATTGTGTTACATAGTAGTTTATATTGTCATACTTCCTTTTTGTCCATTTTTTAACATTGCTGATTAATGTGTGTGTCCATACTGTCCATCGCCCGTCTTTGACGCGTCCCATTCCCTTTGCCACTCTTCGAAAGTTTTTTCTCTTTCCATTCCCTTTTCTTTTTCCGTTTTACCGCTTTGAAAGTTTCTTTGTGCCTCTTTTGCAAGCAGGTGTATCGGAATTAGTCCAGCGGTGACCAGGCTGACATTGGTCGATATGGTGCGATATCCGGAGCATACTCGTAGTGCCATCAGGCGTTGTGTTGATGCAATTATTCTTTTGCATGAGTCAATCCTTAGTGCTTCTGCGCATACTGGCGCTCCGTATAGGATCACGGATTGTACTGCCATGGCTAATATTTTGCGTTTTTGTGATGTTGGACCCCTTTTGTTTGGCATTATCGCACATAGTGCTTTTGCAGTTTTGTTAGCCTTCTGGCAGGCCGTTTGAACGTGCTTGCTCACTACTAGTCCTCTGTCTAGCGTTAGCCTTAAATATTTTGCATTCTTTTCTGGTGTTATTGTTGTGTTTTCAAAACTGCGCTAAACAGGGCCACAAGAAAACGACCCCTTCTGTCCTCTGTGTAAAGCAGAGGGACACTATGTCGGAGCAAGCAGCTGCAAAACGTTCCGAGAAGCCTTACAAGAAGCAAGGAGAAACAAACACCAAAAATGGAGCTAAACATATTACAGATAAACAACAACAGAAGTGACATCTTCCACGACCTAGCGGAAGTATTAGCAGTGAACAAAAAGTGCGACTTCATAACTGTAACGGAACCTAACAAGTCAAGATATAAAAACAACAGAAACATATATAAAAATTAGAAAAAGTCCGCTCTGATAATGAATTTCAGCCAAAGATATCCAGTCATAGCATACCGCACTGGTCAATGTTTTGTATATGTAGAAACAGTAGACTATATACTATATAATGTATATATAAGCCTAAACTGTGATATTGGATACTACACCCAGTGCTTGGACGATATCAATGAAGATTTGATGGTAACACTGAAAACGAAAAAGGTCATAATTATGGGGGATTTTAATGCAAAAAACTCATACTGGGGAGGAAACAGAACAGACGAAAGAGGTAGAATGCTGCTGAAGCTAGTGAGTGCGAACGACTTGCATGTGTTAAATAACGGGCAGACGCAATACAATACAATACAATACAACTCGACAATGAAGACAAAACCATCGTGGACCGTACTGGAGGAGGAATCACTCCTGGAACACCAGTTCATACTCACTAAGATACAAGACATAACAAGCAAACCAATGACAAGATATAGATACGGAATCACCGACATGAAAAAACTCAATAGAATATTTAAAGAAATAATAGAGAAAAGAAAACACGACCATAAGATAAGTGAATATAGCAAGTCTATATAAGTAGCATATAAATAGAGCACCCCACGAGTCAGGTGCGATACAAACTAGAAACTCCCCTACTGGTGCACGGAAGAAATACAAAAGAAAATAGCAGAAGTTAGACATAAAAAAAGATGCTTTTAGCGCCAAAGAAACGAAGAAGCAAGAAATGGGAAAGCCGAAGGATATAAAGAAGAAAAAAGAAATCATAAGAAGCTCATAATAACGGAAAAACAAAAACAATGGAATTAACTATGCGACAACCTAAATGAGGACATCTTCGGGGAAAGATATAAGATTGTCAAAACACGATTAAACATATAAACACCTAAAACACACCTCCTAGAGGAAGAAAAATTACAAATATTTAAGAAACTATTTAAGAAACCTACCGAAAGAGACCTAAATAGATTCAGAGCGAACTGTGATAGAGAATGCGATACATTTACAAATGAAGAAATTATAAATGCCACAAAAAAGATACAAAACAAGAAATCACTAGGGCCGGACGGCATACCGCCAGAGGTCACTAAGTCCGTGATAATAGGCAATACGCAATACTTTACCGAACCATGATTTAGACCCACTTCCATTCGAGAATACCCAAGTTTCATCTAAGAAACTACTTCTCTAAACTTTGATTGATAATTTTTAACATATTTTTTCAAAAGTTTGACTCATTCGCTTGCAATTCTTGGTAGTTCGCACAAATATCTTCTGTTGCAGTCCTTTTCTATAACGAAATCCCAAGTTTTTTATTAGCGCTGACAATGACCTAAGGCATATTTCTAAAATACTTCGTTCCTTCAAAGCATCTTTCAAAACCGAAAGCGTTGTGATGCATATAAGTCGTATATAACATTCCTTACATCTATTTTTTTACCTTCCTGTAAAGTTTCACTCTTCGTTTTCCTTGATTGTCGTTGCGTTTTCTTCATTGGTATACTTCTACTACTTTCATGAATATAATGTGCAATAAAAAATAATGGTTCACGTGTCGGAACGAAGTGACAATACAGAATTTATTTTATGTTAGATATTCACACTATATGCAAGCAACTTGTGTCAACCAAAATTGAGTTACGACGACTCAAAGTTATAAAGAGCAAATATATCCCAAAATAGTTTAATTTACTTGTCCGTGGAATTCATGTATTCAAAATATGACCCTATTCCAAATCTTACTTTTAACCACTTTAAACTACGCTTTGCAGCAATGATTATAATATTATTATTGAGATATTCCCTTAAACGGTTTCTGTGCATGTTAACATAGTGAACCTGTGGTAACTTGTATCATTATTTTGACACCCTGTAAGATAATATTAATAAAGTTTTACAAAAATTGGCCACACCTTTTCGTGTGTGTCTTATGTGGGCACTAACATAAACCAAATCAAAATCAATAATGTTTAACTAACCGGAATTACTTGATTAATTCAGTTTTTTTTTTGCGATTGTAATACAATTGTTTTATTGGCAAATAATTGACCTTGGTTATACTAAAACTGAGATTTTATTTTAATTCCATTTAAAAAATCGAATCAGTTAATAATCTTTTGCCTTTGATTATTACCCTTTCTGTGGGTGTTTCTTTTTATTGATTTATATTAATTAAAACTTTATTTAAAAATTATTAAATAATTAAAAAGCAATTGGTTGCGCCAGGAACTTCTGTTCTCCATATCATCTAAAATAATTAATCAATCAATAAAATAATGTAAATATATACAGGGCTGCCCAGAAGTCCGGAATAAAATTAATATAGCCTTAACCTGTAACTTTTGGGGAAAATTCTCGGACACGTCAATTTAGTTTTATATAATATGCTCACATTTTGACGTTATTCGTTTGTTTTTTTATAGACATTTGTCAAAGATATGACGACATCGATCTTTTTTTTTAAATGGAAACATACAGCTTGTGATACATCATTTGAAAGCTAATATCTCGTGCAGTATGCACATAAATTTTGGCGCGATTCTGTTGAGCTATTTCAAAATGGCGACTGTTAAAAGCTTTAAAAAAATCCCTATTTAAATAAGCGGAACTGATAAAGTAAATGAAACAATGCAGTCTTCGTCCACAGTTTAATGTTAAAATAAATTTTAAGTTCCCAACATGTTTCGAATACTTAAGCATTCATCATCAGGGGATACTGAAAGGGTAGTACAGGATTGAGAATGAACAGTGAATATAAAATAAAGTTTTAGGACTTACCTAACATCCATTTTAAAAGCGATGTAGGTTGTCTCAAATTAATGAGTACATGATGTGACACAACAATATGTGAAAGTTGAAGACTTGGTATGAACCAGCCAGTTGTGTTGAAATCAATGTATAGTTAAAACCTTGAGTGGAATGTAAAATTTGAGTAGATGATGAAGCATTTTAATAAGATAATAAATTAATTTAGAGCATATGAAGGAAAAAGGTTTTATTTTAAATTATATTGATATTAAATTGGTTAAACTTAGGGGTTTAGCCAAATTAAAAATTAAAATTTAGAAAAGTAAAAAAAGAGATTTTAAATCATATTGGTATGTCTTAGCTGACATGATGGTATGGGGATATACCCCATATTTTAAAATGTATATGAATCTTTAGCATTTTACCAAAATTCCCACATTTGAAACTTAATGAAAAATTTTTTTTAAGTTTAACAAGGATAAATGATTGATGTATTTTTACCTTTCAAGGTAAGAAATCTTCATTGTTTCACGTTCTGACATTTTGTGACATTGTGAACTTGTAAAATTAATTTAGGTATTTCCAAAGTATTATTATACAATTTTCTAAACAAAAATGGTTTTGTCGGAAAGGCAGCGTATCGAAGTCTTGATATTGTTAGGATGTGGAGATAAAATAAGAAGTCAAATTGAAGTGTGCTTTATTTAATGCTAAATATCCGGAAAATCAAATTTCACAGGGCACTGTTAGTAAAATATTCCACAAATTTGATGAACATGGCACAGTAAAGGACTTGCTTAGGAATTGACGGCCACGTGTTTTAGACGACGATGAAAAATTGGATATTGCATTTTCTCTGTAGGATAATCCGCATGTTTCAACAGTTTCATTACCTCAAAATCATGATCCATCTAAAAGCAGAAAAATACCACCCTTATAAAGTATGTCTTATCCAAGAGCTTTTAGAAGATGACTATGATAAGCGTTTGCAATTTTGCGAAGAAATGATGAGACGGTGTGACGAGAATAATAGGTTTTCACAGAACATGTTGTTTTCGGATGAAGCTACTTTATATTTAAACGGGGTGGTTAACAGATATAATTATCGTTTCTGGAAATCCACGGTGGATATTTGAAGCGCATACTCAGCGGCCCTAGAAAGTAAATGTATGGGCAGGTATCATTAATAACCGAATTTAAGGGCCATTCTTTTTGGAAGGAAACCTCACAACTGAACGGTACCTGGATTTCTTAACCTTTGAGTTAAGGCCTGCTCTAGCTGTAATTTTTCCCAACGAAGTAGATCCAGATATACCTAATGAGAAAATTTGGTTTCAGCAACATGGTGCTCTCCCGCATTTTGGTCTCAATGTGAGAAGATATTTAGATCAGATATTTCCAGGTCGCTGGATTGGACGACGTGGTAAAATTGAATGGCCACCGAGGTCCCCAGACTTACCACCTCTAGACTATTTTTTTGGGGGATATTTAAAAGAAAAAGTTTACCAAAATAGGCCAAATAATATTGAAGATTTAAAAAACAAAATTAGATTGGAGACACATAACATACCGGCTGAAGCCATTCGAAATTCCGTCGACGAATTTTACCATCGTCTGGGAGCATGCCAAGTAGAGGGTGGAGGACATTTCCAACATTTGCCACGTTAAACCACCTTTTTGTGTGTTTTGTTTTGCTTCGTTATATTTTAATTTTTTTTGACAAAATAAACCATAACTATTGTTAAGTCACAATGTCACAAAATGTCAGAATGTGAAACAATGAAGATTTCTTACCTTAAAAGGTAAAAAAAACATCAGTGATTTACCATTTCCGCTTATTTAAATAGGTTTTTTTTTTTAAACGTTTAACAGTCGCCATTTTGAAATAGCTTGACAGAATCGCGTCAAAATTTATGAGCATACTGTACAATATATTAGCTTACAAATGATGTATCACAAGCTGTATGTTTCCATTAAAAAAAAAGATCGATGTCGTCATATCTTTGACAAATGTCTATAAAAAAAACAAACGAATAACGTCAAAATGTAAGCATATATAAAACTAAAGTGACGTGTCCTAGCATTTTCCCCAAAAGTTACAGGTTAAGTATATATTAATTTTATTCCGGACTTCTGGGCAGCCCTGTATAATATAATATAACATATCAATAAAGGTTTATTATGTTGAAAATTTATAACAACATACGGGGTCTCCGGTTAGTACCTTTTGAATTCTTGAGAGCATACAGACGAGGACAAAAAACCCTAATTTGTCATAGAAAAAAATTCCTAAAGTGCCCCTTATAATGGAGATACAGAGCCCAAAGGGGTACCCAGCGATTTACTTTTTTGGCTCTAACTTTTGAGCCGACTTATGTAACTTATTGAAATCTTACCATTTTATAGAGGTCATGAAAAGTCATTAAATCATACTTAATTAGAAGTTTTATATCGTCAGAGAAGTCAGGGACGGATTTGCTACCACACTCGTTGGTCCAAAATTTTGACCGGCATCATATGACAGAGCTAAAAACTGATTTGTTAAATACTCTGATCATTCCTCTTAAAAAAGTTTTGATTTATCTATTTTATCTCGATAAAACTGTCGGTTTTCGAGACAAATCGGTTTTTATGCGAAACACTCAAAAGTTACTAATACTAAACATAGGCAGGTAAAAATAAAATACGCAGGGTATTCTGATCTGCATATAATTTCTGAGAAGCGATTTCCAACTCTTCGAAGGCAAGAATATTTTGTACTGAAAGATTTCCAGCTCAGACATTGTCAAGTTCAGAAACCTTTCAATGCGTTAATCGGAGCTTAATTAATTTATAATGTTATTAGTGTACAAAGATAATGAAAACGTTTAAATGTTATTTTGACAAATGTAATATGTGGTTCTATGTACTTCAATACATTCTATTAGTACCGTGACCGCCACCATCTAGGAGCTGTTAGGAGTTCCTGCCCAAAGAAAAAACTTGAGATCTAAGGCCAGTTTTTTCCTTTTATTACTATATTATTGCGTCACAATTTTATCCATACGGAATCAAGTAATTTAATTATAGTTTTACGTTATTTAATTTATTAAACTTTAAACTGTAAGCAAGTCTTCTGACGTTATTCTACGTTGTTCTATAAATGTTTTTATCCGTAAAATATATACGATGTTGTACATAAGATGTACATAACGGGGGTATCTTTGGCCAAAGAAATGGGTTATGTATATACGGGGTAATAAATAAAACTTCACTTCAATGCATAACAGGTTAAGTTATAACGCCACATCAGAATACGTTGCAATAATTTTAATCAAACATTTTTAATTCAAGATTTTTATGTCTCGGATCTTTATATTTTGTTATACATGTAGACCATGCACTTTTAAAATACTATTCGCATTTTTATCCTATTATGAAGGCATTCCTTTTCATTGTAAAATCTAAATTTATTTATTTTTGCTATTAAAGCTTGATTGAAGTATATCTCAATGTGTTACCTTCTTTAAACTTATTTTAACATCTGCGTCCTAGAGAGTCCGATTTCTAAGTTAAAAACTCTCACACCCTTATTGGAAAACTGAGTGGCACCCTATGAAAGTGCAAGTTGTCCTATCTCATGACCAACAACTGTTCTCCGATGAAAAGCTGCCGTCAGCAAGTGCTATAATTTTGGAAAACTTTAAGTTTCCCCAAATTGTAGTCACAATTTTACAAATGCGCTTTCGTTAGATTGAATTACTACTTTTTGGCAGTTAAAAGTAAGGAACGGTATTGTAAATTTTAATAAACCCTTTTGTGGTTTTTATAATTTATATTACATGAACAGGTATGTATAAAAAATGGCTATAACGGAAAATTAGTAAAAATTACTAAAATTATCTCTTTACTAAAATTTTTAATAAGATTTAGAAGGGCGTAATTATAGTAAGACGGTTTAACAATGAGCTATTGAAATTTTTGTACCACTATATTTAAAAGATATCAAAAATATAGAAGCGTGTATAAAACTTCTGTAGAAAAACGCGTATTTTACCAAAAGAATATTAGAAACTCCTAAATAATTTGCAGGAACGATCAAAGACGCACCATCCGTCGTCGCATTAATAGTTGGCGGGGGTTCGGGAAAAGTGGATAAGTCTAAAAATCTAGTTTTAAGAAAAACGCAAAAAAGAAGAAATTGCAAAATTGTGATAGGATCTTATTTCAAAATAAAAACATTCCTTAAGATGCGTTAAGTGAAAAATGTTAATCAATATTTTTGAAAATAATCGTGACATAATATGTCACGATTTTTTTCATTTTACACTTTATTTATTAAATGAAAATAATAAACAAGTATTTAGTCTAAGTTCCTATTTTAATATTTTAATAGAAAACTAACAAAAAAAAACAGTTATAAAACTCAAATAAATAGATATAAATTAAAGTATTTTATTTTCCAATGATTGTTCTCAATCATCGTCATTACCTTCTCTGTTACTCCCAGGCAATGTATTACGAACATTCTAATTGGTTATTAAATTTGTATAAAATTACTGAAAGGCTTCAGAAATATATGGCATTAGCTCCATTTGGTAAGTCTTTTTTCAAGATTTATTGGATTTTGACCTTTGGACGATAAGGGTATTTTAACAGATTTTGTCCAGGTCTTTCCCTTTCTCAGTAAATTAATACTTTTAAAATGTTCATGTTGGATTTTGTGATAGTCGTAACCATCTTATTGATCTCCATAGTACTGCTTCTTCAGCAGTTTTAAGTTTTCCTTTCAGCATGATAGTTTTATATAAAGAAGAAAACTCATGAAAGTCTTTTCTGGACATTTCCGTAACTAAAAAAGGCTTTTTATTTCCACACAATCTGATTAGATTCATCCAAATCCGTGGATATCTCTCCTTTTTTTTCTATTATTGAATGGTCTGTATCGCATTCCATGTGGGTGTGGCCAGGCACGAGAAACTTGTGGTTTATAAAACGTAAATTAGGGTTATTTTTTAAAACCATTATAAACATAGCTGGTAAGAACGAATTTTTATTCTGGTCGGCACACGTATCCGAGTATAAAGTGACTTCTTTAACTTCGGAAGAAAGTAAAGAAAGATGCCTATACAAGCACGAAGCAATCTGATTTGCTCCTCATCCCGCCACACCCTCATGCCACGTGAAGCAGAAGACTTGATTGCCACTACATCTCTGCAATGTTAAATTAAAAGTCCACAACTACCTTTTGTAGAATGCTATTGACGTTTGAAGATCAGGTGTGGGTAAACACTGCTGCAAATCGAAAGTGTAAACAACTTTTGAAGGATCTTCCAAAGCAGGGTTCTTGTTTATGCATTTGGCTTCATAGGCATGTGATGCATCCTTTTGATGCGTATCGACTAGACTTTGTTTTTCTTGCCTCTCGTTTTCATCCTGTGTTGTTTTCACTATCATATGAATCTTCTTACATGTCGTGCAAGTATCCTTATGAGGCTGCTTGATTTTTACTCCTAAAAAATGAAATATTTTCTGATATATGAATTTCAAAACAGGTTTTTGTCCTTTAAGGATCCATTTTTCATATTCCTTATATATCATTACCACGGTATAATGATGTGAAAGATACATTCTTGACGAATCAGCCCTGCAATAGTGGCTCTCGTAGATTGGAATAGTTAAAATATAATCTTTTACCAATTTTACATTATCTTCAGTAGTTTTATTTGATGACGCAACAAGATCTCATAAATCGTCATGTGGCATGCCCGACAACGAAGAACGTTTATTTTGAACAACATCTGTTATAAACCTTTTGGTCTCATTAAAAGTTTTTGAAATGCAACTTTGGCAAACAGGGACTAGTTTGCCATCTATTGCAAAACTAACCTATTATTATGTTTCTTGACAACTGATTTATGCCATTCAGTTTTCTTTTCTTCTGTTTGTATTTTGAAAGTTCTTGACATGTTTGTTCGTTAACTATTTTTCCCTTCTTTGTAGTGTACGTAAGTCCAAGTTTTCTGTTCTTATTTTTTTATTTACGAACGTTTCTAGTTTCGTTTTTAGTTGATTTTTGTCCTGGTCTTTTCTTTATTACATCCCTCATATGTTTTTCGGTCCAATAAATGTTTTTTGGCCGTCCCTCTCGCTTTCTTTTTTAGCCTTTTCTATTGACTTCTTACTTTGGTAAATTTTTTTTTCTTTCTTTGGAGCGTCATTTTCGGAATTTGTGTCAACTTCAGTTATTTCTTTTTAGTAATTAGGATCTGCGTCGCTATCATCAGCTGGGTCTGGATTTAAGATATAATCTAGTCTCATATCTGCTTTCTCCTGGCTCACAATATTTTCTGAATAACCTGAAGTTTCATCAAAATCATCTCCACATGCATCTGCAATAATTTCTTCTAATGCCTGCTGTATATTTGATTCAAGTAAGTTCAGCGAAGGCGTGGGCTCGAATCTAATATAAAAATATATAAGTAAACTAAAAAAATAACAATTTCTCCGAAAAATTACAGTATTATTTAAGAAGTACAGGGACATTTTTTTAAGTGTCTCACCCGATTGGCGATTTTCCTGCTGACTATCATAAAAAACAAATAACATATTTCTGAATGATTTTCGATAAGGAAGCCGAATTTAACGTCAAAAAATACATAGATTTACAAATTTGACAGATGAGACGCCATTTTGAATTTTCTTAAATGGCAACCCCCATAAATAACCACATGATTGGATTGCATTTGGCGATCCGATTCTAAAACTATATAGTTGTTGACACTTATTTTCAGCCGTTTCGGAAATACGGGCGTTCCCAATTTGCCTCCATCGATTTTGTCTTTTAAGTGTCTCACCCCTTTAATTAATAGACTTTCTAAGCTGAACCCCTTAATTTTTTTCACAGTGACATAATTTCGCGTGAGCAAGCGATCTACGCTATAGTCAAATCCGACAGATGTCAAAAAGTGACAGATACGACGCCATTTTGAATTTTCTTAAATGGCAACCCCCATAAATAACCACACGATTGGATTGCATTTGGCGATCCGATTCTAAAACTATATAGTTGTTGATACTTATTTTCAGCCGTTTCGGAAATACGGGGGTTCCTAATTTGCCTCCATCGATTTTGTCTTTTAAGTGTCTCACCCCTTTAATAAATAGACTTTCTAAGCTGAACACCTTAATTTTTTTCACAGTGACATAATTTCGCGTGAGCAAGCGATCTACGCTATAGTCAAATCCGACAGATGTCAAAAAGTGACAGATACGACGCCATTTTGAATTTTCTTAAATGGCAACCCCCATAAATAACCACACGATTGGATTGCATTTGGCGATCCGATTCTAAAACTATATAGTTGTTGATACTTATTTTCAGCCGTTTCGGAAATACGGGGGTTCCTAATTTGCCTCCATCGATTTTGTCTTTTAAGTGTCTCACCCCTTTAATAAATAGACTTTCTAAGCTGAACGCCTTAATTTTTTTCACAGTGACATAATTTCGCGTGAGCAAGCGATCTACGCTATAGTCAAATCCGACAGATGTCAAAAAGCGTAGACTATGGCGTAGATCGCTTGCTCACGCGAAATTATGTCACTGTGAAAAAAATTAAGGCGTTCGCTTAGAAAGTCTATTTATTAAAGGGGTGAGACACTTAAAAGACAAAATCGATGGAGGCAAATTAGGAACCCCCGTATTTCCGAAACGGCTGAAAATAAGTATCAACAACTATATACTTTTAGAATCGGATCGCCAAATGCAATCCAATCGTGTGGTTATTTATGGGGGTTGCCGTTTAAGAAAATTCAAAATTGCGTCTCATCTGTCAAATTTGCAAATCTATGTATTTTTGACATTAAATTCGGCTTCCTTATCGAAAATCATTCAGAAATATGTTATTTGTTTTTTATAATAGTCAGCAGGAAAATCGCCAATCGGGTGAGACACTTAAAAAAATGTCCCTGTACATTTAACTTACTATCTAACTTGTCGTTTATATCAATAAAGTAATCCTGTTGTTCATGAAGGGTTGACTCGGAAACCTCAGGAGTCGGTTCTGAAGCCGGAGCCGATTCAGAAGCCGAAATAGGAGAAGTATCGTTTAACGAAATCATCTCGCCACCTAAAAAATTATATTTATTATATTTTTTTTTTTCATGAAATACAAAACCAGTACAAAACCGCCAGACGCACGCACAATTGATTAAAAACGGTCCCTTCTAGTGGAAATAGTGAAATGCGCTTGTGTCTGACAGTTTCGGACTGTACTGCTGTGAGAGCACACCTAATGTTTTGAAGCAGATCTTATTTTAGAGCAGCAAGCTTTAAAATCAGTTTGCTTTGTAAGATGACACTACCTCGAAAATCGTTTAAGGCTTTTCTCGCCGATATTACACTGTCTACACGAAGCTTTAACAACAAATCAATAAAATTAATAATAAACAATATTAAAATTGCTTATACCATATGTTCACTTTTTTCCTTACTGCAATGAACCGAACTCAGAACACAAACACGTTGATCGAATGTAAAGGAACAAGTCAATTTGCCGGTAAACTAACTTGTATTCATTTTATTAGGGAATAGTGGGAAATGTCAACTTATTCATTTTTAATATAACTAATTCTAAAGGGAGTAACGGTATATGTGCCTTATACAAATTTTAATTATTTGTATTATAGGGGAAGGAGGGGAATGTAAACATATACCATATTTCCCAATAAATTTTTAATATCGGTTTCGGTTAAGTCTCCTTGTTCCCATTTGTTTTTATCTTTGCTGACAAAATAAAAAAGAACAAAATGAGATATATCACTTTACTCTAAACACTAATTTAGCCGACGTACTTGTACTTGTACCTTAAGACACTAAGTAATTGAGCGTTTTGTAAATTAAGTCGACTTATCGTGCTCTTCCCTATCGAAACATATGCATTTTTGGAGTGATTTGAAAACCTTTTCAATTTCTACATTTTTTTACTTATACCATTTTTCCCGAACACCCGCCAGTTATTCCATCAAAGGGCTCGTACCTCTAAACCTTTCTCTTATGTGTTTTAAGTTCAAACTTGTTAATTTTGTCTCTGATTTTATGTTTTATGGTATTATGGTGCTATTATGTGGAGTTTGGCGGATTTGTTAGTAGAATGGAATCTGGAAGACTTAGTTCCGACCAAAAAAGAAAGACCAAATATATTTCATTATGTCCATAATTACAAATTAAATATGTTACAAAAATATATTAATGAAAAGTCTCGTTTCAACCTTCGAAGCGAGCAGACGTGCGACAGTGACGTTAAATTTGCTCCTGTCAACTTTTGAATATTTTTAAAATTTTAATTAATTATTACTGTCAAAGTCAAAAATATTTTAATTTTTATTAATTTATCTTCTACATGGAAGCACAGGACGGGGGGGAGGCCCCCCGGCCAGAGGACGTTGAAATGCCGCCATCCGACGATGAACCAATGCAGTCCGTAGTTCAATTAACAATGGAACAAAGGATTGAAGCAGTCGAAATCCGCATGGAGGCGAGGTGGAAAAAACTATTAGACGAACGTGAGCATGAATGGAAGGACAAGCTTCGGCAGGTGAAGGAGGCTGATTTTGCCAAGGCAAAGGCCCTGCAAGAATTGCAGGAAGCACACAGGGATTTACAGGCTGAGTTAGGTAGATACCGTAATAACAATGACACTGACATTAAAACAAAATCAAATTTAAATTCAAATATAGATATTATTCTTTCTGACAAACCTAGAACAGTGTCGATCATCGATACCGCTGATAACGCTATTGCTCGACGTTCAAATAGCTTACAAGTTAATGACAATAATAACTCTGGATCGGGAATGGATTACGAATCCATGTCCGATTCAGGCAATGAGCAGCAATGGTCGACGCAAAAGCAAAAACGCAGTAGAAAAAGACAAAATCTGAACCCTGAGATTACAGAAACCAATGTTAAAAAGGTGGCTAGCCATTCCGCATGGCCAAACTTACCGAAAACGAACAATAAGGCGCTAAATACGTATTTAGTACAAAAAGTAGCTCAGGATAAGCAAGGCAGCGCGCCCAAGCCTAGCCAGACGGAATCGACAGCCACTAAAAATGTCACTGAAACTAAAATCGATTCAAATGATAATCAGGGGTCCAGCACGCCAAGAATCCGCGTTCCCCCGATCATTATTCGCGATAAACTTAAATATAACGATATTACTAGGCATTTAAAATCTGAAAAAATAGATTATGGCCGCGCAGTCACTGTGGCGGATGGCGTCAAAATTCACCCCCCGACTCCTGCTCATTACAACAAGATAATCAAATTCTTGATTTCCAATAACCTTCACCATTACTCGTTCCGTTTCCAGGACGAAAAGGAGCTCCATGTGGTGCTCCGAGGCGTTTTGGAAACGTGGTCGGAAGCAAAAATAAAAGATGATCTCATCGAATTAGGTTACCATCCGTCCAGAGTGATTCGCTGGAATAATCGCAGCGGCGCCCCACTGCCATTGGTGCTGGTTTTTCTGCCACGTTCCGAAAAAATGATTTACGAACTCCGAGCGTTAGACTCTATGTCAATTAGAGTAGAGGCGCAAAAAGCGCGCGCGTCTTTCTCGCAATGCCACCGCTGCCAGCTTTACGGGCATTCTCAATTTCGATGCAATGCTCCCGTAAAGTGCTTGAAGTGCGCTTCTGATCACTTTTCTTATGAATGTCCAAAACCTCGTGAAGAGGCTGCAAAATGTTCAAATTGCGGGGGTGAACACCCGGCAAATTACCAGGGATGTCCGCGCCACCCCAACAATTTGCGTAAAAACGTAAATCCAGACAGAAATTCAAATGTACCAAAATCGAATCCCAACTTCCGTTGGGGCCAACAAAACAACAAAAAGTTGGCAGATGATAGCAATGCGAAGAAGGACGCTGCGCAGGGTACGCAACCAGTGCCAAATGCACTAGAGGTGGCGCTGCAATCAACAATGCAGAGCTTTCTCGCCCAGTTTTCTAAAATTATGGAGGCTCAGCTAAAGAACATCGTTAATACTTTCGAAAAAACCGCGGTTTAATGGTAGTGCAGACGGAGACTGCTTATTTCAAATTGGCGACATTTAACGTCAACAGCATCAAGAACCGGAGGAACGAACTTATCGACTTTGTAGAAAGAAACGAGATAGATGTGCTTTTTTGCAGGAAACATGGCTGAAGGGAGAGAGGTTTTCATTCCCAAATTACATCATATTTAGGAATGATCGCCTAGGTAGACGAGGAGGAGGCACCATGATACTGGTCAAGAAGCACATCTCAGCTCAAGTTGTGCCGGGTCCTGACAATTGCGCCCACATTGAAGGGACATTCATTTCAATTAAATTCAAGAACAATCAGCGCGTTCACCTGGGATCGGTCTACTGTAGTCCGTCAGTTAGTTTCACGGGGAATTGTCTGAGGAAAATTTTTGATAATAACAACAGAACAATTATAGGGGGTGATCTTAACGCCAAGAACACAGTTTGGGGTTGCAGAGACTCAAATCTAAGAGGTCGCACTTTATATGAGTTCTCCGAGGTGCTGAATTTTCATATATTGCCGCCGGAAGAGCCCACTCACATGTTCGGGAGAGCTCTTCCGACTATTCTAGATATTTTTGTGATAAAAAACTCTGTTCAGATTTCACAGCCACTTGTCATTTGTGACATTAGCTCGGATCATATACCGGTTGTCGTGGAAGTGGGTGATCCTCTCGAGAAGGGCCGAGGTTTTGTAACTCGGGTTAACACAAACTGGCTGAAGTACAACACCGCCATGAGGAACATCGAGCCGCTAGGTCCGCTTCGCAACCCAGATGACATCGAAAATGCTGCGAATAAGATCACAAATGACATCAATACGGCCTTTATCCAATCCTCTATCACGAAGATGTCTGAATATTCGAAATTCGGGGATTTAACTGACGATATCAAGCAGCGCATCAGAGCTAAAAACCGACTTAAAAACAGAGCGTATCGAACTGGGGATCCTAACATCAAAGCCGAGGCAAATCGTGCAGCCGAGGCTATCAGGCTGTTACTAATTGATCGACAATCGGAGTTGTGGGACGACAGAGTCCAGAGTTTGTCAATCGAAGACAACTCTTTGTTCAAGATGACTCGAACTTTAATTAGAGGTTCGAAGAAACCGATGTCGTTCCTCAAAAACCAACAAACAGGCCTGATGGTGACGGATGCAAAGGATAAAGCTGAATTGCTCGCAGACAAACTCTGCGAGCAATTCAGCGAAAATCCCACCACGGATCCGGCCAGAGATGAGAGGATCTCCAGAACAATTAACATTTACAGAACGATAAATTATCCTCTGCCAAATTTCCCGACGGTTACTCTTGAGGAAGTCAGATCACTAGTCAGTGCTTTAAATGCTAGAAAAGCCCCGGGTTTCGACGGCATTAAGAATACGGCGTTGCGAAACCTGCCAGACGCAGCTTTGAGGAACATTGCAGACCTATCCCAGGCTATTATCAAAGAAGGTCATTTCCCGTGCGTCTGGAAACACGCGAAAGTTATCCTCATTCATAAGAAAGGGGAGGATCCTACAGCACCGGTTAGCTACCGACCTATAAGCCTGTTATCTGGCCTGGGTAAGGTAGTCGAAAAAATAATCCTGTCTCGTATAAACGATTTCGTTTTTACTAACAATATTTTGCCTAACGAACAGTTCGGCTTTCGTGCCGAACATTGCACAGTTAGGCAAACGACGAGACTCACTTCGAACATAGTGAAAGGATTTAACAGAAGGGCGCACACGGGGGCGGTTTTCTTTGACGTTTCTAAAGCTTTTGATAAGGTCTGGCACAACGGTCTACTATTAAAGTTGATAAGGCTCGGTGCTCCATACTATCTAGTAAAGATCGTAGACTCATTCTTAGAGAACCGAAGTTTTGCAGTCTCGTCGGAGGAAGCGATTTCTTCGATAAAACGCATCGGGGCCGGAGTGCCGCAAGGCTCACCTCTGTCTCCGATGTTGTACAACATTTACACTCACGACATTCCGCGAGATAGACAAAATCAGCTCTATCTGTTCGCCGACGATACTGCAATAACTTCGACTTCTAAACAGCCACGGCTCGTCGTCACCCGTATGCAACGCCATATAAACCAGCTAGAAAAATGGCTTTCGGATTGGAAGATTCGTTTGAATCCCGCCAAAACAAAGGCTATTTATTTTTCGAAATGTCGTGTCAGAAGACCTAAAACAAGGCTTAGTGTCAATAGAGTCCAGATTGACTGGTGCCAGGAAGTGAAGTACCTTGGACTTATCTTTGACCAAAGACTAAACTGGAGGTTAAATTCGATAAATAGAATCAAGTTAGCGTTGCGTCAAATGAGCTCAATCTACCCCCTGCTTCACAGGCGGAGTAGACTTAGTAATAGAACGAAAGTTAACCTCTACAAGGTCCTGGTCAGGCCGGTACTTACCTATGGAGCGCCATCATGGTGCAACATAAGTAAGTCCGAGTTGAATAAGTTCCAGGTAATTCAAAATAGAGCATTAAAGACGATAGCAAATGTCCCTAGGTATACGATGAACAGGGTGCTCCATAACGACTTTAAAATACAGACGATTAACGAGTTTTTTTTGAAAATTATAACTGATTACTACAAACGAACGGACGTATCGACAAACGAACTGATAACAAACTCACATACAAGAACTAGACCAAACGCAACATACAAACTACCTAAAGACTGGCTCCCTGTGCGTGAGCCTAATATACAGTAGAGAAGCACTGGAGACAGTAGAGAGGCACTATCCGACAGCATCAAGGAGATGGAAAACAGGCGCCAACGCAAGCAGCTTAAAATATTAGAGAAAACACGCAAGCACGAGACACGACAATTCAAAGCTCCGGCCGATTGAACATTAAAAAATTAAACAAAAATGCTGAATAAGCAAACAATGACCAGAAAAATGTCAAAGGTATTTACCTGACGTAAAGATTCCAAAGAAGACCTCGTATATATTAATGAAACTACAAAAAGAGTTTTAAATATTTGCTAAAATATTTAATTAGTATAACAAAAGTTGGTGGTAGAAGTTCAACTAAAATTAATAGAATTTACGAAAAAATATTACAAATTTCCGAGGGGGATTTCACTGGGGATATTTGGTGTACATGGCCGGGGATAACTAAGGATATCTGGGGATAACTGGGGATAATTGGGGATAACCGAGGAAAACCGGGGAAAATCGGGGATAACCAAAGGATAACCGGGGATAACCAAAGGATAACCGGGGATAACCAAAGGATAACCGGGGACAACCAGGGCATAACTGTGCCACATTTGGCAACGGTGGACATGTATTTGGGCGCGAATTATTAATTAGACATAATAGTCAAACACGTGGCTAAAGAACATAAAAAGTTTGGTTAGAAATACATAGCATTATTTTGAAAACGGTTAAATAGTGAAAATATAGCTTATTAGTTTTATAATACATAATAATACTACGCAAAGTGACTGTGTTAAAAAAAAAAGTAGCGTACAAATGATGAAGGAGAAAAAGGTAAGTAAAATTGGCATATTTACATACTACAGCTGCCTGTTTGCTATTTGTTATTTTTTTTCTGGTAAAATCAACTATACAGTACTATTGAATGGAGCATGGATTCTCATAAATCCTTTCACTAAATGTCCAGTGTTTAGTGTGAACCCAAATGCAAAGATAAGTAAAAGAAATAGAAACGACTACGAAAAAATCATTTGGGATGGTGCGGCGTTGCCATTGTGACATTTGTTTCATATAATATATAATCTTTTGGTTTTCAATTGTATTTTATAAAAAGTTAAACTGGTTTACAAATACAAAAATACAAAATAGTTTATTGGTGTTATCATACAAAAAGTATTTCCACAGGTCAGTATAATGATAAAGTTAAAAAAGTATCAGATGTCACTTAATAAGATAAAATAAAATTATAGTATTAGTAGTTGTGCCTAATCATGTAGTAAAAAGAAATACATATAAAGACAAAGTTAAGAAGATTAACTACAATTAACATTGATTAGATAATACAGTTCGAAACTTAGTTGTATCAGAAAATTAAAAAAATGTATAAGACAAGATTGAGGTAACTAAACAACGTTTAACAATTTAACTTACTATATATAATAAAATAAATTAAAACTCATGAGTGAGGGATTCCTCGTAGCTATAGAAAGCCCGACTGATCAGAAAACTCTCTATTTTATTATTACACTCGTTGATAGCAGATACTAATAATAATAATTTATTGATGTCAGTATAACAAAGTAAGTAAAGTAATAACAAGTCAGTACGAGTAGCAAAAAAAAAAGTCAAAGTTAATAGAATTAAAATAATTGACAAAACACATACAGGTTAAAATGTAAAATTTAAAATGTAGAGTTCAAAAAATCTTCCACATTATAGAAGGCGTTAGAGATGAGCAGCGATTTGACCGTATTTTTAAAGGGGAGAAATGGTAATTGTTTTATAATAGTAGGCAATTTATTAAAGATTTTGATTGCAATAAAATCCGGTCGACTCTGACACTTCCCCAGTCTGCAGTATGTTGGAACCAGAGCATCTCTGCCCCTTGTTCCATACTCATGTACGTCTCTATGTGTGGTAAGAGATTTTTCATTTTTTTTGACATGCAACAGGCATTCAAATATATACTGAGATGGAAAAGTCAGAATTTTTAGCTGTATGAATGCCTGTTTACAGTCATCTCTCCAGCCAAGTCCTGCAATCATCCGTACTGCCCTTCTCTGCAGACCAAAAACACGCCCCGCCTGGCTAGCATGTCCCCATGTTAGGACAGCATAGGTCATCACCGAATGAAAGATGGCAAAGTATACCATCCTCATTGTGGCTTCCGACACACACCCATATAGACTCCTCAGGACAAATACGCTCCCACGCAGCCTGCCAACCACATTTTCTATATGCAGGTCCCATTTCAGTCTGCAGTCTAGTTGCGCACCCAGGAAGCGAACCCCTTTTAAATTGTCTTCGGTATTACTACCTTCACGAAGTGCAAATATCATTTTACTCGTTTTGTCCTGGTTGAGTAGAAGTCCACTCGCATTAAACCAGTCAGATGCTCTCGCTTGCGCCTCTCTTAGTCTGTGTTCCACCTCAACGATCTCCCTCCCCGACACGGAGATAGTCGTGTCGTCAGCGAAGAGAGTGAAATGGACATTGGGTACTGCTGATGGTAAATCATTTATAAATATAAGGAATAATAGAGAACCCAATACTGAGCCTTGTGGCACACCAATATCCACAACTCTCTCCACCGAGGACACACCACCAACCCTAACAGTTTGCGTGCGATTGGTGAGATAGGATTCCAAAAGTTGTCTAGCATTATTACTAAATTTATAATGTGATAGTTTTTTCAATAGGAGATCATGAGAGACACAATCGAAAGCCTTACTTAAGTCACAAAATAGGACAGCATTATATTCTAGGTTCTCAAATGAATTCATTACACCAGTTAGAAGGTCAAGTATCCCCATAACCGTGTTTTTACCTTCCCTAAAGCCAAATTGACAACAAGAAAGTAATTTATTTTCCTCTAGAAATGCAATTATTTGCATTGCAATACATTTTTCAAAGATTTTTGACAGGATAGGTAGTAGGGCTATTGGACGATAATTAGATGTGTCGTTGATATCCCCCTTTTTATGAATTGGTGTAATGATTGCTTTTTTTAGAACAGAAGGAAATATGTTTTTTTTAAGGCATTCATTAATTAGTTTAGTTAAAGGTGAAATTAGAAAATTTTTTAGATGCTTAATAATTTTAATATTTAAACCATATGTGTCTGAGCTATGTTTATTTTTGATATTATTTATTATGTTCCTAATCTGATTGTAACTTACTTCTTTAAAATTAAAAGTTTCATGATTGAAAGTAGTATTTTTTAGTGTCGCTAAAGGATCATATTCAGTGAACGGTATTCTATCGATCAAAGTATGCGCAATACTAACAAAAAAGTCATTAAATTCGTCTGGTGAGATGGTGGGACGATTCAGTGTACGCCCATGCTTACCTCTCTGGCTATTTACTATATCCCAAGCGCTTCTAGCAGGGTTGCTAGATGAATTAATCATTCTGTCATTAGCTTGTTTTTTAGCTGCCTTAATAGCAGACCTGTAGTGGTTTTTATATTCTTTGTAAGCACTTATATCAGCTGTTCTGTTGAATTGGTTGCTTACTTCATATAGTAAGTTGAGGTGTTCCCTCTTAGTTCTTAAGTTGTCATCAAACCAGTTTATTTTAGTGGTTTGTTTTGCCCCAACAATATACGTTTTCTGAGGAAATGACTCGTGACAGGCCCGTTCAAGAATATCCATTAGCATGTCAAATTTACTTTCTACATTGATGTTATCATAAATAAAGTTCCACGAGCATTCCTGAACGATATTAAACATATTAGCCAGCCCATGCTGTGTAATGGGTCGAAACGTATTTGCTCTGGTCAAATCGGCACTCGTCCGTACAGCAAACTGCAATCTTTGACCCAAGTGATCCGATAAATTAAGATTTAAAACCTCAGTTGACAAGCCCGGTCGTTCAAAGTTAACAAAAACATTGTCCAGACAGGCCATTCCTCGTGTTGGTTCATCAACAGTCTGCCTTAGTCCATAGGTTCCCAAAAGATCGCACAATTGCAGACAATCCTTGCAATCTGTTCCAAATTTCACATTAAAATCGCCCGCGACCACAATGTTCCTATCAACTCCAACACATTCCAGCGCTGCCTCTACTGCCTCCAAGAAAGCATCAAAGTCTCCAGAAGGTGATCTATAAACAACAAGTATTATGATATTTAATAAGGTCAAACCTACACTGCTCATCTCTACGCAACCCTCAATATTAAAATTTTTAACGCTATTAATACAGTTAAAACTAAGGTCATTCTTGACTAGGATGGCAGTACCACCACCACACATGCTGGTTCTGGTAGAGTATGCTGCCGTTCTGTAACCTTTGATGTTGAAACCCTGGACCTCATCATCTCGAAGCCAATGCTCAGTCATACAGAACACACTTGCGTCATCTAGGAGAACAGCAGTTTCTATCTCTGAAAATTTGTTTCTTGCAGAGCGTACATTATAATGCAGAACCTTTACTGTTGTTTCTTTTGCACCCCGGGAACCCCCATGCTTGATGTCTGAGAGTTGATATGGTAGCCCCGGCTCTGAAGATTGCGAAAATGGTTTATAATAATGCCTTTTGGCCACAAACTTGGAGACATTATTTCATGCTTCAGGGTTTGCGGAACTACTAATTTAAAAGAACTTTTGTACTTGTCCTTTCTCGTTCTCATTTTTTCACAGTTGCATCCTTCAGCGAGCTTGAGGTTCTTTAAATAATCAACGATCCTTCCAGGCTCCAATCCTGTCTCAAATCCTGATAAGAAAATCGAAGAGAGCCTGGGAGCTGCCTTAAGAGTACTGTCAGATTCGTTTGTACCGACACTTGGCTTTGGGCGATTGCTTTCGTTGTTTATTCGCCTTTTCCGGTTAACTAGTGTAAAACCATCCGAATCCGCTTCATCGTATTTGGCAGCAGTAGTGGCACTGTTACCAGTACCAGTATCAATGTTTGTATTTGGTTTTTGTTGATATTTGTTTTGTTGGTTAGTTAGTTTCGACTGCTCTTCTTTTTCAGTTCCAACACTTGGCGTTTGCCTACGAGATCGTCGAACGCTAACTTTGTCCGGTTGTACGGGTCCGGAGGCTTGATCATTTGCAGCCACTGGTGTTACTCTGGGTGTCACGGTGTTGTTCGATGTCTCGATACTCACGATGCCTTGTAGTAGAGTTCCGATCTGCGGCAGTGGAGCCGGATCAGCCGAAGATGTTTTCTCTGTCGGAACCGTCAGCTTTGTTATTGTTTTTTCCATATTAACCATTCTATTATTGATGGATTTTTCCATCAGATCCATTTTATTCAGCACCTTTTGAAAGCGATCGTCCGGAGTTTGTCCCTGCAATTCGGCGATCTTCCCTTTTAATTTCAGAATTTCTTCGTCCTTGTCATACACTGCCTGACTTATCAATTTGCTTATCTCGTCATCACGACAGTTTTTTGCACACCCGGGGCATGAAATAATGCATTTGCTGCCGCTGATGACTTGCAGCCCGGTCATTCTTAGGGCACATGATTGGTGGTAAATAACTGAGCACGTTGCACACTTCGCTATTACTTTTTCTACATTGCTCTTGCAGTATTTGCACTTTTTTGAGGCGACTTCTGACAATGCATCGTCACTCGACGCCATCTTGCACTCAGCCAGTTTTAAGCAGTGTTGCATTATGATAATTGCTCTGACTCTTTGACAGCTCACGAGGCGCCACTGATACATAATATTGTCAAGATTACTTTATTTTCGGTCAATTAAATTTAGTTATTTACTTTTTTTATTGTTTTTATCGGGGTTTTTATGTTATTGTTTTTAAAGAAGTCTAATAAAAATAATATCATTCATTACACGTCCAGAAATAGAAAATCTTCTTATTTCTGGACTCCTAATGAAATACTAATAAATTGGTTAGAGGATTTAGACATTGCGCTTGATAATGAATTCACTATTTCTCTTTTTCTAGGCTTTTCAGATGGAGTCCGACAAAACCGAGAATATAACTCAGGATGTATTTGAACAGGCAGAATATGCCTTAAAAATTACAATACCCTAGTATATTAAAAATCTTTTAACTCTAAGTGGTTTTGATACCGGACCCGTCATAGCAACTATAACAGAAGTAGACCTAAAAGATGTCGAAACTTTTGCCAAGGTTGAATTAATTAATAATATCTCAGTTGAGCAATATTCCGAATATTTTGGGCCGTTATATCAAAATAGAGCTGCTGACTTTCAAATTGTACCGGGCCATAAACGACTTAAAAATGTTGAGCTTGACGACTATGAAGAAGAAATAATCGATAATGAATTTATTATAGTTGACGAGAAAGAGAAAACGTGTGATGAGAAAGATTTATTTAAAGATTTTGTAGAGAATGATAAGGAGTTGGTTCCTCCAACTCTGGAAGAACATAACATTGAAACTGATTTGGACCTAAAAGATTATTCATACAAAAATGTAGTCCTATCGGAAAATGTATCGTACTTGAAACTTACCTTGCCAAATTCCAAAACCATTGTTGTAAAGAAGTCATCTTATTGTTGGCTATTGGACGAGGGCAACGGCCGAGTTAGTACAGACAGATTAAAGCGGTTTATTATTTCCAGTAAAAGAAAACCAAGTAAGATCATGAAGCCTAAGACCAAAAAAGGTAAATTCTCTGGTAAAAGAAGCATAAGGAAAGTTGTAAAGAAAAAAAAATGAATATGCTGATTCATCGACTGATTTAAATTCTGATTCAGACTCGGATTCAGACAAAGTCAAGGAATGTGTTACATATGATGATTCAACAGACACGGAAACATTTGATTCTGATGCTGACAAAACTTCAACAGAAGAGGAAAGTAAGGTAGAAATTATTGTAGACAAATATTATGCAGTACAGTATGATCAAAAATGGTACATTGGAAAAATCATGCAAAAACTCAGTGAAGAAAATTACTAATGAAGTTTTTAAAAGAGACTGCGAACCTGTTTAAATGGCCAACTAAAGACGACATTGCTGAAGTAAAGTCGGAATATATATTCTATGGACCTATAGAGCTAAGTGGCTGTGGGCCATTCCAGATGAAACGAAAAGACACTTTAAATATTAAAAAAATATTTAATCCTATTTAACATGTGTTCCAAATTTTTGATTCTAGTTACATTTTTATTTTGTAATTTTTGTACAATTATTTTATTTATTCTTTTATGTGTTTAGATGTATACCTACTTTAATAAATCGTTTAAAATGAAAATGTTTTTTTTTCAAATGAAAAAAAAACTGCTTCATTAAACCCGATTATGATTTCCTTGGGTTTTTAACACGTTTTCTTCTCGAATGTCTTTTATTAATTATATGAACATCTATATGAACAATCTCAACAAAGTTTCTCCCTGAGGATGGAAATGAAATGTACGATTTCGGAAAGCTTGGAATAACTTTAAAGAGTACTCTTTCATCTGCTGCACTCCCCAATGTTCACTAGTTTAAATTCTCAACTAGTCAGCAACGACTACCCTCTCGATATATGCACATATATATATATTTTAATTTCGGAACTAAGGCAGGTTCAATAGCTAAATTATTTACAGTTTTCCCTGACATTATGTTTACGACCTGCCTTAAAATCTTGAAACCTGTGTTTTTTCTATTAAATTTTCTAATTTTGCCACTACTGTTTTTCCTACCTCACCTCGTATTTGTTTGCAATTATGTACACATGTTTCTATTATGTCCATCGACTCTGGTAGACTTGTACACGATTCCTCTAGTTGCAAAATACTGTCTGCTATAAATGCGTAGTTGCACTTAATACACATTAACTGTTATTCCACTATAGCACTTTGAAATATTTCTTTAGACTTTAGGATGTACTCTGAATCATCACCAGACATTTGTGAAATTAAGTCTTTCAATTTTTGGAAAGTATCTGCATAAAATAGTGCCGCACGAATCCAGGTGCCCCATCTGATCACGACAGGCTCAGGTGGTAATGGTACTCCGGGAATATTCTCCTTGTAAAATTGTACTCTTAATGGGGCCTTTATGAATATCTTTTTTACATTTGCTATTAGGTCATTGACCAACGGAAAGGAAACTCTAATAGTTTCCGCAACCCTATTTAATCCGTGAGCTAGGCAAGTTACATGAATCAAATTTTCATAAAATATTTTTAAATTCTGACCTGCCTTTATCATATACGGCGCAGCATCGGACAACAGGACAAGAATTTTATGTGTAGGAACTAAATTCAACAAAAATAAATGTGTTAACGTTCCTTGAATAAAGCGTGTAACTGTGAGGTTGATTGTTTTTCCACTTCTTTTATGGCTATGAGGTAAGCTTTTCCAGGTTCGTCTTCTGTAAGTTTTCCGATCATTAAATTAACTATATAACGACCACACGAATCAGTTGTTTCGTCGACGACAATATACATATAGTTACCTCCAATTTCTTTCTTTACTTCATCTAGCACGGTACCAAATACCTTTCCAACGACATATTTTCTTAATCTTAATTCATCCGGAGTATTACATTTTGTATATTTTTGCAGAAAGGCCCTAACTTGCGGGTTGGTTAACTTGTTTAAAGGAATATTAGCAGCCAAGAACGTTTTACATAGATCTTCGTTAAAATCTGACTGTTCATGGTTTCCGTTTTTAAAAATCTGAAATTACTGCTTCAGCGTTGACTGTATGGGACCAGACTTCATCTTGCTAACCTTTGCAATGTGAGACGGCGTCTTAATGTGTTGGTCTATTTGAAATTTCTTTGAGCAGGAATCAATTTTTAAACACGACTTGCAAAAAGCATGGTCGCCGTCCAAAGCTAGTTCTGGGTAAGGCTTAATCCACGAAATACATCGTATTTTCGACACAATCACCGCTTTCACTTTCAGTTTGTTTGCGTTTACAATACTAACTGCGGCTACGACAAACGACAACCTCAATAATACTAACAAACTGTAACAAATGTGAGCAAATAAATAATTATAGAAGGTGTAGATAAAGAAATTCTAGTTAAAAGATCTGGTCAGAAATACCCACCCACTCAATAGAAGAATAATAGTTTATTTTATTAAATTTGAAGAAGTAGTCCATACTTTCAGTGGAGTGTAGGTAATAAATTAAAACAACACTTCTGTCTTCCTCCACAAATAATACATTTTTTTTAAATTTTTTAACGATTGTCCCTACATGTTTCGACTATATATACAGTCATCTTCAGGGGAACTATATCGAGTGTAAAATTGGATCCAATAGTTGTCTCAAATTAATGAGTACAACATTTAATATCATAGCAAGTGAAATTTGTGTAGTTGAAGACTAACTTGAGGTAACACAGAGTTGTGGATATGTAAGTAAGCACATTTTAGTTATTTAAAAAAATTTTTTTTATGTTGATAAAAGTGAGAAAATTTAGTTATATTTAATGAGCATGGTGTGAAAATAAATTTTAATAATTAATATATTTATATTATAACATGGTTTATGTGGAGAAACCAAAAAGAAAAGAAAGAAAAAATTTTTTTTTAGTTATTTTATAAAAATAAGAAAATATTTTTTTTTAATTTTTTATAAAATTTAAAAGAGAAACGAAATTTCGTGCGAACCACTACCACGTTTAACTTTAAAAGCAGTTTTTTTTTTATAAAAACTTAAAAAAATTATTTTTTTTTAACATCACAATGCGGTTCTATTTAAACCCATAGGGGCTTAGCCCCCATTCTACTTTATTTATTTATAATAATATTCTAAAAACATGAAATTTCACATTTTTATAAAATAACTAAAAAAAAATTTTTTCTTTCTTTTCTTTTTGGTTTCTCCACATAAACCATGTTATAATATAAATATATTAATTATTAAAATTTATTTTCACACCATGCTCATTAAATGTAACTAAATTTTCTCACTTTTATCAACATAAAAAAAAATTTTTTAAATAACTAAAATGTGCTTACTTACATATCCACAACTCTGAGTTACCTCAAGTTAGTCTTCAACTACACAAATTTCACTTGCTATGATATTAAATGTTGTACTCATTAATTTGAGACAACTATTGGATCCAATTTTACACTCGATATAGTTCCCCTGAAGTTGACTGTATATATAGTCGAAACATGTAGGGACAATCGTTAAAAATTTTTCAAAAAATATATTATTTGTTGAGGAAGACAGAAGTGTTGTTTTAATTTATTTATTTTATTAGTTTATTACTTTATTAATTAGCCTATTTATTGCCCTCTTATCTTCAGACCCCGACAGCACAGGCGACACGGCGGCGTGCGACCATAAAACGTAAGAATAGAACACAGAAATCCCAAAACATTCTTAAATATGCAATAGTTCTTAAAATATGCATTTTTTTCTTTAAAGTCACAAAATATACAAGACATGCATATATATGCAAAATGCATAAAATCCGGTCTTTATTCATGTAAATAGAATATGTTAACCAAATAAGAGTACAGTAAATATAAAAAAGAAAACTTTATATAGGGAGTACATTTCGTGTGTTCGTTATCTCATTATTAAAGGTACTGCGTGTTTTGCAAAAGCAAGATAACTTAGATTTATATATTCTTAAATAGGCCACCCTATATTTTTAAACCAGACTTAGTCTCCTTATTGTTTATGTAATTCTAACATTTTTAGGCAATCTCGTTAGGTGTTGCAAAGTTATTAATTAGGTATTTTCCTAATTTTCTTTGCTTTCCTAGAATCGGAAGCAATATGCAGTGAGAGTAATAAATTGTATTTGATGTTTCTATTCGGAAAGCCATTCAATATAATATTTAAAATAACCTAAATGAAATTAGTTCAAGTGTCAAGTTACCCAAGTTTAAAATATCAAGATCACTGACTGCAAACCGACGTTTTTCTTCTTGAAGCTTTGTAAATATGTTTGTTGTTATATTGCCTAGGAGTTTCAATATTTTAATTTGATTCCGTGACAACAGATTTTAAATTGGTACTATTTTTGTTAATTAATAACTGGACTATTTTGCAATATTTTGTAGTAAAAAATAGACGAAGTCCGAGTCTCATGTTTTATCTATAAACGTGCGCCATCAAAATGCTTTGAGAAATGGTAGTTTTTCGATTGATCTATATTACGCGGGGCTCTGCAGTTAATTTCTTATTTAAGGCCCCACTTAAAATGCTAAATTAAGCAACCATATATTAAATCTAGTAATACACGTTATCTTGGAGTAAAAATAAAATTATTTCTAAATTTAATACTATATTACTTATTATAAAAATATTTTATCTTAAGGTCGTGCCAACTATACCGGTACCCCCTCTACTAAATTTAAAGAATTTCGCTAGAGTGGTATCGACACAAATTTTATTATAATTTCCTGCTTTTTGTAACTAATCCTGAATAGAAGCATGAGCTTCCCCCACAAGAGGGGCGAATAATTAAAAGTGACACGTTGTATATTCCTTAACGACCAACAGTGAGAGGTACAAATTTTAAATATTTTTGTTTAAACAATAATACAGACATAATGCTTCGTTGCCAATATATTTTTTTATGAAAGAAAAAAAAACGAAGGAGGAATTAAAATAGTAGGTAACTAGAGTTAAAGTGACAACCAAAACATTGTTTTAACTGGAAAATGGCAGATGTAGCTTTCGAGCAACACCTCTTGGTAATCAAATGCATCACCTGGCCCGTCCGACAAGAATCAGCCAGAAACGGAGAAGGAAACTCCCGTAAAAACCAGACGGGCTGGCCAATATTGCAAGAGGCGCCGCCAGGTCCGTCGGTTTATGGACCTAGGTAGCAACAATTAGAAAATCTAATCATCTCATCCCCAATTGCTTGCGTGTGTGGTAATATTACCCTTACCACATTTTAAAAATCTTTTATTGTAAAATTTCTATCAATCCGATATACCGGGTGTTGCATCGTCGAGCGGGACATAGGAAATCCCATGTAATTTTAAATGGGGTCAATTATTGGCTTCCCTAATTATTTTAGAGAAAAATTCTATTTAGGTTTATTAAAGAGCACTAAAATCCACATTCAAAAGAATAACTTTAGATATTTTTGATGAGCCCGTTTACGGGTTATCGCCGATTTCTTTTTAACTATTTCTCCTTTTTATGGCCCCATATTTGCAGGCACCAGTCAAGGTAAAAGATGACTGTCAAATAAAGTTGTCATTTTGAAATGTGTGCTTTATTGTTATAAAAACTCGTACATCGAAAATATTAGCCATGAATTACACTTCTGAAGAAAAAATATTGATGATTAAATGGTATTATCAAGGAAATAGTTATCAAAATGTGTCAGACATGTTTGCTGCTCTGTATCCGAATAGACCGATACCTGCAAAATCTGCAGTCGAAAGGACTATCAAGAAATTTGAGACAAAACGCACTGTAATAAATAACTGCAGATGTGAAGAAAGGCAGGAACAAAGAAGAGATGCAAGAAATGATAGGGACTTGCAAGTTTTATTGTGCGTGGAAGAAAATGATGGGAAGATCAGCACAAGGAAACTTGAGGATGACATAGGATTAGATCACACCACAGCGTTACGAGCTTTGAAACGACATAAATATTATTCATACAAATATGAAAAGCACCAAGAGCTAAGAGATAGGGACGAAATACGACGACAGGAGTTTTGTTTTGGTATGATGGAAAGAGCAAACATGGATAGGGAATTTTTAAAAAACATTTGTGTCACTGACGAATGCACATTTACCTTAAACAATGAACCCAATGTTCAAAATTATCGATATTGGAGCAAAGAAAACCAACACAGGTTTGTGGAAACAAGGACGCAATATCCACAAAAAGTTAATGTATGGGCTGGGATTTTCGGAGAAAATATTATCGGGCCATTATTTCTTACACGAAATTTAAATGCAGAATATTTTTTGGAACTACTTGAAGATCATATTTTACCTACTTTACATGATGCCGCCAGGGAAAATCAGGAAGTTTGGTACCAAATGGATGGCTGCCCGGCACATAGTACCCTGGCTGTCCGGGAATATTTAAACTGTGCTTTTAATGGAAATGTTATTGGCTTAAATAATACAGTAAATTGGCCTGCCAGGTCTCCTGATTTATCGCCAAATGATTTCTTTCTCTGGGGCCATTTAAAAAACAGGACATACAAAGATAAAAAATACCCAAATCTAGACGAGTTAAAAAATGCTATTTCTGCCGAATGCAATAGAATTTCAGTTTACCAACTAGCGAATGTAAGAAGAGAATTTTATGATCGCCTCGGTTATTGTTTAGCAGTCAATGGAGGAATATTTGAACATCTTCTTAAATCCTAAAGTTCTATCAATTTAATAGTACCTACCTATTAATTAGTAAAATATTGAAACATGTAAATAGTCATAATTAACCTTGTAATTGGATACTTTATTTTAGTTTTATTCAGATTAATTTGTACTCATAAATACACCTTTAATATTTGCGATGTACAAGTTTTTATAACAATAAAGCACCTATTTCAAAATGACAACTTTATTTGACAGTCATCTTTTACCTTGACTGGTGCCCGCAAATACGGGGCCATAAAAAGGAGAAATAGTTAAAAAGAAATCGGCGATAACCCGTAAACGGGCTCATCAAAAATATCTAAAGTTATTCTTTTGAATGTGGGTTTTAGTGCTCTTTAATAAACCTAAATAGAATTTTTCTCTAAAATAATTAGGGAAGCCAATAATTGACCCCATTTAAAATTACATGGGATTTCCTATGTCCCGCTCGACGATGCAACACCCGGTAGATGGGAATCCTATGTTAAGTTAGGCGCATCTCAGATGATAACCTTCTTAGTGTTATATGCCCCAAGAAGCGTATTCTGCATTATCATAATAATACATCATTCAATATTTTAGTTTCACCATGTCTACCTGATAATTCCCTTTGCAAACCTCAGGTAATTATTTATTTTTGGATAATATTTATTCGTTACCTTTCATTCGCTGCAAAGAAACAAATTTCAAAAAAATAAAAAAAATTTAATGTGAAAATTTAGCTTCTATACGTTTACTTTTTGGGTACTAAAAAATAGCGTAAATATAAAAGTATAAGAAGTATGCTCTACATAATAGTATTATAAAATATCATTTAATATTCTAGTTCCACCATGCCCACCTGATAATCCCCATTGCAAACCTCCAGGATATTATTTATTTTTGAATAATACTAATACATTGTTCCATTGGCTGCAAAAAAAATTTAAATGTGAATTAGCTGTTCTGTAGAAATATAGATTTTAATATTACTCTATGTTATACTTAATTTCAATGATAAATTTCTGAAAATTTCAAACGTGCAAGAAAAAGTTTTACAAATTTTATAATGGGAACAAACATAAAAGTAATTTTTCTATGAAATTAATACATTTTTAAGGGGAGGCACAAGTTGCAAAACTTAGATTAAAATCAGCGTTTATTTCTGATTACTCTAGGATGAATTTTTAACACAACAGTATATATACTATGATTCAAGAAAAATAACGTACAGGTTTAATGAATTTTTAAAAATTTCTTTCTCGTGAAGTTCCGCTAAATTTATTAAACCGATGTAAATGTAAATTCTATTATTTTATGTTATGCTCATCTTAGATCTAAAATTTCTTTTTTGCACCCAAGAAGTTTATCCTATTTAATAGTATAATAAAATATCATTAAATATTTTAGTTCCACCGTGTTCACCTGATGATCCCCATTGCCAACCTCCAGGTAAATATTCATTTTAAAATAATGTTTTACATTATCTTATTAACTGCAATCTCTCTAGTTTCTGCATTAAAATCTAGCTGTCATGGAGAAATATAAATTTTAATTCTGCTCTATGTTTAATTTAATTCCAATGATAAATTTCTAAAAATTTTAGACGTGTAAGAAGAAGTTTTACAAATTTTATAATGGGAACAAAACATAAAAATAGTTATTCATTTTTCTATGAAATTAGTAAATTTTTAAGAAGAGGCACAAGTTGCAAGACTTAGAATAAAATCAGCGTTTACTTTTTGATTAATTCGATGAATTTTTACCATAACAAAATATCCACTTTGATTCAAAAAAAAAAAGTAAAAATGTACAGGTTTAATAAATATTGAAAAATTTCTTTCTACTAAAGTTGGGCTAAATTTATTATACCGTTGTAACTGTAAATTCTACTATTTTATGTTATGCTTATCTTAGATCTAAAATTTCTTTATTGCACCCAAGAAGTTTATCCTACATAATAGTATAATAACATATCATTAAATATTTTAGTTCCACCGTGTTCACCTGATGATCCCAATTGCCAACCTCCAGGTAAATATTTATTTTAAAATAATATTTACACATTATCTTATTAACTGCAATCTCTCTAGTTACTGCATTAAAATCTAGCTGTCTTGGAGAAATATAAATTTTAATTCTGCTCTATGTTTTATTTAATTCCAATGATAAATTTCGAAAAATTTCAGACGTGCAAGAAGACGTTTTACAATATTTATAATCAAAACAAACATAAAAGTAGTTATTAATTTTTTTATCAAATTAACAACTTTTTAAAGAGGGGCACAAGTTGCAAAATTTAGATTAAAATAAACGTTCACTTTTTGGTTACTAGGATGAATTTTTAATGCAACAGTATATCTACTTAAATTTGAAAAAAATAGGACAAAGACGTACATGTTTAATAAATATTTACCAAATCCTTTCTAGTAAAGTTCAGTTATATTTATCGAACCGATGTAATTGTAAATTCTCTAATTTTACATCATGCTAAAACTTCTCTCAGTCTATTGGACCCAATAACTTTACTTTGCAAAATATTATTATTAAATAACTTTCAATATTTTAGTTTCACCATGTCCACCTGATAATCCATTTTGCATAGTTCCAGGTAAATATATATTTTTAGATAATATTTATGCGTTATCTTTCATTGGCTGCAAATAAACAATTTTTCAAAAAGATAAAAAAAATAAAAATGTGAAAATTTAGCCGTGCTGCAGAAATATAAATTTGAATTCTGCTCTATGTTTTATTTAATTCAAATAATAAATTTTTTAAAATTTCAGACGTGCAAAAAGAAGTTTTAACAATTTTATAATCAAAACAAGCATAAAAGTAGTTATTAATTTTTCTATCAAATTAATACATTTTTAAGGAGAGGCAGAAGTTGCAAAACTTAGATTAAAATCAGCGTTTCCTATTTGGTCACTAGGATGAATTTTTAACACAACACTATATTATCTACTTTGATTCAAAAGAAATAACGTAAATTTGTACAGGTTTAATAAATATTTAAAAATTCCTTTCTTGTGAAGTTCCGCTAAATTTATTAAACCGATGTAAATGTAAATTCTATTATTTGATATTATGCTCATCTTAAATCTAAAATTTCTTTATTGCACCCAAGAAGTTTATCCTACATAATAGTATAATAAAATATCATTAAATATTTTAGGTCCACCATGTTCACCTGATGATCCCCATTGCCAACCTCCAGGTAAATATTCATTTTAAAATAATATTTACACATTATCTTATTAACTGCAATCTCTCTAGTCACTGCATTGAAATCTAGCTGTCATGGAGAAATATAAATTTTAATTCTGCTCTATGTTTTATTTAATTCCAATGATAAATTTCTAAAAATTTCAGACGTGCAAGAAGACGTTTTACAATATTTATAATCAAAACAAACATAAAAGTAGTTATTAATTTTTTTACCAAATTAACAAATTTTTAAGGAGGGGCACAAGTTGCAAAATTTAGATTAAAATAAACATTCACTTTTTGATTACTAGGATGAATTTTTAATGCAACATTATATCTACTTAAATTAAAAAAAAAATAGGGCAAAGACGTACATGTTTAATAAATATTTACCAAATCCTTTCTAGTAAAGTTCAGCTATATTTATCGAACCGATGTAATTGTAAATTCTCTAATTTTACATCATGCTGATCTCAGATCTAAAACTTCTCTCAGTCTATTGGACCCAATAAGTTTACTCTGCAAAATATTATTATTAAATAACATTCAATATTTTAGTTCCACCATGTCCACCTGATAATCCATTTTGCATAGTTCCAGGTAAATATATATTTTTAGATAATATTTATGCGTTATCTTTCATTGGCTGCAAATAAACAATTTTTCAAAAAGATAAAAAAAAATAAAAATGTGAAAATTTAGCTGTGCTGCAGAAAAATAAATTTAAATTCTGCTCTATGTTTTATTTAATTCAAATAATAATTTTTTTAAAATTTCAGACGTGCAAAAAGAAGTTTTAACAATTTTATAATCAAAACAAGAATAAAAGTAGTTATTAATTTTTTATCAAATTAATAAATTTTTAAGGAGAGGCAGAAGTTGCAAAACTTAGATTAAAATCAGCGTTTCCTTTTTGGTCACTAGGATGAATCTTTAACACAACACTATATTATCTACTTTGATTCAAAAGAAATAACGTAAATTTGTACAGGTTTAATAAATATTTAAAAATTCCTTTCTTGTGAAGTTCCGCTAAATTTATTAAACCGATGTAAATGTAAATTCTATTATTTGATGTTATGCTCATCTTAAATCTAAAATTTCTTTATTGCACCCAAGAAGTTTATCCTACATAATAGTATAATAAAATATCATTAAATATTTTAGGTCCACCATGTTCACCTGATGATCCCCATTGCCAACCTCCAGGTAAATATTAATTTTAAAATAATATTTACACATTATCTTATTAATTGCAATCTCTCTAGTCACTGCATTGAAATCTAGCTGTCATGGAGAAATATAAATTTTAATTCTGCTCTATGTTTTATTTAATTCCAATGATAAATATCTAAAAATTTCAGACGTGCAAGAAGACGTTTTACAATATTTATAATCAAAACAAACATAAAAGTAGTTATTAATTTTTTTACCAAATTAACAAATGTGTAAGGAGGGGCACAAGTTGCAAAATTAAGATTAAAATAAACATTCACTTTTTGATTACTAGGATGAATTTTTAATGCAACAGTATATCTACTTAAATTAAAAAAAAATAGGGCAAAGACGTACATGTTTAATAAATATTTACCAAATCCTTTCTAGTAAAGTTCAGCTATATTTATCGAACCGATGTAATTGTAAATTCTCTAATTTTACACGTGCAAAAAGAAGTTTTGACAATTTTATAATCAAAACAAGCATAAAAGTAGTTATTAATTTTTCTATCAAATTAATAAATTTTTAAGGAGAGGCAGAAGTTGCAAAACTTAGATTAAAATCAGCGTTTCCTTTTTGGTCACTAAGATGAATTTTTAACACAACACTATATTATCTACTTTGATTCAAAAGAAATAACGTAAATATGTACAGGTTTAATAAATATTTAAAAATTCCTTTCTAGTGAAGTTCCGCTAAATTTATTAAACCGATGTAAATGTAAATTATATTATTTGATGTTATGCTCATCTAAAGAAGGCATTCCGATACAAGAGACCGCGATCAGCGACCGAGACCGAGAGACCGCGACTTGCGACCGCGACGTATCGCTTTAACGGATTTGTATGTGGTGCTTTCCGATGCAAGCGACAGCGACGCGAGACGGTAGGTGTAGCCATCGTGCGACCACACTGCTCTGGAAGCAGTGATATAATGATATGCTGCGACCTGCATAGTTTATATCAATTACTTTATATAGTCTATCTGATCTTAGTTGGAACAGCATAAAAACGCTTGGTCGGCGTCTGCTTTGAAAACGAGACCGACTCATTTTTCGACTTAAGATCCCGGCCCGTTCATGAAGCACGCCACCTTTTATCTTTGTCTCTCCCACGCCATCCGCGCCGAACTCTTTCTGACAATGATCGATCGTTGAACGGGCCGGAACCAATTAGACGCATTGAGTCCACGTTGACTCCTACCGGTACGGATCAATATATTTTTTACTATTTTGTTTCAATTCGTGATGCAGTATTTTGATTAGACCACATATTTAGCGCTGTTCCAAGTAAGATCAGATAGACTATACCTAGAGAGGGTTGAATGGCGACGTTTTCTACTCAGGAAGATGAATTATTCATCGTTTTAGTGTCTAATCACCCACCATTATATGACAGCACTCTCCAGGCTTATAAGGATAGTATTGTAAGAGATGTCTTCATATATTAAACTGAGTACAAAATGAAACTGTTTTTGATTTAGTCTACAATATTTCCTAAACTTCTCATCCTTATAATTTAAATGTCTTTTTATAAGCAGTTGGAAGCACCCCTCATTTGATCTTGATGTGTATATTGAATCAATTTTTGTCTTTTTTCTTGCGGTAAAGCCAACACATTTTATTATATCTTCGTCCTCGTCTTCCAATAAACGTTTTAGTGAATGTTTTCTTACTTTAAGATTGTTAGACATGATTTTCTGAAACGTACACAATTACTAAATTAAACAAAATGGACCTAGCCAAAGTCGCCACGTCGCGCGTCGCGTCGTCTGTATTTGTATGCTACTGGTCGCTCGGTCTCGGTCGCTTGTCGCGGTCTCCCGTATCGGAATGCCCCCTTTAAATCTAAAATTTTTTTATTGCACCTAAGAAGTTTAACCTACATAATAGTATAATAAAATATCATTAAATATTTTAGTTCCACCGTGTTCACCTGATGATCCCCATTGCCAACCTCCAGGTAAATATTAATTTTAAAATAATATTTATACATTATCTATTTAAGTGCAATCTCTCTAGTTATTGCATTAAAATGTAGCTGTCTTGGAGAAATATAAATTTTAATTCTGCTCTATATTTTATTTAATTCCAATGATAACTTTCTAAAAATTTCAGACGTGTAAGAAGAAGTTTTACAAATTTTATAATGGGAACAAAACATAAAATAGTTATTCATTTTTCTATGAAATTAGTAAATTTTTAAGAAGAGGCACAAGTTGCAAGACTTAGAATAAAATCAGCGTTTATTTTTGATTAATTCGATGAATTTTTACCATAACAAAATATCCACTTTGATTGAAAAAAAAAAAGTAAAAATGTACAGGTTTAATAAATATTGAAAAATTTCTTTCTACTAAAGTTGGGCTAAATTTATTATACCGTTGTAAATGTAAATTCTACTATTTTATGTTATGCTTATCTTAGATCTAAAATTTCTTTATTGCACCCAAGAAGTTTATCCTGCATAATAGTATAATGACATATCATTAAATATTTTAGTTCCACCGTATTCCCCTGATGATCCCAATTGCCAACCTCCAGGTAAATATTTATTTTAAAATAATATTTAAACATTATCTATTTAAGTGCAATCTCTCTAGTTATTGCATTAAAATGTAGCTGTCTTGGAGAAATATAAATTTTAATTCTGCTCTATATTTTATTTAATTCCAATGATAACTTTCTAAAAATTTCAGACGTGTAAGAAGAAGTTTTACAAATTTTATAATGGGAACAAAACATAAAATAGTTATTCATTTTTCTATGAAATTAGTAAATTTTTAAGAAGAGGCACAAGTTGCAAGACTTAGAATAAAATCAGCGTTTACTTTTTGATTAATTCGATGAATTTTTACCATAACAAAATATCCACTTTGATTAAAAAAAAAAAAGTAAAAATGTACAGGTTTAATAAATATTGAAAAATTTCTTTCTACTAAAGTTGGGCTAAATTTATTATACCGTTGTAACTGTAAATTCTACTATTTTATGTTATGCTTATCTTAGATCTAAAATTTCTTTATTGCACCCAAGAAGTTTATCCTACATAATAGTATAATAACATATCATTAAATATTTTAGTTCCACCGTGTTCACCTGATGATCCCAATTGCCAACCTCCAGGTAAATATTTATTTTAAAATAATATTTACACATTATCTTATTAACTGCAATCTCTCTGGTTACTGCATTAAAGTCCAGCTGTCTTGGAGAAATATAAATTTTAATTCTGCTCTATGTTTTATTTAATTCCAATGATAAATTTCTAAAAATTTCAGACGTGAAAGAAGACGTTTTACAATTTTTATCATCAAAACAAACATAAAAATAGTTATTAATTTTTCTAAGAAATTAGTAAATTTTTCAGAAGAGGCACAAGTTGCAAGACTTAGAATAAAATCAGCGTTTACTTTTTGATTAATTCGATGAATTTTTACCATAACAAAATATCCACTTTGATTCAAAAAAAAAAGTAAAAAAGTACAGGTTTAATAAATATTGAAAAATTTCTTTCTACTAAAGTTGGGCTAAATTTATTATACCGTTGTAACTGTTAATTCTACTATTTTATGTTATGCTTATCTTAGATCTAAAATTTCTTTATTGCACCCAAGAAGTTTATCCTACATAATAGTATAATAACATATCATTAAATATTTTAGTTCCACCGTGTTCACCTGATGATCCCAATTGCCAACCTCCAGGTAAATATTTATTTTAAAATAATATTTACACATTATCTTATTAACTTCAATCTCTCTAGTTACTGCATTAAAGTCTAGCTGTCTTGGAGAAATATAAATTTTAATTCTGCTCTATGTTTTATTTAATTCCAATGATAAATTTCTAAAAATTTCAGACGTGAAAGAAGACGTTTTACAATTTTTATCATCAAAACAAACATAAAAATAGTTATTAATTTTTCTATGAAATTAGTTAATTTTTAAGAAGAGGCACAAGTTGCAAGACTTAGAATAAAATCAGCGTTTACTTTTTGATTAATTCGATAAATTTTTACCATAACAAAATATCCACTTTGATTAAAAAAAAAAAAGTAAAAATGTACAGGTTTAATAAATATTGAAAAATTTCTTTCTACTAAAGTTGGGCTAAATTTATTATACCGTTGTAACTGTAAATTCTACTATTTTATGTTATGCTTATCTTAAATCTAAATTTCTTTATTGCACCCAAAAAGTTTATCCTACATAATAATATAATAAAATATCATTAAATATTTTAGTTCCACCGTGTTCACCTGATGATCCCAATTGCCAACCTCCAGGTAAATATTAATTTTAAAATAATATTTATACATTATCTTATTAACTGCAATCTCTCTAGTTATTGCATAAAATTTAGCTGTCATGGAGAAATATAAATTTTAATTCTGCTCTATGTTTTATTTAATTCCAATGATAACTTTCTAAAAATTTCAGACGTGAAAGAAGACGTTTTACAATTTTTATCATCAAAACAAACATAAAAATAGTTATTAATTTTTCTATGAAATTAGTAAATTTTTCAGAAGAGGCACAAGTTGCAAGACTTAGAATAAAATCAGCGTTTACTTTTTGATTAATTCGATGAATTTTTACCATAACAAAATATCCACTTTGATTCAAAAAAAAAAGTAAAAATGTACAGGTTTAATAAATATTGAAAAATTTCTTTCTACTAAAGTTGGGCTAAATTTATTATACCGTTGTAACAGTAAATTCTACTATTTTATGTTATGCTTATCTTAAATCTAAATTTCTTTATTGCACCCAAAAAGTTTATCCTACATAATAATATAATAAAATATCATTAAATATTTTAGTTCCACCGTGTTCACCTGGTGATCCCAATTGCCAACCTCCAGGTAAATATTTATTTTAAAATAATATTTACACATTATCTTATTAACTGCAATCTCTCTAGTTACTGCATTAAAGTCTAGCTGTCTTGGAGAAATATAAATTTTAATTCTGCTCTATGTTTTATTTAATTCCAATGATAAATATCTAAAAATTTCAGACGTGAAAGAAGACGTTTTACAATTTTTATCATCAAAACAAACATAAAAATAGTTATTCATTTTTCTATGAAATTAGTAAATTTTTAAGAAGAGGCACAAGTTGCAAGACTTAGAATAAAATCTGCGTTAACTTTTTGATTAATTCGATGAATTTTTACCATAACAAAATATCCACTTTGATTCAAAAAAAAAAAAGTAAAAATGTACAGGTTTAATAAATATTGAAAAATTTCTTTCTACTAAAGTTGGGCTAAATTTATTATACCGTTGTAACTGTAAATTCTACTATTTTATGTTATGCTTATCTTAGATCTAAAATTTCTTTATTGCACCCAAGAAGTTTATCCTACATAATAGTATAATAACATATCATTAAATATTTTAGTTCCACCGTGTTCACCTGATGATCCCAATTGCCAACCTCCAGGTAAATATTTATTTTAAAATAATATTTACACATTATCTTATTAACTTCAATCTCTCTAGTTACTGCATTAAAGTCTAGCTGTCTTGGAGAAATATAAATTTTAATTCTGCTCTATGTTTTATTTAATTCCAATGATAAATTTCTAAAAATTTCAGACGTGAAAGAAGACGTTTTACAATTTTTATCATCAAAACAAACATAAAAATAGTTATTAATTTTTTTACCAAATTAACAAATTCTTAAGGAGGGACACAAGTTACAAAATTTAGGTTAAAATAAACGTTCACTTTTTGGTTACTAGGATGAATTTTTAATGCAACAGTACCTATATCTACTTCAATTAAAAAAAAATAAGGCAAAGATGTACATGTTTAATAAATATTTACCAAATCCTTTCTAGTAAAGTTCATTTATATTTAACGAACCGATGTAATTGTAAATTCTCTAATTTAACATCATGCTGATCTCAGATCTAAAACTTCTCTCAGTCTATTGGACCCAAGAAGTTTACTCTGCATTATATTATTATAAAATATCATTAAATATTTTAGTTCCACCATGTCCACCTGATAATCCATTTTGCATAGTTCCAGGTAAATATATATATTTAGATAATATTTATGCGTTATCTTTCATTGGCTGCAAATAAACAATTTTTCAAGAAGATAAAATAAATAAAATTGTGAAAATTTAGCTGTGCTGCAGGAATATAAATTTTAATTCTGCTCTATGTTTTATTTATTTCCAATAATTTACTTCTAAAAATTTCAGACGTGCAAGAAGATGTTCTACCAATTTTGTAATCAAAACAAACATAGAAGTAGTTATAAAATAATTTTTTCTATGAAATTAATAAATTTTGAAGGGGAGGCACAAGTTGTAAAACTTAGATTAAAGTCAGCGTTTACTTTTTGAATAATTCGATGAATTTTTACCATAACAAAATATCTACTTTGATTTAAAAAAAAAAGTAAAAATGTACAGGTTTAATAAATATTTAAAAATTTCTTTCTACTAAAGTTGCGCTAAATTTATTAAACCGATGTAACTGTAAATTCTATTATTTTATGTTATGCTTATCTTAGATCTAAAATTTCTTTATTGCACCCAAGAAGTTTATCCTACATAATAGTATAATAAAATATCATTAAATTTTTTAGGTCCACCATGTTCACCTGATGATCCCCATTGCCAACCTCCAGGTAAATATTCATTTTAAAATAATATTTACACATTATCTTATTAACTGCAATCTCTCTAGTCACTGCATTGAAATCTAGCTGTCATGGAGAAATATAAATTTTAATTCCGCCCTATGTTTTATTTAATTCCAATGATAAATTTCTAAAAATTTCAGACGTGCAAGAAGACGTTTTACAATTTTTATAATCAAAGCAAACATAAAAATTGTTATTAATTTTTGTACCAAATTAACAAATTTTTAAGGAGGGGCACAAGTTGCAAAATTTAGATTAAAATAAACGTTCACTTTTTGGTTACTAGGATGAATTTTTAATGCAACAGTATATCTATTTTGATTAAAAAAAATAGGGTAAAGACGTACATGTTTAATAAATATTTACCAAATCCTTTCTAGAAAAATTCAGCTATATTTATCGAACCGATGTAATTGTAAATTCTCTAATTTTACGTCACGCTGATCTCAGATCTAAAACTTCAGTCAGTCTATTGGACCCAAGAAGTTTACTCTGTATATTATTATTATAAAATATCATTCAATATTTTAGTTTCACCATGTCCACCTGATAATCTGATTTGCATACTTCCAGGTAAATATATATTTTTAGATAATATTTATGCGTTATCCTACATTGGCTGCAATTAAACAATTTTTCAAAAGGACAAAAAAAAATAAAAGTGTGAAAATTTAGCTGTGCTGCAGAAATATAAATTTTAATTCTGCTCTATGTTTTATTTATATCCAATAATTTATTTCTAAATATTTCAGACGTGCAAGAACATGTTCTACCAATTTTATAATCAAAACAAACATAAAAGTAGTTATAAAATAATTTTTCTCTGAAATTAATAAATTTTTAAGGGGAGGCACAAATTGTAAAACTTAGATAAAAATCAGCGTTTACTTTTGGTTACTGGGATGAATTTTTAACACAACAGTATATACAGGGTCGTTGGTATGTATGGAAACGGTAGATTAATTTTTAAAGTACAACAGCTAGCAAAAAATATTTAAGACCAAAGTTTTAGGGTTATTTATAGTCTATCAGAATTTTAAAAAGTCAAGTATACAGGATGAGTCAGAAAGCCGTAAAGAAATATAGTTACTTTTTTTTCAATGGAATACCCTATATCTTAGAATATTTTTGGATTTTGCATAAAATTACAATTATTTTTTATTAGGTACATTATAAGTCTAAACCCAATAGTTTCCGAGAAATTGAGTTTTGAAAAATGACATTTTTGAATTTTGACAGCTTCTAGCTTTCTAACGGTACGTCTTAGAGTAAAACGGCTTACATGTCTCTATCTTAATTTTCAACTCTCTTTCTAAAAGTTTCAACTTTTGGTTAAACCGGATGTAGCTCAAAAGCCGGAAATATAGTACACTGCGCGACTTATTTAACGCATAACGAAATATTTGGCTTAATTTGGATGTTATGTATTTTCCAAAGTTGTGGTTCGTTTTTAATGATTTCTTTTTCTAATTGTAGGTTCTTTTTTTAAGCATATCACTGCCTTTATTGTTTTGCTTAAAAAAAGAACTTTGGTATTATACCGGGTGTTATAAAAATGTTGTGTTTTTTTTATGGAAATTCAAAACACCCTGTGGGATTTACTAGCCATAGCAAGTTATCGCAATTATAGCCAAATAAAGGTCTCATGTTTCCTTTACATTTTCTTTTTTGGTTTATTTGTTTATCTCTGTTGTTTCATGAAATACACAATTTTTAGTTCAACGTATTTTTTATACTTATCGGAAAAGTAGCAGGCTATGAGAATGAAAGATTACACAAAAACGTCACAAAGTGAAACGTAACAAAAGCGTTATCAGGTTTGATTCTTCACTTTATCACTTTTTAGTTTGCTTTGCATACTTGTATTGGCAATTTATAATTTTATTAAGTGAAATTAAAAACAAAATGGCCCAAAACGCACGTGTAAAAGAAATCTTTCGCCTGAGGAATGTGCTGGAGCCACAGCACTTGTGGAAAAAGGCTAGTCACAATTTCAAGTGGCCCAACGATATACAGTGACACAATCTGCTATCTCCAGAGCATTGGCATGATTTCGGGAGACTGGTGCTAATCAAAGGAGACCTGGACTAGGACGAGCAAGGGTGACAACGAATGACCAAGATCGCTTTTTGCAAATACCCGCATTACGAAGTCGGTTTGTTACAAGCACGCAGAAATTTTCCCGTCGGTATAATTACCGTATTAGTCAAGATACAGTGCGTAGAAGGTTAGCAGAAAGTAGTATAATTCCCTATCGAGCCGCAACTGGTCCCCTCCTAACCGTAAACCATAGAAGGCAGCGTCTTTAATTTGCGCAGGATTGGGGAGTTCGTGAATGGGGCAATGTATTGTTTAGAGATGAGTCAAGGTTTTGTCTTTTTAGTGATGACCGCCGCCGTCGGAGAGATGTATTGACGTCCTGGCGAGAGATAATAATATGCTCAATGCAACATTGTCGGAACAGTAACCTATGGAGGAGGATTTGTTATGGTCTGGGGTGGCATTAGTTTGGATTTTCGCACGGAGTTAGTTGTGATTCAGGGAGGTCCTTTGACAAATGACCTATACATATCAGACATTTTAGAACCCCATGTGGTACCATATGCACCATTTATTGGGGATAATTTTTTATTCATGCACGATAATGCACGCCCACACGTGGCAAGAGTGGTACCAAATTATCTCCAAGAAACAGAAATTTTAAGTTTGCCTTGGCCGGCAAGAAGCCCCGACATTAATCCTATTGAGCATTCATGGGATAACATGGGTCGACATGTTAGAGCCTTGCTTCCTCCTCCTAGAATCTTAAATGATCTGTCATTTAGGCTTATGAAAATATGGAATCAGATCAGATTAATTAAGACGAAATCAGAAATCTGATTTTAAGTATGCCAAGAAGATGCGAAGCAGTAATTAGAGCAAGGGGAGGCAATAGCCGCTACTAAATGTTGTTATTAATTTTTTTTTCCTTGTATTTTTGTTTGCTATGCTTTGTGGATTCAATAAAATTAATTAATACCAGATACTGATTTTATATTTACTTTAATTTTTTTTTATTGCTGTTGCATTAATTTAAGCATTTTGTTCATTTTGTATTTTTTAACTAAAAATCTTTTTATGAAAAACAAGTTGAACTAAAAATTGTGTATTTCATGAAAAAACAGTGATAAATAAATGAATCAAAAAAGAAAATGTAAAGAAAACATGAGACCTTCATTTGGCTATAATTGCGATAACTTGCAATGGCTAGTAAATCCCACCGGGTGTTTTGAATTTCCATAAAAAAACAAAACATTTTTATAACACCCGGTATAATACCAAAGTTCTTTTTTTAAACAAGACAATAAAGGCAGTGATATGCTTAAGAAAAAAAAACTACAATTAGAAAAAGAAATCACTAAAAACGAACCACAACTTTGGAAAATACATAACATCAAAATTGAGGCAAATATTTCGTTATGCGTTAAATAAGTCGCGCAGTGTATTTCGGGTTTAACCGGAAGTTGGTATTTTCGTGAAGATAATAAAAAAGTAAGATAGGGACATGTAAGCCGTTTTGCTCTACCGTTAGAAAGCTAGAAGCTGTCAAAATTTAAAAATGTAATTTTTCAGAAGTCGATATCTCGGAAGCTATTAGGTTTAGACTTAATAAAAAATAATTGTGATTTTATGTAAAATGTAAAAATATTCTAAGATATAGGGTGTTCTATTAAAAAAAAGGTTACTTTATTTCTCTGCGGCTTTCTGACTCATCCTGTGTACTTATCTTTTTTTAATTCTGATAGGCTTTACAAAACCATAAAACTTTTGTCTTAAATATTTTTTGCTTGCTGTTTTACTTTAAAAAATAATCGACCGTTTCCATACATACCAACGACCCTGTATACTTTGATTAAAAAAAAATAACGTAAAGATGTACAGGTTTAATAAATATTTAAAAATTTCTTTCTGGTGAAGTTCCGCTAAATTTAACCGATGTAAATGTAAATTCTATTATTTTATGTTATGCTCATCTTAAATCTAAAATTTCTTTATTGCACCCAAGAAGTTTATCCTACATAATAGTATAATAAAATATCATTAAATATTTTAGTTCCACCGTGTTCTCCTGATGATCCCCATTGCCAACCTCCAGGTAAATATTCATTTTAAAATAATATTTACACATTATCTTATTAACTGCAATCTCTCTAGTTACTGCATTAAAATCTAGCTGTCATGGAGATATATAAATTTTAATTCTGCTCTATGTTTTATTTAATTCCAATGACAACTTTCTAAAAATTTCAGACGTGTAAGAAGAAGTTTTAAAAATTTTATAATAGGAACAAAACAGAAAAATAGTTATTCCTTTTCTATGAAATTAATAAATTTTTTAGAAGAGGCACAAGTTGCAAAACTTAGATTAAAATCAGCGTTTACTTTTTGATTAATACGATGAATTTTTACCATAACAAAATATCTACTTAGATTAAAAAAAAAAATAAAGTAAAAATGTACAATAAATATTTAAAAATTTCTTTCTACTAAAGTTCCGCTAAATTTATTAAACCGATGTAACTGTAAATTCTATTATTTTATGTCATGCTAGATCTAAAATTTCTTTATTGCACCCAAGAAGTTTATCCTACATAATAGTATAATAAAATATCATTAAATAACTTACTTCCACCATGTCTACCTGATATTCCGGTTTGCATACCTTCAGGTAATTATATATTTTTGGATAATATTTATACGTTATCTTTCATTGGCTGCAAATAAACAATTTTTCACAAAAATAAAAATAGTAAAAATGAGGAAATTTAGCCGTAATGCAGAAATATAAATTTTAATTCTACTCTATGTTATACTTAATTCCAATGATAAATTTCTATAAATTTCAGAATTGCAACAAGAAGTTTTACCAATTTTATAATGGGGGCAAATATCAAAATTTTTATTAATTTGTCTATCAAATTAAAAATTCTTTAAGACGAGGCGCGTGTTGCAAAACAGAGATTAAAATAAACGTTTACTTTTTGGTTACTAAGATGCACTTCTAATACAACCTTGAATAAAAAAGATAGGGTTAAGATGTACATGCTTAATAAATATTTACCAAATCCTTTCTAGTAAAGTCCCGCTAAATTTATCGAACCGATGTAAATGTAAATTATATTATTTTATATTATGTTCATCTCAGAACTAAAATTTCTTTAAGTCTATTGCACCCAAGAAGTTTACTCTATATAATAGTATAATAAAATATTATTTAAGTAATATTTTAATTCCGCCATGTCCACCTCCAGGTAATTCATTATTTTAAAATAATAATTTTATAAATTGTCTTTTGTTGGCTACAAATAAACAATTTGTCATGCAAAAATGCATACAGCAATAAAAAATGGTAACCTTGATTAATGCAAAAATAGCGAAATTAAATATTTATTAAAACTAATAATTTCAATGTATCAAATCTTAAAAATTATTTGAACCATGCCAATAAATTTCCGAGCAAGGGATTGGTGAGAGTGGGGGATATGTTCTGATATAATTTTTATACTTAACTTTTTTTTTAAGGGGTGTGAGTGAACTGTGAAATAAAAAAAAATTTCGTGCGTGTGTGGTGAAATTATCCTCACCACATATTTGAAGTCTTTTGTTGTAAAATCTGTATCAAACCGACGTAGATTTGAATTATATTTTATGTTAGGCATATCTCAGATGATAACGTTCTTAGTTTTATGCACCCAAGAAGCGAAATCTATATTAATTTAAAGAAATAGTCCATCTATATTATCAAAATAAGATATCTTTCAGTATTTTAGTTCCGATCCTACAGCTAGGGAAAATGTGCCTGAGTTGGCATACATTTCTTAAGCTATTATTTTAAATAGTTATTTTTAGGGTTTACAGGATAAAATTTGGTATTTATACAGACAACATATTGCCCAAGAAAACTACAAATGAAGAGAATTATATCTCCAAAATATTTCTTGTTACAATTTTTTTAAAAATCGCCTTGGTATGCCATCTCAGACTGGACCGTTCGGGTGAGATGGCCATCTCGCCCAAATGGTGGAAAATTAGTTACTAGATATAGGCAAATAAAGGTAAAATAATTTATTTATTCAACTGTAGTTTATTAATACCTAGGTATAGGCTCACAAAAAATTAAGAAAATGTAAACAAAAGAATATTAATAATGGAACAAAAGAATAAAAGAGTTAATAGCAGAGTTCACACACGTATTGCTTTGTTTTCATATCGCAACCTGCACATTCGCAGTGGGCCCATTTTTTACACGATGCGCAACAAATCCATTTTTCTCTCGATTTGGAGCGAGAAAATTGTTCATTGCAAAATATACAGGCTACGTCATCTTTATCATCACTAACATCGGATTTACCTTGCGTCGTAGTTATCAAAGATTTTGCAATTGCAGCAGTTTTTCTAGAAGCCGGTTTGGTTTTAGAACCAGTCGATTTATCCTGAAAATGATCGATTTAATAACTTTTCTCGCATCTTTTCTGAGTTGCTCAGCATTTTTCTCGGCAGTCTTTTTTTTTAGAGCGTCAATTTCCGGTGTTGTATTTAGAATTCCGTATTTAAAAAGTGTGCTTCTTTTTCTTTTAATGCTTGTATTATCGGCTTTTGGTAACGGTGAAATATCTGACGGTAAGACCGCGGTAGAAGTGGATAAATTAATGTTTGATTTGCCTTCTATTATTTGCTCGAGTTTTATGTTTTGTGGACGAGATGGCCCAGCTAGCTGCAAATTATCTTCTTTATCAGAGGTTTCCGTTCTTTTCTCAATCATATTGCATTTATTTTTTGTCGCTTTCTTGCTAGAGTGCTCTTCATCATTTAGTTCACCTTCAAAGTTTGTGGTTTCCGCAGGTTCAAACATCCAATCTGAGAAAATGTTTTTATTAAAAAGATATACCAGTTTTACTAAATCCGTTTTCGGTATTGGTCATGGTAGCCGCCTTTTGGTAGGCTGCCTTAAATATTTCTCCGACCTGAAAATGAGTGACCACTCTTAGAGGGTTATGTTTCAACCAGCTAGTTATTTCCTGATTATAGTAGGTCGACAGTGGCCCAAAGAATGTGATTTCTAATGGCTGTACCCTGTTAGTACAGAATAATGCCATTACGTTTGGCATAAACCTGAGCCTCTAATGATTTATGGCTAATATGCCCATCTAAAATAAGCAATACTTTTTCGTCTTCTGCAAGTTTTACGGTTTCAGCGAAAAATTTCAGCCATTTCAAGAAAATTTCGGCAGAGGTCCATCCGTTCCCCTGAGCAAAACCAATTGAACCAGGGGGGCATTTGTCCATTAGTTCATTCTTCATGTTTTTGCGAGGAAATATAAAACACAGAGGCAAATAAGAACCGGAAGCATTCATTGCGCAAATTACTGTTAAATGTTGGCCGCGTTCTGCACTACTTAACACCCCCACCTGTTTTTTTCTTTTGTTGCATAAATCTTACAATTCTTTGAAGCAACTGTACTGAGACCCCTTTCGTCCATATTCCAAATTTTTTTAGGGTTATAATTAATTTGCTCGAGAGCCTTTTCTAACTGTTCAAAGTATTTTCCAATTTGTACTTTATTGAAGGCACGTGCTCTCGCAGCAGAGGTTGACTCCGGTAATCTAAGTGAAATAGTCGGATTTCGCTTGGTAAATCCTTTTAGCCAATCCCATCCCGCCATCTTCTTCTGAGAGTTAAAGGAATGTTTAATGTTGTTCTGGACCGCAAGCTCATAAGCAAGTTTGCGTACCTCTATGGTTGTCAATCCAAACATTGAATTTGATGCTAATAACCACCCCATGGTTCCGGATTTGACAGCTGTAATTGCTGCCCGCATGTTATCTTCATCCCATTGGAAGCGATTCCCTTTTTTTTGATATTTCCCAACCATTTTTTAGGGCAATCTACAAAAACGAAACGAATACCTTTAATATGTTTATTATATTAGGGCGAGTTGGCATATATTCCAACTAGCCTGGTTTTAACATAATAATATGCCATCTCACCCGAAACTGCAATTAAAAAAATTATACCAATTTACACACACCCACACTACAACATCGAAACGGTTGTAGGATGAAATTAATTGTAAGGTTAGGTTAAGAAATTGCTTTCGTATTTGTTAAACTTCGAGAAATACTAGGAAATTTATATTTTGAAGGAAATTAGAAAAGCTACTTAAAACTTTCTTACCTTCAAAAATCAATAATTTTATTGATTATAATATTTTTGTTTTTGGTCGGACAAGAGGGCAAATACACATGCGGCACTTTCAAACATAAATGAACATACGGATAAAGTCAATTGCGCCACAAAATTTCTAGCAGCTGAAAACAGGCCAGTCAGTATGCCAACTCGTATGGTGTGCCAACTCGGGCACATTTGCCCTATTTATTTCATAGCAATTAATTTTTCTGCTATTCTACTTCATCTCGTATTTCGGTGCTTAAATTAATTTCAAATGTCAAATTTCTTAAAATTTGGCAGGTTTGTAGAAATTTAAATATAAATAAACTCTAATCTATATAATACTTATTTGCAATGATACTTTTCTATAAATTTAACAAGCAAATCGAAGAAGAAAATTTAAGAGGAAGAAGCACCTAAATAGTTAAATAAAAATTATAATTTCTTACAATTACACTTACAATCTCAATTTTAAAAGCCTTTGCGAGGGCGTTCTCCCTTTGTTTTAAGAATAATACCAAATTCGAGAAAAAATTTTTTAATCTCCTAATGTGTCTACTTACATTTGAGAAAAAAAACACTATCAAAACTATTACTTTGGATACCAAAAACCTTCCATGATTTTTGTAAGCTTTTTAACTTATCATACAAAGAAGGAATATTTCCTTCGGGCTGGAAAACTGCGCGAGTGCAGCCTATACCCAAAAAGGCATTAAGACCTTACCATATAACTATCATCCAGTCGCATAGCTTTCGGGTATATCAAAAGTCATGGAGGAGGCTATCAATGAAAAATTATTAAAGTACCTGGAAGGCTTCAACGCCATTAGTGACCGCCAGTATGGATTCCGTAAGTGTAGATCAAGAGAAGACCTTTTCGCTTATGTTACTCACGTTTGAAACAACGCAATAGAACATCATGGGGAGTCCTGGGCGCTAGCACGGGACATTTCCAAGGCCTTTGACTGATTATGGCATGAGGGGCTTCTAACTAAAGTGAATGCCGGTTCAATTCTATTCATGGCTATTAAGCTTTCTTAAAGACCGTTCACTGCGAATGGCAACGGATGGATTTCTTTAACACACTTGTTACATTATTGCCGGAGTCCATCAAGGTTCTATTTTGTCGCCTGCCCTCTTTTTACTATAACGATCTTTTGAAATAAACTGAAAATCCTATACATAGCTTCGCTGTTGACAGCACACTTGTTTCATCTTTTACTTTGGATGCTCGAACATCGACTGCCAATGTTCATCTCTATAGGAAGATAGAGGTCTTCCATCTTAACAAAGACCTGGAAGCCTCTCAAAAGCTTGGAATACTTTTCGGAACTAAAAACCTCTATACACCTCAGCAACTTTTGATGCTTCATAAAGCCCAAATTCAACCATCCCTGGAGTACTGTTCGCATATTTGAAGCTCTGCTCCCAATCATTTGCTGGATTCTATTTAAAGAAGAGTCATTTTCTTGATCGGTGACCATGATCCGACAAACAACCTGGAAAGCCTTGAACATCGTGGCAGGTTACGACTTGAGTCAACTATGTTTTTATACACTCTGTGTTTTGGAAAATGTTGAGTGTTGAACTGGAAATATTCGATTAAAAATACCAAAATTATTACCAAAAGACGGAGTTGTTTTACTTCTGGGAATTCTGAAGATTTTAAAACTTGACCTTTTTCTGAGGAAAACTAAGTCATAAGATGTGACTTTTTTGATAACTCGATACATCTTGCCCGAACGGTCATAAATAAGATCTCTTTACATTTTTTACAACGACGACTGGTGTAAGGATTATAAAATAGAGCTATCATCTGTGAACGTTTAATAATATTATGTATACAAAAATCTCTTTATTTCATTCAAAGAATGATTAATTTTAGATCTTTAATGCACACCAATTTGAACTATGAATTGAATGAACTAAAAATTCGGAAAACACTACGATAGTTGCAATTATAAAACAGTTTTATGCAGATTCTAAAGAATTATGATTATTTAGTTATGCCACTTAATGATTTAGGGTATATTTTGTTTATTATTATAAGAGCAATGTTTTTTTTTTTCATGCCTAGAGTAAAGGCGACAAATATGGAATAAATTTTTTGAATTGCAAACTAACCAAATTATTTTTATTTTTTTAACACAAAAAAAATAGAAATGATGAGAAAACATGTATATTTTTACAACTTAAACTTGGTTTTGTAAGAATCAGAACGTTTTAAATAATATGGCAAAAAAGACAAAAATAATATTATTTGCTCTGTTTTAAAATAGGGTCACAAATATGGAATATGAAGAAAAGTAATAAAATATAAATTTTTATGAAATATATAATCAAAAAGGTAAAAACCAATAATCTATTGGCAGGAATCGCAAAAATAGATGCCAGATTCATATGAAGTACATTGCAAATGATACCATGAGTCACAGGATTTATACTGTATCCACTGGTTTTCAATTTTTTAACTTTCCACCACAAAACGGGCACTCCGGATTTTCTTCATTTTCTGGAATTTTTACTTCGATTTGCCCAGTAAAAAGTGAATCTTCTAAATCATCATCTGCCACAAGATCTTCTTCAGAAGAGATACTAGACTGGTTTAAACTGAATATTGTTCTTTTTTTATTTAGCATAGCTTCACTATGCACATTGGTGCCTGATGTGCTTGGAGATGTTAGATCGGTAATATCTCCTAATCCTTGCCAATTTTTCTTTTGGCTTGCATCTTAGATGTAGATAAAACTGCAGATTGTACAGTTGATTCTAGTTCTGCTTTTTAAGGCGACGCAGTTATTAAAACAGCTTTTCCCGCTTTTCTACCTCTGTTGCTACTTTTTTTGCGTATGCAGGGAACAGGCAAAATAATTGCAGGAGCAATTACTTCTGCTGGCAGCGTGAGGTTCTGAGAGGCTTGAAGTGCTAGAAGAGGGGCAAGGGCATCTTCTTCCTCGGTAGTCTCGGAGGCAAGAAAGTCAGAATCTCGGAAGACATTTAGATTAACAGGATAAACTCCTGTGGCAAGAAACTCATTAACCGCAATTTCACCACGCTGAACCTTTAAATATGCTTTACCGGAAATTTCCGTTACTTCATATGCACTGACTGGACGAGAATTTTGCCGTATTCACGTTCTTACCTCATCCTGTCGAGGAGTTGCAGCTTGTGCGTGGAATGTGGTGGTAGACACACAATGGTAACATTATTATCTCTGGCTATGTTGATGATGTCAATATTGCGAGCGTGCGAATTATGACCGTCCAATATAAAGAGAACTGGGGATTCAGGTGTAGGTTTTACCATCGCTATAAAATCTTGAAACCCATTTGTGAAGATATTATTTTGTATCCACCCTGAGGGGTGGCACTCAAACTTTGTTCCAGGAGGGGCTCCCTTTGTAAGCTGCAGACTTAAATTCTTAAATTCTCATACAGAATACTGCTGTAATTAGGGAGCCTCGCTTAGCGGAAGTAAAGCTTAACTTTAATTGCAACAACTTGTGGTATCCTTGATGGCACTATAGATAGACCGCTCCCATCAACGTTCAAAACGGGATCAGTTGGGCATGTCTTTCAAATTCATTTGTTAAAATTTGGAAAAATGCCTGAACGTTTTTTTTGGAAAAGCCCTTTGCTCTGGCTAAAGATGTCTTTGTTGGTCTTCTGAAGGATAGTTCATTTGCGTAGCGTCTCATAAATAGCTTTAACCAACCTTTTCCAGCTGTTTCTTTACCAAAAGGATTGGGAAAATTATTTCTGACAGCAAGTTGATGCCATATTCCTGATGTCGTTGCGGGTTAAGCCAAAATATTTACTTTCCATTAGAAGTACATATTTTATGAGATCATCTTCTAGTTCTTTTGTAAGCACTGTTGGTCGACCTAGCTTTGTTTCTGCAGTTATACTTGAATCCTCGTCCTTTTGGCAAAGCCTAAGAAGTGTTGTTCTGGGAACATTGTATAATTTTGCAGCTCGCAAATATCCAATGTGTTGTTCTTTAACCGTACGTATTGCCTGTATCACAGAATTCTTTTCATAGCATCTTCTATTTGGACTTACTTTTGACGGTATACTGAAACAAAAGAAATGTTCTATATTTAATGTTTGAAAAATTCCATATTTGTGAACCTTATAGCCTAATGTTTTATCACGTGCTAAAATTTTTCTATTAAAAGAAACTAAGTTACCCAAAAAATATTTGAAACTATAATGTTTGTCACAAATGAGCAACGGTTCATATGAAAACTAAATATTACCGGATTAATACTATCTAACCGGCAAGACCTGCAATTATTTGACCTCGGCCAGGAACAAATGACATTTTATTACAATGTATATTATTCGATACTTCTAGTGTGCTATTACTTGAAATCGCTAGCTTTGTTACCTAATATTGAACTATTCGATATTAATGACCCTTCCATATTAGTCGCCTTTACTTTACTATTATTTAACCTTTAAAATTTAATTATTAATGGAGTAGTCCAGGTCCAAAATTTCTGTCAGTGATTCATCACAAGCACCGTCTACTTAGTATATCAGTAGACTGTGTCACTAGCATATAGTAAGCTCCGGGTTGTGCGACGTCAGAGAAATTAATTCCAATGGCGTGTGTCCTTAATTGAGCCATGTCTTTGTCTTGTCGGTGCAATACAATATTTTTCCTTCTTCGATTTCGTTAACATACCTATAATTAATTTCTTTTAAAGTTCCTTTGCATAGTCCTAATGATGTTTTAGGTAAAGATGTGTCCTTCTTAATTTCAGTCATCTATTTGTGATGAATGGCGTATTTTGTTGAATCTAGCAATATTTTTTTCCGTCGTCTTGTCTGGGCTTCTCGACTATTTTCTTTTGCATCAGTTTCTTGATGAAGGTCTTTCAGAACCCTGAACACAGTGCGCGAGGAAGTTTTGTTAAAGTGTCACATATTTCTGCAGCATCCAATGAGGTTAGTTTAGGATTTCGTTAACATATTCCATGGTTCTTTTTTATTGTTAATTGAATTTTCTTTATAGGCGGGCAAAAAGAAACTTACAATATATATCGATATATTAATAATAAAAACATAAATTAATGAAGAGGTGCGGAAACCCCACCGGCACGCTTATTTCCAAATCTTTGAAGTTGTGAATTCGGTCTCTCTGTTGCTACATTTATTTTCTCCGCGGATAAAATCCCAGTATCGGAATGGCTGTGCTACTTTGAATACATATAGCTGATTGCTGCTTACATGACAACGTCGCCTCTTAAAATCTGTAATGAAAGCGGCAAAGTTTAATCTATACATAAAAAACATTTACTAGTACAATATTTTTATTCTGCCGCTTCCTAGATTTGGTGATTGGTTCTAAATGAGTCACTAATAGAAATTGTGAACTGGGTATAGCAATATAAATGTCTAACTTTTTATGTGCGTGTACAAAAACGCCTACCAACATAAGATTATGGATTAAATACAGGGTGTCCGGAAAATACGTGTACAACGTTTGACGACAGACTCCTGTTCCACTTACCTTTTTAATAGTCTGATGTTGTAGAGTCTTGCGTGACAGCTAATGTCACATTATTTTGAATTTCCTCATTACATGGTTTGTTTCTAGTAGGAGCTGCTTTATTAAATGACCCATACTGCAATAAATTGGCAACCATTCTTCCAAACATCTTTTATTCGGCTGTAATCTTTCCGGATAATTATTGAAATGCATTTCCTGCTTCTCCAGTATTTCTATGGCTTAAAATGTAACACTGCAACACATCAAACTTGTCCTCAAAAGACAAATTAAATGAATTAAAAGACCGCGTACGTATTCGATTTTTTATCGGAACAGTAAGTTGTCAATAAAGACGAATGTCTTTTTCAAAGCACACTATTTTTATTTTTAGGTTTTATGACAGTATGATTTTATTTCTCACATTTTAATGATAATCTGTGCTAGCTTAAAGGCTGAAAACATGTTCAAACCATTGCAAAACGGCAAAAAGTTGATGATGTTTTTACGAAAACAAAAAGTCGCACTGAAAGACTATCTTGCTCAGCTTAAAAGTGACAATGAAAAAAGATTTTTAATTTTTTTGTATCTAAATAATGTAAAAAATAGATAAGAAATAATGTAGCAAAAAATTATGATTTCAAAATAATATCGAAATCGGTTAAAGATAGTTTACTTTTGCAAACACCATGTATATAATAGGTATTTAAATGGTGCAACTTTTTTCTAATTTAACCATCATTGTAATTCCTACCGTTACCAGATTTCAGTGCTATCCCATTCTTAACTTGGACGCCATGTAAATGTTTGGGCACAAGCTCAAAAGATACTAACATCTAAGAGTCAAATGGCTTTGATTTTTAAAAATAAGGCGAGAAACTACCTAGTGGCAGCTATAAGATACCGCTAGGTAGTAGTTGAAGGTTATAGCTAAGGTAAAGCCTGTCCAGAGATATAAGAAAGTTACACTTTGCCTTTGAAACGCGACATTCGTTGGTTGGTCAAGTCAAATGAGTGTCCAGTTAGACCTTAAAGCAAGCAGATGCTCCGCGTGGCTAGAACAATAATGGCACGTGTATTGATCTGACATGTTTGTCAGGCAAAGTGATTTCCTAATGTTAAAGTAATTGATATTGTGGAGACGAGTGCCCGGTAACACATGTTACTATTCTTTTAAACGTACAGTAAATGTACCGTGAATTTCGCATTAAAGTTCTGATTCATTCTCTACGGTAAAAACCAATAAAATCCTAACGGTATCTCGGTGCAGAGCGTTACAGTGATAAAGTTGATGTATTGGTGTTTAACAAGGTAAATATTGTAATATTGTAATATTGTAAGGGTGGTCACAAGTGAAAGAATAAAAAGACTAAATAAGTTGGGCCATAAACAAACAGTGAATGAATGAATGAATAAATGCACGTAAATTATGGTCCGTACTTAAAAATGTCTTAATGTAAACTGCAAATGCGGAAGACGTAATTTTATTATTAAAGTAATAGTTTGGTAATTTTAAACCGATTTTTACCTTATTCAAAATGAGAGAGTTAATCCCATAAAACAAATTATGTTCTAAATACTGTATATATAGCCATTCTAGTTAGTTTTAACCTTAGGGGCCGTTCATAAACCTCGTGACGCGAATTTTCAGACAAAATGACCCCCCTCCCCCCGTGTGGCACTCCATGACATTTGTTGAACCCCCCTCTGAAAACACGTGACAAATCCTGACCCCCCTTTATAACCCAAAAATCAAATACATCACAATTTATTCTCAAACTTTTTATTTAATTTTTGCGAACTCAACTGTACAAAAAAGAAGGTTTAGAAAATGGTCAAGAAAATGCGAGGAATAATTTGAAATAGAAATTCATATACACGGAGTGCGTAAGTGATCTGCAATCGTTATGAAAGGAGCTTGAGCGATATCTTCTCTCTGCAAAATTTCGACGCCGTTCTTTTCAACCAAATCTTCATCTATCCATTCACATGTTTCTTCGTTTTCATTTTCAATAATCACAGCCAGTAACTCCCTCTGACGTTTTGCTGCTCTTCTCACAGGTCGGATTTTTGATGTTGAAATTTGTTGTCCACAGGTTTTTTTATGTTTCTCTAATTTGAAAAAGTAGTCCATACTTGCAGTGGAGTTTACGTAATGTAAATAAAACGACAATGTCTTCCTCCACAAATTTAATAAAAGTAAAATTCTTGTTCCCTACATGTTTCGGGCGTCTAGACGTCCATCTTCAGGGGATACTAGAAGGAATTTCATCTTTACAAAACTAGTTAGAATCATGGTGAACATTGACTTACCTATAATCGAGTTGACTATAAAAACTTTAAATGGTTGCCTCAAATTAATGAGTACAGCCAAAATTGAGTAGGAACCTCAGAAATTGGGTGGACATGTGAAAAATTATAATTTGTATATTTATAGAATGAAAATTTTTGTGAAAATATAAGAATTGAATAGCAAATAATATATTATTTTAAAAGGTGCATTTTATTTTTAATGATGATTTTCTAGAAAAACATTGTACTTAGTTGTGAAGAAAGAAATTTAAAATAAAATTTTTGGAGGCATGCTCCGTGTTAATTTTTAAAAAATTGAAATTTTTTATACCAGAGGGGCTATGCCCATGGTAATATATAAATTACGAAATCATTTCATTTAATGAAAAAAGAACTTTTTATTTTTTAAAATTTTTTAAAATACAGAAATAGTGCTAAATCACCACCATGTTCACTTTACACACACGTGTCTCAGAGTGAAAGAGAGTAGGTAAAGCGGATATGACATCACTTGGATGTCAGCTGTTAGAAAATGAGGTTTACCTAAACTCGATATTGGATTTAAAAAATCGATGAGAGTATGTCAATATTCAATAGAATAAAGTTTAAAAGTTGTGGTCACTAGACGCTCAGAGTATCCGAAGAATGACTGACACCAGACATCTGTCAATGAATTATAAAAATTGGGGTTAAAATGTTCAGAGGGGGGCACTAAACTGCACTGAATTTGCGAGTCGCACAAGGGGTAAACACTATAGTTAACACTAGATGATACACTCGAAACATGAAAACCTCAGCCTATAAACAGTCTCAAAGTCATAGATGTGTAAAAACAATTAATATCTATGAATAGAAAATTCTTAGGGAGTCAAGGTAGGATTGACAAAATCAAAAGAACAGTTGAACTCCCTTGGGTAGGGAAAGAGTAAAATAGAGATAGTAAGAGCTTGATTATTTAGTGAAACTTAAAGCATTGAAAAAATGTGTGCTGTTGTGAATAATTTGGTCATTAACGCAGACAATATCTGGGTCTCTGATAATTTGGTTTATTTCCATAATCTCAAGTAAGTCCAATGTGTTGCCTTTGCCACAGAAATGCAACAATTTAGTGTTTGTGTCTGGGTTGAAGTTATGATTGTTTATGTGTATGTGTCTTGAGAAGTTCGATTTTATTTGTGTCGGTATTAAATTTAGATTTGATGCTCTTTCTATCTCCTTACAATGTTCGTTAATCCTAGTCTTAAACTTTCTTCCTGTTTGTCCAACATAGGAGGCTGAACAGCCCTCAGTTGAGCAACTGACCTCGTACACTCCAGACTTGTCTAAAAGTGGGACTTTATCCTTGGAGTTGCAAATGAAAGAGCCGAGTGAATGTTTGGTTTTAAAACTGATATTGAAATTAAATGATTGGAATATATTTTTTAGCTTATAAGAAATGGGTCCCCAGAAGGAAAGTGAGTGGAATTTTTTATTATTAGGTTGTTCTTTGTAAATTAATTGTTTATTTATATGTTTAGTGAGATGTTTATGGTAAATTTTATTAAGTATTCTCTGGGGATAACCATTATTAATGCCTATTTGTCTGATAATATTTAATTCTGATTTAAAGTTTGCCTGGTTGAGTGGTATAGAAAACAGTCGAGAAAACATGGAGTGAAAAGCTGCAAATTTATGTGTGTGTGGGTGATTAGAAATAAAAGGAATAGTTAAGTCTGTGTTGGTGGGTTTACGATAAATACTGAAATCAATAGTATTGTTGACTTTTGTGAGTTTTAAGTCTAGAAAAGGCAGAGAATTATTTATTTCAAGTTCTGTTGTAAATTTAATTGATGGGTGTAGAGAATTGAGGAACAGGGTGAAATTTATAAGATCATTCTGATCACCATTAAAGATTGCAAAAATGTCATCAACATATCTTTTGATCGTTATAATATGAGAAAAAAGGGGGTTATTTATTATTTTAGATTCCAGGTTAGCCATGAAAAGATCAGCTAATAGTGGGGAGAGGGCCGAACCCATCGCAAGCCCTACATTCTGTTTAAAATATCTGTTGTTGAAAAGGAAAAAGTTTTGGTCAAGTACAAGTTTGACTAAAAGGCAAATGTTATCTATGTGGAGATCAGGTAAGTCGGTTGATTCTAGAAGAAGATCTCTGACAAGTGTGGCACATTCATTTGTAGGGATGCTTGGAAATAAATTTGTCACATCGAATGAAACAAAAAAGGCTGAATCGGGTATATGGAGATTATGTATTTCATTGGCTAGTTGTGCGGAATTATTAACTGAAAAGGTACTATGGAAATTAGTTAGTGATAATATGATCTGATTAAGCCAGTTACTCAGTTTATGGCAAGGAGAATCACAGTATGAAACTACAGGTCTAATAGGAATATCTGGTTTGTGGATTTTGGGTAAGCCATAAAGACGTGGAGTAGCTGGGTTAACTGGGGTCAGTTTGTATTTATTGGTGTTAAAAAAGGATAAAGTGTCTTGTGTTATTTTAAGAGTGTTTCTAAATTTAGTCATGAACTTCTCTGTAGGATTAGTTGGAATTTGGGTGAAGTCTTGAGAGGACAGAAACTGCTCGACTTTATTGATATATTGTGTATTGATGGCACACATTTCAGTGACTTTAAATTCCATGACCGTACATTGAACCTTAGTAAAATCAGTTTCAACCAAGATGAGCTTGAACTACTCAATCTGGGACTAAAATATAATTTTTCAATTAGCCCCAATATTAGGGACTTGAGGGTCATAGCTGTTGAATGCGAAAATAACATTTCTTTTTGTGGTGACACGACACGTAGGGACGCTGTGAGATCCCAGTCCGCTGGTTGCATCAATCAATTCTACAAGAGCAGCCCTTAGGTGCGCCCTGTCCCGTATTTAAGATCTTTAAAATCAATTAAAGACAAAATCGAACAGAATGATTTGGTGTTTGTTAAGTCAGATAAAGGGAATTGTTTGGTTGCTTTACATAGACCACAATATATCAATAAAGTCGAGCAGTTTCTGTCCTCTCAAGACTTCACCCAAATTCCAACTAATCCTACAGAGAAGTTCATGACTAAATTTAGAAACACTCTTAAAATAACACAAGACACTTTATCCTTTTTTAACACCAATAAATACAAACTGACCCCAGTTAACCCAGCTACTCCACGTCTTTATGGCTTACCCAAAATCCACAAACCAGATATTCCTATTAGACCTGTAGTTTCATACTGTGATTCTCCTTGCCATAAACTGAGTAACTGGCTTAATCAGATCATATTATCACTAACTAATTTCCATAGTACCTTTTCAGTTAATAATTCCGCACAACTAGCCAATGAAATACATAATCTCCATATACCCTATTCAGCCTTTTTTGTTTCATTCGATGTGACAAATTTATTTCCAAGCATCCCTACAAATGAATGTGCCACACTTGTCAGAGATCTTCTTCTAGAATCAACCGACTTACCTGATCTCCACATAGATAACATTTGCCTTTTAGTCAAACTTGTACTTGACCAAAACTTTTTCCTTTTCAACAACAGATATTTTAAACAGAATGTAGGGCTTGCGATGGGTTCGGCCCTCTCCCCACTATTAGCTGATCTTTTCATGGCTAACCTGGAATCTAAAATAATAAATAACCCCCTTTTTTCTCATATTATAACGATCAAAAGATATGTTGATGACATTTTTGCAATCTTTAATGGTGATCAGAATGATCTTATAAATTTCACCCTGTTCCTCAATTCTCTACACCCACCAATTAAATTTACAACAGAACTTGAAATAAATAATTCTCTGCCTTTTCTAGACTTAAAACTCACAAAAGTCAACAATACTATTGATTTCAGTATTTATCGTAAACCCACCAACACAGACTTAACTATTCCTTTTATTTCTAATCACCCACACACACATAAATTTGCAGCTTTTCACTCCATGTTTTCTCGACTGTTTTCTATACCACTCAACCAGGCAAACTTTAAATCAGAATTAAATATTATCAGACAAATAGGCATTAATAATGGTTATCCCCAGAGAATACTTAATAAAATTTACCATAAACATCTCACTAAACATATAAATAAACAATTAATTTACAAAGAACAACCTAATAATAAAAAATTCCACTCACTTTCCTTCTGAAGACCCATTTCTTATAAGCTAAAAAATATATTCCAATCATTTAATTTCAATATCAGTTTTAAAACCAAACATTCACTCGGCTCTTTCATTTGCAACTCCAAGGATAAAGTCCCACTTTTAGACAAGTCTGGAGTGTACGAGGTCAGTTGCTCAACTGAGGGCTGTTCAGCCTCCTATGTTGGACAAACAGGGAGAAAGTTTAAGACTAGGATTAACGAACATTGTAAGGAGATAGAAAGAGCATCAAATCTAAATTTAATACCGACACAAATAAAATCGAACTTCTCAAGACACATACACATAAACAATCATAACTTCAACCCAGACACAAACACTAAATTGTTGCATTTCTGTGGCAAAGGCAACACATTGGACTTACTTGAGATTATGGAAATAAACCAAATTATCAGAGACCCAGATATTGTCTGCGTTAATGACCAAATTATTCACAACAGCACACATTTTTTCAATGCTTTAAGTTTCACTAAATAATCAAGCTCTTACTATCTCTATTTTACTCTTTCCCTACCCAAGGGAGTTCAACTGTTCTTTTGATTTTGTCAATCCTACCTTGACTCCCTAAGAATTTTCTATTCATAGATATTAATTGTTTTTACACATCTATGACTTTGAGACTGTTTAAAGGCTGAGGTTTTCATGTTTCGAGTGTATCATCTAGTGTTAACTATAGTGTTTACCCCTTGTGCGACTCGCAAATTCAGTGCAGTTTAGTGCCCCCCTCTGAACATTTTAACCCCAATTTTTATAATTCATTGACAGATGTCTGGTGTCAGTCATTCTTCGGATACTCTGAGCGTCTAGTGACCACAACTTTTAAACTTTATTCTATTGAATATTGACATACTCTCATCGATTTTTTAAATCCAATATCGAGTTTAGGTAAACCTCATTTTCTAACAGCTGACATCCAAGTGATGTCATATCCGCTTTACCTACTCTCTTTCACTCTGAGACACGTGTGTGTAAAGTGAACATGGTGGTGATTTAGCACTATTTCTGTATTTTAAAAAATTTAAAAAATAAAAAGTTCTTTTTTCATTAAATGAAATGATTTCGTAATTTATATATTACCATGGGCATAGCCCCTCTGGTATAAAAAATTTCAATTTTTTAAAAATTAACACGGAGCATGCCTCCAAAAATTTTATTTTAAATTTCTTTCTTCACAACTAAGTACAATGTTTTTCTAGAAAATCATCATTAAAAATAAAATGCACCTTTTAAAATAATATATTTGCTATTCAATTCTTATATTTTCACAAAAATTTTCATTCTATAAATATACAAATTATAATTTTTCACATGTCCACCCAATTTCTGAGGTTCCTACTCAATTTTGGCTGTACTCATTAATTTGAGGCAACCATTTAAAGTTTTTATAGTCAACTCGATTATAGGTAAGTCAATGTTCACCATGATTCTAACTAGTTTTGTAAAGATGAAATTCCTTCTAGTATCCCCTGAAGATGGACGTCTAGACGCCCGAAACATGTAGGGAACAAGAATTTTACTTTTATTAAATTTGTGGTTTGTCGTTTTATTCACATTTCTCTAATTTGTTTAAACAGGCTAAATAAAGACCACATTTTTTGCAAACTCTGCGTTCCAAATTCTTCTTTACTGATGGGCAAGCAAAATCGATTTGACACGTGACTTTATGATGAACCCCCCCCCCGTCCCCCCCTGTGACAAAACGTGACATTATCAACATCCCCCCTCCCCCCCTAGTGCGTCACGAGGTTTATGAGTTTATGAACGGCCCCTTAGTAATTATTCTTACTTCGTGTGTAATACAGCGATTGATTAATCGTGTGTGAGTCATGGAAAATATGTGCGAGCCCAATGTATCTCAGGAGATAACCCCGTCGAAAAGCAGAAAACACTTTTCAATGGAAACTAAGGAAGTTATAAAAAATTAAAAAAATACAAGTTTTAATAGAAGTCATTAAAATTCGGGATTTGCGCTCCGAATATCTACAAAAAATTAGGATTTATAGACATCAGCAAAGGCCAATTATTAACTTGGATGAAACCTGGTTCGACACATATGATACCCCGGAAAAGGGTTGGGTTGACTCAAGCTGCAAGTGTAAAACAAGCGCGCCATCAAAAAGAGGTAAACGAATTACGATTTTGCATGCTGGATCTAAAGACGGATTGATTCCAAATGGACATTTTCTGTCTGCAAAAAATATTAAAGATTCTTCTTTGGATTAGCATGAGGACACCACTGCTGATTTATTTGAAAAAACTACATGTATGATAATGACATTTATTCTCAGGATGATTACACCAAAAGGCAATTAATTGAGGTTGTAAAAAGTTTAAAACTACAAAAGGAATGTTTCTGTGATAATTATGTAAAAAAATCTAGGGCATACAGTTTTAAGGCTTCCACCATATCATTGCATATTTAATCCCATCGAACATGTTTGGCACCAACTGAAATCGTAACAATATTTGCCCTACTATTAACTCCAGTGTACTTGAGCTTATAGAAACTAAAGTTTTTACCATCAATTCACAAATTCTGTTACAAGTGTTGAAAAAGTGGAAAAATCCTATATCCATATAAACAATATAGCACAAATAATAATTAGAACAAATGATGATAGCGATAGTGATATTGATTTATTAAGTGAATTATTATAAGTACCAAACAATTTGTATATAAATATAATTTTTAACAATAAAATAACTTGTAATTTCACATTTAAACATAAATAAAATATTATTTAAGGTCTTACTCATTTTTATTACAAAGCATGATTAAATTCTAAGCAAAATACGGACCTGTTTGGCCATATTTCAATTTTACAGGTGGCCCGGGTCTTTCCTAATAGGGATCGGTTAGTCACTTTCTTATATCTCTGAACAGACTTTACCTTTAGTTCCTCTTCTAGGAATTGAGCTCTGCACCGGTTGCATTGCCTATATACTTTATTATGTTGATTCTCATATTTTTATTGATATTAAACTCCAGGTACACCGTCTTATAACACGACCACAGAGAGTAGCGGAATGAATGTATCAATGTTCGTAGTTGAGCAGAATCACACCATCACAACATTTGACGATCGAAATCCACGAGAAATAATTACATGGATGCAAAATAATCCAAGTGGACATATTGTTATCCTAATTGTAAATGGTGAAATTAATTGGTAAGTAGCGAGGAAAGTCAGACACTACCGTAAAACTTGACGACTTTGCGCACTTTCCCATGTCATGCGTTTTTTCTAAAAGTAGTAATTTTTAATTTAAAATATGATGATGAGAGATTATGTTAAGAATTCACACATGCGACCAGCATTAAACCCTCTAAGTTTATGAAAACAAAAATTATACTACAAATAGATAAATAGCCCGGCTTTAATATTAATACACATTATGTGAAGATTTATGGTTAAACACGTAGCACATTTTGCATATTTCAATAACTGTTTGGTGGTTTCGGATCGATAATATCTATTAATTTTGTTATGAGAAAAGGTGTCCACCAGAAGCAAAAACATCTTAAGGCGATTCGCCGCATCGTAAAGCCGCCCATACACACTAAAGGATGCGGCAATGCAAGTATCAACTCCAGAAATCATGTAACTAGTCATCAGCATTGGTCTATCTACACCAAAGAAGCCTGTGACGAGGCACGCATTAATTCCCAAAAACCATGGCTCTTGAAATAATCTCCAGTATATAGATGTTTCTTTGTCGTAAGATTTTCTTTTTCGAAAAACTGAAATTAAGCGTTTGATTAGCACAGTGGCGGCTCATGAACTCTATTAGTGGGTGTGCTGCATAGATAAAAAAAAATAACGCGGCAGGGAAAAAAATTTTTTGGACCACGCCCACTTATAAAAATTTTTAATTTTAAATTTTGCCACGACTTTTACCCGCAGTTTTAATATTAAATCGGGCATAGGGCGACCACGCTTTTCCACAACTATTTGTTTTTCATAAGTAAGTTCAAGTGGGTCTCTGCTATTGCTGCCAGATTTAAAGTACATTTTGCGCTGCAAAAAATTTGTTGTTGGTGCCACGCCCTTTTTTGTTGACGAATCTTGCTTTTCAAGTAGGAAAAGATAAAAATATTAACATATTTTTTAAAAAAATATTTTTTATAAATTAAGTCTATCCTACGTTCTTTTCGGTTTGCAAATCTTGTAATCACTTTGTCATTAAAATTGTCTATTCCGGAGATAAACTTTTCTTCAATAGATAGCATGGAGAGAGCTGTTAAACGATCTTCGGTCATTGAATTGAACCAAAAAGTAATCAGGGAAGACAGTATAAAGCATTTTTGTTGTTTTATCCACAAATCCATTCATTTTTTAAATAAATGTCTCTACAAAATTTACGTGTATAGCATTTTCCTCTACTTATACTAGATTTTTCAATAATAAAATTTGGTAATGGTCTACCTCTTGCTTTTAATTCTATCTTTTTTTCGTATGAATATTTAAAAAATCTCTTCACATTAATTAAATTGAAGACCACTTCTATAATAGTACACTACACAGTTAATAATTGTCACAGCAATACACAAAAACCACCCCCGCACTCAATTATTATTGTTTTTAAGTTCAACTCGCCGTATACTAAACACTCGCGTAAAAATTGGTTCGATACTATTCAATACCGTATCCCGCGAACCGCACTGCGCTGGACTAAATGCAGCGAACCTTCCAGTTAAATCACGGCTTTATTTCAGACTTTTACGGGGGAAGCGGAGTGCGCGCGGGTAATCGAAGGAGCTCACCGAGCTTGATCGTGTTGCCCAGATCAAAAATAATTCAGCGACAGGGTACTTTACTTTGGCGATGGCCGTGGTATGTACAGTCCGCCCCACACACGAGTCTAGAGCTGGCAATACAATCCGAGCAGGAATTAATCCAATTAAAATGAAATATTTTTTATAGATTATTATTATTTTTCTTCATTTTTTGGGAGCTCTGCAGCACTGCAGCACTTATGCACCAGCCGCCACTGAGTAGATACGTTAATTCAATAATTTCCCTTTTAATAAATATGTCATATCGTGGCAAAAACGTGTCGAAATATTTAATGTCAAATGGTGTTATTACAATATGATACAAGCTACCTTTACTACTATAATACGAGGTGTTACAAGTTTGGTTCCTGAGATTCTCCCAAGAATTATGCGCGCGTTGGAAATTATATGTAATCTTGCCCAAATACGCTTTTACGCAATTTAGAGCAAGAAAAAGCATTGATGATTTTTCTAGTTTAAAATAAAATATTGCAGATTTTTTAAAATTGCCAATATAATGTCAATATAATACAGTTATAATGAGATATCACAAATTATCTTGGTCAAAGGTCATCATGAATTGGAAAACGGATGGCTTAAGCCAGTGGCGGCTCTTATATAGGAGCACTTGAATACGTGCCTCCCTAAGATTTAGCCCCACATCGGCAAATATTCACTATAAATTACATATTTAGTTTACAATACAATGTCTGTTATAAAGCAATTCTAACATGATTTTATAAGCTCCCTAACCAATTGTCGTTTCGCTAACTAAATATTTTGTAGCAGGTCTCTAATCCCGAATGCTTATCGCAGGAAAAATGTGCTCCGTGGCTATCGCTACTTGATATGGACTGCATTGGACGGTTCGCTTCCCGTAATAAATGCACCTTGTCGTCCCAATCTCTTTTTAGCGCACGGCTATAAATGGGCTTTCATTCCTCTCAAATGAGCACGCTTTTGCTGTGCTGCATGCCGCCGCCTTGTTTTCGGATGGTTTTTGAGAGATCGTTTTATATGTTTTGCTGATCCGTGTAGCGCGGTAAAGCCCTCCATAAGCGCGGCATAGCTTGTGTATGTCATGCAGTGTTACCAGACCTTCTGTTTTGACAGGAGATCTCCTGCTTTTGCCCTCAGTCCTGTTATTCTTTTACTGTGCTATTGAAGCTACATAATGCATAAATGTATACAAAAATATCAGAATTAAGGATAAAAACATTTTTAAGGCGTACTATGAATCAAGAGAGACTTTCTGCCCTGGCAATGTTGTCGATAGACAAAAATTTTGCAAATATTCCTAACTTTAATGACTTAGTTACTGAGAAATTTCCTAAACTTAAAGACAGAAGAATGCATTTTTTGTTTAGACACTGTGTTTAATCAGTTCTGTTTTTTAAAAATATTTTTAGTTTTTTTTGTGTTGTCGTTGTTGACTTTCAAGTTACTGCTTCCCAAGTATGCTGTATATTGGTAAGTTTTCAATTTAAATTTATATTTTGTTTTATTAACATATCTACGTACAAAAAGAACATAAAAATTAGGAAAGCTTTTTACTCGTAAATTTGACACTTAACCACGGCAGATTGTTATATCTGCCGTGACTTAACTACACAATATCTTGTGGTTGGAACGGAGGGGTGAAATAAAAGGAAGGGGTAGTGGTGGGAGGAGATATGTGCAAATTTTTCGTTCTTTTTTTTGCCATGCTTGATGCTTGTGAACCTCCACAAACTTCCGTCACGAGCCGCCACTGGCTTAAGCTAGCATTACATACAGTGAGTCCCAGAACGAATGTCTAAATCCATTTCAAATTCAGCGGTGCGTTTTTTGGAAAATATCTTTTTTTACGGTAAATTTATGCATACAGGGTAGCCCAAAAATAAGTTAAGATCATCAACTTTCAATTCGATTTTCCAATTTTTCCAAATGAAAACATCTGCTTTTTATTTTATTTTTGAATTTTGCATCGAATTCTAAGTATGTTTCTTGTATTATGTCCTATACCTAAACTCAACAGTTATCGAAAAAATTACGATTGAACATATCAATAAGTAAGAGTGTATTTCTAAGGATTTATTTGTAAATCGAGGAAAACATTCCATTGTGTGGTTATTTATTAATTTTTTTTTATTTTTGTTATCCCTGAATGGTGACTTTTCAACGTATAGTCCCATAGAAACCATTTGACAATTTTACTTTAAACATGTAATATAACAATAACTTACCCGCCGCGTGTAGTTACGTATACATTGGGATGCATGCCCTTTTCTGGGTAGTCAAATGAACAGAAAAACACAGATTATATTAGCTCCTTCTCCTTTAAAGCTTACAGACAGACTGTGACGATGATATAAACAACATTTTGGAGTTTGTTTATGCACACGGGTTCGCAATATTGCTACGTTTAATATTGTCCCTTATTAAGGACCTTAGGCACTAATGGGTTAACCCAGTGTAAAATTCAAGAACAGAAATTTTGAATTTAGCTTTTTAAGAAAGTTGAAATGGACATTACAATACAATATAAGGATTTTTAGGAGAAACAAGAGATTAAAAGAAATAGACGCCTTTACCTAAACTAAATATAGAGTGTGCTTGGAAAAGTCGCGGCAAGAGCTAATATAAATATTTATTCTAAATACGGTTGGATTTGCAGCTGTAATATAAAAAATATATTATTTTGTGTTATTAGCTTAAAAACACTTTTTGTGATAAAATGTTTAAATATTCGCCTATCTTATTATCTCCATTATTATTGGTTTTGGAGAAATAAAATAGAAAAGTTATAGCATTTTCACCGAACCTTCAGAAAATGAAATGAACAAAAACAACTGAGTACCGGAAGTACCCTATTTTTTCATTGTATCCGTTAAAGAATTTTATTCTCTTTTTAAATATAAAGTGATTGTTTTTAAATATATAGTGGTTGTTTGGGTTATTTTTTACCTTTTTAGGACGAGACTGAAACATGACACCACATATTATATTATTTTTATAATTGCTCAAAATGACCACCGTTCATTAAAATGCAGGATTGGCAACCCTCTTTCAGTTTTTCAATTGCATTAGCAATTATATCAGGCCTACCAAAGTTGAGAAAGTCAATTTGGATTTGTTCCTGCATATCGGCAACATTATTTGGTCTGGATGCAGGTATATTGTCTTTGAGGTAGCCCCAAACAAATGTGCCTAATGGTGTTAAGTCGGAACATTGGAGCGCCATGCAATCGTCCCTCCACGACCAATTCAAATGTCATAATTCTCATTGAGGTATTCTCTAACTAGAAGAATAATATGACCTGGAGCACCATCTTGCTGTCATATAAAACTCTTTGTTTGCGGCGCTTAGAGGAAAAGTTATTAATTCTGTTTTGCACTATGCCGCACCACACATTTACTGACATCCACCCAGAACATATCATTTCAACTGTAAGATGCGGATTCTGTGATGAACAGAAGTGTGTGTTTTTGGGATTTTGAGCTGAAGACGTATTAAGAGAAGATTCATCGGTCCATATAATGTTCTTAAACAAATTGGTGTTATTGTCGAGGATCCTTGTAATGTGACGGCAAAACTCCAAACATCTTCCCTTCTATTCTTCTGATAATTTTTGAACTTTGAAAAGTTTTAAGTAGTTTGGTAGAATATTTACAAAACACAAGAATGTCAGTTTTAATAAAACGAAAAAAAACGGGACTTCGGCCATTTAAAAATTCATGACTATTTACATAGGAAATGGAAATTGACGACACTATTTATTGGTCGAGACAGAAGATATAGGCAAGAAACTTAAAAACGAAACAAAACTAAAATTTTAACTTTGAACTCATATATCGTTTGCTCCTAAAGGGATGGAAACGATATATTTTTAGTTATATTCCTTGTTCATTTGTCTTTCTCTTGATATTAATGATTTATTGCAAAAATATAGTAAATAATACAACAAAACTAGCAATATTAAAAAAAAAAACACAAATTCTTAATATATTCTTAAACCCGCCTCGCCGAGAATTTTTAAACTCGCCTCGCCGAAACTCCTTAATTTTGCATCTATTAATCGGCTCTGTATTTTATAGTAAACCCGGTAGATGCTGTAATAACGAAAAAAATAAAAAATAAAAAATTTAATGAATTTAAATGGAACTTGTTGATTTGTGATTTTCCTTTTGTTGTTTTATTGATGACTAATTAGTACTTAATTATTTTGAATGTTTATCTATTTTATAAGTAATAAATAAAGAATGATAATTATTGATTTTGTTGATGATTATATCCTTAGAGTTTTTTTCATTACACAATTAAGAGAACCACGACTTCCCAGTTTTGTCTTTTCGGCTCTTAGAGCAGGGTCGTAGTTTGCATAAATTAAGGCAGTTAAAATTGAATTCCCAGAGTTAGAATTGGGCGCCAACCAGCCTTAAGTGACTGATAGAAAATGGAAAGATAGGTAAAGCTAGGATTGCTATAAAAAACTACCAGCTTAGTTGATTAGCAAGAACGATTAAGAATTTAACTTAAGATCGATAAGATCCCTAACTATCTGAAAGAAAAAGTAGACTTAATGAAGCACAGAATTAATAAAAACTTATGTTTATTAACAAGTGTAAATAATCTGTTTGTTGACAAGGTTAAGTAGTCTATTTTTTTTTATTCAACAATTTGGCGTTATAACGCAAGTTTACCAATCAACAAATTTATAATTTAGGAAAATAGAAGTAGGTTAGGTTAGGTTGAAAGTGAGTGGGTTACAATTGAATCACTTAATTGAGAAACCCGACAAATCCCATAAACATAGTTTTGAGAAAACTAAAAAAAACTTTCCAGCTATTTTCAGTTTCAATTATTTTAAACTTCAGCTATTAAATGTATATTAAGATGAAGTAAGAAAACATATTTTTTCAAAATTGTGAAAAAATTTAATGATAAAGTTATCAAAAAGGTGAAATAAAAAAATGGACATATCGGCTTTCTCAAAAAAACATTTTTAATTAAAAAAAAAAATACAAACTCGTAAAACGCATAATGAAAAAACAATATTACAGTTCTTCTGGCTCCAATTCACCATCTACAGTTGGCCATAAGGAAACTTCTTCATAAAAACTTTTTATTTCTTGATCATCAGGCAAATACATAGCTTTTAAATTTTCTGATGTTAATCATTTTTTTATTCTTAATAGGTACCTACTTTAATATTAGGGTAGGCTGGTTCTGTGCAAAGTACATCGGGTCTAGGATGTCTGGTGCCAACTGGAAATAAATAATTTTGTAGTCCATTTATGTAGTAATATGCTGTAACTGTGCCTTTTAAGTTGTCGTTGTAAGAAAAATGAATAAACTTTGATATGTTAAATGGAACTTTTGCGGCGTCTTTTACAGTGGATGTACTTGAGCAATTTCTTTTATAATATCTAGGCCACCAAGACTTAAAATCTTTAATGACACTGTTATTATCAATAAGATGAACAGTAAACTTGTTTTGTTGGCTTGCTAATATAAAGAGTTCTATGTATTGCTAAATGTATAAACTCTATCATATTTTTTAAGATATCTCTTTACTGCTCCAAAGTCCCTATCACAGGGCAGAAATGAATGACCACGTATTGGGAAATACTGATTAACTGTCTTAAACCTCTCTATTTCAGTTAATGAAGTAAACATTCTCACAGTTGTATGATTCTTATTTCATCCCGGACATCCATCCATGAAGATATGAGGATGTTTAACTTCTGGTAAAAGATATTCTTCTATGTAATTTGCAATAAATGAGCAAACCTCATTAGGGCCTTTTTTCCACATGCCTTTGTGGTAAATGTAAAAATATGCCTTTCCCGTTTTAACATCATGTACACGAAAAAAAAAAATTATAAGAATATCCAAAAATATAATAGAAGTAACTATATTTTATAGTTCTATATAGGACAGCCATATGGTATATTAAGGAAGACTATAAAATTATAGTAAAAACGAGTTAATATTTTTAATAGTTACTACAAAAATATATAGGAATAAAAAAATTCGTTACAGTAAAAACTATTAAACAGGAGTGCAAATAATATAAAAATATGTTGTTGTTTTTTCTAGCTTCTGTTGTTATGGTTGTAATAATTATTTGTAAAAACTACCAAGCAGTTTTGTACATTTTACTAATGAATATTGTAAAGTTTGTAATATTTTTTCGTAAATTCTATTAATTTTATTTGAATTTCTACCACCAACTTTTGTTATACTAATTAAATATTTTAGTAAATATTTAAAACTCCTTTTGTAGATTCATTTAAATATTTTTGTAACATTTTTTATTTGCTTTACACATGGTATAATGAAATACATTTGGTCTTTCTTTCTTGGTGGTCGAAAGTAAGTCTTCCAGATTCCATTCTGCTAATAAATCCTCCAAACTCCACATAACAGCACCATAATACCATAAACACAAAATTAGAGACAAAATTAACCAGTGTGAACTTAAAACACATAAGAGTAAGAGTTAGAGGTATGACCCCATTGATGGCATAACTGTAAATGCGACGGACGACGCGGCTGTGACTATTCCTGTAAATTATTTAGGGTTTCTACTATATTCATTTTTTAAAATACGAATTTTCCTACGAAAATTTTATAAGCGCTTCTATATTTTTCGATATTTTGTAAATAAATAGTGTTATAAAAATTCAAATAGTTTATTGTTAAACAGTCTTACTATAATTACACCTTTCTAAATTCTATTAAAAATTTTAGTAAAGAAATATAGTAATTTTTACTAAGTTTCCTTTATAACCATTTTTTATGCTTGTCTCTTAATGTAATAAAAAATTATAAAAGCAACAAAAGGATTTAGTAAAATTCACAATACAGTTTCTTACTTTTAACTAAAAGAAATGGTTATTCAATTTAACCAAAACGCATTTGTAAAATGTAATACAGGGTGTTATGGAAATGACTTATTATATTTTAAGGGGCCACTCCTGGGGTGGCCTAGAGTTACACTTGATAGTTTTTTTTTCTAAAATCGGAAGTATTTTGAATTTTGTAAAATACCTTAAAACCGGACCATCTGTGCCTCTATGAAAGTTCATTACCCCTAAACACGTGTTTTTGACATGACAAATTGGCGGAATTTCTACAGACAGCTGATTACCTTGCGACGTTGCCAAGTATTCGGGTTAGTTACTTATACATTTTTTTAGAGCAAATAGTGCCAATATGAAACTTCTTTTGAATAGTTTGTGGTCAGTAAATATTAGTTACGACTAGTAATGCACAAGCCTTCTTAAACAATGCGAGTGCAACAAAGTGGGTCAACATTTTTTTCCGAGGGCCCTCTCAAAAATGGTCGTTTTATTTTTTTATGGATATTGCCTTTCTAAAGTATTAAAACTCAAGACTCATCTGTAACATTAAATATGTATGCTGCTATCCTATTCTAACACCTAGAAATTCCTAAATTGATATCATTTTATAACATTTTTTAAATTAACTCATTTAAATCGCGCGCCAATTGAAAATGACGACCAATCGGCTTAGCGAGCGTTTGACCGCATCTGATTGGCTGATTTACATAACCGTATCAAACGTGTGTCTGGCGGGTGGCGGGTCAGTAATGCCAGCGTCCAAAACGCGTTGTTTTCAATCCGGATTTTGTTATAAAGTATTAAGTCTATAACTAGTAATTTCTTGTATTAATAACACAGAATTAAAGAGCTAATAACTTGATAATGTCCCGAACAGTTAATGTGTTGTTAAAGTGAATAAATGTCCCGCTAGAATCATTTGAAATGGTAACGGTATAACGTGGATTTCTTGCCGATATGTTTTTTATTTCAAGGTATGTACAAATAAAACTAGAGCAATACGTAGACAATATTTCGTGTAATAGGGTAGAAACTAAAGCATATTAAAGTTAAGTAGAAAAAATTAAATATTCAAAAAAGGTTATCTGATGAAACTGATGTAGTAAATGTGGCAACACTGCTCAAAACACATGTTTTGGGCTGACGATATCTAAAGACAATATCTGACAGTAACTGTCAGATTTTTGTCAACAATTTTTTTTTTGACAAGTAGTACGAATCAGCTGTTTGATCATTGGCGCGTAGGTGTTTTGAGCTAAATTTTTGAAGGCATTTTTCTCGAATTTCTAGCTTCGAGCGCCATTTAACGCAATTTTTCCCCAATTCGGCTCGACCTATAGATTTACGGGTTAAAAAATAATAAGTCATTTCCATAACACCCTGTATATACCTTAGTAGTGGCATAATTATACTATGTTATATAAAAAAGCTAACCATATTTTTTTATAAATTTAGTTTACAATTTTATTTTGGTAAAAGCTGATATAGAGATTTATAGTTATTAAGAGGTTTTATAGAGAAATATACTAAAAAATTCTTACTAAACTAAATTTACAATACTGTTTTTTCCGTGTATGTCAAAAACGGAAACCGTAAGTTGATGAAGGTAGAAAGTTTCTTGAACCGGAATCTGAGGCAAAAATATGTTTTGCATAAAGTCAACAGCTATTATCGCTACACTGGGGTCATCTTTATAAAGTTCTTTCAATGTGTTCATTTTTGAATGGAACTTTTTAGCACGTCTGAGATGGATAGCCTTTTCAGCTACAGCTACTCGTTTAGCATTGTCATTTAACTCTTTCGATTTTATTTTAACTGTTAGCTCCTCACATTGACAGCAAGTGTCGACCTGAGGTCTACCAAAACTTAAACTATTATTAGATTACAATATAATGAATATTTCACTGCAGTGTTAGGATATTTGGAAATAAACATATCGTGCATTTTCTTAATATCAAGTTTTTCGCTTCGATACTTATAATCTCGATTGCTGTAGTGGGCTTCTTTAACGGGCAATGAGGCAATATGAGAAACAATTTGTTTGAGAAAGCCGACAAATCCCCGACATATCGGGTTTTAAAAGTAAACACAATATTCAATGCCGGTTATCGCCGGTAAACGTGCATGGATTAGTAGGGTTTATAAAGCAAATACCGCGCCTGGTTATATGAAACCGATTTTTCGCAAAATGTCAAAAACGTCATATGGTGGATTTATCGGGTTTCTCAAATAAGTGATTCAATTAACCCTCCACTGCGACCGAAAAATAGAAGTAGCTTATCTATTAAGAAGACACAGACTTAAAAAAAAGGAAAATAGATAGCTATTGCAATTTCAGTTGAAATCAAATTGGTACAAAATATCACTTGATCGTGATTTCACACTTAATGTAAAAATAAAATCCTATAAAAATTCACAAAATTCTACGTAGAATAAGCTCAAAAGCTTTCAGTATTGGGGAGATAATGTAAAATACACAAAATATATTGACAATCACTAATTATCCTCGCAAAATATATTGACAGGCACTGATTATTAAAAATTTACACGGATATCAAATGCTTATTGCACTGTTTTATTGAAAATTAATATTTAAACTGATTGACCTATGGGTCGGGTAAAGAGTTGGGGCTATAAAGCTAAACAAAAAATTAACCGGGCAAATGATAAACAAAAAATGTTCGCAGCACAATCGATTCAAGTATCAATCAAATTGAGTATGGGCTCTTTTTAATTAATAATTTCAAGTATGTTAAATCAAATCTTATCAAGGTGATTTATAGTTCTAATCATTATTACAATTTACAGGCAACGGTGGTTTCTCAAGTCTTTGTTGGCCTGTTTTAAAAGAATATAATTATTAAGCTGGTTGACCTATGGGTCAATATTAAGATTGATGCTAGAAGCTAAACAAAAAAATTAACAGGGCAAATGATAAACAAAAAAATGTTCGCAGCACAATCGATTCAAGTATCAATCAAATTGAGCATAGGCTCTTTTTAATAATTAATAAATTCAATTAGATAAGTTAATCCTATCTGGGTGATTCACAGTTCTAAACAATAGCACATCAAGAGTTATGATAAAATTATAGTCAAAAGTAAGTACTCATCTTAGGCATTCGTTCCTGTCCGGGACTCTTCCGTGTAGCAGCTAATCCAACGGTTCGCTCTCAGTCCACCATTCGGCAAAAAGAGGCACGAATAAATAACAGCAATGGACTTGGTGACTTCACACCACGGATCTACAGCTTCCTAATAATCGGCCACAAGCCTGGGAGAATCGCAAACCACTAGTTGTCCCACCATTAATCCGCCAGCCAGCCACTTCCACGATCAGGCATCCAAGGGATATAAACAATGTCCAAGCAAGGGCAATAATATGGAGCCAAATCAACAAGCTTAACTCCACATAGACAAGGATAAGAAAATTAAATGGGCAATATATAGAATAAAAGGCAGGGAATAGAAAAATTGACAGTTTTGGACTCGACGACTTCACGCCACAGGATCCACAGATTCCAAATAATCGGCTGGTAGCCTGGAAAAATCTGCCAATCACTAATAATAGTCCATACGATCAAACATTAGGTTACCTCTTACACAGTGTGGCACCCAAGGGAAATAAACAAGGGTAAAATAAAATGGACAGAGTAAATAGTTAAATGGAATAGTAAGAGTAAGATGGTTCTTGATGTGAATTGGATTTGTTTAATTATGTGAAAAAGAGTAATTCAACGTGAATTCTCCCTTAGAAAGTTAGAATGGACTGAATTGATTAATAATCATATGTTAGCACTGATTCTTAAATTCCAATCTGGACATAGCCTAATTGTTTGGTTAGGATTTGATCATAAATTGAATATGGTCCGAGTATAAATTATAAATTGAACAGCAAATCGTAGAATAAATTGAATTGTACATTGAGTTGTTGCACACGGAAAAAACAGTATTGTAAATTTAGTTTAGTAAGAATTTTTTAGTATATTTCTCTATAAAACCTCTTAATAACTATAAATCTCTATATCAGTCTTTTCCAAAATAAAATTGTAAACTAAATTTATGAAAAAATATGGTTAGCTTTTTTATATAACATAGTATAATTATGCCACTACTAAGGTATATATTACATTTTACAAATGCATTTTGGTTACATTGAATAACCATTTCTCTTAGTTAAAAGTAAGAAACTGTGTTGTGAATTTTACTAAATCCTTTTGTGGCTTTTATAATTTTTTATTACATTAAGAGACAAGCATAAAAAATGGTTATAAAGGAAACTTAGTAAAAATTACTATATTTCTTTACTAAAATTTTTAATACAATTTAGAAGGGTGTAATTATAGTAAGACTGTTTAACAATAAACTATTTGAATTTTTATAACACTATATTTGCAAAATATAAAAAAATATAGAAGCGCTTATAAAATTTTCGTAGGAAAATTCGTATTTTACTAAATGAATATAGTAAAAACCCTAAATAATTTACAGGAATAGTCAAAGCCGCGTCGTCCGTCGCCGCCATCAAAAGGGTCGTACCTCTAACTCTTACTCTTATGTGTTTTAAGTTCAAACTGGTTAATTTTGTCTCTGATTTTGTGTTTATGGTATTATGGTGCTGTTATGTGGAGTTTGGAGGATTTATTAGCAGAATGGAATCTGGAAGAGTTAGTTTTGACCACCAAGAAAGAAAGACCAAATATATTTCATTATACCATGTGTAAAAGCAAATAAAAAATGTTACAAAAATATTTAAATGAATCTACAAAAGGAGTTTTAAATATTTACTAAAATATTTAATTAGTATAACAAAAGTTGGTGGTAGAAATTCTACTAAAATTAATAGAATTTACGAAAAAATTTTACAAATTTTACAATATTCATTAGTAAAATGTGCAGAACTGCTTGGTAGTTTTTACAAATAATTATTACAACCGTAACAACAGAAGCTAGAAAAAAACAACAACATATTTTTATATTATTTGCACTCCTGTTTAATAGTTTTTACTGTAACGAATTTTTTTATTCCTATATATTTTTGTAGTAACTAATAAAAATATTAACTCGTTTTTACTATAATTTTATAGTCTTCCTTAATATACCATATGGCTGTCCTATATAGAACTATAAAATATAGTTACTTCTATTATATTTTTGGATATTCTTATAAATTTTTTTTTTCCGTGCATAGTTGATTGAAATGTAAGTTGAACGTAAATTAGAACTGCGAATTTAAATTGAAAGTTGAAACTGCATTAAAACTTCATACTAAAACCCTAAAACAAAATGGTCGGCGTCAGTACCTCGTTTTCATGCGAATTATTCAAACAAATTTATCTGTTGTTCTGGTTTTTTTCCTATGGTATTTCATGTGAATTTTGATCTCCCATCGGGTTATATGTGATACTAATTACTAATTTTTAATCCAGAACGAGTCTGCAGCACTATAGTGCCTTAATTCTTAGCTTCAGCTTTCACATTACTTAACATGTGCCTCTTAAGGATTTTCACGGGATAAAGGGGAGACTTTAGGGTGAATTTTGGTTTTATTGCTTATAATTGACCTTTGAAACCTGTGCGCGATTATGCATATATCCACGCTGCGCCGGTCAGCTGACATCGAAATATCGATCGATCGAGGCTTGACAGGACCGTAGTAGTTAAATTTACTGATTACTTTAATTAATAAAATTTAAGATTTATGCTTTTGGCTATTATTACGATAGGTTGTAACAATCGCAAAAAAGATTGATTAGAACAAAGAGTCGCCGCGTTGCGGAGGCGGCAGGCTTTACGTCCATTTTCTACGTACCGCCAATCCGCGGCAATACTAGAATCCATTGGCTGAGAGAGTTAGAATCATATTTGAATGGTGTATTACAGGGTTTAATTAGAAAATGTGAATATTTGTGGTTTTATAAAAAGTTGTGTGTGCTGTTTTGTTTGTGTATGTAAGTGCATTTCGACAACAATTTTAATATAAGTCATCCTATAATTTCTACAGGACGGACCCAAACTAAATAAAAAAAAAAAAAATAGGGCGCCAAGGACCCCGGATAAATATTCTTTATCCCCCCCAAAAAAAAGTTTTTTTTAGGTCCCCAGGGGCCCGGCTAAAAATCTTTTAACCAGGCCCGTTTTCTGTGAGAAATATAAGGGTTCCCATACACAAGTTTTCCCATTAGCCCGTTTTATATTTGACGAAAATATTGTTTTTGTCTGTTTTCGACCCACCCTAACGTGTATGTTACACTGTTAAAAAGTTCTGTAGTAATTTTACAAAAAAATTATTGGAAGTTTTTACGCACAACAATAGAATAATAATAAAATTCAGATTTGTAAATTTACTACATGATTTATTCCAACTCAATTTAGAGAAATTACAAAACATTTGTTGAAATTTACTAAACAGCTATCGGAAATTCGCTTAGCAAAATTACAATATAAATATTGTAATTTTATCAAAAAACTTCTGTTGAAAATGGTTGGTAATTTCAGTATGTTGCATTATAAATTTACTATACAATTTATTTCTACTAAGTTTAAAAGTATTACAACATATTTGTAGTATTTTTACTAAACATTCATCAACGATTTGTTTAGTAAAATTTGTAAATTTTAATAATTTCATAGTAATTTTAGTATCAACATTTTTTCGCAGTTTCACAAATAAAGTATTGTAAATCAAATTACAAATCAGAAGTCTAAAGGTAAGTTGTTTTCTTTCGCCCGATTCATCCCCATACGCGTTTCGCTGTATAACAGCTCGTCAGTGAGGTTATAAAGTCCGACGAAAGAAAGCAACACCATAGAGTCTACTGGACCCTAAAAGATGAATGAATAATGACAGATGTAGCCTTCAAGCGACATCTCGTGGCAATCAAATGCATGGCGCGATATGTATCGCCGAGGCTTTGCAGGAGCTTGCTTCTCCGTTTCTGACTGATTTTTATTAGACGGGCCAGGTAATGCATTTGATTGCAACGAGATGTCGCTTGAAGCCTACATCTGCCATTATTCAAATTACAGATCGTATTATCAAATTTTAAAACTTTTTGTAGGAAATTAATCAACGGTTTGAAAAAATTACAATACGTGTAAGAGAAATAAAAATTTTTGGTAGACTTACAATGCATCATGCAATTTTCATATTTATTACGTTATAAAAATAATAAAAACATTTGTAAACTTTTAATGATTTTATAGTAATTTGAGTTCCCACATTATTTCGTAATTTCACAAAAAAATATTGTAAATCAAATTTTAAACTGTTTTTGTAAATTTACAACCTTTTCATTGGAAATTCATTAACGGTTTGGGCAAATTACAATACGCGTAGAGTTACTACATTAAGATTCCAAAATTACAACTCATTAGAGTAGGTATCTTCACGTGTCTTGGAATATTACTTGAATTGTATTATATTTTGTATTAGCACACGTTAATTTGTAATTTTGCTCATATTTTGTTTTGTAAAACAATTGTAATTTTACAAAATTTTTTAACAGTGTAGAGTTGCGATAAACGATAAGAGCAGCGATTAAAGCGTCAGTGGTCAATGCATGCTATAAAAATAGCAAGGCGACTAGTCTTGCTTTTTTTAATTACATGCATTGGCGCTAATATCACCCTTTTGTCGCTTACCGCTGTTCCAACAAGCCCTAAGAGATTTATTTTAATTTTAGGAAATTAGAAGTACTGGAATTCCTCTCCTACCCATTATTCCCCAGTTACACATATATCATGGTAGCGGATTGGTCTCAATATGTATCAGCTGACTATCGTACGACCGCTGCAATTGCTAAAATCGTTGGCAATAATGTAGCTAACTGGATACATTCCGTTCCACTTCCAGTCGAGCGGATTACTCTTATCGGTATGGATAAAAATACAGTTTACAAATGCCAAACAATAAGTGCTTCTAGAGTCAGGCATGTTCACAAGAAGTTTTTTTGAATTAAAATAAACTTGAAAAGTAAAGATGAGGTTGGTAAGGTTTGAAGTTGGACAGTAAGCATCTCATGACATTACGTATTCACAAAGTCAGGAGATAAGTTCGTAAAGCGGAAGAAATCGTCCATTGTTCTCAAAGTGGGCCAGTTGCAATTTAAAAATATTAAAAGACACAAAGTTTTTGCCTCGAACTAACTTTTCCATATAGGTTACATGTTTCGCTCCAGAAAGAGCCAGTCAGACCTTAATATAACATTCGAAGAAAAAACAGCATTGTTAGTTTTGTGCTGTTTTTTCTTCGAATGTTATACAGTAAAACTTCTCATTTCGGCCACCCGTTAAAAACGGTCACCCCTCTGAACGGTCAGTTTTGGCTTCTTAAAATAAATCTTATAGCATGTTTAATAATAAAAGACCCCTCGAATACCGAAACACTTCTAAAACGGCCACGCTCACATGAATCCGTAACTTTTAAGAAAATTACCTTGAATTTTTACCCTTAATTGCGGTCGTCTCGACCCTTCTGGGAATGTTTGCACCCAGCCGGTACTTTATTACTGGTACTATTGGAAATACCGGATAATGATAAAACCTAATTATGTAAATGGGTTTTTAAGTACGTACAAATATAATTTAATCTTAAGATGTTTTCATAAAAGGTAAAATTTTATTCAGTTGCATTTTAACAGCACAATAGTCGATCATGTCTCTGAAACGTAAACGTTTATCTTTTAAACAAAAGTTCGAAATCATCGCGGATAGTGAAAAATATGGTATCAGTGCTCGAAAGATAGCGGAAAAGTTTGGTGTTGGAAGAACGCAAGTAAATGATATTCTAAAAAGTAAAATTGAACTGAAAAAATGTTGAAGAAGGAGGAGTTAATGCAGATCAAAAACGGAAGTTTCCAAAAACAGACGGACTTGCGATTGACAAAATGGTTTTGCAAAGCAAGAAACAAAAACATTCCAATATCCGGACCACTACTAAAGGAAAAAGCTCTGGAAGTGTCAGAAAATTTGAAAAATTGTGATTTTAAGGCATCAAATGGCTGGTTAGATAGATTCTGCAAAAGACATGACATCAATTTTAAAACAATTTCTGGTGAGTCTGCTGATGTGAATGAAGTGAGTGTTCAAGATTGGTTCACTAAGTTAAAATATAATTATCAAGGATTATGATGATAAAGATATTTTTAATGCAGACGAAACAGGCCTTTATTATCTCGCAATGCCAAACAAAATTTTTGCCTTAAAGAGTGACAAATGTGCTGGAAGAAAATCAGCTAAGCAACGAGTGACAATTTTTTTATGCAGTAGCATGGATGGTGAGAAGGAGACCCCATTAGTTATAGGAAAAAGCAAAAATCCGCGATGTTTCAAAGGAGCACATGTAGACAAATTACCATTAGAATGGGTCTCCAATAAAAAAGCTTGGATGACAACAGAGATAATGATTTCCTGGCCTAAAAAATTTGACACCAAAATGAAAAAACAAAGAAGAAAAGTACTTTTATTTTTGGATAACGCAAGTTTTCACCCGAAAATACTACTGGAAAATGTTCGAATTGTTTTTCTGCCTCCAAACACTACATCTTACTGCCAGCCATTAGATCAAGGCATCATACAAAATTTTAAAATGATATACAGAAAATATTTGATAAAAAGACTTTTAACTTTTACTAACACCGCTACCGAGGATGCGTTTGAAAAAGCAGAAAAGACCATAAATTTGTCCAGTGCTATGGTATGGATTGTTGCAGCATGGAAAAATGTTTCATCCAAAACGATTAAAAAATGTTTCCAAAAAGCTGGATTTATAGAAACTCTCCAAAAGAATGAGATTTTTGAAGAAGAAGACGATATTCCACTAAGTCAGTTGTTTTCCGGTATCCCAGGAAATCCAAACCTGGAAAATTATCTTCAAATCGACTTAAACATTTCAACGGAAAATCCCAGTATGGAGATGCAGGAAATAATTCAGGAGTTTACCAGCCAATCTGAAACTACCGAAAATGAAGACTGTGAAAGTAAAGAAAACCAGGAGGTTTTTAGTTCGTCTTTAAAAAGCATGAGTGAAGTTTGTGAAAAAATAAGAGACGTACAAAATTTTTTATTAGGCAAAGAAAATGGCAATTTGGCCATTGATATTTCAAATATCCTAATGAAATATGAAAATTAAGCAGCAAAAATTAAAATTAAAAATATGAAACAGACTTCCATTGAATCTTTTCTTTACAAAGCATAATTTTTTTTCGTATGTAGTGCACATTTTTAAACATTATTATGTATACATATTATGTAGGAGTTATGAAATAAATAGTTATGTCTATATATTTACAGTTCATATTACATAATAACGTATGTGTTTGTAATTAGCCTTTTATTAATTAATGAAGTTGAATTTTATTCACATGACACATATGTTATATGTAGATATGTAATTTTTTTTTTCCTTCCCCTCGAAAACGGTCACCCCCTCAAACGGTCAATTTGTAATGAAATTTTTAGTGGCCGCTATTGAGAAGTTTTACTGTATTAGGGTGTGAGGATGCTCCTTCTGGAGTAAAGGATGTAACTTATGTGAAAAAATTAGTTTGGGGTCGAGGCTTTCAGTCTTTTATTACTTTTAAGTTCGTAAAGGTGTTGTTTAATTGGTTAAAATTTGCATACAATGTCTTTCAACAAATACAGTATTTTCAAAACATTTAACTTAATTTAACTCAAACATGGAAAAGTTAATTGCCTTACAAACATCTTTATACAAATTTCCATTATTCCACAATGTCAATATGGTTTCCTTCCAGGGCTCCTTACGTCCACTAACCTTCTTCAATATATAAACGCATAAACAAGCTCGTTAGACAAAAATGAACCTGTAGGCATATTGTACCTAGATTTCAAAAGCGCTTTTGACCTCGTACCCCATGACAAATTGGCTATGAAACTAGAATCCTATGGCATTGTCGGATATCTTTTAAGTTGAATTGTTTGTAATAGAACAAGTATTGTAAGAGTTGAGGGCGTGACATCATACAGATTTAAGACCACTACAGGAGTACCTCAAGGTTGAATCACAGCCCCAAAATTATTTAATTCATATACCTGCGACTTACCAACCGGCATCAGCTGACCAATGTCAATATTTGCCGACGACACGAAATTATACATTGAGCCTTTTTTAAACTATAAATCAATCAGCAGAGGCCTGATTAAAATAGAATGGTGGTGCACCAAGCGGAATTCACATTTAAATAAAAGGAAATGATGTGTTCACCACGTCCCTTCCAATAACCCTCAATGAACATTTTATTATTATACTCTTAAAAGAAAAATAACAATAATGAAAAATTGGTGTCTGTAATCTTTATTTATAGTATTAATCATTACTATTAATAGTATTTTGCTATTTAAGCATTTGGAACTAATGCCCATGTAGCTGGATTTGTTGGTAAAACGTTGCAAAATAGTTTTGGCCAGACGATTTATAAAATTATCGCACTAAATCCAACTGGAATGATATTTAATGGACAACCAGAGACTGAGCGATTATCTGGAAGCGATGCTATGCAGGTAGGTTAACGTAATTAAGCGTTTTAAAATATATAATTTACTTGATTATCATTTAGTACTTTATACTTAAGTTCATCAATCATTGCAAAAATGTTCAATATTATTTGCCATCGATTTTTTAAAAATTGAAGTGCTAATCGTTTGGATATTCTAGTACCTTCACACTTTGTAAATACTTTTAAACTGTGGAAGTAAACTATTAAAGATCTTTTGAATTTATTTGTTTGGACAATACTAGCAAGACAAGTGAAAGGCTAATGAAATATACTAAAATCTATCGCCAATCACAAGATTTATAATAATAAATCAAAACAACTTTTTGACGTTTGGTTCAACCTTTATAATGCTAAAAAATAAGCAAAATCCAAACAATTAAATAAAACATTAAAATAGATATCCATCAATATTCGAATAATTTTAGAAATAGAGCAAAGATTAAAGAGAGCAAAATGATGGTAAAAAAGTTGCCTTTAAATAAAGGGTATATATTTTTAAACCAATAAGCGTCTAATACACCGAGTAACTCAATAAAATTAGTAAAATATATATCTAAGTTTCTCCATTAACTTCCATAAAGCATGGAGGTAGTCTCCTTTACTAATTTTTTAGCTGAAAGAGTATATCTACATAACAAATAAAAAGTTTATTAAAATTGGGTAATTGGCATAAATTATATTTATTTATTTGAATTTACCCCAAAAATCAGGTGTGCTATTTTTTTGTGAACTGAGTGCATTTTGCATATTTCTAATATAATGAGGGCTTTATACTCTATAGGAAAGAGAAACGGACTTATTCTACATTAACTTTTTAGGTATTAGCTATCATTACAGATTCATATGCCTATGGATATTGTTGTTTGTTTGGTTCAATTGATGTACTCATAAATAATCCTTCACAAGGACAACCTTGGTGTAAAGGACCAGACAGTAAGTTTATAACGATACTGGTACATTTATTTCTCCAAGCTAACCTTTTTCAGAATTCATATTTACGAATGTGACGTTAATAGCTCTGCGTGTATCATGGTCGTGAAATTTGGTATCTTGCTTGTAAGTTTAAGTAATAACACTGACCGACACGAGTTTTGTAACACAGTTTAACCCATTATTTTCACAACGCTAATACCTTTTATATTGGCAGGTAGCAAATTTTATGAGGGGTGTATATTAAAACAGAAAGATAACCATGAATGGATTGTACATAACATTAAACTTATTTTCTTAATAGTAAAGTTTTCTCCTTGACCTTATGATTTAAATTTTTTTCTTGTTTATTGGGTTTTTAGGTCATTTATAAATAAATAAAGGTTTGGTTTAGGTTGACGTTTCGGTTTATATTACATTAAACCATCTTCAGAACTACAATTACAGGAAAATGTGATTTTCAGGCTCCTTTTGCGTTTCGAATTGAGCGGTTCTGTGTAGTTAAGAAACTTTTCTCAACGACGAAAATGTCAAGTGGCACGCTCCCCAGTTGGTGAAGTCACAAGCCAGAAGAGTTTCTGAAATAATTTTGACAATTGCAATTTATGGGTGCAAAGACTGAAGGTTATTCCAAAGAAGCAAAACGCAAGATCGCATATCCGAATTTCCCTTCTGCCATCAGACTCGTTCTTCACAATGCCACTACCGACTGCGCCCTTAGATTCGCAAGATATTGTTTTGGGAGATAATAAATCATCATCCAGCAGCTCCAAAGAACACTGTACCGACCCCACTTATAGTCCAGGTTTCAGTTCCGGCGAACCACATTTGATTGTTTACAGTGAGTTCAATGATTTAGTACGTGATTTGGGGTTGTCAAAGCAACAGTCAGAACTTCTTGGTTCCCGTCTTACGAAATGGAACTTACTAACCAAAGAAACAAAAATTACTACTTTTAGGCAAAGAAATGCTACGTTATCTGCATTTTACAATATCAAAAATTCGTCATGTGCGTGTACTGATACCGATGGTTTAATGCATGAACTCAATATCCAGTATTGTCCTTGTGAGTGGTGCTTGTTCATAGACTCATCGAAATATAGTTTAAAAGCTGTGTTATTACATAATGGAAATCTAAAACAATCTACATCAGTTACCCATTCAGTGACAATGAAAGAAGTCTATAAAAATATGCACATCCTTTTATATAAAATAAACTAAAGCTGGTACATATGGCAGATATGTGGGGATTTATAAGTTGTAGCAATTATAGTGGGACTTCAAGAAGGATATGCAAGATATTGTTGTTTTCTTTGATCGTGGGACATTCTTGCAGTGAATGAACGGTATTTAACAGAAGCCAGTTTATTTGTTTTTGATTCCTCACTGATAATAAAACCTTTTTGGTTTGGATTTCGATCTCGTGTTTCCAATGATTTTCTTACCATGGAAAATACTCATCGCTTGCATGCTCGCATTTGGGAAATATTTGTATGTACAGAGTTTTTGCCCCTTTTAATACTTTTAAAAAATATTTTTTTTTTAACCTGTAGCTACGAAACCATCAATTTTAGGCTCTAAGTGTGTTATGTTTTTAAAATCAGCTGCTCTTGGAGATTACAGATCTTGACTAAAATATAGGGGTTTCTATTTAAAAAAATCGTCGATAATGTCATATCTACTACATGAGTTACCCTGTATAATAAATTTATAAGTCAGAATATGCGCAATTAAAAATTATTATAAACGTGTCCGAGGATTTTTACGAAATGTTTTTAGATTATTAAATAATGAGTTTGGTCCTTACATGCCATATCCAACCAAAACGGTTTAAACGCTGTTAGAAAATGGCGCCTGGTGTAAGTACACAAGACGTTCTTAGCATGCTAAGTGCCATCAGTCAGTTGTGGGTGTTATTTGTGACAGGTGCTCGTCTGGATTAAGCTGTTTTTAATTAATTTTATAAAAAAAATGGAAAGAGAACGGCGTAAAAGTGGTACCGGCTCGTTTGTCTCAGAACTAAGAAAAGCAAAAATTAATGGAAAGAGTTATATTAATCGTAAAAATAAAAAAGTTAAAGCAAAGCGAGAACCTTCCACGGAGGTAAGTTTAAAAACAATATTGTTTTATTGTAATGTTAATTATTATGTCTTGTTTTAGGTCTCTTAAATGCAAGTTTAGCTGTAAAACGATAAGTCTTGAAACAAGACAATACCTATTCAACACATTTTATTTAACTGACAAGGCAACTCAGGGAACCTATCTTATGAATCTAATGCATATTGATAGAATTAAAAGACGAAGAGAAACATGGCAACTATGATGATCCTAGTGACAGCCGTCGACAAGCCACAATTCACTACACTTTACCCAGTGGTACTGGCGATGTTGTTCAAGTATGTAGAGCTACATTTTTTGACACTTTCGGTACAACCAGAAGATATGTGTGCACTCTTTTTAAGATAAAGAACTTAGGCGAAACCACTTTTATAGAGAAAAGACGACGTACGGCACCTGGTAAATTTACCCCCGATGACCGCAGATTAGTTCAGCATCATATCAATAGTATTCCTCGCGATAAGTCCCATTACTCCATGCAGGCAGAAGACGGAAAAAAAAAATAGAAGCCCTAACTTAAATATCGGGCGAATGCACAGAGCGCTTTTGAAAAAATGACCAGAAAGTCAGGCTGCCTACAAATATTATAGGCAAGTTTTTCTAAAAGATTTTCCTAATCAGTCATTCACACGACCTCGTAGCGACACATGTCGAATGTATGATAAACTACACTGTGAAATTGAAGCTCGGAATGAAAATAGCTATAAGGCCAAAATAGACCTTGATGTGCATCATAGAAATGCCGAAAACGCAAGAACATGCATGAAAGATGATGTTACCAAATCTCATCTTCCTGGGTCTGATGATACTACTGTTTCTATGAATCTGGAACAAGTACTATTTGTACCCTCCCTAACACACTGACATATGTTCTGTATGAGCCAACTTAGTTGTTACAAACTTTGTATAAATGTAGCTGATCTGGGTATCTTTTACATGTGCTTATGGCACGAAGGTATAGCTTCAAGAGGCGGTAATGAAATATCTTCGTGTTTACTTTACATACTAAATAACGTAAATTCAAACAATAAGAAAAACATTACCATAATATGTAGCGATAACTGTGCCTCACAAAATAAAATTCGTATGATGGTTTTTATTTCCGTTGTTTTGGTTTCGCTTTGTTTATATGAACGTATCGATCACAAGTTTTTAGTTAGTGGGCACAGCTTCCCAGAGACTGGCATGGCACCGATTTTTAAAATTCAAGCAGCTACTGATTCCGTGATAAACTTGAAAGCACTCCAGATCAGTAAAACCACACATATTCGAATTAATGCCAGATATCCAAGAATGTTGTTATGTGAAGACAGCTTTTCTGGGTTTTTAGATTTTAAAAAAAAATTGCAATGTTAAAAAGAGGTAAATCTATTCAAGATATATAAAAAATAACACTGGAAGAATTACCTCATGAAAGTCACATAAGTACCAACAAAAAAAAAAAATTTACTAGCTATGATTCCATTTTTGGAGAAGCACGAACATAAAGATTTTTACAATAAACTAATAAAATAACTTTTTCTTGCCAGTTAGCACTATTGGTTAAACATGTGGCACTTAACACGTATCCAATTTGTTTTTTGAAAATGTATTTTTTTTATGTGAAAATTTAGGTTTTTGTAAAGTTTTTTTTGATTTAACTTATGGATTCAGAGTAACTTGAAATGTATGTTCTATTTTTTGTAATTTTATGTAAGCAAAAATAAAGTATTGACAAGGTTTTTCCTGAATAACCCTTTTTTTTATTTTTGGCACTTAGCACCTTTGAAATTTCCAGTTTTCAATTTTCAACGCCATTTTATCGGAAACTGTCTTAGACAGGTATAGGATATGATACATATTTTATGCTTAGAATTCTTTGGAGAATGCATTTTTTTTTAATTTTACAGTGTGTTTTATTTAAAATAGCAAAGTTGTGTTCACAAGTGAGAGTCAGACGTTCGAATACTAAAAATGTGCGCATAGTGCAACCATATAATCTACCAATATTTTATAATAATGTTATGTCTTATGAGGACGTGACAAGTTGGGTGATAATTTCGTTGTTACCCGGTATAATAGTAGGTCGACTGATTTTCGATTAAAGAAAACTTATTTTATTTTAGAGGATATATGTTCACATCATTCAGCAATCGACGTGTTTAAATATGCCATTTCTGGAGAAATAATTGCCCGTAAAGAAGAAACACATGAAATATTGGTTGGTTTTCCACTTCAAATTTCTACGGAAACGAGAGGCCTATATTATGTACGTTATGAGAAGGAATCATTACCAACCCCAACTGATGGTAAGGGAAAAGCTAGGCTATTTAGGGGCACGCCCTCGTCATAGTGTAAACTCTGTTTAATATACCATACTGATATCACCGATAATATTACAGTTACTATGTTGGTTAAATTAGTAAACTGTTATTATTTTCGCAGCTAATTAAAATGGCAAAAAACAAAAAACAATAAAACATCGCGTCGATTAATCATTTAAAGAAACATTTTGAACAATACTTTTTTTAAATATAGATACTTCTTTAAATGTCGGTCGCAAGTAAAGATCGCAACTATAAAAACATTTAATAATTTGTATATTATTTACTCACTCGAAAGAATTAAGCCGCACACTATCCCTTGTACTTGGGGCATTGGGCATGGCAATTCCTTCATAAAATCACTCTTTTCATCATCTTACATCCGCAATGGATAAGTCAAAATTCGTCAAGGTAGATGTGAAATGACAGTCCTCAGATTAAATCGGTCATGGATGGTACAGATTCCGGAAGGCTAAATCAACAAATGACCTGATTAGTGATTATTCTCGAACGATGAGTACCTAACATCTTTGGAGCAACGAAATAGAACATCATTCGAAATCCCAGGCGGTAGTCTGTCAGGTACACGTCGAATCAATCTTGTTTATGGTTGTAAGAAACTATAAATCCCATATACAGTGTGTCCCAAATTCGATGCTCACCATTGGGATTTAAGCTAGAGATATGGTTAAACTGGGAAAGTTTTAGAGAATTCTATGCTTATTTTAAAAATTTTTCCGGAATTGGCTAAATGTATTGTCACAACTGGGGGTTGTTTCCCTAACGGGGAGTGAATGAAACACTGACTGAAAAAACATAGATCCTTTTATTCAGACGTATATACTTATAATTTGTTACCAGGTAGCCTGGAGGAAACCCAGCGTGTCTCGTGGGGGAGGGGGGTTCGTCAGACTAAAGGCCACTACTAGCCAGAGGGGTCTTATGGGATTGCGGCCTGAAGGGCCTTACTTGAACTACACCTTGAAGGATCAATGGACAGGTAAGGACCCAGAAGAGGGGCTTTGAGTCTATAAGACGTAGAAGCGTTCCTGCGGGGAACTAGAGAAGATCAGGAGATGGGCTTTGGGTTTATAAGACGCAGAAGCACTCCTGATCGTAGGGGATGTAACCAAGTCGGAAAGACGAAGGTACCGTGTCCACCCAATGTTTCGGTATTTATGCACCGAAAGTGCTGACTATTGATGATCTAGAGGTGTGAGAAACATAATTATAATGTGGAGTTGACAATATTTCGTATTTGAGATAATATATCGAATAAACTGAAAATTTTCGTTATAGTTATTGTTAACCGTAACTATTTATTTGACACCTGTCAAACTTTGTAATTATTAGAGTACTTTTTTCTGCTGAATATTTTCGGCAACACCGCCAATTATTATAACTTGAGAAACTCTCAAACCAAGAAACACAATCTTACAAACTTAAATGATAGGCACACAAACTTGTTGATGACTTATTATTTTAATAATGACTCAATGTGTTTTCCATTCTGGACAGCACATTTTCAGCATCTTTTCTTATCGGTCATGCAGACTCGTCGAATAGTGTCTCTATTAATGTACCTTAGGATATTTCGGATTCGAGCTTCTGAGATCTCAACAGTTGCAGGTGAATCAAACTAATTAACTTCATAATTAGTCACAGCTCACAAATAAAAGTCTAATGGCGTAATATCCATAGAACGTGGAGGACATGATACTGGGACCTTTGTTAGAAATTAGACGATCGTTAAAGTTCTCTATTAACATTTCCCAAACTCATTTAGTATTGTGCGCAGGCAAACCATCTTGTTGGAACCAGATATTGTTTAATTTTTCGGAATAGAAGTGTTCCCTGATTGCCGGAATAATCTGAGTTCTGACTAACCTGACATATCTGTCTCCATTTAGATTTTAAAACTAAACAAATGACCCAAAGAGGTGCCTAGCTAAAATATTCATAAATATTATTTAACAATGCCTTATAAAATATGTATTAATATGTAATTATTTTACCTACCTACTATTCCGCACCAGATATTATAACCAATTTAATGAGGATTGCCCATAAAACCTTTGACGGAAAGGCATCATCTTCTTCACCATCGGGGAATTCCATTATTTTAGGGTAATCATTTTCATTTGACTGTTACACAAGTAAAGACTTGTAAGGATAAATTTTATTAGTTTGCAAAATTCGGTGTACAAATAATTTTTGGATTCCTGTTTCTTGATCTACTTTTCACACTGATATTTGGGGGTTATTATTAACAGTTTCAATAATAATAATCCCCCGTTATTTAGTTTCACTATGATATGATGGACCTCATTTCTTCTCAAAGGTATGCACTGTTATTTCTTACATTGTTAAGCATTTCGGGATAAAGTTGAAAATACAAGTTGTGAATTTCTGTTTGACTTAAAATAACATTCGATCGCATCAACTTTGTCTTCATCTTCACTAGAAAATGTTTGGGTCATTCTTGCTCTTAAATAAATAAATAAAGTCTTTGTTGTAATTTTTTAACATTAATTAAAAATGCGAAGTTGGAGCACGCTTCCTCACTTAATCTAAAAAACTATATACATTTTTTATCTATCCATTATTTAGCAAAAAAAAATAGAAACATTCTGTACTGTACGTTGAACCATATTAGGGTATTATATAAATCAATTATAATAACAAGTATAATTTAGATAATGAGTTTTATGACCTTTTTAACTCCAATATTAATTCTTAAGCCAGTAAGTTGTCTTATGTGGAGGGGTATTTTATTACATTTAAACTACTCAAATTTTTAATATTTTTCAAAAACAGGGCCACAGAAAGACATTAGGTCTACAGTTTAAAATTATTTTGAAATATACCGGATGTCCCAAAAAAAATATTCATAGGGAAGTTATATTTTTTTAAATGGATTGGATTCTACATAAAATAACAATTATTTTTTAGGAAGTGCATTTTAAGTGCAAGTCTAAACCTAATAGTTTCTGAGATATCGAGTTTTGAAAAATGACATTTTTGAACTTTGACGGCTTCTAGCTTTCTAACGGTACGTCTTAGAGCAAAACGGCTTGCATGCCCCTATCTTTTTTATTATCTCCCCAAAAATGTAAACTTTTGTTAAACCGGATATGACTCGAAAGCCAGAAATATGGTACTTCCGCAGCAGACAAGGACCATATATTACATCCGCGTAATTAAAGTGCGATAAAACTATGGAGACACATGGCATTTTTTTAAGCTTTTCACATAGGATTCTTCTGTAATTGAATATTAATCTCAAATTTATAAAAGCCCTTTAATGCACATACCGACATGTTCAGAAAACCTATGACTACTAGGAAGCTTAATTTTTTATAAAGAGAACCAAGAAAACAGTTGTGGTCATAGTGATTTTGTTGTTTCTTAATTACTAGCAATCAGCCTAATTGATTTGATTGCACAAAAAGTTAATTTAATTTCTATAAGTATATGTTTTTCAATGTACAATTTTGTTTAAATTTTTTTTTCGTTTTAGCCTATTTACGTCGCATGAACCAAATTAACAATCTTATTTTCAAAATATCGATCCGGGTGTTATTTTTTTATAGCATGGAATACATCGTTGAACAGGTAATTCTTGGGACAATCAAACGAAATAAGAATTCAAAATTGCTTCCATAAGAAAAACAAAAGATAGTGTTGTAAAATCGAAAACAAAAGAAGATCGAAAATTCCCGTGATGACGAAATTATTCAGCACAAAAAAAATGTCCTAATATTAACAAAACTTGACAGATATCAAATAAATAATTGTGGGTAGCAATATGAAAGAATCATATCGACAATTTTCAGTTATTTCGACATAGAAGGAATCTCAAGCTATCTCAAGAAGGAAATATTTTTAGCCAATTCCGGATAATTATTTAAAATAGACATAGAATTTTCTAAAACTTTCTTAATTTAACCATATATCTTTTCTTCTTTTTAAAGTGCCGTGCAGATTCCTGCGTAGGCGTCCTCCGTCCTCTCATCATATGCGTCGTTCCATCGCAGCTCGTTGAAAAGATTGGAAGTCATGAATTCCCGTCCAATGTCTTATGTTCCGGAGCCAAGACAATCTCTTCCTTCCTATTTCTCGTCTACTACCCTCAATCTTTCCCTGCACGATTAGTCGTTGGAAGTAATATCATTCTCCACGTACAATGTACCCAAGGTAGGAGATTTTCCTCTGCTTGGTATACTCGAATAGCTCTCGATCTTCAAGTTGAGCCATTCGAAGCACATCCTTGTTTCTTACGTGCTTCATCCATGATATATTAAGCATCCGTCTCAGTACCCACATCTTAAATGCTTCGAGTTTATTGATTGTGACAGCCTTAAGCGTCCATGCCTCGACACCATACACAAGGACCGACCAGACATAGCATTTGACCATTCGATATCTAAGTCTAAAATTGAGATCTTGTTTTGTCAGGAATTTTTTGAGCTTAAGGAAAGTTGTTCTTGCTTGTTCTATTCTGCCTTTGATCTCCAGTTCCGGGTTCTACTTCTCATTTACAACGCGTCCCAAGTATATCTCTAGCTTCAATAATAAACGAGATACCAATGGTCAGGATCGAATTGGGGATACACTGTATATAGTTTTGCTGATGACAGCAGGCGGAACAAAGTATTAGGCCGCCATGCCGCGATGCACGCATTGCTTTCAAAGAATCACGACTAGTAGTATACCAAGGCGATAGCGGTTGTACAGTCATCATTGATCCTTTTAAAAATCTGGGTCTGTAGCAGCAATAGTGCTTATAATTTTTTTTGAAATGTGTTTCGCTGAAGATATAAAAGTTATTATTCAAACTATTGTAATGACTGCTGCACTGAAACGAGAAGGAATTTTTCAATGTTGCTGTGTTGTTTTGCGTTCTGGCAATTCAATTTTGTCACTAATAAGTCATTAGAACTGGTCACATCATAGTAACTTATATCACATATCTGATTTGAATTTTAACTTTAAAACTGGTGAAAAGTGCAATGTTTTGTTTTCTGTATAAAACTACATAGATACTGACTTTATTTTGGTTTTCTACTCAAGGTTGGATCAAGCGGGATTATATTTTGCCCATATCTTTAATCACCTTATTTTCCTTGCATTAACTACCCTATCATTTCATATAAAACGTATTTTTGTGGAAATTTCTTTGTTATGGTTTTCATTTTATTTGTCAGTTTTAGTTCCAAACTTCTCTTCAAACTAGGTTAATTTCTTCTTTTTTCAAAGATTTTTATGGCCTGTATATCAAGCAACCGAATTCGAACGTGACCGTTTGTCGAATATCGAAGTTATTGAGATTATTATTTATCTGAGGAAAATTTATGGTGTTGTTACATTGATTATACAACAATAACTAAATTTAGGTACATCTGTTTTATTTATTTCACTTGGCTTAAATACCGGCAACTGGGTAGTTAGGACCCACTAGATTTATTTCGATATCAACCGCTAGTATGTGAACCGGCCTATGTCGGTTCAGGCAGTAGTTCTGTTCAAGAATCCATGGGAGTGGCTCGCTGAAATTCGTCTTATTCTTTCTGACGTTCCCCACCTTTTGTGACATTGTTGACGGGTGACTCTCGGACTTTGCTTGGCCAGGATTTTCTGACAAATCCTTGCGGGATACAGGATTTGAGACCATATCTTCCGTCACCTGTACGGTAATTCTCCAGGTCGTGGTATATTTTTCGCGTAGGATTGTCGTGGGCGACATAGGAACCACCTACGTGGGATTTAGGTTGCGTGTCTTTAAACTTGCTAATCTTGCGTAACAGATAGGAGGGCTGATCGTTTAATAGTAAGCGGTGACCCAAGGTGAGGAGATCAAGTTGCCGAAGTTTGTTTAGTTTCAATCGGCCTGTGTCTGAAATATTATTACTGACACTTTCATATGTTCTGATTCCATAGGCAAAGCGATAATAAAAGTTCTGGATTTTTTAAAGTCTAGCTTTATTGACCGCGGTTAAACAGGGTCCAGAGACAAAATCACAATACGACAATTTCTAAATGATCAACGATTCGCAAAGTTTCAGTTTCATTGTAGAGTTTAAGATTTCATGACTGCTGTAAACCTGTTTTAACATACAGGATTATTTGCAGAGCTGACTAATGTGCTATGTAAAACTTAGGTTGCTATCGAAACAAATGCCTAGATTTTTATACTATGTAACAAGCGTGGGAGTTTCCTCATTGACCTTGATTTTAAGTTGGTTAGTAGCAATGCTACGTGCTTGTTTCGGGCCAAAAAAGATAACTCAGGATTTTGATACCAAGGCCGATTTAAACCAAATTTGGAACAGTTGTGTAAGAGGATCTGATGCGCCGAATGACGATATTGGCGTTGTTGCCAGCTTTTTAGTTTGTCTGGAATTCAAACGAATTTTATATTTTGAAATGTAACACCCTGTATATTTTTTCATTTTTATAGTTTTTACTTTAAATTTGCTACACTTCTGGTATAACATACTTTGTTCCCAATATCAGTAGTTTTCGAAATAACGACGTGTTTTGAAAATATCAACAAATTAAATTTTATTTATTAATAAATAAAACCCCAGTTGAGTTTTGATGTAAAGTCATAAAAGCTGTCATTTTTACATCACAAAATGTCTTTAACTGAAAGTGAAAGAATTACAACTCTTATGATGAGAGGATATGGCGATAGGGTCAGGCCTTACGAAGAGGTTAAAAATCTATTTAATGACGCATTTCCAAACCGAAATCCAATTTCAAAAGCAACTGTTCTAAAAACTGTCCGACGGTTCGAAGAAACTGAAAATTGTAGAGATAGGCGACGATCAGGGCGACTAGCAGTAGTAGATGAAGAGAAAAGTTTAGAAATTTTACAACATGTTGTTGAAACCCCTGTTTCTTCTTAAGAAGAATTTCTCAAGTAAGTGGCGTCTGCTTCAAATCAGTCCATAATATTTTAATAAAACATAAATATCACCCTTCTAAAATACATGTAGTTCAAGAGTTATCAGAAGATGATTATGAGCGATGAGTTGAATTTTGTGATATTATGATATCAAGGTTCGACCAAAATGGTAAAGTCAATAGACACAACTGTACGTTTTGGGTAAATGAAAATCTTGACTGGATGAGAGAAGGTCATACACAACGCCCTGGAAAATTGAATGTGTGGGCTGGGCTTCTGGGTAACCATAAGATCGGTCCATTTTTTATGAATGGAAATTTGACATCACAACTTTACCTTCAGCTCATGGAAACGCAAATAGTGCCTACTATACGAAATGTGATGGGTCCAAATTATGCAAGTACATTCTTCCAACAGGACGGACCTCCTCCTCATTTTGGTCGAAACGTACGCGAATTTTTGAACAACACTTTTCGAATAGGTGGATCGGTAGAGGGGGTACAATCGAGCTGCCACCTAGGTCCCCTGATGTGTCGCCTAACGACTACTTTTTATGGGGACACTTAAAGAACAGAGTTTATATCACAAAACCTCACGATTTGGCCGATTTGCAGCGTCGAACTTTAATTAATAACATAAGAAATGATTTACAACACAATTGAATAATTTTATTTTCAGGTAGCACACTGTCAAGCTGTACAGGGAAAACACATTGAACATTTAATAAAAAAAATATATTTTTTCTAAATTGTACTCGTTATTTCGATAACTACTGATATTAGGAAAAAAGTATGTTGTACCAAAAGTGTAACATATTTAAAGTAAAAACTATAAATGAAAAAATATACAGGGTGTTACATTTAAAAATATAAAATTCGTTCGAATTTCACACAAACTAAAAGCTGACAACAACGCCAATATCGTCATTCGGTGCGTCAGATCACACAACTGTACCAAATTTGGTTTAAATCGGCCAATAAATTGTGATGTTATTAAGCCGTTTCCAGACTTTATACATACACTGTATAAACTTGAGGTACATTTTCGAAACAAGAACATTTATTAATGTACCCCAACAACTTTTGACGTTTGGTGCTCTGCTCCCAAATATATTCTATAACTGTTGAGTTCCATCCAAAGGAGCATTATTCGCTTAACCAGCGACTAACGAAAAACCTGGAAAGCTTAAAACATCAAGGATGGTTACAGAATCTCCAGTGCTAGCTCGTGGGTTGGCAGCCAGGCGAAAGTATTTGGAGACCACGCCAAAATTTCGGTTTTGTCTACTGTTAAAATATTTGCATTGAACAGAATTGTAAAAAGTAGGTTTCATCAAATGTAAATCACATATTATTCTTAATCTACGATAATATTATAATAGGTAGTATCACCCTCCCCCCCCCCTCTCTGGATTCGCGCCTGACTCGGTAAATTATTTTATTTTCGTTAGACAACATAACTCAATAATGAAATAAAATTAGAGTTAGGTGATATTTACCAGAGGCTAATTATTTATTTTTCAATATATTTATATTTATTTAAAGTGTTTTAATTTGCATCCTAATTGCATAACGAATTTCATAATAAATTCTTTGGAAACAAAACAGCGATTGTTCTAAACAACTTCGTTGCCATTGTTAAGTCACATGATTTTTTCTTGTTTACTAAATAAACCAAGTTCTTTTAATTTGTCGTACAGCCGCAGCACGGATTTTAACTTTTTCCTTTTTGGGTCGAAAATAAAATGCATAATATGCCATAACAGTTTAATTTTGGTTTCACTTCCCGTAAGATATGCATATTGTTGATATCAATTTTCTCACAATTACCTATTACTTCCCTTACCTCTAGTATTAATCAATTTCAACATTTTAGGGCTCGTCAGACACGACCACTGCTTTTTTATTTTACCTTGTTCATTAAATGAAAGAGAGAAAAAAAATATATTTTAAATTTAAACTAAAATGAATAATAATAATCACTTTTTACCTCAATTTCAATTTGGTTTTTCATATCATTGCGTGATGCATGCATTCAAACCAGATATTTTAATTAAATGTCACAACACTTACCTAAGGTATAATCCGAAACAAACCTATAAGCGAAACCGAAAGTTTTGTTTTTCAACAAACGACACTCACCATATACAAACTAATTCAGTCCTTTCCTTTTGAGCATAATAACATATCACCGATAATTCTGTGGTCGGCACTTAAAAGGTCATAAGTGAAATTTTCGCAATCGTGGGAAAACGAGGTTAAAGGTTTATATTATTTTATACCTATTTTGTTACATCAGAGGATCCATAATATAGGATTATGGCATGATTTATTCTTCCTTTTTAGCAATATTTATTAAATAGAACATTGAATAAATATTTAAAATCCATATTTATTAAAAATTCCCACACTTATGACCATATTAGATTTATGGTAGCTCTAAATGAAATCGGTAAAAAAGGCTTAAGTGCACATAATGCATTATTTTTTGTATATTTTTGGTCTAAAAAAGCAATAAGTTCATTTAAGCTTAAAACATATTTACAAATAAAATTTGACAAAGGCTTAAGTAAACTTAGCCCTTTAAATTCTGGACTTAAGGTTTGAAGCTAAAAATTTATCTAGGTGCCTACAATCAGTTCTGGGGAATATGATATAATATTAGCATGATTATACTTAAAAAATACTTTTATTATTACTATACAATCAAAAATTATTAATTATCTTTATCCAATCGGTCTAAATCAGGGTCGGTATCATTTTGGATTTTTTTGTCAACTGGCAGGTTGCAATAATATTGCTGGACATCTTCGTCCAACAAATTAACAATCTCAAGTAAGTTTTCTTTTTTTTTTTAACTTATTGGCCGTTGGTCACTATATAGATTAGTAAGAGTGTGTTTATCCAAGTTATTTAAGTTCTGTCCTTTTCTTAAAAAAGTGACGTCTTTAAAAGGTTCTTCTTCTTTTAAGGAACATTTAAATTTTACAGGAGCCTCCCCTTCAGTATATCGCAACCAGCAAACTTCTCGTAATTTAAACGATTTATTTTTAGCTTGTAGAGATCCTTTTGATATTAGATCGGAAAACGCCAAAAAATGTTCTTGTTCCATAACGTCAACTTTATTTTTCTTGCTTGCCGTGCGAACAAGTTGGTACCAATCTCTTGGAACGTGTATATCAAAATTGCATTTCTTTTTAGCTCGCTCTATTACCGAGTGATCCACGTCACATTCTAAAAAATGTGTGTGACCGGGTACTAAAAATTTGTGGTCAATCACTTCCAAGCTAGGGTGTTTTTGAATCACATACTGGAACATTGAGCAGACAAAAGAATTTTTATTTTGTCCCCCGCACGTGTCAGAGTAAAAAACTGCGGTTTTAACTTCATCACGGATGTTTGACATAATATGACAAAATAGGCATGACGCTATTTCATTTGCTCTACGACCTGCGGTACATTCCGGCCACATGAAATGATTTGATTCGCCTGAACTGCAGTTATGGACGGTCAAATTGTAAGTGGCTAACTGCCTTAAATAAAATATTTTATTACACGAAAGGTGAGGTGTTTGTAGAACCTGTTGCAGATCAAAAGCGTAGGTTACATGTTACATGAGTTGAATCTGCTATACCCTTCTTTTTATCATCATCTTTTGCTTTGTATGCAGAGTCTGCACATGCTAAATGCTCATCCCTTTCTTCTTTTATTTTCATTTTTTCTTCTTCAGTTTCGGCATATTTTTCTTTAGCGATTAACATATCACATTAGGAACAAGTATCGTTCTTTGGTTTTTTAAACTTCAAAACAAAACACATCAATTAAACATAAACAGAATAAGAATAATAAATTATTAGTTCTGTTTTACTTTAAAAAACTATTAAAATACAGAATTATTAACACCCACTTACGAAAATATTGAATTTCTTCTGAATGGTAGTTTCAGCCTAGTCAAAATTATGTGCGATTTTGTTTCCGTCTTTTTTCCTTACATTCTTTTTAACAATCTATCTCTTTTATAACCGTCAATGCAACAGCGGCAATCGAGTAGAATCTCCGCGCGTAAGTATTATATCTTATATCGTAGGAAAGTAGGAATTCTTACAAAGACATAAGTATATTTATTACTATTTAAAGGTAGATTCTAAGACGTCGGATATTTTAAGTATACATACAAAATTTTATATTGACATATGATATTTTAAGAGATTTGTTTTGGATTTAGAAATATTTAATGTGCACATAGACCGCTTTGTGGGTTATTATATTAATACATGTTTCGTCATATGACCTTTATAACAACAATAAATTGTAGGAAGGAGTTATAATTCGCTTACGACCTTTTAAGGGATCATAGAATATTTAATTTTAATTTAAAATATCCAAAAACCTAATTTTCAATAAAAATCGACTTATGACCTTTTAAGTGCCGACCACAGAATTAATAGTATAATAACTATTTAACTAACCTCACTAGTTTCTTAAAGGTTTGTTCCAACCCGCTATTCTATGACCGAATGATAACACTGGGGAACAAATTTTAACTTTTTCTTTGTTTCCTGAACAAAACCTATTTTTGTTTATTGAACTACACCCAAGTAACTAAAAAATATTTATTAAAGATTTTAGTTGGCTCGCATAAAAAATCTGAATTATTTGTTACAAAATTTTAATTTATAGGCATATACATATACAATGAACATACAAACAGTATATTATTGGCTCAACAATAGCAATTAAATAGCACATTCTCATCAGCGATGTTTAGACACTCATTTTACGCTCCTTAGCCTGTCTTTTAAAAGCAGCCTCGGGGACATCTCTCATAATAGTCCAACAGCAGTCGGCTAATATCTCACAGTTCCATTTTCCCTGCTATATTCTTTCCATGTTTAAAATATCCTGGTGGGACCTCTCACCGAGCTCGTCACTTACAGCACCACAATTTTCCGGAAAGTAATTCCGATGAGAATCCAGGAAATGAATTGTCAACGACAGGTCTTTATAGTTTTCTGCTTTTATGTTTCCCAAAAAATTTGTTGCAATCATTTTGAACGCATTCCGAGTGTCCTTTTCCTTGCCTTCAAGTATGGAATCAAATTGCGCATCTCCGAAAAGTTTCTTAATCCGGGGACCCACAAATATTCCTTCTTTAATCTTAGTGTCACTTATTCTAGGGAACTTTTCTTTTAAATAACTTAAAGCACGGCCTTCTTTGTCCATGGCCTGCACAAAATTTTTCAGTCCCAATTTTATATTAAGTTCCGGTAGCGGAAGCGGTAGTAAAATCTGTTCTGGGGGAACTAAGTGCGCGCTGGCTACATTTTTCTTTCCTGGCTCAAAAGACTCTCTCGACTGCCAAATTTTCATTATGTAGTAATCAAATCATGCTAGACTGTCCCATTTGCAGGGGAAGCAGCAGTATTTCGTATAAGAATTTCAAATTGCTATATGTGCATGACCAATTGGCACTGCAGGCAACTTGTTTCCATTATGGAGTAACACAGCCTTAAGACTTACTTTGGAGGAATCATTAAAAAGTCTTCAGTCTTTTGAATCATAGTCGAGGTTTAAAGCTGCCATTAATTTCTTAATGTCCCTACAAGGAACCAAATTATTTTCCATGTTAAAAAGTGATGTAAGGTTTCTCTGACGGCTTCGGTATACAGAAAATTTTACTTTATCTTGAAGTAAGTTCCATTATCGCAATCAAGAGGCCAATAGTTCGGATTTTTTCTTAGGTAATTCCGAATCCCTTACAAGGTCACTTAATACTTTATTCCCTTTGACTTATTTTGTGAGGCTTTTTACTGGGAAGTTCACAGACAAAATCAGAGTCTTGCGAGGTTTATGGGCCGGCGACATTTTCCAGTACACTACCGTTTGAATGCATTGGATCATCATCAGAATCTAGGCTATATTCCTGAGGTAGATTCGGTACAGGCAACTCGTCACTATGAAGCACCGGGCGTATGGCGGATTGTAAATTTGGATACTTTTTTTGATGGGAGGTGTCAAACAAAAGTAACAGTCAGTAACGTAATCTTTCGGTTCTCGCCAGATCATAGGAACAGCAAAGGGCATCTTACGCTTTTTCCACTTAGCCAGTCGCAAATATTGGACGCACATTTGTAGCAGCAGATATGGGGAGCCCAATTTTTATCCTGGTCTCTAATTTTACAGCCAAAATACAAGTGGTAAGCCTTTTGTATTAAAGGGCTAAGTGTACGTTTTGTTTCACGAAAGTGACTTTACCACATATATAACAAAAATGATCCGGCTTATTTGAAGAAACTCGCGACATGTTGCTCAAAACTCTCTAATTTCTCAAATACGAACAGCTCTCAATCAACTAGTGGTTGAAATACAACTAACTTACAATGTAGGATTTATGTTATATGTATTTAAACACCTTATAAAGTACACCTGGTATAATAAATCCAGGTGCTTCTCATTTGATAGTCGAATTTTCCCATACATTGCGGGCAGGTAGGTAATTATCATAATCAGCATGGATCAATAAAACCGGAGCCAACTGAGACTTTTGTAAGACAGATTGTTAGTTAGTATAACATAATAAGTAAGATTTTGCTATTTTGGTCTCGGAAACATTTTTGCTGTTCCCCAGTGTAATTTCCAACCGTCAATTAAATTTTGAACTTGGCAGACTGTTACAGTGGTAAATTAGTTGTGCGACCATTCGAGGACTGTATTGGTACGGTTTTTGGTCAGTTTAATTTTACCGGCATATCCGATTATATTTGGAGTCTTCAGATATTTAGTGGTGTATGTTTGGTTGCCTATCCTAAAGCCTGGTTCTTTCTTACGTGCAGGGTAGGCTTGACAGACCTGGTTCTTATTACAAAAGCGACTTGAAAAATAAAACTATTAATTTGATGGCAGCGTAGAATTCAAGTAATTCACTATGACGTCCGGGATTACAAGGGAGATTTGAAACGTAACACGGTTATTGGCTTGCAGTCATTGCGAGTCATAAAAAATGCAAATTGACGTAGAATAATAAAATATACCGTCTGTTGTCTGCCGACCCTGAATATCTAATTATCGTAATCAGTCGATAATTATTTATTAAGGTCATTACCGAGAAAAACGTTGGTTGTTCTTCTCAGGTCATGATTTAACTCACCCAACCCGTGGTAAAGCCAAGGAAAAACTCTTATAGTGTGTGGTGGATCTTTGGTGTACGACTTGGCCTGCCTTATTATATCCAAATGATTAGGAAGGAAACTATTGGCAACCGCGTTTAACGCCAAGACGTACCAGTTACGAACTTCATTAGAAACCATTTTCATGTTGTAAAAACAATGTCATTTCTCTTACTATATCTTTAAATCGAAAAAACTGTCCACTATTCTCAGAGAGACGTGTGTAAAGTATTAGGAAAAGCAAACACCTCTTTTTATCTCTCTTTAATGCTTATATACAGTGTGTATCAGCCAAATGGAATAAATTCGATAATTAATACATGCATGGGGGCGTGTCCGAAAAAACGCTTGGACTCGTCGATTGGTATTTCTAGTTGCGCATTTTTTTCAATAATAACTTTCTATACAGGGTGTGTCATGTAACAGTGACCAATACTAACTTTCTTATATCAAATGCAACACTCTGTATATTATTCAATTTTTGGATTTTTCAGAAAATTTTAGACATACTTGATGTACAAGGTCATTCCGTATATTTAGACAGCGTCTGCTGCGTTTGTTATAAGAGATAGAGAAAAATTTTAAATACAAAGGTTGTAGGGTTTATCCTAAATCGCCAGAAAATGTTACGCAAAATAACAAATGAATATCACAAAGTCAGGAAAAAACACAAACTTGGTAAATCTTTAATGTATCACCCTGTATATTGAAACAAAAATTAATAGATCTTTTTTTCCTGAATTCAAAAATATATAATATGTTGACATTTGGTTTAGCCTTTTTCGAAATATTTGCATTTTAACAACGTGCATGATTATATCGTTTAAATTGTTTTAATTCACAAGTGTTGAATGTGATCGCCGTTATTTTCAATACATTTTCTGTAATCTTCCTCTAATTTAGATAAAGCATATATATACTCTGGATGTTCTTAATTTAATGAATCTATACTGCTTTGAATTCTTTGCCTTAAGTCCTCTAAACTTTGACTTCTTTCTTTGTATACTTCATTTTTTAGATAGCCCCATAAAAAAGTGTCCAAAGGGGTCAGGTCAGGACTATTAGGTGGCCAGTTAATGGTCCCATGCGTTCCAATCCACTCGTTAAACCGGTTATTTAAAAAATTTCTTACGAGCATTGTGTTATGGGGTGGCGCGCCGTCGTGGTGCCATATTATGTTGTTATATTCCCTAATAGGAAGTTCTTTTAAGAAACCTTCAATGTCATTTAAAAACTGGATGTATCTATCTCCTGTTAACGAGCCCTCAAATATAACCGGGCCAATTATTCAGTTCTTGAATACCACACCAAACATTTAACGACATTCGACCCTGAATTTTAATTTCAACATAAGAGTGGGGATTTTCTGATGCCCACATGTGTGTGTTTCGTCGGTTATACACCCCTGCTGTGGTAAACGTAGCTTCATCGCTCCACAAAATCTTATTAAAAAAGTCGTTGTCTTCAGTTTTTCTAACCGACATAATATTATCATTACAATATGCTAGTCTTCTAATTTTATGATCATCTGTGAATTTTTGTACCGGCAACATTTTATATGGGTAATATCCATATTTGTGTAAAACAGTTTGAATATTTTTTGCAGATCGGCTATAGATAACTTTGGATTTTCTAAAAATAAGTAAAAGCAGATTGATAAAACAGATAAAATTATTAAAGATTCTTTTCCTACCTTTAAAATATAATAAAATCTGTAGTTCATCATCCTCATTTGCGATAACTGTGCATTTTTGCATGCTCCTTTCGGTATAATAACAAGTGGACCTAACAGGAACTGGCATTTCGCGATGAATACGCCGATACTCTGCTTGCGCTTGAGCAACATTATTGTTGTTTTTGTAAAATAGGCGAACTATTTCTAATTTTTCTTCCTCTGTGTAACCCATCTTACGTATGGAATAAAGAAAATCTGACAGCCATATAAATAATGATAAATAATGGCGTTCGAGTCATTTGTTAATTCATGGCAAGTGCGATTTAATTAAACAATATAATCACTTTTTTAAAATGCATATACATAATTCGAAAACGGCTAAACCAAATGTCAACATATCATATATTTTTGAATTCAGGAAAAAAATATCTATTGATTCTTGTTTCAATATACAGGGTGATCCATTAAAGATTTACCAAGTATGTGTTTTTTCCTAACTTTGTGATATTCATTTGTTATTTTGCGTAACATTTTCTGGCGATTTAGGATAAACCCTACAACTTTTTTAATTAAAGTTTTTTTCTATCTCTTATAACAAACGCAGCAGACGCTGCCTAAATATACGGAATGACCCTGTACCATATCCTATACCTATCTTCAACTGTTTCAGAAATATTAAGTGTTTTCAGATTTATTGCAAAAATTAACAACACACTAAAAAACTAATAAGTAATACTGTTATTTCCTGATAATGTAAAGAACAAAAAAAAAACATTAATGTAGGAAATGTTGAAAATGCTCGGCGCGAACGTCTTGGCGACACTTAAATATTATAAATTGCATTGAAAATAAGAAAGTAAGTATTGGCCACTGTTACATGACACACTCTGCATAAAAAGTATTTATTAAAAAAAGTGCGCAATTAGAAATACCAATCGACGTGTCCGAGCGTTTTTTCGGGCTGATACCCACTGTATATTTTCCACCAAAATCGGAAACAGTTCAAATTACAAGATAAGTTCGTATAAAAAATAATATGTTTTTTATAATATTTCTAAAAATCATAGTCTTAGAACATTATCCATCGCACAGACCTTCAATATTACCTCTCAACTGTGTTTCATATTTTTAGTTCCTCCCAACCCAGAGCCGACGCCAATTCATAATTTAACAGATGTCGATAGCTTGCTAATTGTCGGAATTTCAACCAAGGATACTTCAGAAAAAATATTCACAACTAATGAAAAAGCTGATGCTATAAGTTCGTGGATTTCCCAAAATCCATATTCAGAAATTTATATTATTATAACGCAAGAGCCGTCCTCAGACTGGTAAGTAAAGTAAAACTAGTTAAATTGAAAAATAGGCAGGGTCTCTATTTCTTCTATAACCCTTAAAGAATATGAAAAAAATTTAAAAGGGTACAATAAGTATTGGTATTTAAAAGTACAGGGTGGCCCATTAATAAAGGACGCCGGCTATATTTCAGAATCCGATAATCGGGCGACCCTAAGAAAAAAAATTGTTGGTAAATCGGCAAAAAGAAAAAGCTGGAAATTATTTGTAAGTTTCTAAGTCCACCGATAGAGGGCGTAAATCTTACCTCAGAGTAGAAAATACTGTTTAAATCAAAATTACTTCAAGTGAACCTATATCGAAATTTTTTTTTTGTAACCTACTGAAAATATGAGAACTTTTCTGTATTTACGTTTTTCCCTACCTTGTCAAATAAAGGGTGGAGAAGGAGTAAACGTTGGTTTAAAAAAAAATCAATAACTTTTTTTTGGAATAACGAATTTCAAATAACTTTTTTTAATTTTAAAGCGCTTTTATGAGCGCTCCTACTAGAATAATAACATTTTTAGTTTAGTTGTTTTTTGTGTCGGTTGGTGGTGCTTTATGACAAGGTCGCAGTCTTTTATGATTTTCCCGAAAATTAAAAATGTAATAGTACTTTTATTTTTTGCTAGAAAGAAAGAGCATAAAAAATTACAGCTACTAACGAAAACCGCTGTCCGATGTGTTTATTCCTTATAGATATATTCAAAAATATATTTAAACCTAGTAACCTAATACTTTACAAGAAAAGTAAAATAAGCAGGACTCTCAGTAGGCTTTGACATAACAAAAGAAGTGATAATAAATATAAATAATGCTTTACGTCAAAAAAATATTACCTTAAAACGTGTTTTAGTATCGAAATATAATTTCAAAGTACCGTTAGCAAATGAAATAGCATTTGATTTGCTCGCGGAATATTTCGAATGCATGCAGAATGCAACCATTGCTGCCAGACTGTATGCTATAAGGTATCCAGTTAGGCGCAGATATACTATAGCTATTTGTGTATTAAGAGCGGAAAGTGATACTTTGCCGATTGAGACAGAAAGTTGCTGCGCGACGCGTCAGCGGAGCTCGGCAATCTGTCGAAAACGGCAAAGAACTTTCCGCTCGAATTACACACTAGATTTTTTCTACGATCACGATATATATGAAAAATAGTATATACTAGTTTAATTTTTTTTTTTAAACCTGACATGGGCAAACTTTTTTATTTAAAGAGTTAGGTAGTTATTTAAGCAAAAATAACTTACACTAACAAAAATAGAGAATACAATTATTTTGTTGAATAAATTAAGTAAAATACTTGTATTATTACCAAGTTTGTCGTAAATTCTTAACAAAACTAAGCAAACAAAACAGACAGCTTTATTAAAAAATTGATAAATGTAATACACAATAAAATACCAAAAACCAAGTTTTCCTTATATTATCATTTAAAATTTTTTAATAAATATTTGTAGGTACCTATATTATGTATTTTTTATTTAACTTTTATTGGAACAGAATACAGAAAGAACATTGAAAATATAAATACAATATTATACTTATTTATAATATACAATAAAATTGACTTATTTTTTATTATTTACTATATTAAAATTAAAAGTGCAGTTTTTACAACTTTTAATGTTTATTCCTGATGTTGATGGATCAGAAGTGTTGCAAATCTTAGGAAATGTTAAATCTGATTTTTTTTGGGTTTGAGATTGGCCAGATATTCTTTAAAAAGTTTGTATTTTGTTGGTCATTGAATCATCAATATACCCCTCGGCAACGTTGCTACTTTTCCAACCTCCATGCTTTTTAAGCTGTATCAAATCACCACCCCCATGTACCAATAACGTAGCAGAAGTACGTCGAAAACAATGCCCAGTATATAAGTTAGGATTCGATAAGTTTAAATATTTGGCAATATCACTGGGTATTTTACCAATGGTATTCATTCCTATAACCTGGTTTGTGCAACGCCCCTTGGAATGTCGGAAAAACAAGCGGCGTCCTAAATTATTCTTGCACTGTTCTCTCAAATGGATGTACTTTTTATAATATGCAACGTAATCAATGGCATTTTCTGCGGTGTCATTTATAATTGTAAATTTCCGACTTTGATTCGTTTTTGAATCTGGAATGCACACTATTAAAAGGGATTCTTTACATTCTATATCATCTATTTTCATTTTTACTAACTCGTCTCTTCTACACGCTCCAGCGATGCCCATAATCAAGACAACCTATAAACCAAAAACCAATGTAAATACTGATCGTGATATATTATACATTTTAAATAATATTAAAAAGCATACCTTTTTGCATAAATATTCATCATCAGGTGCATTGCGAATAAAGTTTTCTATATGATCCTTGGATAATGTTAACGATTTTTTTGCTTTGTATCCCACTGACTTCTTCTTCAGAAATGCAATTAATTTCGCATAATGACTAATGTCAATATCATTTTTAATTTTCAAAGTTTGTCTGAGCATTGAATACTTTGACCATAGAGTTGATGACTTTAAAGTTTGTGCTTTTTGTCCAAAATAGGTCAACAGTACATTTTCAGAATATTTCTTGATTTTTTGAGATTGACACCAATTTATGAAAAGAATGTATTCATTTTCATACTTTGTTTTGGATTTTTCGGGCAGTAGATTTAACGATACGTTTTTTGCAGCTTCGACGATATCCGGAGGTGTATTAGAAAATTCACTATCACTTGATACGATATCCATTATTTAATTTAACAATAAACTAATTAGAGAATACTTAAATAAATGATCAAATATTTAAATTTTACTACAATATTTACCGCTTTGTTTGACATGTGCCTCCTTGATTATAGAAATTAAATAGCCATTAGAGCCTCTTGTGTATGTTGTGTTGCCGACTTGTCATCACATTTCTCGGCAAGTTTATATATTATTGAAGGCTGTAATCGTTTAATTATTTGAAAACTGCTGTTTGGATGGTTTGACATATTTAAAATTTATTAAAATATTTATTCTTAGGCTATAGTTTCTTTTAAACTAACGACTGCCTTTATTTTATTTGCAAATAAAGTTAGGCGAGCGCCAAAGTTACTTTGGCGCTTTAGAGCGCCAATGATGTCAAAATATGACGAATTGGGGAAAACGCCAACTTTCTGATGACTTTTCGAAGCGCAAAGGCCTACTTTAATTAGTGATCGTAGGAAAAACGAGTTTTTGTTCGATTGGCGGTACGCTTGAGAAATTCCGAAAGTGTTCATCGTCCTGTTTTACCTGTTTACCGTCATAAACGTTTTAGCTTGCATAGAATATAATCCTCATGCAAATTACAGAGGTATTTTTCAGGACTTGGACATTACCCGAACTACCGTCCAACGAATTATAAAGGATCGTAGATAGGTAGGTATTATAATATCAAAATGTTTATTAAAAATATTAGGCTTCATCCGTACCATGTAGTATGTAGTGCTTCACCAGGCCTTAATAATGCAAGATTTTGATAAAAGACTTGGTTATTGTCATTGGTTATTAAGCATGGGAGCCGAGAATCCTACATTAATGTCAAATATATTATGGACAGACGAGGCTACCTTTAAAAGCGACGGACAAGTGAACTTGCACAACATGCATTATTGGTCTCGAACCAATACTCGTTGGATGCATGAGGTCCAACACCAGGGCAGGTGGAGTGTAAACGTTTGGTGCTGCGTATTGGGTGGCATGATAATTGGCCCACTTATATTTCATCAGTAACTTACCGGTAAAATTTATTTAAATTTCTTTACCAACCATTTGCCTGTTCTGTTGGAAAATGTGCTCCTAGAAACACGCCAAAACATGTTTCTTCAGCATGATAGGTGTCCTGCCCATTTCTCAACAAGGGTTCGTCGATTTTTGGACAGAACTTTTCCTGATAGATGGATAGGGAGGGGAAGTTTATTTCCATGGCCAGCCAGGTTAATAATTAGAAGCTTATAGACAGCGAAGAATAATAATTTTATTTCCATTATTACACCTGATCTAACTTGCTTGGACTTTTATTTGGGGGAAGATTAAAGGATATGGTGTATTTAAGCAAACCGACCACTAGGGAAAATATGGCAGAGCGAATAAGGAACGCCATTAACAGTATTTCAATGGCTGAAGTAGAGACTGTTGCATGCTCTATCTACACATAGCAGGTTACAGCTCTGTACTGCACAGGACGGACGATATTTTGAACACTTAAGGCGTCATTAATAATTTTTTTTAGCTCTAATTTATGTAGCTCTAGGCAGGTTTAGTTCTAGGTTTTCTATATTGTGTCAAAGCGTACTGAGAGTTCTGCTAATTTTACTTTTCTTGTAAAGTATTAGGTTATTAGGTTTAAATATATCTATAAGGAACAAACATATCGGACAGCGGTTTTCACCAGTAACTGTAATTTTTCATGCTCTCTCTTCCTAGCGAAAAATTAAATACCATTACTTACATTTTAAATTTTCGAGAAAATCATAAAAATCTGCGACCTTGTCATAAAGCGCCATACCTACCGACATGAAAAATAAGTGAAGTCAATATATTATTATTCTAGGAGGAGCGCCCATAAAATTAGAGATTAATAAATCCGTGCCGTAAGCGGGTGACGCTCTGTATCATTCTAGTTGAATTTTAGTCTACCTATATGCATATAAATTTCGTAGAGCCTTTGTAGACTTTCCATCATTACTTTGCCACAGATTGCTTTATTCCAGATGCGTAAAGGTATGTTTCCTTCCACGCGGCCTCCCCATGTGGCGGCCGCCGCAATGCTTCAGTCCGATAGCCGTGTGTTTCCTAAACGGCCGCAGGCCGCCAAGCCGCCGTGTGTCATGTCTCTCGTTATTGGAACAGGTCGTTACGGATGCTGATCTTGAGCTGTACTTACTATAAGAAGAGAATGACCAGGACGAAATAATTCAAAAAATAAATTTGGGTTGTGAAAATAAGGATATTTCCTATGTTTCCATCCGTTATATTTTACTATCCGATTTTTATAAAGTGAATTTTCCAAATTGTACAAGGAAGGATGTTTCGCCACAATGTCGATCAATAATTATAATAATAAATACATTATAAGAAATAACAAATAATAATTACAAAAAGTACTCTGTAATTTTATCGATACTAAAATTACACTAGAATACAATAAAGTCAACACAACAAAACATGTATTGTCCTCGCCAACTAAACTGGTGGAACTTTGAAACGCATAAAGAAAATTTTTAGTCCATATTTTAAACTAAATATCTCGGAAAATATTAAGGATATTTAATCACGGTTTAAAGCATATTGAAGCTCATTGTTTGGCCTTAGGGTATATTGAATAGTTTTGGTTTGTATACATCTCGATTATACAATACAGGGTGGTAAATGAAACATCCTAATTTAACAAAATTTCACTAAGGCTCCATTTCGTTCCAAAGATATTTTTTCTTTATTTCTCAGTTTTAAAAGAATCACTGGGTGAATTGAAAAAAACGACTTTTTGGGTTTTTGAATAAATGTCGTACTTTTACAATAATTAGAGTTTAAGCGAAAAGCGACACTTTCGGATTTCATGACCATGTGTCTGTCTGGCAATTGCTCGGAAAAAAGGTTTTTAACTTATTGTTAGTTCCAAATTCTTAGCTTCTTTTCGCGTTTTAAAAAGATTTTATACAGGGTGAGAAAAAAGTATACCTTCAATACCCTAATAATAATAATGTTTTTATTTTCCCAGTAACAGCTTCTTTTCGGTTTAATTCGGTGGCACAAGAGATATTTTAACCTTAATTAATACAATCAAGATTGCTTTGATAATTTCGTTTATTGATATTTAGGTTGTGATGATGAGGTAAGTTATTAATTTTATAAGAGTGTGGTGAATCAAATGTTTATAAAATAATAACTTTAATTTAAAATGCGAAGATTTACTAGAGAAGAAAGAGAAAATTGATTAAGGCTCCTTAACCAAGGTTTGAACCAGCAACAAATTGGTGATATTTATAATGTGCACCAAAGCCGCATATCCAGGCTTAAAACCAGATAACAAACCACTGGCAATCACAAATTACCAGTACGGTGGAGGCAGCCGAAAAATTGATATTCGATCAGAAAGGGTTTTATTACGGTTTACCAGGCAAAATCGAACGAAATGTTCTAAACTTTTAAATGATAATTTTAGACGACAAACGGCTATTCGAGTTTGTGACCGAGCGATAAGAAAAACCTTGAACCAAAATAACTTAAGGTACGCTAGGTTTCGGATCCCAAAAGAAGTGAATTACCTAGTGTCGGTGAGTTTCAGAAAGTGTTGCTAATGAAATTGTTAATTGTTACAGAGCTAGAAGAAGGGCCAAATGTACTAGGTTATTGCGGCCTCATAGAGCTGCCCGGCTTGCGTGGGTACAGCGGTATCGTCACTGGGTTCATGAAGATTGAATGCACTGTATGTTTTCTGATAAAACTAGGTTTAATCTCATTCATTCTGATGTTGTTACAGAGGTTTTGCGGGCCAATAACATTAATCGAATGGATTGGCCAGCAAAATCTCCTGACCTTAACATAATAGAGCACATTTTTGGTCTCGTTTAAAATTGTTGGTAAGATCTTGGGACAACACCCTACAAACTTTTGACGAGTTAACTCAAGCTATTATTGAGGAATGGGAAAATGTTTCTCAAGAGTTTATTCGTAATTTAGTAGATAGTATGCCTCGCCGGTGCGCAGATGTAATACGTGTTAGAGGGGGGCCTACAAAATATTGAGCTTAATTTTGTTGACTTTTATATAGCATAGAGCGTTGTTTATTTTTGATTACTTAAATTAATTTACAAGTATTAGTTTGTATCATAAAAACATCAACTTTGAATTAAAAATATTTTTTGTTGCAAATAAGCTACTGAAATAAAAAATTGAAAACCGTCTTGACACTTTAATCCATAGTTGTAAACACTTGCATTGAATTTTGAGAAACATAACTGTATCTCTTGTGCCACCAAATTAAACCGAGAAGAAACTGTTACTGGGAAAATAAAATCATTATTATTATTAGGGTATTGAAAGTATACTTTTTTCTCACCCTGTATAAAATCTTTTTAAAACGCGAAAAAAGCCAAGAATTTGGAACTAACAATAAGTAAACAACCTTATTTCCGAGCAATTGCCAGACAGTACGACATTTATTCAAAAACCCAGAAAGTCGTTTTTTTAATTCACCCAGTGATTCTTTTAAAACCGAGAAATGGAGCCTTCGTGAAATTTTGTTAAATTAGCACTGTTTCATTTACCACCCTGTATTGTGAAATCGAAATGTATACAAACCAAAACTAATCAATATATCCTAAGACCAAACAATGAGTTTCAATATGCTTTGAACCGCGCTTGAATATCCTTATTATTTTCCGAGATATTTAGTTTAAAATATAGACTAAAAATTGTCTTTATGCGTTTCAAAGTTCCAGCAGTTTATATAGTCCGCCTTACGAGTCTGTGGCCAGGACGGCTAAGGAGACAGGGGGGTAAAAGGCATTAAAAAGTCAGGTTTAACTGTAGCGGCATAGGCGTGCGATGCCTCGTTTCATATTAATATTTTATAAGTTAATAAACTAAACTGGAAACGGCCGGCTGGAATAGCGTGGGCGAGAAAAAATGCATGCGCGGTCTAATCATCATAAAATTAGGTCATTTTTATTTAAAATTTATTGGTAGACTTTGCACATCCGGTACATGACTCTTTTTTAAGCTGTTCGGATTGACTTCGTACAGACCATAACCACATTTATTTGCACTTTTTTTTAATTCGCTTCCTGCCTTCATCTTTGGATGTAATACACCAATATTTTAGGATTCCTAATATTTTTGATGTACAGTTAGGAGGCTGAACATATTTTCTACTACTAACGTACTTACTTTTGCTGCATCCAGTCTGGCAGATTTAGCTTGAGCTAATCATATTTTAGGGCTGCCAAGTTACGAGAGGAACTAATAAAATTCAATGAGTATAATAAATACGTTATTATAATAGACTGGTCGATGTACGTGAGCGAATCAGAGTCGATTACAGCCGCGTATGGAAAATTGGTCGCTGAAAGATTATATAGATGGATGATGTCAGTGGGTCTTTCTACAGATAAAGTTATTATAATAGGTAAGTTCTTAAGACAAAAATAAAATTATTAGCAAATCTAAAAGACCCTATTTTTTGCATAATAAAATTTCTACTGTTTCTTATATTAAAGAAAAAACTTGTCGAAGAAGATTTTTTCTGTTCTGTTTTTATTTGGATTGTTCGAATTTGTTCATATTTTATTTATTAATTTGGATTTACTTTTCAAAATTATTTTTGTACTTTACATTATATCCGAAAAATACAAAACGTATCAAAGTTGTAGACATTTTTGCATAAATAACCTTATAATTAAACTATTAATAATTATTATTAATCTGCATAAATCCATCTCTAAAAATGAAAAGTTTTTCATTGAACAATTGACATTAGTTTGCCGTTCATTGGATATTCAAGAAAAAAAAAACGTTAGATGGACACGGTGCGATATCTAAGACACTTCATTGAGAAAATGAGCTTTAAGTTTATATTATGGTTAAGGGAAAATTAACTATTTTAGGGCAAGCCACAAAACATAAGTGTAGGAAATCCAGTCAGTCAATAAAAATGATATGTTAATACTGTAATCTATAGGTGCCGGCGAAACTATATTTTAGTCCTTAAGATCATGGCTTGGAAGCAAAAAAGCTAAACTTCTTCGAGCTTAAAAACTAAAATGGGTAAATTCCGTCGCGACATGCTTTAACCACAGAAAACTTATTAGTTGGTTTTCTAGGCTTTCACTAAAATTCATTTTTAGAGCTAAGCAACGTTGCGATATAGTGGCAAAGAGTGCATCAATAATTTATTCACCCCTCCAAGCCATTTTCTCGAAATTTTGGATTTGAACCGTTTTGCGTTTAAGTTCATAACAATTACTTATTTTAACATAATATATTTTCTTTAATGATTATAATATTTAAAGGTTTTTCTACAAGCGCCCACGTAGCTGGTATCGTTGGAAATTACTGTACTGAAAACAATACACCGATTGCTAGCATTGTAGCTTTAGCACCGGCAGGTGGCATGTGGATTCGTGAAACACAACGCTTGTCATCGTCTAGTGCAAGTGTAGTACAAGTCATCCACACAAATACCCGATACTTCGGTATCATTGAAGCACTTGGAACTTATGACATTTATGTAAATGGCGGGCCTTACCAGCAGCATTGTCAAGGTAAGTAACTTAGTAACTTTTCCTCGGTCGGAAAAAATTGTATATCTGGTGTGTATATAAGGGGGATCGCAAGAAACTCGTTGCGCAGTTCTGCACAGGAAATTAGTAATACAAATACGAGTTAAAATCGTTCCTGTCCAATGTAGCCGTTACCAAATTTTAAGAGAAAGAATCGCCAATCAAGGAAAAGCAATAAATTTCGAAAAATTTCACCTATGACTGCCCTTACAGCTTAATGTGATATAAACGGTTTCAGACCTATACCATTATGATGACCGTGAACTTGTTCATAAACGATCACAAATTTTGTTGGAGCGCCGACGAGATTGTGCGCTTCGCTAAACCAACCCTGATACAATTTTATTATGTCCCATATTTTGAGAGAGGTGGTCACTTTAATTCTACAATCAATGGCCACGGAGAACCAAATATATTTACTATAGTTTAATAGAATTTCGATAAACAAATAAGTACCGTAATATGTAATAGCTGGCAGCGGCGTCGTTTTAACCCTTTCAGTAGGGGAAATGATCGAAGCCGCAAAAAATTATCTTGCTCGCCGTTTAGAACGTGTTCCCTATTCGCTAGACAAGCGATGACCGGGGATGCGCTGACGCCACCGAAGCGGAGCAGTCGTGCAGTTGCTAATTAGATATAGAAGACTGTATTGTATAGTTGTTCCAAGCTTAATTTGATGACATAAAAAAGCGTTAAACTCCTGACCATAGGCGTCGCTTCTACCATATAATTAAAATGCGGATTACTGTACATTTTTAATATGATTAAATAGTATATATTATAGCTTGTTTATTATAGTTTATATCGATAAAAGGTTTGTACCCGTGACTTCGCTGCCAGCGAATATCTTTAAGATGGTCTTTCTGTAAAGAAAAATACTAATTTTGCCAAAAACAATTAAAAAATATAGTTAATATCGATAAGAAGTTTGTACCCGTGACATCGCCTGTAAAGAACATTCGCACCTTGAGAACTAAACCGGCACAACTCAAAAAAACGTAATTTTAGAAAAATTAGATATTAACATTATTTTGTACACAGGTTAATGCATTTCATTCATACAAATCTTTTTAGAAACTGATTTCAAAGATATTTTAGGGGTTACTAATAGACTGTATATTTTTGAATATGTTTGTGTCATATTTTGCCTTATTTTAATTTTTTTCGTATTTAAATCATTTTTTTTTCAACATGTATTGAGTTGTGACGTTTTATTTTGATTTAATATACAACACGTTCTTGCCGATAAAATGACATTACAAAAATACATAATATTCTGTAAAATAATATTTAGAGTTAAGATTTATTTAAATACTAAATACTGTAAAAGTTCTTTATAACTAGTTTCAAAGATTACCTAAAACATATATAATCTTAACGCAATTTAACGTTTTATTTTTTTTATTACTAATATCTATAATATTTTTATAATAAGAAGCATAAAATCCAGGAATAATGTTTTTGTTAACCAATTCTAACAAACTGAAATAGTTTATGTGGTATCTAATAAAGAATGTCTGAATTTCTATAACAAAAATGCTCCTACTATTAATTCTTCTTCATTCCATGATAGGGTATTTACAACAGATTTGCTATGGTTTTTGTTTTCCTGAAATACAATAATAATGAATTATCAACAATTAGAGCTAAAATTGTATTTCTTGAATTTACCTTGTCATCGTTACAGCTATCTTTGATTGTAGTACCAAGAGTACTCAAAGGTAGTGTAATCTTCAGTCTTTCTGTATTATTGAAAACCAAACTTATCATTTTCCTAGATCTCGAATGTTCCATCAGAAGACAGCCACGCATAAAAGGCATACATACTTTGAAATAAAACGACACAACTCAAAAAATGTCACTTTATAACTCCTAGGAAAAACCTACCACATTTAATTTAATAAGAATAAACCGTCACTTTTTGAGTTATGTCGGTTTATGGACGGAATTAATCTGTTGGTAAAGCGACCTTATACGAAAAAATGACACTTTAATAATAATTCGAATTTAAAAATACTTACCTTGAGACAAATAAACTGACACTTTTTGAATTAAGACACTTTATAAAACTGCGCTCAACCCATCCACTAGCTGGAAAGGACACAAATGAAATAATGTCGCTTTAGGCATAAGTTTGGACGCAATATTTTGGTTTAGCGCTAAAGTGACATCTAGTTGTGTATAAAAAAGCTAACATTTATTTCAACATAATTTATGTTACCTACTATCGATAGATGGCATGATTTTGTGACGTTTTAGAATAGAATCTCAAAATTGAAAGTTTCGAGTTATGACGGTTTAGTTCTCATGGTGCGACATGCATTTAATATTTTTAGAATTGTCTTTTGGTAAGAACAATGCTTATTTTGCCGAAAACAATTTAAAAAAATTTTTTTTGTTCAGCCAGGACCACGAGGAGGTATTACAGTAAAACCTCCCTTAACGGACACCTCTTAATAGCGGACACTTAACGGACACTTTCATTGGTGCAAAAAACATTTCTATTGTAAACCTGTATAAAAAACACCTCCCAATAGCGGACACTCTATATAGCGGACGCGGACACTTTCTTAAAAACTTCCCTATCTAAAATACATGTATTTTTACCTCCCTATAACGGACACCCAGTAGAATGTTAAATTGTTTATCTCTATTTATGGTAATTTAAAACGTCTATCGACAACCGACACGGTAATTACTTAATAGACCCTTTTATTAGGTAGGTACCTTTTTTTCTGGGTTTTCGGTTTCTGTAAAATGGATTATACCCCGTAAATGGTGTCATAAACATTAATTATGATCTTACTGCGCTATTCAAAGAAAACATTAGCATAAAGGGCCTTTTTGAAATCCTTGTTTAGTTATTGTTATTCATTTGATATAAAAACTTTGTGTCTTTAAGTCTGAAAATATGTCGTTAAAGATAAAAGGTTTGTCTTTGAAGGAAAAAAATGAAATAATAATGGAAAGTGAAAGTTATTGGGCAAGTGTCAGAAAACTAGCTGAAAAGTTCAGTGTGGGAAAAACAAAAATTTCGGAAATAATAAAAAACAAGACCGAGCTAAAAAAGCTGTTTGCAGAAGGCGAAAATGAAGAGCAAAAACGGAAGTTTCCCAAGACTAGTGCATTAGCTGTTGATGACGTAGTTTTTAACTGGTTTTGTAAAGCAAGAAACAAAAACATTCCAATATCTGGGCCTGTAATAAAACAAAAAGCTTCTGAGGTCGCAGAAAATCTGAAAATTGAAAATTTTAAGGCTTCAAATAGCTGGTTGGAAAAATTTTGTCAAAGACAAACGATAACGTTTAAAACTATCTGTGGTGAATCAGCTGACGTAAATTTGGAAGATGTAGAAGCCTGGAAATTAAAACTTCCAATAATTCTTAAAACATTTGCACCAAAAGACATTTACAATGCCGACGAAACAGGTCTCTATTATGCTGCCATGCCAAACAAAACTTTTGCAGAAAAAAGCGACAAATGTCTAGGAAGAAAGGTCCCAAAACAGAGAAAAAGAAGAACCCCTTATAATTGGTAAAAGTAAAAACCCAAGATGTTTTAAAGGATCTAATGTTGAGAAATTACCTTTGAAGTGGACATCCAATAAAAAAGCCTGGATAAACACAGACATTATGACAACTTGGTTGCAAGAATTCGACAAAAAAATGAAGAAACAAAACAGAAATGTGATTCTATTTTTAGACAATGCCACTTCACATCCAAAGATAGCATTAAAAAATGTTCAGATTATTTTTCTGCCTCCGAATACAACATCCCACTGTCAGCCGCTTGATCAGGGCATAATCCAAAATTTTAAACTATTCTATAGACATTACTTAGTTAGGAGAATTTTGTCATTTTCCGAGAACGAAAATTATTTTAAAGATGCTGAAAAAAGCATAAATTTAACCAGTGCCTTAGTTTGGATTGCTGCTGCTTGGAAAAAAGTTTCACCCAACACAATTAAAAAATGTTTTTCAAAAGCTAGATTTATGAAAAATAATTTGGAATATGACGTTGATGAAGAAGATGATATCCCACTTGCCCAGTTATTTCCATCTATAAAAGAAACATTTGTTAATCTTAAGCAATATTCCTTGGTTGACCATATTGCTTTTACTGAAAATCCTGGCATCACCATACCAGAGATATTGATGAACTAATGCCTGACAGTGACGATGAGAGTATTAGCTTAAATGTGGACAATAATGATATTGAAGACACTGAAAAACTGAAAGAAACTGAAGAACCAAAAACGACCATAAAAAATATGAATGAACTATGTGCAAAGTTAAGAGAGGCTCAACAATTTTTGTTAAATTATGATAGTGCTGACATAGCCTTAGAAATTTCCAATGTTTTGTTAAAGTGTGAGTCCGAAGTTTTAAAATCGAAACTTAAGAATATGAAGCAAACTTCGATTGTGATGTATTTTAAAAAGCTGTAGTATATTTTAAATTAAGTGTAGTCTGCTGTTATTGTACCATGTTTACTTTAAAATGTATTTTGTATTTCTAGATATGTAAACAAAAAAAGCACAAAAAAATGTATTAGTATATTATTTAGTATTAATATAGAGTTTACATAATATGCAAATAATTTTTTTTTCGACCGACCTTCCCAATAGCGGACACCTCTCTATAGCGGACACTTTTCGAGATTTTTCTGATGTTCGCTATAGAGAGGTTTTGCAGTATCAGTTTTGCTTGCCAAGACAGGATGTTTTAACAACAAATTGATCGCATCAGCAGAATCACAGTAAACGTTCTGTAATATAACAAGTTTGACCGAACATAATTAATTTAAAATTCATAAACAAATTAATGACTGGAGTCGTCAGAACTTTCAGAATTGAAATCGTTTCCAGGTTGGATTACTACTGGCGCTATACGCGGTGAAACAGAATATCCATTTTTTATTTTTATAACGTGAGCTACGCAATTTTTCCATACATCGCTATTCACTTTGTTGTTACCTGCCGAATATTATCAAGGACAACTGCACTTAAAGTTGGAGGTTGATTAATGAGTGATATTCTTTTCTGACAAGAGCAACACATTAGGTATAAAGCCAGCTTTACTTCCGGCAAGATAACGCGTTTTCCTCTCGAACACGGTATACCAAAAGTACAATTTGTACTGTCTATCCAACCATACTTAACAACATCATAAGTATCAAACCAAGTTTAATTTAAATAAATTATACTTTTATCGAATTCATAGTACTCCTTCATTTTGTGCCAGTAGTCCTCTCGTAGTTCAATGGTACGCAGGGATTCCATTATAACCATTAGATTATCTAATTTTTTATGTTTAAAGCCACATTTTAACGAAACATCAAGCAATGTTGTTGTAACCTCGCAATTTATCATGAACCAGTTCTAAAGTTGGCACTATATTGTCCTCGTAAAAGTTGTAAATAGTTCGCAAAATAAAATCCCTTGTAGTATTGTCAGCCGTTTTGAATTTTTTATTTGTTGGTGTGCGCTTTATGGAATGACCGGTTACAGTCCCCAAATGAATACCGTTATAAATTCTTATAAAACCCAAGTTGTTTTAATTCATTATAAGTACATTCTTGTACAAAGCGTATTTTTAGTATTTCCCGGATTTTCTTTTTTAAACACGCGTACATATTTGTGTGCTTTCATTGTATGCACGACACTTATAATTCGCTAACTTAAGAAAAGAAAAATAGTTTGCCGGAGATTAGATTTGTGTTATTTTAGAAAAGTTTACTTAAGTTAAAGTGACCCTGGATGTTTTTTAATTTTGAAAAGTAACGTGTGGTTTTGGAATTAGTGTTTTATATGCATAATTAAATATCTATTATGTATGTACTTTTATTATTTTTTAAAAAGGCACAATTAAACTCAAGAAATTAAAAAGATTAAGTTGTTACTTCAGACAGCCATTACTTTTATTGTCTTTAGCCCTTAAAAAGATGATAAATTTTGATTGTTTTGTATTTTAGGAACGGAATTGGATATTAATATATGTTCACAGCGTGCAGCTATCGGTTACTACACGCAATCAATATATACCCTAGCAGTGGCGCAAGAGGCAAGGCTCCAAGGAGACACTGCTGTCATATCTGGAGGAGAAATTATTCAGTTTGGTTTCTGGCTTCAACCTGATCCAACTATTCATTCCAGAATATTTATATTAACCACCGATGGAGCCAATCTTATTGCAGGTAACCTTATGTTGTTTCTATGGTCCATTCACTTTGTAATAAGACACTTTCCAATACAACAGTATTTTTTCTATTTGTCTTGTGTAATTTTTCGATAACTCAAAAACAATCAAATTAGATACAAAAAAAAACTATAAATATAAAAATTAATGGCCTGTTAAAGGTGTATATTTTGTTAAAACTGTAGACAATCGGGAGAAAACCAAGGAAGAGGGCTAACAAATGCTTGCCATCGTTTCGCTTTATTGGCTTTTAGGTCTCGTCAGGGCTAAAATAGATACCAGAAACTACTTTAGGAAGCGGAATGGTTAAAAAAAAAGAACTAAATAGAGAAAAAAGGCAAAACGAAATAGGAACAAATCAAGCCTTAATCTACTACAATTAACTTACTTTATCTATGTAGTTGTTAAATTTTTTAACCATTCCCTTGATTCCTTAAAAAAAGAACTGTTGGTACTAGTCAATTTACACAAAAATGCGTTCAATATATTTGTACTCGATGATATGGCAAAGTTACGAGGAATATCTGTGCTCAGACTCCCTTCTTACCTCTGTGAGTTAAACCCGATCGAACTTATATATGGGCTCAAATCAAGACAGATGTCGCGGAAAAAACACGACTTATAAAATGATGGAATTAAAAATACTCTTTAATGAAGCTATGCGTCGGCTAAGAGTGTAAACCTGCTAAGTCCATTTTCTGTAGTTTTTATCATTTTTGTGTCATTTTATTACAAAAAAATAGAGAAATTAACTGTAAAGCCGCCTAAGTCCCACAAGCACAATTATCGGAAATATTTCACTTCACGAAAATGTGCTATATCCAAACCAATAAATATATAAACCGTAAATATGCTAAGTCCGGTTGAGATGGCCATTTTGTGTGTTGATATTCAACTGAGTTTACGTGTTTTGTATTCTGTAGTATATTTTGGTGAATTTAACATATTTTTAGTGAAATAATATAACTGAAATTAAGGTAAGTTATTTCAATATAGTTTGGTATAACTTTAAGCCATACATTTTGCATGTACGCGTTACTTATAGCTATTTTTAACAATTTATAAAGTTACCGCCGCACCTAGCAGAATTTCATATTTACTTTTACATAAATATTTTGGACTTAGTCACCCAAAACAATAGAATTCTTTTAAATCAGATCATTCCTTGCCTGGACAAGTTTACAACAACAGGTTTTTACAGATTTCTGGATGTTTTAAAAAATAAATAATGTTTTTAAATTTTAAAATGAAAAATACCAAAGTACCATAAATCGGGATACTTTGGCACGCGAGGTATCTTTGCGCGTATGTCCTTTGGTTTTATTAGGCTGCAGTAGGATCTAGCTGCAGTAAAGATTTTGATATTTTAGGATTTGAATTTGAATATTTTTGGAGCTTATCTTGGGATGAGAAGAAAATCTTTGTTGACAGCACGGTATCACTAGTTTCGATTAACCGTCCTAGAAATCGTAAAAACGCTGAAATTTCAAGAAGATCTCAATCCGTTTTATATCATTTACGAGTAAATGATACTAACATTCGGGTATGCCGTGTCATGTTCCTCAACACTCTTGTCATAGGCAGAGAATGACTGTTTTAGATTGGAAACAACAGAAACGGCCTGGTACAAATAAACAGAAGAAGACTGATACAACAGAAAATAATAATGGTAATCCTTTTGAAAGAGAAAATAGAGAACTGATAAACTTTCTCTCTCCCCACAATGGAATCCCATTATTGTAGGGCTTCTACGAAAAAACAGTATCTTTTACCAGAGTGGCAGTCAAAAAATAGCCTTTATAAATTTTATATTAATGACTTTTGCAAATCTAGAAGCGTATCACCTCTTTCCATAACAACTTTTACCCAGGCGTTAGAATTGCACAACATTGCTCTATGTCATCCTAAGAAAGATCAATGTGGGAAATGCGCAGGATTTAAAGTAGGACACGTCTCGGAAGAAGAATATTTTCTACACATAGAGAAAAAAGAGGAGGCTAGAAAAGAAAAGGCGAAAGATAAAGAAAATGAAAGCTTCGTCTTTACAATGGACTTACAGGCAGTGCTAATGGCACCAAAGTCAAAAATTTCGAGCTTGTATTATAAGACCAAGCTCTCTGTATATAATCTTTGCTATTACAACATAATTAACAAAGATAGATTTTGTTACCTCTGGAGCGAAGTTGAAGGTGGAGTTAACGCTGAAGAATTCGCCTCCATTTGTTCAAAATTTCTTGTAAAAAAACTATTACCTTCTATTGACCGTGAAAATATTGAAATCATAAAAATCATTCTGTATAGCGATGGGTGTGCCTACCAAAATAGGAATGTTACTGTAACGAACGCTTTACTTAATGTAGCCATAAACTGCAAAATAACTATTGAACAAAAGTACTTGGAAGTTGGCCATACGCAGATGAAGGCGGACTCTATGCACAGCACAATAGAGAGACAGCTTAAAGACAAGTCAATCAATGTACCGGCAGAATATTACTCAATATGCCGAAAAGCCCGCACGAAACCACATAACTATGATGTGTCTTATATAAACCACACGTTTTTTAAAAAATTTAATAAAGTTGAATTTTTCAAGAGCATTCGCACAGGAAAAATAAAGGGAGATTCAAAGGTAAGAATAACTTTGATTACTATAAAACTTATTTTGCATTTACATGCATGGTTTAAAAAAAAAACTATTTAGTAAATAGGTACCTACCTTTCTTTAACTTGCCATGCTGTCAACTTATCTATTTCTTTATATTTTATCTCAAAATTACTTATTAAATTAGTGTTGTCGTTTTTGTTTTTAACCAGTCTTCCATCATTGTAATCTATTATTGTTCATGTTTTTTTAGGTTTTGGATATACGAGCGCTTAGGTATAGTCCTAATGGAGACGTTCACTACAAACTAAGGTTTTCTGATGAATGGCAAATATTACCTCAAAGGCGAACTCCATGAGTTAACGCATGTTCTATAGATGGACTAGATCAGATTTATTCGGAAAGGCTTAAAATTAAAAACAGGAAATTTATGGATCTGCAGACTGTTAAGACTACTTTGGCCGATGACTACCACGATTACTATGATAATTCACCTCACTTTTATTGAACCAATCAAAACGCTCATTTTCATAGCAACCACCTTGGTAACGGTCGTCTTACCCGATAAGACTACCGCTAGCTCGAAAAGACGCTTTCGAAAAGACGCTTGTAGCTTTTTACTTAAATAAAAAATTAGTAACACCTCTAACTTGTATATTTACCTTTATCAGACGGCCTTCATTTTTATGTTCAGTAAATTATCCAATAAAATACACCTCTAGAGGCGGTTTCTTATCTTCATACCTGCGTTTTTCACTCGAAACTCGATTTTCCAAGAAAATTTTCACTCAATGTAATTTTTACTTATAATCAAAGATAAGACCCTCGAGCTAAAGCTCTCGGGATCATATCAGATTATAAGTAAAAATTACATTTCGTAAAAATTTGTCAGAAAATCGATTTCTTGTTAAAAACATCGGTATTACCGATAAGACGCCTCCTCTATCGGTATATTACTGTTGATAATTCACCTCACTTTTATTGAACCAATCAAAACGCTCATTTTCATAGCAACCACCTTGGTAACGGTCGTCTTACCCGATAAGACTACCGCTAGCTCGAAAAGACGCTTTCGAAAAGACGCATGTAGCTTTTTTACTTAAATAAAAAATTAGTAACACCTCTAACTTGTATATTTACCTTTATCAGACGGCCTTCATTTTTATGTTCAGTAAATTATCCAATAAAATACACCTCTAGAGGCGGTTTCTTATCTTCATACCTTCGTTTTTCACTCGAAACTCGATTTTGCAAGAAAATTTTTACTCAATGTAATTTTTACTTATAATCAAAGATAAGACCCTCGAGCTAAAGCTCTCGGGATCATATCAGATTATAAGTAAAAATTACATTTCGTAAAAATTTGTCAGAAAATCGATTTCTTGTTAAAAACATCGGTATTACCGATAAGACGCCTCCTCTATCGGTATATTACTGTTGATAAGCTTCCTCACGAATAAAGTGTTTTTTTTTATTATAATGTAACTTTTTTTGAATATAAGGAAATTTTCTAGCAAAAAAACGGTTTCAAATCAATCTTATTACACTATAAGGGAAGTTGCCAAATCCAAAAAAAAAAAAAAAAAAGAAATTGAAAACCTGCTATCTCCAAAATATATAAATATAAAATTAAGAATAAGATTGGGGCATGTTTTTAAAGTTTTAAAGTTAGGAAATGATGTTTAGGTAACAATAAAGAAATGGTATTTACGAATTTGTGATCCCTTAGGTAGTGAAAATTATAAAAGGTTTTATTCATCTCCTGTAAAACTAGGTATAATGGACTTAGCAGTTATACACATTTAGGTGACGAATGGGTAAAGTTAGTGCGGAAAAGTGGAAAAAGTGTATCGATCATTTGATGGAAAAAGCCAGCCGTTGCCTAGAGTAGTTTATGATATCGAATGTGATTATTTTAGCCCTGAAGAAGCTTTAAATCGATATAGAGAGACGCTGGAAAGCTAGCACTCTTTTATTGTCCTCTATCGACCATCAAAAAACCTAACCGTAAACATGGGGCACTGTATACTTCTACTTCTAGAGTTTGTGGAGTTTGAACTAAATAAACTAAAATGGAACACCACGTATATTTTGTTAAAAATTAAAACATCTACTACTTTATGCAAAGTAATTTCCGTTGCAAGTCATACAGTTATCAGCAGTGTTGCCAGATTTTTACTAAAATAATCGAGAGAAAAAATTACATTGTTTTCTTCTCATAAAAACAAGATAAATTTACATAAATAAACACAAACCTTTTAGGTGGTTCTAATAATTTATTTTCCTTAATTGACGTTGAAGCTGCACTTGCGGTGAAGATATTCAAATTTAGGTCAGCTGCTACACGCATAAATTAGTAAAGTAGAAATAAAGTTTGTAGACCTTATCATATACTTTATCGATGCTCCCCTAACTGAGGTCAAGGCGTCAAAGATAACAATAAACCATTGTTGTTAGATTATTCCTAAAAATGGCTTATTAAAGAAGCTATTAGCTCTTTACAATGGCTATTTATATGCTAGAATTTAAACGTAATGGACAGAGATATGTATGTACGCCTGTGTTGTTCTTAAAAGAGCAATGTTTTAATGCTACTTATGAAAGATCTGAAGATTTTGTCAAAAAATACACGCACAACAACACGAAACGTAAACAAAACGTCATAACAGCCCACAGAATGAATTGGCACCACAGTAGCGTCGACAGTTCTGTTTCCAACTGTCAGCCCACCAAAATCAAATTACATATATTAATTTTTCCTAGTTTAAATTAAAAAACAATTTGCTATAAGTGGGTTCGTATCAAAGAAAAATACTTTAAGTTTTTAATGCATTCAATATCGCATGAAATTTTGAAATTTTTCCCAAATTTAATTTCCTCATGTTTTCTAACGGATTTACAATTATCAGCTGATTGATGACGTCCAACGGAAATTGTATTGCATGAGCAGAACCATAGGTCGTTATATATTGCTACGCTCAACGTTATTGTATTATTGGTTTTGTAGAGGATAATGGCATTAATGTGCTATTAATCCAGGAGACGTGGCTTAAAGGCCAAAGGTTCACATTTCCAAACTATAATGTTTACACAAATGATCGTATTGACAGACGGGGAGGGGGAACATGATCCTGGTTAAAAAGCACATCTTTGCCCAGCGCCATATTAAAGGAACCTTTATAGCAGTAAAGATGACAAATGGTAAGCGCGTGTACCTGGGATCAGTTCACTGTAGCCCTACGGTTAACCGCCATCTTAATGGCAGTTGTTTGCAAAAAATATTTAATAATAATAAAACCACGATTATAGGGGGTGATCTCAATGCTAAAAACAGAGTTTGGGATTGTAGGATAACCGAAGCAATAGGTCGCGCCCCATTTAATCATTCAAATATATTCAACTATCACAGTTTACCGCCGGAAACTAAACCTGTTGTATTACATGACCTAACGTCTGACCATCTACCACTCATTGTGGAGCTTGGTGATCCTCGCGAGAGGGGGAGAGCATTTATGTCTAAAACCAGCACTAATTGGCTCCGTTACAAGACGCTACTGCAGGAGATAGAACCGCTCCCCCAATTAAGCAAATCACAGCAAATTAAACAATCTACTGATGAATTAACTAATAATATTGATATTGCTCTGGCAACGGCTTCAGTCACAAAGATATCGGAATTTTCCAAGTTTAGGGCCATACCTGTTGATCTAAAAAAGGCGACTAGGGACAAAAATAGAGTTAAGAACAGGGCATACCGGACTGAAGATCCGCGAATAAAGGCCGAAGCAAACAGGTTAAATACGTTAATTAAACAGCGATTAAATGAGCGCGAATCCTCTCTTTGGATAGGCAGGCTAAGGGACTTAAATACGGAGGATGGTAGCATCTACAAAATGTCCAGAGCCTTGACGGAGAGCACCAAGAAACCGATGACATTCGTCAAAACCCAGAGTAATGTAATAGTTTCGGATTGTAAGTAAAACGTTGAACTTTTCGCAGAAAAGCTCTGCGAACAGTTCAGCGAGAACCCATCTGCTGACCCACAGAGAGATGAAAGGATCTCCAGAGCAGTACAAATATATCGAGGAATAGATCATCCAATTTAAAATATATCAGTTGTCCCTCGGAAGGAGGCGGAAGGACTTTTAAATAATTTAAATATACGGAAGGCTCCAGGCTTGGATGGCATTAGAAATGCGTCACTGCGCAATTTACCGAATAATATTATCAGGGACATAGTAAACTTGTCACAGGTAATTATCAAAGAGGGCCACTATCTATGTGCATGGAAGAAGGCGAAGGTTGTTTTAATCCTTAAACAAAACGAGGATCCTACACAGGTTGTAAGCTATACGCCGATAAGTTTATTGGCCAAAGTCATTCGGAAAATCATTCTTAGTCGTCTGCAAGATTTCGTTTTTGAGCGCAATATTCTCTCGGATAAACAAACTATAGGCCGATAAGTTTATTGACTGGCAACCAGGATATTACAAGGATTTAACAGGAGAGCACACACGGGAGCGGTTTTCTTTGACGTTTCCAAAGCATTTGATTATTGAACATTGTGGTCTGATATTAAAACTAATAATCTCTCAATTATCTCACTAAAGTTATTATCTCCTTTTTGGAGAACAGACGTTTTGTAGTTACGTCAGAATGCGCGATTTCAGACCCGAAATACATCAGGGCGGGAGTTCCGCAAGGATCCCCTCTCGCTCCGATACTGTATAACATTTATGTTCATGATATTCCGAGGGACAGGCTTAATGAGTTGTTTTTGTTTGTTGACGATACCGCAATTACCTGTTTCAAGGTCACCGCGAACACTGGTATCTAGATTGCAAAGACATATTAGATCATTAGAAAAATGGCTTTCGGACCGGAAGGTTCGTCTGAATCCCGCCAAGACGAAAGCCATTTTCCTTTCGAAAAGCACGGTGAGAAGGCCCGATACCCTTCTAAGGGTGAACGGCATACGAGTAAATTGGGTTCAGGAAGTCAAATATCCGTGTCTAATTTTTGATCAAAGATTGAACTGAAAGAAAAATTTCGAGACACGGCTTAAAAAGGCTGGAAAGTACTTAGGTTCTATTTACTGTCTTTTAAATAACAAGAGTGACATAGGACATAGAACTAAAGTAAAATACAAGACATTGGTCAGGCTGGTTCTGACTTATGGTGTGCCAACATGGTGCATGATAAGCAGGACTGAGCATAACAGATTTCAGATATTTCAGAACAAAGCTTTAAAAATCATTGTGGACGCTCCGAGGTATGGTGTGAATAGAGTGTTACATAGAGATTTTGAGATTCCCATATTAATGGAATTTTACAACACAATTATTACAAACTACTACAGGTATACGGACATTGAAACTGACCCTCTTATTAGACGAACACACATACATTCTTCGCCAGGCTCCACTTATAAGTACCGTAAGAATTGGCTACCTCCAGATATAGTTCTGAGGCACTAAGCTGGAGGGCTCGATAAGATATAACAATATTTTAAACAAGAAAACCAATTTCGAGAAGAAACAGTGATAACATCTAGCAAAATTGACACGCTCTCAGGTGACAATCTACTTACGGCATTGCCCAAACCAAATTTTTATACGAAGTTCGGCCCATAACGCTACAGATCATTGAATAGCAGTTAAAGGCATAAAGCTTAACTTAGAAGACAAGGAAGATCCCTAATAGGTCGTTATATATCTGCAAACTATATTTACTGTTGTCAGATTCGAAAAAAATTGGGATTACACAAACAATATACAGTGGCGGTGATTCTATGTAAAAAATATAGAGTATCCTATATAAAAATATTTCAATTTAAGTTGCCATTGTTAAACACCCTGTATGTTTTAAAATATTTTCAAACCACATACCTGTAATAGCCCTTTAATTTTATATTTAAACCCTTTCCTTGTTGATGATAGTTTATGAGGTATCGAAGATAGATCACTAAATGGACTCCCTTAAACGTTAAACTTTCAGATGAAAAAAAAACTTGTTAACAGTTATTTTGATAGTTTGCCCATAACTGATTCTATAGTGTATTGTATGATTTTGCCAAAAGACTCATAGCCACACCGTAACGTACCGTTTTCAAATATTTTTCTGCATTGTTAAAGTCACGAAGAGCCCTAAACGGAAATAAATACAAACCCTACGAAAGTTGTTATGGTACAGGAAATAGAGCCATCATTGAATTTAAAATTCACATTTTTAGCACCCATATTCGTTGAATTGATTTTTGAAGTAAAATATCCTATTTTATTCTAATGCTGCCATATATTGGACGACTTCCAAGAAGTCCTAAATTGGGTATCTGACAAGAGTAGAGAGATGAGACCAGAAAACCAAATGGCTGGTATTAAGTAAGGACAGGGTTGTGTTCGGTCGCATGTGATAAAGAATCTATAGTGCGCGTTTGATACTACAAATATTAAGGCTACATACTTAATGAAAACTGGAACATCATAAATGGGATAAAGGGACTAGTAGAGTAAGCTCGAGGCGCTTCTGTTATGGTGAAGTCCGTGCTGTGCAACCGTGACATTGATCTGCCCTTAAGGATTCATACTTTTCGTCTTCAGTATCCTGATGTATGGAGCTAAATCATGAATACTCACGGATGCCATACCTAAGAAAATGAAAGCTTTTGAAATGTGGACATATCTGCGTATTCTTCGAATAGTTAAATAATAGATGCCTTAGCTTCTTATGCAGGTCAAGATTGATGGCAAAAGAGGTGAAGGTCGTTGCCAACGTCCGATAAGTTACGGTACCCTCCGGAATAGGAGCGGTCATATTAAGAAGAGGGAACGCCTTTAACTTTTAGACTAGTCGACGAGATTAAATCGTTGACCAAAATGTTGGTGTAAGAGTCGTAAAAGAACAAAAAGGAACTGTTATATGGCAGGTTCAAATAAATATCTTCCTAATTATTATTATTACCTGCGATCTTTAAGCACTTCTCTGTTAATTATCTTTTTACATTTCGTGTAATTCTGTTTCAATTTTTTTTCTATTGTGTTCCTTTCAGCACCTCCAGAAAAATTGCCTGTAGAGCCACCTGGAATAATATTGCCTCCAATTTGTATCTGCGTAACCTATGGCTGGGATGTCAATAACATAAATTTGATTGGAATGTCAACGGAAAATAACTACGAGACACGCTATTCAGTACAACAACCAACAGACTTCTTCCAATCCTGGATACAACAAAATCCGTCTTCGGAGATTATAATTATCATAACAGAGGAAGTGTATAGTGATTGGTAAGTAAAATTCTTGAAACAAAATGCGAAAGGATGGATATTTGCACTAAATTGTAGAAAAGAGAGCAAGATCCACTGAACTCCCACCCGTAGAAAAACAAAGTTAATTGTCGACCGATCTAAAAATGTCCCTAGCATTCGTAATTTTTCGTAACTTTAGCTCATGCGCAGTACGTTGGATTTCTATGATTTCTTAATATTTAACGTTTATATTGTCCAGAGCTGGTTGTCACTTAATTCATTATTTAGACAGTATTTTGCGTGTTTATTGTGAGATTTCTTAGCGTTATTTTGAGTGATTTTTAGTTATTTATTGTACTTGGTGGAACTTTCGTTAAAAACTTATTACTAGATTGAACTTATCTAAATAGTTCAGGTTTATTTAGAGTATAGTGCAGTACCTTTTAGTATAAGTTTGCGATGAAAAACAAGTGTATGGTGTTGCTTTGCAAGCCAACGACCCAAATTCAGTTCTTCAGGTAAGTACCTAGGCTGCTTAAAATAATTTTAAAATTGTATCCCCGCATAGCATTTGCTTTCAACACAATCATGAATTTATTTAGGTAAGTGTTTTTTTATGGAAGATTTAAGCTGTTCGTGTGTATACCTTCCAAACCGTTCAAGTACTTTACAACAATATATTCAATTTGAAACTGGACATATTTTAATTTAGGGATATTATTTGTGTCCAGCTTGTTCACTGATTTTTGGCAAATTAAAAGAAGCAAATCTGTTACATTGCTTTTAGTGGTAAACTAACCTGGACTAACAGTTCAGATTATGTTGTAAGAGATTTGATTTACTCAGAGGATCAAAGGATCTAAAGTCTTAATGTCCTTTTATAGTAAAGAAAGCTAGATCATTTTAATTTCTCGCCTAAAATGCAATGTAGACTTAAATAATATGTATATATGTACCCATGTATATAAAGACATATTTGCAGATTGACCGCAGCAGTGTGCTGAACATTAACATTTTTTCTACTAAAACCTTAACTGTAGTTTTATAATATAAATAAATATATTAATAGTATAATTGTTTGTTTCACTGTTTTATAGTTTTTATAATGCGCTACATTAAGGCTTTTCACAATTATACGTTATTTATGTCCTACAAAGTTCCAATGCAAGACAAATGCACATGTTTATCAAGTCTACTATAAACATTTAAAACCTCCGTTCTGACTTACTTTTAAACTAAAAAAAAAGTAACTTGCAACTTTCGTCGTATGTTGTATAGAAAATGATAAAAGGATATCAGGCGACATAGGGCACCTGTTATGGTGTTAAGAGCAACCAATATTACTTACGGAACTATGCCAGAAACTAAATTGTAATTCGAAATTTTAATTTCTGTATTTACGCCCCAAAATACGCAAGTACCTACTGAAATTTTCATAATTTTTTGCAGTGGATTGCTTCTTCAAGAAAATTGATGCCTTACATCTTCTTATATTTCATATTATACCAAGATTTAATATAGTTGCTTTTTTTTTATAAATCAATACCTATTCCAACACATTAAGTTAAATAATTTTAAAGCCGGACCTGACGTACACGCGAACTGCGCAGGCCCAGCAGTTCCGGAAAACGCCGCATGCTGGGGAAATTTCTGTATTAGCAATACCTATATTGGTTATATACAGTGTGTCTAAGATAAGAATGTGATAGCATTGGAATCTTGGAAACGGTAGGAATCACAATGTTGGTTAAATTAGGAAAAAGTTGCACAATTTAAATACCTTTTACATGGGGTTTGCAAAATTAAACTATCTTTAACCGATTTCGATATTTTTTAAAAAAATTATTTTTTGCTGTATTATTTTTGTTTATTTGTTGCATTATTTTAACAGATATAAAAAAATGAAAAATACTTTTTCATTGTCACTTTTTAAGCTGAACAAGATAGCGTTTACAGATTTTCAGTACGACGTTTCGTTTTCAAAAAAACATCCTCAACTTTCTTTTTTTAGATGCGGACCTGTGATTTTTTTTTTTTGCCGAAGGCTATTTTAAACTCTAAAATAACTGATGTACCACTTGCATTGGTTTAAACATTTTTTCAGCTTTTTAGCTATTGTTTAAAAATATTCAAAAAAAATCTCCATAGTTCGGCACTGAATCCTCGAAAAACATTTATTAACATAATACCCAATTAGAACTTAATTACAAACAGTCTTCAAACAAATGGCCATTATTTTCTAAGCATAGGTAACATCGTCTAACTGTGGAATTCAAAACATTGTTAAGTACATCTGGGGTAATCGTTTGAAATGCTTCTAAAACCAGTTGACGCAATTCTTCCTCCGTTTGAAAATTACGTTGGTGCACATAGTTTTTAATGTACCCCCAGAGATAAAAGTCCAAAGGAGTTAGATCAGGCGATCGTGCAGGCCAAGAAACAGCTGAACGCGTACCTATCCATCTGTCAGGAAATCTATCTGTTAAATATTCTTGGACAATTCTCGAATTATGAGCGGGGGCCCCATCTTGTTGAAACCAAAAGTTATTGATTTCTGCTAGTGGTAAGTTGTGATCGAACCATTCTTCCAAATTATGCTGCAGTAAATTTCGATATCGCTCCGAATTTAGTGTTCCGTGGTAAAAAATTGGCCCAATTATCTTTGTTCCCAAAATTCCTACCCACATGTTGAAACCAAAACGATGTTGGTGTCTAGCCATTTTGTACAACCGTGGATTTTCTGTGGACCAATAATGCGTATTTTATCTGTTACAGATTCCGTTGTTGGTTATCATACTTTCATCAGAAAATAAAATTTTATTGACGAAATTTTCGTCGTTTTGACATTGCCTAGTGCACCATTCGCAAAATACCCTTCGCCTTATGTCGTTTCCCGGTTTTAGTCCTTGGCAGATTCGAAATTTGTACGGGTGATATTTGTTCTTACGCAAAATAAGATGTGCCGTAGATTTTGGCGTTCCACTTACTTTCTTAATGTTTCTAACTGATGTAGTAGGGTCTTCCGTTATAGCTAATGCCATATTATTTTGAATTTCCTCATTACATAGTTTGTTTCTAGTAACAACTACTTTATTAAATGGCCCAAACTGCAATAAATTGGCAACAATTCTTCCAAACATCTTTTTATTTGGTTGTAATTTCTCTGGGTAATTATTTAAATACATTTGCTCAGCTTCTCGAGTATTTCTATGGCACAAAATGTAACACTCTAACATATCAAACTTTTCCTCAAAAGAGAAATGTACAACCATTTTTAAACGAAGTGAAATACCTCGTACCTAATTAAATTTTGTATTTATGACAGAAGTAAGTTGTCAAGAAAGACGAACGTTTGTTTCAAAGCCCACTATGTTTATTGTACGGTCTTATGATATGAGGATTTTATTCGTTACATAATAAAAATCTATGATAGAGAAAAAGCTGAAAATTTGTTCAAGTGATAGATCAGTTATTTTAGAGTTCAAAATAGCCTTCGATTAAAAAAAAAAACACAGGACCGTATTTAAAAAAAGAAAGTTGAGGATGGTTTTTCGAAAACGAAACGTCGTACTGAAAATCTGTAAACGCCATCTTGTTCAGCTTAAAAAGTGACAATGAAAAAGTATTTTTCAATTTTTTATATCTGTTAAAATAATGCAACAAATAAATAAAAAATAATACAGCAAAAAATATTTTTTTTTAAATATCGAAATCGGTTAAAGATAGTTTAATTTTGCAAACACCATGTAAAAGGTATTTAAATTGTGCAACTTTTTCCTAATTTAAGCAACATTCTAATTCTTACCGTTTCCAAGATTCCAATGCTATACCATTCTTATCTTGGACACCCTGTATATGTGGCAAGACCTTGTCGAACGCTTTAAAGACGTAGAAAGACTGCTCCAGTCGACATGCGGTTTTTAAAACATTTTAGTAAAGTATAAACGAAGTCAATCGGAATAGCAAAAAACCGAAGTTCCGGTTATAGGCGGCCACTTCTTTCAAAAGCATGGGCGGCGTGCAACACTATGAATGGAAAATATTTTACCACATTAATTAATTTTTATTTTGTGTATACAAAACCAATTGGAAGAACATGAAAACTGTTGAGGTCGGTATGGTGGGGCAGCATTTAAATTATTCCCAACTTATTCCCAATAATTTTCATATACCTACACGGATGTATTTTTTTTTTTAATTGACATTATATACAGTGACTAAAAACACCTTAATTCCCGTTTATCATTAAATTTTATTTTATGTGAATTTGAAAAAAAGTCAAAATTATATATAGTAATGGGATCAACTGCCGGTAAAATACAATATTCATCCTCTTTCTCTATGACATCCTCCTTCACTATGACATGCTGGATATATTTCGTTCATTTATCACTGTCGTTTACTTGATCAACAAGTGTGCTTAAATTTTCAAGTACAAAAGCATTGTCAGTTGGCGATTGGTTATATTTTCTCAGTTTGTACTTAACTGCAGCCCAAATCATCTCGATTGGATTGAATATACAGTCGATTTTTGTCGAATCAATATTTCTTTTAAAGTTCTCTTTTTTTATAGCTTCCAATAACACCTTTTTTCTAGCATTTTGAGGAATTTTCACGTTTCTATTTTCCAGGAATTGCATCCTTTTGATACATAACTCGGCGTATAACTTCTTTGTCACCATTATTAAGTTTTTTAAGCTTCTGATTAGCTCTTTTTCCCTTTACGAAATCGTCGATAATAACTCCTGCTCTAATCACTGCGAGAATTGTAGTACGAGCAAGTTTAGTGAGCTCACAAATCCTTTTTAATATTGTGTTGGGAGGCCCCAGGACTTTCACTATTTAAGCAGGTGTAAATATTTAAAATAAGTCTCTGGGTTTCAACATGTAAATCTTTATAACAAAATTCCGACGGCTCCGCTATGGAATCGGCTTCCACCTTGTTTGTTTCGTTATCAGAACCATCAAAAGGTCGTCACAACGCCATATTGATTAAATATTTAAATAACAACAATAACACGGTAATAACAACAGAACAATTTACAAAAACACGACACTTAATAACAACAGTAAGCAGCAGCAACGACAAGAACAACAAAATAACTTCGAAAACACTACACTCGGGCAAACTCTTGAGATACTTTCTAAAATTTCCAATAACGGACAAAAGAATAAACTGAATTTACTTCCCCCCTATTTTGATAATTAAAAAATATACTACACCACTGTCAGGGGCACCAGGTAAAAAAACGCAGTGAAACAGACATTTTTTAGGCATTATTTTATTTTTTTCTCCACCACAATTATTTCATCAACTAGAAGCGACCGGCGCCGGCGGGGGAACGCGTGGGCGAGAAAAAAATCATACGCGGTCGGTTTTAAATAAAATTAGGTAATTTTTATTTAAAATTTATTGATAAACTTAGCAGACCCGGTACATGACTGTTTTTATTAGCTGTTCGGATTGACTTCGTATAGACGATATATTAGTTGCCTGCCATGTTGCCATGTTGTCAGGCGCACCATGCAATGAGCAGCTAGCTCTAAGCCCGAACTGCTCAAGTGGAAAAATGTCATTGTCTAATACGAAATCGTTTACCCTATTAAATAACAGTTTTTTAACTACTTTGCCCAGGCATGGTAATAGGCTTTTCGGCCTGTAACTGACAGCTAACGTTTAATCTTTATCAGTCTTCGGTATTAACGCCACTGTAGCCTTTTTCCAGTCTTCTGGAGAGCAACGTTTTTCAAGTATAGCTTGAGTTGTACGTCCATCATTGCCTTTTCTGGTAGATTTTTGACAGCTTTATTTTTGATGCCGTCGAAACCAGGCGCCTTTTTCGGATTTATTGCATTTACAATAGAGCGAACTTCCCCCAGAGGTACTCTAGGAATAATATCAGGTATTTTTATATAAATTTGTACTGACCTGGTGACTCGCGCATTTCTGTCAGGATTAGTAGAGCGAAACTCGCTGAACTGTTCGCACAAACTGTCCGCCATAGGATCTGTAAGGATTTTATTGTTAGCCAGGTCCCTGATATGCGTAAGTTTAGGTAAAACTAGTCCTTTTTATAAGGAATCGGTGGTTCTGCCGTATATCAGTAGTTAGCGGGAACCCTGTATAAGCCAAGTTGCAATAACCTTAACCGAAAAGTCTAAACATTTAATTGTGGCAATAAATTTACTTTGAGGTTGTAAAATGGCTATTGCAGCCAACAGTAAAAACCATAGGGTTATATTTTAGCAATACAGAGCTTGTGTGGTGCTTGGGTTAAATAAAGCAAAGTAAAAGTGAAATTAGGCATCAAAAATGAAACATTTATCGGCTCTATAATATTTAATTGAATCATAGATATCTACGGGGTGAAGATTATTCATATTGAAGAGGAAAGAAAAATCCAAAATTCTTCACAAATATTTAATATCTTGCTCTACGCGTTTCGGTTTCCTACACCATTTTCAAGAGCTGTCTAAAAAGTTCATTTGTATAATAATCTCAATTTCAAATCAAAATTATTAGGTGTTACTTACATAATATAATCACAAACTTTACATTAATGACACAAACAAGCTCACAATGGTAAACACGGGTTAACTAACTATATAAAATTGATCAACGGAATAAACCCGAAAAACATTCCTGTCCAAATAATAAAAGTATCATCAACATATCTGCGCCATAATAAAATTTTATCTAGAAGGTAAAAATTTTAATTAAACAACTTATTTTCAAAATCACCCATAAAAATTTCAGTTAAAAAGAGAGGAAGACCTGAACCCATGGATAAACCATCCGTCATTTAAAAAAACTTGACAAGATATCATTAATCAATAATTTAATAAGAAAAAAATTTAATGGCATGCTTAGGAAGGTGTTGACTGACCCCTTGGATAAGACCATAACATATTTTCAACCTCCTAGGTATATAAGACTAACTTTTTTAGGCGCTGTTTCTCTGAGAGTGGGTAATATATTAAAGTCATTAAACAACAATTTTAAAATAGCTTACAAATCAGTAAACAATTTACGTAGCTTATTATCGAGAGTAAAGGATTCAATTACCGTGTTTGACAAAAGTGGGGTATTTGTTGTCCTGTAATTCTTGCACAGCTAAATATGCTGGTCAGACAGGACATAGTTTTAATATTAGAATAAAAGAACATTTAAACTCTCAGAAATCGCCTAATGACAAGAGATCAGCTTTTGGCCTACATTTAAGAGAGAATTTACCTAATTTTAATACTAAAGACAACTTTAAAAGGCTACATAATGAGAATAAAGGCGATAAGCTGAATTTTTTAGAAAATATAGAAATAGCCAAATTGGAGATAAATAATCAAATTAAGTGTTTGAACCATCCTGTCAACGCCCACCATAGAGAAGCAGCGAGAATTGTGAACGAGTTTAAGTAGTGAATGTAAATAATAGAACCTCTTTTGGGCAACTTAGATGTCGCTTTGGTTCGGTATATTTTGTTTTATTTTTAAATGTTTTTTAGGTTTATCCCGTTGATCAATTTTATATACCTAGTTAGTTATACACTGCGTCCATAAAGTCTTGCACAAATTCATTTAATATTCAGGGGCTTACTTTTTTTAAAAACGCTCGGACACGTCAATTAGTACTTTTGTTTGCGCATTTTTTAACGTAAAATGTGTTTATACAGGGTGTCGCACGTATGAGGTATGAGGTCATCAAGGATTTTTTTTAATGGAACACCCTGTATATTATATCAATTTTGAATTCTATGATGAACACTTAACACCTCTGGAAATCACGGTTTCCGAAATATTGACGTTTGAAAATTTATTTTAAACACATTTATTGATGACCTCATACCTCATACGTGCGACACCCTGTATAAAAACATTTTACGTTAAAAAATGCGCAAACAAAAGTACTAATTGACGTGTCCGAGCGTTTTTAAAAAGTAAATACCTGAATTTTAAATGAATTTGTGCAAGACTTTATGGACGCACTGTATATAACCTGTGTTCACTATTGTGAGCTTGTGTAAAGTTTGTGATTAAATTATGTAAGTAATACCCAATAATTTTGATTTGGAATCGAGATTATTATATAAATGAAGTTTTTAGACAGCTCTTGAAAATGGTTTAAGAAACCGAAACGCGTAGAGCAAGATACTTAATATTTGTGAAGAATTTTGGATCTTTCTTTCCTCTTCAATCTATGGTATTTGCCGCAAGAATGTTTACATATCTTTAGAAATTTGCTGCTATTTTGAAAAGAAAACCATGAAATTAGTGTCGAATCAATTGCTTTCTAGAATTAGTTGTATCATATATTTTCTTGAAAAATGAAAAAGAGATTATTTTAATTTTTAGGGCAGTCCAAGTACGAAACGCTCTTTCAAAATTACCCGATATTAAATATGTCCTTATAGTAGACTGGTCAATGTATGTATTTCCCTCCGCTAGAGTTACAGCTTCCTACTCTTTACTAGTAGCAAAAGCACTTGCTGAATGGATGCATAAAGCTTCAATTGACGTACAGAAAGTTGAAATGATAGGTAATATTTCCCTACTATTCTAGTGCAGTTTGCTTCTTGAACTAACCTGATCGGGTACATTGACGTAATGCATGTAATTTTTTAGGATTCTCAATGAGTGCTCACGTGGCTGGATTAGTAGGAAATACATTTAGAGAAAGCGGATCTGTAGTAAGCAGGATAACAGCTCTGGATCCAGCTGTTCATGGCGGTTGGTCCAATCCCCTGCAAATAAATAAATTAACAAGTTCTAGTGCGGCAGTAGTACAAGTTATATTAACTAATACAAGAAACTATGGGTATTTGGAACCATTGGGATTATATAACATATACGTCAACGGTGGCTCTGAACAACCGATTTGCTATTATGGTAAGCTTATTTATAACTAGGTATGACGCTTTGGAATGGGATCTGTATTTTTTGAAACAGGTTTTAATATGGGACAGGTTGAAACAGGTACGAATCGATAGGTCTTCCTGTTCCGATGAAACAGTTAACTAACTGCGATCGCGGTATCGCAGTCGTTTCGTTTACTTGTTGCCGTTCCAGCTGTACTGCTCTGTTGCAGCAGTCCAGTCGGATAACCTGTTATCTGTTTTGCGAATCGGATCTTTTATTATGTTTGCTGCGGCACTCGGTGCACAAACGAGAATCCGTATGGCTTGGCCCGCGCGGTTTTGTCGATGTTCATTATTTCTTTCAATTAATTATTTTAAAATATTAAATAAATATAAAATAAAAACTCTTTAGGTAAGGTTCATAGTATCAGTACACATTAGTTCATAATAGAGGCATTAATAAAAAGAACATACAAAAAAAAATCATCCTTGTAACAATAAAACTAAGTAGGTACATGATTGCATAAAATATAATTATCCGAATTTTACTGTACAAGAAACTGTCGACCGATGTTCCCGAATGACTGGAGTTGGAAAGTCCACCGTTTTAAAATTATTGCGGGAGAGAAAGACAGCAGGTCAAGTGGAACCTCACAAGAAAAGTCCAGGCAGACCAGTTAAAGTCCTTGATGAAGAGGCCAAAAGTGTAGTTCGAAGAAAAGTTCACTCTTTTTATTTTAAAGAAGAAATATCCACCCTAGATAAGATTCTAATGGAGTTTGGCCAGGATGGCAGTATTCCGTTTATAAATAGAAAACTTTTATGGACCACTTTAAAAAATATGGATTTTGTTTGGGAAAAGCATAACCGTGAATCACTTTTACTGGAAAGCGATGAAATTGTTTGCAGGCGACGAAAATACTTGAGAAGTATACAGAAGAGAGCAAAAGAAAATCTTTTATCTTAATGAGACGTGGATTAATGAAGGTTATTCCAAAAGTTAGTTGCTTTTCCTTTGCCGGATTCATCTCCAGACGCGTTTCGCTGTATAACAGCTCGTCAGTGAAGCTATAGAATCCGACAAAGGAAAGCAACTTTAAGAGCCTACTTGACCCTGAAAGATCGATGAATAATGGCAAATGTAGCTTTTAAGCGACATCTAGTGCCAATTAAATGCATCAACCTGGCCCGTCTAACAAAATCAGACAGAGTCGGGAAATCAAACTTCTGCAAAAATCCGGCGAGCCGGTATCCTCTCAGAGCTGTTAAAATACAATTATTTCATTTTTACGAGTATAATTTAATTTATTATAATTTTTACGAGTATAATTTAATTTCTGTATAATGTATTTTTTTTTTAAATGTTTAATAAAAAATAGGTGTAGCTAATACTATGTGCATAATGCCTAATTTTTATTCTGTTAAAATAAAATCCTTTTCTTTAACGAATATGCTACCGGCACGCCTTTGTTATACCATTTTCAGTGTTTGTGAATGGATAACAATAGGCAAAACCCATAAATTGAGCCAAACCCGGGTGGTAGTACCTGCACTTAATAAAAAAAAGAATGTTGCAATGAAATCAATGCCAAATTATGAAAGTGGCTTAAATATTCGTTGGGTCACTCTGTAGTCCCTTTGCATACCATGAGCTTTTATTACTCTACACCTTTCTGAAGTAGACCATAGCAGTAATTTCTGTCCCAAAATTGGTTGCGGTAGCTAAAGTTATTCCGGAGCTACAAACGGAAACTAGTTGATTAAGGCCATCTTCAAAGGGCTTTAGCTGCCTGAGGAAGCGTTTCCGGACCCATGTTCATATGAACTTTATTTTTATTTAATGTATTCTATATACCCTAGAAGTTAATAACATGATCACATTAACACCCTATATAAGTTAAACATCTTTAAATATAAAAAAATATCATCATACGTCTGGTTCTGGATCGGCTGTTACCCTCACATTATAATCAGTGGCGTAACTAGAATTTTTTGGCCCCAACGCAAAATATATAAGAAGTCCCCCCTATCGGTCACAAATCACAAATACTAAATAAAAATAAAACAGTGATCTTTTTTCTTATTTGCTTTACATATAACTTAAGAAGATATTTCTTTTCATCAAAGAAAAACAAAACTTTAAAATAACTTTAAATTTAAACCAAGTCTAATAATTAGTTATTAACGAAGTTGCAATAAAAATAAACCCCAAAATGATTTTTTTCTCGCTCTATATATTGCAAATTCATTAATTAAACCTTTAAGGTCTAATTTGCTCGCAGCCTCACTTTCGACGGAAATTGGACAAGAACTACAGTGGGCCTCCCAAGTTTGGGGGCCCCAAGGCATTGCGTCCACTTGTCTTATGGTAGTTACGCCACTGATTATAATGCTTCTTAGCTGTAATTCATCATCCAAAACCCATCCTTCCTCTTCAAAGTAGTAAAAAAAATCTCCTTGAAAAGACTTAGCGGTTAACCAAATTGTTGGTAGGGTCTACTCATATTTCTGTACGCATGAGTTTTAGGTAAAATAATCTAGTAAGCAGCTTCACATATAGTGTTCTCTTCCTAATATAGAAGCACGCAGGGATGAATGCTCTCACCGCGCAGCCATCAGATACTATACTGAATCAATCGTTCTGCAAGCGACAGCAGTGGAAGCGCAGCTCACTAATGGTATTGCAGTACTCAGCGGAAAACAAACAATTGGTTTCGGATACTGGCTGATTCCTATTGAAACAGTTACGGCGAACATATTTCTTGTAACAACTCTTACAGATCCGGATCCAGTAACTGCATCGTTGTTACCAGGTAAGATTTTTTAAGCAGGTTTTTTTTTACGACGACCCACATGGTATAGTTGCTCCAAGCTTAATTTGATGACATAAAAAAGCATTAAACTGGTGACCATAGGCATCGCTTCTATCAAATAATTAAAATGCGGATTGTTGTAAATTTTTAATATGATTAAATAGTATATATTACAGCTTGTTCATTATATTTTATGTCGATAAAATGTTTGTGCCCGTGACTTCGCCTGCAGAGAATATTTTTAAAATGGTCTCTCGGTAAAAAAAAATGCTCATTTTGCCGAAACAATTAAAAAAAAAATTGTCTTTGTCCAGCCAGAACCGCGAAGAGGTATGAGTTTTCCTTGCCAAGAAAGAATTGGGGCAGATACTATGTTAGTTGGAATATACAGTTATTTTAACAATAAATTGCGGATCGCTTCAGTAGAATCACAATAAACGTTCTGTAATATAACAAGTTTTTAAGATACATGTTGACCGAACATAATTAATTTAAAATTTATAAACAAATTAATGACTGGATTCGTCAGAACTTTTAGATTTAAAATCGTTTCCAGGTTGGATTACTACTGGCGTTATAGGCGGTGAAACAGAATATCCATTTTCTGTTTTTATTTTTTATAACATGAGCTACGCAATTTTTCCATACATCGCTCCTCATTTCGTTATTACCTGCCAAATATTATCAAGGGCAACTGCGCTTAAAGTTGTAGATTAATTATTGAGTGATATTCTTTGCTGACAAGAGCAACACATTAGGTACAAAGTCATCTTTATTTCCGGCATGATAACGCGTTTTCCTCTCGAACACGGTGTACCAAAAGTACCATCTGTACTCTACCCAACCATACTTAACAACATCATAAGTATCAGACCAAGTGAATAACCATCTGAATAAATTGTACTTTTATCGGTTAATGTTACTCGATTATTTTGCGCAAATCGACCTGTCGGAGTTCAATGATACGCGGGGATTCCATTATAATCATTAGATTATCTAATTCTTTATGTTTAAAGCCACATTTTAATAAAACACCACGCAATGTTTCTAAAGATTGGTACTTATAATCAGGGTAACCTTGCAATTAATCACGAACCAGTTCTAAAGCTGGCACAATATTATCCTCGTTAAAGTTGTAAATAGTTCTCAAAATAAAATCACTTATATTATTGTCAGCCGTTTTGAATTTTTGATTTATTGGTTTACGCTTTATGGAATGACCGGTTGCAGTCCCCAAATTAATTACGTTATAAATTCTTATAAAACCCAAGTTGTGTTAATTCATTACAAGTACATTCTTGTACATAACGCATTTTCAGGTTCTCCCGGATTTCCTTTTTTTAAACACGCGTACATATTTAAAATAATGCTTTGATATTGAGCATGTAAATCTTTGTTACTTAATTCTGGACTTATTTCGCTATCGATGGCCGACTCTGGCACTGACTCATATTCCTGTGATAATTAACCTTGACCTTATGTTTCAAATTGTTGCCAAAAAGCCATACTGATATAATAAAACATAGGTACCAAGTAAAAACTTACTTGTCTGAAACCGCACAGTTATAGCACAAAATGAAATAGGTAAATTACAGTAAATCGTTTTAACCAGTCACGCCGCTGTCCGACTCCCAATATCACATACCTCAAACATCAGGTGATTTTAAAGCTGATAAGGAATCACCCAATCGGGAGAACCTTTAACTATTTGCTGTTCTTGTCTATAGCATATAAATTTGTATTTATATGCTGCTCTATTAATTATTCCATCCGGAAAAAATAGTTCGCACTTTACATGCCCTTTAAATTGCGTTTGGGCGTCAACGGTCTATCGCCAGGGTGTTGCCAGTTCTACAAAGATTTCATTAGTGTAGGGGGAACATAAGGGATTATTATTTGTTTATTTTTTTTGTTTAACTACAGTTAAATTCCTTTTTAGTTTGATTTAAATTTTTTTTGTATAAATAATATTTCTAAAGTACTAAAAAGATTATTACTATATTCATAAATGGCTTGTTCCTGCTTTCTTTGACATTAAAAATTTCTTGATTCAAAGTACTTTTGCAAACTAGCTTTTAAAGAGAGTTACAGACTATCAATTAAATACTGATATAAAAGAACACTTTTAACAATAAAAACTTAAAGAATTTTTAACAAAAGATCTGATAACCCCGATTATGATGCCGGTCTCTCTGAAGCCCGGTCGAAGCTTTTTTATGTCATTAAACTGCCTTTGAAAAAATATAACTAAACTGACCTAACCAGTTCAAGCGCTGTCTCATTAGGTCTAAGGGACTAAAGCTTTAGACAGATACAATTTAATTCAAAGAATCCGTCCATGGTTCACAAAGAGACCTAAATTCAGTATTGTAGAGTAACTCAAAAAAACACAAAGTCACGGTCTCAAGTTCTAATTTTTGTATTGGTTATGCGTTTCACCCTAATCGGGCATCACCATTATCATGGTCTACATAAAGTATTGTATTTAAATTTTTAAAACCATAGACTTGACATCTTCACAACACATTAGTGTTGTTTTTAATGTGTTGTGAAGATGTCGAGTCTATGTTTTTATATATTTTAATTACAATACATTATGTAGACCATAGTAATAAGGTCTGATAATGCCCGATTAGGGTGAAACGCGTAACCAATACAATACAGATACAATTTAAGGTGTTAACACCCTGATTTTGGCATTAAGCCAGAGGAAATAGTCAAAAAATGCCTTTTTATCAAGAATAACTTTTTTCCACCTGTTCGTTATTTTTTTATTTGCACACCAAGTGAAGGTGACGGTGAAATTTCCTGAGTTTAATAATTTAAGAAATATGCAGTGATAATAAATATCCTTTTAGACAATTAGAGAATGAATCGAAATTGTTTTAAATTTTATTAGTGCCTTTTTTTTTTAATGGAAGAGGTCTGATGATGCCTTAAAAGCGAAACATGTAACCCTATTCTAATACATTAATTGACATCTACACATTGTGAATATATACTGCTTGATAGGGTTAAAAGTTACTACGTAAAATCTTATGAGACAGGTTAAAAAATGAACTATATACAGGATGTCCCAGATAAGAATGCACTATCCAGGTATCTCGTAAACCATCGGAAATACAGAGATGATTAAATTAAGGAAAAGTTGCGCATCACTTAACTCCGAAACGTCATGTTTTTAAATTTCGAAAATTCCGAATATTTCCGAAGATATTCAAGAAAACCCGAATTCTTGCTATTTGAAGAGATATGTCAAAATGAACTTTATATTCATTTTATCCTCTATAACAATGTTTAATTATATTTTTAATCCGACGTTTAGTTTTTTCGAAACCATCATCAACTGCTCTTGTAAATAGTTCAAAAATTTTATTTTACGCTTTATTAACTCTACTTTTTATTCTGATTCCAACGAGATATTTACGCTTATTTTGGTTCGGCGTTTTGGACTAAAAAAACCCTTAATCAATTCAAATGAGCACCTTATTTAATTTTTTTTTTGTTTTCATTGTTGTGTTTAAACTCTAGTTGGCTTAACCCACAATTTTTTTACATTACGAACCATTAGAAAGAAATGAGCAATTCAGAAAATATAGCAGCTTTATCTAAGAAATCTAACATTTTTATAATATAAATTATTGCCAGAAAACGCATTCCATTTTGTTTAAATTCAGAATCACTCAAATAATATGCATGGAATATTTCAGAGAACGCCTTCAACACAATTTAATTGCTACTCGTGATCCCATAAACTAGCCTCCGCGATCCCCAGATAATATACCGATTGTCCTTTTCTTGGGAGGATTCCTTAGCAATTAATTTACTTAAAGACTTTTCAAAATAATGATGGGTTAGAAGCTGCAGTCCGAGACGCAATAGGAAGGAACTTCAGAAGTAATGAATAACGTTTTGGAAGAAATTGTTATCAGTATTATTTGTGTTTGGAGAATAAGGGTGGAATTTTTGAAAATGAAAAATAATTTCACTAATAAATTATAAAAATGTTAAAGAAAAAATTAATTAATACTTACTTGTTAGATTTCTCAGATCAGCTTCTATAATTTGTAAATTGCTTACACGTTTCTAATGGTTTGTTATTACTCTGTTTTATTATGTGCCATCATGTTTTTATTATCTTTACGCATTTGAAAATTAATCTAATATTATTTTAAATAAAGTATAATAAAAAATTTTTAAAGCAAGCTTGGATTTAAATGTAAAAACAAAAACCAAAAACAGATTAAATAAGTTTCTAATTTGCATTGATGATGAGTTTTTTAGTCCACAACGTCTAACAAAAAATAAGTGTTATATGTCGTTGGATTGAGAACTAAAGCTAGAGTTTACAGAGCGTAAAATAAATTTTTTTGACCATTTAAATTAAAGCATTCAGAGTTCAGTAACGCGAAGTCTGATGGTTTACGAGATTCTCGTAGGGTGCATTCTAATCTGGGACACCCTATATACCCACTTCCTAATTCAAACATTTATAAACTTAAATTAAAATAAAAAGTTAAGCACTGTGACAATAAGTCACCCAAGTAGAGTAACTCATTTAATAAGCTTCTAGATGCAAAGACATTACGAGGCTTATTTTTATAATTAACATTACCAATCCAATAATTGTATTTTTAAGCTGATATGACAATCGGTGCTACAACCCCAGATCCCATAGGTCCTGATAATTGGCCACCATATATACCTGATGAGCCGCATGTTTTATCAAAACTGTCAATTACCGTATATTCGAATGAAGGAAATTTGAGACGCAGTGTAGTGGCACATATTCCTGCGAGAATCCCTCAAGCAAACGCTTTAGTGCCAATATTCTTGGGAATCGGCTCGACAAGTCAAAATATCTTGATAGTAGATGGGGAGCGTGGTTCTGATGACAATAATTGGTAAGTTCAATAGTGGTACTTTCTTTTTCCATCGTATAAAAGCAGGTCACGTGTAAAATAAAAGGCAAATTTATTTACAACCATACAATAATTATGTATTGTTTACATGTCTTACTTTTTAAAAATTGGTAAATTGTCACATTTTTAACTTTCACCTTATGTCCACGGGGAAAGTTTAAAATTGCGAAACCAAATAACAAATAATTATTTATTAAAATTAATAGTTAGATTTGACTCATTTTATGCCTTAAATTATATGGGCAAACTAACTTGTTGACATATCTCAATAGCTGAAACGATGATTTCTTAATTTTTTCATTTCGTCTTGTCCTTGGTGTTTACTGAAGCATATTTTGGGACTGAGATTGACACAAGACGTCGATGGATTGTAGAGTATTCTTGCTGTTGTTACTTGGTTATCTAAAGATGAATCGACATATCCTTCAGCGACAATGCTTGACTTCCACGAGCATAAACGTTTAAGCTCTAAGACATCTGCTCCGCTGCTAGTAAGTAACATAGCAGCCGCTCGTCGCGATGGGTGTCCTGTAAACTTTTTTGATTGTGGGAGTTTCAGGAACCTCGCAGTTTTCTGTTAAAAATTGTGAGATTGAATTAAATGATGTCTAAAGGGTTGGTTAGTGGTTTTTACAAAACGACATTGCGAATAAGGAATCTATCATTTATAACACTTTCCCGGGGATAAAAAAACTGTTGGACAATTTTGACATAATTGTAGATGGTAGATGTTGGCTCACCCGACATCGCCCGGTGAAATACCATCGCATCGGCTTAGGTGGCGTGAAGTTGCTCTTTGAGCTAACGTTTCGTCACTGTGCCGATGTCTCCGGTTTCCAGGGTGGGAAATATACAAAAAATGCTGTGATGATGGTTCCAAGATCAATAAATTCCGGAGTTAAAAACGCCCCCCGATCGGATCTCCGGGTGGGGGCGGGTCCTGGCGCCTTATCAAGCGAGATTATCCAATCATCCACCATGTCCAGTAGCCATGCGGGTCCTTCGAACAATATTCTAAATGGAAATGGTGGAAAAACTGGAGTTGTTAAAAGACCCGAGATTAGCAACTTCCAAATTGACTTCTGCAATATAAGAGGACTGAACTCCAACATCAATGCAGTCCATCAACATCTACAATCTACCAAACCTCACGTACTTGCACTAACCGAAACCAAAGTCAGATCATCGATTAGTACGGTCAGCTATTTATATCCTGGGTACGACTTTCATCACCGATTTAGGCGGAATTTTGGCCTTTGTCTCTTTGTCCGGAGTGATATTTCTTGTCAACGAGAGGAGACACTCGAGCCTAACGACTTTGATGTAATGTGGTTTAAAATATCAACGCAGAGAATTACTAAATTCATCTGCTGCCTTTACCGGCCGCCAAGCGATACCCATTATAGAGACTTGTTCTCCTCTCTTGCTAATACTATCGACTTTTTGCAAACCCACCATCCCAATTCCGAAGTTGTCATCCTTGGCGACTTCAACATTCATAATGTCAACTGGCTCAAATACTCAAACATGACTGACGAACAAGGTCGTGAAGCCGAATCCTTTGCCATCAGCTCTGGCCTCACCCAGCTGGTGGGTGAACCAACTCGGATTCCAGACCGAGATGGTGATTTTGCTAGTTTGTTGGATCTTTTCTTAACTTCAAACCCCGACTTGTACGCTGTCACCGTGAAGCCGCCGTTAGGAACGTCTGACCACAACCTTATTTCGGCACTGAACAAACTACCAATTAGTGCTGAAGAGCCTCCTAAACCACGCAAGATATGGCATTATACATCAGCTAAGTGGGAGGACCTAAGGGACCATTTTCGAACCTTTCCCTGGCGGGACGTTTGTTTTACCTCTGATGATCCATCCATCTGTGCAACAGAAATATCGGAGGTTATCCTTACTGGTATGGAAGCTTTCATCCCTTTCTCAAAAAAGTGCCCTTCTAACGGCAAGCCTTGGTTTACCAAAACTTGCGAACGAGCTGTTAAATCAAAAAATTATTTCTACCGACAATGGCGTAAAAATCCTACCGCCGAAAATCGTACCATCTTTGTTAACGCTCGAAACCAATGCAAGCAAACGATAAACCAAAGCAAAGAAGCACACAACCAGAGGATCAGAGACAAACTTCTTGAATGTCCTAGCGGCTCAAAATCATTTTGGTCGGTAGCTAAGGCCGTCAGTCAGAACTTTACCAAGTCAACCATTCCACCTCTAACACGTTCTGATGGCACCATTGCGACCAAAGCACAGGAAAAAGCAAACTTACTGGCGGAACTATTCTCTTCACATTCAACGGTAAATTTTCAGGGAAGTACCCCACCGAACATTACCCCTGTAGAATCGAGAATGCCCGAGATTGTCTTTCGCCACCGCCATGTTAAGCGAATCTTGGGGAGTCTCGACACTAAAAAGGCTTCTGGTCCTGACGATATTCCAGTCATTGTAATTAAGAAATGCGCTGACGAACTGACACCGGTATTTTGTAGGCTTTTTAACTTATCCTACAAAAAAGGAATATTTCCTTCTTGCTGGAAAACTGCGAGAGTCCAGCCCATACCCAAAAAAGGCAAGAAGACTTTGCCAAACAACTATCGTCCAGTCGCATTGCTCTCGGTTATATCAAAAGTTATGGAGAAGGCTATCAACGAAAAACTACTAAAATACCTGGAAGGCTTCAACATTATTAGTGACCGCCAGTATGGATTCCGTAAGTCTAGATCAACAGGAGACCTTCTCGCTTATGTTACTCATGTTTGGAACAACGCAATAGAACACCATGGGGAGTCCCGGGCGGTAGCACTAGACATTTCGAAGGCTTTTGACCGAGTATGGCATGAGGGGCTCCTAACTAAAGTGAGAGCATACGGAATGCCGATTCAATTTTGTTCATGGCTGTCGAGCTTTCTTAAAGACCGTTCTCTGCGAGTGGCGATGGACGGATTTCTTTCAGACACATTTAACATCAACGCCGGAGTCCCTCAAGGTTCTATATTGTCGCCCACCCTTTTCTTACTATACATTAACGATCTTTTGGAAAAAACTAAAAATCCTATATATAGCTTCGCTGATGACAGCACACTTGTTTCAACTTTTACTTTGGATGCTCGGACATCGGCTGCTAATGCACATCTCTATAGGCAGCAAGAGGTCTCACATCTCAACAAAGACCTGGAAGAAATTTTGTCTTGGGGTGACAGTAACCAAGTAGAATTTAACGCTAAAAAGACCCAGGCGGCAGTTTTTTCTAAAAAAGTTAATGTTGAAGAACCGGATATAGTTATGGCGGGACACTCAATTCCCTTGGCTTCATCAATTCATTTATTGGGCGTTAATTTGGATAGTCATATGTCTTGGCATGGCCACGTTGCGGCCATTGCAAAGGCAGCCTCGCAGAAGCTTGGAGTACTTTTCCGAACAAAGAACCTCTATACACCCCAACAACTTTTGATGCTCTATAAAGCCCAAATTCGACCATCACTGGAGTACTGTTCGCATATTTGGGGCTCTGCTCCTAAACATACCCTGAGATTGCTAGATTCCATTCAAAGAAGAGCCATTCGCTTGATCGGTGACCATAGTCTGACAAACAACCTGGAAAGCCTTGAACATCGAAGGCAGGTTGGCGACTTGAGTCTATTTTACAAATATTTTCATGGGAAGTGTTCAACTGAGGTTGCCCGCTTAATACCACCCAGAGCGGTGCATGGTAGAAATACACGACGAGCCACTGCAGCCCACCAGTACGTGGTTCAGCTTAGTGTCCCTCGAACGACACTGTTTCAAAATTCTTTCATCTGGAGAACGTCATCACTCTGGAACGACCTCCCTGAGATCGTCTTCCCCAACGAGTATAGTCTCCAAAGATTCAAGACCAACGTGAATCGTTTCCTGCGCACACGCACCGCTCCTAGAGCGCCATAAAGGATTTATCCTGTAGTGCTGTGCCTTATCATAAAAAAAAAAAAAAAAAAAAATAATTAGATCTGTTATCAAAGAAGATCTACTGACTTTGTATCTGGAATTTCAATTGACTTTTTTTCTCCTAATTAGTTGAAGTGCTTTATTCGCATTTTCAACAATTCTTCAGTTCTGCATGGCCCGGATAAACCGATTACAAGCGCCAAATGATTCAATACAACATATGTTGCTTAGAGACGTTATTTCTGATATAGGTATACGAAAGAGAATAGAATTTTTCTTTTAGCATCGTCAAAATCTTCTAATATATTTTTTCTTACCTTTGAAGAAATTCCGGCGGTGCATTTTGAAGAAAATCTTCTATATATTTCCTTGTTAGACTTGGTACTATCTTGCGTTTTAGGAATGCAATCAGCTTCACAATATTTGAAATATCAACTCTCTCCCTGAGAGCTAACATAGATTTTATCATGCTATACGTTGACCAAAGTGTAAACGGTTTCTTATTTTTGCTCATATCGGCAAAATATGCCAACGAGGCAGTCTTTGAGACTATTTTTCTTACTTTCGTCTCCGTACACGTCTTTATATATTTTAAAATACTTTTCGTAACGTTTACGACTTTTTTCGAGGATTAAACATTCCTCCGCTTTTCTAGCTTTTCCTCTAGCATCTGGTCGAGTGTAATTCATGTCTTCTTCCCTATCGCTAGACATATTTTCTTTTATATTTCACCACAAAATTTGACAACTCGTGCATGATGCCTGCAAAGTTTATAACCTAACAGTACACCTAATTGTTCATCTCATAGTAACCATTTAAATATTTTAGAAACTAACCAGTGCGTTTTTAAGTTTTAAAAATGCGAATTTTATTAGTGTTAGAAAATGTTAAAGGTTATAAATAAAATCGTATACAAACCTCCGTAGAAAATTTCATATCTGTCTCGAGATTTTTTAGTTAACCTCGGCGCCCCGACTAGATTAAAATCACTGTCTAATAATGGTGACCTTCCTTGTAGGTGTACGGTTATACTGGATGCATATATGCTACGACGAATGAGGGGGTACCTCAAGGCACCCTGCTGTCACCTATTTTATACAATTTGTATACAGCTGATATACCGAGTTACCCCATCACGAAACTGGGACTGTACGCGGATGATGCACTCATCTACGCGCACTCATCTTACGCGTAGGCTGCCAAGCGAAAAATACAGACACACATCAATATATTAAGCCCTTATTCCCAAAAATTGAACATAGAGGTGAATGCTAGCAAGTCGATTTGCGCAACACTGACCAAAAGATTTACAAGCAACAAAATTAGACAATATTGAAATAAGACCTGAACGAAAACTAAAATACTTAGCTGTGACTTTGGTCGAAAGACTCTTCTTAGAACTTACATATCCGAACTTCCTAGAATGGCATTCTCTACAATGCAGAGTTTGTATTCGTTTCTCTCCCCAAAATACCTCCTGTCTTCTAACAATAAACGGGCAATCTATATACAAATGATCAGACCAATACCGACGTATCCAGCTCCCATATGGTGCTCTGCCTCAAATACACAGCTCCAACGTACACTGAGGCTAGAAAACGAGATCCTGCGATGCATTACGTCATCAAACAGATTCGTATGCATCGCGGACCTGTACCATATGGCAGGCACGGAGAACATACTTGACTTTATTACAGGCTAATCAAACAAGTTTTACTTATATAAAATACAAAATTAACCACTAACAAGAAACGTGAATAATACCAGACATAACCCTAATAATATACTTACTCATAAACCATTATACCACAAATTATCACTGTAACATCTCCCATTACCTTAATATAACGGAAACATAATACAACTTGTAGAGCATGAGCAACATCAGCAAAATTCACATAAACAAAGACGTCCAAGATATCCGGAAGGCCCCGCGTAAAGCAATGCGTGGGCTCCTCCGGCGGTAGGATGTGGTAGTTTAAAGCTTCAGAGAATTCATATAGGGTGCGACCTCTTTGGTTTGTAGCTCTACATACCCAAATCCTGTTTTTTGCGTTTAGGTCACCCCCTATAATAATCGTTCGGTTGTTATTACCAAAAATTTTTTGTAAGCAGTTGCCTGTGAAATCTACCGACGGACTACAGTAAACCGATCCCAAGTGCACGCGTTGATTATTTTTAAATCGTATCGATATGAAAGTCCCTTCAATATGGGCACAATTGACAGGACCTGGCATAACTTGAGCTGAAATGTGTTTCTTAGCCAGGATCATAGTTCCGCCCCCGCGTCTACCGAGGCGATCGTTCCTAAATACGGTATAATTCGGGAAAGAAAATCTATCTCCCTTTAACCACGTCTCCTGGATAAGAAACACATCTATCTCATTTCTCTCGACGAACTCGATAAGTTCGAGTTTCCGTTGCTTAATGGAATTGACATTAAATGTAGCGAGTTTAATATATGCCGTCTCCGATTGCGCCGCCATCTAACCTGCAGTTTTTTGAAAGGCACTGACCATAGATTTTAGCTGAGTCTCCATAATTTTGGAGAACTGGACCAAGAAGTTTTGCATTGTGGCTTGCATAGCTGCCTCCATGGCGTTTGGTGTTGCTTTTGCCCCTTGAGTTCTGTTATCATTGCCATCGCTGGCCAATTTAGCATTGTCTTGCTGACCCCAGCGAAAGTTGTTTCGCGGTGTAATGCTTCTGGCGTTACTTGCCACATTTTGACTCAAATTGTTTGGATGCCGTGGACAACCCTTATAGTTTGCCGGGTGGTCTCCCTCACAATTTGAGCATTTCGCTTTTTCTTCACGCGGTTTAGTTCACTGGTAAGAAAAATGGTCTTCAGCACATTTAAGACATTTAATTGGGGCGGTACACCGAAATTGTGAGTGCCCGTACAATTGACAGCGATGGCACTGCGAAACTGTGGCACGCGCACGCTGCGCCTCCAAGTGCACATAGCATCCAAAGTCTTTAGCTCATAAATGGATTTTTCCGATTTAGGCAAGAAAACCAACACCAAAGGCAATGGCGTCCCGCTGCGACTGTGCCAACGAATTACACGCGTAGGATGAAAACCTATTTCTTTCAGGTCCTCGTTGATCTTATTCTCTGTCCAGGTTTCCAGAACGCCTCTGAGCACTACGTGCAGTTCTTTTTCTTCTTGGAACCTGAACGAATGGTGATATAAATTATTTGCAACTAAAAATTTTGTAATTTTGTGAAAATCTGCCGGTGTAGGTGGATGTATTTTTACGCCTTCTGGCAAAGTAACAGCGCGACCATAATCAACCTTTATTGACTTTAGGTGAGCCGAAATTTCATTATATCTATGTTTGTCCCTGATGACGATCGGAGGGACACGTAAATTTGGCGGTCCGGACTCCGAAACGCCATCAGTGACATTTTTGGCTTTGGCAGGCAAGCTCTTGGGCTGCGTAGTGGTTTGTACCTCTGCTTGGCTACCTGATGCTTTTTGAATAACTGGTTGTGTCACTTTTTGTGACAAATGATTACTGAGGGCCTTATTACTGGTTTTCGGTAGGTTAGGCCAAGCAGAAGAACCGGCCACCTTTTTATTGTTCAAATTGTCCAATTCAGAGGTTTTATTTGTCCTTTTTCGCGTTCGTCTAGTCTTTTGACTGGACCATTGCTCGCTATTATCATCTGAGTCAGATACGGAGTCTACTTCCATGTCTGAACCTGGTTTCGATATTTCAATTGAGTTTATATTGACTTGTTTGCTATTTAATTTGCGAGCAATGACCGCGTCTTTGTTGGTTGTTGGTAAAGTGTTTGTTTTGTCATAAATCGAGTCTATTTTTGCGTTTAAAGTTAAATTTGATTTTTGTGAAATTGAAGTGTCATTGTCATTATCTTTTTGTGATTTGTATCTATCGACATCGGCTTTTAGCTCCCTTACGGTATTCTTTAGCTCATTCATTTCAACAGACTTCTTACTACCTTCCTCCTTCATCATCCTTATCTTATTTAACCATTCTGCATTGTTATCATCCATCGCCTTCCTCCATTTGGCCTCCAAACGTTTTTCACATTCTGCAAATATTTCCTCTGTAGACAGCAGGACCTTAGCTGGGGCCATTATCTCATCGTCTAAAGCTGGTAGCTTGGTATTGATGGGGCGGGAGGCATCCCCCCCGCTTCGTAACTCCATAAAATGAAAACTTAAATTAAATTTGACTTTTCTTGATAGCCGTGGGGTTAATAAATATTCGATACTTCAAACTTGCTAAAATATCGAGAGACAATTTAAATGTCACTGTCAGCGACTGCACACATGATGACTGTCTGCTGCTCCAAAGAGATCTGGATAACCTTGCTGTGTGGTGTAAAAATAATAATCTCCTCTTAAATGTCAACAAATGTAGAGCCGTCACATTTGGTAGGATAAGAAATCCATACTTGTTTGATTACACCTTGGATTCGGGGGTGTTGGAGAGGCAGCTTGTAGTGAAGGATCTGGGCATCTGGTTGGATGCTGAATTTTCTTATGTAAATCATGTCGATGCAATCACAAACAGAGCCATGCGACTACTGGGATTTATCTTTCGGACTCTGAGAGGGTCTCAGAATATTTTTGCTCTAAAAGAAATATAATGTGCTGTTGTACGATCAGTGCTTGAGTACGCCTCATGTGTATGGCATCCCTATTATCGTGTGCACATTGATAAATTGGAGAGAGTTCAGCGCAGATTCCTTAGAGGAATTGGATTACGGTTGAATATCCCCTATGAGGAAATTAATTGCGACGAAATCATGAAGTTGCTTAACCTTACTTCACTCGAAGATAGAAGAAAATACTATGACATTTATTTTTTATTTAAATTAATTAATGGTAATATTGATGCACAGGATCTCCTTGCGATGATTCCCATCCATACATCTGTTGTTAATGTTAGAAATAGAGATCTTTTTAATGTAAAGTTTCATAGAACCAATTATGGAATGAATTTGCCTATTACTCGGATGTGTAGATTAGCAAATTTTCTGTTAAAGCACTGTGATATAGATATGTTTTATGATTCGTTCTCTAAATTTAGTGGTAAAGTAAAAAAAAAAGTTTAGCCATCTTGAACCATTTTAAACTATTGTGGATGTTGATAAAGCCCCGGCTAATTATCTCACTTAACACGCTGAGAGGTCTCCTGCCGAAAAGTGGTGTATATATTTGCCGATTGTAAATTGCTATCCATCCCCTGCCTATGCGGCCTAGTATCTTCGGAACAGCCGTTCCACAGCATTATAGAATGTAGATGTGCAATGTAAATAAATTAAGTCATACAATAAAGAGATTTTGAAATGAAAAAAATGGGTTCGTGTGGGTGCGATTTTCTAGTCTTACCACATCGAGCGACTAATAAATAACCTTATTTCAAAATCAACCATATCCAAAATAATAAATCATCTCAACAAGTTTTTTACTCTTTACTACTTTAAATACATTATAATAATGATATGTAAAAGCTTAAGTAAGTCTTAGCTGAACTTTTCTTTTAAATAGTTTAAAATAGCGGTACAGATATATCCATATCCAAATCGTCTACAATACCTATATCATAAATCTGGTATTTATTCCTACATTGATCTCAATTAATGTTGTTTAAGCAGACGTGATGAATTATCGGAATTTTTTTTTAGTCGTTTTACAAAATTGGTTTTAAAAATGCAGCTGCTTTATGAAAAATAATTGAATCATTTTCACGAGTCAAAAGATCTTCGACTGATGTTTTCAGATGATGAAGAATCGCTAATATTTTCCAAATAACTGTCACTTAGTTTGCCTTTCTCTCTTTCTCCGTTCGACGGCAACGTTGGGTTCAACGATACATTTTTTTATTTGTTTTGTTTTTAAGTTTCTTGCCTATATCATCTGTCTCGACCAATGGAGAGTGTTGTCAATTTCCATTTCCTATGTAAAACACGTGCTTTTTCAAATGGCGAAGGTTCCGCTTGGTTATACCTTTCTCAGAAACTAGACATCGTTTCGCGCTCCATCCGACTGAGTTTTATACATGTATAGAATATTTTCTTCTGCACAATTTGAAACGAAACTTTAGGTCTAAAATCGAGAGTGTTGAGGAAACGTGCATCAACACGTCAACGAGAATAGGTTTTTAGGTGCGATTTGAATCTCTGCTATTTTTGGTTGTACATTACATAAGGGTTATAATTTGTTCACGCAGTTATTTGCATTCAGTCACGCAGCTAGTCAGAAGCGCGTCGCCACGGTACCTGTAAAACGTCAATATTGGGATGCAAGCGAAAGACAGGTTGGGTCGCATCGCGCGTCGGTCGAGAGAGACAAGAGGCACCGCGCAAGAGTGAAGAAAAGGAGATATTCTAAGAGGGCTTCATGCAGCAAGTGCTCTTACGTACGTTCTACGATTTTAAGGTATTTTTGGGCAATTGAGAGAAATTCCAAGATGGCTCCATGAAACAAGTGCTCTAACGTACGCTCCATGATATTAAGGTTTGTTTGGGCAATTAGTGGTTTCCTTTCGCAGAATCGCTAGCTGCTTAGTTCTACTTTATCTCACGTACGAAATTGAACTCCCTACGATACCGGGGCATTTTAGTGATGTACTGTTAAGTGACAGTTAAGGCAAAAATATAAAAGAGCAGTTACTAATGTGACGTTAAGTATCGACCAGTGTCTTTGTCGCGAGTCTTTGTAATATAATACCATAACCTGCATTAAGGAATAAAAACACAAGTGTTTAAGTAAACAATTGTTTTAGTCAAAGGTAGCCGAAATTAACGAACCAGTGAGCAACCTTATAGGCCACGCAGTAAAAATTAATGTAACCACTAGGGAATTAACCCAGTGCGTCATCGGAGAGCAAAATAGCGGCCCAAGCTATTGTTTTTTTTTTTGTTTTATTATTATTAATTTAAGATTATTTTTTCCAGGGCTACTGGCATGAAAGACAAAATATTAGAACTTTATCCGCAAACTGTTGTTATGATTCTCGATTGGAAGGCTTATAAATTTGATACGTACATAACAACGGCTAGCTTTGTTAACTCCATTGGCTACACAGTAGCTAATGCTCTCATTGCTGCTGGTGCACAAACAAATTTGCTTCACATTATTGGTAAGAAAATTTGCCTGTTAGCGTAAAACAAGGTGAACAGCAACATTTCGTAACATACGTACTTTCGTCTCTTAGGTAATGTCGAGAATAATGTTTTTTTCAGTAAATACATAGTGTCAACCCATACTATGGTGGATATCATGACTATCTATAAAAAAAAATAAAATATTTTTTAACTATTAAATTGACAAATATACCGCGCATTTCTCAAAAGTGGCTCACACCTATAACTTTTTTGATTTTATAGATATTAAAATGAAATTTTGGGATTGTGTATAAAACATGAATCTGCATTTATTGGCATTATTTTAGCATTTTTAGCACTTCCGGTCTGATTTAATGGATTCATAGCACCCTAGACAGTAGTAAGTAAGGTGCAATTTTACTCAGAATGTTATCCAAATAAGGAAAAATATACAGGTGTCTTATCTAATAAAACGATATTTAATTACCGAAGTGAAGGTCGCTTACGGTCAAACCGGAAGTGCTCAGAAGTCGAAAATAATATTAATAAATGCAGATTCATGCCTTAAACATATTCCCAAAATTCGATTTTAATATCTAGTTAGTGATAGCGGTCAGCAACTTTTCAGGTTAGTACCCCGTATAAATCTAAAACTAAATCTAAAACTGACAAAAAATATTCATTTCTTAAATGCAGTAGATATATGTAGTAGAAAGTGTAACAAATAGTCACAAGAAGAATCAAACAAAAAATACCAAGTTGATATTTAAATAGAGAACTGAATTTTAAAATTTTAAATACCTATTGCTGTTTGTAAAACAGGACTTAATATGAAATATTGTTTCTTTAAGGTTGTTTTTACCTTTACGTCTTTTCTGACCACCCTGTACACCCTGTTCAGATATGGCAAGCCAGCAGTAAATACACTTTTAATCCCTATAAATTTGTTCGCTAAAGTAAATTATGTTTCACATATTTGTTACACTTTTTACGACACACGCTGTATATAAAAATGCATTATTTAATTATGGTAGGCCCAATTTAAATTTTTAAATTTTTGTTATTAATTAAATTTAGAATATTAATAGTGGTTTCAGTGATTATTTTCAACATTCTTGTAAGCGTCAATATATTATTTACGTCAATCACTAATTTGATTGGGTTATGACTCTTACACTCTTTCGTATATACAGTGTGGTCAATTAAGTGCGCAACAAATGGGAAACTTCTTTAGTATTGGTTCCTCAGAAAATATTATTCTTCATAATAAGTGGTGTATGCCCGATAATCGTTACAGGTGCACTTAGAATGCCATGAGGTCAAATAGGATACAAGGTAGGGTAAAAAATAAGTAAATCGTTCAAGAGTAAATTACCCTAATGGCGAAAAATAGAGAAAAAATGTTATTAACAAAAGTTATATAGAACTAAAAACTATGGCTAAATACAAAGTCTTTGTAACCAAAAAAAAATTTTTTTTTTAAACTTTAAATTAACCCTGTATAATGACTTGTTTTATATTTAGTTTGATACCCATTTAAATTAGCCACAATCAAATATTTTTATTTTTTTTAGCTTTAGTCAAATTAAAGCAAATTTGTTCAGATTTGTATTTTTTTAAATAACGAAACATTTCATGTTTGGATACTACCAGCAAATTTCGAATTTCGCAGATATTCCTAAAAATAAGATAAATCCCCTCCTAGTGTTAATGTACATAGTAAAAAACTAAAGACCATAAAAGTCAATAAGGCAAATAATCGAATACGACTAAAACCCGCTATAAGCCAAAGTTAATTTGTACCTTCCAAGAAAAAGACTACGATTTAAATTTAGATTTTTCTATGTTGGTACAAGGAAAAATAGAAGATAGAGGTGATTTTCAACAGTAATATACCGATAGAGGAGGCGTCTTATCGGTAATACCGATGTTTTTAACAAGAAATCGATTTTCTGACAAATTTTTACGAAATGTAATTTTTACTTATAATCTGATATGATCCCGAGAGCTTTAGCTCGAGGGTCTTATCTTTGATTATAAGTAAAAATTACATTGAGTGAAAATTTTCTTGGAAAATCGAGTTTCGAGTGAAAAACGAAGGTATGAAGATAAGAACCCGCCTCTAGAGGTGTATTTTATTGGATAATTTACTGAACATAAAAATGAAGGCCGTCTGATAAAGGTAAATATACAAGTTAGAGGTGTTACTAATTTTTTATTTAAGTAAAAAAGCTACAAGCGTCTTTTCGAAAGCGTCTTTTCGAGCTAGCGGTAGTCTTATCGGGTAAGACGACCGTTACCAAGGTGGTTGCTATGAAAATGAGCGTTTTGATTGGTTCAATAAAAGTGAGGTGAATTATCATCGACACATCCTGTTTGGAGATAATTCTACTTTTACGACAAATGTCATTGTATCATCTCAAAATTATAGGTGGTGGTCAGAGCAAAATACAAATTTTTTTATTGATAACAAAAATCAGTAGTATCAAAAAACAAACGTGTAGTGTCGTATACTGAATAGAAAATTAATACGGCCGTTTTTTTTTGGGGGGAAAATTTAACTGGCGCCATTTATCTAAATTTTTTGGAAGATATAATAGGAGATATTTTAGATTACATGGTCCTCCAAGAACGCTATAATTTATGGTTTCCGATCCACGGTGGCCTTCTCGCACCCCAGATTTAACATCGCCGCTAGATTTTTTTTCTTATAGAGATATTTAAAACAAAAAAATACAAAGGTCGGCCCATTAATAATATAGTAGTCCTTAAAAATTCAATAAGAATTTACTGCAGAAATATTTCTTCAAGGGTGTTGCGATGTACTATCACCGAATTTGATGAGCGGATAACTAAATGAATCGAACGCGCGACGGTGGTCATCCAGAGATAATTCTAGAATAATTGTATTTTGTTTCTTTTTAACATGTCTTATTATTTAAAATTCTGCTTAAAGCTTCATATTATAATAGAATTCATTATACTCGGATTATCTTATTGTATTTAGTTATTCCAATGACTAATCGGAATAGTTTCAGTAGGTTTCGAATATTTGCCTTATTGGTATCCTTTTATTATTTCACACGAGATCGACTTCTATGATCAATACTATGTAGGTGCGTTGATATTAAAAAAGTGTTTATTTTATTTTTAGAAAATTTTTGCGAAGTTCGAAATTTGTTTGTAGTATCCTTGCAATAAACATGAAGTTTTTGGTTATTTAAAAAAATATAAATCCAAACTAATTTTACAAACTTTCTTCGATTTTATGAAAGCTGCCCAGTGATGTGAATATGGTTAAGTTAAAGAGGTATTATACCTAAATATAAAAAAAAATTATTATCCGGGGTTTATTTAAACTTTTCAAGAAAAAAGAAAATTTTAATTGAAGGCCATGACTTTGCATTTAGACATATTTTTTAATTCTAAACAACTTTTCTAATTAACGTTTATCTCTATTTTTGTCATAAGGTATCTTCTTTGACTTAAAGCTCTTTTAAGTGCACCTGAAATAGACAACGGATATACACCAACTTTTGTCAAAAATAAAATTTCCTGAGAAACCAATAATAAAGAAGTTTCCCATTTGTATCACACCTAATCGATCACACTGTACAGGGACATTTTTTTAAGTGTCCTACCCGATTGGCGATTTTCCTGCTGACTATAATATAAAATAAATAAGACTTTCCTTAATAATACTCCGCAAGGAAGTCAAATTTAATGTCACAAAATATATAAGCTCAAAAATTTGACAGATGCGACGTCAGTTTGAATTTTTTTTAAATGGCAACCCCCATCAATAACAACATAACCACACTAGTGAATTGCATTTCGCGATCCGATTTCAAAAACATATAGTTATTGGTATTTATTTTCAGCCGTTACGGAAATATGGGGGTTCCTAAGTTGTCTTCATCAATTATGTCTTTTAAGTGATAGATTTTTTGAGCTGAAAACCACAATTTTTTACGCGGTAACATAATTTTCCATGGTCGAGCTATTTACAAATAATCAAATACGATAGAGGTCAAGAAGTGACAAATACGACGCCATTTTGAATTTCTATTAATGTCAACCCTTCCCAACAACCACACAAGTGAATTGCATTTTATTATTCAATTTCAAGAACATATATTTATTTACATATGCGAGATGTTACACGTGGCGACATCTCGTAGCAATCGAGCTATCCACCCAACCAGACCAAACGCCGAAATGGATCCCGCATAAGCAGGTATCTAATCATAAGCAGGTATCTATCTAAGCTAATCTAACATTAGATACCTGCTTATGATTAGATACCTGCTTATGATTAGATACCTGCTTATGCGGGATCCATTCCGGCGTTTGGTCTTCTTTAAGGCCTCGCTGGTCTGGTTGGGTGGATAGCTCGATTGCTACGAGATGTCGCCACGTGTAACATCTCGCATATGTATTTATACATTATGTGTTGAAAACACTGTAAGGTCCCTTTCCTTTTCGTCAGACTCTATAGCCTTGCCGATGAGCTTTAATACGGCGAAACGCGTCCAAGGATTGGGTCTGACGGAAAGAAAAGGGAAAAACATCTTTCTTTAATATATTTATTTATTATTTATTGTTATCTTTGGGTTGCAGACAGGATATGTTCCCATTAGAGCAACCACTAGTTACAAGTTACAATTATAACGAGTTATTTATAATTTACATTGGATTGTTAATAACTGATCAACAATAATAATTCGCTAACCCTAGTAATATTATAATTGTGATGGTAAAAATGCTTCACATATACAGTGATGAGCTAAAATATGGAACAAATTCATTTAAAAATCAGGTATTAATTTTTTGAAAAAACGCTCGGACACGTCGATTATAATTCTTTCTTCCGAATTTTTTGCCTCAAAAAGAAATTATTCAGGGTGTGTCAAAAAGTGGATGTAGCAAAAATTTTTTGTATTTTAAATAGAATCCTGTTTTTTCGGTCGAATTTTGATTTCTACGTCAAATTCTGCGCATAATTCATGTACCATACCCTATCCTTATCTCTAACGGTTTTAGAGAAAAATTACATCATAAAACGAAAATTATTTTATTAAGTGTTGAAAATGCCAACCATTAACTTCTTGACAATATGCCAATCTACTTAAAAACCCTTCTAAAACATTATTTACAGTATTTTCATTCATTTGCCTAATTTCATATCTAATTTTAAATTTTAAGTCTTCCAAATTTTGTGGTTTATCCTTATACACTTTTGATTTCAAATAAGCCCAAAGAAAAAAATCCATTGGTGTAAGATCGGGAAATCTTGCAAGCCATTCTATGGGTCCTCTTCTACCTATCCATCGTTCGGGAAATACAGTATTCAAAAACTCTCGTACTTGTCGAGCAAAATGAGGCGGAGCACCATCCTGCTGAAACCAAATAGACGCTTCTGGTAGATTAGGCTGATTCGGATTTGGAAAATCCGCTGCTAGTGTGGGAATTAATTCATTTTGAAGAAATTGTAAATACCGGTCTCCTCTAAGATTTCCATCGAAGAAAAAAATTCCAATAATTCTATCATTTAATATCCCTGCCCAAACATTTACTTTTTGTGGGTTTTGCGTGTGCTGTTCTCTCATCCAACGGGGATTATTTGTACTCCAATACCGAAAATTTTGCCTGTTTACCGAACCATTCAAACAAAACGTGGCTTCATCGCTAAAAAGTATGTTGCGATGGAAAAATATATTTAAGTTGCAAATTTCCATCATAGTTTCACAAAACTGTAGTCGGCGGTCGGGATCATCTTCGTTTAGCTCGTGCAGCAACCTGATTTTGTACGGATGGTACTTTTCTTGTATCAATACCCGCAAAGCAGATCGTCGGCTCACATCATTATTAAGGGCTACTTTAGCGGATGCACTATGGAGATTATCTTCAACTTCTAACAAAATGTTCAATTTTGTGTTTTCACTTATTTTTGGGCGACCTGGCCGTAGACGATCCATTACATTCCTTGTTTCCCTGAATTTCTTCTCAATTTTACTCACTGTAGATCTTGTAATCGATCGTTCTGGGTACTTAGCCCTAAACAAGTTACAAACTTCTTCTTGATTTTTGTTTTGTCTCCACATCCAATTTTAAATTAAAATTTAGATTCTTTGAGTTTCATTTAAATGCACCATGATCACCGTTTTTCAAAATTATACCTAAAATAATTTTTGATTGACACATGACTTGCTATCGTATGATGTAATATTTCTCTAAAACCGTTAGAGATAAGGATAGGGTATGCTACATGAATTATGCGCAGAATTTGACGTAGAATTCAAAATTCGACTGAAAAAAATAGGGTTTTTAAAATACAAAATATTTTTGCTACATCTGCTTTTTGACACACCCTTTATAATTTCTTTTTGAGGCAAAAAATTCGGAAGAAAAAATTATAATCGCCTTGTCCGAGCGTTTTTTCGAAAAATTAATACCTGATTTTGAAATGAACTTGTTCCATATTTTAGCCCATCACTGTACATCTATCTACACGCTTCCACAAATAGTAACACAACCTATGATTATTAAGCATTAAGTGAAAGCTAAGGGAAGGTTTTTAATTCTTGCTTTGAAGATATCTACCAAATTACAGAAGAAGTCCACTTCATTACATATTGAGTTGGAATATTTAAACATTCTTGAGAATGGGGAATTTACAGAGCTGTTATAGTCCGGGGGAAATGCGATCTGAACAAGATATTTTGTCTGAAATATCTCTGACGAACAGCAAGGGCAACAATGCTTCAGAAGTTCCGGAGAGTCGATTTTTGAGTTAATTGTTTTAAATAGAGTAACTACATCTGTATACGACCTTCTGTGCTCCAAAGATCTAATTTTGTACTTAAGACGCAACTGTTCCATGACATCAAAATAAATATCATCTCTAAATGCCAAACATTTGAGGAATCTATTCTGAACAGATTCTATACGCGATTTACAGATATTATACAGGGGGTTTCAAACGGTCGAGGCAAAATTGATCCGGTGAAAAAAATAGGCATAGTAAAGGGTAATTAATGTTTTTTGTTGTCTGAAATAATTTCCTTGTGTATTTACAAATCCAAGCATTCTGCATGCATTAGCCACCATATTTTCTATGTGAAGGTCAAACATCAAAATAGATATCAACAATATAGCTGTTGATATCTATTTTCAACCATTTCGGAAATACGGGGTTCCTAAATTGCCTTCCTCGAATTTGTATTTTAAGTGTCTCATCCCATTAATATCAAAGACTATATGTTTTCGAAATCGTATCGCTAGACGGGATTCACTTGTATGGATACTGATAAGGATTGTTTATGCTTATTCTAATATATCTAAACCATAATTGCTGGTGCTCATTATTATTATAAAGAAAGACCAGAAGCTTTGACAAAAAATGCTGATGTGCTGCCGTATATCGCGTATCCACGACGATGTCAAGTGTATGAGTGTTGCACGAAAAGATTCGCGAAGCTAAGCAGAATAGGTGGAGAGACCCGGAACGTTACTTGCCCTTAACTTATGTCTCACAAGAACTAATTTTCATATTGTTAATTGTTAATTACACAGTTGAAATTGTAAATTAATGTTCTGCGTTTTATTGATTAAGAAGGAACAGAAGAATACAGTCCACTAAGAAGGTATCAAAGGTCTTTACAACCAACTCAATATGTAATGCAGTAGATACCTTCAAAGCAAGAATTAAAAACCTTCCCTTAACTTTCACTTAATGCTTAATAATCATAAGCTGTGTTACTATTTGTGGAAGCGTGTAGATAGACGTATATGTTAAGCATTTTTACCATCATAATTATAATATTACTAGGGTTAGCGAATTATTATTGTTGATCAGTACTATGGAACTATTACATAAATATTAACAATCCAATGTAAATTATAAATAACTCGTTATAATTGTAACTTGTTACTAGTGGTTGCTCTAATGGGAACATATCCTGTCTGCAACCCAAAGATAACAATTTTATTAATAATAAATAAATATATGTTTTTCAAATCAAATAACAAAATGCAATTCACTTGTGTGGTTGTTGGGAAGGGTTGCCATTTAAAGAAATTCAAAATGGCGTCGTATTTGTCACTTCTTGACCTCTATCGTATTTGATTAAATCGTAAATAGCTTGTCCATGGAAAATTATGTTACTGCGTAAAAATTGCAGTTTTTAGCTTAGAAGGTCTATTTATTAAAGGGGTGTGAGGTAAATACGTCACTTGGAGCATATTTCCTTAAGATGGTCAATAGCCTTTCTTTCCAAGCAGTCTTCGATATTGATATCGACTGATTCGCCACATATTTTCTTGAAGGTATAATATCGTGCCGACGACGGAATTTTTCTAACCATCCATTTCATGCCTTGAATTTATCTAGTCCTAGACATTGAGCAGAGTCGATGGCATTTGCTTGAATTATAGGCCTGGATATTGGTAAGGGCTTGTTTAACCTTATAAAACCAGTTGAAAACAACTTGGTCCACTGCCAGTCCTTCGGTTTGAGGAAATATTATTTTTTGTTTACCGTTGCCACCTTCTTGAAATAAATTTCTAACTTCTGCTTTATTTTGAAGCAACATAGTCACTTGGGTCTTACCCACTTTAAATTTTTTAAATGTGGGGAATTCATAACCTGTCGTTTAACGTTTACTGTATCTTTTTAATTCTTTTATATACAATACCATGAAAACCAAACTATAACGGGGTTACTGGGATATAGCAACACCAAGTAACCAGTAAATCGTAATATAAGGGTTCATGGAAAAGAGTCAATACCAATAAATATTTGCTAAAATATCTACTTGCATTTCTCAATACTGTGCTTCACAATGAGCGAATCTGATGTTGAAGAAGTTGCAAAAGCTCTAGTAGCAATTAGAAAAGTTATCTAATTTCTTAATAAAAACGTTTTTGTGTTGGTAAAAATGTATGATAAATTAACTCTAATAACCTAAAAGACATAATTGATTAAGGCAAGTTAGGAACCCCCGTATTTCCGAAACGACTGAAAATAAATACCAACAACAAAATTTTTTTCAAATCGAATCGCGGAATGCAATTCACTCTTGTAGTTATTGATGAGAGTTTTCATTCAAAAAAATTCAAAAAGGCGTCGCATCTGTCAAATTTGTGAAATTATATTTTTTAATATTAAATTTGGCTTCCTTGTGGAAAATCATTGAGGAAATTTTAATTTGGTTTTTGTTATAGTCAGCAGGAAAATCGCCTAGCGGGTGAGACCTTTAAAAAAATGTCCCTGTAAATATGGTGTTTTTTATTAAGTGTTCCATATTTCACATAATAATTCCTCAATGATTTCTAAGATATAAATTTCATATTGAGATGTGGTCAAAAGCGCTTTGTATAGGGTATGCAAATTTCAATTTTATTTTTATTTTGTCGATCTGTCTTTCTAATTATTTAAGAAAAGCGATCGAAATTTGGTATACTCAACAACTGTTACAATATTTACAACATAGTCTTATTACTATTTAATATAATCTACAGGGGGATGTTATTTTTCGGTGTCATGACACGCTTTACCATAGCGCAAAGAGACCCACAGGCCCTCTCGATAGGAAATCCTTTAAAGTTAATAAGAAAGGTTTCGTCCGAATTCGTCCACTTCAATCATATTTCTGATGCATACGCACCGATATTGCAAACGAAACAGCGGAAGCTGGCTAGCTAGCTCAGGGCGTATTTTTTTCTGGGAGATTATATTATTATCATGATTTTTATGAAATTATTTAGGCAGATAATGCGATTTTATTGTCAAATAAAACATACACAATGTTAGTTTTATTTCGTCTTTGGAAAATACATACTTAGCAATAAATACATCAGTGACCGAATTAGGCCTCTATGTCATAAAGGCTGGCTGGGCATAAAAACTATGTTTCGGCTATTAAGTATAGATTATAGTAAAACATGACTTGTAGTTCCGACAAAATTTATATACATGGTGTTATTTAATAAGTGCCCGATATTTTACAGGACGATTCCTCAGTTATTTATAACGTGGAAAGTTTATATAAGCATGGGTCCGCAATCACTCCATTTTTGAGATACAGGGTGTAAAAAATTGATTTGTATTTTTGTTTTTCGTAAATAATTTTTGAAATAATGTCTATATATAGACGAAAATTGGTATTTAAGGGTTTTATGAAATGCGAAATTCGAATTCGATGTTAGTGTGGCTTCCACTTGTAGAAGGCACCACCTACGTGTCTTTTACTCTTCTGAGAAATCGTAACTTTTTTATACCTGCTTGTGTTACATTTTTAAGCAAAAAAATGGATTTCTTTGTCATTCCTACATGAAAAAGATATACTTGGTAGAAGTCGCTACGAGCAATAGTTTTCGAAAAAATTGAGATTGATAAAATAGCATTTATCTCCTAAATAAAGCCGAAATCAAAAAATTATGAAAATGTACTGTGTATTAGCCAATAAAGTACCCACATAAGAGCGTTATCAAAAGAGAAAATGGCAGTGGCGTACATATTTTTGTTTATGTTAAAAATTATAACACCCTGTATCTCAAAAATGAAGGACTTGCGGATCCATGCTTATATGAACTTTTCACCTTATAAATAACTGAGGATAACGTACTGTAAAATATCGGACACTTATTAAATAACACCCTGTATAATACAGGGAGTCTCAAAACGACTTGAAATGAAAATAAAAAGAAATCTGTTTATATTAATTATTGTTATTTATTATTATTAATCTAAGGAAAATATTTGTTCCCTTCTTGAAAATGGCATTTTAAATTGACGGCAATACCTATCGCGGCACTCAAATTTTTCACGAAATCTTCTATAAAGTTGTATGGGAATCAGCCTTATTGGAAGGGAAATATAAAGATACTGTGAAAATTTTGAGAAGTGGCGCGAACGAAATTACCGTCATTGGAAAAATGCTATTTTCAAAAAGTAAAAATTTCTGCTTTTTTCTTTAGGTTGAAAATAAATTATAAATAGAATAAACGTAGTGGTTTTTTTTTTATTTCAAAATATATGGACCGTTTTTAGACATCCAGTAATTAATAAGTTTTTTTTAGTTTTTGCAAATTACTAATCGCAGTTTTCTTTCATTTTTTGTACACAACTTTTAGCAACACATCAACTTATTCCACGATCTTCAGTATTCAATAAGTCAATAAGTTCCCCAATTGCTGTTCTGTATAAACGATGTTGTAGCTACAATCCGTTCAGCGAGACTGATGGTCTGCATCCGGAGAAAATAGCGAATCGCTTGCTTAGGACATTGTCGGCACACTTACATTTTTACGCCTGCTAGTCTCTTTATGCTGTGCTTTTTTTAACACCCCGTATCTTGGAAACGAAGCGTTTGTGACCACATCTTTGTATTAAATTTTTATCTTAGAAATAATTGAGGAATATGAATAATTATCGGACACTTAAATTATTAAAATTAAAAATATCTAACCTATTAAAAATTTTGAAGCACCTATGATAAATATGAAATATCTTTTTCTGGTAAATTGTTGCTATTAATAAACTTGCTACGTTTTACGGTACGGTTTACAATTTTTATACGATGTGAAATTTGTGCTTTTAGGTTATTCGATGGGATCACACATCGCCGGTTTCATTGGTAAAATGTCGCTGAAGATGTACTCAAAGCAAGTTTCTAGAATAACGGGTCTCGATCCGTCAAGAGCAATGTTTTACCATGTGGAAGTTCCTGAACAAAATAGACTTGCACTTACTGATGCATCATTCGTGGACGTCGTCCATACCAATATTATTCATTATGGGTTCCCAAGTCCGATCGGCCACGTGGACACCTATGTTAATTCTGGAAAAATGCAACCCGGCTGTGAAGGTAAATTAAATTTATAGCCTGCAGCAAGAGGTTTGTCGTATGAAAATAATGCGAATAAAGAAAGTGCAATATTGACGATTTGACTTGCACATATTTCCATAAAGAATATGTAAATGGTTATTTATGTTACACTAGGTATATCATTATTACTAGGCTATGTAAGAGTATTAAAATATAGGTGTATTACAAAATTATTTAAACTTTTACCAGATCAATCTGCAGTAAAATCTCTGAATAGCGACCACCCTCGGGAAATCAAATGTTGGTCGGTTAACCCTTTCACTGCGCGGTGCTGAATCAAAGCCGCGCGGCAGATTCGCTATTTTTTCGTCGCTTGCGACTATATTCGTCAAGAGCAGCTTGATCCAATTTAGTGTGTGTCAAAGTTATTTTTTTTTTAATTTCTTTGAATAAAACACACAATCCAAACATATTTTTTATTTTCAAAGTTAGTTATTACAACCAGGTTACATAAATGCAAAAAAAAGTCTGATAAAAACATAAAAGATAATTTCTAGAAAAACTGAAAACGCTACCAGGTATATACAAATAGTAACTCAAAAGTGCTTTTTAGTATGATATAACTGAAAACACGGAATTATACAGAGAGGTACATTGCATGTTTGACATAAAAATCTTGTCTCACGTCTCTTGTTATGTTTTGTGCAAACGATGCACCGTCTTGTAGCGGACTTCTTTCGACCAGTGGATGGAACAAATTTAGCAAAGTGTCTTTCAGTCAGGCGTAATTCAGAATTATTATCCAACACTCTTCTACCTACAGTACGAGTAGAAACTGGTGTGTGATATTTCGTAATTATTTCTTTTATCAGTTGCAAATGAAATTTCTCAAGAGGCACATAATTTGTGGTATTGCATTTGTATAGTTGGTAAGCATTCAAAACGGTGCAGTCTAATAAGTGAAAAAACACTTTTTTATACCATTTCATTGATTTTCGTATGCACTCTATAGATGATAGTAACATGTCCGATTTATCTACGGCACCCATGTTCTCATTATAATCGACAATACAGCTGGGTTTTAGTATGTTTCTGCCTGTTTCACGATTCTTCTTTCCTGTCTCTTTTACGTCAGGTCTCTGACAAGACGTCAACATATTAACTTCTCTTTTATCTTTCCACCTTAGCGCAAAAAGATTTTCGGTAGATCTATGTGTAAACTCACCCTTTTCTAATTTCTCTGTAAATGTTGGCATGTTTTTGCGATTCTTCTTTACTGTACCGCATGCAGTAGTTTTGTTCTTATACAAACAATCGAACAAATTGGGACTAGTGTACCAGTTATCCACGTATAAAGTGTGGCCTTTATTTAGGTAAGGTTCTAGCAATGTCATTACTATATTACCGGATTTTCCAATATCTGCCCCTTCAAATTCCTTCACGTTTGTTGATGCCCCGGTGTAAATGATAAAGTCTAGTATATAACCAGTTTCACAATCACATAATAAAAATAGCTTTACACCAAATCGGTGCCTTTTAGAAGGGATATATTGTCTAAAAAAAACTCTTCCTCTGAAAAGCATCAAACTCTCATCGATACAAATATTTTGAAAAGGACAAAAACCCTCTTTGAATTTATTCTTTAGATTATCAACAATTATTCTTATTTTTACCAAAGAGTCCTGGTTTTCAGGCGGAGGGATATCATTATCACTAAAATGAAGTAATTTGGTTATCAATAAAAATCTGTCTCTTTTCATAAGTCGACCAAAAATAGGAGTGCTCACGAATTCGTCACTTGACCAATAAGAATTTAGTTTATTTTTTTTTACATGTGGCATTAGCAGCGCAACAGCAAAGTAGCAATAAAGCTCCTTATAATCTACTGGATGCCATCTTTTTAGACGCGAACTCTCAGAATGCTCCTGTCTACGTAAATGTTCATAATATTTATTTGTCTCGCTTGCTATTTGTTCCATTAATTCTTGTGTGAAAAAGAATTCAAAATATTTTAGTGCTGCACTGACTAAATTGCCTCCAATTTTACAGCCGCAGTTCGTGGCATCGAATTCATGAATTTTTGGGCTAAAAGTCTTTGCCTCCCACACAAAACTACTTTTACCCGGAATATCTGCTGCTTGTTTGTCGTTGTGACTGCTGTCGTCAGAGTCGATATTGTCTAAGAGCGTTTTGTCAGACAAAAATTCCACGATTTCTTCCATGTCTCCATCAGACCCGTCGTCGTCGTCCTAGACAATAACAAAATAACTAAATAAAAACATAAAATATCTAACTAAATAATTTAAAAAAAACTTAACCTATAATGGTAAAAATTACTCTATTCCTTTACTTACATTTTGCTCTTCCTGTTCGCTATCACTTCTGGCTAATATCTCTTCCAGTTCTTTATCTGTTAAATATTTATTAGCCATATTTATTCTTTCACTAAACTTGTCTAAACAACAAAAAAGCGAGCACCTGTCAACGGAAACGTACAGAATAAGTAAAATACCGCGGTAAACATCATTCATTCACGCACAGCGCCACCCCACCCCAGTTCACTGAGTTCAGCCGTCGCGCCAATTTGAAACGAGCGGCTAGCAACACGTGGAAAACTATGCCAACGTGCTTATTCGTCAAGAGCAGTGTGATCCAGTGTTGCCTCTCCTACCGATTTTTCGGTAGATCTACCGATTTTCACCTCAATTTACCGATCTACCGAAAGCACATTGAATTATACCTAATTTTACGATTTAAGTTGTTGTCAACATGTCATTGTCAACTTAGTTGAGTATACTAGAGTCTACTAGAGACTAGAGAACAAGAGAACGCCCTAGTCCTATTAGAACACACGAGATGGCTAAACATTAACTACACTTTTCAATTTAAACTTGTTTCTTGTTTGTATTAAAGGTTGCCTATCAATGGTAGGCAACATTAATACTATAGAACAATAGAAAATAGAACGTCTAGTCTTATAAGAACACACGAGATGGCACGACATTGATTTCAACTCTCGGGGATTACCACAGTATTTGAAATTAAACGTTGGCCACAGATAAATATATAATTATGTTAACTACCAGTTGCACTTGCAGTAAATAATACACTATTTTAAAATTCTACCGAAAAATGTCGAAATCTACCGATTTTCTGCGAAGCATCTACCGAATTTGTTACAAGCGAGGGTGGCAACACTGGTGTGATCCTATTTTTACAACCAATGCGAATATACTCGTCTAGAGCAGTCTACGGCATAGCGAATATATTCGTGCAGAGCAGTGAAAGGGTTTTAACAGAAGTGGTCGGTTAATAGAGAAAAATTAAAACAACTGGCCTGCATTTTACAGTGCTTGTTGATTAATAAGTATCTACATAAATACAAATAATACATATAATTATGTTATACAATGTACTGTATGTTTGCCTTAAAATTCTGGTTGTTCATCAGAAATTAATGATTGAGTCACATTTTAATAGCAATTGACAAATATTTATAGATTTGTCAAAATTGTTAACATTATAAAAGAAACTCTCTCAAGCTTGCGCAGGCTTCAGATAGGCTTGATATTTTCGACACTGGAGCAAGTTCAGGTTCCTCTTCCTCTCTCTTAGAGTTTGGAGCAGTTTTATTAATTTCTTGGATCTCTTCAATACACTCGATGATAGTCAATTCTGCACTATCTATTGGCAAATCGTTATCAACAAAGGCAAATAGTCAAAGTCAAAGTCAAAGTCAAAGTCAAAAACACCTTTATTGTAATAAAACAAAATGTTACTTACAAAGCGAGTTAATCTAATTTAGCCGACATAACGTTGGTCAGACCCTGGGTATAGACAATAGTAGGTAGAATAAAATCTATATTATAGTTACAAAGAGTACAAAAAATACTATAGTATACAACAACCAGAAAAGGTAAGTTGTAGAGAATCGAAACGTCAAAAAAGTAAAAAAAAATTCAATGTACAACACGAGTAAAAACTAATCCAAACGATCATTATAAAACTCTTCAACAGAGTAGTAGGCCTTTCCAACCAATAGCATTTTTATTTGTCTTCTAAACTTAATAGGATTTTCAATCATTCTGATATTTAAAGGCAGATGGTTAAATAGTTTTTTGCTATTGATTATAATTGATTTTTTCGTTAAAGTTGAAGACGGAATAGGTAAAGCAGTTAAATGGGAAGAGCGAGTTGCATACAAGCTGGTAGTCTCAATTTCTTGCTTATATTTATTATGTATGAGACAAGCAGTTTCGAGTATAAAGATAGATGGTAGAGTCAAGATGTTTAAGGATATAAAAAAAGGTTTGCAGGACTCACGCGATTTTATCCGGCACATGGATCGGATGGCCCGCTTTTGAGAAACAAAAATCATATTAAACAGCTGACTTGAACAAGATCCCCAGAAGCACACCCCGTAACGCAAATGAGATTCAATCAACGCGAAATATACATTCCTCGCCATGGACATATCCAGCTCTCGAGATATGACACGTAATGCAAAACAACCTCTAGATATTTTTTTATTTAAATGCAGAATATGAGTCTCAAACCTTAGTTTGTCATCAATATGCAAGCCCAAAAATTAAGTTACGTTCAAATTCTGCACAACTTGATTATTTAATAAAATTTCGTTTATTTAACATTTGAAGGAAATTATATTTGTTTTGGATATATTTAGAGTTAGATAATTAAAATCACACCATTCTTTAATTTTCAATACATCTCTGGCAACATTGGCCTCCAACTCTTTGGTGTCGCCGCCATGTCATAGAACCGTCGTATCATCAGCAAACATTGTAAACGAACCCGATATGTTCAGATTAGAAAGATCATTTATATAAAGTAGGAATAAGATGGGACCCAGAACTGATCCCTGTGGAACACCAGAGGTAACTTCCTGTCCTGACGATTCCTCGTTATTAAAAGCCACACTCTGAATCCGCGCCGTTAGATAAGACCTTATCCAGGTCAGTGGTGCCCCCCTGAAACCGTATATTTCCAGTTTACTCAGCAGTACCTCGTGATTCACACAATCAAACGCTTTGGTAAGATCACAGAATATGGCAGCTGCAACCTCTCCGTCATTCAGCTTGATGTATAAGCGTTCTATAAATGAAAAGATGGCATCGCTGGTGTTTTTTGAAGTCTGAAAGCCAAACTGAACATTACTCAATATTTTATGCTTATCAATGTAGCCGACGACACGCTGTCTCACAAGCTTCTCAGCGACTTTAGCCAATATTGGAAGCAACGAAATAGGTCTAAAGTTAGAAGGCACCTCATTATCTCCACCCTTAAAAAGCGGAATTATTTTCGCCAGCTTTAGACATGATCGAAAAACACCAGTAAGAAAGGAAATATTTATTGCCTCCGCCAGAACCTGAATTGCCGGATGAGGAAGCTTGAGAAGTATTTTCAGAGATATACTATCCCATCCGGAACTACTCTTGTTTTTTATTTCGGAGAAGACGTTCTTAATTTCATGACTGTCTGTGGGATAGAAGTAAAATGTGTCTCGGACCCTCGCTTTATCAAGAAAGTCAAGTGCACCTCTTATGGGATTTATATTTTTTGATAAGTTAGATGCTACCGAACAATAAAAGGAGTTTAAATGCTCACAGGTCAAGTTAGAACTGGTAGATGTGACCACTCCACCATTTAGGTCCTTTACGATTCTCCAACTTTCTCTCTGTTTATTGTCCGATTGATCAATGCGTCTGTTATAGTGCAGTTGCTTAGCAAGTTTAATTGACCTTCTATAAATGTTACGATATTCATTAAAGTATTGTATAAAAAAGGGGTTGTTTACAAAGTACTTTCGAAGACTGTGCAAGGAACGCATATTTCTCGCTGACGTTTTGAGCCCTTTGGTAAACCATGGCTTGTTATGTTTTTTCTTTAACGTTACTAGAGGAAATGCGATATCAAAATTATGACTTAAAAGTTTGTGAAACATTCCAAGTGGATCAGATGAATGTAATATACTATCCCAGTCACTTCCATTACATAATTGTGAAAATCTTGCATAGTTATTGCTTGTATAAAGCCTACCCTTCTGTTTTACAATCCTGGTCCTTTTTTTTACACTTTTAAAACTACATAAAATAGTTTCAAATTCACAGATGTGTCCTTTATGTTACGAAAGTCCTCATTATTATCTGTATTACACATAAATCCGGCTTTCATAAAGCATTTTGTTATTGTCACTGGAGCCAAATTGCTCCAGGCCACCGGAACCCATATCAAGCCGTTGTTTATGGTAATATTATCTTGGATTTCTTTAAGAGGGCAACCACTATATGTTAAAAGCCTCTTAATAAGGCAGCTATTGTAGAGCATTATAAAATTCTGAATAATGCCTGGGTCCAAAGGTTGGCAATGTGAGGTAGAATTGTGTGGAAGAAAAATAAGTTTGACATTATCCAGTGTAATTTTAGGATGAGATATTGCATTAGCCAGAAAAAATACCACTCTTCTGTTCTGCTTCTTCATCCTGGTATCAAATCTGTGAAGCCATGTTGTCATGATGTCTACTGTCATCCACGCTTTTTGATCGAGACCCATCGATGATTTTTGCTTTTCCCTATTATAAGTGGTTCCTTCTTCTCACCTGCCATATTTGCATAGAACAGAATTGTAAATCATTGTTCTGCTGTTATTTTTCAAGTACACTTGTCATCTTTCAACGCATATGTTTTTATTGGCAATGCACGATAGTAGAGGCCTGTCTCATCTGCATTAAATACGTCCCTTGGGGCATAATCCTTTAAAATAGTCAATAGCTTTCTGTCCAAGCAGTTACTTCGATATTGATACCGGCTGATTCGCCACATATTTTCTTGAACGTAATATTGTGCCAATGACGGAATTTTTCTAACCATCCATTTGATGCCTTGAAGTTGTCTCGTCCCAGATATTGAGCAGATTCGAGTGCTTTTGCAGGCCCGGATATTGGTAAGTGCTTGTTTAGCAGCTTACAAAACCAGTTAAAAACAATTTGGCCCTGTGCCAGTCTTTCGGTTAGGAAATTTTGTTTTTTGTTCACTGTTGCCACCTTCTTGAAACACATTTCTAACTTGTGCTTGATTTTGAAGCAACATAGTCACTTGGGTCTTACCCACTTTAAATGTTAGGCAATCTCCTGGTACTTAAACCAGTTTTTCCACTTTCCTCGATTATTTCAATTTTTTCGCTTAAAGAAAGGCATTTCGTTTTTCCCGCCATTTTCAAATATTCACGTCAGTCCCAAAACACACAAAAAGTTATTTTTACAATTATTATTGGAAGCAAAGAAAAAGTTAGCAGCTTTAGAAGGAGAAAGATTTCAGCGACAAAAGGAAATTATAGAAATGGAATTAAAAATGAAATTAAGTGAAACTGTTTCCTCTATAAATAGTGAATTGGGAGTGTAATTAGAAAAAATTAAAGAACTAAATTGCCACAATTATTGAGAGCTTATAAATAAAGAGAAACATATACAGAAGTTCGTTGCTGGATAAGCCAAAATGAAAATGAATTTGAGAGAGAAGAAAAGGATCTTAAATCAATAACAAGTCACACTGAAAAAAAATATCCGTTGAATTAGAAAAAAGTAGATATGAAGACAAACTTGAGAAAATCCTGTTAGGACAAACTATAGATAAAGAATTATCATTTTTCTCCGAAAATGTTAAAGATTAACCCAGTTTTTGTATTCAGGATACACACTATGTCCGGCGATGTCATAGACAAGGGGGCAAACGGACCGACAATTTCATTTTTCGAGGAACAGTCATTCTTTTTAAAAATGCTTGCTGCAAAAATACGATTGTCGATGAAAAAAAAATATATTGTATACAGGGTGTCCAAAAAATTAAACATTCAAATTCGTTGCAAGAGTAAAGTGCCCTTATTCTAAAGTATTTAACAAAATGCTATTTAAGAGAATTGTTTCAAATCATCACGTTTTCTAAGATATTGGTTTTCATTAAGTTCGGATAGCAATAATATTTTTGCTTTAAATTTGCATTTCATTACATTTCACATAATTGAGTCGATCCGCCTGCAATGCAGTAATTACTGTATGTTCCTATATTTCTTATGAATTGTCGAGTCGGGTTTTACGGCCCCTAGCGGAGGGCATTGTTTACTAAAAATTCCGATGATGAGTGCCCGCGGTCGTTTAACAGATGGTTCGGTAAAGAGGAGTATAAAATAATAATAATCTCCATTTTTAAATATGGGAAATTCATAACCGATCGTTTAACGCAGGTGGTCACTTTATAGAGGCGATCGCAAACAGTGGTTTTACAGTATTATATAATGTACAAATAATTATGATTTCTGTCTTGACAACTTAATAAATCATAATTTAATTTAATTATCGAAGTCTGGCAACAGTGGATCAAAAAATAATTTAATTGACAGAGGGTCTAAATATCCAAAAAATATTTGGTGTGCTCAACATCTGAGAAACGTCTGGCTTCTATGCGGGTGCTGATTGTTCGTTATTAGCGTAGCACGGTAGCATTGTAAATGCGATATTAAAGATGAATGTGTACACGCGTGATACGTAACAATTTTTTTTTTCATGTTTATAAATTTAGAGAAGCCACAAGCGATCTGTTACGTTTAGTTTATTTTATTTTTATAAAATTCTGTATTATCTCTTAATAAAACTTAAATTTATAATAAAAAAAATCACATTCACAATGATTGTACGCACGTCTGTGAGACGCTGCTGAAAACACCATAGTTATGGCTTTTATGTCCCCTTTTTCTTCATAGATCGTAGTGCTAGCCTCGTGCGGCGGACTATAGTTTAGCTCGCATAATTTTTTTGTTGAAGCTGAATAAGCAGAAAATAACATTGGCAATAATATTTTATAGTAATTTAATTATTATGTAAATTAGGTACTCTAATTACTTTGCAATTTTAGGGTAACATGTTTAGGATATATTTTTAATAATGTTACCTTTTTAACATATTTTAGATGATGCTTGTTCGCACCAGAGATCTGTAATGTACTTTATGGAGTCACTTACTGTAAGAGCATACTCACTTCAGGTTTCATACCAACATGAATCGAAACTAATCTTTTTGGAAAAATCACACTTCACCACGTTTGGTTATAATGCCGAATCAAATATTCAAGGCGTTTTTTATCTTGAAACAGACAGTAGAGAGCCGTATCTTACGAATCGACCACCGAGTAGTGATAATTCTGTACATGATTCTGACGTGACACAACAGATAATTATAGAGTCAGGAATCAGCGAGGAGACTTTCACAACAGAGATAATATCCATACCAGTGTAAACCAAATAATATTATGGATTAATGTAAAGTGTTGTGGCATATTTTATAATAAACAACTAGTTTTATTACTGTTTTTTTATTAACGGCTCTCAATAAGATTATTATGAAAAGTGTTCTTTATTGTAGATTGTTATGAGCTTTCTAAACAGGTGTATAGGGTGGCTAATTATGCAAGGTTAGCGGCTGTATCTAAGGAATAGTTCAACCTAAAATATTGCTATTAAATAGGTCCAAGAAAAATTGCTTCATGTTTGTTAAATGTAAAAGTAAGTTTAACAAAAGGAGGGTTTCTTTACAATTTAGCTAGATAAGGTATATTAAAAAGAATTGCAAATACATTTTTCATCTATTGAAAATAATACAATTTTTCTTGTACATTTTCCTCTAACTCGTTAGAGATAAGGTAAAAGTCGGGGTAAGGCAAACGTTTATATAGAATATTCACAACATTTCGGGAACGCCTTTTTAAAATTTTTTAAAGCTATTTGAATTTAAATGAATTTTTTATACCATACCAACAACGTCGCAAGATTTATTTTTACTGTAGTCGCTAGATGACGCTTTCCTAAAATTTTGGAAGTTTTATCATTTTATTGAAACAGCTTAAATGCCATGGTACAGGGCGTTTTCTAATATTTTGACAGCTTCTAGCAATTTTGGTGTTCGAGATAGAAAAACTGTTCAAACGAAAGTTGTAGGGATTCATTCAAGCCGTTAGAATTTGCTGCCGAAAGAAACAATTGAGCATCACGGACGCATATTTTCGCTTATTGAGTTTTTTTTTTAATGGAACACCCTACCCTATATATTATTATACAGGGTGTCCCGAAATTTAGGGGCAATACTTTACCACCTTCTTCTCTGGCTAAAAATATTAGAATCTTTTATATGGACATAAGTGCAGAAATGCTTGTTAAGGGAGCTACCCCCCTCGAATGGGGAACCCTGAAATCGTTTTTTTTTATATTTTCGAATTCGTTCATAATTAAATTTTCAAATTAGGTGTGGTTATAAACTTTTAACGATAAATCATTTTCTGGATTTAGAATTTCAAAAATTTAGTCAGGCGTCATATATCGGGCCGGGTAGGGGTTAAAATAATCTTTTTTTTTCAACCAGTCGTTTTTTCTATTATTTTCTTAATAATTTTGAAATTTCGAAGTATTCTTCATAAAAAGGTACCCTTAGTTTACCTTGATAGGACTTACAGTTTTTGCGTAAAATCGTTTTAAAGAGAATCACCTCCATAAAGGAGATAATTAATAAGAATAATAATCAAAGTGAAATTTGTTGATATAATGCCATGGATTAAAGTCGATATTATAAATAAAACAAAGCAGTCCTCCTCCACAGTTTAATAAAAATGATGATAGATGAAAAGGTTCCCTACATGTTTCGAGCGCTTAAGCACTCGTCATCAGGGGATACTATAAAGGAAAGTACAAAGTTAAAACGACCAATGAATATAAAAGAAAATTTTTAAGGACTTACCTAACATCGAGTTTTGTAGAAAAAACGTTGTCTCAAATTAATGAGTACAACTCATAGTAACTTTAAAGTTGAAGACTTAGTAGGTGAGATGTTTAATTATCTTAAGAAATAAATGAAGTTCTGGTTAAATGTGAGATTAAGATCTAAGGAGAAACATTGTGAGTGGTTAATGGAAAAGTTTAAAATTTATGAAGGAGAAGAAATTTTTTTTTAAATTATAGTTGTGCGTTCAGAATTAAATTTGGTTTAAAAGATTAATGGATAAATTGATTCTTTCATTTCATGAAAGTTCGTTATTTAGTTAGCTGATGTGGAAGTATGGAGCTATGCCCCATATTTTGGAGAAGTTGTAGAGGGTAATCATTTTTATAATCATGATTATTTAATTGTTAAAAAAAAATTATATTTTAGAAAATTTTCAGAATTTTTAGTAATTTAAAGAGTACAACCTGTTCTCAGACAATACCGCGGAGCTGTCGCAACGTGGAGGCTGAAGTGAGGTTACTTTGAAAAGAGAAATGACTTAAATGACATATAACCAAGTTCAATTATAAGAAATATTAAAATATTAAAATACAAAATGATTGTTGAAATGAAGGTGTAGGATTTAACTGACTCGATGTTAAGTTTACAAAATCGATATAGGATCGATCAACCAATAGTATTTGTCATCACTGGACGTATACAGCACTGAAGAATTGGCAGAAAATAAACATACGTCAACAAATTAAATGATCCAATTGTATGGTTATGTTATGTTGAAAGGGGTTGTAATGAAGCGCTGTACTGAACTAAAAATACACTTTTCAGGGATGGTGATAACACTAAACTTAGCTGTCACATTAACTATGGGAATATTATGGATTTTTAAATTAATTCAACAGAATATTGGAGAATGATGAAGAAAACTCAAAAATAATAGGTGGATATAATCAAATTTGCACAAGGGAGCTAGAAAGTATTGAGTTGAAGCAGTAGTAGTAGTAGTAGTAGTAACAAGATTTATTTTAGCAATACTGCTACAATATTATAAATTCTAGTTTTTTTAAAAATAATTAAAACATTTAAAAATTACAATTTTATGCACCAAAAATATTTTTAAATAAATTTTATCAGATATTTTGTTTTCTAAGTAATGATATTTTTAAGGATTTTTTAAATTTACTTAAGGAATTTTGTTACTTAATTAAAGAATCTAAATTATTATATTCGTGAACTCCTTTAAAAAAGGTTGATTTTATATGTCAAATTTTTTGTCACTCTCCCTAAACAAAAATTTTGATTGTTTCTGGTTTGATAGTTATGATTTTCAAAGTTTTGCGTTATAAAGTCTTTTAAATAAGATGGAAATAAATTATTTTAAATTTAATAAATAAAAATACAAACTAAGAAAAATATTAAATTTCTTATATTCAACCATTTAAGTTTATTTCACCTATAATTTATCTTTGTGTATTTATCAACATTTAATATTATTCTCATCGCCTTATTTTGTAAAATTTGAAGTCTACTAAAAATTCCTTCATTTGCAGTATATAAAATTGTAGAGCAGTAGTAAGAGGTATATATTATGTAAGAGAGACTATATTGTGATTATAATCTGTCCAGATTCAGAGCATTGAAAAAATTAGTACTGCTATGAATAATTTGGTCATTTACACAATCTATGTTTGGGTTTTTGATTATTTTGTTTATTTCCATTATTTCAAGAAGGTCTAATTTATTACTTTTATTACAGAAGTGAAGAAATCTAGTGTTTGTATCTGGATTAAAGTTATGTTTATTTGTAGATACATGCCTAGAAAAGTTGGACTTGATTTTAGAAGGAGATAAGTTATGATTAAAAGCTCTTACTATCTCTTTACAGTGTTCATTTATGCGGATTTTGAATTTCCTCCCTGTTTGTCCAGTAGCCATGCGGGTCCTTCGAACAATATTCTAAATGGAAATGGTGTGAAAACTGGAGTTGTTAAAAGACCCGAGATTAGCAACTTCCAAATTGACTTCTGCAATATAAGAGGACTGAACTCAAACATCAATGCAGTCCATCAACATCTACAATCTGCCAAGCCTCATGTACTTGCACTAACCGAAACCAAAGTCAGATCATCGATTAGTACGGTCAGCAGTTTATATCCTGGGTACGACTTCCATCACCGATTTAAGCGGAATTTTGGCGTTTGTCCGGAGTGATATTTCTTGTCAACGAGAGGAGACACTCGAGCCTAACGACTTTGATGTAATGTGGTTTAAAATATCAACGCAGAGAATTACTAAATTCATCTGCTGCCTTTATCGGCCGCCAAGTGATACCCATTATAGAGACTTGTTCTCCTCTCTTGCTAATACTATCGACTTTTTGCAAACCCACCATCCCAATTCCGAAGTTGTCATCCTTGGCGACTTCAACGTTCATAATGTCAACTGGCTCAAATACTCAAACATGACCGACGAACAAGGTCGTGAAGCCGAATCCTTCGCCATCAGCTCTGGCCTCACCCAGCTGGTGGGTGAACCAACTCGGATTCCAGACAGAGATGGTGATTTTGCTAGTTTGTTGTCACCGTGAAGCCGCCGCTAGGTACGTCTGACCACAACCTTATTTCGGCACTGAACACACTACCAATTAGTGCCGATGAGCCTCCTAAACCACGCAAGGTATGGCATTATACATCAGCTAAGTGGGATGACCTAAGGGACCATTTTCGATCGTTCCCTTGGCGGGACGTTTGTTTTACCTCTGATGATCCATCCATCTGTGCAACAGAAATATCGGAGGTTACTGGCATGGAAGCCTTCATCCCTTTCTCAAAAAAGTGCCCTTCTAACGGCAAGCCTTGGTTTACCAAAAATTGCGAACGAGCTGTTAAATCAAAAAATTATTTCTACCGACAATGGCGTAAAAATCCTACCGCTGAAAATCGTACCATCTTTGTTAACGCTCGAAACCAATGCAAGCAAACGATTAACCAAAGCAAGGAAGCACACAACCAGAGGATCAAAGACAGACTTCTTGAATGTCCTAACGGCTCAAGATCATTTTGGTCGGTAGCTAAGGCCGTTAGTCAGAACTTTACCAAGTCAACCATTCCACCTCTAACACGTTCTGATGGCACCATTGCGACCAAAGCACAGGAGAAAGCAAACCTACTGGCGGAACTATTCTCTTCACATTCAACGGTAAACTTTCAGGGAAGTACTCTACCGAACATTCCCCCTGTAGAATCGAGAATGCCTGAGATTGTTTTTCGCCACCGCCATGTTAAACGAATCTTGAGGAGTCTTGACACTAAAAAGGCTTCTGGTCCTGACGATATTCCAGTCATTGTAATTAAGACATGCGCTGACGAACTAACACCGGTATTTTGTAGGCTTTTTAACTTATCCTACAAAAAAGGAATATTTCTTTCTTGCTGGAAAACTGCGCGAGTCCAGCCCATGCCCAAAAAAGGCAAGAAGACCTTGCCAAACCACTATCGTCCAGTCGCATTGCTTTCGGTTATATCCAAAGTTATGGAGAAGGCTATCAACGAAAAATTATTAAAATACCTGGAAGGCTTCAACATTATTAGTGACCGCCAGTATGGATTCCGTAAGTCTAGATCAACAGGAGACCTTCTCGCTTATGTTACTCATGTTTGAAACAACGCAATAGAACATCATGGAGAGTCCCGGGCGGTAGCACTGGACATTTCCAAGGCTTTTGACCGAGTATGGCATGAGGGGCTCCTAACTAAAGTGAGAGCATACGTAATGCCGGTTCAATTTTGTTCATGGCTGTCGAGCTTTCTTAAAGACCGTTCTCTGCGAGTGGCGATGGACGGATTACTTTCAGACACATTTAACATCAACGCCGGAGTCCCTTAAGGTTCTATATTGACGCCCACTCTTTTCTTACTCTACATTAACGATCTTTTGGAAAAAACTAAAAATCCTATATACAGCTTCGCTGATGACAGCACACTTGTTTCATCTTTTACTTTGGATGCTCGGACATCGGCTGCTAATGCACATCTCCATAGGCAGCAAGAGGTCTCACATCTCAACAAAGACCTGGAAGAAATTCTGTCTTGGGGTGACAGTAACCAAGTGGAATTTAACGCTAAAAAGACCCAGGCGACAGTTTTTTCTAAAAAAGTTAATGTTGAAGAACCGGATATAGTTATGGCGGGACACTTGATTCCCTTGGCTTCATCAATTCATTTATTGAGCGTTAATTTGGATAGTCATATGTCTTGGCATAGCCACGTTGCGGCCATTGCTAAGGCAGCCTCGCAGAAGCTTGGAGTACTTTTCCGAACAAAGAACCTCTATACACCCCAACAACTTTTGATGCTCTATAAAGCCCAAATTCGACCATCGCTGGAGTACCGTTCGCATATTTGGGGCTCTGCTCCTAAACATACCCTGAGATTGCTAGATTCCATTCAAAGAAGAGCCATTCGCTTGATCGGTGACCACAGTCTGACAAACAACCTGGAAAGCCTTGAACATCGAAGGCAGGTTGGCGACTTGAGTCTATTTTACAAATATTTTCATGGCAAGTTTTCAACTGAGGTTGACCGCTTGATACCACCCAGAGCGGTGCATGGTAGAAATACACGACGAGCCACTGCAGCCCGCCAGTACGTGGTTCAGCTTAGGGTCCCTCGAACGACACTGTTTCAAAATTCTTTCATCTGGAGAACGTCATCACTCTGGAACGGCCTCCCTGAGATCGTGTTCCCCAACGACTATAATCTTCAAAGATTCAAGACCAACGTGAATCGTTTCCTGCGCACACGCACCGCTCCCAGAGCGTCATAAAGGATTTATCCTGGAGTGCTGTGCCTTATCATAAAAAAAAAAAAAAAAAAAAACGTAAGAAGTAGTTCTAATTTTCTCATGAATCTGGACAGATTATAATCACAATATAGTCTATCTTACATAATATACACCTCTTACTGTTTCTACTCAATACTTTCTAGCTCCCGTTTGCAAATTTGATTATATCCACCTATTATTTTTAAGTTTGGCAGTTCTTCAGCACTCTCCAATATTCTGTTGAATTAATTTAAAAATGCATAATATTCCCATAGTTACTGTGACAGCTAAGTTTAGTATTATCACCATCCCTGAAAAGTGTATTTTTAGTTCAGTACAGCGCTTCATCGCCCCCCCCCCCCCCCAAGAGACATTTACTACCCCTTTCAACATAACATAACCATACAATTGGATCATTTAATTTGTTGACATATGTTTATTTCCTGCCAATTCTTAAGTACTGTATACGTCCAGTGATGACAAATACTATTGACTGATCGATCCTGTATCGATTTTGTAAACTTAACATCGAGTCAGTTAAATCCTACACCTTCATTTCAACAATCATTTTGTATTTTAATATTTCTTATAATTGAACTTGGTTATATGTCGTTTAAGTCATTTCTCTTTTCAAAGTAACCTCACTTCAGCCTCCACGTTGCGACAGTTCCGCGGTAGTGTCTGAGAAGAGGTTGTACTTAAATTACTAAAAATTCTGAAAATTTTCTAAAATATAATTTTTTTTTAAACAATTAAATAATCATGATTATAAGAATGATTACCCTTTACAACTTCTCCAAAATATGGGGCATAGCTCCATACTACCCCATCAGCTAACTAAATAACGAACTTTCATGAAATAAAACAATCAATTTATCCATTAATTTTTTAAACCAAATTTAATTCTAAACGCACAACTATAATTAAAAAAAAAATTTCTTCTCCTTCATAAATTTTAAACTTTTCCATTATCCACTCACAATGTTTCTTCTCAGATCTTAATCTCAAATTTAACCAGAACTTCATTTATTTCTTAAGATAATTAAACATCTCACATACCAAGTCATCAACTTTCAAGTTGTACTCATTAATTTGAGACAACGTTTTTTCTACAAAACTCGATGTTAGGTAAGTCCTTAAAAATTATCTTTTATATTCATTGGTCGTTTTAACTTTGTACTTTCCTTTATAGTATCCCCTGATGATAAGTGCTTAAGCGCTCGAAACATGTAGGGAACCTTTCATCTATCGTCATATTTATTAAACTGTGGAGGAGGACTGCTTTGTTTTATTTATATTATATTAACTCCACTGAAAGTATGGACTATTTCGTCAACTTCAAAATTGATATTGCTTTCCTTTCATATTAAATAAGAAAATGCAAAATTTTTCAAACCACGAGCCTACAGCATTCCATTTTGTATACGGATATTGTAATGGACGTTCCCTTGCTGCGGTAAAGGAATATCGCAGACGTTTTCCGCAACGGAGACTTCCTGGACGCAAAGTCTTTGAGAGGGTTCATAGAAATTTGATGGAGAATGGTTCGTTTGAACGCCTTCGTGGGCAAGGACGACCTAAGGGGACTATGATTTGGAAAATGCACTGCAGCAAATGGTAGATAATCCTCAAGTTGGACTCAGACCATTTGGCTACAGAAGTCAACATTCCGAAATCAATTGTAATGCGTTTTACATTACAATATTGCTATCCATAATTATATTTAGTATTTATTTTATATAAAATGACTTAGATGCAAGGTCTTCACCAATATCATTACCAGAGGGTTGAAAAGCTGTTGCCTAGAGATTTCCCACCCAGAATCGAGTTATGTCGGTGGATTTTAGGACATCAAAATTTGCTAATCAAAATTTTGTTTTCTGATGAGGCAACAATTGGTAGAAATAAAGTGTTTAATACTCGTAACACTCACTTTTGGCACGATGAAAATCCAAGAGCAGTCCGAAGAACTAATTGTCAATATAGGTTCTCCGTCAATTTTGTGGGCGGGAATAATTGGAAATCAGTAAATTGGTCCAATGTAATGCCCAATAATTTACCCAGAGAGAGGTATTTGGCCTTTTTTCAAATTCAGTTAGCAGGACTGTTGGACGAAGTACCCTTAAGGTCCAGGTTGGGGATGTATTTTCAACACGACGGTGCCTCTGCTCATTTTGGACGGCCTGTTCGTAACTGGCTAGATGAGAATTATCCTGAAAGGTGAATAGGCAGAGGTGGACCAGTATTTAATATTATTTTCATCACACTTTTGGTGTTTTTGCACTGTTGCATGGCTTATTATCCGTTTTTATCTACGACTTCTTACTACCCACACACCTTTCAGAAGTATCTTTGATATATTTCGAATGTCTCAAAGACATAACCTCTCATTAATATTTCTGAAATATTTCAGATTCATTACACCCAAAATGACAGTTCACACTTGATGGAGCAGATGCAGAAAGCCAGCCTGCTCCTCCCCGAGTTTATGTTTTGTTTGTGTAATGTTCAATTAACAATAATTATTATTAGGCATTGTAATTTGTATGTGAACTGTGCTACTACCGAGTAATTATATTATGGATAATGAAACTGAGGTAAGTCTCTATTTTAATAATAATTATATTGACAGATTCAGGTTAAGTTCATTTTATGATTTACCCCGCTTTAGTATTTATTAAACTTGAGTTGTTACTGTTGTAAATTAGAATATTGAACAGCAAAGGCACAGAATGATAATGAAATATTTTTATAATTTACTTGTGTTGGGCTACATTCTTGGTGAAACCGTGTAGTATACATATTGGGTAGAAATAAAAATTACTTGTTATGTTTCACAGTTTTAATCTTCAGTTAACTGACACGCGTGTTTCGGCCATTTAGGGTCATTTTCAAAGAAGTACAAAGACTCCTGTTGGGGAAACGATCATCCAAAGGCATTAAAAATAATATAATTAAATGCAACAAATGTTTTTAGAATCAATACTACTGTTAAATATCTGATTTCAATATTATTTCAATAAAGAAGCAAAATGTATCGAAATATTTCCTAAATAATAAGCGGCTAGTCGACCGTTATTCCAGGGAAAAACAATGTTCTACATTTAGATGTTAAGAGTATATTTTTCAGAATATTGTACATCCGAAAACCCTTTGACGGTGTTTTGGCGCTCGAGAAAGGTGACACAGCATGATACATTTGTTGATTACCGTCCAATTGGTTAAAAGAAAACATGGCGCTGTGTAGCCTATCAGAATGCATTGTTAGTTAATCGTCATGACAACAGGGGCGTAACCTTGCTGTCAGATAATATAGTTTTCCATTTTGTATACTACTACAATTTGGCCTCGATAAAGCAAGGTTGTATGTCAACAAACTCACGTTGTTCCTTTCCGTCGGATTGAAACAAATAGCATTGCCTAAAAAAGGCACCCAGCAAATGTGCTAAACAAATGTAGTGACTAGTTATGTGATTGTAAAATCAGTAGTGAATATTCATGTAATAGTATGTTATTGTAAAATCATGTACTAAAGAAGTTTTGTGTAATTTGGAGAAATAAACGCCAAACTACCACAGTGAACAGCTCGTTTAATTCCTTCACTTAGTAAATAAAAGAATCAGTGAAATTAACCTACAATCGAGGAACATAAAAGCCTCATGAACTGTTGACGCAAGTTAAATAACAACACTTGGCTTGCTTAACAACTCCTACTACTACCAGTACTAGTCTTTGAACTTCTTTGAAAATGACTCGAAAGGGCCGAAACACGCGTGTCAGGTAACTGAAGATTAAAACTCCGTACAATAACATTAATAGAATAATAAGAGATGCAGTAAGGCATCACCTTCCTTCGAGATAGAACTGAAGGTACGAAAGATTGTTACGCTGGGGTTGTCGCTGTGCAAACTTCGCTTGTCCGGTAAATTGTAAGAACTTTTATTACCTATATAAGTTGATAACAAATGTTGGCTAAGCTTTCTTGTCTTTATAATGGAATAAGTAGTTTTAAGAGTGTTTATGTATCAAATCATTGACATACGCAGCGTCCTTGATATATTAGAGATTGATATTTTTCTACCAGGGACCTATATAATGTAAAGGTCGATTTGTAAAACTTTTCACCACCGCTTCTGCTCGTTGTCACCGTTCTCGCTCATCGCCACCATTCTTAGGGTATTTATAAGACGCAAACTGTACTGTCGAAAATTCGCGAGAGCAGTAATGTATTTTCAGGTTAGAATATTAATTTTTATTAAAAAAGTGGACGTGGCCAGTATTTAATATTATTAAACTATGAAATAAGTTAAGCCCTGTGTATTGTCTATAAATGCTGAAATCGTAGGAATATGGAAAATATTTCTGTTTTTTATCAAATGTGTCAAAATTCGTTATTCCCATTGGCTAAAGTCTGAACGACGAACAGCACAAGGTCAGCGAGATAAATATTGGTCAGGTTGGAACTACGAGCGGGAGCGGCGGCGGCTATTATAAATGCATAATAAGTTATTATAAATTATTCATTTTTAAATTTCTACTTTAAGGCCCCACAGAAAGAAGAATTTCGATGAGCATTATCAACATTTTCAGTTTAATGCGCACTTGTAGCAGGACCGGTTGATCGACTATTTTACGTAGCGAGTGCCGCTAGAGGCAGTTGTCGTTCTGTAGGCGATGCCATATTTTTGAGCTTTGTTTACTTTGTTTGTCCAGTGTGTTTTATTGAAATATTTGTTAATTATATCTACCCCACTAATGCTCATTTATTCTATTAATCTTGTGTTACTTAACAAGTACCTATAATTACCTAAGTACCTAAGTATATATTGTAGTCCCAATATGGTAAACATTAAAAAACCATTCGTAAGAATATTTCCATACTATTAAATTGTCAATTTTTTTTTAGATGTTTAATATGGTTAAATAATTGTCGACGATCTGACCTTAACCACCTCCCTGCTGAAGAGTTATATAAAATCTACCAAGTGTTTAGTGTTCACTTTAGAGATTCCATGTTTCCAAATCATTTACTTAAAATCTAGTCAATAAAAACAGCCATACCAACCCTTTTCACATTTGAAGGTAAGAAGTCATAATAAAAGGCATTATTAATCTGGGCAAAATAAAAGAAGTTGTTATTTGATAATAATATAACGTTTCTATTGTTTTTTATACATTAATTTAATACTTAATTGGGACGTTTATTAGACTGAAGTGTAAAAAAAAATATTGTTAACAAACCTACTAATCCTGTTTATAATTTTTGTAGAGTCCCCAGCTACAGCAACTAGTTGTTCAGTTGTACAAACTGAAGCTCATAAAGATGTTGAGCCTGGATATATTATACCAGGACTAGAAAAAAACAATACAGGTAAAGTCCTTACTATATTTAGTAAAATAAATGCTATGTACTATTTCAGTATTCAATGAATACTGTACCATTCAATATCTGTTTGTTTAAAATTGTTATAGTTTTCCCGGTTACAGATTTTTCACCTATGCCATCTACTTCTACGAGTATATCTGAACTGCAGAACACTAAACTAAAACAGTTGAGAATTATTGAAAAATCTCTTACAGGTTTTTCTACAGGCCGTAAGTGTTTTTTTTAACTACCTATATTTTTGTTTATGAGAGAAAAATGTTTAATTACAACTTTAATTACATTTTACACTGTACCGTTACAATTTTGTAAAAATATATTATTATATATCTTTAAATTTTAACCCTAAGATAGGGGTTTCAAAATGAGACACACTAAATTGTTAACAGTTCACTTACAAATTAAGCTACCCTGTCATTAAGCTTAATAATAATTAAATATTTATTACGCAAATCATAATGATAATTATGACAATGGACAATCTTCAATTCCTCTGTTCACTGTTACAAACTTAAATACATAATTTGTATTTTACAAAAATGCCTTTATTCCAGATCCAGGAACCCAGACACCACTCCCACTATCTCACGATACTCCAAGGAAACTTGACTTGGGGACAAGCGCAGTAAAAAGAAATTGCCTTTGAAGGAAGATGTCCTAAAGTTTTGCCAAAAGTATTTTTCTGGGGGTTTTTGCAATATAATTAAAGCCAATATAAACGCAAAAAATCAGGCAGTCCTAAGGAAATTTTTTATTCTCTTATATTTTCCAATCGTGATTTAGCATCCTCAAAAAGCAGAGAGAAAAATTATGAACTATTGTACTAAATTTGTAGATTTATGTAAGTATATTCTTAGACATGTTAACTAATCCTTATTTAACTTTTTTATCATTGTAAATTAATCATTTAGTTTTAGACACGTAATGACAATATTGTTCCCTATGTATGAGATGAAGTTTCCTTTTTCTATTCTGTTATAGTCTTACTGTGTTGTATTACATTGGTATATATTTTAAGTTTTATAATACATTTTATTTCAAGTAATCTTGCAAATAAAATAAAATTTATGTTTAGGTTCTAGAGATTAAAAACTAGTGTATCACTTGCAGCAATAGACGTGTTTTTTGTTCGAAAGTTTTTTCTGAAAAATGTCAAAGGTATTAAAGGGAGAATATTCAGAGTATTAAGTTACTGCCTATAGTAAATAAATACATTTTATTTCGCATCATTGCGACGTAAAGTGTTTTATGGTTAGCAATTTTTCACTTCTTTATTGTATTAATAAATGTTTCAAATACTTAAAATTTTGTTTTACTTGCTTTCGTTTTTACCATTAATTTGTGAAACACTATATTATAGCAATATTATTTAGTATATAAAGGTACCAGGAGCGCAGCCAAGAATATATTGAGGGGGGGGGCACAACAAAGAGAACAGAAAGTGAGTAAAAAACGACATTGTAAAAGTTGTTGGAAACATTTATTTGGCCTCTGTGGGGTTTAATCAACCCCCCCCCCCCATGGCCTGCGCCACTGATAGATACCTACTTACAAAAATAAAAAAATATCATTACTTTGATTAGTTATAATAAAATTCTCCTCTTTTATGGAAGGGATTTTTGTCTTACTCTCCTGCTTCAACCCCTACGACGGAGTGGCTTTCACCCTTAAAATCTTAAATGGAAAATGGGGGGGGGGGGTCGAGTGATACCTTCTCCTAAAGGGAATTAATATGCCTTCCGAACGCGACCTGGCTCGTTTAAATCGAGTGAATAGTTCCTAAGAAATAGGGCTAAAGAGAAAAGAAAATTTAAAAGCTATAAAATTTATTACCGCTTGTATCAATTAAGTAAATGTTGAAAATGTCCACCTTCAACCTCCATGCTGTTCAAAATGTTCGCGGACATTATGGAGCATTCTTCCAAAGAATTGGGTTGGGTTGCATACATTTTAGACTTTAAATATCCCCACAAAAAAAAGTCCAGTGGCGTCAAATCAGGAGATCTTGCAGGCCATTCAACGGGACCTCTTCTTCCAATCCATTTATCTGGAAAATTTTTATCCAGAAACTGTCTAACAGGAAACGCATAATGCGGGGGTGCTCCGTCTTGCTGAAAGTAAATATTTTCTGACCGATAACGGTAATTTTCTTCTATGGCATTCGTTAAAGCAGGGTTAATAGTGGTTTCCAATAGGTTCAGGTACATTTCACCTGTTAAATTTCCAGGTATAAAATACGGCCCAATAATACGGTCCCCAAAAATTCCAGCCCACACATTTAATTTTTCGGGATGTTGAGTATGTATTTCTCTAAAAATTTTAGGGTTGGAATCCGACCAATACCCGCAATTCTGTCGACTGACAGTACCGTGAAAAAAAAAGTGCATTCATCGGAGAAACAAATGTTAAAAATAAATTGTGGATTGCGAATGCGATGAATGCACTTTTTTTCTTTACGGTACTGTTAATCGACAGAATTGCAGGTATTGGTCGGAATCCAACCCTAGAATTTTTAGAGAAGTGCATACTCAACATCCTGAAAAATTAAATGTGTGGGCTGGAATTTTTGGGGACCGTATTATTGGGCCGTATTTTATACCTGGAAATTTAACAGGTGAAATGCACCTGAACCTATTGGAAACCACTATTAACCCTGCTTTAACGAATGCCATAGAAGAAAATGACCGTTATCGGCCAGAAAATATTTACTTTCAGCAAGACGGAGCACCCCCGCATAATGCGTTTATTGTTAGACAGTTTCTAGATAAAAATTTTCCAGGAAAATGGATTAGAAGAAGAGGTCCCATTGATTGGCCTGCAAGATCTCCTGATTTGATGCCACTAGACTTTTTTTTGTGGGGACATTTATAGTCTAAAATTTATGCAACACAACCCAATTCTTTGGAAGACTTGCGACAACGAATAGTGTACGAGTGCCGACAAATAACTCCCGCAATACTCCATAATGTTCGCGAAAATTTTTGAACAGTGCCTCTACAATTGCATTGTATTTTTGTTAAACATCGTTTACAAACGGAGGTAGACAGATAAGTACATAGAATGAAAAAGGACAAAAATATAGAGCTGATGTTACACTAGCTTTTACTGATTGGTCAGGAATCCCCATGCTTCCCAGCGCTTTCACCAAAGCAGTCTCTGAAACAATTCCGATTATCTAACACGTAACGTCACGCTGCATACTAAATTATTTGCCGGCACGTGGAACATTAATAATTAATAATAAATTAAATAATTTGATTTTAATGCGTAATATTTTGCATATGTTATTGTGTTTTTAATGTAATTAAGCATATTTATGCAATAGAAACAAATATGCAAGTTCTCTATTGTAGCAGTATTTACTAGATACCTGTTTTTTTTTTCAGAAGCGGTCAACGGTAAGAACATACTATTTAATAAATAATAATATTTTTAAAATCACCAAAGTTTCTACCAACATTTTTTTCAGGTTTTTTCTTTTAATACAAAACAGTTTCATATCTTTTATATTTTTATGGTAGGGCTTTTTTCATAAAAAGTACAAAAAAAATCATTATCGATCCGAGTGGTTTTGGAAAAAACTTGTTTCAAGTTTTCACTAAATATTGTCTATAAAACAAAACTTTAAATTTATTACTTTTAACAAACAACAATTTATGCTAACGCTATGGATGCATAAATTACATTTACTTCTACAGTAAACTGAAGCTCTATAATTTAAACGTAAATTTTGTTTTATATACATTTTGTGGCCAGTTTGCAAATAATATTAAATAAATTATTTTCTAAATTCTACTGTAAAATTGTCCAGTAACACCCTCCCAATGAGCGAAATTTGGACTCATTTAAGGACTAATTACGTAATTGTACCAAATCCTTGGACCAGGTGCCCCACTAAGAATGGCTGTCGGCCGTATCTCAGAAAGTGTTAGTCGTATGGCTTGCGGAAAAAAAAATATATTAGGTGAAGTGATCATGAGAAATTGCTGGAAATTATTTTCAAGTATTTCAGACTGGCGCTAGAGGGCGCACCAGTAACGGTAAATATGAATCGCGAAGTTTCCTCAAAAGTCGCCTAGTTGGGTATCCCGAAAATAATATTTTTGTATATTTCGAAGACTTATTAATAAAATTCACCTATAGAACGTGTTCGTCACTTTTCAAATAAAGTGGTGGGGAGGGTTGAACATAATTTGTAGTAAATGCTGATAACTCCGGTCTGGCTTAACATAATTTAGTAAACTTAGTTTTGTTAAAAAGGGCTTTTCTCACTCTATATATCATCTTATGAACTACGGCAATATGTGTTTTACACTAGGCGCTAGGGGGCGCTGTCTTACAACTTCACAAACATAGCGCGTTTTTTCCATAATTGTAAATATAATAGTATATTTAATTTCACCTGTTTACAAGGATGATTAAAAGTCTAAGAAGTCCGCAGAAGAAAACCGCAAGTTAAAATCTATTTTTAATCCGGAGATATCAACAACAATAATCATAATTACGGAACATTATGATTTTATTTTCAAGTTGCCATTGTAAAGGTTTTTTTAAGTGTCAAATAGGCCTTGGAAAAACAAAATATGAAATGAAACTGTGCGCACGTGTCACCTTTCATTATAACGTTAAAACGTTTTTGTCGTTTCAACAGTGTTGTGCCGTATTTGATTTTCAAAATGCCTCTGTTACTTGAAGAAGCGGTTGACATCATTGCGGTGTATTTTGAATGTTTGGGAAATGCAACAATTGCTGAACGGGTTTACGCAGTACGATACCCTCAAAGGCGCCGATACGACAGTAGAATGTTTAATCGTGTAGCTAGCCGTTTTCGTACTACTGGAAGTGTTCGTCGCCCTGTATATCGCAGACACCGCCGAGGTCGAACCGAGGAAAACATTGTAAATGTTTTGAAATTTATGGAATTTAGTCCACAAATTAGTATTAGATTAATTGTTAGAGACTTGGGCGTTACTCGATCTACTGTGCATAGGATTTTATTAGAAGAAAGGTAGGTAATTATATCTATATGTTATAACTCTTTAATAGTTTAGAATAATGCCAATATTTCTCTTAATAGTTTTCAAGTCAATGTAATAAGTATTTTGTTTTTCTTTAGGCTACATCCCTACCATATTGTGCTCCACCAGGCTTTGACCCCGCAAGATTATGATAGAAGATTGGATCATTGCTATTGGTTGCTCAATATGATATTGGAAGATAGAAATCTCCTCTCCAGAATTTTATGGACTGATGAAGCTACTTTCCATAGTAATGGAGGACTAAACCGACATAATATGCATTATTGGTCGCGGGATGATCCCCATTGGATGCGGGAGGTGCAGCATCAAGGAAGATGGAGTGTCAATGTCTGGTGCGGCATTTTGGGTGGCAGAATAATTGAACCGTTTTTATTTAATGAGTCGCTTACTGGGCAAAGATATATACATTTTTTAAATTACGAACACCCAATTCTTCTCGAAGATGTGCCCTTGGATATTCGCAGAACTATGGTTTTCCAACACGATAGATGTCCTGCACATTTTGCGGCAAACGTTCGTCAATTTCTTGACGACACATTTCCTGCAAGGTGGATAGGAAGAGAGTATATTTCCGTGGCCTACCAGGTAATATCACAGGATATATTGTGATACTGTTAATGAAAATGGTAATTTCTATTTTAGATCACCTGACTTAACATGCCTAGATTTTTATCTATGGGGGAGATTGAAGGATCTTGTTTTCGTTACCAGACTCACCACAAGGGAAAACATGATAGAAAGGAAAATGGACAGCAGCCACCGTATTCCTATGGCAGAGGTGGAAACTGCAGTATTGTCAACCAGAGAGAGATTGGAGTCGTGTATGCAGAACGATGGGCGACAATTTGAACATTTATGGCGCCACTGAGATTTATTGTCGTAAGGATATATTTGCTTGAAACATACGTACCTTCACATTTTGTTTTTCCAAGGCCTATTTGACTCTTAAAAAAACCTTTACAATGGCAACTAGAATATAAAATCATAATGTGCCGTAATTATGATTATTGTTGTTGATATATCCGGATTGAAAATAGATATTAACTTTTTGCCGACTTCTTTGACTTTTAATCATCTTTGTAATTAGGTAAAATCGAATATACTATTATATTTACAATTATGGAGAAAACGCTCAATGTTTGTGAAGTTGTAAGACAGCGCCCCCTAGCGCCTAGTGTAAAACACATATTGCCGTAGTTCATAAGATAATATATAGAGTGAGAAAAGCCCTTTTTACCAAAACTAAGTTTACTAAATCACGTTAAGCCAGACCGGAATTATCAGCATTTATTACAAATAATGTTCAACCTTCCCCCACCAATTTATTTGAAAAGTGACGAACACGTTTTATAGGTGAATTTTAATAATACATCTTCGAAATATACAAAAATGTTCTTTCCGGGATACCTTAACTAGGCGACTTTTGAGGAAACTTCGTGATTCATATTTACCGTTACTGTTGCGCCCTCTAGCGCCAGTCTGAGAAACTTGAAAATAATTTCCAACAATGTCTCATTACCACTTTACCTTTTACCTCATATATATTTTTTTTCCGCAAGCCATACGACTAACACTTTCTGAGATACGGCCGACAGCCATTCTTAGTGGGATACCCGGTACAAAACTTTAACTAAAAAGCTACTAATTATTATGAATGCTAATATTATAAACACAATTCGTTGCATTCTGTAAATTATTTAAAATTGCCGGTCCAGTAGAGTTATTTGGTTTTAACTGGTAAGTGCATAAAGATGACGTCGATGGGGATGGCATCAAAACCAACATTTTTTTGTTTGAGAAACGACGTTAACCTCTGGAAGTTTCCCATATCCAAATTTTGTTTTATTTTTACTAGACTTTTTACAAAACCTTACTTAGGTCTGAAAAATACGCCAGAAATACCTCTTCCTTATAGGTTTTTGCCTCTTTCTCCTTACATTATGTAACAAAATGTTCGTATTGCTTTTCATACCTTAGTCTGGATTTGGCAGGTAACAGCTCGGAATTTACTTTATCTGCAGCCTTCAACATGGCTTCGGGAAGTTCTTCGTCGGATGAATCCATTAAGTATTGCTTTGATTCGGTTTAATTTAGAAAAAGACTATACTGTCACTTCAAAGACGCTTTGAACAACTTTGACGTTTTAGTAACAATGACACGCCTTGGTTGTCATAGCAAATGATATCAAACCACCCGTCGCAGGTTGGTTTAATAGTTGTTTTGTGACATGACTTTAAAGAAATGTACAGAGTTATATAAAAATATCTTCATTATTTTATATTTAAAAAAAATTCAATACAGCAAAAAGCTAGGAAAGAGGTAGATTTTATTAGATGGATTAATTCGTAAATACTTATTTACCTATTGTAACAATAGTTATAACTTCCGAGGTAAAAACTATCTAATTAGGTCAAAATTTGCATAATTTTACTTTCCCGCACTAGTGCGGGAAAGTGACACTTTTAAAACTAAAATGCGTGCGGGAAAATGGGTTTAAACGCACGATCGTAAAAAAATAGATTTTCAGGAAGGCTCGGGAGGAATAATTTGAAAATATTGGTGTATCGAAAAAGATTCGATTATCAAAATTTCACACTTTCTTCTGGCATTTCTGACCTAATTTTTGTTAAAGCTCGCATTACGTATAATTATGCAATTTTTACGCAATGCAAGAAGTGTAATACAATGCAACATGGTCCTTCATCTTACACCTAGGTTATTTTGGTTTTGATACTGCAGAAAGTGCTGCCAACTAACCTGATTTAACATCTTTAACGCGCTGCTTTTGGTCTATACTTCTTTTAAAAAACTCGACATGTCGACAACACCAGGTACAACAAAGCTTACCCAGAAACAAAAATTTCAGAATTTTTATAATTTTTATAAGTTTTTTAAAAGTTGCGGCAACAAGCCAGGAGATGGGGATACACCATTTTGGCTTTGTCTCCTATCGTCCATCGCATCAATAGATTTGTCTAAGGTAAAATATCAGTTTTTCGTTAGAAAAATTAAATGTTTGTGTAAACTGTTAATACTAAATCGAAGGGATAAATTAATAAATGAGAAAGAAAAGAAAATCTATAAACAAATTATCTTCTATAATAATATTCAGCATCGTTTTTCAAACTTGGGTTGCATCTACAGTCGGTCGTTGTTGGTCAGAAAAGTTATTAATGCGAAATATTTGGGACATGTAAGACCATAAATAAAAATTCTTTCGAAATTTAAAACAAGTTGTTTATTTAACAATTTACATTAAAACTTTAAAAAGGCCAACTTTTTCTTCACCCAATTTTCTTGAATATTTATTTACCCTGTAAAAAATAACAAAATCGTGCTTCTTAATTTGAAAGCAACCAAAAACTTTTCTAAAGAATGACCTTTTTTCGCATATTTCATATATTGATCAATTTGTCCCCCATCCCTGGACAAACTGTAAATATATTCAATTAAATGTATATTTGTATGGGTGGCCAACATTCCTGGGTATCTACAGACGATGTAGAAACTTAAAATTTGTCACAAGTATAGGTTGTAGGGTCAAGGATAATATAAAAAAATCAAAAATTGTAAAAAAGTCAACCCTGAAGGTAATGGCCATAAGTAAACAATTTGGCGTAGTTAAAATATTCTAATAACACAAAAAGAATGGGGAAATAACAATATTATACCCCAACTCCTTCGGTTTAATTTCAGGGTTTCCTTGCTAACAAATATGAAATGCATATAGAAACTTACAATTTGGTACAGTTAGAATATTCTAATAACTTAAAAAGAAATGGGGAATTTCAGAGTTTCCTTACTAACAAATATTAAATTATAATAAAATTGTGAAACGGTATGTAGCAACATCGTAAAGTACTGAACGTTTTTTGTCCGCATTCTTTTGGTAGCTACAGACAAATATGTCGACCTATATTTTTTTGGAGAATAAAAACAGTATTTAGCAGTTGATTGCAGCAAATCCCTAACAATCTATTTATGATATTTAACTAATGACAAATACGCTATTTTACAGCAGAACAACCTACTATACTTGAAATAACCCATACAACATTATCATCCAGGAGCTAATAGTTTAGGTGAGAATAATAATTGAGGTAATTATATGAAACAAACTTTGAAAGGGGTAAAAGTGTTTAAATTAAGGTTGCTAAAAGTATATTTCAAGCTGAAGATACTTAATTTATAAGCATTGAAACTTAAATAATTTGAAGCACAACAATCGTTAACTCCTCGAAAATCTCATTGATTTTATTTTTTAAAAATACGGAATTGATTCCCCATCAGAGAAGAGCTGCTTTCTTCCCTCCGCAAACATAGTGAAAACCCTCTGTGTGCCCAGAAGTAAATTAATATAAATAAAAGAAACATAATCAGACCCAATACTGATCCCAGTGGAAGCACATGAAAGTAATTCCATTAAAACAGTAACGCTTAATTTTCTTAAATAATCAATTTGTCACACAATCAAAAGATTTACAGAAATCACAAAAAATAATAACTGTATACGGTATTATCCCCCTCATGTAAATTTAAATAAAACTTTTCCATAATTGTATTTAACGAAAATTTGGGGTACCACATTAAAATATCAATATACTTATGATTTTCTTTTAATTGAATATACACAGAATAGCAATCTTTAAGTGCTGTTATATACATAACATCGATAAACTTTACAACTGCTTTTAGTTTAAATATTATATTATTTAAGATTAAGTAGATGATTATAGTTTGGTCACTTTTTGTTTTTATAATAAAGTTTTATGGTGTACAATCTGAACTTCGCCTCTTTTAGGGTATGTGTTCCTTGTTTTTGATAACTACAAATTTTAATTAAATATTTTAGAATAGAATATTTATTATTATTCTTACTATTATTATAAGTAAATAAAGAAAGAGAAAAATTTATTTCTAAACAGATACATTTTATTTACCAGACAGCTCAATGAAAATCCGTAAAATCGGAGTAAAACGGCTCATACTACAGACAACTAAACCATACGTCGTCGATTATAATCAATTGGCACTCTTTAGGCAATAAATTTGCAACACCCAGCCTAAGATTCCTGCGCGTACAATAACGATTTTTGGTGCCGTCTCTGGCGCCTCTAGCGGACTTTTAAGGAACGCGTTAGTGTCCTCTCGGCATCCACACCGGTCCAGGACAGTTGTTCAGTATCGCGCGTACGAGATCAAGAAAACGTTGGTGCATCGTCGCGTTTATGACATTTTAACACGTTTTTCCAGTGAAAAAATCAAAAATTGTGCAGATTTTTCCGAGAACCTGTTAATATTGGTGTTAACTAAATGGATTTCTTACAAGACGTGTGATAATATCATAAATATTACAATACAAACCACAATATTTACATTTTGAACTAAAGATAGGTTAAAACGGAAATTCAAATTTCTAAAAAAACTTTTCTAGTGTTCTAAATAAATGTGCTATTGGCAAGTGGTAAATTAGTGATAAACATGTCATTGTTATGTCATATTTAAGTGAAAAAAGGTGCTTCTTACGTTTTACTCAAGGATCGTAACTATTATTACAAGGTAAGATCAAATCGAAACAAATTAACTGTGTATATTTAAGTAAGTTTTCAAAAGAATAGTTTAGTTACCATCAACATAGTCGATTTTCAAAACTTAAATTAGTTACACTCTAATAAATGCACGTTCTTCAAAACATTACAAGGGATGAATAAGGCATAAGTATAATTTCTTTTAAAAATAAACAATTAATAATTATTTATTGTTAATGTACAATACTTCATGATTATTACGTTACTAAACAAGGTAAAACTTTTCTTCTATAGTTATATTCTAGAATTAGTCAATAGCTTAAAATTATTTTAGGATGAGTATTTGTAGAACTAAAATAATAAAGAATTAAGACAAGTTTAGGAAAATAAAAAATAACACTTTGAAATAACACAATAACTATTTAAGGATGTATGATATACCAGTTGTTATTTTGACTTTGTTGATTTCTTTCTGCTTGGTAGGTCTGAAAATGTCAAAAAATAAATATTATGCCAGTACTGAATAATAAAAAATTAAACATTCGTTTTTTCTTTATGAGCGAATGTTGGCATTTTTGTTTATTTATTTTTCATTTAAAAAAAATTGAATTATTATTATCAGAAAAATTTGTTCTATTTTTAAATACAGCAAAGCTTTAAAATTATATTGCAGAAATTAATAACATACAAGGTAAATAATTTAAAACACGCTCATAGATGTAAGGCTCAATACAAGGATAAGTAGCCACAACTATACACTCTCTTAGATTCTTAGATTGGTTTTCTTATCATTCTTAAGAAACTACCGCCAGAGGTCGTGTTCCAAACGATTAATGCCAATTATTGCCACTTGTTTAATTTAAAAAATGATAAGCAAGAATAATACGTTGTCGTTTAATATTTTTTGAACTAAATTTGTTATAACAAACTGGATTACGATTCACATAATTGAAATTATAAAATATATCTTCTCTCACAATATATTTGATTATGACTAGTCATAAGTTAAATTTGTTAGAAGAAAAAAATATAAAGTACATTATTTTGAATAACAGGATTGATGGAGGGTGAAGTAACTTAAAAATGAAACTCAAAAAATGGTTGTCTTTCTGGGAAAAAAATATAGATATCTATATCCTACTTTTGGTTAAATAAAAACTCACTTTTTTATCGACTTCTCTTAAATATTTATCAAAAAACTCATCGTTTTAATATCGAGGTACCATGATTAACCTCTTAAGTAGCACTAGTTTCTTTAAACTAATGCTACACCAATGTACGAAATATTATTACCCGAATATTTTACAATGTCTAATAGACGGTTCAGCGAACTACACAATGGGAGGAAAACAATGATATATCACTTTGATGCTACAGTAAAACTATTTAAAAGGTGTACAGTGGACTGGATAAAAGGACCGAGATAGAGTGCTGCATAAATTAGTAGCAAACTATAATTCCGCTTTAGAGAATACGTTAAATACTTTTAAGTGACTGAATTTAAGGTTTGTGCTAAATGGGATCTATCTGGATTTTTCTTGCAATGCAAATGAAATTATTTAGAGAATTGCTAGAAGTAGCAAGATTGCCATATAATCGTTTTTTTTTTGTATAGTACTAAACTAAAACCAATTCGTTTTCATTCAGTCACCGATAGTCAAAAAACAACAATTTTTTGATGCGGAGAAACCAACACTTGTTTCATAGTAATTTGAGCCCGCTAAATTTAAAAATGACCACTGTTTTCTCTAATCAGCTTCAATTTTCGAAATATTGAAAAAATAAATTGTTGCAAATACGCAAACATTCAAAAATTCGTTTGTAAGTAACTATGGTGAATTTTATCATTAAGATCAATGGGCAATAATTTTTATAGCAGCTAAAAGATATTCCAAGAAGTAGTTACTCATCAGTGAATTAACTAAAAAATAGGTGCAAATAAAAAACACGTTATTAGCTAAAATTGCATGTTTTGCAAAATTCGAAGTAATATTAACAGATTTTAGTACAATTTAGAAAACCTATTAAAATTTTAATGGAATCGGATCAAAATTGTTGTTTAAAACATTATATGTATTTATCAAACGTCATTGTGTTTCATAACACATTGAACTATCAGTAATTTTTCCAAGTTCCTCAAATTCGATAATTTGTATGCTGTTAGAGTCACTTTCAACTTAGCAAATTTTATGCGACCCTTTAAAATTTTAACACTCCTAAAGAGAAATAAAAACCTGCTTCCAGATTTTGTAAATGCCATGAAAATCTTTAATTATTAATTATTATTGTCTTATACTTCCTATTTTGTCTAAAAACTAATGGTTTTGTTACTTATGATAAATTATATAATAACAACTCCTGTCTTCCGAATGTATACAATGTTAAAACCAAAGCCGATTCAGCGAAATGGTAGTTAGTTAGATCCGATTGACCGTAGGAAAGATCTTGATTAACCTGCAACAAAAGGATTTCACACCAGTCTTACTATGTTTGCATTACTCAAAACATTTCTTTTAATGCACATATAAAAGTATTATATAAAAAACGAGCTTCAGGTTGTTATGCCCTGAGAGTACTATTTCATGAAGTAAGTGATACAGTTCTTCGATGTGTTTATTTTGCTATAATAGAAACCCTTTTGAGAGATGGAATTTGCTTCTGGAGAAATTCATATCAATATTTTCTTAATTCTATTTCCATTTTACAATAAAAAGCTATCAGATGCTTGTAAAAAGCTAGACCTAGAAATTCTTGTAAACCTTTGTTTATCTCACAAAATATTTTAATACCCACTTCAATTTTTATATTGGAATCCGTTTGTTTGATTAAAAAAAAAACACATAGAAATAATATTAATTTACCGACTTCTAATGCAATATAATACTTTAATAACGAGTGATTATTAATTATTTTGCTCAAGGGCGGCTATGACCCAGTATACATAGTGTAGCAGTAGCGCGTAGATTAAATCATAAGGCGAATTCGCAAGAAAGCAGCATTGTCACGTTGAAAACCTAAAATAATGTTTTTTGACTGTATGTAATATAAAATCCTGAGCTATCTTACTTTGAAAGCCTACTTTATATGGCCGCCTCCTCCTTCTAGACACCTTCTGATGTTTCTTCTTACCCTCAGAGACACATTAACCAATACGTTTGGAGAATTATTAATTTCGGCAATTTTTTCTGAAATCCTTCGTTTAAGATCATTTATATCCTCAATTGGTGTTCGATAAATGGAGTTTTTTATAAAAGGCCACAAGAAGAAATCGCAGGGTGTTAAATCGCAGGAACGAGGTGGCCATATTTGTTGCGTATTTCGGCTTATAACTCTGTGTTCAAAAAATTCACTTAAAAAATTTAAATTTTCTCTGGTTACATGAGGTGTAGCGCTATCTTGTTGGAAGTAACCTTCCCGCAATTCATCATCGTGAAGCTCATTAATAAATGTTGTCAGAATTTCGATCCGATATCTCTCAGCTGTAATTGTGCCATTAAAGTAAATTGGGCCTACTATTCTTCTAGAACTAATTGCTGCCCACACACCAACTTTTTGAGGATGAAGAGGTCTTTCTACAAAAACATGCGGATTTTGCGTATTCCACATTCGCATATTTTGTGAATTAACATAGCCTGATAAATAAAAATAAGCCTCATCGGTAAAAAATGTTTTTTTCAAAAGCACCACTATTTTCTTCTTGAAAATTGTTTAAAAACCATTCACAAAAATTAAGTCTTTGGGGAACGTCATTGGGAAGGAGTTCATGAATAGCCGTAACACGATAAGGGTATAGATGCAGATCCTTTTTCAAAAGTGTTTGACATGTACTGTAGCATAAATCCGTTTGCTGAATTTGTTGAGATAAATGCCTAATAGAAGTTGAAGGATTATTTTCCATAATTTGTCGCGCTTCTTCAATAACCTCATTCGATCGTTTCGTTGGTCTTCCAGCCCCTTTTTTATGTTGAACAGAACCAGTCTGACGAAATTTATCAATTAGGTATTGTGACCCAGTACGAAAATTATGAAAGGTCACCGCAATATCAGGAAACTCGGTTCGAAATTCATCAAAGCAGTCATGCATAGAGTAATTCCACACACCGCCTATTTTGTTTCCATTTCTAAAAAAACTTTCAACAATAAAAATTTTTTGTGCTTCACTAAACATTTTTACTGTAGAACTTTCAATCCGGCAACAAAGCTTCACCAAAACTTAATACGCTGAAAAATAAAAAAAAAAATAAAAAATTAAATCATATCCTGCAAATATCACTTTATAATAGTCAAAAGACGACTCCCCGGAGAAATATTAGTTAAAGCAATAGTAACCTACCTTCAAATAACTGCAAAAATTACAAAATTTCTCCAATTTTTAAACTTCACAAATACACAAATTCAAATAAGACGTAAATGTCATAAAACAATCATGTCATCTTATCTACGCAGTACGGCCATGATGCTTTTAAAATGCATGGTCTCCCTTAAGCAAAATAATTAAAAATCACTCGTTATATGTTTACCTATTCATTCTTCAAGTTATGAAATCTATAATTTATAATTCCAAAATTTTTTTTAATTATGTTTCATATTAAAAAAACGTAAAATTTTAAAATGTTTAACAAAATGTTAAATATTAAGTATGTTATTATACCATGAATGAATATTTTATTTAAAATTTCTAGAAGCTTTGCCAACACAGATTTTTCTTTCAGACAATAAAGCATATTTTGACGTTTGACTTTTTAAATTGTGTTACTATAAAATTGAATTAATAGTTTAAGGTTTCCATTTATCAAGCTACTTTATCCAAATCTCTATTGATACAGCAATAATCAATTCTCTTCGTTTCCATTAAGTCAGGCTATTGTATTAGAATTCCCATTTTCTTCCCTTTTTCTGGTAAACACTTCAAGAATTCCTTCAATAAAAATCCTCTTAGGGATTATCTAATCTTGTTCTTTACAAACAACTTTCATTTAACCTTTTCATCGACATCTTAACCCTATCGGTAAGAGAAGTGCCGGCACTGTTACCTGATACCATAAGATAAACCTCCGTCAAGAGTTTTACCCTAAGTGGTAAATAAGTAATTGGTAAACACGACTTTTACAGCTTGATCGCCGAGGAGTATTTTTGATTAAAATTGGGGCATTCACGTGTTCAGATTCAGGTTCAAATCAACATTAAATATACACAGTGGCGATTTTAATGTTTAATAAAATTGTAACGTCACAGATTACTAAATCTAGTGTACCGGCGATTTAGCGATTCGCAGTAGTGTTAGTAAGCATGTGCTCGACGGATTAATGCATTAATACAGGGCTTTTATTAAACATACGGCAAGAATTGAAGGGATTATTCCCTGGACTATTATAAGAATATTTTGTCCTTTGATGATTTTTAGAAAGCCGGTTTGCTTCGAAGATAGAGGGCGAGAAAAGATTTGGGCAAAACTAATTTTGATGTTTTTCAAATTAATAATGTACTCAAAATGAAAGTATGACATACTACACTGGGCTTACCGAGTATACATTTTTTTTAATGCGTTGTAATCCTTTAATGAAATCAGTTCAAACATGGATTTTATTTGAATAAGTCTCGTAATAAAATTGATCATTTTTTATGTGTCGAATTTGTTGCGACTAATTGACGTTTTGTTGCTTGATGTGTATTTTCTATCTTTAATATTTAAACTTTTGTTAGTAAAGTCATCTGCCATGAATCGCTATACGAACGCCAAAATTGCTGACATACATTTTATTTATTAACTTGCTGATGGCAATTCATTACAAGCTAGGCGGTTGTACATTGAACGATTTCCGAACCGTAATGTTTTTGATAGAAAAACCTTCCAGGGCATTCATTACCGTTTTCATAAAACATGCACGTTGAGACGATGTGGGGGACCAGGGAGGCCAATTACCGTCAAAATTGAGCTAGCTTTATTCACACGCAGAAGGGTGATCGAGAACTTCAGGCTCCCAGTCCTGGACAACACTACCTTGGTGCTGAAAGAAAGAGCAAAGTATCTGGGACTCATACTTGATTCCAAGCTAAACTGGGGCATGAACTTACAAGGACGAGTCACAAAGGCGTCAGTTGCGTTCTATGCCTGCAAAAAAGCCATCGGTAAAAAGTGGGAATAGAACCCCCATATAGTACACTGGATTTATACAGCTATTGTAAGACCTATACTAACCTATGGGGTCCTGGTCTGGTGGAGTGCTTTGGAAAAGCAGTACACACACAGAAACTAACAAAGATACAACGGGCAGGTTGTTTAGGAGTAACTGGTGCTCTTTACACCACACCGACGGCGGCTTTAGAAGTGATGTTAGATCTGCTAAAAGTATGGCTGCAAAAAGTGCTGTACGACTAAAAAAGTCGAAATGCTGGAACGACATCAACTACGGGCACAGCAGTATAGTAAGGACATATCCAGTCCAAAATTTGCTAGAGCCGACTGATTACATCGTCCCACTAACAGACTTCGAAGAGGGATTTTCTGTGCTCATTCCGACTATTGAAGAGAGGGAGGGCAATCAGTTAACAGTGGAGACGTATCACTCGGTTTTCACAGACGGTTCAAAAATGGACGTCGGAGTGATAGCTGGTATCTTCTCTGAGAGCATGAAAATACAGAGGTCATATAGACTTCCGGACTACTGCATCATTTTTTAAGTAGAAGTGGTGGAAATAGATAAAGCAGTAAAAATCCTGCAGGAATGTCCAGACCTGAGAGCAGCTGCTATAAATAGTCAAGCAGCGACAAAGGTAATTCGTTCCAACAACATTAAATCAAAACTGGTAAGGCGATATCGCAAAAATCTTCGCATACTTGGTGCCCGGCATCGGGTCACTCTGTGTTGGGTTCCTGGTCATCACAGCATAGATCGCAATGAGTCTGCTGATGCGCTCGCCAAGGAAAGTGCGGGCATGTCCGCCGATCTAGCAGAGAATACCGTGGCTAGACCACTGGGATCGGTCAAAGAGGAGATAGATCGTACAGCCAAACAACTTGCAACAAGCAGATGAACAGAGCTAACAGCCTGTAGGATCTCCAAGCGATTGTGGCTCCTACTTTCGTAACAGGAAAACCGCAGCGTTATTACAACACAGCCAGAAGGACCTGAGAAATATCACTGCCGTGGTTACCGGACACTGTCTTTTCGGTAGACATGCAGAACCTATGCAAATACTGACAAAAATTGATAAGTATAATGAATAAATTTGTTACTTGGTAAACGAAAATTTCTAAAAATGCCTTGTTTGTCGTCATAAGCCATATATATTTCATTCTTGTATAAAATAAGTATCATATAAATGCATGTGTCAAGCTTTACTTATTACATAGTCACAAACATAAATAAACTAATTTGGTTTGTTGACAGGCATTTTTTCCTCAAAGTGATCTTTACATATTTTAAAATATATAACACTTTTCTGTAGAAAATCTAATAATAATAAGGAAATAATGAGGAAATTAAATTAAGTGTTTACATTTTTGTACTTTAATTTACCTTAAATAACTACCAAACTAACGAAAACCTTAAGTTTTGTTATTATTACAGGTCGTTCCTTTTAAATCTATGTTCGTATATCTTATAGCGTTTTTTTATACTTTTATAGGTAAAAAATCTACCACCTGTTGTTTATAAACGTAAGACTATTAAAAAAACCAAGTGTAACACGTTAAAGTAAAAATATACTGAGTGATATTTGAACGAAATGGGTATATTTTTGCAAGATAAAGCATAAAATAATCCTGCAGTAACCCGTCATTTTTGACCACATTAATAATAAATAATCGAAAATTTTTATCTCCTTCATTGCATCATTCTTCATTGAGTTCAAAAAAGGATTCACAACAACTAATACATACATATTATACAGGATGTGCCCTACTTGTTCACAGAAATCAATTTTTATGGCATAGCGTCGTTGGCACTGAAATTCCTCCTATGTGGAAATTACTTAATTTTCAAGAATCAAGAAAAACATATTATTCCAAATAAAAAGCATTAATTGAAACAATATTAAATGATATTATAATATGTAATCAGGTGTGAATTAGATGTACTGCATGAATTAGAATTTTGTTTATAAAAATATATTTAGTTTCAACATTTTCATAGTTTCTTGCACATAGCAGAAATTTTCTGGCAGTTTTATTCACATGGCATATATTGCGCAACAAAATGAGATGGAGCAGAAAGCGATTCTTGTTTTAAAGAGTCTACAATTTACAAAAGTAATAGTTTATTGTACTTATTAACCAAGATATAAAACAAGGTTATATTTTTCGTTCTTTAAAAGTAAGCATAAATAAAACTTTATTTTTTAGAGGAAAACAACAAAATAATAAATTACTTTCTAATTGTTGTGGGGAAGGCTGTCATAGAACGGATGATAATATTTTTTCATAATCGATTTTAGTTCCTGTAAATGGTTATATTTTTGCTTACTTATTTTTAGTGGCCGAACATAAAGCCTGTGTGGAACGGAAAGTTCATCTTTTATGAAACGCTCACGTTCATTATCGTAAGGGTGCCATTCCTCATTATGTCGTAATTTATATTTTATTTCACATGCTGGGAGATATAATATCCCTCTAATATCAGTAACTTCTGCAATTCTTCCCGTCCTAATACTTCTGCGATTTCCCTGAAATTTTCAAACAGTGTCACACAGTGGACACTAAGCTGAACCACTTACTGGTGGGCTGCAGTGGCTAGTCGTGTATTTCCGCCATGCACCGCTCTGGGTGGTATCCAGCGATGGTCGAGTTTGGGCTCTATAGAGCATCAAAAGTTGTGGGGGTGTATAAAGGTTCTTAGTTCGAAAAAGTACTCTAAGCTTCTACGAGGCTGCCTTAGCAGTGGCCGCAACGTGACTATGCCAATACATATGACTATCCAAATTAATTCCCAACAAATGAATTGATAAAGTCAAGGGAATCGAGTGTCCCGCCATAACTATGTCCGGTTCTTCAACATTAACTTTTATAGAAAAAACTGCCGCCTGGGTATTTTTAGCGTTAAATTCTACTTGAATACTGTCACCCCAAGACAGAATTTCTTCCAGGTCTTTGTTAAGGTGTGAGACCTCTTGCTGCCTTTAGAGATGCGCATTGGCAGGCGAAGTCCGAGCATCCAAAGTAAAAGATGAAACAAGTGTGCTGTCATTAGCGAAGCTATATATAGGATTTTTATTTTTTTCCAAAAGATCGTTAATGTATAGTAAGAAAAGGGTGGGCGACAATGTAGAACCTTGAGGGACTCCGGCGTTGATGTTAAATGTGTCTGAAAGAAATCCGTCCATCGCTACTCGCAGCAACGGTATTTAAGAAAGCTCGACAGCCATGAACAAAATTAAACCGCCATTCCGTACGCTCTTACTTTAGTTAGGAGCCCCTCATGCCATACTCGGTCGGTAAAAACGCTGATATTTATTTTAAGACCTCAAAAAAACCATAAAAAATAAATAATTTACAAAGGTAAACTAATAACAGGACAATAACAAACTGCAAATAGGGTTAGAAAATAACTGCCATGTGCATAAAGTAGACTGCGACGAGTTAGACCGTCGCTGCGATAATGGCAGAAATTGCTGCCATGTGAATAATATACACATAGCAGATATTTAATGCCAAGTAAATTACATAACAGATATTTCGAACTGAATTAATTAGGTTTTAGGTAGAATAAAGCACAAAACAGTTATTCTAACTGATGCCTCACATAACACATTATACAATGGAGTAACTAGCTCAATTTGGTATGAAATGCACATAGCAGATATTGCAGTGCCAACGACTGCACTAACGTGTAATAAAATTCAATGCAGTAGAGAAACGTAATAATTTTCTAAACACACTGTACAATATATCCAGAAGGAGCGGACGCGTATTTATAGAAACTTTGTTTTCAATTACACCCTAAATTTACGGGCCGTACTTAAGAAGCACCTTTTATAGCCGAAACACTGCACAACATCAAGAAGATGCATTCAAAAATATGATGTATAAAAGTCCTTGTTTATAACATAAATAGAGAAATGTTGAAATATAAAAACCTTTTTAAGCGATCCAAGTCCATTGAACGTATCCCCGGTAGATCTTAATGTTTAAATTAAAAAGTACTTACGTTAGGTCAACAAAGGGTTCCCTTAACGGCTTGCTCTCCACTAGGCCGGAACTCTCGATTAAAGGTCAAATAACGTTGTTTACTTAGAAGAGGACATAGCGAAAGTCTTAAAAGGCTTTTATGTTTTATTTAATGAATTTTACACGAAATAAAGTGCCTATCAAATTATAGGGCATTAATGTGAATAACGTTAGATAAAAAATGTCGCATTAAGTTTTGAATTTTTTTCGCATGTCGTTGATTAATTATTATAAATACCTATATTATGTTCAATAATTACTCTTGTCAAAAATTTGACTTATAAAATAAAGTAATCATCGACACGAGAAAAATAACAAAGCTTATTGCGAGGTAGTTTTTGTTTATACCCCACGTTAGATCACAATAACTTTGACGAATAAATTTCGAGGAGGTGGTCTTCAGGAGCATATTCACCAAAAAAGCGAGCAAGAGCGAACAAGAGCGAGCGAACATCCTTCATCAATAATCATCTAGTGAGAACGGGTTAGCAAGCAAACAAATGTTTGTTGGTTCGCTTTTAAAAAAGATCGAGAGGAAGGCGGTACATCAAACAAAATACTTGTTCATGCTCGTTCAGTGTGGACGGGATTCCACTGGCAGAAGTGCTCGTGCTTCGTCTACTTATGTAGTTTTAAAAAATATAATAATAATTATTATCGCGTATGCAAAATGGAATGGCCTAATGATAGTGTATTGCAACTGATAAATGCCTATCGAATTCGACCGGTTTTGTGGAAAAACGTATCTCAAGCTTAAGCTTGAAATCGAATATTTCAGCCCAAAAAGAGATGGCTGCTTCGATTATGGAGAACATATTGGTTTTAAACTTAGAACTTACAACTCTTACACCCGGGCTATTGTTGAGCATCATATCAATAATATAATCTACAATGCGGACATGGGTTACTATGCACAAACCAACAATTTCAACGCTCAGCTTCCAACAACAATCAGCAGCACAGGATACTATTCCAGCCCTGCTGCATCCCCTGCTTTATCCCCCGCTGCCTCATCTTCATCCCAATTATCCAATACCTCTAATTTTAACATTCAAATTCCAAAAGCAAACAGTACAGGACACTATTCCACTCCTGCTTCATCCCCTGTTTTATCCCTTACTGCTGCTACACCTCTTATTTCGCCTACTGGAGAACAGAGTGTGAACATATTACTTGAAAATCTTGCTGCTGAATTACATTTACCTGATTTCACTAAATTACAGAGTGTTTCTACAAATAATATGAACAGTAATCTTGTGTAATTTTTCATTTACATGACAGACCTATATGAGCCGCCCGTCGTGAGAAATCTTAGGGTTACGGCAAGTCTTTCTGCCGCAGAAATAGCTCTCCTGTAGCTTGTATCATATTTCATTATTTTTGGTTTCACATGTTCCAGCAAAGTTTTAAAATCTTCAGGAGACATTCTGCTAAAATTCTGGAACATTCCGTAGTCATGTTCCACTTTTAAATCACGCATTAGACTACTGCCGCTATAAATATGTCTGTTTTTATATATAGTTGCTTGCCAAAATCGTTTCTCCCGTTTTTTCTTTTTCTTTTTCAATAAACTCAATACAACGAAAACAGCACTACCCAATAACAATATTTTCTCCTGGTCAGCCATATTAATACGCTCGCAGAAAATAAATGTATCAACTGCGAACCTGAATATATTCGCTGTGGTATGGACGAGATGTCAACATGTCGAGCGAACACGAGCAAACATACATCAACAAAAACAAATGTTCGCTCTTGCTCGCTTTTTTGGTGAATACGCGCCTTTCCAAAAAATCTTGCTCTTAAAATGTTCTACATTTATGAGCTTCACGATGAAAGCCAAATACCAACGGTCGAGGGCTCTTATCGCAAGTTATTAACTCGAGAACATTTGGTTAAACGTAAAACTTAAAAAAAAATATACCTACGTGAAATTAAGCCGTCAAATTTTAAAGCTCAAGTGGTTTAGGTTAAGATTATTTACTGCTTAGAAGCACACAAAAACAGAAGGTGAAAAAAGAAAATTTCGAAAAACCGAAGGACTGGAGTTGCTTTTAACTGGTTTTGTAAGGTGCGAAACAAGCACCAATATCCGGGCCCATAATTCAAGCAATTGCCCCCGAATCTGCTCAATGTCTAGGACTAGATAACTTCAAGGCATCAAATGGATGGTTAGAAAAATTTCGTCGTCGGCACGATATTACCTTCAAGAAAATATTTGGCGAATCAGCCGATGCCAATATCGAAGACGATCGATGGTTTACCTCCTCAATGGATCTCGAACAAGAAAGCGTGGATAACAGCAGACCTCATGACAACATGGCTTCACAGATTTAATACCAAGACGAAGAAGCAGAACAGAAGAGTTTAATTGTTTCTATATAATGCAACGTCTCATCCCAAAATTACACTCCGTAATATCAAACTTATTTTTAGTCCACTCAATGTTATTTGTCGATTTACCTACTTGTTGTTTAATTTTTCATAGTTAATTATTATTAAAATTCTTAACTTAGTACCTACGTACTACATTAAAGTGTTTTCTTTTACAAATTATGAGAAATACAGGTCCCCGTACCGTATCTTGAAAATTTCACAAATATGGTTAAAAAGGCTTGGAACGGAATTAGGCGATAATGTGCAGTACATCATTATAGTTAGAGCCGCGGTGACAAAAATGCCTTGGAACTCCCAAACGGATGAAAAGCACGTTTTTGTATAGTTCGAGTATCGTTCTCGAATTCCGTGCTGTCGAGTGGGGGTCTGGCGCTCGGCGGTGAGCGGCTATAATATTTTTTCCAAATTTTGACCAGCGGTTTAAAAAAACATTTTCCAAACGGATGAAAATTACTGGAGGACATCTAGGCAACCCCCCAATTACCGGAAAAATATTTTCATCCGATTTGATCTTTGCAAAGAGCTCTTCCAGGAGCTAAAAAAATGGAAAAAGGGGGAAAAAAAAATTTGCTCATTTAAACTTGAAATTTAGCAGGGAGCTAGAGTTCGTGTCTGAGAATATGTAAAAAAAAATTTTTTGCTCCGTGTGTCGCCATCGCTTTATAACAGTTTTTCAGAATTTAAATGGGCAAAACATGGATGAAAATTTGCACACAGGTTCTTTGACGCCCACAGAAAATCGAAAAATTATTTTCATCCAAATTTATTGCGGCCAAGACCAGATCTTCCAGAACATGCATGAAAATTTTTACTTACCATTGAATAGTCACTCGATATTTTACCCCTTCTCGGGAGCATATCATTTTTTTTTATATTTTTAAACCAGAGACAAATAAGTTTACGAAACTTCCATCTAAATCTCGCAGAAAATTTACGGAGAACTCCAGGATCAAAATCACGCGTGCTGGCGAGGTTTTTTGTTATTTGGCATAGTTTAGCCAGGCTCATTTTGGATGAAAACTTTTTTTTTTAATAACATAAATAATAACGATTCATTTCAGTCCGGTTGCATGCATGCGGCTGATTTTTTTTTTTTAATTTCGGAGTTTGGGTCCATTTAATTGTACTGGAGGTTAGGGCAAGGATGAAATCGGATGAAAATATTTTTCCGGTAATTGAGGGGTTGCCTAGATGCCCTCCAGTAATTTTCATCCGTTTGGGAAATGTTTTTTTAAACCGCTGGTCAAAATTTGAAAAAAATATTATAGCCGCTCACCGCGGAGCGCCAGACCCCTATTCGACAACACGGATTTCGAGAACGACACTCGAACTATACAAAAATGTGCTTTTCATCCGTTTGGAAGTTCCAAGGCATTTTTGTCACCGCGGCTCTAACTATTAAATTAAGATTAAAAAATGCTATCAAAATTTGATAATATGTAATCAGGGCTGTATGAGAAAAAATCAAGTTGATGGTGATTGCTTGGAAACGAAATGTCATAATAAAGAAGTTGTGATGCATTCTTTAAGCTCATTAATAAATGTTTGTCAGTTTCGTTCTAACTTTAATATTAACGCAGGAAGGAAATAAAATTAAAAATCAAAAATTTAATTTTTTTTTAATAATTCAAAACTTAAACATCTTACCAAAACTTTGGATGTGTCATGTTATAAGTCTCTTAATTGTACAACTTTTTCTCTATTTAATCAAAGTTGAATCCCTTACCATACCAAGATCCTCATAGAGGCCCTCCTTACCTTGGCCTCCCTGTATAACGGCATAGAAGATCTTAGCTTGTAAACAATCAGGTTTTATGTTCGGGTACAGTACTCCAGCGGCTTTATAAGACCCAACAGCTATTGCACGGTGTGTATGAATCCCTGGTTTCTATTTTAATAACACATGACTACTCTAGGGCATTTGGTGGTTTAGATCACACATTTTTATTAGCTAAAAAAAAAGTATTATTGTTTTTCTCTAAATGTTTTGGAGTGGTTTCAATCATGTTTTTAAGAGCTAATATCATCCAGAAGCCGAAAAATAACTAGTGGCGTTCCACAAAGCTCGATTTCGGGACTTACCTACTGGAATTTCTGCCTATTACCATTTAGATGCTGATGATTGTCAAATTTACTTGTCATTTTCTCCTAATAATCGATGTCTCCTATTTATCCAAATTAATCAGAACTCAGAGATAATAAACGTATGCAAAAACCTGTGTTATGCTTATGGGGACAGATAGACAACATGATAAAGGAAAAATCAAACTTACTGGCGGAACTATTCTCTTCACATTCAACGGTTAATTTTCAGGGAAAAGTTCCACCGAACATTCCCCCTGTAGAATCAAGAATGCCATGTTAAACGAATCTTAAGGAGTCTTGACACAAAAAAGCTTCTGGTCCTGACGATATTCCAGTCATCGTAATTGTGACATGCGCTGACGAATTGACACCGGTATTTTGTAGGCTTTTTAACTTATCTTACAATAAAGGAATATTTCATTCTTGAAGAAGCCCTTGTCAAACAATTATCGTCCAGTCGCATTGCTTTCGGTTATAACAAAAGTTATGCAGAAGGCTACCAACCAAAAATTAATAAAGTACTTGGACTGCTTCAACATTATTAGTGACCGCCAGTATGGATTCCGTAAGACTAGATCAACTGGAGACCTTCTCGCTCATGTTACTCACGTTTGGAACAACGCAATAGAACATCATGTGGAGTCCCGGGCGGCAGCACTGGATATTTCCAAGGCCTTTGACCGAGTGTGGCATGAGGGGCTCTTAACTAAAGTGAGAGCATACGGAATGCCTGCTTAATTTTGTTCAGGGCTGTCCAGGTTTCTTAAAGACAGTTCTCTGCGAGTGGCGATACATTAACGATCTTTTGGAAAAACTACTAATCCTATATGATGACAGCATACTTGATTCATCTTTTTCTTTGGATACTCGGGCATTGGCTGCCATTGCACATCTCTATAGGAGGGACACTCGATTCCCTTGGCTTTATCAATTCATTTATTGGGCGTAGATAGCCATATTTCTTGGCATAGTCACGTTGCGGTCATTGCTAGGGTAGCCTCGCAGAAGCTTGGAATACTTTTCCGAACTAAAAACATCTATACACCCCAAGAACTTTTGATGCTGCCCAAACTCGACCACTGCTGGAGTACTGTTCGCATATTTGAGGCTCTGCTCCTAAACATACCCTGAGATTACTGGATTCCCTTCAAAGCAGCAACTCGCTTGATTGGTGATAATAATCTGACAAGCAACCTGAAAAGCCTTGAACATCGAAGGCAGGTTGGCGACTTGAGTCTATTTTACAAATATTTTCATGGCAAGTGCTCAACTGAGGTTGCCCGCTTGATACCACCCAGAGCGGTGCATGGTAGAAATACACGACGAGCCACTGCAGTTCACCCGTACGTGGCTCAGCTTAGTGTACCTCGAACGACACTGTTTGAAACTTGCTTCATCTGGAGAACGTCATCACTCCGAGACCACCTCCCTGGGGCCGTGTTTCCCAATGAGTATAATCTCTAAAGGTTCAAGATCAACTTAAATCGTTTCCTGCGCACACACACCGCTCTGGTAAACGATTCTGTTTTGTTGGACGGAGTTAAAATTTATTTTAGACATGCTTGTAAAAATCTTGGGATTCTCTTGACCAAAATCTTACTTTTAATAGGCATGTTAGGACTATTTTTCAACTAGCTTATGACAGATTGAAATCAATCTATAAATTTAAACACCTACTGACTATTAGCACTTAATTGAGATCAACAGAGTCGATTATTTTATCTCTTTGTGGTTATTGTGATGTAGTTTATGATCCCTGTCTACAGGCCCAAGACCGACACAGACTACAAGTAGTCATGTCAATAACCTTGCCGACGATGTATTTGTTAGACAGGGTGCCTTTTTACTTCATATACCACCATATTCGACCTCTACTTTCAGAGGATCTTTCGTTCATCATTCTAGTTTTATATTTCATACCTTACTAAACTACTTAAAATTAATTATTAGTAAAAACTCAATTAGAAATCAGCTTAAGAATTATTACAAATACGTATAGTGTCAAACACTCGTTACTGTGGGAGTTAGTGATAGCGTTTCAATATCCCTATCCTCTAGTTTAGACAGATTTTATTTATTTTTAATAACACATACTACTATTATTTGGTAAATTAAATGTAATCAGAATAATTTATATTATTTATATATTTTTTATAATATTGAATATTTTTGTGTCAATTTCTAAGATGTTTTGGATTAGGCCTAAGCAGCCTGTGGCTGAGCCCCGACTTCATAAAGGCTTTTGGAATTGAAATAAATTAAATCATCTAGTACACTGCTCGCTAAATTCATAACATTGATGTAGTTTTTACTTCTAAAAATCTGATAAATGTATCAAATTAGATAAACGCATAAAGTATTTAGTTAGCTGCCTACCGTAGATCAATAATAATCTCCCTACAACATTATTCAGTGTTGTTATCAATATTTGAGTAAATAATCCTATTACTAGCTTGGCTGGCCTATGTATTTGTGAATAGAACCAATACTGGATAATTACGTTTAATTCTGCTTTCAGTAATGTTTAGCTTCAATTTTCTCAGTATTTAATTATAACTATTTATTTAATTAGCCAATATTCGTTAAATCTCAGAGATATGCAATATAGGACGAAAGCAATTAACAATTTATTATTAATTTCATCATTGACAGGTGGCTTAAATGTGATTTACCATTTACAACAACTTTTAATAACAGGGCATTATTTTTTTTTAGTGTCTAATATTTATATGTATTTCTAAGCGTATTCTAAGGTAATACTAATTCAAATCTAATATTAATTGTAAGGTACATACATGCACAATTTAAATTCATTATCAAATTATCTGAGAAACGATCAGCAAAACTAACTAAAGCTGTAAAATTCGGGATAATACAGTCCTGTAAGCAAAATCATTTAGCATTCAAGAAAGCGATGTCTTAATTAAGGGCCCAGGGGAAAAGTTGCTGTAACAAAGTGCTAATTTACCCCAAACAGTTAAATAAATAGCAAAGTGGAAAATAATTTAAATTAATTTAAGGCAAGCTTTGCCACTATTTAAGGAAAAACGCACAAATAATTGAAATCAATTGGAATTGGATTAATCGAATATTCAAATTTTAAATTAAAGAAATTATCCGATACTTTATAATCAGCATAAGATATTCTATAAAGTCTATATAAACAGGTGTATTGGTGCACGTGAAAATACTATAAAAATACTGATGGGGCGAGGTGTTCTGACTTGCCTTTACATTACCTGTATTTTCGATGGTTCATGAACTGTTGCCTGATTTAATGAAACGCATTACTACATTTTTCGTTTATTCCACGATTAGGTAACTTTTTGATGTTTACATCAATTTAACCTTGTATTATTTTCACAGTAACAACTTATTATGTTCATGTTGACACGTAAGACACCTTGCAACTGAGGTCAAATTAAAAACTCTTGAGATTAAGTTTCGTTTAGCCATGACAGTCTAATCAACACGTCCTTGTTTTAACCATAGCTTAGTACTGAATGAAAACATCTATTTCACTTTGATGCTGAAGTAAATAATCACTTGTTCACATTGGAATAAGTTTTATATTATTATTTCTGAGGACTAGACTGCATCGTCTTCCTTTTACTAAGATGCCAAAATAACTAATCACTGCCGTCGGGAAACTGCAATTCTCGTGCGCCTTTTAAGAAGGAATTATGATATGCAAGCTCGTTCAATACCCAAACACACACGACGTAATTGCCCTTATTGACCAAAAGAAATCCTTTTAGAAGAAAATCACTGTACTCTGATCGAACTAGAGTGACATCTTGTGTCAGAAAAACACGAGAATCCCGCTACCCGGTCACGATAAGCAGCTTCTTACCTAAAGTCTTGAACGCTACTATTGTTTGCTTCCCTCGCGGTGAAGTCGCTGTCATGTTTAAACCAATCAGCGCTCTGTCGCGCGATTCGTTAGACCAATCAAAATTAATTAGCTGTTGCTATGCTATAGATGTTAGTTGAAGTTAGAATGACGTCGACTAATTGATTTGCATTTATAAATTTGATTTTTAGAAAATGTATTTCGCAAACAAACACGTACCTACATGTTTTTATTCAGTTGTTATTGTGTACTACAGCTAATATTTAGAAAGACATGAAGCCATCAGAAGAGCAACAGGCAACCTTTCTAGAAAAGTAGAGCATGTTAGTGGTCAATGGCGATATATTTGAACATTTCTAAAAGGAAAAAATAAAAAAAATGGTAATGTACAGAATTTTGTTTAATTACACTACATATTGAATACAAATGCAAGATCGTATGAACCATTATTGTCAGATGCTGGTGCTAAATTATAAATATTGTTGCTTATAATTTTGTTAACGAATCTATCGAGAAAAAAAAAACACCTGTGCAGATACTTCTGCAAAATATTTACATCCACAAATATCGCAGTTCTCAAACAAAATACATCAATAAGCATAACAGATTGTTATGAGTGATGGAAATAGGGTACCATCCATAGACATAGAAAAAAGAGGAGACAGGACATCCCATTCATAAAACACGATTTGTTTACAATCATACATAACTTCATAACTTTAAATAAGTTGGAAAAAGATGGCTTTAAAAAATGGCAACGCTGTAATCTGCCGGTCTCCTTCGCCTATTATCTTGGCCAGAGACGTGCGGTTTTTTTTTTAAGGATTATAAGAAACAATGTATTTTTAATTTATATTAGATTTATTCTTAAGCAAAGGACAGGGCAGGGAAACAACAAAATAAACTTTAATACAAGCCAAGCTGCTTTTATTTATTTTCTTACAGCCTATATTTTTCTTAAGTATAATTATGTCGGAAATAGAGAACAGGAGGTCTGTTGTTCAGACATTAATATTGTTAAGCACGGAAAACAAACACTTAAACACTGCAATTAATTAACTGTCTTATTATATGTAAATTATTCAAGTTCAAATAACAAACAACACGCTCGACAACATGATATCAATTCATAATAAAATAATCCAACTACTTAGCACAATTAAAAAAATCCGGAGCCGGTCGTACTTTGTTCAATACCAAGTTCAATACCTTTCAGTAAATCCCCTCACCTTTTTTTTTATTTTCACTTACCGGCTCCCCACCCAACTTGACATATTACCTTAATAATATGAAGTGCGTTCTTTGTGTGTTATCCTAGACTAAAAAATCTATAAAACTGTTAACTCTAAATTTATTGATCCCGGTCGCATCAATATCCAACCATAAACAAAACTTAAAGTTGAAAAACAATAATTACTTGATCTAGACTCCCCGACATATATTTTTTAGGTCTAGATTTTGTCTTTATGCTTAATTAGCAGTTTTGCTTAACACATATTTACTCTATTTTATCGCATTTAACCTGGTGGCCAATGCATCTTAATTGCCACACGTCACTGCGTAGCAGTAAACAAATAAATAAACTTTTTATTTTAACAATATAGTGTCACACAAAATATCTTAAGTTTTAATTAAGTACTCAAATGTCTATAATATTCTTCAACGGTATATGGTTCCATCATGTTAACAATTAAACTACTAAGTAATTGAAATAAATTTGGCAAAGAGTTACAGATTTTAATATATTGCTAATATGCACCTTTTCATACAGTGCTAGCCTATGTCTAGGGTATGTGTAGTTTAGAGTATGTGTTGCATAAGTTCTTTGTGACTCACTAATGTCAAAAAGTTGTTTACGTCTAACGAAAAACAATATACTCTCTTGTATGTAGCCTGCAGACACAGACACTGTCAACAGTTTATGTTGTTTAAATTTACCTCTGCATGATTCTCTTACGCCCAGATTAAGAATTATTCTTATTGTTCTTTTTTGACAAACACAATGTCTCTGCAGTTTAATTTAATAAATTATATACAATAATCAATAATTAACCTATTAACCACCGCACTGCTTCAGCTAAAAAAAACATAACCTTACTTACCGGCGAAATATCAATCCGGGGTTAGAATAGTCACTTTTTTTACAAACTACGTACTGGCGAACCATTTTAGATTGCTAATAAGACTTTTATTAGTTCTATTACCAAAAAAAACACTGAAAATCAGTCAAAAATCGCAAAAGGGCACAAGCGCAGCGGAACAACACTGTAATACTATCTCTCCACGCAAAAGGAATAACATGAATGAATCATATAAGATTTGGCGTCGCACGTGTTAAATACGTCCGTACAGAGTTGCCACAGGTATTTCCTTCTACTTATTGCTTAGTGTAATTAGGAAACAATAAATAATTTTAAAAGCAGAAATTATGTATCTTAATTCAGGAAAAGAACACGCAATTAATTTAGTATAATATTCTTACTTACGCACACAAAAAGGATGCATTTAATATAAGAAATAATACCCTTTGTTTTCAAACACAGGCGGTAGATCTAGGGCAATCCGCAGAAGTTCGTTAACATTGATTTCTGATTAAAACGGTGTGTGATCGGGTTAAAAGGTAAACAATTTTGTCTCTCTTTTATTATAGGTCTTTGGTATCATCTAATAATTCTAATGAACGAAAGGCAACAGTATTTTATGGCACATTTGAAAACCCTATGTTTAATATTTTTATAACAATTGATAAAAAATAGTTTAAAAATTAATGACTTTCTTACTTTGCAGAATTATTCCAAAAATGTTTGGGCAAAACCTAGTAGGGTTTTCAAAAAATCTACCATAGAAATTTGAAACACTTTCTAAAACACACTGTATAATGCAGAAACATAGCCTTTTTTTAATAACCAATTAGGGTCATGTCAAAGTCGATAAAATTACCTATCCAACCCTGGACGAGCGATCCCCCTGATTATATCAGAAACAACTTGATACTTGCAAATTATAGTCTCTAAATATTTGTTTGTGTGTACCCAGTTTCAATGAAGTAGCTGAAACCATTTAACATATACAGTGTTGTGATTTAATAACGGATACATTCAATACAAATTAAATAGGGGCGTATTCGGAAAAACGCTCGAACCCGTCGATTTTGTTTTTGGATTGCGCATATTTTGACATAAAATGTAGGTATACAGGATGTCTCACAAACGTGTGGCAGAGAAAACATTTTTTCCTTAAATAGAAATCCTTATATACCGGGTGACAATGGAACTACTACCCAGGCTGGCGTTTCAAAACGACTTTAGATAAAAATTTGAAATTTTGGTCGACGTCTGGGTTAAGTAACGTGCATATTTTAAGCAAAAAAACAAATGACAATCACTTTCGGTTTCACCGGAAACAAATATAATTTTGATATTTTAAATTACAACCCCCGTATATTTTTGAATGCTGCGAAAAATTCTAAACATTTCTTATGTAGCATGTCCTATACCTAAACTTAACAGATTTTGACTTATGGGGCTTTAAAGTTTAAACTATTTTAACATTTAATTCATTTTTCCAAAAAAACGAAGAGCGCTACGACCAAAACAAACGGTGCAATTCGCACTTCATTAAAGGCACTCTAGGATAGTAGAATAAAAAAACTGATGCTAGCAATTTTAAAAAATCGATATTTTCGTCAAGACGTTTTTCAGTTTTTGATCCATTTTTGTATGAAAACGGTTTAACTTACAACCATAGGACTTTCACTACCCGATCTTACTTTTTCATCTTCTATCCATTTATATTCTCAGTTTTCATTTTCAAACAACGGATATTATTTAATAACTCGCAAATGCAAACGTTTCAAAACTACAAACAAATACTTTATTATACAAAGGTGTACACATGATTAATATTAATTAGCTAATAATAAAAGAAATGAAAAAAACGAACCTAATCTTAATGAAGATTTTCAAAAACCCGACCATCTTGTTCAATACAACAAGTTTCACACTTTTCAACAATTTTTCGTAATACATTTTCTTTTTGAGGTATACTAATATCATTAATAGCCCTAATAATTCGAGTTCTTAAAATGTCCAAATTTTCAGGTGGAGTTAAATAGACTTTTTCTTTGATATGACCCCAGAAGAAAAATCTAGGGGCGTCAAATCTGGCGAACGTGCTGGCCACCTTACAGGGCCATTTGTCCCTATCCATCGGTCCCCAAACCTGTCTTTTAAATAATTTACACAAATCCTAGCATTATGAGCCGGCGCACCATCTTGTTGAAAGTAAATGTTGGGAATTTGTGCAAGAGGTAAATTGTTCAGAAAATCGTTGACTGTTGTTTCCAAAAAGTTCAAATAAGTTTGCGCTCTAAGGTGCTCATTAAAAAATATTGGACCCACAACTGTCGTTCCTAAAACACCTAGCCACACATTAACACCGAAGCGTTCTTGAAATGATCCTTCTCTAAATAGATGGTGATTTTCATTTGCCCAATATCTTGCATTGTTCCTGTTGAACATTCCCAGATTCGTGAAGCGAGACTCATCAGAAAATAATATCAATCTATGAAAGTTATTATTATGGTTATGACTTTCCATAAACCATCGGCAATATTGAACTCGCCGAGCAAAGTCGTTAACACCCAAGTGTTGGTGGATTTGGTATTTGTAAGGCTTGTACTTATGTTTCTTCAAAATTTTTCTTGCACTTTCTCTGTTAACTCCAACTTCATTTTCAATTTGGCGAGTAGAAATATTTGGATCAGCATTCACACATGCCAGAACGTTTATTTCTGCTTCTTCGCTAATAATAAAATTTTCTTAATTTTCATTTTGGGGAACTGTTTTCAAATGTTGTACCAGCCATGGAAAATAAGCATAGCAGGGTTGGTTTCTGTCGGGGTATCGTTCTGCGTGGAGTGTTTGAGCCTGCCTTTTATTTTGCAAGCACTCGCCATAAACGAGAAGCATATCTATTTGTTCGGCTCTTGTAAAAATTACCATTTGAAACAGATTGCAAAGAACTACGCCAAAAAAAATCACGAAATAAAAAACGATAATTTACAAGAATTTCCAACAATCTGCAAAACACACTAGGTGATAAGAAATAACTGACATAGGTAATATAATTGTTTCTAAAAACCATAGCAACCTGTGTCATGGCTAATATGATTATTTTAATTTTAGTAAAAAGAGCATAAAACGTCCAGCTGGTTGAAAAATAATATCCGTTGTTTGAAAATGAAAACTGAGAATATAAATGTATAGAAGATAAAAAAGTAAGATAGGGTAGTGAAAGTCCTATGGTTGTAAGTTAAACCGTTTTCATACAAGAATGGATCAAAAACTGAAAAACGTCTTGACGAAAATATCGACTTTTTAAAATTGCTAGCATCTGTTTTTTTTTATTCTACTATCCTAAAGTGCCTTTAATGAAGTGCGAATTGCACCGGTTGTTTTGGTCGTAGCGCTCTTCGTTTTTTTGGAAAAATGAATTAAATGTTAAAATAGTTCAAACTTTAAAGCCCCATAAGTCAAAATCTGTTAAGTTTAGGTATAGGACACATAAAAAATGTTTAGAATTTTTCGCAGCATTCAAATATGCAAAAATATACGAGGGTGCAATTTAAAATATCAAAATTTTAATCGTTTCCGGTGAAACCGGAAGTGGTTGTCATTTGTTTTTTTTGCTTAAAATATGCACATTACTTAACCCAGACGTCGACCAAAATTTCAAATTTTTATCTTAAGTCGTTTTGAAACGCCAGCCTGGGTAGTAGTTCCATTGTCACCCGGTATATTAGAGCACTTTCGGATTCTCCGGAAAATTCTAGACATGCTTCATGTATAATATCCTTAACCTATCTTCAACTGTTCACGAAATATTTACGTTCAAATATTAAAATATCACTTTATTGCAGCTAAATTACACTTTTTAAAATCTCAAAAATTACTTTAGCAAATGCTGGAAGTGTCCGCCATTAACAGCTCTGCAGTACCCCAGACGATCAATAAATTCCTGCTGTACTTTTTCTACGGTTTCTGGAGAAATATTCCTAATTACGTTGCTGTCTTTGAGAATATCAAGCGTGCGTGGCTTATCTTTATACACTTCATTTTTAGCATAACCCAAAGAAAGTAATCCAGTGGAGTAAGCTCGGGTGACCTAGATGGCCACTCTATTGATCCACGTCTGCCTATCCACTGGTTTGGGAAAATATTATCTAGGAATCTTCTAACAATCGCAGCATAGTCGGGCGGAGCTCCATCGTGTTGAAACCATATCGCTTGGATTGGCATGTCTGGATTATTTTCATCAGGATATAGTGTCGCTAGTGCTGGAATCAAGTATTTTTCTAAAAAGTCATGATAACGTTCTCCCATCAAAGTTCCTTCAAAGAAGTATGGTCCTATTACTCTGTTATTAATAATCCCTGCCCAAGCATTCACCTTTTCATAATTCTAAAACTGACTTTCCCTAAACCAGTGTGGATTTTCTGGTGCCCAGTATCTAAAATTATGCCTATTTACTTCTACATTCAAGCAAAACGTTACTTCGTCTGAAAAGCATATCTGTTCTACTAGTCTAGGGTCATTATCAGTTCGCTCGGTCATGGTCTGGCAAAACTCGTTTCCGCGGTCTGGATCATCTTCAAATAGCTCTTGAACTAATCGAATTTTATATTGGTGCCACTTTTCCTTCTTTAAAAATTGTGTTGCAGTCCACCAGTATTATCTAAAGCCAGCTGAGTACTTGATAGGTTTGGATTTTCGTGTAATAAAACAAAAATGTCCAGTTTTTTGTCATTAGGAACGCCAGACCTTCCAGGTTTGCCAAGATCCTTAACAGTACTAGTCTCTATCCACTTAGCCTCAATTCTATTGACTATAGATTGACTTACAGGTTCTCTGTTCGGATATTTATTGTTAAACATTATTCGAACTTCATTGTGTGCTCTAGTTTTCGTACCACAGCCAAGCATATTTAAAATTTCGATTTTCTGATTCTCGTTTAAACGCATTGTGAATATTTTCGATTAACCATACAGTGACACTTTGTCAAATATTCACAAACAGAGGTGTAATTTGTTTCGTGGACAGTTAAAGATAGGTTTAGGACATTAAACATGAAACATGTCTAAAATTTTCCGGAGAATCCGAAAATGTAATAACATACAGGGATATCTGTTTAAGGAAAAAATATTTTTCTTGCACGCTTTTGTAGGACATCCTATATACCTTTTTATGTCAAAATATGCGCAATCCAAAAACAAAATCGACGGGTTCGAGCGTTTTTCCGAACATGTCCCCATTTAATTTGTATTGAATTTATTCTTTATTAAATCAAGACCCTGTATATAGAAAACTCCGACATTTTTTAAGTTTCAACACCCTGTATCTGGAAAACAGAACAGTTGCAAACCCATATTTATATAAACTTTTTGTCTTATAATCAATCAAAGATTGTTTCCTTAAAGTTTCCGTACTTATCTAATTAACACCCTGCATAGATTGAGAATCACCCATTGTCAAAAATGCCAAAAAATGGACAATCACAAATTAAAATGGACGGGTCCGTTTTCTACATTCGCTCTTCTTGAATTAAGGTCAAATATATACGGAACTTTTCACTTTTCACATGTGTCAATAATGTGTGCGAGAAAGTACTTATTATTATTCAATTTAAAATTTGTTAGCTAGTAGGAATTTTTATTTTTGAAAGCCCTCAAAAATATATATAACAAGTTACAATCTGTCCGCGACATTTATTCTTTATTAAATCAAGACCCTGTATATAGAAAACTCCGACATTTTTTAAGTTTCAACACCCTGTATCTGGAAAACAGAACAGTTGCAAACCCATATTTATATAAACTTTTTGTCTTATAATCAATCAAAGATTGTTTCCTTAAAGTTTCCGTACTTATCTAATTAACACCCTGCATAGATTGAGAATCACCCATTGTCAAAAATGCCAAAAAATGGACAATCACAAATTAAAATGGACGGGTCCGTTTTCTACATTCGCTCTTCTTGAATTAAGGTCAAATATATACGGAACTTTTCACTTTTCACATGTGTCAATAATGTGTGTGAGAAAGTACTTATTATTATTCAATTTAAAATTTGTTAGCTAGTAGGAATTTTTATTTTTGAAAGCCCTCAAAAATATATATAACAAGTTACAATCTGTCCGCGACAGTAAAGGCCGCGTTACTTAAAATATCTCAAAGTAAACTATACCGCCTTTATCTCTAACTGTTTATTAAGTCATCCATCCTTTAATCTATAGTTATCCTTGTCTGCAAACACAGAAGGATCACCTAAGTCTTTCATTTCAACCCTGCCTTGTCTTTCTCATTGTTTATCTTAAAGGACTCGGCCTGGAAGCCCTTCCTATCTTAAATCCCTAATTTAATTTACAACTTTGCTAATCCCAAATCCAAATACCATTTTTACGGGCTAAGCTAAGAAAGTAATAAATTTTGTTTTTCTTAAGACTTTGATGGAGGGTGCTATAAATTTTCTAAGCTTTGGCACTTATATACAAAGTGTGTGTGTAAATAATTATACATAATATACTTTTAACCGTGCGGTGAGTAAGGTTTTAAGCGCTAGTTTCAGTATAGAGTATAGTAATCTTCCTGTACCGTTGGTCATAAATCATCGCAGTACCGAATTTTCGTATATTCGTAAGAAAAAATATTCTATAGATGATCTGCAGAAAAACAAACATTATTGTCATAAAAAATATCCAAATTATTTCCTTATGGGTACTCTGCAATCAAGCAAAAAATAGTTTTCCATCCCGTGGCAAGATATGTTCTTAATGTTCGTCTCATTCTATTGGAGTCAGGGAAACACTCCTCAACAACTATGTGTGAGCTGATTAAGGCTTTCGATTGTGTCTCTTATGATTTTCTGCTTGAAGAGCTGAAATACTACGGTGTGAGAGAAATACCCTTAAAGCTTATTGAGTCTTACTTGACTTACCGACGGCAGTTCGTGGTGCTCGAAGGGGTTAGATGTGACTTAGGGCTTGTTAAATATGGAGTCCTACAGGGGGCCCTTCTTGAATCCCTTTAATTTATTAATTATATAAATGATTTATGTTACTACAAGAAACCAACCGGTAAGCTTACCCTGTATGCAGACAATACCATCTTTATCACTGCGGCATCTAGTCTGGAGAGTTTGCGTGAAGCATCGCAGCACCTTGTGAGAAATAGGGAATATTGACAGAAGAAGATTTAAACTGTCTACTACGCTATTTCTTCTTAGGAACCTGCGTAGATTTATTACTTTTGTTTTCTAAAATCACTTTATTTGGAACTTTTCATTTCAATGTTGCTTATGGTGCTCTACTGTGGGGAAACTCATCAAATGTTATATAGATATTTTAATTGCAAAAAAGGGCAATAAGATTCTTGGTCAATGCAGGATAACTGCCAAACAAATATATGGATTTACATGACTGTAACACGCGCGTTTCGGATAAAATTGTCACTAAGCGATTTAAATTGAACTAATCACAGAGTAATTTTTCAAATTTTCACCTGTATAGTAAGTACTTTGACTTTACTGATATCGATTTTTAGAAAAAAAATTAATTTTTAGTCCCTGAGAAGATAGGTTCATCTTCTTTGGGAGTGGTAAACTCCACCTTTACGTCATATAAACCTTCCCGTATCTGTAAGCTCTCTTTAAAGTCCGTATCATTCCCCCCCGAATACGTATTAACTAGCATTAACAAGAAAAAATGACGGAATATGGGGTTTTTGGCTGTTTGGAAGGTTTTAAAGAAGAAAAAATAGTTTTGAATATCTTAAACTTACTCTCTACCTTGAAAAACGGTGAGAGGAAGGGAGTAACTTTTGGAGCTGCGCCAAATAAAATATATGTCATAAACTCACTTTATTTACTGGATTATTTTACGAATGGAAATGTCATGATATTTTTGAAAATAAAAAATTTTATCGAGAGGTTTGGAGGTGGCACAAATACAGACTTTTTTTATTAGAGGTACATATCAGCTTTCATTTAATGAGGAACAACAATACATTTGGAAATAACTTTATTCATGTTAAGTTTTCGTGATAATTTTATTCTGTCAGTGAATTTGTATTATTAATATGTAAAAATTTGTACTTGTTAAATATGGGAGTAGAAAAAGTGATAAATTAACTTTGATCCAGGCACAAATTTTTATTATTCGATTGTCGCTATGTATATAGGAACTAACGTTCTAAAACTATTTTATCCTGGACGTTTGGTATCACCTTTTATACTATTAATAGTATACACTTAGCATATAGACAAAGACGAGCCTTTACAGACCAGCACACACTTACGGCGTACAGACATGGTGCAATATCAACAAAACTACAGAGGAAAAATTGCAAGTTTTCCGAAATAAGACGCTTACAAAAGAAAAGCATTTACTGGTTAAACGGTTCTTATTATGTCGCTTCCTACATTTGACCTTAAAAAGATTTTTGGGGGTTGATGACCACCCTCTCCATAATCACGCTTAGTTTCAAGGCTTAACTCAAAATAAATTGTCTTTATACCTTCCTCCCGCTTTTGCGCTTCCTCGACCCTATAATAATATAAGTAACTAAGATAATAATAACCCTCGCCTTCAGCTCGTGTCGCAACCTTCATTCCTGTTATTTATGGCTGTTATTACATCAATAATAATAAATAATAGACTATATATTATAATAATATTAATAATTTATTAATTATAAATGCCTTTATGTAATAATTAAATACATTATTGCAAAGCAATTGGTCCAAAACATACAAAATACCTGGGGGCGGTTTCCATATTATTATTCTTTACTGATTTTCTATTGTATAATTTTGTTGTTTCGGGGTAAAAGTGCGGTTGTGAAAATTTATAGTATAGAGATATTGGCCAAGCGAATTTTACGCATATTTTAATCAAAAATGTAAATTCAAGATTTTATTGTTAATAATAAGCCCCTTAATGACTGTTTGCTTATTTAATTACTAATGTAAGGATACAAATCGATATTAAGCCAACTTTGACTGACTTAAGCGCAACCACCCAACAGCGAGTTTTTCTAAGGATATTGAAACAATATTTATAATGGACTTTGTTATTTTTTTATGTAGAATATACTGCGGTATTGATGAAGTACACTGTTTATAAAAATAAGAAACTAACATGAAGTCTATTTATACTCGGTAATTTTTAACAGACACAAAAAAACTTATAATTTAACTACTACCTTATCTAACAATGAAAATATAATCGAACTCTTCAATCCTCTTCTTCGGAACCGGGTTCTGCTAAAGATTGCTGCAAATTCCTATAATACTCATCGAACAATGGATCGATTTAGTGTAAAATACTCAATAAATTTTTCTTTTGTTTTGCAGAAATTGGAATACATTCTGAGTACTGACATGTAGCTTGAAATATGGGATTTTTTTGACGCTAATGATATGGCTTTAAAAGGCTCTAGAATATTGGCAGAGAATTTGTACTGGACAATACCAATCTGCCTAATAAATTTGTCGTGTTCACAATTTTTAGTTTTAATTTGTATGTATAGATATTAGATATACATATAATTCGGTTTACAACGTTCTTCGACGTCTTCGGATTTTCAGTCTTCATTGATCTCGGTCTTGCCAGAGGTCTTCCCCCAGCTCTCTCAACCTGATCTCCTTGTCTATCCCCTCTTTACAACTTTTTCTGGGTCTCCCTCGTTCTCGTCTTCCTTGTGGGGTCCATTTCAGTAACTGTTTTGGGAGTCGTTCCTCGTTCATCCGTTGTATATGTCTATACCACTTCAGTTGTTTGACCCTAATATCATCCGTTTAGTCGTGTGTGAGTCTCATAATCTCTTTAATCCCCTCGTTAGTAACTCTATCCATCCTTGATCGGCCCTTTCTTTGATTAGCCATGATTCACTACTATATGTAATAATACTCTTTATGATTGTATCAAATATTCTTTGTTTGTTTCGTTTTGATACCTGCTTGTCCCACAGTATTCCATTCATCATAGCTGTAGCTCTCCTTCCCTGCATGTTCCTTTCTTTGATTGCTTTAGTGTACCATCGTTCGTGATTTTTGTTCCTAAGTACGAATAGTTTTGGCTTTTTATACATTGTCCATCTTCTAACATAAGTTCTCGCTGCACGCCCCCAATACACGTGTACTCAGCTTTATTTATATTTACTTCTAAGCCCCACTTTTTATATTCTTCTATTAGCTTTCTTGTCATATACTCTAGACCGTCGTACTTTTGAGCCACCACTATCTGGGCGTATGCAAAGCATAGGGTATACAGTGTGGTCTCGGTTAGTGGGATGCTCATTGTGCTACATTTTCTTTTCCAGGGTTTAAGTGCTCTTTCCAGGTATATTATAAATAATGTAAGTGAAATGCAACACCCTCGTTTAAGTCCTTTACCGGTTTTAAAATCTTTCGAAGTTTCTATTCCGATTTTAACCTGTGCCCTGTTTTCCTCGTAAAGGTTTTTTATGGCTTTTATAAGGGTTGAGCTAATATTTGTTTGTTCGAGAGCCTTCCATAACTGGTCTTTGGGTACAATGTCATAGGCTTTTTTAAAGTTCGCCTACAAAAGATGCACTGATGGTTGAATGCGAGCTTTTTTTCTATCAGTTGGGTGACGCAAAATGCAATGCCTCTGTAGTTATCGCAGTCATCCCGCTTTCCCTTCTGGTTGATGGTTGATATTAATGATGTTCTCCATTCTTTGGGTACCGTCATTCCACTTATATTTTTTTGGAATAGATTTGTGAGATGTTGGTAAAGCTTATTTGTTCCATTTTTTATTACCTCCGCAGCTATGTTTCCAGAACCTGATGGCTTTCTATTTTTAAGGGCTTTGTTACTTCGTTTATGGTTATTCTAATAGGTGATGTAGTACAATCAATATGTTATGGAAAAGTGGGTTTACGGGAAAAAAATACCATAAGCGATTTTATTTCATAAATGGTTAGGGGGGCATGTGATTAGCTTAAAACCAAATTGTCGCCCCCCCCCCCCTTGGGAGCTTGTGGGAAACTCAAAAAGAATTTTGACTTGATCTTCCGCAGAAACGGTAAGTCGCAGAGAAATATTTTGTAAACAAATATTGTTGAAAATAATATTCTCCACAATTTTGCTCAATCGCATAAATCCAGAAGTTGTAGAGCCCAAAAAATCCTATAAATTGAGTCCGCGCTTTTTTTTTACAATGCACGGTTACGGAGATATAGCACCTGGAAGTACCAACCGAATGCATCATCATTTGTTTTATGTCCTGTGATCGTAGCATTCTATTGTTACAGATCCTCACGCCTTATATGACCACTACGCCAGAACTAAAAATGCTTTATAGGGGAAAGGAAAGTCGAAGTCTTTCTCCCCAAGTTTATTATAGTTATAGAATAGAATAATCAATATACCTACATTAAGGCGAATTGACAAAACGGTTCCACCCTGTGAATCATCGACTATGGGCGATTTTTTACTTAGCTTCAAATCAACCTCAATAGTGAACAGAAATTATTGATAGGAAATTGATAGGAAAGTGTAAATTTAAAAAAATTTAAACTTGAATTCAAACTTAATGTCGTTTTGTTTTTTGACAGTTTTTATTTCGTATTTAACTTGTGGGTTATGAACAGGTTATTGATTTTTAACAGTACATCTTTAGAATAAAGTAATGAGGTGTGATAGAGTTTAGGCTTTTTAAATATGATTTTTGAAATATTGTTTTGAATAATCTGTAATGGTCGTAACATAGTTTTATACATCCCACCCTAGACCAATAATACTCCATAATTTATAGAGACATACCAGAAGTTTCTGTTTTAAGGATTCTCGCACGTTGTAGAATTTATGCAGTAGTCTCCTCAAACTCATTACAATTTTGTTAGTATGATAGTTCCAATTTAAGTGGCAGTCTATGCATGCAATTCACTATAATGAGCTCTATGTTTTTCGGTGGGTGAAAAGGCATTAAAATTCGTTTTTTTTAGATTAAGTGAAAGCTGGAAAATGTTTGTATTATAAACGATCATGGATAATATTATTTTATTTCGTAATTATATTCCATTTTAATTATATTAAAAATCTACTCAGTTAAATTTTAAAGAGACATGCATGGTTGACATAATATGACGTCTACATGAGTCGTTGAGCAAAAAAAAGCAATATTAAAATTCAACCTATTTTCCTTCGCGTAAAAAACCCGCATGGGTAATTTTTGCCAACATATTTTTGTGTACTGAATGCCGATATCATAGGATTTTTATAACACGGCAGCCCGGCGCGGCGCATAAAATTAAAATAGCGTAGGTTTTGATTTAGTCATATTTGTTTTTGCACGTCTATGTCGGAGATGTCAATACCAATTTTGGACTAAACATTCCTTATAAAATTACGAGCTAATAAAGTCGGTATAAGTGGTAATTTAAAATGTTTGGTGATTGTGTAGTTTAGTGTTAAATGCCAAAATGAACTGAAGATCTAAAATAAAAACGCTGTTAGCAGCCGGATGGTCGATGGGAGAATAAAGTAAGTTTGTAGATTTATAATAAATCGTCGTAAATGGCGCAGAATATTATAGGTATATAATAATATTATGATCATGTTTGTTTTTTAAGCTAGACTTTGACTTTTTTATTTATTCATGTAGCTTTCCCAGCAGGTCTTCTTAAGCTTAATTGTGTTTGGAGAATTTTCTGATTAATAAATTTATGATTTTATACGTCCACGTTAGGATGTTATTTCATATTAATAGGAGGCAGGGAGGGGCCAAGATAGAAGCCAGTCTAATGGTAATTTGTAGGTCTGGTTTTGGAGTGCCTGTATTTGGGTGCTTGCTATGAGTTCATTTTGTGTTCAACTTGTCGAAGTGTCTTGTTAGTGTTGGGATATGAAGATCATTGCATATAACATGTTTGGTTATGAAACGTGCAGTCGCAATGATTCTACGTACTTTATTTTGAAAAATTTGTAGTCTTCTAAGGTTGGAATCGCTGGTGGTACATGCGTTAGAACCGGTCTTATTATGGTTTTATAAATTTTGGTTTTGGTGCGAATGTCTATTCTCCTTCGCTTATTGATGAGAGAGTAGACTATTGCTCCAAGTTGACTATCTGCTTTTTTCAAGCGTAGGTTAACGTTATCTTTCCAATCCAACCGCTTATCTAAGCAGACACCCAGATATTTTTAATCATAGATATACACAGCCATATCTATGGTTATTATTAAAAATGCTGAAACCATCCTATTTTTCGGTAATTTTTCTCTTCTGATTTGGGGTTGCTTATCACAATTTTTTTTATGCGGTCTCACATAGTTTTTGAGAAATAAATAATACAATTTTTTTCGCTCAGGGTTTAGGTTTGTTTTTCCTTTGAATTTACAGTATTTTGCTATTTTTTCCTAAAAAAAAAACCCAGAAACGTATTGGGTGATTATTTTTTAATAATATTAATAATATATAATTTTAATATGAGTCAAAACATAATAGTTTCCGAGCTATCGACTTTTGAAAATGGCATTTTTAATCTTTGACAGCTTCTAGCTTTTTAACGCCATGTCTTAGAGCAAAACGGCTCACATGTCCCTATATTACTTCTTTATTATCTTCCTAAAAATACAAATTTTCGGTGAAACTAGAAGTATAAAATTTCCGGCCCTCGAGTTATATCCGGTTTAACAAAAGTTTTAGGGAGATAATAAAAAAGTAAGATAGGGGCATGAGAGGCGTTTTGCTCAGACATACCGTTAAAAAGCTAGAAATTGTCAAAGTTTAAAAATTCCATTTTTCAAAAGTGGATATCTTGGAAACTATTATGTTTGGACTCATAATGCACATATTAAAAAAATATTGCCATTTTATATAAAAACCAAAAATAGTGTAAGATATAGGGTGTTTTATTAAAAAAAAAAAGGTTTAGTTCGCCACACTTTTTTGAGCCAGTATAATATAAAATATTTTTAAAATATTCCACTTTTAATTCCAGACCTCAATGCTGTTTTAGTATTTTTGATAAGTTCTTCGATAAGGATGTAAACTTCCATCCCCGCTTCGTTGGCCGACCAGGTATACACGGTGATTTCTAAGGTAATACTTTTTTTTCAACTGTGTATACAACTGCTTAAAACGAGACTTAAAAGAAATAACTTTTTCAAATAACTTTTTTTAAATAACTCAAAAATAAAGGAGATACGCTAACGCAAAAAGCCTACGATACGACTGCTGATAATTTTTTTGTTTTTGTTTATTTTTTTTTATGTCAAGCAGTCTTAATTTGTTGTCAGTTCATCGCGTGATAGATTTCAGTTAGTTTGGGAGTGTTTAAAAATAAAAATGGTTCATGTGTATGAAAAAATGTCTCCTTTATTTTTGAGTTATTTAAAAAAGTTGTTTCTTTTAAGTAGCTGTGTACACAGTTGGAATAAAAGTATCACCTTAGAAATCACTTTGTATAGTTTATTATTAATATTTTTGTTAATTTTCGAAAAAAATAGTTTATTTCATATAATTTGGGATACCAGTTCATAGATTTATATTATATAAAAATAATGGATTTTTTTTTAAATTAACAAAAATAACCATAATAAACTATACAGGGTGTTTCAGAACTACGGTACGTAACTTAAGAGGGTGATTCCTTATAATATTCTAAGAGAAAAAGTTCATATGAACATGTATCCGGAGTTCCCGTTTTTGATATACTCGGTTAAAGTTAAAGCCATTGTTTTTCTTCAGAACGAATAGTATTTTTTAGATTACTCCTTATCACTTAGAAATAACGTTCCCAAGACTTTTCTTTGTGTGACCAACGGTTTTCGATTAAAAAAATAAATTACATTTATTCCCATTTAATAAAATTGCATATATCTCCTAAACGAAACCGAAATCAAAAAATTACCAGAAGGCACTTTATATTAGATGTTAAACTGCCTAAATAACTGTGCTTCCAGAAATAAAATTTGTAACACCCTGTATCTCAAAAATAAAACATCTACAGCCCCACGTTGACAGGAACTATATGTCTTGTTTTTTAAAAACACCCTGTATATAGGGCAATTTTAAAGTATTTGCAACATTACTTGTAAGAGTTGAAGAAATCAATTAAAAAAAAATCGTTGGATGAACCCTCATTTTTTATAATTTTTTACGTTTTTTGGCATGGCTTTTGTTGTCACATTTTCGTGTATTTTATGAAATTTAGGTTTTTTATATCTTGTGAGGGCCTTTTTACGTAACTCAATCATCCATCTAATGTTATTAGTTTTGTAAATCTTGAAGTTTTAGTTGGAGCACGCACATAGATTTACATTAAAAAATTAAACCATATTGTCCACATTGTTAAAGGATGCGATTCCAATCAATACAATGTTAAATAGATCGTTTATAAAGTTGAAATTGAAATTAGAGTACCTAATCCCTGTAAGTTCGAACGCAGGTTTTGGGTCGAGCATTTATTAGCTTTAAAATACAGTTTACCAGTCGTTGGTCAGATATATTGTCCATCCTGAGAACGTCTTGTCCCTCCACTAAGTAAGAAGCAAAATACATGAAATGGAGGCTGCTCTGTTGGATAGCAATGCAGATGTTGTGTGTCTGACTGAGCATTGGTTGACTGAAGACGAGATACAAAATCTAAATATTCTGGACTACAATGTTGCGGCCTACTCATGCCGATCACACAATCTTGGAGGTGGAACGATGATACTAGTCAAAGGCCCCCTTGAGTTCAAGGTTCTTGATAATTTTAACTTGTTTATTGTTGAAAAATGTATAGAATTATGTGTAATTTTATTGGAGAATGTACTTATAATATGTATCTATAGAGCGCCTAGTGGTGACTTTGGCACTTTTTTGACTGCAATTGAAAATATCATGGGTCAGATAGGACGGGGGAGGGACGCTGTTCTGGTAGGAGACTTTAATGTGCTATTTGGCACCCGTCAGAAAGAGTCTGTATCTCTGACCGATTTTCTTGGAACTTACGGCTTTCAACAAACAATGTTTGAAAATACCCGGAAAGACTCCTGCTTGGACAATGTCTTTGTTAATTTCAGGTCCGACTCTCTCAAAGTAGAGATAGTGAATTATAATATTTCTGACCATTTCGGCCAGATATTACGTTTTGCAACTGAAATAAAAAAAGTTATGATGACGGAAAATAAATTTAGACCCTTGACACAGAATGGTTTCAATATGTTTTACAATACTATGGAGAACATTTCTTGGGATTGGATAGAGGATGTGAATGTCGGCACTGAGGAAAAGGTTCAGAGGTTTGTAGGTCTGCTGGAGGGGGCATACATGCAGTCTTTCCCTGAAAAAACTTATAAAGTAAAATCTAATCAGCCTAATAAGGTAACATGGTTCAACGGAGAGATCCGTGGTATGAGAGAGCACTTGTGTTTCTTGAGTAATGTGTGTCAGCAGTATGGAAGAGCGAGTGACTGGGATGAGTACAAAAGATATAAAACATCATATCGTAAAGCCATAAAGGAGGCAAAGAAATTGGCAAATGATAGGTCTATTAGAACGGCACGTAATCCCACAAAATGCATGTGGAATATCATAAACTCAAAAAGGAATAACAGGAGGGTAGAAAAAGAGAGTAACTGTACGATAACACCACAAATGTTTAACGATTTTTTTGCAAATATAGCCAACAACTTGATCAAGGGCCTACCTCAGACTAATATTAACCCCTCGCAACACCTGCAAGACACACGCTTCTCACATAATGAATTTGTTTTTGAAGAGGTGAGTTTTGTTAGTGTGAGGGATGTCATTGACCAATTAAAAGATAAAAAAAGTTCAGACATATACGGTCTAACTGTTCAATTAATAAAATCAGTAAAGAATATTGTTATTATCCCCCTTACAAAGCTGCTCAATATGTGCATTCGCGAATGCATCTTTCCTGGGGTCCTCAAACGGGCTCTCATAGTTCCTATCCACAAGAAGGGTGATAAGAATGATGCTGCAAATTTTCGACCAATTTCCTTGCTTCCAATCATCTCGAAGGTGTTCGAAAGGGCAATGGCTCTACAGGTTGTTTCTTTCTTTGAGGATAACAACTTGTTTACAGATAGGCAGTTTGGCTTCAGAAAGGGTAAAAACACCGTCCTTGGAGTTATGGACTTGCTTGACGCTATAATGGACTCCTTCGAGGATATGCAGTACTTATCAGCTATGTTTTGCGACCTAAGTAAGGCGTTTGATTGTGTCAATCATAATATTCTTCTAGAAAAACTAAAATATTATAATTTTAGCGATAACAGTATACAATTGACACAGTCATACCTTCAGGATCGCTTCCAGAGTGTGAAAATGGGCAGAGTGCTGTCGGCGGAAGCTCGGCTGGATATTGGTGTCCCACAAGGATCGGTGTTAGGACCGGTCCTTTTCTTGATTTACATAAACGACTTACCAGCATGTGCCCCGCTTGCTAAATGTGTGCTATTTGCTGACGATACCACGGTCTGTGTGTCTGGATGCTCGGAGCAGGAAGCTGGGGAGCGGCTGTCACTAGCGCGCATAGCAGTAGAAGACTGGTTCCTGGCCAACAAACTTTTGTTAAACCCGGACAAAACGCAGCATATGCTTTTCACGCTTAGGGAAGTCAACCACAGAGGTGTACAATCAACAAAGTTTCTTGGAGTGAATATTGATGCCAAACTAAATTGGGATGTGCACGTAGATGGTGTCTGTGGAAGACTTAGGAGCAGTGTGTTTGTGCTGCGCAACTTGGCGGGATGTGTGTCGCGTGATACGATGTTATCTGCTTACTACTCCTTGTTCCATAGCATCATGTCCTATGGAATACTTGCCTGGGGAGGATCGCCTCATGCATCCAGGGTCTTTGGCCTTGAAAGAAGGGCCCTTAGAATTGTGTGTGGACTGGGATACAGGGAGGACTGTAGGGGTGCCTTCTCTAGCTTGCGCGTGCTTACTTTTCCATCGGTCTGCATACTGCAGGGCCTTCTCTTCATAAAACAACGCGAAGAAGAGTTCACAGCCCACGGGGACTGTCATGATTATGATACCAGAAACAAACACCATCTGGTAACCAAATATTGCAGATTGAAGAAGTGCCAAGGTAGACCGGCCTTTATGGCAGTCAAACTATTTAACAAGCTACCACTTCAACTGAAATTGTTACCTTTTAAATCATTTAAAACTAAATGTCAGGAGATCCTAGTTAGTAAGGCCTTTTATAGCTTTGAGGAGTTCTTTGAATGTCAACTCTAATGAGTGCACGTTCAATACTTTTATTAAAAAATGTACACAAATTCTTAAAGGAGTTATGTACCATGATAATGGATATTCCTTGTCTTGTTTTAAATAGTCCTTGTCTTATTTTAAATAGTCCTTGTCTTACTTTAAATAGTCCTTGTCTTATTTTAAATTTTTTTGACGTGTGTGAATACTGTGTTGTATGCTAACATTAATAAATTTTGATTTTGATTTTGATTGACTAATATTTTGATTCGAAATTACAAGTACAGTAAAATCTCTCAATAGCGACCACTCTCGTGGAATCAAATGCTGGTCGGTTAACAGGGGTTGTCGGTTAATAGAGAAAAATTAGAACAACCAGTCTGCATTTTACAGTGTTTGTTTATTAATAAATTAATAAGTACCTACATGTATGTAAATAATTTTAAATATTTTTGATTAAATTGATCAGAACTAAAATTAAATGAGATGAAGCGAGTTTACCAATATATACATGGGTGTTACTTAATGATGTGGCGTAATTTCAAGGGAGTATTCCTGAACCAAATTCAAATAGAAAAGTTCATATAAATATGTGTTCTGAAGAGTCTGGTTTTCAAGATACAGGGTGTCAAAGTTTTAAAAAAAAATTGGTTTTTTATTAATATCTAAATGATCCTTTTACCGATTTTGTTGAAATCTGGCAGGGTTATTCATTGTAATAAGACGCTAAGTTGGCACTAACTAAAAGAAAATTATAAGTTCCAGTGGCGTCTCGGGGGGCAGTGTCACGAATAATATTGACAAAAAAAATGTACGCTACTGAGTTTTTTGATCTACAAATACAACTTTTTTGTCTCTTAATATCTTTTCGTATATTACTTCCTTTCCGAGGAAAAAAATAAAAACGACTTCATTGCATGTCGGAAAATTGTTAAAATAAAATCAAGTTAACTTTGATCGTTGCTAGGAAATGTTGTTTTGTTATTATGAACATAATGGTTTTGACTTTCGGTAACAGTTTGTTATTATTTTTCCTCTGGTCAAAAGGTTAATAATTGTGCTATTCAAAAAATGGCAAATAATTCTTCTAATTTGGAGATGACACAAATGCATTTCCTTTATGGTCTTGCCAATGGTAATTCGGCGGAGGCCCGGCGGCTCTATTAAGAAAGGTATCCTGACCGTGTCCTTCCATGTAGACAAATATTCATAAACATTCATCGTCGTCTGACTGAATCTGGCAGTTTTAAACGTAACACCTCAGAGGGAAGACCTCGTGCAATTCGAACTCCCGCAGTTGAGGAGGCTGTCCTACATGCGGTCGAAGAGAATCCTGCAACTAGTACCCGAAAAATAGGTAGGGAATTAAATATTTGTTATAAAATGGCATGGGAAATTTTAAGAGATTCCCTGTTGTCTCCTTATCACGTACAAAGAGTTCAGGCACTTCTGCCTAGAGATTTTGAACCGCGTACGCAATTTTGTAGATGGTATCATCAAAGACCTGCAGAAAATCCTCACTTTGATTCCATCATTATGTTTACGGACGAAGCCCATTTTTCCAGAAATGCAATAATTAATTTGCATAATAATCATAACTGGGCCCAAGAAAATCCTCATGCTATTACAGAGTCAAATGTTCAGGAACAATTTTCTCTCAACGTTTGGATCGGTATCTTAGATGACTATTTGATTGAACCTTTTTTTTTACCACGACGTCTTAACGGACAATCTTACAGTCATTTTCTACAAAATGATTTGCCTCTGCTTTTTGAAAATGCTCCTTTATATTTACGTCAACAACATTGGCTCATGCATGACGGTATTGACGGTGCTCCTGCCCACTTTAGTATATTGGCTCGTGAGTATTTGAATGGAGCTTACCAAAATCGTTGGATAGGTCGTGGAGGACCACAATTCTGGCCACCTAGATCGCCTGACTTAAACAGCCTAGATTTCTATTTGCGGGGGCACCTAAAAGCATTAGTTTATGTTACACCAATCGAGACAGAAGAACAACTAAGGAATAGAATTATTGACGGGTGTGAAACCATTCGTAACACTAATGGAATTTTCAAAAGAGTTTGTCGCTCGATGAGAAGGAGAGCAGAAGCCTGCATAGAAGCGGGAGGTAGTCATTTCCAACATTTATTGTAAATAGTCATTACTTTTCGTTTGTTAGATTTTAAAAAATGGCTTAGAAATAAATATACATGCAATGAAGTCGTCTTTATTTTTTTCCTCGAAAAGGAAGTAATATACGAAAAGATATTAAGAGACAAAAAAGTTGTACTTGTAGATGCCCAATCTGAAAAAAATTTAATTTTTTCAAAAAACTCGGTAGCGTACATTTTTTTGTCAATATTATTCGTGACACTGCCCCCCGAGACGCCACTGGAACGTATAATTTTCTTTTAGTTAGTGCCAACTTAGCATCTAATTACAATGAATAACCCTGCCAAATTTCAACAAAATCGGTAAACGGATCATTTAGATATTAATCAAAAACCAATTTTTTTTTTTAAATTTGACACCCTGTATCTTGAAAACCAGACTCTTCAGGACACATGTTTATATAAACTTTTCTATTTGAATTTGGTCCAGGAATACTCCCTTGAAATTACGCCACATCATTAAGTAACACCCTGTATAATAATATACACTAATATACAGTGTGTCCAAGATAAGAATGGGATAGCATTGAAATCTTGGAAACGGTAGGAATTACAAAGTTGGTTAAATTAGGAAAAAGTTGCACAATTTAAATACCTTTTACATGGTGTTTGCAAAATTAAACTATGTTTAACCGATTTCGATATTTTTTTAAAAAATTATTTTTTGCTGTATAATTTTTTATTTATTTATTACATTATTTTAACAGATATAAAAAAATGAAAAATACTTTTGCATTGTCACTTTTTAAGCTGAACAAGATAGCCTTTACAGATTTTCAGTACGACGTTCCGTTTTCGAAAAAACATCCTCAACTTACTTTTTCTAAATACGGTCCTGTGTTTTTTTTTTAATCGAAGGCTATTTTGAACTCTAAATGATCTATCACTTGGACAAATTTCCAGCTTTTTCTCTATAATAGATTTTTATTATGTAACGAATAAAATCCTCATATCATAAGACCGTACAATAAACATAGTGGGCTTTGAAATAAACGTTCGTCTTTCTTGACAACTTACTTCTGTCATAAATACAAAATTTAAATAGGTACGAGGTTTTTTACTTCGTTTAAAAATGGTTGTACATTTCTCTTTTGAGGAAAAGTTTGATATGTTAGAGTGTTACATTTTATGCCATAGAAATACTCGAGGAGCTGAGCAAATGTATTTAAATAATTACCCAGAGAAATTACAACCGAATAAAAAGATGTTTGGAAGAATTGTTGCCAATTTAAAGGAGTATGGGTCATTTAATAAAGCAGTTGTTACTAGAAACAAACCATGTAATGAGGAAATTCAAAATAATGTGGCATTAGCTGTAACGGAAGACCATACAACATCAGTTAGAAACATTGAGAAAGTAAGTGGAACGCCAAAATCTACGGCACATTTTATTCTGCGTAAGAACAAATATCACCCGTACAAATTTCGAATCTGCCAAGGACTAAAACCGGGAGACGACATAAGGCGAAGGGTATTTTGCGAATGGTACACTAGGCAATGTCAAAACGACGAAAATTTCGTCAAAAAAATTTTATTTTCTGATGAAAGTATGATAACCAACAACGGAAGTTTACTGCAGCATAAATTGGAAGAATGGTTCGATAACAACTTACCACTAGCAGAAATCAATAACTTTTGGTTTCAACAAGATGGGGACCTCGCTCATAATTCGAGAATTGTCCAAGAATATTTAACACATGGATTTCCTGACAAATGGATAGGTACGCGTTCAGCTGTTTCTTGGCCTGCACGATCGCCTGATCTAACTCCTTTGGACTTTTATCTCTGGGGGTACATCAAAAACTATGTGCACCAACGTAATTTTTAAACGGAGGAAGAATTGCGTGAACTGGTTTTAGAAGCATTTCAAACGATTACCCCAGATGTACTTAACAATGTTTTCAATTCCACAGTTAGACGATGTTACCCATGCTTAGAAAATAATGGCCATTTGTTTGAACACTGTTTGTAATCAAGTTCTAATTTGGTATTATGTTAATAAATGTTTTTCGAGCATTCAGTGCCGAACTATGGAGATTTTTCTTGAATATTTTTAAACGATAGCTAAAAAGCTGAAAATATGTTTTTAAACCAATGCAAGTGGTACATCAATTATTTTAGGGTCAAAATATCCTTCGATTAAAAAAAAAAACACAGGACCGTATTTAAAAAAAAGAAAGTTGAGGATGTTTTTTCAAAAACGAAACGTCGTACTGAGAATCTGTAAACGCTATCTTGTTCAGCTTAAAAAGTGACAATAAAAAAGTATTTTTCATTTTTTTATATCTGTTAAAATAATGCAACAAATAAATAAAAAATAATACAACAAAAAATAATTTTTTAAAAAAATATCGAAATCGGTTAAAGATAGTATAATTTTGCAAACACCATGTAAAAGGTATTTAAATTGTGCAACTTTTTTCTATTTTAACCAACATTGTAATTCCTACCAAGATTCCAATGCTATTCCATTCTTATCTTGGACACACTGTATACTGCATGTGAATACTAACATAATATATTATACAATGTATTGTATGTTTGCTTTGAAATTCCTATTACTTAAAATAATCAGAAATTAATGATTGCTAATGATTTCTTAATTTTTTTTATTTTATTTTTATAAAATTCAGATTCAGATCTCTGAAACTTGCGCAGGCTTCAGATAGGCTTGATATTTTCGACACTGAAGCAAGTTCAGGTTCCTCTTCCTCTGTCTCAGAGCTGGCATAGCTGGTAGTAGTTTCATCCGTTTCTTGGATCTCTTCAATACACTCGATGATAGTCAATTCTGCACTTTCTGTTGGCAAATCGTTATCAAGTTCACAAATGTGTCCTTAATGTTGGGAAACAGTTGCGCAAGCGGAATAGTATCTTTTTCTTTGAAGTCGTCAATATTATCTGTATTACAAATAAATGTGGCTTTCATAAATCATTTTTTTGTTCTCACTGAGACAAATTACGCCAAACCACCGAACCCCATATCATGGCGTTGGTTACGGTAACATTATTTTTTATTTCTTAAAGAGGACAACCACTGCCTATACATGTTAAAAACCATCTTACTAAGGTGGCTCCTGTCGAGCATTTTATAGTTCTGAAAAATGCCTTGGTCCATAGGTTGGCAATGTGAGGTAGTATTGGGTGAAAGAACAGTAAGTTTGACATTATCCAGTGTAATTTTGAGAAAAGACGTTGCATTATCCAGAAACAATACCACTTCTATCTACTCCTTCAACCTGGTATAAAATCTGTGAAGCCATATTGTCATGATGTCTGCTGTCATCCACGCTTTCTTATTCGAGACCCATTGGAAATGTAACTTATCGATATGTGCGCCTGGAAACATTGAGGATATTTCCTTTGCCTATTAAGGGTGGTTTTTCCTTCTTACCTTCCACGTTTGCACAGAACAAAGTTGTAAATCGTTGTTTTGCTGTTTTTTCTCCAGTACACTTGTCATCTTTCAATGCATACATATGGCAATGCACGGTTGTAGAGACCTGTCTCATCTACATTAAATACGTCCATTGGGACATAATCCTTTAAAATGGTCAATAGCCTTTACTTCCAAGCAGTTAGGTCTTCGATATTAATATCGGCTGATTCGCCACATATTTTCTTTAATCGTGCCGACAACTGAATTTTTCTAACCATCCATTTGGTGCCTTGAAGTTGTCTAGTCCTAGACATTGAGCAAATTCAAGGGCTTTTGCTTCAATTATGGGCCCCGATATTCGCGAGTGCTTGTTTCGCGTCTCAAAACAAGTTAATTAGAAACAACTTGGTCCACCGCCAGTCCTTTGGTTTTGGGAAATTTTCTTTTTTTCTTCGCCGGTGCTACCTTATTCAAACAAATTTCTAGTAAGACTCTCAAAAAGTAGGGGAGAGACGGGGAATATCGACCAAATAAATTAAAACGTTAAAAAAAAATTTCAGAATGAATAGAAAACATAAATGTAATAGTCACATTGTTTTAATTACATATTTAACTAAGTAAATCTAAAAACAAAAAATAATTCTAAAGTTACAATATCGTAAAAAAGATATTAAATCAGAAAACGTCACCGGTCGATATTAACCGACATTGTCGGGTAAAACCGATCACATAAAAAATGTAGAAAATACAGCAAAATTATTTATTGCAACAGAAATCGCAAATGTAATCATTATGGATTTCGCAGCCTGCACATTCTGCATGAGCTGGTACACCACAGGTAATACATACAAGCCACCATTCTCCATCCCTGCCGAATTCCCCGCATAAGAAACAAGGCTCGGTTGCCACTTCCTGTTTGTTTTTCTTCTTAATGGATTTTTCTTGCCTTTTTTCATTTTGGTCAACTAAACTTCGTTTAACTTGTTTGTTTTTTGCTAAACTTTCTTTTCTATCCTTCGCATTTTTTTTGGATTCAAGTTCTTTTCTGTTAGGTGTAGAGGTGAAGATTTTTGAATGCATTTTTCTGGAGTGTTCTTTCCGCGGATGGTTTTTATTTTTTGGTGCAGGTAATAAATCTGTAAAAGATATTTTAACTTCCACTGTTTTGTCATCTTCGTCACTCTCATCTGTATCAGTTACCAGTTCGATGGATCCTGAATCATCACTAGAATAATCATCGGCCTGTGAATGCTTCCTTTTCTCAAAACTTTTGATTGGTTTTTTATTAACTGATATTCCTGAAGGCCCAGGTTTAGGATTATTGTACTTGTCTGACTGCTCTACTTCACTTCCTGGTTGTTCGTGTAGAAACCCATAGTACCAATCCTTACCACACATTTTTTTTTGAGAATTAAAATTATGTTTAATTTTATTGGCTTGGGCATACTCATAAGCAGTTTTACGTACATCAAGTGGGAAAACTCCATAAAACATTTTGGAGGGGCGGATAATCTGGTCGCAAAGCTCTGTTTCTTGTTCAGCTGTAAATATCGTCTTTCTTCCTAACTGATTCTTTACCCCATGTATTTCCCCGCAGATGATCTTGAAGAGTTGCATAAGGAATTCCGTATAATCTTGAGGCTTTTCTTATGCCATTTCCATTTCTTACCGCCGATATAGCCCGTTTTAGATCTTCTATGGACCATGAGGCACGAGTTGTCTTTCTTTTATACGAAAATGGCATCGTGTCTGCAATTAAAAATAAATATATAGATAAAATAATAATACTCTGTCGTTGGCGGGTAATATCGATCACTTTCGGGTAAAACCGATCATTCTGGTCGATATAACCCGAAAGTACACTCACAAACAAAAGTTCGTTTCATTCCTTTTAAAGTAAGGTTAAATCAAAATTCGATGCATAATTAGATAGCAATATGTCTACGTAATATTGTTAACTACTGGACATCAGTTCATGTAATCACAATTTAGATTACTTACCTATTTTTCATACGAAAATTCTTGCAATAATAACCACCAAATAACAAATTGTTCTTTCACTGCCAAAAGCGTTGTGATATCGTCACTTTGAGCGGTAAACTGAATAATAGGGTTAGTCTTGGATCGATGGCGCGGTAGATATTAAATGTTGGCGGGTTATTTAAATGTAAAACTAGGTGGTCGATTTTACCCGCGTGGTCGATATTCCCCGTCTCTCCCCTAAACAAGAAAAAGGCTATAAAATATATAATACAATTAAATATGAACAGGTTTACATTACAATCATTAACTTACACCATACACAATATAATACAAATCAGATTAAAAAGTAAACATTTTAAAATGCATCTAAGGCATTAGGTACCTAGTGCATGTCACATGGATGACTCTGGGAATAGAACTTTTAAGGAATTCGTTAAAGGAATACTTGGCCGAAACTATTAGAGCCTCCTTCAATCTAGATTTGAATTGTCAAATATTTAGCTGTCTACTACTATACACACAACATTATACCACACTTTGGCCATATGAAAAGTTGCTTCTCTGGTTAATTTTAACTGTGACCGTGCTTATCATGAAGTAGAGAAACAAGGGTCTACAGTAGGTTAGTCTGGAAGCTTTACATATTATTCTAACTGCTCTTTTTCGCATTAAAACAGACTATGAATTCTGACATAGCAAGCCCCCAAAAAGTATTCTGCTTTATTTTGAAGCAACATAGTCACTTGAGTCTTATCCACTTTTCCACTTTCTTGGATTATTTCAATTTGTTCGCTTAAAGAAAAACATTTCCTTTTTCCCGCCAACTTCCAATATTTCAAAATACACAAAAACTGTTTAAAACAAAACTAATGTTAACGGATTTTTCAACCCTTAAAGCAAATTGAATTAAGCCGCCCGCAATAGAAAGTAATTAGTACGTATATTTTTTAAGAATCGTCGGGTCGGGTTTTACTGCCTCTAACGAAAGGTGTTTTTAGAATTAATGTTTACCAAAAATCCCGATGATGAGTGCTGGCAGTCGTTCAACAGATAGGTCGGTAAAGAGGAGCATAAAATAATGGGATTTCCACTTTTAAATATGGGGAATTCATAACCGGTTGTTTAATGCAGGTGGTTACTTTATAGAGGCGGTCGCGAACAGAGGCTTTACTGTACCAATATGGAATTTAAGTTGTTACTAATCCTATTGGCAAAACTAATTTTTTGATGCAAACCGTAATTAGATAAAAAAAAATTATGTTTTACATAGGTGATATTTTAGTGGAAATAGCTAAATTTAAGGGATTACATGATTTACCTACTGCATCCCACCTGTAGGTAGGTATTAAGTTGAAACATGTAGTTAAATAGTTTTTATTTTACTATTAGAGGCCGCCGACAAAACTTCAGATTTGTGATCATCCATCTCAAATATGGAGGTGTGCAAAAAATTATCAAATAATTAGATGCTTTCAGCTTTCTCAATAATAACCTAACTTGTTTTAAGTGAAATAATTATGTCTGTGTTTCGCTAAGCATATGAATGCAAATAATAATATATTATTTTCTGAGATTGTCACAAATAAACATTGGACTAAAGCCGAATGCTTAATTACACAAGCAACCCTTTCGATATTTACAGAACTCCAACACATAATAGAATATATTTACCATAGTTTAAACAAGTTAAAAAGATAACATATTCATGCAAACTTTTTATTAGCCATAAACTTTTAAAATGAGGCAGAGATAACCAAGTTTTCTTTTTCAGTAACTACTACTCCCCAAAGCGTTGTATTCCGACGAATTTTTGTCACAAATAAATTCCTTTTAGGCATCAAACTTTTTTGTGGGTATAGGGTGAATATAAATATAATTTTCTGAATGGATACTCTGGAAAAATAAATTTATTCACACATTGTACTCAAATTTGGATAAATTAAAATGTTTTAAAATTAACTCATTATTGAGCTTGAGTCCCACTTATCAACAAAATTTCAATATTTAGAAGTTAAAAACTATCGCTTACTACTTTTTTTATGAATCGTGTACTATTGTAAAATATTTTAAGCAATATGCTCCTGTTGGTATGTAACATTTCCAACAAAGGGAATTAATTTAGGTTGTTTTGAAAATGAATAATTTACCAAATTTAATCTTCGAAGACCACGATTTGGATTAAATTAATTCGGATATCCAGTATCCACGGCATTTTAAGAAGGGTATATAAAAGAGCGGCATATTTTAATATATTTTTGATGGATTAACCTTTTCTAGACGTTTAGTGTGAGATAAGAGACATATTTCAATATTTTCGAGTAAATAAAACCTCTGTTCAGTCAGTTTTTGGTTTCCTATAATGTTCTTAAAATTGCTGCAATTAAAAAAAAATGAATTAGTTCTCGATTGGAATAATATGGTGATATTTTCTTTTTCTTCGGTGTTTTACTGATTTAACATCAATTTGTACACAAAATAACCTTTTTCCTAGAAACCAAAACGATGTGATTTATGTTTGTTATTTGTTCACCTGTATTTTAGGACAAAAGTGACAGAACTGTAGTAAAATCGGTAAAAATGAAAAATTCATGAACAACTGGCGTTGTTGTCACTATTATTATTAGCTTAGCAACAATTTAACTAAACCGAACCGGGATAATTAACCTAGAGCTTAGGGGTAATCCCAAAGTTATGCGTCACTATGCTAAGTAGCACAAAAACAAATGGAACCCATGCAAGTCAAAATTTCTTTAAAAGTATATGATATTTTGGTGTGTTAGTGATGTGTAGGTGCACTTAGTTCCAACAGAGAAAAGGTTAGGGGAATGTTGCAACAATGGTTAACTTTCGGAACATAGCCAATCTCGGGACCAACTGTCTCCCTTACCCATCAGCAAAATAGACCTTTATTTCATCAATAATGTCATGATCGGTATTATAGAAATCTGTCATAAACTCTAAGTCAACTTTAATGGTGGTCGACGTTATATTTGAAACATATTTGCCAACTTGATTTAAAAAATCGCTTCGTTGATTCTAGGGCTACGTTTTTCTTACTTTAGGTTATTTCAGGTTATTTCCTAAGTTAAATCCTAAGCTAATCTTAAAATACTCTATTTTGCACCAACCAGCTTTTAAACAAAGTTCGCTAAGTCTTAAGAAAGGCCGACAACACTGCTTTTGTCCCTAGGTGTGATTGGTGGCCCTAGAGATGGAGTTTTGTCCTGACCAAATTTAAGTTCTGTAAGAAGAATGTTGCTAAAAAATATAATGGCGTCGGCCGCCATTAAAGACTTTGCTGGCGTAGACTGTAGCGATTGGCAAAAATGCATTATAAATAAATTTTTTCTATGCCTACTTTAAAAATATAATCTTAAATATATATAAAATAAATGTGAGCATTCCTAACTGTTAAAAATATATCTCCAGAAATATAATTATATTGTAATGTTACAACCGAATTGAATGAAAACCTTAAAACGTATTACACGCTAAATAGTTTTATAACTGTTTACGTTTTTAATTATGAAACATTGTTTAGTAAATTATCATTAAAAAACAAAATATCATTATAATATATTTATTTAGAAAACGATACCAACATAGGATTCAAAAATACTACAACGTGTCATAGATAAGGAGGGCTAGTACAGGGATCTTGGAAACCGTAAGAGATACGAAGTCAGTTAAATGGAGGTAAAGTTGCGCATTTACGTGCCTAATAATACGACGCGACGTTTAGAAAGTTTTAAAATTCGGCGTAGTTCCGGAGATATCCGGAAAAAACCGAAATTTTGAAGAATCGTTTTATTTTTTTCCTGGGTTTTTTGAGAACAAATTCTAAAGTAAATTGCACTTTTAAATTGCCACTTTTTTCGCTCTATCTAACAGCCTTAATTGTTTTGTAATCCGGCGAGTCGTCTTCGAGGGGCAATTATCAACTTTATTTTTTTAAATACGGTCCTGCTTACCTGATATTGAAATTTGAGAGCTTCTTTTCTTCCGAATGCAACGATGTATGACACATTGTGGTTTAACGACGTTACGAGGGTTTTTTGAACAACATCAGGAGATTTTGGCATACGGTCCTGTATTTCTCCTAATTTTATAAATAATATCTCATAGGTAAGCTCTATATTTTTACTTCTGTTGGACTAGTTCAATAAATAACAGATAATTTGACAATAAACAAATAATTGAATAATAAACAAAAATAAGTGAACAGAAAACATACCGAAACAGTAATAAAACGAACAACGAAAAAAGTGAGAAACTGCATAATCAGGTGTTCAAAATAATTTACGTTATTTTCTGAGCACAAATAACATCTTTTAACTGTCGATTCTAAAACATTTGACAACATTTCTGGCGTAATACTTTGAAAGGCTTTAAGCATCAACCTCGTTCGTCTTCTGTTTTGAAGTTGTGTTTATAAACATAATTTTTGACATACCCCCAGAGGAAAAAATCTAACGGAGTCATATCAGGCGAACGTGCTGGCCATGGTGTTTCAGAATACGTGCCAATCAGTTTTCCAGGAAGCGCACAGAAAGGTATTCTCTAACTGCTCTAGAATTATGTGCAGGTGCACCATCCTGTTGAAACCAATACCCGTAAGATTCTATTAGAGGCAGATTATCCAGAACTTTCTACAAATCGATTTGGAGTAAGTTTAGGTAACGCTCAGAAGTTAAATTTTGATGATAAAAAAATGGGCCTAATAATTTTTGTACCTAAAATTCCAGCCCACATATTAAATCCAAACCGATATTGCTGTTTGGACTCTTTGTATTAATGAAGATTTTCTTTCGACCAATAATAAACATTTCTTCTATTAAAAATTCCATTCTTAGTAACCGTGCTCTCATCTGGTGTATCACTCGAAAAATATTTGCCGTCTTTCTGCATCACCTAGCCTTAATCCTTGGCAAATTCTGTATTTGTATGGATGAAAACTTTCTTGCTGTAAAATAAATTACGCTGTGGATTTTGCCACACCTCATTTTTTTTTCAATTTGCCGAGTTGATATTCCGGGGTTTTCAACAACAGCTAATAATACGTTGTTGACTTTTTCTATGTTGCTGGGCTTTTTTCGAGATAGCACTAGTTTTTTAAATGAACCGTATTGTTTGAGATTAGTCCCTAACTTACTAAATGTTCTTTTATTTGGTTGTCTCCTTTCTGGATACTTCTCCAAATGCATGCGCTCTGCCACATAACAGTTTTTTTGAGATAAAATAAAACACGATAGAATACCAAACTTTTCAGCATTTGTAAAATTATGTACCATATTTTCTGGAAAATACAAAACCTCTTAAAGCGCTTTCAAATGTTGACAACGATTACAATGGGAATGTCAAGTGAAACAAATAACGCGTCACCATCTTAATTTTTTTGTTTCAAACGCCTACTTTTCTTTTAAATCCCGAATCAACAGAAGTTTCAAATAATGTTTCTGTATATTTTTTGTTCACTTATTTGTGGTTTATTATTAAATTATTTGTTATTTATTGACCTAGTCCAACATAAGTAAAAATTTAGAGCTTACTTATGAGATATTATTTATAAAATTAGAAGAAATACAGGACCGTATCCCAAAATCTCCTGATGTTGTTCAAAAAACCCTCAAAACGTCATTAAACCACAATGTGTCATACATCGTTGCATTCGGGAGAAAAAAAGCTCTCAAATTCCAATATCAGGAAAACAGGACCGTACTTAAAAAAAGAAATTTGATAATGGCCCCTCGAAGACGACTCGTCGGATTACAAAACAATTAACGCTGTTAGATAGAGCGGAAGAATGGCAACTTAAAGGTGCAAATTAATTACTTTAGAATTCGTTCCACGATTTTTCAAACTTTTGTTTTTTTCCGGATATCTCAGGAACTACTCCGAATTTTAAAACTTTCTAAATGGCATATTATTAGGCACTTAAATGCGCAACTTTACCTCCGGTTAACCGACTTCGGTTTCCGAGATCCCTGTACTGGCCCTTCTTATCTTGGACACGTTGTATACAGAACACTATAGTAATTTTATATTTAAGAAGTATGATTTTCTCACACGTTAAAACCCTTTAAGGCGCAAAAGACTTTTTTTTTTTTTATTTTATTTGCACGTATGAAAAGTAAGATAATTTTAAACATATAAATACCTGTTTATGTTAAAAAGTTAACTCCAGCGTCGAGTTTTTCCCAAAAAACTGGTGGGAAGTTATAATCCCAAAGATTCTTAAGGTCAATTTTTTTTTGGGATATTATTTTCCCACTTAACGAAAACAGTTTGGAATTCAAATTAAAAAAAAATATATTTCAAAATAAATGTACAAACATTAGGACTAACTAACTAAACGAAATTAAAAAGAAAAAAAAATGCTTATAACTAAAATAATATATAGAGCGCTACATCCTTTACATGTTATAACAAATGAGATATTATAATAACCACCCTATAAAAAAATATCTATATTCATACGGATTTTCAAGAGGCTAAAAGATAAACAAACAACAAAGACTAATTAATTGCTCTTGTGAAAATCGGCAAAACAGCCTTTACATAGTGCAACATTACAAACAGGACATAGGATGTTGCTGCGTTTCTCTTTTGCCTTAGTACTACATTGGGCACACCTCCTATAGGTTTTTATGACCATTTTATCAACAACAGTATCTTTTTCATTTTCACCTGAAGAAGTGGAAGGCCTATTAGATACACCTTGAGATGTAGAAGATGTATTCCTTGGTATAACTAAGTCATCTTCCGCGTCAGAATCACCGCCCACATCCGAATTGACAGCTTGCTCATCGTTTATTTCAGCTAGCTGATTTACTATTCTTTCGAGTTCTTCCTCAGAAAGTGCAGCCATTAGATCTAAAAATATAATAATTGGATAACATAACTACGAAATAATAAAGAAGCTATAGTTATGTAATTTCGTAATGGTAACATTTTCACATAAGACGATTTTTTGGAGAAATGTCAAATATTACGTCTGCCGTACTTATTCTCATATTATTATTTACTGTGGTTCCAAAGTAGGTTGATACACAATCAAGTTATCTATAGAAAGAAGCCGATTTATTTTTGTTTACTATTTTTTTTTTACTTTGAAAACTAGTTTTTTTTCTATTAATTTTAGTTTATATGTTTCTCCTAATAAATTTTTGTAGTAAAAGTTACATTTTCTTCTTGAAAATAATATATTTTTAAAAACTAATTATTTCTTTATAACACTTAACAATTTTTACGTTACTGACATTCACTGATTTATCAAAAATTATATCACAAAAAAATATTACAATAGTCACTAATATATTTATTACCTTGGGTTCCGTTGGGATATTATGTTCCCACCAAAACACATCAACCGTCACTGTCGACTTCTGAAACACCACTGACCGTTTATATTTGAATTCTGAGATTATTCACGTCTGTTCTTGCCGCCCGCCCAGGTGGGGATACACTAATCCAATGGCACTTAACGTTACATATGGGTGGGAAGCTATTATCCCAAAGATACTTAAAGGGTTTTAATAAAGCAAGAGAAGCCCTGGAGTGTGCTCAACCTGAAACAGAAGAAGAAACAGTATTATTATAATTAATATAAGAATTATGCAGTTAGAACAATTTACAATATTGGGTATTAAAACTTTTATATTTGGCCTAATAAGAGTGAGAAAAGAAACCTGCTCAATTAATAACTAAAAAGGTGCAAGTTGTATCCCTGGCCTCAGCTTTAATCCCCTCCCTCCTCCGCAAGAGGGAAAGGCATACTTATAACGACTTACACACTTAATTACTTGTGGCATGTAGGTATTGTTATGACTAACTTCGAACTCCAGTTTAACCGCTGAAAAGGGCACTGGTTATTGGCCAATCCTCATGTTAAACTGTATTTTTGAAAGTAAACCGAACGCATACATATAATACAAAGAAAAAAGAGATGTCATTATCGGTCCATAAATATCCAATATGTTTAACTGCAAACAAACCATTTGTCCTCTACCTAGACACAGCCTAATTTAAAAAGATTTATACCAAACACCATCACTTTCTCTAAAACTGCATTTTATAGGGGAAGATGTAATAAATAAATTTCCCAATTTCTGGAAGCATATTCTGAATTTCCGAATTTTTTCACTGCAGTCTATTAGTCTTGAGAATTTGTTGATGATATTTAAAAGAATCGATTTATTTCAAAATTCTAGCTCACCCCTTAAATTCAAGATGACGGCGACCCAAGGGGTAACAGCTGGCCCGTCTAAGTGTGGTCTAAAAGTGGGCGTAGGAAATTTCGGCCCCGGCCAGGTAGCAGCCCGATTTTGACAGGAACTTTGGCCCCGGGATGGAAGGGTCATGTTTTTATTACAGGCATTTTCGGCCCCAATGGTCTAACGTTATAACATTTTAATTTTTTTATGATCTTTTGTGTTTTGAATCATTTATAAAATGAAAATGCAACTAACCTGAACTAACTCAATTTTTGACCTGCAACTCGTCTAATGCGGTTTTATAGACTTATATTGGTTAAACAGCGCTAACACGGCATCTAATCCACCTTTTTGGTTCCAATTCGCCTTTTTCAAGTTCACCGGGGAATATTATTATTAATTGTTTGCCCCTTTTATAGACTTATATTGGTTAAACAGCGCTAACACGGCATCTAATCCACCTTTTTGGTTCAATTCGCATTACCTGCAATGTTTGGGGCCGAAATTTCTTGCAAGATTACTTGACCTAAAATTTCTAGCAGGTACCTTACCCAATATGGGGCCGAAAGTTCCACCGCCCCTAAAAGTATATATTTCGTAAAATCTAATTCGCCTGTCGTAATATTTACATTTATCTTAGGTTTGCTGATAAAGCCAACTTCAAATTAGGTAAGAAAAAGTAATTTTGATTAACTAATGTAAATATTTAATGAATTAATTAAATATATTTAAAAAAATCCACTGTTGTACTCCGAACAATGTAAACATGTTGTGTTGTGTTGCGTTGCAATTAATATAAAATAACAAATTAAAATTACCTTTGACGCTGAAAAAGGATTTTTCTGTCAGCTTTAAATTTAATTTTAAACTGTAACTTTTTCCAGGAAAAAACCTTAATAAGAGGCTTAAAAGAGAGCTTTGAAATTTTGCTTTTGCCCGAACTTTGATGGAGGTCGGTGTAAACAAAGATATAAAACGCGGATTAGGTCCTTTTTCGAAAACACGAATGATTGGTTGGTGTTTCGTAACGAAGAACGTTAAAAAACTTTTTATTACGGAGAACTGTTTTATATTATGTGACGTGCAATTAACTGCAAGGGAGATTTGATCATACAGTGGGTACGGAAAATACGCTGTGCACCTTGGAGGAGGAATGATTATACGTAGTAAAATCAAGATAGTAAAAGTCATCTTTTAAAAAATTGAAATTACATCATTTTCCAAGGCAGCCTGTCAGAATTTTTTTCGTGTTTTTAAGATATTGCGATTATCTTTTAACTAATTAAATATACATTTGGCATAGGGATTCAGTCTCGTGTTTTCTGTTATATAAATGTTGCTTAACTGTACCACCGGATGGCACTTTATTTTTTTTATATTTTGGGTTGGAAATAATTATATACTAATTATATACTAAACAAAAAACTACTTTTCGGTTGAATCGATAAATCTTATCGTCTATAGTCATTAAAGATTTCGTTATCATCGTCTGAAAACGGCAGTAGCAAATTAATTCTTTAAATTTAGTTTAATTTTTAAATCTGGCAATAGAGTGTCTAGAAGATTATCGAAAAATTAAATCACAACTCCAAGAATTTATTTTAAAATGAACACATGTATTCTCCAACTTTGGCATGTCGTACTTCTTTTGAAATAGTGTCATAACCTTAAAAATTGCAATTTTCAAAAGAACCAGAAATGGACTTTGCGTAAGGGATTTTCTTCTTCTTTGTCGTCTTGCAAATAATCTTTTCTAAATTTGGTGTTTAAATTCGCTTAAAGTATCTCTACGAAATGGCAATATACAGGGTCGTTGGTACGTATGGAAACGGTCGATTATTTCTTAAAGTAAAACAGCTAGCAAAAAATATTTAAGACAAAAGTTTTAGGATTTATTGAAGTCTATTAGAATTAAGAAAAAATAAATATACAGGAAGAGTCGAAAAGCCGTAAAGAAACAAAGTTACTTTTTTTTTTAATAGAACAACCTATATCTTATATATAGAATATTTTTGGATTCTACATAAAATTACAATTATTTTTTAATAAGTGTATTATAAATCTAAACCTAATAGTTTCCGAGATATCGACTTCTGAAAAATTACATTTTTGAACTTTGACAGATTCTAGCTTCTACGTCATAGAGCAAAATTGCTTCCATGCCCCTATCTTACTTTTTATTATCTTTCCAAAAATATCAGCTTCCGGTTAAACCGGAAGTACTATATTTCCGGCTTTTGAGTTATATCCGGTTTAACCGGAAGTTAATACCAGTAGGAAGATAATAAGAAACTAAGATAGGGATATGTAAGCCGTTTTACTCTAAGACGTACCATTAGAAAGCTAGAGGCTATCAAAGTTCAAAAATGTAATTTTTCAATAGTCGATATCTCGGAAACTATTAGGTTCAGACTATAATGTATTGATTAAAAAATAATTGTAATTCAATGTTGAATCCAAAAATATTCTAAGACAGAGGGTGTTCCATTAAAAAAAAGATAACTTTGTTTTCCTACGGCGTTCTGGTTCATCCTGTATACTTATTCTTTTAAAATTTTTATAGACTTTAAAAAACCCTAAAATTTTTATCTTAATTATTTTTTGCTAGCTGTTTTACTTCAGGAGATAATCGACCGTTTCCATTCATACCAACGACCCTGTATGGTTCGTAGTAAAATCCATGATAGCCCTTAAAACCACCTTTAACCCTCGGCAGGTGACGTGAGATATTTCAACACTACTGGTGATGTCAGACCACCAGACCGATTTACCTATTATGGGGTATCCACACTCATTTAAATAATGATTTATCAATTTTTACTCTTTTTAATAATATTGAACAAACAAACTGGGTAAATAATATGTTTATTTTAAAAACCTAACAGAAACAAACCTAACACAAATTTCAAAATTAAATAAAATTGTTACGGGAAACAATACGAAAATAAAATGCAGTTTATGTGTACAGGGTGTCCATTTTTCGATTTAATTGCAGGGTATTGATTGATTGATTACTCTTAAATAACTAGGTCGGCACTTACGTCCTGACACCGCAGCCTTTTACAGACTTATTGTATCCCCTAGTTATTTGTTACTAGCCCGCCCACGGTAATTTTACGTCTGGGTAATGACAGCCAGACGGGACCTACTGTTTATCGTGGGATCCGAACCACGCGCAGTCGCTTTCCAACCAACCACCATCCTGATCCCCCCCACAGAATCCACCTCCTACAACAGCCCGCCCACACAGCCCGCAACCGAGGCAGGTCTCGGGTTAAGGACCCGCTGCTATAGGAGCATGACCCTGCGGTTTCGATTCCGATAAATCGTTAGTCAGAAGTACCTGCACTCACACATATAACAACCAAACCCAGTACTTTTTTTATTTGAGCGTACTGTAGCGGGATTCGAACCCGCTCGACTCGAGCAGCGCGAAAGCAGGCTCACGCCGTTTTCGGTGCTTTACCCACTTCGGCCACCGAGGCGGTTAATTGCAGGGTATCTCGGTAACTAGTAAAGATATAGGTAGATTTTAATTTTTTTAAAAATTAAAGGGTTACCAGAATACAGGGGGTGGTCAAAAAGCCAACATTTTCGATAACACCCTGTAGTTTAAAAACTAAAGAAGCTATGACAATAAAATTCTGCTTGCGGCATCTTTTGTTTCACGAGAAAGTAGCGAAGTAATGTAGAAACCGCAATTCTCTATCTTTACTAGTTACCGAGATACCCTGCACTTACATCGAAAAATGAACACCCTGTACTTTAAACCTACATTAAAACATTTTTTCCAGTTCTTTCTATATTGTCAAGTTCTTGTTCACTTTCAGAATCGGCACATCTTTGTTAAACATAGTTAGTAGCTGAATATGGACAGAGCTGGGCCAGTGGTGCTAGTGGTGCGTTTTATGACCTAACCCAGGTGGTGCAGGTGGTGCGTTTTATAACCTAACCCGGGTGGTTCGGTGGTGCTGTTTACAAAATAACCCGAAATTAAACCCGACTTTTTACGACCTAACCCAAGTGCTTTCGTGAGGCGGCTTCTTATCTAACCCTAATTTGAACCTGAATATTTATGAACTGACCCGAGATAAAACCCGACTTTTTATGACCTAACCCGGGTGCTTTCGTGTGGCAGCTTCTCATCTAACCCTAATTTGAAGCTGAATATTTATGATCTGACCCCAGATAAAACCCGACTTTTTATTATTTAACCTTAGTGAAACGCCGCTGCTAAAGCGGGATAATTAAATCCCAATTTTTATAAGCCATCCTTAAACCCAACTTTTTACGATCCGACCTGAGCCATCCTTAAACCACACTTTTTATTATTTAACCTTAGTGAAACGCCGCTGTTAAAGCGGTATAGTAAAAATCATGATTTATATTTTCTAACTTAGTGAAACGCCGCTGGCGGGTAGTAAAGCGAAATAAAACCCTAATTTATATGGTCTAACAAGATAAGTATAATAAGGCGGTACATTATTTGCCACCGCAATAATTATTTATACCTAAATAACCCTCTCAAACCCTCTGCCGACTCGATTTAAAAAGAAAGGGACATAAAACTTTATTTATTATTCCGAAGGACCCTCATTAAAATTCAGTAGCATATCTAATAATTGTTTTCAATTTTGCACCACTTATAAAAAATACAATAAAATAATTACCATCTAGAACCATTAACTAGCGATTTCTTTGTACTGGAAATGGATAAATTATAGGACTATCGTGTAATGAGAACAGAGTAGACAATAAATAAAACTTAAATACGTATAAAATACCAAGCAGGTATAGGTACTATACAACTTGTGTTCGCCATCAGGTAAAAGCCCTCATAATGCTTTTATAAAAATTTTGGATAATATCATAATATAAGTAAATAGGGTACAATTTCAGGAAAAAAGTAAAAAAAATTAATTCACAGTGTAAAATTGTAGTTAAATGGATTGTAAATACGAAATAATATAAAAAGCTACCTTTTGTTTGCGATGATGTATGCACAATAACTCTATATTATTCGATCCTTAAACTGAAAATACCCACTAGATAGGTATCATAAGCTGTATTTGTCATCAGGTAGAACCCCCAATAAAATTATGAATATTAGGCGTAGGCATCAAAGTAGCAATCTTAACTTATTTTCAACACGAGCATAAAAATATGGGGTTGTTAAATATTTTACAACCTTAATTCTCAATGTCAACAATAAGCAAATCACGTTGGTTTTTTTAATTTATTATTAATCTGGCTAACTTAAGAAACTGACAATATAACGACCATCCAAAAAAATCATAATACATTACTGGGTGTGAAAGCAATTGCGCTGCAAAATATAGTGTATACCGACTCTGGGGTAGTTAATTAAAATCCCAATTAGCGCTAAAAAAAAATCAATTAGATATTTACTTTAGATATTTTAATAAAAAAATTCAATATTATTAGCGTCACCTACGCATAGGGTTAAAAAGTATGAGAAACTTTGCGAATATCATTTTCCATAGTTCTCTCGACCACCACATCGATGTCACATTACAATATTCTCGCCAACATTTAACTTTTGAAATTAGCATAATAACAAATCCTTTACAATGAATTAAACAAACGCATACATAATTTTAAAATCTTATAATGCGTAACAGCTCCAAAATCTAACAAGTTTGGACTAGTCGAATGACGTCAGTTTACATCTGTAGAGAATACCCAACTCTCGAATCATAAAAAATGGTCAAACTTTGTCGGTAAATACCCTTCTATGGTGCAGGGGAAGGACAGGTAACTCGAGATGCTTATAAAGAACATTATTTGCTTATTTCTAGACTCTTAAAAATTAGATGCAATCGAACAATAAATGTTTTCATCATGTATATTTATCAGTAACACATTACCTTCGACATATGTAAATTAAAATTGATAATTACTTGCCTTAGTACTTTTTAGAAGCTTGAATCATTGCATATAACCGTCTGAGGGTACCCAAACTTCCCCTAACATATTTCTCCTTAACCGGGGAAAAAGAGGTAAAAAAACAAAATAACAGCTCCAAGTGTCTTTGCGAACAATCGGCAATAAAATAGAGTATTTCAGTTTTTAATTTTTCGTAAATAAAAGTTGGTTAGATTAATAGTCTCTGTGAATATAATAATATAAGCAAAGTGATATGCCGTAAATTTAGGAGTACAGTATAAATTATCCCTCTATTAAAATATACCGCAATAACTAACTAGCAAAGGATTTTTGATATTTTGAATATATTTGATGCTCATAACATTATCACATTTCCAAAGGCTCTAAATTTTAGAAAAATGCTCTAATAGAATATGTTTTTTTTTTTAAAATACGACCTACAACAGTCTCTGCTACAGCATGGCTGACTCTGTAGGAATTTCTGTGAGAGCATAATAATTATATCAATAATCGACTCGTCCTTATGATAATATTTTCTTCCAATATCCGACTACACTATCCATAAAAGTTATGTTAGAAAATTCATAATTATTGAGCGCATTGAAATTTTTTAAAAAGAAATTCACTTCACACACAAAGATGAAGCCAATCAATTGATGAAAATAATGCAAGTCAGTATGCGTATGTTATGGCTAACTGTTTAAATGTCTATTCCTTCCACGTTTGTCGGAAGAAATACTTTTTTTATACTAGTATTTTAGTTGAAAATAAGATCGTAAATCATCTATACAAAACAAGCGTCCCTTATGGATTTGAACGAAAATCATAGATTCGACTATTTTCATGAAAAATAAATCTAAGTACGGAATAATGCAGGAAGATTATCTATTTTCTTGGTTTAGAAAGTGATGTAGTTAAGATTTATAACTTAGGAATAAATAAATTATTATTAATCTTTTCAACCTATTTCTCTTGCATATTTAATTTCTTTGATAGTAAGAACTAATCTTTTTATTTTACAAAGGTAAAAAAAAAAGCTAAAGATCGGCGTTGTCAGTCAGGTATAAGAACTGATTTAACACGATGGTTTTTGTACAAACGTTCACATACAATTGTATGCTTTTTAACCGATTGTGTCGGAAAAAATGACGATTTATAGATTAGATATTTAGACGAAGAGCTAACCTTCTCAATAAAGTATTGATTATTGCCCTGCTAGCTAGACAACACTTTTTATGTTAGTCAAAAAAAAATTTTTTTTCGGACGCTATTACAGATTTCATCGTTAACTAACAAACATTAAGACCAAAAAATTAGCGTGCAAGATGAAATGTATAGGTTCACTTCATTTCTACATTATTTTACAACTCTCAATCGCATTAAAAACAAGATCGAATAAAAAATAACTTATAACATATGGACGAAAAATGTAGTTTTTCGGACTATTTAGGTTACGTAGACGTAATGCGGGCACGTCTGAAATACTACATTTTTCGAGCTTATAACATAATTTACTATTTTAACGTTAAAATAGGGGAAATGATGTATCGAAATGGATACTTTTTTTTATCGGTCACGAGATTATAGTTTCTTTTAAAATGAACTCTAATATTTACAACACAAATTATCCTTTAAGCCACATTAGTTTAAAACTCGTCTGTCGCTTTCTCTCTATTGTGAGTTTGATTAAAGTATAGCGTAGTATATATTTAGATGAATTTCGTAAATGTTGAATACTTTCAAAACTGAAAAAGCCGCCCTTTGCAATAAATATCTCCGTAGAGTTAGGTACCCTGCAGATTAAGGGTATTTCAGCGGATAATCATATACAAATTCAAAGATTTTGTCTATTTTAATGGATTAACAAACAATACCTATAGGATGACTTTACTGATAAAAAAAAAAAAAAGAACAAAAATCCATAAAGTCTAGGCTCACATGAAATTCCATAAAGGGCAGCTGCATAGCCTTATCACATCAAACTATATTTTTATTTCGTTCTATTGTCAAAAGTCTGTGTTTAGGAGATTATCGTTCATTTTAAAATGAACTCTAATATGTACATCACCATAAACTACCTCTTAAGCCGTCTTAAAAATACACTTTTCGATTTGCCTCTATATTGATTTTCTAATATTAAATATCTACAATAGTCGAAATTCGCTCGCTAATACCTATGTATGCAAGGTTTCTTCAAAAAATTACAATTTTGTTGTTTAATGGCTTGAAAAAATGGAAAAAGGAGGTTTTTGCATTCATTTATTTCCAGATGAGTGTTAAAAATACTTATAAAACTCGGTATACCGAAGATCAAGCATTAATGAGAGGGTTGAGTCCTGTTTGCCAAATCCTGATTTTTAATTTGACGTTGGCAACGGTACAATTTTTTAACATTTATCATAAGAGGCGTATATTTTTGGGGCTTAGATCTACCTGTTTATCCACGCCCCATTTATTGTTAGTGCTTTAGTAATTTTACTTTCCAATTATTTTTTACCAAAACGCGTAGTTGAAACAGTGTCTATATCAGACGATATAATATATTTTAAGGATTAATTTGCTTACAAATACACTTCAATTTATTTAGGCTAAAGCAGCCAGACATATACTGGAACTACGAAAACCCTATTACAATTTGGTTGCCTAGAGAAAATTTTGTAAAAAACATAGCTTTCTACACAAATGCTTGCACATTATGTACCTATCATTTTAAGATACCTGGCGACATCAATGTAAGCATTGACATAATGACGCAAGATATAGGTAGGTACTAGAATATTCAAGATTTCTATTAACGATACACTTCAGCATACATGCGAGATGTCGTTAATGTCTACGGAAGGCAACAGACATACCAGCTATTTTTACATGGGATTCCATAGACTTGGACGCTTCTTGTTTAGAAATATTTGATGTCATCTTGAGGAGTTCCGTATTGAAGCATCAAACCTACCTGCCAAATAATTGACGAAATATGGGATATCATAAAATATGCCCCCCATCGAACTAAATGATCCTATAAACCAGCTTCACAGACCGTAATTTGTGATGCTAACACGATTAATACGCAATAGAACAAGATTAAGAAACAAAATTTAAAGTAGCTCTTTATCACACGAAAATAATTAAATAATTTACGGTTACAGAACAATAATTATTTTAAAAAGCTGTATAACTAAATATATTATGTTATTGAGAATATTCTGTCTAAAGTAACAGCTGATCTTAGTTGAAAATGAGATCGTATTATTGATTGTTAAATTCGTTAGGTATGAAATAAAATTAGAGATTTCGTCTATTTTTTCACGATTAAAAAGAATACCTCTATTTAGCTAAAAATGAAACGATTACAGTGGTAGATTAATTCACTTTACCAAGCATGTAAACTACTAATTTTGCAATAAATATCTTCTATATTTCTAGGTAGGTTTACTCGAAAATGTTGGGCTATTTTCATCAAAAATCCCGATACGAAATTGAAAAATTTGTCTATTTTTGTCGGTTTACAAAGTGATAGTGGAATATTGGTTTGATCAAAGAACAATAATTATTTTAAAAATGTTGTATAATTAACTAAATGTCGGTGTTATCAGGCAGGCAAGAAGTTATTTATCTGAATCTTATTTGTACCATTAGCGTTTATATACAAATGCTAGTGGTTTTCAAAAATTGATATCTCGGAAATTATTAGGTTTAGACTTATAATACGCTTATTAAAAAATAATGTCTACTTTATGCAAAATTCAAAAATATTATAAGATGTAGGGTATCCCAGTAACTTAACCAAAGATTTTCGGTCTTCGTAAAGCTTTATACGTTTCTTCAGCGTACCAAACATTCACTTTTTTTAAATATTGACATCGGGTTAGGATTCTGAACATAGGATTAACATCACTCCAATAGTGAACATGTTGCGTTGTCACAGTTCCATTCGTCGAAAAGTAAACAAAACCGTTTGAGCTACGTGGGGAATAAATAAAGTTGGCTTGTTGAAAAATTTTAATATTTATTAAGGTAAAAGACTATAAATATATCGATACAACACTTTGGCATTTCTAACACTACAAACATTAATATCTAAAATACGATATTTACAACCATCAACATCTCCCTTCTCTAATTTTGGTACATTAATGTTGTCTTCTAAGTTTATAATATATGGTGCCCTGCAGTTTAATTCTGAAAATGTTTTAACTAAAAATTCCTCTTTGACACGTCCTTTAACGTAAATGATGTTTACGTCTATCAGATTGTTGGATATGATATTATGTAGTTCCTTGTAATCGGTATCACCATAATTATAAAGGATACCATGATGATTTCCAAATAGATATTTGACTTGTTTCTTGCAAGCCTTACTTTAGGTGTCGAATGGTTTAACTGGTTTAAAAAAGTAACTTTTCATACTATTCCCATCATAAATAGCCAATTCTTTCGCGCAAAATTCAGGTATGTTAAATCCTTGAATATCGACTACAACGAACTTCATTGTCTGAAGACTCAAATCAAACAAGTATATTTTCATATTTTTATCGCTCTTAAGTTCGATTTCAAAAGCACACCCCCACTTTTCGATAATTTCACAGTCTTAGCACATAGATCTTATATTTTTATTTACGATCAATTCATCTTTATTCGCCAATCGTCTCAAACGAGTCTGCTTTTGAAAGTAATATAGCCTTAGTATTCAGAAAATATTAATGATATCGGAGCCTAAAACATCCTTGACACTAAAAAATCATTGTGTTTCCTAACAAAACCCATCATCTTGTCTATTTAGCTTGCTTTCCTATTGTTTAGCAGGTTAAATAAAATTATTATTTCGCTCTTTTTGTCTGTACTGAATCGTTAGGGGAATACGTTTCTAGTTCTATAAGAGAGACAGTTAAAATTTATGTAAGCAATCAGAAATCCTACACTATGAGCTACTTTCCTTCCTGGCTCAGGCAAAATTTGTGTTGTGTCTGTCAAAATTTATAAAATACAAAAAAAAATGCTAGATGCATTTTTATCATGACTTTCTATCCAATATCATCTTATTTCAAGGTATAATTCGGTTGTCAAAATGAGAATAAAATAATTTTCCCATGGTTTATGTCATCTTAAAAAGTCAAATGGTTATATTCTGTAGAGGGTCAGATACATTCAAATTTAAATATTTTCTCCAAGAAGAATTTTAAGATAGTATTATGGTAAATAAAAATTCTATACCTCCAATATTTCTTGGAAACATATCGTGTTCTAGCGACATAAGCCAAAAGTACCTCTATTCAGAAACACATCGTACTTTTCTTGTCAAACTTGACTTTGTTGTAATGTTGTATGCAGGACACTTTGAAAACAAAAATTAGATTAGAAACCGCTGCCTCTCAAGGTATACTTTTTTAGGTCTTACATAGGGTACACTGGTATACAGAGCAAATGTCATCTTTAATTGTCTCATTGCCCCATCCATTACATACATTATTTTAATCATCTTAAAGCACCTGTTACCAGCATTATCTGTTTTTATGGTTTTCATAAAACATAGCGATTACCGATGAAAATTAAACGAAAACTTAATAAATAACTTTTTTTCAACTGAAATAGACTGATTTTCGATGGAAAAATGTTACTTATAACTAAAAATGAATATAAGACATATACGCAATGATACTTAGAATAAATCAATCTTTTCTAAAATTACTATGAAATATTCACAAAATCGTTTCGTTATAACCAAAGTAGCAAGGCTTGCAGATTTCGTATAGAGTTCAAACGCGATACTGAGATGATCTTTTTTTATATTTTTGTAGGATAATTCACCACTACGTTGTACTTGAGAGAGGACTTTCTTGAAAAATACTCAAATTTCTCTGCAATTTTGTTCCTTCTAGAGTTAAATTCACACAGAAAACCCCATATTCTTATCTTTCAGGTTGGTATATTAAAAAGAGGTTATTAGTATGGTTTAGAAAACAAGCAATATTAATTAACGAATGTTTTTTCGTCGTATGAAGAGTTGAAATTTTTTTTTCCACTCCAATGGTTGCGATGCAGAGAGTCGGGTTTCATCATAATCTTTCAGGGTAGCTCAGGTTTGATTGCATGTACTAAGGTTAGTGCTCCTTGCAATCGGTTTCAGGTTTGACGCGCCCCCCTCAGGTTTGTTCAGGTCTCTCAAGTGTTTGAGAAACCTGAACAAACCTGAGGGGGGCGCGTCAAAGTAGTAGTCAAAAGTATCATTGCGTATATGTCTTATATTCATTTTTAGTTATAAGTAACATTTTTCCATCGAAAATCAGTCTATTTCAGTTGAAAAAAAGTTATTTATTAAGTTTTCGTTTAATTTTCATCGGTAATCGCTATGTTTTATGAAAACCATAAAAACAGATAATGCTGGTAACAGGTGCTTTAAGATGATTAAAATAATGTATGTAATGGATGGGGCAATGAGACAATTAAAGATGACATTTGCTCTGTATACCAGTGTACCCTATGTAAGACCTAAAAAAGTATACCTTGAGAGGCAGCGGTTTCTAATCTAATTTTTGTTTTCAAAGTGTCCTGCATACAACATTACAACAAAGTCAAGTTTGACAAGAAAAGTACGATGTGTTTCTGAATAGAGGTACTTTTGGCTTATGTCGCTAGAACACGATATGTTTCCAAGAAATATTGGAGGTATAGAATTTTTATTTACCATAATACTATCTTAAAATTCTTCTTGGAGAAAATATTTAAATTTGAATGTATCTGACCCTCTACAGAATATAACCATTTGACTTTTTAAGATGACATAAACCATGGGAAAATTATTTTATTCTCATTTTGACAACCGAATTATACCTTGAAATAAATGATATTGGATAGAAAGTCATGATAAAAATGCATCTAGCATTTTTTTTTGTATTTTATAATATTTGACAGACACAACACAAATGTTGCCTGAGCCAGGAAGGAAAGTAGCTCATAGTGTAGGATTTCTGATTGCTTACATAAATTTTAACTGTCTCTCTTATAGAACTAGAAACGTATTCCCCTAACGATTCAGTACAGACAAAAAGAGTGAAATAATAATTTTATTTAACCTGCTAAACAATAGGAAAGCAAGCTAAATAGACAAGATGATGGGTTTTGTTAGGAAACACAATGATTTTTTAGTGTCAAGGATGTTTTAGGCTCCGATATCATTAATATTTTCTGAATACTAAGGCTATATTACTTTCAAAAGCAGACTCGTTTGAGACGATTGGCGAATAAAGATGAATTGATCGTAAATAAAAATATAAGATCTATGTGCTAAGACTGTGAAATTATCGAAAAGTGGGGGTGTGCTTTTGAAATCGAACTTAAGAGCGATAAAAATATGAAAATATACTTGTTTGATTTGAGTCTTCAGACAATGAAGTTCGTTGAAGTCGATATTCAAGGATTTAACATACCTGAATTTTGCGCGAAAAAATTGGCTATTTATGATGGGAATAGTATGAAAAGTTACTTTTTTAAACCAGTTAAACCATTCGACACCTTAAGTAAGGCTTGCAAGAAACAAGTCAAATATCTATTTGGAAATCATCATGGTATCCTTTATAATTATGGTGATACCGATTACAAGGAACTACATAATATCATATCCAACAATCTGATAGACGTAAACATCATTTACGTTAAAGGACGTGTCAAAGAGGAATTTTTAGTTAAAACATTTTCAGAATTAAACTGCAGGGCACCATATATTATAAACTTAGAAGACAACATTAATGTACCAAAATTAGAGAAGGGAGATGTTGATGGTTGTAAATATCGTATTTTAGATATTAATGTTTGTAGTGTTAGAAATGCCAAAGTGTTGTATCGATATATTTATAGTCTTTTACCTTAATAAATATTAAAATTTTTCAACAAGCCAACTTTATTTATTCCCCACGTAGCTCAAACGGTTTTGTTTACTTTTCGACGAATGGAACTGTGACAACGCAACATGTTCACTATTGGAGTGATGTTAATCCTATGTTCAGAATCCTAACCCGATGTCAATATTTTAAAAAAGTGAATGTTTGGTACGCTGAAGAAACGTATAAAGCTTTACGAAGACCGAAAATCTTTGGTTAAGTTACTGGGATACCCTACATCTTATAATATTTTTGAATTTTGCATAAAGTAGACATTATTTTTTAATAAGCATCAATATCAATTTTTGAAAACCACTAGCATTTGTATATAAACGCTAATGGTACAAATAAGATTCAGATAAATAACTTCTTGCCTGCCTGATAACACCGACATTTAGTTAATTATACAACATTTTTAAAATAATTATTGTTCTTTGATCAAACCAATATTCCACTATCACTTTGTAAACCGACAAAAATAGACAAATTTTTCAATTTCGTATCGGGATTTTTGATGAAAATAGCCCAACATTTTCGAGTAAACCTACCTAGAAATATAGAAGATATTTATTGCAAAATTAGTAGTTTACATGCTTGGTAAAGTGAATTAATCTACCACTGTAATCGTTTCATTTTTAGCTAAATAGAGGTATTCTTTTTAATCGTGAAAAAATAGACGAAATCTCTAATTTTATTTCATACCTAACGAATTTAACAATCAATAATACGATCTCATTTTCAACTAAGATCAGCTGTTACTTTAGACAGAATATTCCTAATAACATAATATATTTAGTTATACAGCTTTTTAAAATAATTATTGTTCTGTAACCGTAAATTATTTAATTATTTTCGTGTGATAAAGAGCTACTTTAAATTTTGTTTCTTAATCTTGTTCTATTGCGTATTAATCGTGTTAGCATCACAAATTACGGTCTGTGAAGCTGGTTTATAGGATCATTTAGTTCGATGGGGGGCATATTTTATGATATCCCATATTTCGTCAATTATTTGGCAGGTAGGTTTGATGCTTCAATACGGAACTCCTCAAGATGACATCAAATATTTCTAAACAAGAAGCGTCCAAGTCTATGGAATCCCATGTAAAAATAGCTGGTATGTCTGTTGCCTTCCGTAGACATTAATGACATCTCGCATGTATGCTGAAGTGTATCGTTAATAGAAATCTTGAATATTCTAGTACCTACCTATATCTTGCGTCATTATGTCAATGCTTACATTGATGTCGCCAGGTATCTTAAAATGATAGGTACATAATGTGCAAGCATTTGTGTAGAAAGCTATGTTTTTAACAAAATTTTCTCTAGGCAACCAAATTGTAATAGGGTTTTCGTAGTTCCAGTATATGTCTGGCTGCTTTAGCCTAAATAAATTGAAGTGTATTTGTAAGCAAATTAATCCTTAAAATTTATTATATTGTCTGATATAGACACTGTTTCAACTACGCGTTTTGGTAAAAAATAATTGGAAAGTAAAATTACTAAAGCACTAACAATAAATGGGGCGTGGATAAACTGGTAGATCTAAGCCCCAAAAATATACGCCTCTTATGATAAATGTTAAAAAATTGTACCGTTGCCAACGTCAAATTAAAAATCAGGATTTGGCAAACAGGACTCAACCCTCTCATTAATGCTTGATCTTCGGTATACCGAGTTTTATAAGTATTTTTAACACTCATCTGGAAATAAATGAATGCAAAAACCTCCTTTTTCCATTTTTTCAAGCCATTAAACAACAAAATTGTCATTTTTTGAAGAAACCTTGCATACATAGGTATTAGCGAGCGAATTTCGACTATTGTAGATATTTAATATTAGAAAATCAATATAGAGGCAAATCGAAAAGTGTATTTTTAAGACGGCTTAAGAGGTAGTTTATGGTGATGTACATATTAGAGTTCATTTTAAAATGAACGATAATCTCCTAAACACAGACTTTTGACAATAGAACGAAATAAAAATATAGTTTGATGTGATAAGGCTATGCAGCTGCCCTTTATGGAATTTCATGTGAGCCTAGACTTTATGGATTTTTGTTCTTTTTTTTTTTTATCAGTAAAGTCATCCTATAGGTATTGTTTGTTAATCCATTAAAATAGACAAAATCTTTGAATTTGTATATGATTATCCGCTGAAATACCCTTAATCTGCAGGGTACCTAACTCTACGGAGATATTTATTGCAAAGGGCGGCTTTTTCAGTTTTGAAAGTATTCAACATTTACGAAATTCATCTAAATATATACTACGCTATACTTTAATCAAACTCACAATAGAGAGAAAGCGACAGACGAGTTTTAAACTAATGTGGCTTAAAGGATAATTTGTGTTGTAAATATTAGAGTTCATTTTAAAAGAAACTATAATCTCGTGACCGATAAAAAAAAAGTATCCATTTCGATACATCATTTCCCCTATTTTAACGTTAAAATAGTAAATTATGTTATAAGCTCGAAAAATGTAGTATTTCAGACGTGCCCGCATTACGTCTACGTAACCTAAATAGTCCGAAAAACTACATTTTTCGTCCATATGTTATAAGTTATTTTTTATTCGATCTTGTTTTTAATGCGATTGAGAGTTGTAAAATAATGTAGAAATGAAGTGAACCTATACATTTCATCTTGCACGCTAATTTTTTGGTCTTAATGTTTGTTAGTTAACGATGAAATCTGTAATAGCGTCCGAAAAAAAATTTTTTTTTGACTAACATAAAAAGTGTTGTCTAGCTAGCAGGGCAATAATCAATACTTTATTGAGAAGGTTAGCTCTTCGTCTAAATATCTAATCTATAAATCGTCATTTTTTCCGACACAATCGGCTAAAAAGCATACAATTGTATGTGAACGTTTGTACAAAAACCATCGTGTTAAATCAGTTCTTATACCTGACTGACAACGCCGATCTTTAGCTTTTTTTTTTTACCTTTGTAAAATAAAAAGATTAGTTCTTACTATCAAAGAAATTAAATATGCAAGAGAAATAGGTTGAAAAGATTAATAATAATTTATTTATTCCTAAGTTATAAATCTTAACTACATCACTTTCTAAACCAAGAAAATAGATAATCTTCCTGCATTATTCCGTACTTAGATTTATTTTTCATGAAAATAGTCGAATCTATGATTTTCGTTCAAATCCATAAGGGACGCTTGTTTTGTATAGATGATTTACGATCTTATTTTCAACTAAAATACTAGTATAAAAAAAGTATTTCTTCCGACAAACGTGGAAGGAATAGACATTTAAACAGTTAGCCATAACATACGCATACTGACTTGCATTATTTTCATCAATTGATTGGCTTCATCTTTGTGTGTGAAGTGAATTTCTTTTTAAAAAATTTCAATGCGCTCAATAATTATGAATTTTCTAACATAACTTTTATGGATAGTGTAGTCGGATATTGGAAGAAAATATTATCATAAGGACGAGTCGATTATTGATATAATTATTATGCTCTCACAGAAATTCCTACAGAGTCAGCCATGCTGTAGCAGAGACTGTTGTAGGTCGTATTTTAAAAAAAAAAACATATTCTATTAGAGCATTTTTCTAAAATTTAGAGCCTTTGGAAATGTGATAATGTTATGAGCATCAAATATATTCAAAATATCAAAAATCCTTTGCTAGTTAGTTATTGCGGTATATTTTAATAGAGGGATAATTTATACTGTACTCCTAAATTTACGGCATATCACTTTGCTTATATTATTATATTCACAGAGACTATTAATCTAACCAACTTTTATTTACGAAAAATTAAAAACTGAAATACTCTATTTTATTGCCGATTGTTCGCAAAGACACTTGGAGCTGTTATTTTGTTTTTTTACCTCTTTTTCCCCGGTTAAGGAGAAATATGTTAGGGGAAGTTTGGGTACCCTCAGACGGTTATACGCAATGATTCAAGCTTCTAAAAAGTACTAAGGCAAGTAATTATCAATTTTAATTTACATATGTCGAAGGTAATGTGTTACTGATAAATATACATGATGAAAACATTTATTGTTCGATTGCATCTAATTTTTAAGAGTCTAGAAATAAGCAAATAATGTTCTTTATAAGCATCTCGAGTTACCTGTCCTTCCCCTGCACCATAGAAGGGTATTTACCGACAAAGTTTGACCATTTTTTATGATTCGAGAGTTGGGTATTCTCTACAGATGTAAACTGACGTCATTCGACTAGTCCAAACTTGTTAGATTTTGGAGCTGTTACGCATTATAAGATTTTAAAATTATGTATGCGTTTGTTTAATTCATTGTAAAGGATTTGTTATTATGCTAATTTCAAAAGTTAAATGTTGGCGAGAATATTGTAATGTGACATCGATGTGGTGGTCGAGAGAACTATGGAAAATGATATTCGCAAAGTTTCTCATACTTTTTAACCCTATGCGTAGGTGACGCTAATAATATTGAATTTTTTTATTAAAATATCTAAAGTAAATATCTAATTGATTTTTTTTTAGCGCTAATTGGGATTTTAATTAACTACCTCAGAGTCGGTATACACTATATTTTGCAGCGCAATTGCTTTCACACCCAGTAATGTATTATGATTTTTTTGGATGGTCGTTATATTTTCAGTTTCTTAAGTTAGCCAGATTAATAATAAATTAAAAAAACCAACGTGATTTGCTTATTGTTGACATTGAGAATTAAGGTTGTAAAATATTTAACAACCCCATATTTTTATGCTCGTGTTGAAAATAAGTTAAGATTGCTACTTTGATGCCTACGCCTAATATTCATAATTTTATTGGGGGTTCTACCTGATGACAAATACAGCTTATGATACCTATCTAGTGGGTATTTTCAGTTTAAGGATCGAATAATATACAGTTATTGTGCATACATCATCGCAAACAAAAGGTAGCTTTTTATATTATTTCGTATTTACAATCCATTTAACTACAATTTTACACTGTGAATTAATTTTTTTTACTTTATTCCTGAAATTGTACCCTATTTACTTATATTATGATATTATCCAAAATTTTTATAAAAGCATTATGAGGGCTTTTACCTGATGGCGAACACAAGTTGTATAGTACCTATACCTGCTTGGTATTTTATACGTATTTAAGTTTTATTTATTGTCTACTCTGTTCTCATTACAAGATAGTCCTATAATTTATCCATTTCCAGTACAAAGAAATCGCTAGTTAATGGTTCTAGATGGTAATTATTTTATTGTATTTTTTATAAGTGGTGCAAAATTGAAAACAATTATTAGATATGCTACTGAATTTTAATGAGGGTCCTTCGGAATAATAAATAAAGTTTTATGTCCCTTTCTTTTTAAATCGAGTCGGCAGAGGGTTTGAGAGGGTTATTTAGGTATAAATAATTATTGCGGTGGCAAATAATGTACCGCCTTATTATACTTATCTTGTTAGACCATATAAATTAGGGTTTTATTTCGCTTTACTACCCGCCAGCGGCGTTTCACTAAGTTAGAAAATATAAATCATGATTTTTACTATACCGCTTTAACAGCGGCGTTTCACTAAGGTTAAATAATAAAAAGTGTGGTTTAAGGATGGCTCAGGTCGGATCGTAAAAAGTTGGGTTTAAGGATGGCTTATAAAAATTGGGATTTAATTATCCCGCTTTAGCAGCGGCGTTTCACTAAGGTTAAATAATAAAAAGTCGGGTTTTATCTGGGGTCAGATCATAAATATTCAGCTTCAAATTAGGGTTAGATGAGAAGCTGCCTCACGAAAGCACCCGGGTTAGGTCATAAAAAGTCGGGTTTTATCTCGGGTCAGTTCATAAATATTTAGGTTCAAATTAGGGTTAGATAAGAAGCCGCCTCACGAAAGCACTTGGGTTAGGTCGTAAAAAGTCGGGTTTAATTTCGGGTTATTTTGTAAACAGCACCACCGAACCACCCGGGTTAGGTTATAAAACGCACCACCTGCACCACCTGGGCTAGGTCATAAAACGCACCACTAGCACCACTGGCCCAGCTCTGTCCATATTCAGCTACTATAGTTCGTCTCTCTATTGCGGCTACTGTCCTCACACTCAACATTTTCTTCGGTATTTGATAAAGATTTGCCCATATGTTGCTCTAAACACGCTTAATATTTCTCGTAGCTCATTTTCCTGTAACTTACTATAAAGAAGTTTTTTAAAAAAAAACCTATTAAAAACCAGTTGCGTAAATAAACTAGAATATTTTGAAAGATAAATAAAATGTTAAATAATTTTTATAATAACGTTTTCATAAAATAAAGTTAATAGTTAATTTTAAAATAATTTTTAATCTGTGAAAAACACAATAACTTAGCTGACGTACGATCTGAAATTCCAAAACTCATATACTAGGTTCCACTTATATTCCTTGTTCAAGAGTAAGTCGTGGCAAATTGACAGGTTGCTTAATATGGCGCATGTAACTGGAAGCACCGACCGCATTGCTTAGAGTTGGCGCAATAAAGCAAGTTTTCTATTATCGTTGGTCTCATAGACCGTACGTCACACATCACCGCTGGAGGGTTAACCACGTGATACGGCACTACTGTAGTAGTACCTATACAAAGTTTTTGTAGGTTGAAGATTTCATTTATATTATAAAAATATAATTATTTTAATTAGTTTAGGTTTCTTCCAAGCTTAACAAAACATTATGACTGTAGTACAGTTTTATTCAAAAATTGCATGGAACATTGAACCATCTATGATTGTAGAATAGGGCGCGTTGCACTATTACCTCGTAGATGCCCTTCTTTTTGCGCTCGTTGATTGGTGAACGTTTTTAGTATACTGCAGTCAACGACAACTTCGGATTTTAAGTTTTGTTATGTCGCTTATTAAAAGTTACTATACAATATAACATTCAACATTAACCAAACAGTAAAAACTTCCCTTCAGTATTGCCATTTCACAGAGTATTAGGTACTGACTTCCAAATCGATGACTTCAGTTCAACATAATATGTCCAGCCAATAAAGCATACTGCGTCATCACAGGATAAGGCACTGCTCAGCATTTTTCTTTTACATTTCGGAAAGTAAGTTTTCAATATCGACATATTTCAAGATTAGGCGCTCCTAAGAATCTTTACTAAACATTTTAGAACGTAAGAACGTATTTAATATCAACGTGTCACAGAATAAGCTCTTATGTATAAAGAAATATTACATACCTCACTGTCTTAAGGCACTACTGTCACATATGCGCACAACCTCACTTGTCGGAACTTTCGGCTATACTTGCTTACAGTTAATACAAAACAAAAACCGATGCACGTCATCAATCAGTTGATAACTGTAAATCAGTAAGAAAACACGAGGAAATTAAATTTGGACAAAAAGTATTAAAACTTTATTCGTTATTGAATTTACTACAAACTTAAAGTATTCTTCTTTGATTCGAATCCACTTATAGCAAATATTTTGTTTATTTAAGCTTGTAAAAATTATTATTTTGATATTTTTTGGCCGACAGTTGGCAACACTTGACTTTCCATGCAAAACTAACCTTAATTGTTCGTAGTTCCGTGTTGCTGTGCGTCTATGCCTTAACAAAAACTTCAGATCTTTTCATAAATAGCATTAAAAAACGGTTCTATTAAGAGAAACAGAAGTGCATATACATATCTCTGTCGATTACGTTGTTTACTATTTGTGATAAATGTCGAAGCATTTAAATAGTCGGTGCAAAGAACTAATAGCTTCTTTAGGAAGCTATTTTCAGGAAGAACTTAACAACAATGACCTATTGTTACCCTTGACAGCAGTACAGATAAGTAGATTTAAAGAGTATGTTAAGGTACAGATATTTTATTTCTACTTTACTAATTTTTAGCGTGTAGCAGCTGCCCTAAATTTGAATATCTCCACTGTAAGTGCAATTTCAACAACATCATGTAACTTTGACAACAAGTTAGGAATTAAAAGACAGAGAACTGTTTGATGGTTGTCTTAACTCTTTAAGAAGCCTCTTCAAGAAAGTAACCTTCGGATGGTAAAAAGATGAGCTGAGGCGAGGGCTTATGAAACTTTCCCATGTAGCTTTCAAACGACTGATATTTTTAAAAGAATATATTAAAGAAAAAAAAGCATTCTTGTACCGATTTGTTTTTTTGGATGAAACATGGATCCTTCAGAATGGTACCATTGGTCGATCTTGGCAAGATGAAAATAAAAGAAGTGTTAGATCTACTAAAGTTGATTATAAGAGGTATTATGCTGTAAACAAATATATAAACTATGGGAAATTTTTTTATATTTATCTTGTTTTTATGAAAAAAAAAAAAACTGTGTTCCCTCACTCGGATATTTCGGTTACAAGTTGGCAACACTGTCGATAACTGACGTCACTTGAAGGGTATGATGTGCATCGGTTTTTGTTTTTCATCAACTATATGATGCGCGATGAATAAAATCGAGCGGAATGTATTCGTATATTATATTGTAGGTATTAGCATTTGGAACGCCGTAATCTACTATATAATTCACAACAAAATTAATTCAAAACTGTCCAATAATTCATAATAGGCACTAACTCTACCTATTACACATATATATTTTCATGCTCTTTGTGTTAATGATATAAAATATAAACCAGTTCTGAAACGCCTTTTTTGCAAGAGTTAAAGAGGTACAAAAGTAAACGTCAAATTTATTTAGGTGTATCAATTTGGAGTTGTAAATCTGGCTTTTTACGATGAACTAAAAGTAATAACCCCGGATAAGGAAATTCTTGCCTTCTGCTCTTTTGTCGGGGGAGAAAATGTGCAATCAACGATGCGATACAATAGAATGTGGCATTCGTAACTGGGACCAACAATGCCCATTACGAAAACTTTAAGGAAACTAATTTCATGGAAGTGCATACAAAAGAGCCGAGAGCTGGTGGAGACATTATTTTCAAGTAACACTCCGCGGAACGGAGATTACCGCTTGGAGGTAATTCGTGAACTTATGGCGGGTCATTAGTTTATTTAATTTAAAGATTTTTATCTTCTCCGAAAACTGTGCAGTAGCTAAAGTTTCATGCATCATGTTTACTTAATGTACTGTCACCGTTGTGGTTAAATTATTTCTAATAATTTTTTGAAGGCACGAAGATCACGAGAAATTTGCTTAAAATATTCACCACAAAGAAATATTTAATTTTGTTATTATTCACTACTTTATTTTATCTCCATTATCAAAAATAACGTTTTAGTCAAAGATATTTTTTTTTTTAATTTTGACAGTAGAAAATGTGCTTACATTTACCGCTCTCACGGCGACTGGGGCTTTTACCCAGTAAAAATATCCTGCCTTACTACCACGTTTGTATTGCCAAACGAGTTAGGGTTATGAATGTATATGTTAGTGAAGTCTATTCCCTTTGTCTGTGTTATCAAGTTAAATGTATCTATAATTGTTACCATCTTTTTTGTTAACTAGGAGCATCCTCTTCGTGATGTTATCGCGGCTCAGGTTTGGATCCACAAATATGGTTGTATCTCCTTCACTCTATACGGCCTAATCTATGCACAATTGGGCCTCGGTGCGAAACATGCTTCTGGGCATCTGTACCTCTGGCTTTAAGACGAACTTCTGAAATGACTTTATACAACTGGAATATTAGCAAACATAATATATCTTTTACTGTTAAAGCCTCTAGTTAACATTATAAATTTCTTTCTTCAATGTGGTACAGTCCCAGCTATCTGGAAAATGGCTCCTGTTACCCGGCTGCCAAAGGTAAATGATCCATGTGGCATAAATGAGTTAAGGCCAATAAGCATACTACCTGCTGCCTCGAAGGTCTTTGAAAAGGTAGTTAAATGAAAGTGGTGTCTTTTCTCTCTGTGACGAACATATAATATTTCCAAAATTTCAGTCAGGTGCTACAGGGGAGCATGACTGGTTTGAAAGTTACCTATGTGAAAGACAGCAGGCGGTTAGGATGCCTGGGACTGAGGAACTGATGAGTTCTGCTTGAAGAGACGTGGTGAGAGGGGGTTCTACAGGGATCTGTTCTCGGTTCAATTCTTTTCACGATTTTCACATCAGACCTTGTACATCAAATTTCAAACTACAAATATCACATGTACGCTGACGACTTTCAAATTTATTTACCATCATCCCCGACTGATCTTTCTGACACTATTAATATGATTGATCAGGATCTGCAGAACATATCGGACATGAACAAAAAACCCTCATTTAATTCACATGTTAATAATGTATGTCAGAGATCATATTATAAATTAAAACGTATCTATTAATTCAAAAATACTCTTTCACCACACGCTAGAAAGCTCTTGACAGAGAGCTTGGTTCTGTCTATCCCGGGGTATATTGATATAGTATATGGGCCGATTCTTACAAATTATTATAAATACAGAGTGCAGAAGGTGCAGAATGCTTGCGCACGGTATGTGAGATGCTTGTCGAGAAGGGAGCATGTGAGTGGTCGTATGGTTGACATCTTCGGCCATAGTATGGCTCAGAGGCGACACATTCATCTGAGAGAACCTAAGTATTTAGCTGAACTAATACCTCAGCGAGGAGATACGCATCAGGTGAATATTCGTTTTGTGTATAACATATCAATTCCACAGCATAGGACAGAATTTTTTAAGTATTGTTTCACATATTTGTCTGCCGACGTATACAATGGCCTTCCTCGCGCCTTTAGAGACCTGAGTGTCTGTACATTTAAGAGCCACTTAAAGCATTTTGTGTCGAAAGGATCTCTGGGTCTTTGATTGATGAGATTTTGCTAACTGTATTGTGATGATGAACCTTGATGTACTGCTTATCAGAAACGCTTTTCAGCGATACGAAAACTAATAGGATTTAATCAAAATATTTAATTTTAAAAATAAAAAAAAAAAAAATGGCATTGGTGCAAAAGGAATAATAAATAGGCCTGTAAATAATAATCAATATGTATTGCAACATTTATAATTATTTATTTTATTAAGAATTTTTATCGTCCTACGTATTACTACCAAAGGTGAGAGGCACAAATCAGGTTTTTTAAATAAAAAAAAAATGAATAGTATTATTGATTTATGATAACCTTAAGCTGGCCAGGCTCGAATGCTGGCGTTAGTTTGCAATTGGAACTTCAATCCCAACGTCTGTTTTGATGTTTTTTAAATTCCAATATTGACCGTTGTCTGCGTCTTACAAACATAAATTCAGTGTGCCGATATGCAAAGTTTGTTGCCTTTCTACAGTAACAATTTTTATGTTATAAAAGAAGGCTATTATAGCATGTATCCTATTCTTTTTAAAAAATTTACACTGGAGTGATTATTTGGATGTGAGTATTGCTTTGTAATAGAAAGTATTAACAAAACTAGAGTTGATTAAAAAATGTTTTTCTCATCACACATGATACCTATGCCTGTATTCCTTGTTTTGTGGATCAGTTTTGTTTTGTAATTGTATGTTTCCCTATCAATATTGTAAACGAAGTTTATTGTATTGTTTTTATCAATAATTTTTGTTGTGAAATTTTAAATTTTTATGTTACAAGAAAAAAATTATTACACCTTTACTATATATTGGTTCGCCACTAATGTATACAAATCCTATATTTTAGTGCCCTGAGGATGGCCTAATTTTAGGCCGAAACGTTGGCAAATACAATCAATTCATTCCTACGTTGGTTTTTCATTTGACCTAAATCCAACCAAACAACAACTAATAATCAATAATATTGAAAAATTGAAATATATATAAACGAGTATTATAGCTTATATGTCATAAGTACCATTTAAGATTCAAGTACGCAGAAAACCTCATTTTTAAAAAATGGCATTTTTTGATTTTTGGATTTATCTTGTTAAGTGCCATCAGCGTCACTTGTCGCGTCCTTCTTGCCAAGTTCCAACCAATTTACACATTATAAGAAAATTTAGGTCATGCTCAATTACCCTTAATTAAAAAAATCACGAAACATTTCTTCCTTTATCAATACATCTAATAAGCACATATTTTTTGTTTCGTCGACAAGTAATTTACAGCTACCTGACCCGGTATGACAGCATCCATCTTGTTTTATTAGTCGGAAGGCGAAAAAGGTCGACTCTACTTCATAACGTAAGATAAACGAGGTAGGAATACAAATGACTAGGAAAATGGCGAGAAAACTTGGGAGAATATTATAAAACAATATTTTTATATGGCACACCCCGGCTTATTTCGCCCTAGATAATCGTATTTTTATATAAAGTAGAGGAAAATATTTTTCCTTGTAAAATCTTTTTAACGTTATCGCGATGCAGGGTGAAAGAGATTACGAGCTGCAGAGCAAAAATACAAATTTAACCTAAGGAGATTATCTTGAATAAAAAATTGTAAAGCACTAAAAATGAATGTAGGTTAACAACTAGAACACTATATATTTTCGACATTTCTAGCTTCTAATTCTCTAGATGTGATGGTATATGTTATTACCATTATTATTATTATCAATTTCCTATGTGCCTTGTTTTTTTGTACAATATGCAGCTTAGATTTTTTGGGCTTTAATCTGTTTAATGCATAAAGTTATAAAGGTTAGAGTACAGTGATTTTTTTGATTATACATGCACGTTGGGAGGAATTTAAATAAGTTTTCTAAATCTGAATAAAATATTTTCATATATAATACCACAAGAGAAAAAATTTTGTCGGCAAAATTTTCGATTGATATGAAAGTTTGTTGGTAGGCAATTTCGCGAATGAAATTTTTGACAAAACCACGAGCCGTCAGGCGAGTGGTTTTGTAAAAAACTTCATGAGCGAAATTGCTAAAAGCAACAAACTTAAATAAACCAAGAGAACAATTTTGCAGACTTAAATTTTTTTCAAGTGGTATTCGACATGACTATTTTACGAGAATAAATGGAAACGGATGTTTTAAAACAACTTTGAAATTTGATTAAAAGAATTACTATAAGGATATTGTGAATTGTTTAAACCAATATTTTGTGGAAATGGGTGAATTTATTGTAAAAGATGTAACGAGTGAAATAAGTAATCTAGGTATAACTAACACCTTTAGGGAGATCACTTGTGATAACTTAATAACTAGGTTAGAGTTAACAAATATAGAGGAAATAAATGAAATTATACTGGAACTGAAAAAAAATTCGGCACCTGGAAATGATGAGGTGTCTGTTATAGATTTAATTAACCTTAAAAATGTGATAGTCGAGCCAATTGCAACATTAGTAAATCAGGCATTTACAACTGGCATATTTCCACAGACGCTTAAAACGAGTAAAGTATGTCCCATTTTTAAAGCCGGTGATAAAAAGTCAATGAATAATTATAGACCGATTTCTGTGGTCAGTGTATTCTCTAAAATTCTTGAAAAGGTATTAAAAAAAAGAATGACACAATTTATGGTTGAGAACTCATTATGTGATAAGTTCCAGTATGGTTTCATACAAAGAAGTAGTACCTTGTCCGCAACCTTTGATTTTGTGAGTTTTGTGACGAAGGCTTTAGACCAAAAAAAAATTGTAGTTGTGGTATCAATTGATTTACGTAAAGCATTTGACACGGTTAGCATAGATATACTTTTGGGAAAATTATATAATGTCGGCTTTAGGGGAAAATTTTATGATATTCTGAAATCTTACCTAGGGGATCGTAGCCAGTACGTTAAAATGGGCAATATTTGTAGTAACACATTGCTAAATAATTATGGGGTACCGCAAGGTTCGGTCCTTGGCCCGCTACTTTATTCGGTGTTTGTCCTTAACTTACAGACTGCTGATCTTAAAGCCCAATATTATACATTTGCGGATGACACATTATTAGTGTACACAGGTGAAACTGAAAAAGAATTGGAAAACCTAATTAATGAAGATCTTGATAGATATCTTGGATGGCTGTATTCTAATAAATTAAAAATAAATATCGACAAAACCAACTTTATTATTCTTAAACAAAAAAACAAAATAGTAAATGATTTTGATTTAAAAATTAACAATGTTAAATTGGAACAAGTAACATCTCTTAAATATTTGGGTCTCATTGTTGACGAGTATTTAAATTGGGAATTGCACATAAATAAAATAATAAATAAGGTAAATCCTATGATACCTATTATTTATAAGTGTAGAAATTACATTTCCTCTAAGACAAAAAAACAAATATATACTGCTTTTTTCCTAACCCACTTAAGATATCTGTTACCCATTTGGGGAACCTGTGGAAAGACTAATTTTAACGAAATGCAAATCGTGCAAAATAAATTTTTAAAAATTTTATTTAATTATGAGTACATACCTTACACCTACAAATACTTTATATCAGGAATTGAATGTACCTAAACTAGAGAGTTTATTGGAACTTGAACAATGCAAACTCGTTTATAAAATACTTAATAAACTATTAAAATCAAATATCAATTTTCAAACTGTTAGCGACATTCATAATCATAGTACAAGATCACATTCAAATCTGTATCTATCACAGAACAGAACTAACATATTTCTAAATAGTCCTGTTCAACTTGCATCCAGATGTTTTAATAGTCTAAGCCACGACATTAGATTTGCCAATCCTTACCCAGTTTTTGTGAGAAAATGTAAAGACCACCTGAATATTCATTGAACAAATTTATATAAATATATATAGGTATTAACTATTCTAAAACTAGTCAACAAAGCACTGTTAGGTTTAAGTTACTTAAGACTCGAGGCCAGAGCTATCTTAAAGCACTGATTTGAGTTTAAAAAAAAAATGTAAATAATTGTTGTAAATTTAATAAATAAAGTTGTTTCAAAAAAAAAACTTCCGAATCTTGTTTCACTTGAAAAACTCATTTTGTTTTCACATATAAACTCGTTTTAATACAAAAATGACAGTTTGACATGACTTCAATTATATAATTGTTGTCATAGAAATGAAAAAAAAAAATTGTATTTTCAGGTGACTTTTTTATCTAAATGCCAAAAAATGGTCGCGGCAATACGAAGCTGGTTGATTTTGTCGACCACCAGTCCAGGTAGTTGTATTGTTAGCTGAATATCGATTTTTTTTGCCGGTTTAATACACTCTAGTGAAATAGTCAAAAGAATATAATTAAAACAAAATATGCAGAATGCTCATTTTATCGAACCGTATGCATGGAAGAACTAGTTACATAAATCCCATAAAAACTATTATATTCACATTCTAGTCCTATAAGTAGACTACAACTAATTCATCTAGTTCATTTACTCCTCCTATAACCTTGTTATAATTATTATGGAATACTTTAGGCTGTGGTACCGCAATTTTTGATTTACGTTTTCTACAGCAACGTGAGGGGTCCTCATGTCAAGTGATTCAAAATTCGACGCTGCAGTGACAACTTCGTTGTCCTTCCAATGAAATGGAATACTGTTTAATATACATAACTACTATCTCACCGCTTGAAAATATATGGTCACCTCGCTTTTCTTCTTCAGATTTTTTGTTAATTTGGACAATCTTCCAACCTATTGTATTTCACAGTACGCATTTCATAATGAGTATAGATAATTAAATATCCATAAAAATTTTATAGCAGTTGTGAGGTATTTCAGCTGATTTTATTAAATTTAATAAAACAGTCCCGCCCCCAGACCGAATATATCTGGTTCACTGATCATATATATCCATTATTTGTGCAGAAAGTTCAGCTTTTTAAAGCAAACCGTATCGGTTTACCGTGTAATTAAATTGCTTCGCAAACTGTTTTGTATAATTTGGAATTATGCTCATGGATACTTCATATTTATTCATCTATTTCAACATAATATTTAAAGTTCTAATTATATTTATCAATTAGAGGCTGGAACTAATACAACTTATTTTTGTTTTTATTTTGGCTGTTATGGTGCAAAAGAATTTCAAACCCATTGAGTCGCATGCTTTTAGATAATATTTTTGGAAAGTCATTTTTGTTCTACCTGTAAGTACAACCGTTTATTTGGGTATTTACCATTTCTTGAAAGTGACAGGCCTCCAAAAAGCACAAGTAGTTTACTTGTAGACATCCCTAAATCCTGATCTTTCTATTGTGCGTAGTAAAGATTGGTTTGCTTCTCCCTGTTGGTCAACACTTCCCAATTAAAAAACAAGTAAAATATTTCTAAAGGCGTAGCTTTGCCATAATATATTTCTTCCGGCAGATTTTTTTGCTGCAATCTTTTTTGATGTTGAAACTTCTTGCCTGGATAGTGCAAGCTTCTGCTTTTCTCGATAGCCAATTTATAGCTGCTTTTGGAAATAATGTTGCTAGTGGTGTAATATTATCTTCTGAATCATACTCTTTCTCACTGGGCATTTTCTAGTTATAAGTGCTAGCAGGAACAAATTAGTTTTTCACTCTAAGCATAGCTGGAATTAAGTGGGCAATATCTCCATTATTATCATCAACGGCGTGGTGACTATTAATATCTGGGCGGTGTAATAGTATAGATAATAATAATAATAATAATAATAATAAATAAATATTTATTTCATCAAACAATAATAATAATATATACAATACAATTTCATCGATTAATACAATAAAATTAACAATATATTACATTCTATATAATCGGAGAGAAAAAAAAATAGGAGGAAATAAATATTAGAAAATTAATCTAGGTGTGTCTTGTATATGGTTTATGTAATCCATATAGAAATTACTAAGTTTATAATAAACTTGTCAGCATTTCTAATTGGATGACTCAATCTTAATAAACTAGTCAATCTGGGGAACAAAAAAATTAATAAAATAAAAAAAAAGAAAATATATGTCTTTCTCAATCCATGGCAGTAACAAAAAAATAAAAAACAAAACAAAAATGTGCACAAAGAGAGAGAAAGAAAACGCACATATACCACGGACATATATTCCATAATAAACAGAGAGAGAAGGATAAATTAATATGTTTCAAAATTGATATAATTTTCAATTAGCCATCCTGTTAAATTATTCTTAAATGTTTTTCGTGTGGATTCGTTCTTTAGGACAAGAGGAAGTAAGTTGAAAATTCCCGGTGCCACATTATACTCGAAAGAACGTTGTCCAACAGTTTGGTTACTTCTAGGAGTAAAGACTCCTAAATTTAGTTTTGTTCTTGTGTCATGTCCGTGTGTAGTTTTAATGAGGTAGTCATTTTGAGATTTTAACGAGTAAAGGAGGGCAGCTTTGAAGTAGGTATATAGCTTTCTTGTATTTAAATTTTTTGATGTTTTAAATAGACCCTCCGCGTCAATATCGTCCATGGTGTCCAGGACCTCAGCAAGTGTCAATTTGTAACAAAGCGTACGAATAACAAACATGACAATTTTCAGAAACAGAAGTAGCTATTACGCATAACGTTCGATAAAACAAGCACGAAATGAAGACGCAAATTTCATTAAAAAAGAAAAAGAAAAAATAATTGAAACCCTACTTGGTTAGGTGCAGCTGTATTAATTGAAAATGTGTATAGATGTTTCAGGCTTAATTTGATGACATAAAAAAGCGTTAAACTCCTGACCATAGGCGTCGCTTCTACCAAATAGTTAAATTGCGGATTGCTGTAAATTTTTAATATGATTAAATAGTGTATAATAAATGTACCTGGATACCAGATGCTTCTACTTAATTAGGGTAAAAACTACCGAGAACCTACTCACGTCATCCCCGGAAAAAAACTTGACCTATTTATTTAAAATAAGAGAATTTGGTAGGTACTTAGAATATTCCTTCTTCTCCTCCTGCTTCTTTGTATATTCTTTCGGCTGATTCTAAAAAAAAAGAAAAACGTTTGTTGAATCTGTTGTTTAGAGGCTAACCCATACAAATATTATGATGATGATAGTAATAATAAAATAATAATAGTTACGTTATTAATTAATTAGGTAGGTATATACTTACCATTTTGTCTTTACAAATTTCAACTTGATTCAACAAAATTCAACGTGTTTCGTTCAAGGTACGATACCCACAAAAAGGCAATAACCTATAATAATATGTCAATCTGAAATTTAAGCTCTTAGATATCTCAGCATTATTTGGTATTATATAAGATGTCCGAGTTTTCTAAGTCAACTTTGAATTCCTTTATTGGCGCCATACTGGATTTTAACGTTTTTAAATAACTGACTTTTAAATTACATTTGCTCTTATTGCATTTTTTTAGCTTGTTAATTATAGTATATATCGATAAAAGGTTTGCACCTGTGACTTCGCTTGCAGAAAATATTCTTAAAATGGTATTTCTGTACAGAGAAATGTTAATTTTGCCAAAAATATAGTTAATATCGATAAGAAGTTTGTACCTGTGACTTCGCCTGCAAAGAACACATGCATTTAATATTTTTAAAATGGTCTTTCGGTAAAAAAAAAATGCTGATTTTGACGATAAAAATTTAAAAAAATTGTCTTGGTCCAGCCCAGACTGCGAGAAGGAATGAGTTTTCCTTGCAAAGAAAGGATTGGGCAGATGCTATATTAGTTGGAATATACAGTTAGTAGTTGGAATTTACGATATATATTTTAACAACAAATTGATCGCATCAGCAGAATCACAGTCAACGTTCTGTAATATAACAAGTTTTTAAGATAGCGTTAAGCGAACATAATTAATTTAAAATTCATTAATAATTGACTAAAATCGTCAGAACTTTCAGAAGTAGAATCGTTTCCAGACTGGATTACTACTGGCGCTATAGGCGGCAAAACAGAATATCCATTTTCTGTTTTTATAACATGAGCTACGCAATTCTTCCATACATCGCTACTCATTTCGCTAATTACCTGCCGAATGTTATCAAGGAAAACTGCGATTAAAGTTGGTGATTAACTATATTTTCGTAAACGTGTTTTTATTGTACCCCAAACCATTTTGATAGGATTAAAAATACAATAATATGGGGGTAATCGCAAAAGAGTATGGCCGCGCCCGGTGCAATCAATCACGTATTTATTTTTGAAGTTTCGACTTTTGATAATTTTAATTAATTCCTTTTTTACTGGAATCTTTTCAGGAATATTCATATTCTTATTTCTCATAAATCTTAGAATATCTTCTTTTTCAGTATTAATGTTAGATATTTTATTTAATATTCGCAAATGATACGACGCATTGTCCATAACAATTACCGAATTCGGCGGAACGTTGGGTAGAACCTGTTCAATAAACCATTTTTTAAACAAATCTGTGGTCATACCTTCATGATAATCGGCGGAAGATTGGGTGATATTTTTGCTGACAAGAGCAACGCCTTAGGTACAAAGCCATCTTTACTTCCGGCATGAAGAATAATAACGCGTTTTCCTCTCGAATACGGTGTATTTAAAGTACAATTTTTTGAACTGTCCACCCAACCATACTTAACAACATCATAAGTATCAAACCAAGTTTCGTCTAAATAAATAATACTTTTATCAACTCATGGCATTCTTTCATTTGTCGCAAATATTTCTGTCGTAGTTCAATGATACGCCGAGATTCCATTGTAACCATTCGATTATCTAATTTTTTATGTTTAAAGCCACAACTTAACAAAACACAATGTTTCTAAAGATTGGTAATTATAATTAGGGTATCCTCGCAATCTATCACGAATCAGTTCTAAAGTTGGCAACTATATTATCCTTGTAAAAGTTGTAAATGGTTCGCTTAATAAAATCCCTTGTAGTATTGTCAACCATTTAAATTTTTGATTTGTCCATTTGCGCTTAATAGAATTATCGGTTACAGTTCCAAATTTAATTACGTTATATATTTTTGTAAACCCAAGTTGTGTTAATTCACTAATCTTTGTACATATCGCATTTTCAATTTTTCCCGGATTTTCTTTTTTTAAACACGCGTACATATTTAAAATAATGCGTTTACGTTGACACTAAACATGTAAATCTTTGTTTCTTAATTCCGGACTTGCATCGCTCTCGATGGCCGACTCTGGCACCTACTCATTATATTCCAGCGATAATTTACCTCGACCTTTTTGTTTCAAATGATCGCCAAAAAGACATTATGGCATAATCAAATATAGGTACCAAGTAAAAACTTACTTGTCCAAAACACACAGTTATAGCATAAAATGAAACACTATGTAAATTACAGCAATTCGTTTGAACCAGTCATGCCACTGTCCGATTCACAATATCGCACACCTCAAACATCAACTGATTTTAAAGCTGATAGTGATAACTCGATTGAGCGAACCTTAAACTATTTGCTGTTCTTGTCTGTACTTACCACATACATTTTGTATTGCTGTCTTTAAGGGTGCGGACACGCTTGCAAGCGATTTATCGTGAGAGATAAATCGTTCACGACAACGTAACGGGCGACAGGCGAGAACCTGTCCACAGGAAAGCGACTTATAAATCAGTTTTCGTCATGCGTCTCACACGAGCGCATCGAATTGCCCTTCTTTTGGAAGATGATCCATTTATAGACCCCTTTTTAAAACGCAAAAGAAAATATGGTGGTCATCCTATCAATAGATATAGAAAAGCACATGGGGAATTTCATCACTTGTACAAACAGTTGAGAAAATACCCAGACAGGTTTTTCGACTACACTAGAATGACCATAATCACATTTGACTTATTGCTAAATAAGATTAGAACCAGTCTTGTAAAAAAAACTACCAACTTTGGAAAACCAATTTCAGTTGAAGAAAGATTAGTGGTCACAATAAGGTAAGTAAAAAAACGATTTATTTATTATAATTCTTAGGGGAGACCAGATCGATATATTTTTAAAATAGTAATCTATATAAAAAACAAATTGAAGCATTGTTTTTATCATCATTTATCTAAATATTAGCTATTATCAACAAATGTCGCTAACAAAAGTCGCTAGAAAATCAAACCGAATTGAAAACAGAACGGCACGCTTAGCCGCTAAGCGATTTTGTAGGTATGGCCATTCCAATGAAATTCAATGGGTTTGAAATATTTTTTTGTTGTTCAGTCGTGAACGATTTATCTCTCACGATAAATCGCTCGCAAGCGTGTCCGCACCCTTAAAGTGTCTTGTGACCGACTCGGGCGAACTTTAAATTGCCGGCCTGCCTCATCATTCCGTCTCCACGGCGTTGCCAGTTCTACAAAGTTTTCGTAAGTGTAGGAAGAACATAAGGGTTTGTCAATTTTTTATTTTTTTTTGTTTTACGGTAAAAACCCCTTTTATTTTGATTTCAATTATTTTTGTACAAATAATATTTCTGAAATACTAAGAAATTATTGTAATAATTATTAATGGCTTGTTCTTTTCTTTCTTTGACATTGAAAATTTCTTGGTTCAAAGTGCATTTGCAAACTAGCTTTCAAAGTTAGTTACTGACTATCAATTGAATACTGATATAAAAGGACATTTTTAATTATGAAAACTTAAAGACATTTTAAAAAAAGATCTGACAACCTCGATTATGATGCCGGTCCCTTTGAAGCCCGGCCGAAGCTTTTTTATCGAGTTTTTTATTGATCAAACTGGCTTTGGAAAAAGTATACACTAAATTTGTTATATTGTAAATCGGTCTTGATTGATATTGACTTTTGAAAAAAAAGTGTATATGGGTGTCCGGTAACTTATGGGCCATAGAGCAACTGGAGATAGTAGATATAAAAATATGTCTTTTGAGCTAAATTTGCCCAACTAAAATGTTAGAGGTTAAAGAGATACAGGGTGTTGAAAGTGAAAATTAATTTTCGAAAAATGATGATAATTTTGAAACGGTTTAAGATATCGAATTCAAAATCGGTATATCTAGGTTTTCGAGAGTGAGAAATTCGAATTTGGTGTTAATTTCAAGATACTCCCTAGAGGGCGCTTGCTACGTGCTTCATGTTAAACTAATTCATCCATATTTTTTTTAACCGTGCAGTTACTAGTATTTATACTTTAAACTATAAAAGAACCTACCTTTTTACGTAAAAAAGGTACTCTTGGTCGATCTCGATATCTCAAGCCGTTACCCAGATTCTAGGACTTGATGATAAAAAGGCAGAAAAAAGAACAAAATGAAAATATTGGAAACTATTAAAAATTTGTTTTAATTCACTTTAGTAAATGTTGAAAGTGTCCACCGTTTACTTCAATACATTTTCTTAAGCTTTTTAACAAATGAAGTCTCACATTCAGGAAGATATTTTGATTATCTCCTATAACAATGGCGGCTTCTTGAATTTTTTGTTCAAGTTCTTCCCGTGTATTGGATTCATCACCATATAACAAATCCTTCATGTGACCCCACAGATAAAAATCTAACGGGTTAATATCTGGGCTACGCGGTGGCCAAGGAAATTCGCTACCGCGACCAATCCACCGATGTGGAAAACGCTGATTTAAATGATTTCGAACAGGAACTGCAAAGTGTGCTGGGGCACCATCTTGCATGTACCACATATTGTGTCTTATGTTCAGAGGTATATCATCCAGAAGGTAAGGTAAATCGTTTTCTAAAAACTGCAAATATTGTTCTCCATTAAGTCTCTGCGGAAGCTGATATGGGCCGATCAAGAAATTGTCGATAATGCCGCACCAAATATTTATCGAAAACTCGTGCTGAAAATGTCTTTCTTTGGGTAGTCGTGGATTTTCCAAAACATAGTGATGATTATTTTTCCAGTTAAAAATTCCGCGTCTTGTAAAAGTTGCCTCGTCAGTAAATAATATTTTTCTCAGGAACATGGGATCTTCGTTATTCTTATTTAGTAGATTTTGACAGAATTCTAATCTGACTGGCAAATCTCCTGGAAGTAAATTTTGAACGGGCTTGAAATGGTAAGGAAATAAATTTTCTGCATTGATGACTTCTGAGACGGTCGCTTTACCTATTCCTGTAGAAGCTTCCAAACGCCTAGTGCTTAATTCAGGATTTTCCGCGATACGAACCAAGATCTCTTCTTCTTGTTCGACCGTTATAGTTTTCGGTCGTCCACCAGGATTTTTGACATAAAACGAACCTGTTTCACCTAACTGATTGAATATTCTTTAAAATATTTTTCGGTCTGGAATGATTCTGGTTGGGTAGAGTTCTACATACCTTCTAAGTGCAGCACGACTATTATAATTCTCTTGTGCATAAACGCAGACCATATCACGTAAATCACTGTTAGAAAACTTATTAAGCCTGGGCATTTTTATTTGAAATGCAAAAACTTTTTATTTACGTACCTTTGACGGGAAAAAGTAGAAAATAATGACAGTTTTCACCGCAACAAATTTTGTCAAAATGCAAGGCACACTTTGTGAATTAAATATTTTTTAGCAATCAACAGAATGTGCAATGGAACATTCAGACGCTAGAATCTGGGTAACGGCTTGAGATATCGAGATCAAATTCAAATTCAAATTGTTTTTTTTTACGTAGTATCTATTAGTTGCTTAAGTGTTTTAAGATTTTAACTATTTTACTGTTTTATTTGTTATCGTTTAGTCTGGTCTTATCTTAGATTAAGTATTTCATTTTTAAATAGCTATAGTTCAGCTTTGTCAATGAATACCATGTATTTTGGACATTAAAGCATGTTTTGAATTTGAATTTGAATTTGAGATCGACCAAGAGTACCTTTTTTACGTAAAAAGGTAGGTTCTTTTATAGTTTAAAGTATAAATACTAGCAACTGCACGGTAAAAAAAAATATGGATGAATTAGTTCAACATGAAGCACGTAGCAAGCGCCCTCTAGGGAGTATCTCGAAATTAACACCAAATTCGAATTTCTCACTCTCGAAAACCAAGTTATACCGATTTTGAATTCGATATATTAAACCGTTTGAAAATTATCATCATTTTTCGAAAATTAATTTTCACTTTCAACACCCTGTATCTCTTTAACCTCTAACATTTTACTTGGGCAAATTCGGCTCAAAAGACATATTTTTATATCTACTATCTCCAGTTGCTCTATGGCCCATAAGTTACCGGACACCCTGTATAGTAATGGTAGATTCTTAAGTTGGAATCCTTTTCCTTTACTTCTTTTTAGTTATAGGGATTTCTTTTCGATTACTTGCTTGGAAGTTTTTGTTTGAATTATTTTATTTGTTTCTGTTTATTTTATTGCTATCTTCATGATTTTTGTATTTTTATGAATTTTTAAAAGATTTTGTTTGAATAAATTTAGAAATTGAGTTGTTTTCAAATCTGTTAAGGAGGGAGCCAATCCCTTGGGTATTTATGTTTTTCGTTTTCGTGGTGTGAGTGTATGTGTGATTCTGTAATTAGTATATTTGGTAAATTGTCTGTCCCGAGCCGTCTGATCTCTCGATCATTCTTAAAAACATTGTAATTAGGGAACGTAAAACGTTCGCCCTTCAACCATGTCTCTTGTATAAGAAGTACGTCAATGCCGTTTCTCTCTACAAAATCAATAATCTCAAGTTTTTTGCCCCTGATACCGTTTATATTGATTGTCGCCAAGCTGAAGAAAGCAACTTCTACCTGTAATGTCATTAACGACTCGCATTTGTTAGAGTCGTCATCATATTTTGGACTTTCATTTGCAACTTAGCTTGAAACTCCGTTAGAAGCGACTGCATCGACTTCTGAAGAATCGCTTACCATGCCCCTGGTGCCTGATTGTTCTCGCTTACATTTTTGCCATTGTTATTGTTATTTTCCCGGAGATTGGCGTTATTTTGTTGCCCCCAAGTAAAATTAGGAGTTGATCTTATTTTGTTTGAATTTTTAATTTCTGTCTTGCTAATATTTCTTTGCTCCTCTTTTTTTGTATTAGGATGCTTTTTACATTCCCTGAAACTAGCCGCATGTTCTCCCCCACAATTCGCACAGGTGTCAGGATTCGGGCACTCTCTTAGCCTATGATTTTTGCGCACCTCAGGCATTATTTAATTTTAAATGTGCACTTATGCTAAGAGTGCCCAAATAACTGACATATGTGGCACTGCGTGACTTGTGGTCTGGTTCTTTGGGCTTCCACTCTTATTTTTATATAGTCTAAGTACTTAAGAGCGTAAATTCTTTTTTCTGCCTTCGGCAACATAACAAGCACCATTGGCATGGCAGTGCCATCGGCCCGTTTTCACCATATCACCTTTGAAGGTGTGAGACCTAGATCCTCAAAATCTTCCTTGATTTTCTCTTCACTCCAGGTCTCAAGGATACTCCTGAGGACTACATGTAATTTCTTTTTCTCAGCAAATTTATAGGAAAACGTTCAATGTTTTGGTCGATCAGGAAATTACGGATTTTACGGTAGTCCACAGGGGTGAAAAAAAAAAAAAAGTGTATGGTTAATTGAAAAAAATATCAAATAGAATGCAGCATTCAGGATGGGTGGTCAATAAGGACACTAGCAAATCTTTATGAATAGGACAAGAACACCGTCTTAAGAATTAAGGAACGTTGGGTTCAAATCAAGAGGGGTTAAGGAGAAAGTTGGTACTGGTCCGGCCCGCATTTCTAACTCAGAAGAAAATGATGCACTTCTGGAATATCTGCACGGTACGCTATCATTGACACCGGATTTCCTGGGTTTCAGCCGATCGCCAGCAGAATATTTAAAGAATCTTAAATAAAAAAAATGCGCTGTGGCCAAAAAAAAAATGTTCACAGCCCAATGGAGGTAATCTCGGGAAATTTTCACCCTGAGTTATATATACCACGACCATCAATTTTAGAAGACAGCAGTGGTAACTGACAAAAATAAACAAATTTCTGGATACCGTCCGTTATCTGGAAATTCGGAGAACGGTACAATAGCAATCTTACTTTAAAACCTGTACGATTTTCTGTGAATGTCTTCGGTTGGTTTTGTGTTATAATGGGCCTGGTGCTTTATGGCGATTGGAGGAGAGATTTAACGTCAAACATTATATGTCTTTCTAAAACATATAATGCTCTCATTTGTTGAACAAATGTATCCAAGTAACTTTTTCTTCTTTCAGGGCAGGATAATTGCCAAGTTCATACCGCAAATGCTGTAACAGGATAGTTTAAATAAAATAATGGGGAAGTTTTGCCACGGTCTGCTTATAGTCCCGATATTAATCCCATAGAGAGTATCTGGGGTTTAATTGTAAAAGAAATACACAAAAGTAATCTATGAGTACCGGGAATTGTCAATTTAATTCACATAATTCTAGACAGGTTGACTCAAGTAGTCGAAAAACAGGGCTACATGACCACATACTAAATTTCGATGATTACTGTTGTTGTTTTTACACTCGTAGGTGTTTCTATTGTTGCTATTAGTTAGGCACGTCGAGTTTCAAACTTTGCAATATTATAAAAATATGCATTGAAAAAGGAAATCACATTTTACTAAACGTTATTTCGTTTAGCGACGCCAATGCTTTGCTTGTCATGTCACTGCAGTATCCTTGAAAACAATAGATCAATCAGAAAAGTCTGATTTACGGAAATATGGCATCAAGTGGTTGTAAGCTTTGCACCCGTTTTCAATGAATATAATATTTTTATCAAATTTTTAATGAACGCTTGACAAAAATGTAATAAATATTCTAGAAAACATACCCACCGTTACAAATTCTGTACATGCATGACTACACCAATAATAATATTATAACGTTTTCTGCCTTTAACGCACGTCGTCGGACTAAATCGGAAATTTTATTTGACCATAAACCACAGAACAATAAAGGTTAGAGAAATGTTACAACAACGTTAAAGTTTCGAAACATGGGCCATCTATGAACCAACTGCATGGCTAACCCACCGGCAAAATAGAAATATATTTTACCGATAATGTCATGATGGCATTATAGAAATCTGACATACCGACTGAAGAAATGCCCGGGAATATTTGAAAATATATTATAATTTTTAAATAAATTTTAGTTTTGATTCGATTTGACTGTAACATTACAGTTGGATTTCAAAAGATATATGTTTCGCAGGAATACACAAGCTGCTCGCCTTATAAGTAAATGTGAGCAGCTTGTGATAATTTCTAACCAATTTAAAAATATATCTTCTGGAATACAATTATATAGTAATGTTACAACTAAATTGAATCAAAACCTTAAAATTTATTACACATTAATAATTGTTTTTATTACTGTTTTTTTAATTATAAAACAATGTCTAGTGAAGTTTCATAATAAAAGAAAATATGATCAAAATATATTTATTTAGAATACTATTTAAATTAAAAAGATACCTACATATGATTTAAGAATACAATATACAACACTAAAGTCATGATATTTTTAAGAAATTAGATTTTCTCACTGATAATTATTACAGCTAAGGAACCCTAGGAGTGTGGTTAGACTGAAACAGAAAAAAAAAATTCTTTGCAATTAGGACACATGTAAAAGCTTACACTCTCAAGGACTACATTCGAGGACACTGTATAACCTCATACTGTACGAAAACAAGTAAAACCCAATTAAAGGAACATATTCCAGTAAATACTCTTCATACCTATCACTAAATTTGCAAACAAATCCATGGAAAAAATATAATACCTATGTTATTCTTCCTATATTGGATTTTAATTTATTAAATGTCAATTTTTTATTAACTCATTAATGCCCAGGTTTATAGGTTATGGTTAACTTCATTCTCCAGTTCATCTCAGGCTAAACTGTATTTTTGAAAATAAACCGAACTTACCTAAAGATAAGTAGACTAAAGAATATCAATAACGGTATACATATATCCAATGTTTAACTACAAACAAAATGTTTGTCCTGTACCTAGACACAGACTAATTAAATAGTATTTAAACCAAAAACATTTTCTAAACTTGTATTTTATAAAAGGCAATGCAGTAAGTACTTAAGTGAGTATTTATTTATTTCAGTTAGTGGCCGACTATATTATGCAAGTGATATCAGTATTTTGATACATTCACAGACAGTTATTAGAAACTACAAGCTACAGAAAAATAAAGATTACTACAAGCTGTTAAACATAAGAGAAAGTGTAGGTGTATGTAAAAATATTAATACTTTAACTGCACTGCAAGCAAGATAGGTTAACATAAGTGACTCACCAGTTTTGACAAATAAGGAAGGAACTAATTAATAACATTTTTACCCAGACACACTTCAAAAGATCATTATTAGAAAGTTGTGAATCTAAAACTATACTTATCAACTTACTTTAGTATAATACCTACAATAAATATACTTCCAAAAATCATCAATCCCAAAGCATGGTCGACAGCGAAGTTTCAGCTAAAAAATATCCCAAGAAAGAACTTACTTGCTCATGAAAAAATAAACTAAGGACTTAGATATCAATATAAACTTGCCAAAAAGCTCCACTAATTCATTCCAAGATCAAATTAAACCCATTTTATAAAGAAAAAAGTCGTGGAAAAAATCACAAACGCGTCAGAAGATCAGACGAGAAGTAAACTGTCATTGTCATAAAAATTAAATCAGTGTTGTCTGTCTGTCAAACCCTCCCGCCCCCCTGACATGAACTGCCCATAAATTGCTTGTTGCCCTACTCTCGTATTTTAGTGACATGCCCCTGCCATAAACAACCTACTTATGTCATAGAGAATTGACACTTTGCGATGGGATGTCCTTTATCGGCATAAATAGTGACATTCGATGAAACAAACGCCATGCACTATAATAGATTAATTTAGGTAGAACCAAATAATATAATGTAGCCGATACTTTATGGATTTTCTGACACAGTATTATGAAGGACTTGAGGTAGGAAGCCGATCCGCAATGGCAGCATTTTAAATTTCTGTCTCCGTTTTTGGTTAGTATGCTAGGTGTTCGATTCGTTTTTCATAGAAAGTGTAGCATTTTTCTTGTTTTATTTATCGAAATCACTTTGTTATAATTTTTTTCGTAATATTATGGAGAATGGGAAACCGTGTATCATATAAGAGTAGAGTTTGCTTTGTGCCGGTGTATAAAACAGGATATTCTTCCTATAAGGAGCTCAAGAAAGAACTCGGTGAAGACAACCACAACCTCCTCCTAGCTCCAAAAGTAAGTTAAAAAAAAATTATAAACTATAAAAGTTAAGTAAAGGATATCAAACTCATGAAAATTTTAGGATGTCGATTTTATAAATATTTCTTCCGCTGCATTTATTACTGTTATAAATTTTGCACAAAGCATAACCTAAAAAAATATATTAAATTAAAAATTTATACATGAATGTATTATTAATTAAATATTTCTTTATACAAGTTTCAGCACAGTTAAGTCATGCTTGGGGACTGCTCCTATAAGGAATCCTGGACAGACAGGAGTTGTTCGCCTTGCAAGTTGAATAGTGGAAGCAATAAAAGAAAACTATTAAATGGTTTATGTTAAAACATCATGAAAATTTACAAGGAGATGTCATTGTATGTTATGTTACCCGTGAGAATTTAGAATTAAAACACAATGTAGGATATAGACAACAGCAAGAAAAAGTGTGCTGCCGTAGTATCCCTAACCTGAACTAACCTGAAATAGAAGAGCTTAATTTTGTAAGCTGATGATGGAAAGATAAAATAACGATAATAACTTCGAAGTAAATATAATTTTTCGGATAAAGCTACTTTCCATTGAACTGGCATTGTTAATAGACACAATTATCGTTCTTGGTCTGCTGAGAATACTTACTGGTTTCAGGAAGGTCATACTTAAAGGTCCGAAAAAGTTATAGTCATATATAGGTCATAGTTGGTAGACATATTCTGGGACCTTTCTTCATAGATGGTAATTTGAATGGCGAAAAATATCTGGACCTCCTTAGGAATCACATAATTATTTTTTACTGGGTGTAAATAATGGCACAAACGGACAGGTATGGTTCCAGCAAGATGGAGCAACTGCGCATTATGCGGAAAATGTTAGATAATACATAAACGAACAATTTCCAGGACGTTGGATAGGTAGAAGAGGTGCTATTGACTGGCCAGCGCGATCCCCGGACTTAAGCCCGCTCGACTTCCTTTTGTGGGGACACTTAAAGAGCAAAGCCTACGTTAACCCTCCAAATAACTTAGAATCTTTAAAAGTCAGAATTAGTGCTGAAATTCGGGAATTCGGGCCATTCAAGAGGACTCCCTTTTAAACGTTGTAGACGGGTTCAGGGATCGACTGGCGCTCTCGGCTTAGCAGGAAATGGTGATCAGTTTGAACACCTTACAAAGTTGTTATATTTTAAATAAATCAAAATTTGAAATACAAAAAATTCAGAGTTTTCCCAGTAGAACCCAAATATGCAATCATATGGGGGTGTTCCATTTAAAGAAAGTAAGCTGGTCCTATGGCAACCAAACCAGAAATGACAGAAATGCATGCAGGTAGAAATGTGGGGAATAATTTACCGAACAACTTTCACAAGGTCACTTTCTCGTATACGAGGTAATTCAAAAGTTACAGGCATTATGCACGACTTTTTTGCCCTTCTGTATACCTTATTTAAAAACTGTTAAATTTTGCTAGAGATTTGTATAAATTTATTGAATTAAACCCCATTCAATAAATTCTGTACAATGGGGCATGTGTACAGGGTGGTTCACGTAAGATGACCCGACCCACCTTTTCTCGGAAATGGTAAGAGTTATAAAAGATAATTAAAGAAAATTAAATAAGTATAAAGAAATTTTTATTTTATTATATTTTTATATACTTATGCACTATCTTACTTTTTTATCGTCCTAATATAAATTTTAAGTTAAACCGGAAGTACTATATTTTCGGCTTAACTTAGCAGCAGTTAAGCGACTTACCCTGTATACACATAAATAAATTAAAATAAAAATTTCTTTACAGTCAATTAATTTTTTACTGAACTTTTTTTTATAACTCTTACAGTTTCCGAGAAAAGGGACTGGGTCATCTTACGTGGACCACTATGTACATTTAGTAGACTTGGTCAAAATAAATCCTAAAGCCCCAACTGTGTAGAAGATTTGAAAAACATTATAATTAAATTCATTTTTGTATGTGTACTTCCTTTGTGTTTTTTTTTTTTTGGTGTTTTAATATTTTAATATTAAAATAACATTATTCAGGGTGCCTGTTAAAGGTCTTTACAAAAACCTACCACATATTCTTCAGACCAAAATTAGTCGGAGTTAGTAAACTTACCTTAGTACAAAGTTGCTTAGTTTGGGCGCTAGACGGCGCTGAAGTGACAATTTTTAAATCGTTTTTCTGGATTAATTCAACAACTGCTCATACTATTTTGCCGAAATTTGGTACCTTGGCATAGCTTTATGGGGCAAAAAACTCATGTTACAATTCTGATAAATATCAGTCCATGGGCGTAGAACTTGGGTTTCTTACTAATTGCTCGTTTAAGATTTCTATGCCAATGGAACAAGAGGGGTTTGTGCACAAAATTCAGATGAACCAAGTCATTTGCTACAGAAAAGGTACTCTTGATAGAACTCGATCCCTTTGACGATTTTCGAGAAATTTGCATTTTATTACTTAATACGTAGTAGTTTTCACCAATTAGTACTTGGGTTTTATAGAATGTTTCTTTTTTTGATTTCTACGCCAATGAAAGATAAGAGGTTTAAGTTTAAAATTTAGATTAAACCAAAATATTTACTACAAAAAACCTCTTGAACAGTTTTCTTATCATCTGCTTTTTGTTCGCACGGTATTTTTCAGGTATGTACAACACGACCTTACACCTCACAAACGATTGTTATTGTTAGTTATTATTAGTTTCATCTGACAACATAAGATTATTGTCAAATTTGTATCATTTAATATTATTGCTAACGTTCGATCATTTTATCTGCTTGCATTAATTATTCGAAAGCTTTAATTGTCGTGAATTATCAAGGCGGTGCAATGCACTAATGCAGAATATACCAATATGACATTGGTATTTGGGTATTGCCAAGGAAATGGTCGACAATGTGTCAGAGTCTACTCCGAAAGGTTTCCAAATCGTCGTATACCAAGCCATCCGACGTTTGCTGCTGTTAAAAGATGCCTGCGGGAATTTACTCCTAAAGCCATTGACAATGGAAGACAGCGATTTGTAAGGGTTCCTGAAGTCGAGGAAGACATTTTAGAACGTGTTGCAGAAGATCCAGAAATAAGCACCAGGAGGCTAGGTAGGGAAATAGGAGTGTCCAAAGTTATTGTTCATGAAGTACTTCAAGAACAGTTGCTATATCCATAGCATAAGATGCCAGTTCAAGATCGTTTACCTAATGATCCTGAAATGCGCTTAGTTTTTAGTCGGCTTGTTCATAGGCAAAGAGAAGAGAATCCCAACTTTGCCAACAATATGTTATTTACCGATGAAGCATGTTTTACAAAAAGAGGGATTATAAATTTTCATAATGAACACGTTTATGCGGATGAAAATCCACATGCTATCAAGGTAAAACATTTTCGAAATGAGTTGAGAGTTAATGTGCGGGCTGAAATAATTGGTAATCACATTGTTGGTCCTGTCATTATTACACACAAAGATCAACCGGGGAAATTTATTTGCAACATCTACAAAATACGCTGCCAGATTTGCTGGAAGATTTACCTTTACAACTTCGGAGAGATATGTGGTTTATGCATCATGAAACTCCACCACATTTGGCATTAAATGTTAAAAACTTTTTGAATCAGCAGTACCACTGCCGTATCGACGAGACAGGCCCTTATGTTCCCGCCCACATTCTAAAACCTACTGTTTTTAGTCGATCCACGTTTTGACAAGTTTGCATTGCTTTCGTAATAAATGGATTGGTAGAGGTAATGCCCCTGTAAATTGGCCACCACGATCTCCGGACTTAAATCCATTGGATTATTTCTTATGGGGGCATCTTAAGATATTGGTTTACAGGACAACTCCAGATAACGCAGAACAACTATGGCAACGTATTCAAGATGCAATAAATATTCTTAAGGGTGATGAACAAGTTCTGCAAAGAGTGTGTTTTAATTTTCTTCGACGTATAAATCTTTGTATTTATGAAAACGGTGGACATTTTGAGCAATTTTTATGATAGTTCTATTTATTTCTGTTTCTGATTTAGTAATTTTTTTCTTTTTTTGTAAAAACTAATACGTATTAAGTAATAAAATGCAAATGTCTCGAAAACCGTCAGAGGAATCGAGTCTTATAGAGAGTACCTTTTTATAGCAAATGAGTTGGTTCATCTGAATTTTGTGCCCAAACCCCTCTTGTTCCATTGGCATAGGAATCTGAAACAAGCAATTACTAAAAAACCCAGGTTCTACGCCCATGAACTGATATTAATCAGAATTGTGACATGGGTTTTTTGCCCCATAAAGCTATGCCAACGTACCAAATTTCGGCAAAATAGTATGAGCAGTTTTTGAATTAATCCATAAAAACGATTTAAAAATTGTCACTTTAGCGCCGTCTAGCGCTTAAACTACGCAACTTTGTACTATGGTAAGTTTACTTAAATCGGCTAATTTTGGTCTGAAGAATATGTGGTAGGTTTTTGTATAGCCCTTTTACAGACACCCTGTATTAATAGTAGTAAACTTGCTTACTTCTCAAAAACAAAGTACTTTATGGTAGAATGTTTGGTAATTAATCGGATTGGTGTATACATAGAGGCCAATAAGTATGTCAAAGCAGCTGCAAATTTATATAAAAGTCGTAATTTGTTCCCCAAATAACTAATTTAAATAAAAATAGGTCTCGCGCCCATTAGAAACCATACATTTGCAGTTTCACCTCGAACACTTGCGCCCCTTGTGGCAAATTCGTGAAGCTGAATTACCGATGCTAATTTGAGACCGCAACCAACGCATTGCGTTTAGTTTCCTAAAAGCCTGTTTACATTAGGTGCAAAAAATGTCATGCAAAGTATTGCTTCTGCAAAGAATTGCATTGCGTAACCGTTTACATATCATGCAAGTAAAGGATGCAAGCATTTTAATAACCAGTTGGACTAATTACTGAGCACGTTTGCAAATAACGAAATATATTAGTTTACCTTGGCTTGGCTTTGCTCCGCATGGATCAATGGATGAATTGATTTTTTTATGTTGGTACCTGTGATTTCACACAAAAATTGCATGCCATGTGTCATAAAAATAGCGCGTGTTCTAATTTGATGCAATGCAAAGAAAATTGCAACAGCTGATTGCAAAGTAGCCAATGCGCATGCCTACAGGCAATTTTTTATTGCATTGCACGTGCAATTTTCTAATGTAAACAGGCTTTAACCTCAAGTCCTCCATACTCAGTATTCATAAGAAATAACGAACGCAGACTGTCCACCTTGAGCACCTTGACAAAATCTTCATGCACAAAAAATGCCCTTGAATTGTGCCGGCCTAGGATCTCGTCATTTCTGCTTAGTGAGCCTATCAGTCATATGAACCTGTTTGATTTATTCATTCATATTCAATAGTCATCATCATAAATCAGATTTTATGACCAACGACTTCGACGAGCGGTAACAGTTACAGGAGTTTTAGGTCAGGTTAGTTCTAGATTTCGATTTGCCAATTATGCAATAGCCTGAATATGGCCAGAATGTTCGGGCAAATTATTTGTAAATTGTAAAAACAGCAAACGCATGTAGCGAAAATACCCGTATAAAACTGGCAATGAGCAAAATTAAAATTTTATAAAGAAATTTATTTAATAGCAGCAAAGTAATTTTGCTGCAGTAGTAAAAATTTAGTTTCGTATTTGACTCTATATATTTAAACTGTAAACAACCTGAAGGATATTATGCTTTAGTATCTACAATTCGACTAGTTTTCCTAAATATAAAACTAGTTTTCCTAAATATAAAATAGCTAATTTAGCATCTACATATTGCAAATTAATGACTGTGAATGAAGTAGCTTCAAATTTTGTGACGTTTTTGAATAGGTACTTAGATTTTTTTGGCATTTACAAGATTCATTAGAAGAAGATATAATTTAGATTGGTATTAATTATCTGTTTATTTTTATTTTAATATTTTATCATGTTTGTAGATATGTCAATTTATATTACCAACGAGTAAATGCCTACTTAAAATTTACGCAGACAAATTTAAATATGTATTTATATTGTAGTTGCTTATTTACTTTTTGATGAATTACGTACACTTACACCACTTATACCATGCTATTATAATATACACCCAGTATGTCTTTAAAGTCCCAAATTATTTTAAATATACTTAGTGCAATATTAAAACCAATGCATGTCATACCCTTTAAGTGACGTCAATTACCGCACCGTTTACAGTGTTGTTACCAACTATCGGCCAATGAAATTTAAATTATATTAATTTTTACAAGCTTAAATAAACAAAATATTTGCTATTAGTGGTTTCGCATTAAAGAAGAATACTTTAAGGTAGTAAATTCAATATCGCATAAAGTTTTAAATATTTTAATTTTGCATTAACCATATTTCTGTGTTTCGCTAAATTTAAGTGCCTTTGGCAGTGTTTAGGCCAAAAATACTAAATTTTGTCAAATTAAATGAGTATGTCTAGTAGTTTAGGAGTTTAAAGACACACCTTATATATTTTGCTAGCACAGTACAACACTTTAGTAGCAAGGCTGATCTGCTACTACAGGTAGAAGAGTAATTGCGGCAATATCTGTCTAACAAAGTTTCTTCGCTGGGAAAGATAGCAGCTTTTCAGGCATAGAAAAATTATATTGCAAGGACTGCAATGTTACATTCCCGCGCCTACAAGATAATATTTTATAAATTTACCTTACTGCAGCAGCAAAGCTAATTCAGTAAAGATAACTTTACTTCCATAGTAGATTAATTTGCTGCGGTAGCTAATTTTTCCATCGCCCCAGCAGAAAACTTTTTGCAAAGAGTGCAAAAATATCATTGAACAATCTCGGTTATTGTGAGTAAGTTCGGTTAAATACTTTAAATACTAAAATGTGCAAACAATAGATCTGCGATTTTGCTATAAACCATCGGATCCCATGTATAAACAAACTAAAAGTATCTACCGAGCAAAATTGAAATAATTTAGTAAAAGTTTAATTTTTAGCAAATGATGAAATATTCCATTGAAAGAATCCTATTGGAAATAAAATTGATTTAGTAGTTTTCCGCTCCATATGAACTGCACAATATAACTGGGAACAAAACTCCACACAGACAATAAGAAAACTTTCCGACGAAAATTCGATAATATGACGTCTGGCTTGGTAAAACTTTTAACGCTATTTTTGCGGCTTTCCTACTGCTTTATCTATTTGGCTATTGTCATCAGATCATTGGCCAATTATCAATTTTGAACGAAAATATAGTGTCTAGATTATAAGGGGAAATTATTTTCCATTTAGTAGTCATCAGATTATATCTAAAGTTTTTATTAGAAACATTTGGATAATTATATAATTATACTTTAGCTTTGCAGAAACCCCAAAGCTTTCGAGGCACGGGCCGTCACAATAGGGATAAAAAACTAAATATTGTTTAATTATTAATGATAAAATGTTGAAAACAAAACTTGCCCTGCCACTGCATGAAAGATTTTTTTTATTTCAAAACACTATCTTAACGTGCATTAGTCTGCTCACGTACTCAGCACCATCTAATTATTCAGAAATCGTACACTTCTTGGCAGTAAATTTTGGTGACAGCGCCAAAAACTCTGTTTTCAGTGCGGGGCCCGAATAAAAATCCGAACAAAATAAACAATTTTTATTCGTTTGTACTAAAAATGAAGTTTTCATGTCCATGAAATTGAGTTTCGTATAAAATAAATTAACTGTTATAAAGTATTATTATATACTTCCAAAGTACCGTAACTGTTTTTTTATTAAGGAAATGGTAGAGCTATAAACTGAAATAAAATATAGTAAAACGCTGTAAATGAAAAAAACATAGTACATTTAGCTTCATTCCCCTTCGGTATTTGCGATTTTTATATCAGATATAGTATTTTCAGCTAGTAAACCTGCAATCTGGCGGGGGATAACTCATGTCAGCACACTCCAATCGCCTATAAATTGAGACTAGCAGTTAATAGGATTTCACAACACAAATTATTAAAATGGAATTCAAAGCATACACAAAACCAACTTTTAATAGGTAGATCAAATATATCTGTCATGTTTCTTCCTATTAAGTTTGTAATAATTTATGTTCCTCATCTAACTAGTCAGTAATAAAAGCCATGCTTTGCTATTGAACTCTGTATATTCTCTGTCTATTCAACTTACCATTTCCTGTTGTACCTTTGTGAAATAGTAAGAGTCAGCAAGTTGTCGTATGCTGATTCGTAGTTTACTTTACTGTTATTAAATAATGCATAATTTATTGTGTTAGTATACACGGTGTCTTCGTACCACATTACACCTCCCCGGAATTTTTTAAATAATTTTCTTTTATTAAAATGATAATTGTTTTCTTCGAGATGACAATGAGATATATTTAAAGTAATATTACCTTTGTGCATCATTTAACAAAGTATATAATACCAGTAATATTGAAAGTTTAAAATAACAGAAATTATACAGTTTATACTCTTAACTAAAATTTAACGAGATTACATTATATAAATTACATATTTACACTTTACAATCAAGGTTAAGAAAATATAATAGAAATAGAGAAGATAGAGATAGTTTAGCTTAGGGTAAAAAGTAGGGAATAGTAAATGGACAGTAGAAAAGAGGATTCTTTAAATTTTAGCATTCTGTACAAATTATTGCTAATGGTTATGGTATAGTTTAGTTCTATTTTTATGAACTACTATTTCTTTATTATTTTTTATAATTTTTACATTGGGAGCTAAACCTTCGATAACCAAATATGGACCCAAGAAACAAGGGCTAGTTAGTTCATCTCCCGTTTCATTTTTTATTAAAACCATATCTCCTTTGTTATAAGTTGGTTTTTATTCTTGTCATATGTCTCTTATTTCCCTTTTAATTTTGACTGTATTAGGTTTGTTCGTGCGTCATGGTGTGCTTTTTGCAGTCTGTATAGTTAAGTTCAAGTGGGTAACTGTCAAAGTTATTTATAGGTTCTACGGTATCGCTAAGGTTACGAGAAATGTGACATTTCCTACCAAAAACAAGTTCAAAAGATGCATATATTTAGTCTTGGTATGTACGGTCGTGTTGTACGTGAAGCACCAATATGAAATCCATGAACTCCAAGCCGCGTCATGATTTTGAGTTTGACTTTTAGGATAAGCGCCCAACACTTTATGTGAATTTTCCAAAGTACCTATACTCTCATGATGATATGCAGTGGATTGAATTTGCTTAATTTTTAAAAGATTACAAACCTCGGTCATGATTGATGATATAAATTCAGATCCTCGATGAGTAGCATCTGTGTACATGTAAGAGAGAAGCACATGTTGGTGCTAACTAAATGAAACCATCATAGGATTATAGGTAAGACCACGACCAGGCCCGGCTTTTCTTCCTCCTTGCCATTGTTTCAATAGTTCAGTCAGGGCCATTGTTTTAATAGGTCAGTTCCACTAAGGTCGGAAAGGTACAATATTATGGAAGCCATAAACCATACGGCTTCGGGGAAAAATTTTTGTTGACCAAATCGGTCGAAAGAAATTGTTGAAAAATATTTTCAAGTTTCCAATATTACCGCTAGGGGGCACAGTTTCTACGATATATCTAAAAGTCAAATTATATCAGATAATCCCAATGTTTATGCATATGGATGCATCGAATGCATAATATCGCACGCCCAGAAGAACAGTGACATATCTCAAAATTTATGATTTTAAAATAAACGCGTTTAAAAATTAGTTATTTATTAAAAAGTGAATATAATGACAAATATGCCCATTTAAGCGGGTAGCTTTACTACAATTTTTTTAGTATTGTATACCTATGTATTGAACATTGTGAATTGCAAATATTGCTTATCGGCCTGTTTTTTTTTTATATTTTTTTGTTAAAACTTTGAATTGTGTCACTATTCCAAAATATGGATTATTTATTTGAAGCACTTTTGACACTATACCAAATTAATTTTAATGGTATTACATTGATACAAAAAAAAATTTTTAATAATTATTAATATTTATTATTATTTAGGAAACAAACACTATCAAACGCTACAGACTGAATTATAAAAATCAGCGTAAAAAGGTTTAATATGCTTAGATTTAACAAGGGACATGAGATCAGATTTTTTATTTTCCTTTAATGGTATAGGACCCTGATACGCCTGGCAAAGTGGGTAGTTCAAAAAGTCGCAATTTTGAGCTAATCTTCGTTTTCTAAATGAAAGTTCTTTATAGACTGGTTCACTAAATGATTTTTTATAAAAACAGTATAAGGATCTTCTTTTGTGACTTTAAGTATTTTGACTTCCCCAATTTTAAAGTCACTATTACTCCGGTTGTTAAAAACGTTTCCACATTGGTCAGAGAGACTTTTTATGTCATAAAAGTCATTAAAGAACATTTCGTTTACGTGATATGGATTCCCCTTCTTTTTGGCGTTTTGTATTATTGTAATAAATTGTGAGGGGACATAGATCGGCCCTGACCTCAGCGCCTTTTTTGTCGCCTTCTCTATCACAGAATGAACGCTGTCCCCCTCGTTCTGTGTGTGACCTTGTATTAAAAACTTGTGAGTTATAGTCTTTATTTTCAGATTTTGAACAGCGTACATATACAAAAGCATCATGAATCTAAAAATAAAAAAAAAGTAACAACCCAAATTTTGGAGAATAAAATAACTATGTACCTATTTTTTTGCTGTCCACAGCAATTATCGGAATACAGGACAATATCTAAGTCATTAGAGTTAACAGAATTGGCGACATCTTCGAGATACTTATAAACACAAGTTGCTATTACGTTAGCACCTCTATTTGCTAGCCCCTCATGCCATACAAAGTATTCAACCTTGTCGGAATTCAATTCACAAATTGTGAAGTTAAGTACATTTAGTTTTGACTTATAATAAAAGGTCGCTAAATCACCCTTTGGGCACTGAAATACAGCCTGGGGATCGTAGCATACAACTCTAAATGTGGGCCTTACTTTTTGTTTGTCATTATTCTTTTCCAGTCTTGATAATTTTTTCTCTTCTTGATGTTTAGTGTACTGTTCTTCTAGTTCTTTCTTTTCTCCTCCTTCAGTGTTGTAGTAGGTACTACACAGACCACATTGATCCTTCTTGGGTATGAAAAATGAAAGGTTGAATTCGGTGTTAAATATATTTGAGTACATGGCTAACTTGGCATATGGCACATTTTGAATTATGCAGTCGTTTTTGTAATCAGAATATAGATCGGTCAATGTTCTACCCCCTTCAATATATTCGCGGGTGGTCTGATGACGAAGATAATGACTCTCTATTTTCGGTATTGACTGTATATGATTACGAATTCCATCTTTTATCTCTTCGTCAATACAATGGTGATGTTTATGTTTTCCACGAAAATCCTCATCTACAAATCCTGATTCCTTTTTACTGATTACCGTACGAATCGGGCGATCATTAATACCAAGGGCATTTTTAAAAAAAGTTTTGCATATTCGAATGGTATCATTGCCTAGTTCAAAGGTAAACGCATTATTATATCGACGCCCTTGTTGTGTGTTTGTGTATCTATACTTTGGCTTTATAATTTTGATACATTTAGATAAAAAATCTCGCTGTCTGGTTATATCGCTCAGCTGCCAATATTTTTCAAAAATAGTTATTCTTTGGTCATTGCTAATCTTACTTGAACATTTAAGGCGGCATCTGTCACCACAGGGTTTCTTTATTTCACGTTTTTTAAATTGTTTTTTCGTTTTGTAATTGATGTAGTCTTCGCCGGAGTTTCTAAGGCGCTTTGCTTCATTTTTTAACCAGGTAGCCGACTTATTAAGACGTTTCTTTCCCTTTTTCGGTAGCTCACTTGATGTTCCTGGCTCTATTACTGTAGAATCAACTGAATTATTGTCAGTTACATCTCTATCACTCTCTGAGGATTGGGAAGTATTTGAATAATCTGGATCCTTTACACTATCGTCATCATTTTCGGAAAATGACTCAGAATCATGCTCATATTTCTGTAGGCGAACTATCTTCATTGCCCTTTCTGTAGTAACTACTTTCCATCGATCTGTCTTTTCTACCTCTGGTTTATTTGACTCTATATTATCTTTGGTGTTTTGCTTCTGTTTAAATTCATTGATATTCTTTGTAAGATCCTGTGCTTCTAAATTACTATTTACCTACAGTAAATAATATATTATTTGTGTTGTCAAGTTTTGCCAGTAGTTAAAAAAATATATTTACCACAGTTTCTTTGAACCACGTATCACTTTTGTCTTCTGGATCAATCACGAAACCAGGTTCCTAAAAAAACAACATTAAATTATATTAGAAAATTGCAGAGGTATTCGAAGACCAGCTTAATAGAACTGTCTTACCTGAAGGTCAGTGTTTGGCACTTCAGATCCTTCTTCTGACTGGACAGTATTGTTTGAAATAAGGAAAGTTTCTTCAGAAGATACATTTAAAATATCTACATTTTCCTAAATCAATATATTAAAAATGGTTATGAAATGAGTAGATTTTCTTTTTTTTTCATAAAAACCGAATTTTTAGAACTTACCTTATTTTGTATTTCTACTTCAACTGATTTAAAACTCTCGTCAAAATCTACTTCCTGCTGTCTTATGGGTTTTTGAAATACTTTGTTTGACTGTTCTATATTTTGTTTTAGTTCAGCCAACCACATTGCTCGGGAACCCATTTTCTAATTTAAAAAAATTGAATATTTAAAATAAACCACAAGCTATAGGTACTTCTAAATATCGTTTTTGAAATAATGACGTAATTAAAAATAAACGCCACAAGAAATTACGGAATAACGTCTTAACTCAAAATGTGACACTGGAAAGTTTCGGTACCAACGTCACAACACCAACTGAGATAAATAAAACAAGTTAAATAACGTCACAACTCAAAACATGGCAGTATTCTAATTTAAAATATATTAAAAATTACTTACCGCATTCGAAGAATAACGTCTTTATACGATATATGACTATATTCCCCTCAGTCACAGGTTAACTATAAATACACTGTTAGACTTGTGACACTATTCCTCCAGCCTGATAGCGACAAAAAACAATGTGTACGCGACGGAACGAGAAGTGACACTGTTGCCCATAGCAAAAGACAAAATCAATTTAATGGAACAGTGACACTAGTGCCATCTCTGTGCCATTAATAGAAGTACAAGTTGTGTCATTATTTCCCGATAAACTTTCATATTTTTGTAGCTGTATTCTGTATTTACTTTAAAAATCATAAATTTTGAGATATGTCACTGTTCTTCTGGGCGTGCGATATGCATCTTTAAAATGGTAACTTGGTAACTATCTTATTAATTCCTTACATCGATGATGATGACATATTTAATCTTTAAGTTGAACAATGTTCTTTACTCCTTTTCTTTGTCGTTCTTCTTTTTTGGAATATCTGGATATATAGTTGTTATTCAGCTTTGCTAATTTATGGTGTGCTTTCGCTTGTAGATTGGTTTTCAATGTTGAATGTTTAAAAGATTTTGGGTGTCTTGGTTACTATCTTTAGGATGGGAGCCAGTCACGGGGGAGTCTGTATGTTGCCTGGTGGGGCGCGTGTGTATGTGAGTGTGTTATTAGAATATTGTCCGGTACGTCTGTCCGTGCGTAATATTTTGTGAGTATTTTATCGAAAAACTGGTGTATTGTGTCCATGTGCATATCATTGTGCAGTACTCTTGTAGGTATGTATCTTGGTGCGTCTCTTATTATTCGTAAAATTCTGTTTTGAAAAATTTGCAACTTTTTAAATTTCGTCTTGTTTATGGTACACCAAGTAGGTATACCGTATGTCAGTACTGGTCTAATTATTATCTTGTAAATGTTTGTCTTAGTCCTGTTATCTATTCTACTGTTCTTGTTTATCAAAGGATACATTGCACACAATTGAGTTTGTGCGCAAGCTAGCCGGTGGTCAACATTGTCGTTCCAGGTCATCTGACATTACTTTTCCATGGTGTTTCCTTGTTGTTTACTTTGACTCTGCTCTCTGGTAATCTGACTCGAGATTTTAAGAAAAAGATGGCCTGAGTTTTGGAGTCATTTAGACGGATCTTCCAAGTATCAAGCCATTTTTGCAAAAGGTTTATGTGTCTTTGCAGGCGTAAGATTACTATTCGCGGCTGTCTTGAGGTGGCGGTTATTGCCGTGTCGTCCGCAAACAGATAAAGTTGTGTTTGTGGGTGCTTGGGGATATCGCTAGTGTATATATTGTACAAGACCGGCGCAAGAGGGGACCCCTGCGGGACTCCGGCCCTAACAACCCTAGCAGTGGACACTGCGTTTTCTGACGATACCGCGAACGACCTTGCTGCTAGCCTTGTTGTTTGGCGCACCGTGCAATGAGCAGACCGAGAACCGAACTGCTCCCGTGGTAAAATATTATTGTTTAATACAAAATCGTTAATCCGATAAAGTATTAACTTTTAAATTATTTTGCCTAAACTGGATAATAGACTTATGCTATAACTAGTCGCTAGCGTCAAGTCCTGTGTGGCCTTTGGTATCAATGCTACCTTGGGTTTTTTCCAAGAGGTCGGGAAGCGATTCGTGGTTACTATACGGTATGTTATAGAATATCGCAGAAAGATTATTATTTTAAATTAGAAAGTTAAAAAGCGATCGAAGCGATTATAGGCTACATATTATATAGATATAAAAAGGAAAATTTAAGCCCTACCAATATATCAAGTAATCTACAGAGTTTTGCATTCAAAACAATCTCACTTTAAACAGTGGATAGTCTTAAGCTGCGTCTAGATAAAACCCTGTGTCGTTACAGTATTGAAAACCTTGTCGCGTGTAGTCTGGACTATACCCCGTAACCGCAATGCGTTACATCGCCACGCTTATCGCATGTCATCAGTCTATGTCTGGTCGGTTTTTTGCCGTCGAATCAAAGAGGCGCCACGCGGCTTGGTTTGTCAAGTCTGGACGGGAGAGCGTATAATCGGAGCGTTTAGTTTATAAATGCGCCGATGACACGCGTCGAAGTTACTTAATTTAATTAACACTTTTTTTAAAAGCTGGCCAAAAGACAGAAAGTAATAAAAACCATTAGGCTAACGTTCGTGCTAAACCCATCTAAGGTTCCCAGAACAACTTAAATGTCTTAGTGACGTGTTCGTAGATGTTTTGAGTATGATCAATGGTAGGTTTCTTTAAGTTGTCTCTAATATTTGAAAATATATTATAATTTGTAAATAATGGTCCGCCAGTATTAATAGTCCCTCTACAACGATTCCACTAAATTAAATAATTGTTTTTTTACGTTTAAATACTGTAAACACAGAGATTTTAATTTCAATGTGACTTAATACCCTTCCGGCATTCGGACACTTTATCCAAAATTAACTGATTGAATGCGTAATGATGGGTTAAGTATGAAAAATTTAGAAATAAAACAAATAAGTTTTTATTCAATACGATTATCCATATTGATAGTTTTCCCCCGATCCTTCGTTGTATGAAAAAGTCATCGATTTCACATAAGCCTATTTTCGGTCCGATCGTAGTAATTTCATTGTAAAAATCAAATCAAATGCTAATGGAAATTTTGTAAAACCTTTTAGCGGGCGAGAGCAGCCGATGCGATGGAGGGTTATAAAATCCTGGATTACGTAGCAAACAGAGGAGCTAATACCTTTAAAGTTCTAATTGCAAAAAAAAAAGATTAATTGGCTCTGTGTAAATTGTTTCTTTGTTGACGGGACAATGTAATCGTTTTGAAAATAAACAGTCTAACTATATTCTAAAAAAAGTAAGACCATAAAAACCGAAAAAAGCTACCCATTCATACAAAAAGGAAAAAACTTGCAGGTTTTAGAGCCTTATTAGAGTATGACCAACCGCTCCTCATCAGAGAGGAGGGGGGTCATACTAAAGCCATAGCGATACTGTGGCAACTGCATCGTATAGTGGGAAGAAAGTGGGGTCTCCAGCTCAACATACTGCCTTAGCTATACACCGCAATTATAAGACCCAAGATGACATACGAATCGGTGATCTTGTAACCAGCGGTGGAGATCACCTTCGCCTTCAACTTGGCAAGTCTGCAAAGACTAGCCTGTCTAGGAATAACTGGCGTAACGAGGACAACTTCAGGAGCAGACAATCAGGTTTAGTATACTTCAGGATGACCGACACAGGGCTAGCCGGGGTCGTACAGAGAAAATAGTGGCGAATGACAGGCGGCTTCTCTGGAAATATTCACCATGTTAGTTGAGGTTTTTGCAATCCTAGAGGCTGCTACCAGAGAGGAGGTTAATACAGGAATACAGAAAGGACGACTCCTGCGCTAGTTCGGCGGTGTCGGGTTGCTCTCCATAAGCTAGCAATATTAAAAGAGTATGATTTAGCTGGGTCCCGGGACTTTTTAGTGTACCGGGTAACGAAAGGGCTGATGAATTCGCTGGGCGTGGTTCATCAGTTTAAGTTCCGATATCCTGAATCCTCTTTGAGTGGGCTTGGAGTCATACGATCGCCAACTGAAGAGGGAGAATGGTTCATGTAGTTAGGTCAAAGTCATGGTTCCAACGCCAAGCTCTTCCCGGGCCACTTGGTTATTGTCAAAATGACGGAGAGCTCTGGCAGACCTAGTGGTTGTTCTAATGGGCTCTATTCATTGTACAAATTGGTAAAACTCCACTCTGTTTCAACTGTGGAGCAGGAGAGCATGACTGTCGAGCTTTCTTAAGGACAGTTCTCTGCGAGTGACGATGGACGGATTTCTTTTAGATACATTTAACATCAACGCCGGAGTCCCTCAAGGTCCATATTGTCGCCCAGCCTTTTCTTACCATACATTATCGATCTTTTGGAAAAAACTAAAAATCCTATATATAGCTTCGCTGGTGACAGCACACTTGTTTCATCTTTTACTTTGGATGCTTGGACATCGGCTGCTAATGCACATCTTTATAGGCAGCAAGAGGTCTCACATCTCAACAAAGACCTGGAAGAAATTCTGTCTTGGGGTGACAGTAACCAAGTAGAATTTAACGCTAAAAAGATCCAGGCGGCAGTTTGTTCTAGAAAAGCTTATGTTGAAGAACCGGATATATTTATGGCGGAACACTCGATTCCCTTGGCTTCATCAAATCATTTATTGGGCGTTAATTTGGATAGTCATATGCCTTAGCATTGTCACGTTGCGGCCATTGCTAAGGCAGCCTTGCAGTAGCTTGCAGTACTTTTCCGAACAAAAAACCTCTATATTCAACAACAACTTTTGATGCTCTATAAAACCCAAAGTCAACCATCGCTGAAGTACTGTTCGCATATTTGGGGCTCTGCTCCTAAACATACCCTGAGATTGCTAGATTCCATCAAAGTAGAGCCACTCGCTTGATCGGTGACCATAGTCTGACAAACAACCTGGAAAGCTTTGAACATTGAAGGCAGGTTGGCGACTTCTGTCTATTTTACAAATATTTTTAGGGCAAGTGTTCAATTGAGTTTGCCCGCTTAATACCACCCAGAGCAGTGCGTGGTAGAAATACACGACGAGTCACTGCAGCCCATCAGTACGTGGTTCAGATTAGTGTCCCTCGAACGACACTGTTTAAAAATTCCTCCATCTGAAGAACGTCATCACTCTGGAACGACCTCCCTGGTTTCCCAACGAGTATATTCTCCAAAGATTCAAGACTAACGTGAATCGTTTCCTGTGCACACGCACCGCGCCTAGAGCGCTATAAAGGATTTATCGTGCAGTGCTGCGCCTTATCATAAGAAGAAAAAAAAATACGTCGTATTATTTTGGAGAAGTTGGTGACAGATGGGGTCGCACTTGAAGGAGTATCCTTTGAGTGACAGCACTGCCAAAAAGAAGCTGGGTACCTTTCTAAAAATAACCTCATGTGTTCTCGAAAGAGTAGTGCAAACTTGCACCCCAGCAGGACGCCGTGTGTTCTCGATGCATAGTGTTACCTGGTACACTGGCAAAACTCCATGTGTTCTCGATATAAAATAGTGTTATATACCTGATACCGCGGCCAGAACCCAGTGTATAGTCTCGGTGGTTGGACACTGGATGAGGAAAGAATAAAAATCTCATACCTCTACTAAATTCACTAAAATTATAAATTTTCTCTGCTGGCTTTAGGAAGGAGGCCAATTGAATATGGCCGAATTTTAAATTTACGTCCCTGTTTTTCGTTACTTCGCTGGTTGCACGCTTCCCGGCTATTTTTTGCAAGTTTTGATAGGCGAGTGCGGTATTTTTTGCGAATATCTTGAAAAATAAGCTTTGGAATTATTTTTTTGCGTTATTATTATAAACAATGAGTGGCGTACAATGTTTTACAAGTAGCGTTTGCTTCGTGCCGGGGTGTAAAACTGGATATTCGTCTGATAGAAAGCTCAGGAAAAATCGTGGTGAGAAAAATCCTAGTCTCTTTCAAGCCCCTAAGGTAAGCAAAAACCACAAAAGGTTCACAATATTGTTTATTAATAGTGGTCTTTCAATACTCGTCTGTCTGTGTGTCGTCTATCCTTGGACCCGACAATGGACGTATTTCTATTAACCAAATTTTTGATAATGTTAATCAAAATTTAATTAAAATTTATTCATTGTTACGAACTGTTGAACTAACTTTAAAAAGGTATTAATAATTTAAGAAATAATATTTCTCTTTAATTGGTATTTTATACAAATTAAGATATTATAATATAGGTAGGTACTCAAAATTTCAATATTTAATATCAGTTTGCCAGTTCGTCGAATATTAATCCTTTAAAAAATTACAAAATAAAACCATAAAATGCATTCAAGGCCCCCCCGCGCCTAATTATATTACCTACACAATCAATTATAGATATTTAACTATTTTATATAATAATATATGATAGAATAATAAAAGTTTATAATTAATATTCCAAAAACAATTAAAAATACAATCAATACCTATTAAAAAGGTTTAAATATTTAATAAAAAAACATTTATTGAAAATATAAGATATTTCTATTTTTGTTATACTTTTTAAAAAAAGTTTTAGAAACTTATTAATATATTTTATTAATCATTTTATTGTTAAAAAAAAAATGTAATTTAATTTTTTGGTTGTTAGTATACTATAATATTATTTATATTATAAAGTAGGACCGGAATCGATGTATTGCGATCGCCCGATCGGTCTCTTCCCTAAAGCCCTCCATAGTAACCCCTCAAAAATACATTAAGAATATTTCACTTAAATGCACCCTCCGTTTAGGTGACGTACAAAAAAGGTTTTATTTTCCAATACAAAGTACAAATTAATAATAACATTTGAAAGCATTTAACAATCCTTCATAAATAACCAGGAACCAATTACATACGAAATACTTTAAAACTCCTTATGGCAGAAGTGATTAAACGTAGATATCCATAATTTACGCAAGCGGCAATATTTCAGAACGACCCGTTTTACACAAAAACAAGCTCCAACTGAATCGCGTCACTTACACAAAATTTTGCGTAAATTTTCCCACAGACATAAATTTATCGATAGTCACTTTCCCTCGGCTGAAATAAATTTTTATGACTGATATAACTAATTTATAGCCCAGTTATCTTTTAATTAAAACCTAAGAAAGTTGAGTATCAGCAGTAAAATGGTGGAAACGATTGTTACCATGGTTGCTGTAGGACGTGTAAAATATGAATTCCTAGATTTTGTTGGATAAAAGTAATTAAAGGGGAAAGTTGATGATAAAGTATGTAATTATGCCCGATCTTGTATATTATTGCCATTAATTAAAATTAAATACTATTAGAGTCAAATTCATTATTTACATCTCGATTAAAAAAATAAAAACATAATAAAGACTTGCGACTTAGGTATCAGGGCCGGCCCTAGACCTTTTGGCGCTCCGGGCAAAACCTTAATTTTGCGCCCCCCCCCCCCCCGTTTTTTTTTTAAGTAAATCTCATGCGATCATATCAGAAAGTCAAGAAAACATTGAAAAAAAAAATAAAAAAAAACGTTTGATTAAAAACTCAATCATCAGATAACAAGATAAGCAATTTAGCACTTAAGGCAAAATAACAAAAATTAAAATGTAGTAATGATAACTAAACTAATATCCCATATTATAAATAAATTCTAACTAACCAAAGTAATTAAAATGCCCTTTTCCTAACTTTTCTTTCGGCAAACTCACGAACCAGTGATTTCAAGTCTAATTTGTCACTAATTTGGTGTTCTATAGCTATCATTGCCAATCCATTCAGACGATTTTGCGTCTGCATCGTTCTGAGATAATTTTTTATTATTTTTAGTTTTGAAAAGCTTCTTTCCCCTGAAGCCACAGTGACTGGCAATGTAAGTAGGATTCTTAATGCTATGCTGAGGTTTGATGCGAATTTAAGTGTAGCGATAAACTTGAGAACTTCAACAGGGGTTTCCTTTTTTGTTAATAATGACGAAACAATGCTTATTTCATCGGCTAGTTCCAGGGCGTTAAGATCGCTTGAATTTCCATCAGTTAAAAGTACTTCCAAATCTTTGCAATGAGCCAGTAGCTCATTTCTGGGCATGTCTTTTAGACCAAAAATATTATACAAAAAGCTGAAATAATTACTGTGAGTATTTAGCAAATTATATCTGGTTTCCAAGGCATTTATTGCTTGATCTATAGGGTGAAAAAAAAAATCTATTTTATATTTTTGTTTGAGGTCTTGAACGGGTTGTTCCGGGCCCTCATACAAAAACGTTCTTGTTTTGCGTCTGACACGATGACGTGGCGTGGTGGTTTCGAAATTAGCTTCCACGTCAATCTCTGAAGCAAGCTCGGTTGCTTCTAAAATGATGCTTTCAAAAGCTTCATCTGATCTCAGGTTTTCAAAGAAGAGTTTGCAGTTGCTAAGCATATCAATAGCTTGTGACATATTAAAATTTACAGTTTGCAAAAGTTTGCTGATGGGGTTAATATGACTCAAAATTTTGTACCAGATCACAACAGAGCATATAAATTTGAACTGCTTCAAATTATTTAATAATCCGCTAGCCTCGACTCTGATCATATTGTCGATTTCTGAATCTTCATAATATGCTGTACAAAGCATCGTGAATTGGACCAATTTGAAACCGCAGAGCTTTTAATGAGTCGACTCGACTTTCCCATCGCGTATCACTCAATGGTTTTAGGGTGTAAGTATCAATATATTTTAGTAATATTGCCCAACGAAAAGAAGAGGAAGAAAAAAATGTATATAACTTTTGAACAATATTGAAGAAGTTGGCTGCCTCAAACGAGGATTTTGCCGAAAAACTTGTCAAGGCGGTGGTTGAGTGGTTTTGTCATGTTGAATTGAATTCAACTAGATTTTGCCTTAATGTTTAAATATATTATATTATTTAAATTATGTGCTTAGAAATAAAAATGATAAATTCCGCCTGCCGCCTCTTAATCTTGTCAACTATCAGTAAAATCTTGCAACGCGTTTTTGAGAAAATTCCCGTAAACCGATTTTAATGAAATTTGGTATACTTACAAGGGTCCGATGACAATGCAATATTATCACAAATAATTTATTGATATTTCATAATGATAAAAAAATATTCTTTACTGTTTAGTGCATTTTATAAAAGCCCGTAACTTAATTTTTTTATCAGTTTATTTTCATTTTCCATGATTTTGGCGCCCCTAGATCATTGCGCTCCGGGCGTCCGCCCGGATCGCCCTACCCTGGGGCCGGCGCTGTAGGTATAAAAGGGTATTTATTGTAGCTATAATTAATACCTATAATCTTTTCCAAAGCAAAATCTGAACTATTCAACTAAAATAGTTTTATTTCCTACAGCTATTATATTGACCACTTTTCAGGTAACAAAAATGAAGCGGACGTCTATTTTTGTTCCCTACACAGAAAACTGTATTTCCTTAAGTAGGCAAGAATTTCCCACGATTTTATTGTATAACACCTTTTTCTATTTTCGACTCCCACCATAAAAAAATGACAAGTTTTCTGAGAGTGAATTAAAAGCAATAAAGAATCGAGTAGATAATACAATAAGAGCATCAAAAAATATTCACTTCAGAAGAGGATAAGAAAAAGCAGATACAAATATTAAGAAAACAGTAGACATCTGTTAACACCTTATTTAAAAATGGCAAGAGTGAAATACAAAAATATTTCAAAACTTTTATGAACTACTTTAAGTCCCTGTTCTCTTCGTTCGGCACCATTATCTCAGGAAATTTTAAATTCATTTATTTATTTATTGCTTTCAAAGGCATATTTACAATATCTTACCAAAAAGTAAGTAAGTACCTAAACAACAAAATATATTAACCGAAAGGTTGCGGTCAATTGAAATATGAATATGAAAATAGTTAGAGCATATTGGCACCTTGTCAAAGCATATTATAATCCAACTAATATGATTCTATTTTCTACAGCTATCATTATATTGACAAATGCCCAACTAAAAAATGCAGGGGAAATATATTTTTACAACCTTCGTAGGAACGATTATTACCAGACTTTCCGTTATTTAATATAATTATAATTTTAAAAATAAAAAATTCAAACCAAGGGTTATTAACTTGTGTAGCCTTCCCCATATTATTCGGTCAAGGTTAATCCACCAATATGAATACTTACATGATCAATAACACAATTACACCTACGAATTTTTGTCAATTAAGAAATCGCTTGAAAGCCCAAAGAAGTACCGAGGAATCAGTCTGCTGAGCGCGGTGCTAAAATTACTGATCAAGATACTTTCTGAGAAAGTAGCGAGTACCGGAACGAACGAAGAGCAACAGGGATTCAGGCCCAATACATCCACTATCGACGCAATATTTATCCTACGTCAGATAACAGAAAAGTCCATAGAATTTAATAAACCAGCATACATGTGCTTTGTGGACTTAACGCAAGCCTTTGACAGGGTACGATTACACGACGTCGTAAAACTGTTAAACAAACGTAGTATCGACCCGAAAGTTGAAGCGGAACACAAACAACAGGACATTTATTAAAGTGGGCACCGAGCTGACGACAAAAATACCCACAAATACCGGCATAAGACAAGGAGATAGTCTCAGCCCGATACTGTTCAATCTGATAATGGACGAGATAATAAACGATGTAAAAGCTACAAGCAGAGGATATAGAATGGGAAATAAAGAAATCAAAATAGTCACAGTCCATGGTGATAGCTAAAGACCCCATAAGATGCAAGCTTGCAGTCTACAACGAAAGCATTGAACAAGTGATGCACTTTAAGTATCTGGGAGTCAATGTTACTAGCGGCAGAAACCTTAGAGAGGAAGTTCGAGGACAAACCACCAAAGCAGCTATGATATCCGGCTGCATGAGGGACATTATTTGGAGAAACAAGCACATGAGCATCCGCAGCAAGGTGCGAATATATAAGACCTGTGTGAGACCAATAATGACCTATGCCGCCGAAACAAGGGCAGATACCACCTACACGAAACTCCTTCTTCGCAGTACAGAAATGAGAACTTTAAGATCAATTACAGAAAATACACTCTTCGATCAAGGACGAAGTGAGGAGATAAGGAACGAGTGTGGAATCCAGGATATCGTGAGATGGACCAGAGGCAGACGCAGAGAGTGGAGGTACCATGTGGAACGAATGGCAGAGGACCGCCTAGCAAGGATAGCTAGGACTGCAAAACCCAATACCGGGAGACTACCCGGGAGACCACCCAAACGCTGGTATGACAGCTGGACATCCGCTTCTCAAGATTGAGGCCTCGCGTCGAAGAAAACAGGACCTTGTCCTATTTAAAAGAAGAAGAAGAGAAGAGAAGCTTGAAAGCTGCTTAATATAAAACACAATGCTAATTGTGGATGGATGGATGTTGCCCTTCAGAAAAATCACACACTCATCTTCTTTGATCGTTTTAATTCTGATATTAAGTTAAATTAATGGTGTCATTTAGTTGTTGCTAGAAATTTGTTAACAGTAGATACCTATTATGGGTGTTCTTGACATTTTTTTTTTGTCTATCAGACTTTATGTTACCTAATTTTGAATTAACATTTACCAACATTAGTTTAACAGAAAACTGTTAATAATATAAGTTGTAGAAAAAAATATCCTTATAATAATATGAGAGGGAAGTAGTCTTACATTACTAGGTGTCATATCAAATTAAAGGTGAGTGTATGCAGAACAATTATTTAAATTTAATTTAACTTAGCTTTACATTAAAGTTAGCGCTGTGTCTAGGTGCACGCTAACTTGTACGTAAATTTAAAAATTATTTACACGCGAAACAACGCCAAAATATTTTTTAGCGTTTATGGATTGACATGGATCGAATATGTGTGCACGTTACAGCACGCTCGCAAGTTTAAGGTTATCATATTTGTTGTGTTTATAGTTTAGTGTACGGTTTTGTTAATTGTTGTTATACAGTGTTGCCAAAAAATTACTTATTTTAACTAGCTATTCAAGATGATACAACAGTATGAAAGAGAAGCACATAAAAATGTATTATTAAAAGTATCAGAATGGTTAAGAAGCTCATGCGATGACGATGAACAACGAGGCTTAGAATTAAATAATTATTGCATTATTACCACATAAATGTATTAATGTGATTTGTAATGTATAATTATTGTTAATTCATTGTGTCATTTTATGATTAAAATATCATCGTATCAATCTTACGTTATTTTGTTTTAGAGATTATTATTTTTTAAACTTTTTTATAAATATTTATCCTAATAGCGCAGAATGTGCCAAACTTCTTCACTACTTCTTACCTAGGTATATAATATACTATTATTTTTTCTGCTATACAGTGTGTCAAAGTACTTTTTATCCACTCGCAAAGAGAGATCTTTTGGTAGTTGCTCAGTTCAGAAAATGTCTTAATACATAAATTGATGATGAATTTTGTTTGTTGATACTGGCTGCTTAATAAAAAAGGAAAATCAATCAATGAGGCTTGACTTTTATAAGATAATCGCTATTCACTAAAAGAAGTCATGCCATTGTCTCGATGACGTTTTGCGTGTATAATATGTCTAATTACACTAGTCAACAAATACAAAAAAAAAATTGCGACTGAAGTTATAATGGCTGTACGGGGGAGTTTAAAGCATCCTGACTGCGAATTCAACAAGCAAAATTTTCCACCACGTATAGATTTTGAGTCATAGAATGTATCAGATATTTTTATTTTACACAAACATTTGTATATAATATTTATACATAAGTTGAAACCAAGAAAGGATTTATATATTGAGGATAACAGGATTTATTTACAAAAATACACATTAAAATACATTCTAAATACAGTCTTTTGTACATAACTTTTTTACAAATGCTGACTTTCGTTAATATTCCTGGTCGATTTCTCTCATAAGAAACCAACAATAATTCCCCAGCTTTGCTGGATCCCATTTGCCTTGGTGGCGTTGCTTCATTGTTAGTATGTCCTGGTGGAACCTTTCTCCTTGCTCGTCACTGACCGCAGCCAAATTTTCTGGGAAAAAATTTAAATGCGAGTGCAAGAAGTGTTTTTAGAAGACATGCGACAGCCTATTTTGCAGTAGCTTTCAAGTAGCTATTCCACAAGTTTTTCGTAGTTTTCTACTTTTTTGTTTCCTGGAAACTCCGAAACAATTATTTTAAAAGAGCTTCACGCAGCTAATTCCACATCACTTAATTTTTGATCAAACTGCTGATGCCTTAGTATTTTTCTGATTTGTGGTCCAACAAATATTCCTTCCTTAAGCCTAGCATCAGCAATTTAGTTTAGGAAAAATTTGTTTAAGGTATTTCAATGCATCTCTTTCTTGATCTAATGCTTTAGCGAAATTTTTCATCAATTCCAGTTTAATGTGTAAAGGAGGTAACAGAACTTTTTTGGGGTCAACAAGAGGTATATTCTTTACCTTAGCTTGCCCTGGAATACATTGATCTCTGGGAAGCCATTACTTTACTTGGTAATGGTTCTGTGTTGCTCTACTGTTCCAAAGACAAAGAAAACAGCAATACTTCGTAAATCCACCCTGAAGCCCTAGTAATAGTCCTATGATTTTTAGATCACCGCATATTTGCCACTTATAGGTATCATAGCTAATTGCATTTAGAATAAGTGACAAACTTTCGTATCTTTCCTTCATGTCAGCTATATGTGCAAAAGGAATAGATGATCTTTTGTTGCCATTATGGAACAGAACTGCTTGTAAACTTATTCCAGAAAAATCTGTAAACAAGCGCCATTCATCCATCCGGGTTATGTGCAAATCCTATATTCAATACTATGTTTGCTCTTTTTTAAAATACCATTTTGTCATTTAAATGTAACAGTCGTTAAAATGATTTGTTGGTTCTTGTTACTATGATTTGCTGCACAGGTTTGACAACATATGTGAGGAGCCCAGTCCCGATCTTGATCGTCAACAGTACATCCAAAATACTTATGATAAGCTACTTTGGTCATTTTGTTAATTGACCTTCTCTGCGTTTTAGGAGTAAACTGACCACATATATAGCAAAAACTATCTGCGGGGTTAACACAGCCACATTTCCGTACTTTAGACATTTTTGTATTGTCGCGTACGTCGGTTCACAGATGTGATACTACGTTCACAGGCGTCCACTAACTTTATTCAACACAAAGATAACACTAATAACGAGTGATTTTTAATTATTTTGCTCAAGGGAGGCCATGCATTTTAAAAGCATCATAGCCGTACTGCGTAGATAAGATGACATGATTGTTTTATGACATTTACGTATTATTTGAATTTGTGTATTTGTAAAGTTTAAAAATTGGAGAAATTTAGTAATTTTTGCAGTTATTTGAAGATAGGTTACTATTGCTTTAACTAATATTTCTCCGGGGAGTCGTCTTTTGACTATTATAAAGTGCTATTTGCAGGATATGATTTAATTTTTTATTTTTTTTTTATTTTTCAGCGTATCAAGTTTTGGTGAAGCTTTGTTGCCGGATTGAAAGTTCTACAGTAAAAATGTTTAGTGAAGCACAAAAAATTTTTATTGTTGAAAGTTTTTTTAGAAATGGAAACAAAATAGGCGGTGTGTGGAATTACTCTATGCATGACTGCTTTGATGAATTTCGAACCGAGTTTCCTGATGTTGCGGTGACCTTTCATAATTTTCGTACTGGGTCACAATACCTAATTGATAAATTTCGTCAGACTGGTTCTGTTCAACATAAAAAAGGGGCTGGAAGACCAACGAAACGATCGAATGAGGTTATTGAAGAAGCGCGACAAATTATGAAAAATAATCCTTCAACTTCTATTAGGCATTTATCTCAACAAATTCAGCAAACGGATTTATGCTACAGTACATGTCAAACACTTTTGAAAAAGGATCTGCATCTATACCCTTATCGTGTTACGGCTATTCATGAACTCCTTCCCAATGACGTTCCCCAAAGACTTAATTTTTGTGAATGGTTTTTAAACAATTTTCAAGACGAAAATAGTGGTGCTTTTGAAAAAACATTTTTTACCGATGAGGCTTATTTTTATTTATCAGGCTATGTTAATTCACAAAATATGCGAATGTGGAATACGCAAAATCCGCATGTTTTTGTAGAAAGACCTCTTCATCCTCAAAAAGTTGGTGTGTGGGCAGCAATTAGTTCAAGAAGAATAGTAGGCCCAATTTACTTTGATGGCACAATTACAGCTGAGAGATATCGGATCGAAATTCTGACAACATTTATTAATGAGCTTCACGATGATGAATTGCGGGAAAGTTACTTCCAACAAGATGGCGCTACACCTCATGTAACCAGAGAAAATTTAAATTTTTTGAAAACAGAGTTATAAGCCGAAATACGCAACAAATATGGCCACCTCGTTCCTGCGATTTAACACCCTGCAATTTCTTCTTGTGGCCTTTTATAAAAAACTCCATTTATCGAACACCAATTGAGGATATAAATGATCTTAAACGAAGGATTTCAGAAACAATTGCCGAAATTAATAATTCTCCAACGTATTGGTTAATGTGTCTCTGAGGGTACGAAGAAACATCAGAAGGTGTCTAGAAGTAGGAGGCGGCCATATAAAGTAGGCTTTCAAAGTAAGATAGCTCAGGATTTTATATTACATACCGTCAAAAAACATTATTTTAGGTTTTCAACGTGACAACGCTGCTTTCTTGCAAATTCGCCCTATGATTTAAGCTACGCGCTACTGCTACACTATGTATACTGGGTCACAGCCGCCCTTGAGCAAAATAATTAATAATCACTCGTTATAAGGCTCTTACTATTGGCTTGTCCGCGCACTTTGTTTCTCTATCTAATAATGACCACTACTCGTGCTAAACCAATACTGATGATTCGACGGCCAACCAGCTGCTTTTATAGCCATTCCGTACCTCTGATATTTTCTAGAAATATCGGGTATCGGAAGTTTGAGAAGCGACGGCACAATTCTCGTATACGGGGGCCATCTATAAGTTTATTCGGCTACGGAGCAGAGTGAAATTTGGAATTGTTTTTAAATGAGTACCTCCGTTAATTTAAGCCTTAGAGGGTTGAGACCTCGTGGCTGACGTGTCATCCCTAGACATCCCCATGCGGTGTTGCCAGATTGTGCACAATTTCCCTAACTTAGGGAAACGTAAATTTGGCAACGTCGCGCTCCAGTAAATTACAAATTACTTTTTAAAATAATGTGATTTAAATACTCATTAATATTTGCATAACTCAAAAATTTTACGGGTTAGGAAGTTTTTACCATCAATTTCGCATTAAGAGACCAAATATTAACAAAAAACTGCCTTTCACATCACAGTTGCAAATTGGCTGTACACTAGTGTAATGTATGTATTATACCCAACTGTCTTAAATTAACTTTAAGTTTTTCTTAAATTATTGTGTATAAGCCTTCTTATATTTTTTTATGCTTTTGACTTGCACTTAATTAAATGTAAAGTAAAAGTAAAACTAAATGAAAGCTAAAGTGATCTGCGCATGCGCGTATGCATATTCGCAAAATTTTACTTTAAAAAAATTGAAATTCCCAACATTACTGTAAATTTTCGTTGAATTGTGTATAAAGCTGTTATGTCGTTAATTTGTTCTTTATTTCACTATCCTATAAACCAAAAAGGACTCTTTTGCTACCATTACTACTGCTGTGATGGTTTGTTTTCTAAATACTAACAAATAATTGGATAAAAGAGAGTGAGAGAGAAATGCTATTAAAACTTTGTGTTACTGCAGTCTCACTGCATTATCTTCCGCTTTCCATTGTCCTGTTTATGATTCAAAAATATTTAATACTCTGACTAACTTCGAAAAGCTTCAACTTGCTTAAGGAATATTTAATAAAGTTATAGAATATTTTATGGGCATGAATTATAAGGCAGAGCTAAGGTAAAGTGTTTATTGTTTATGTTCCTTTAATAATGTAGATTTAAATCTTATCTTGAATTTATATGACTGAAAAGACATCAAAGAAATATATAGTAGATATTACAGTGTGGATTTTAATTTGATGCATATTTCAGTTTATTTAGAACTTACCAAAGTAAACAAGTTTTTTAAAAATTAAGAGGCTGAGAAAAATATTTGTTTAACTATTATACAGCACTGGAAAACGGCTCTTGCAATCAGCCGCTTAACGGGAAGGAAAGAGAACGTAATACACTAGTTTTAATGTAAATGAAGAGGAAAAATGTCTAGTAGCATCTCAATACGCAATGCTTTAATACAACAATTACCTATCGAACAATTTGCTAAATGTGTAACTTTGTTTTTCTAAAATTACTATTCGTTACGTGTCTATTATAAATACCAAAGCGCAAATCTAATGGAACTATTGACAATTGTGCTAGCATATTTGCCTCTTATATACCTGTCATATTAGTTTAAGCTCAAACAACGGAGGATGAACAAACAGTTAGAATTTAATTTTGTAGCAGCATTTTGTAATCACACATGTTAATTATATTTGTCCACGACTAACATGTAAATTGTTCATTTTACATGTGTTTCCTTAATACCAATAATAATATCCATTATTCACTAGTCAATTATGAAATCCTCATTCACTGGTTTCTTAAATCAAGCTTTAATTTATGCTCAAATCCCTTAGACTTGCATTACGATATTGTACGTACGATGAAAAAGCAAAGTCCAACCGGACGCTTCAAGTTTTTATCTTAATTTGAAACGTCAAAAAGTTTTTCGACTTATTATCAGCCCCAAAGTTTGAATTCATTTGGTTAAAACAACTTATAAAATGGATCAAAATATGTGAAAATACTTACTTATACACCTCTAAATATACAGAAAACAGCAAAACTCACAAGTTTAAATTTACTGACACTATTGACTATTGATATTATTGTTCAATTATGTGAAAAATGTATGCAAACAAAGCTATACCTACTGTACGACATTTTCAGAAAAATCTGAAAAACGGCTTATGAATAGTAAAAAGAAATATAAGTGTTAGTCAGAATCCGTATACAGGGTGCTTCAGAAATACGGTCACAGATATATTATAGCTATACGGTACATAACTTAAGGGGGTGATTCATTTTGATATTTTAAAAGAAAAAGTTAATATGATCATGTGTCCGGAGTTGCCCCGTCTTTGATATACAGGGTGTTAAATTTTTTTTAAAATAAATTGGCTTTTTATAATTTTTCTAAATATTCTCTTCCCGATTTTATGGAAATTTTTTGCCGTTATTCATAATGATAAGGGGCTTTATTAGCCCTAACTAGATTCAATGTATTAAGTCCAATGGCATCCCGGGAGCACCTTAATGAATACTATTGACGAGAAAATGTACGCTACTGACTTTTCTCTAACTCTTATATTTTTTTTCGGGTTTACCAACTAATAGTACAACTTTTCACCGAGTTGTTTTCGTAGCTTGCTCCATTTTCAAGAGAAAGCATAAAAACCGCTTTATTGCATGTACAAAAGAAATACCATTATTTCAAAGTTAATAAACGCATTTAAATTAAAAATAAAATTATTTCTTTAGATAATGATACAAAAAAAATGCAACAGGTAATGGAAGCAAATGTTGAAATGGCCACCACGGATAAAATGCACGATTGCAATCGTCTGACCATTGATTCTCTTACACGTTCAAAATTGCCTGCATTAATTCATATCGCATTGCAACTTTCAATAATTCGATTTTTTAAGTCGTTTTCATCTAGTATAAGCGTTTTGTATTCAAGAGACTTTAGGTGACCCATGATTAATAGTGTAGAGTCTAGAGGATTCAAGTCGGGACTGCGAGGTGACCAATCTTGGGGACCTGCGCGTCCACTCCAGCAATAAGGAAAAGCGTTGTCGAGGCATTGAGGAGCAACTAGGCTAGAATGAGCTGGAGCGCCGTCGTGCATGCATATTAGTTCGTATTTGTAAAGGGACATCTTCTAACAGAACGTCAAGTTCTTCAGATAGAAACTGCGTCTCGAGGTGGTAAAAGGCATAGTCAAATTAGATAGTCACCAATACATTCACCGAAAATTGTTGCTAAAAACGACCTCTTCTAATTCTATGAGGATTACCGTCCGCCCAAAAATGTTCGATATAAAAACTCATAATGGCTTCTCTTGAATGCTGTAACCACCTACTAAAATCAAACCTTGGCTGAAAATCACGGAGAAGCAGAGCTTGTACATGTTGGATATGGTATGAGCTATCTAAATGTTTGGCACATAGCAGTACTCTGTTTGGTTAACGATCCTGATAAATTCGTTGAGCTTCTTCAGCATTTACATTTGCTGGGCCATAATTGAAATGCATCTGGACCATTTCAGCGTTAGTAGAGTTATTCATGTTTGACTAGTTATTGACAAAGCAGGTAAAATAAACATCAAAACTTACCTTTACTGTATATTTTAATTAACTATGAAATATATAATATATGTTTTTTTTGTACATGCAATAAAGTGGTTTTCATTTTTTTTTCTCGAAAACGAAAAAAAAAGAAAAGTTATATTATTAGGTGGTAAATCCGAAAAAAAATTTAAAAAGGAGAGAAAAGTCAGTGGCTTATATTTTTGTCAATAATATTCTTTAAGGTGCCCGGGATGCCACTGGACTTCATAAATTTAATCTATAGTTATGACTAATTAAGCCCATTGTCATTATGAACATCGGTACCAACTTTCAATTAAATCGGGCAAAGGATATTTTAACTTATTGAAGTCACTAAAACCAAGTACTGTAAGCAAGTGCTCTTAAGGGAAGTTGGAATTTAGACGGTTCTAGTAACTTGTTAATCTAAGTTACCTAAAATAAACTGAATTTTAAAGTTGTTTCATTTTCAAATATGTCGAACTTGACATATAAAAGTATAAAAATTAACATGAATATGTGTAATATGTCGATATTTTGACAACAATAGTTCAATTCTGCCTGTAAAGTTTACTCAAATACCTGAATTGTAAGTGTGTAACTTTATTAATTTCGAAAATAGTAAGAGAAAAACATCTTCAGGATTTACTGTTTGCGAGGCTGTAGCTCGGGGTTGACTCGTTGATTATTACATGACATGACCACCAGCTTGTTAAACAACATACTATTTTGCATTCATTTATAATAATATATAATATTTAGTAATTTATGCATCATGCACATCACCGGTCAAAATTGCACTGAGACTGAGACATGCTGGATAGTATAGAAAGCTTTAAAAAAAAAATTAAGAAATAGTCCATTCTTTCACTGTAGTGGATGAGGTAAAGGAAATACGGTCTTCCTCCACCAATTTTTCTGGTAAACTCAAACTCTAGAAGTTTGTTCGATATTTCTTTTAGTTATTAACCCTGAAGATAACTGTTTACACAGTCGAAACATGTAGGGATAGACTTTGTGTTATTATTCTTCTTATCCAATAAAATGGAAAAATAATTTAGTGGTGGACAACTATGTTTACTTTACTTCACTTTCAAAAAAAATACTATAAATTAAATGTCGTTACCAAAAAAATTGCCTGATATTGACAGGCGAAAATATTGAATTTTATGTTTTCCACATTACGGGCCGCGTGCTTTAAATATGTCTATGTTTCTGTTGAAAACATTATAAAATTCGTAAAAGCCGCTGTCATACCAGGTGACTTCTATTTGAAATATTTAGTTTACGAGAATTGTTTTTTAGTAGGTTGTTTAGCATGAGATTGCAGTTTTAAATATTTTGTGAGCTTTGTATTTTGTGCTTTGTATTGTACTGACAACAATAAAACATTTACAAAATTGTTTGTCAAAAGAGAAGTTTTGTATGAACTTTACAACTGAAACGAAAAAATTAAAACGAGCTCTAAATGATTCTTAAATTATAATACTTTTATTTCCTTTTCTTATTTCATTACATATCAGTTAACTAACGTATACAAACATAGCAAAATCGCCAGGGAAGTAAGTAACAGTAAGTTCGATGGGTACGTATTGTTTAAATATAATTCAAGTTGTGAAGGGCAAGATATAAAAATGTTATAGATGGATTGCAAGCATGATTATAATGAGTTATTTTAAATATCGTCTAAACCAAATCTAATATTATTTTTTAAAAATAATAACTCTAGAAAATAATCAAGGAACTAAATTGATTCAGGAATTTTGAACGTAATATACTGTTTATGCTTATTTTTATAGAAAAGGCAGAAATTATCAATAGAGCAAAAGTAGTAGTTATATATAAACTAAATATAGTTTTTTAAATGTTACAGGTGAGCAACTAATAAAATGCAGAAAATAAACTTCACCTTAACATATTTATTGATATAATGCATATTGGAGATATTTATTTTAAATTCGTTTGCAGACTAGAGAGAGAATGACATGAATAACGTAAGCTTTATACAGTAAGATAATCCTTTTTACATCTTACTTTCTGAACAAGGGTACATATTATTATTATTATGTATGAATTGGCGTAATTAAAGATTTTCAGCCCATAGACAAAATTTACTTGTTGGCCTATACAAATAATGCAATAATTTTTTAAAATAAAATATGGTTTTCCTCGATCTCAAGTTTTTGGGATTAAATTAATTACAAATAATAAATGTTTGTGGTTATTCATAAGGATCAAAGACGGACTATTTAGAATATCTATATAAAAAAATAATAATTAATTGACATGATTAAAGGCTTAAAAAAGTTTATTTTTGTAGCTTTAGAGTTAATAATTATTTTCTTGAAATCAAAATTCGCTGCTTCCCTGCGTTGAATCGCTAGTATAAAAAGATAATTTAGTCTTGTTTGACCAATTAAATTTCTTCTATAATCTTTTATCATTTCTAATTTAGAACGTGACCTTTCTATACTGGCAATCGTCACAGGAAGCGTCATAAATAATATTCAATTTTTACTGATACTTTAATAATTGCTAAAAAAAAAATCAGTTATAAACTTTAAATAATTATTCTTGGTTTTCGAAATTTGAATCGGAGGACAGTTTTTCAAAATATCGTTCTTTTAGGCGTTTTATGTAAAACTAATTATATTAGTTTTTAGGCTTCTAGCTTTGGAAAATTAAATAAATGTATGGAATTATACCGAGTGTTTCATTCATTTAATATCATTTTCATTCATACACATGTTTCGTTCATTGCAAAAAAATTCAGGATGAGTTTTCTTGCTTAATAATATAAAAGAAAGTTCCTATAAACCTACATCCGGAAATGCTTCGTTCGGAGATACCGGGGTTAAAGTTTTATTTTTATTTTGTTTTAAGTACACTATTTTTGAAATAATGTCAATATTTGAACTAAAACTAATGTCAAGGGTTTTTTGAAATGAGAAATTCTAGTTTGATGTTAGTATGTCTTTTTACTCTTTGGAGGAGTCATAACTTCTTTTATACGTAGCTGTATTACATTTTTTAAGCAAGAAAAGAGATGTCTCTTTCATTTCTGCTTGAAAGGGCATACCTGGTAGAAGTCGCTACGAGCAACTCTTCTGGAGAAAAAGAATAATGACATTTCCAGTGCACATTACTGAAGGAAGCAGAATTATTATTTGTCAACATTAATAAACATATTTAACAATAAAACTGTGAAACAGTCAGTCACTAAACAATATTATCTTTTTTACTCATTAACGTTAATAATTGCATAGAAAAAAATATTTTACAAACGACAATTCTATTGAAAAATACTCCACTGAGGTTACAATAGTTGTTCAAAATGTGCACCCTCAACTGTAATACAGGCATCTATCCTACGACACATTGATTGGGAACGCGTTCAAATATTCCTGGTGTGCGACTAATTGTTTTACAGTATGCGTTAATGCGGTTCTTTAATTCTTCCACAGTCCCTTTTGTGGTCGTAAAACATTTTCGGTGACCCCAAAAAAAATAATTTAATGAATTTAAGTCTGGACATCTGGGGGCTAGGATTGTGTTCCTCCTTGACCCGTCCAACGATTTGGATATACTGTGTACAAATATTCACGACCAACTAAACTGAAATGAGGTGGAGCACCAACGTGCATAAAAAACCTTTGCAATCTCAATGGAAATGGCATACCTTCCAAAAATATGGGCAATAATTCATTTTCAAGTAAACGATGATAAACTTCTCTTGTAAGCCCTGATTGTAAAAAGAATGAGCCGATTAGTTGGTCCTCAACAATTCCGATTCATACGTTAAGTGAAAACTGATGTTGATGACGGCCATACATGATTGTTGTAGAAGTTGATTATGATATCTCTGGAAAAATTTGCCTTATCGGTGAATAATGTTTGTCGTAAAAACTGGGGATTTTCGCACGTTTTTTGTTGTATCCATTGACATAAATCTACTTTTAATGGAAAATCAGTCGGCAAGAGTGCTTATACCCGCTGAATGTAATAAAGGTGTAGGAAATTGTTCTTTAAAATTCTAAAAAAAACTGTAGAGGAACTTACATTTATGTTTAAAGCAATCTTTCTGGTACTTGTTTTAGGAATTTCCTCAATTTCATGAAGCACATATTCATCTACTTGTAGAGTGGCTGCTGTGAGGAGTCGCCCGTTTTCAGCAGTTTATTTTTGAAAACCAGTTTCACTAAGACATTGGCGGAGACAGGACGGGACAATACGATTAGGATATTTTAAAGATGCCTGGCTGCTAATGAATTACTGTTGGCCAGGCCATAAACCAAATGCATATCGTACATTTCACTACTAATTCGTTTTGAAAAGCCTGACAACTTGACAACTAAACACCTTACTGTTTAACGTCGGAATGCCATGCCTTTTCACCTTTTTCTGTTTTGTGCTCCCGAAAATGTTATTATTTTTTTTTCGAGAACGGTTACTCATAGCGACTTCTTCTAGATATATCTTTTCTACGTAAAAATGATAGAGACATTTATTTTTTGACTTCACAATGTAATAGAAGCTCGTGTAGAAAAATTATGGCTCCTCAAAAGTAGTTTGCGCACTAACATGAAATTCAAATTTCGCGTTTCAAAAAACCTCCAGATACTGATTTTAGTTCAAATATCAACATTACTTCAAAAATTATTTAGAAAAAAGCAAAATAAAAATAAAATTTTAATACCCTGTATATCCGAAACGACGCAATTCCTGACATGGATTTATAGGAACTTTTCCTAATACTTTGAAGCAGGGGAACTAATCCTGAATTTTTTTGTAATATTAATGAAACACCCTGCATATTATTTTCTAATTGTTAACTGTTTTTAAAATTGATATATAATTTAATTTGGTTAGGGCTTCCTCACAGTTGTGGGTCTCTATAAGACATTGTCTAGCTTGTACTACTCGTAGTTATGCCTCTGAGGTGCTGTTGATGTGATGCTCAGTACAGGGTGTCCCATTTTCGACACGTTTATGGTGTATCTCCCTAACTGTTAGTGCTATCAAAAAAGTAATATAAGTGTCATGCTCTTTTTGGGTCAATCTTAAAATGGTAAAATCAAAATTTGAAAATTTTCGCCCGCTTAAGAAATACGGGGGAAAATCAAAAAACTGACAATTTCGAAATTACCCTACATTCTCTTAGTTAAAAGAAATACAGAAAAATGTTTTCAAATATATAACATACCATGGATGATATTGGTTTCCTAGGCGATTTATTTAAACTTTATTACTTTAAACCACAGTAGGTTATGAAACAAAAGTTAATATCCGAGAAACAACTATGTTGACATTCTAGTTGTTATTAACATTTAACATCAATTTTATTTTTACATATTCATTTGTGAAAATGACTTATCAACATTTTGAAAAATTTGATATGATATCAGTTTATATTCAAACTGGAAAAACGAAAAACTTCTTTAGGCGCGTTTAGCACTTTTAGTGGGTATTGAATGAGACTGAGCCGTCAGATTCGGCTATGCAACGCTCATGATGCAGTCGGGAAAAAAAGCAAGATACTAGAATATGACCAAATGCATAGTGTTTTTGCTTTTTATGGATCGATTCTTTTATCGTCTTTAATTTGAGATTTGCAGATGTTAGATTGTGAAAGGTCAATAGAGAATCTCGTCTTGGTGAGGTTTTCACTTCTGTCTTAAGCACACATCCTAATTTTATTCTCTAAAATCACTTTGTAATTTTATAAACAAAAATCTACGTCCTTCAGAAACGTAGAAACTAAAACTGGAATTACAAAATCTAAGGCGCAAAGAATTTTGACGTCCAATAAATATTTTCCCTATGTTGTTAAAATTACCCAATATTTGCATCCTGGTGATGATGTGAGACGATTGAAATTTTGTCACTCGTTTTTAAATAAATCTAACGAGGATCGTTCTTTTCACCAATAATTTGGTGAGATGAATGTCGAATTACAAGTTGCGGTATTTATAACTAACATAACGAAAGAATTTGGAACTCTACAAATCCCCACATGGTACGGCCTGTTCGCCAACAAGGTCGATTTGGGTGTTGAGTTGTTCTTTTGTTTCAAAACAAACTGGTGTATCGCTTTTTTGAAAAAAATCTAAATGCAGATAGATATCTGGACATACTCCAATCAAACCTTTTCGATATCCTTGATGATGTTCCTTTAAATGAAGTAATACAGATTTACTTTCAACAAGATGGTGCCCCCCTACCCATAACGCTATTTGAATAAGAAAGTATTTAAATACTCACTTTAGAAACCGTTGGATAGAAACACATGGGCCTATAAGGTGGCCACCACGATCTCCGGATCTAACACCGCCAGATTTTTTTCTTTGGGAAGTGTTGGAGAATAAAATTTATAAAGAAGTCATTTTGACCCGAGAACAACTTGATCAAAGAATACATTAGGCTTTTGCAGATGTCTTAAAATCCGAAAAAGATGTCAAGAGTACATTGAAAACAACGGAGGAGCTTTCTAACATTTGCGATGATTCCCGTTATTTTTTACCTTAATCTAAATCTTTTATTTCGTTTTAAAGTAATAAACTTTAAATAAATCGCCAAGAAACACAATAGTATCCATGGTGTGTTATATAATTGAAAAGAGAATTTAAAATGCTATATTTTTAGATTAAAATATACAGGATGTTCTATCTAAAAAAATGAAAAGGGCATATTATTCAGCAATCATTATAAAGAAACTTTTGTATAAAACATTTTTCTGTATATCTTTTAACTAAAAAAATATAGGGTAATTTTAAAATTGTCAATTTTTTGATTTTTCCCCGTATTTCTTAAGCGAGCGAAAACTTTTAAATTTCGATTTTACCCTTTTAAATTTGACCCAAAAAGAGCACATGACACCTATATTACTTTTTTGATAGCACTAACAATTACTGGGATACCCTATAGAAGTGTCGGAAATGGGACACCCTGTACTTTTACCAACGTTTTAACGTATATTATAAGTTTTCCAATGGACGAAAGTTATTTTACTGACGACATGTAAATTTTGAAATGCTTTCGAATACCTACTTTTTATTCCATCTTTAACGACTTTAAACTAACCATTTGGTCAACGATTTTAAGTCGTCGCATAATATAAAATTTAAAGGTGTTTCCCTATTTTAGTATGCCCAAACTCGAATAAAATGGGATACTTTACCCCAAAAATCAATTTAAATGTAGGCATATTTATACACACATGTACGTGTTAAAGTTGTGAGCTTTAAGTCCCATGATAGCTCTATTTCCTGTATCGTAACAACTTTCGTACCGTTCGTATTACTTTCTGTTTAGTGCTCCCCTTGGCCTCTTTACGACTTTAAAATGTTAAACACTTTCGGAAAAACATTTGAAAACGGTATATTCCGGCCTGCCTGCCAGACTTTTGGCAGAATCACATAATACATTTCTAAAAAAATATGTAAGGCATGAATAAACTGTTAACATGTGTTTTTTACCTATCCGGGTGTCCACGGAAGGTGGCTCGCCCCTATAACTCTTTTGCTTTTGAAGATAATGGAATGAAATGTGGAGAATTCGTATGCGATATAAAACTGCATTTTTTGACGGGTGATTCAACTGCGGTTTTACCGGAAGTGACATATACTTTCGATTTTTCAATGAGACACCTGGTATATTTTTACTTTCTCTGAATCCAAATGACATTCTAAATACAACCATGTGTCACTTGTCACTTTTTGTTATAAAAAGAAATAAATAAATAAAGGAAAAAAGAACTAAAAATCTACATCCACATATCTATTAATTTTTAGGGTTGCAGATGTTTAAAGTGACCTCCACCTTGTTGCTGATATAGTCGTAATTTTTGTACTGTCGCTCTTGAAACGTTTCTTAACTGCTGTGGCGTTATTCTATGAATAGCTGCCCTTACTTTTTACTCTAATATTCAATCCGTGTGGCAGGAAGTACATCATAAACCTCGTTTTTAATAGTACCCCATGAAAAGAAATCTAGAGGCGTAAGGTCAGGTCTGATGACCTGAAAAGGTTGAAAAGGAATAAGTCTTAGTAAAGGTATAAATTAAAAACAATTTTGTTTTACCTAGCCGGCCAACTAACTGGACCACTATTTTCAATCCAGTTTTCGTTATATAATTCGTTCAAATATTCTGTAACTGCCCTCATGTTGTCTGGTGGGGCACCATCTTGTTGGTAAAATAGTCCCACTCGATTTACTAATAATATCTCTTCCAAGAACTGATCAATTTCTTCCGCAAGGAAACCTAGATATCTCGCCTCTGTTCGCGAACCGTCAAAGAATATAGGGCCTAAAATTCTATCCCCTAAAATCCCAACCCAATAGTTAAAACCAAACGTTCTTGAAAATTTCCCTCCTGCATCAAGTGTAAATTTTCGTGGGACCAATATCGCTTATTATTTCTGTTGAAATGTGCCAAATTAGTGAAACGGCTTTCGTCAGTATATAAAGGATTTTTTCCACTACTAACCTATAACATCGCCATTATTGACCGATTATTAACGCTAGAAATCGTTTTTCTCTATCTTATAAGTCATTATTGACCATGGTCAATAATAAGCCATTGAAATCCATTATTGACCGATCTTTGACCTTAACCGAATTTTGTTTGAACGCAGGTAACTTGATTTTTTAATTCTACAACATCAATTCATTGTGGTTAGGCAACCAGATAATTATCAATACATATTAGATTACTTGATATTGTAAAATATCGATATAATCAACATTTTTTCTACTTCCATCCTTAATTCGGGAGGTGTACACATAATATTATCACTAACATTTTCTTCGCTCATTTTTAAAAAAAACGCAAAACTCGTGAAATCTGATGACACAAATGAACACAAATTGACATTGACAAAGCCACCTGACAAAACAACAAAGTATTTTGCCAATTCCAAAGCGCAGGTAACTTGATTAAAAAATATACTTATACCTACCTAAAATTTTTTATAATTATTAATACTATAAAGATAAATGTCATATAAAAGTTTGTAGTAGTGGAGAAAATAATATATTAACCACGGTTTAGACAGCTTATTATAGCCCTCGCGTCTTAAATCCCTCGTCGCTTCGCTCCTCAAGATTTAAACTCGCCGCTCGGGCAATAATGATGGCTGTCTAAACCTTGGTTAATAATATACTATTAGATAGAAACGTATTATCTCTCAAATATCTTACTAAGAACCAATTGCAATACTCAAGTCGCCTTTCAATATCGTTTGGGTACAGGTGCTGATGTAGTTGGTATTTATATGAATGGTATTTAGGTTTTTCCACTACTAACCTATAACATCGCCATTATTGACCGATTATTAACGTTAGAAATCGTTTTTCTCTCCCTTATAAGTTATTATTGACCATGGTCAATAATAAGGCATTGAAATCCATGATTGACCGATCTTCAAGAATCTATTTGAAGACAGGTAACTTGATTTTTTGATTCTACAACATGAATTCATAAACATGAATGTGGTTAGGCAACCAGATAATTATCAATACATATTAGATTACTTGATATTGTAAAATATCGATACAATCAACATTTTTTCTGCTTCCATCCTTAATTCTGGAGGTGTACACATAATAATATCACTAACATTTTCTTCGCTCATTTTTTAAAAAAACGGAAACTCGTGAAATCTGATGACATAAATGAACAAAAATTGACATTAATGCCAAAGCGCAGGTAACTTGAATAAAAAATATACTTATACCTACCTATAATTTTTTATAATTATTAATACTATAAAGATAAATGTCTTATAAAAGTTTGTAGTAGTGGAAAAAATATTATATTAACCACGGTTTAGACAGCTTATAGCCCTCGCGTCTAAATCCCTCGTCGCTCCGCTCCTCGTGATTTAAAATTGCCGCTCGGGCAATAATGATGGCTGTCTAAACCTTGGTTAATAATATACTATTATTTAAAATATTGCCGGCAGAAGACTCACAAATGCCACATTCTAGCGTGATCTTTCCGAGTGTCGCATTGATATTCACTTGCGCATATGTCAGAGCATTTATTTCTATTTATTCACTCACAAAAATTGGATCGTTTTCATTATTTTCAGGCTCATTTCGAATTTTCTGAACCAGTTTTGGATAATAATGCCGGGTTGGGTGACGGCGTTCAGGATATCTCTGTGCGTAAACACGTGCAGCATCGGTTGAGTTTTTCCCACACTCTCTAAAAACTAATACCATATCAACATTTTCGTTCCTTGTATAAATATTATTATTTTCCATGATTTTTAAACGATAACGTACACAATAATTACCTAATTTACTTTTGCAGAAGCGACGTTCCATAAGATGTTGACTTGTCAAATTTTTTCCAAGACATCTTAACGTTTTTGTTTTTATCAGTTGTGTTGGTCACAGGCTACTCCATTAAATCTTATTTTATTCTCAAAAGGCGCTTTATTTTAGGAAAGTCGTAGATAAGGTAACATTTTTACAATTTTTTAAAGGAAGTTTGTTTGAAACCTAATAGTGTGTGGTATCAAATTAATCGTAATAAAATGTTCTTTTTTCCTAACCCGACGAGCCACCATGTTGCCGTTTAAAAAAAAATGAGTAATAAAGGTTTCAAAATTTAATTTGACACAGCAGATAGGTTTTGACCGAAAACAGTAAAGTTGTATTTTGTCAAAGATGTTAGGACTGAAATTAGTGATTTTAACGTATTCATAGCTTTCTAGATTAAAAAATGAAATTTAAAAAAAAAATAAGAAAATGGCGACAAAATGTGACAAGTGATACATGGTTGTATTTAGAATGTCATATGGATTAAAAGAAAGTAAAAACATACCAGGAGTCTCATTGAAAAATCGAAAGTTTATGTCACGTCCGGTAAAACCGGAAGTTCTATAAAGTTGAATCACCCGTCAAATAATGCAGTTTTATTTCGCATATGAATCCTCAAAATTTCGTTCCATTATCTTCAAAAACAAAAGGTTTATAGGGGCGAGTCACCTTCCGTGGACACCCGATATACAGTATGTCCGGCGATGTGGTAGACAAGAGGGCAAAAGGATCAAAAATTTCACTTTTTGAGGAAAAGTCATTCTTAATAAAAATTTTTTGTTGCTGAAGAAATAGGATTGTCAATGAAAAAAAAATGTTGTATACAGGATGTCCAAAAAAAAATCAAAATTCAAATTTTTTGCAAGAGTAAAGTACCCTAATTATAAAGTTTTTAGCAAAATGCTATTTAAGAGAATGGTTTCAAATCATCACATCTTCTAAGATATTGGTTTTCATTAGGTTTGGATAGCAATAATATTCTTGCTTTAAATTTGTATTTCACTGAAGAGTTTGGTAGCTGTACCTTTGATTTTGTATGCCTTTGAGCACCACTTTTGATTAGATACTTTATTGAAAATTTAGGGAAAGGTTCCCCAATGTACCAGTAACCGAACGGGCAGTCTGCAAGCTGGTCAAAAAAATTCGTAAAACGGGATTCGTATTAGACTGAAAAAAATGTAAAAAAGTACTTCAATGAAGAGGATGCAGCGACTCTACTCATACTGCAGTCTGTTAGAGAAAGCTCCACGGTGTCCTTGAGAGAACGAGCTACGCAACAAAAGCTGGTCCAAAAAAGTACCATTCAAAAAATTTTAAACGAAAATAAGATACGTCATTGCATTATAACCACACATTACAAGAGGGCGATGATGGCAAAAGGTTAGATTTTTGTTTGTGGGTAGGGAGTAAGATTCTAGGTGGTAAGAATGGATTTCATAAATTTATAATGTTCTCGGATGAGTCTACGTTTTCGCTATTGGAGTGACGTTAATCCTATGTTCAGAATCCCAAACCAATATTTAAAAAAAGTGAATGTTTGGTGCGCTCTTTCCTACTATGGTATAATAACACCGTATTTTTTTAAGAATACTTCTAATAGAAATTCTTGTTTATATATGTTAAATTCTTTTTTTCTAATCACCTAGAACAACTACCATTAGATTATCAAGTAACAAGTATTTCCAGCAAGATGGATGCCCCGCTCAGTTTGCTAGAAAAGCATTTAATTTGAAATTTGAATAATAATGGATCAGGCGAAATGGTTCAGCTTTATGGCCCCCAAGAAGTCCCGACCTTACGCTGGCATATATGTATTTATGGGGACGCTTAAAACAGTAAACTTATGCCAATCCACTGCCAGATTATGAGAACATTTTAAAGCAAAGACTTATACAAGCTGTTGAAGCAATATCCCTAAAAGACCTGCTGAGGAGTTATGACTATCTTATGACCAAACTGGAAAAATGCGTCCTTCATAGTGGAGCGGTGTTTGTTTTGGCGCAAACCATTTAAAATGTGAAATTATTAAACCATAATCCCCACCAACTAATTTCAAGTAGATCAGCGAGTTCTCTTCGAGAAGTCGGAGTGAAAAGATTTCACCCGACGGCTTCGCAGAGGTAAAAAAAACGAGTTAAGATTTACTTCGCTATCTCTAGGAGACATAAAAAAACGCCAGGGGAGGGGTTTGAGGAAAAAGATCGTATTGCAGAACGCAGTAATTGCAAACTAATAAAATCTTTAAAAGTTACTGACAATGACGTTTTCTTGACACTGTAATAATTCATTTTTGAGGTGCCTAATCAAAGATGGTACTTATAGGTATACAAAATCAAAGGTACAACTACCAAACTTCTCAGTGAAATGCAAATTTGAAGCAAAAATGGTATTGCTATACAAATTTAACGAAAACCAATATCTTAGATTTGAAACAATTCTCTTAAATAGCATCTTGCTAAAAATTTTAGAATAAGGGTACTTTATTCTTATAAAAAATTTGAATTTTCAACTTCTTGGACACCCTGTATCCAATATATTTTTTTCATCGACAATCGCATTTTCGTATAATCGGAGGCTAAAAGCCTCTATTGAGCTCTTAAAATATTTTGTAACAGTGTAAGAAAAAGAAATACCAAAGAGTAGAAAATACCAGTTAAATTAATAAGTACTGATTTGGATGTGCCTTTTTTTTTGTTTAAACTGAAATGAAATGAAATGAAATGAAATGAAATGAAATGAAATGAAATGAAATGAAATGAAATGAAATGAAATGAAATGAAATGAAATGAAATGAAATGAAATGAAATGAAATGAAATTAATTTTATTAATCCAAGGATCACAAAAAACGGATATAGGACAGGTCATTAACTTATTCCTAAGGTAGAATATACAAATACAATTATTATTACAACCTAGCTAAAAATTTTCATAGTTTAGAAATTCTCCAATTGAATAAAATGCATTTTTTAGTAATATGGTTTTAAGCTTATTGATCACAAGATTAGCACTTGCATTTCTAATGGTAACAGGAATTTTGTTAAAAATCACAGCGCCCATGTAAAAGGGATTTTGTCTGTATAATTCCAATCTATGTTGATCATACTGAAGGTCATTGCCAAATCTCGTATTGTCGTTATGGAAAGCATTTAATTATGTAAACTTATAATAATTTGACTTAACAAACTTAACGATTTCAAGAATATAGAGACTCGGCAATGTCAGTATAGATTCGCTTACAAAAACTTGTTTGCATGGTTGCTTAAATCCAAGACCAAACATACACCTGAGTGCTCTTTTTTGCATCAAAAATACCCTATGGGCAGCAGATGAACTTCCCCAGAGAATAACGCCATATCGAATGATATATTCGAAATTTGAATAATAACAAATTTTTACAACCTCCTTGCTCAAAATTTGTTTGAGGCGATGTAGAGCATAACAATTGCTAGCACATCTTTTGCAGAGGTAATTAACATATTCCTTGAAATTCAGAGACATATCTATATGGATGCCTAAGAGTTTAAATGAAGTAACTTGCGCAATTGATTCACCGTTTAATTTTAATAAATTACTTTTTATGTAATGTGCACCATATGGATGAAACTGCAAAGAAAATGTTTTTTATTGATTGAGGGTAAGTTTGTTTGAAGAAAAGTAAGTTTGGAGAATATCCAGATTTTGTCCAATATTATTTACTACCGATAATAATTCATTGGCGTTGCAAGAAAGTAAAGTAATATCGTCGGCAAATTCACAATGGTAAGTTGTCAAAAAGTTAGAGCTGTCATTTGTGTAAAGCAGAAATAACAAAGGCCCAATCACACTGCCTTGAGGGACACCAACCTCAACTCGTAACTGTGCAGACTGGTGGTCTAAACGATACCCTTACATTATTTTTTCTGTAGAAGATGCGATTGAGATTTATTGCGTTACAACTCTCTTGGAAAAGAATATTGGTTGTGTTTAAAAACGACCGCAAAAAATGATTTTCTTATTTTCTAAGATTTGGTAAAACATTATCTCATTTTTTTTAACATTATAACGCTTAATTTTCGATGTGGTTGGGCATATCCCCTAACTTTTATATAGCTTTAGGCGATATTGTTTTTGGCATCCAGAAGTTTCTTTGTGATACGTTTTCCGATTATGGGCAGCTCATGTTGAAACTCAACAGTTATTTACACAAGATCCCGTACTCATTTTATGGTTCTCCTAGGTTCACTTACCTCAGTTTGAACAGAATTTCTACTAAAACAAATGTTGTAGATTTTCCAACATAAGGACAATCTCAGTATATAGGAAATGGAGTCTTTGGCATCGTAAACCAATTTATTTAGGGTTTACGTGCCGAAATAGCGAGCTTAAAGTCTCAACATAACTTTATTCCCTGTATTGTTACTGCTGCCGCTCGTGCAGTATTTTATTCAGCCTTGGCCTGTTTATGACCGAAAAATGATAAAATTCTCGCTAAATAAAAAGCGTAAGCTTTTTCATTTTAACATTTAAAATTGTATTGTTATGTAATTTATGTTGCCAATAATATAAAAAAATTAATATTTGCAACATCTGTTTGCGAAAATTGGCTACTGCATATATTTATATACCGGGTGATGCATGACTTAGTTGTACATAGAAAATTCGATGTAAATTTTGAGGTGGCTAAATTTTGACTCCCCTCTACATTTTAGAGAAAAATTGTATTATAATTTTTTGAAGACGCCAATATAATAAATCTATGTGCTAAGTTCGAACAAATTTTAATAAGCCAATCCTAACTTATTTAACTAAATCTGATGGCAAAATTACGAAATTTTCATAGTTTAGGTAATAGAGCAAACACCAGCAAATAATTTCTATGACGCCATTATCAGGTTAGAGTAACTTAAATGGTGAAGATAGTTCCCCGTTAGTTTAGTTCTTCAACCAGACGATGATTGACGCTATTGTAGGGATTTTGTTTTATAAGGTTGTTTATATCCTAACGTTGGTAGCGGCAAAACATGTATTTAGAATGAGCGTGGGTAACGTTCTCTATCTTTCTCTCTCTGAATTCAACCGTACCAGCTAAGGTGCGATAAAGATAAAAATATGACTTATGCGCCGATAATAAAAATATCTTCGGGAGACGGACCCAAGCGACACTGACATTTTAAAATTAAATTTTTAAACGAAGCGGCGCGCCGTTTAAGTTTATTCAGTTTATTATGCTAAAATGGTAATTTATTGTTGCGTTCCCGAATGTAAAGTACAAAGCGGGAAACGTGTGAAAATTCACAGGTTTCCAAAAACGACCCGGTAAGTTTTTTGTTCTTTTAGCGAAGTAATATAAAGGGTGTATCGTGAAGAGCCAAAAAGGCAACTTGCGCCTATACTTTCTACAAAATATTGTTGCTATCTAATAAAAATGTATGCAGGACACCCTTTGATCCAGAATAGTCATAAACATTACTTATATACTGATTTTCTTAGAGTTATGACAGTTTACGATCTTAGTATAATGTCCGTGTATTTTTAGACGCATAAACTTTGGGTAAATGCTATTCAAAACTCATTATTCTGTGGCAAAGACAAGATTGGCATTCAAAAAACTTATAGATGAGTTTGTCACACACATTTTGGATATGACCAAAAAATTGAGCATGGCAGAAGAGAATCCTATTTAAAGCTGAACGCTGTTCCTATGTTAATTCTTTACAGCACCATCCTAGGTAAAACTTGCCTTGTTATTATATTAATTTATGTAAATATCTAATATTAATAACTAATAAATTTAATAACTTTAATTCAAAAGGTTCGCCTTCTAACTGTTCCATCATATTTAGAAGCGCAAAAATTTGAATTTAAAGTTGTAAAATTTAAATTTTCATGCGTGTCGCCGAGCTCTCGCCCCTCGCTAACAGTACTACATTTAGTTCTTCAACCAGACACGAATGGCGCTATAAGGGAACCAATTTAGTATGTTAAGTTGCCTATCTCTCCCTACCATAAGCGCATCTCCCTTGTCTATGGCTATTATCAAAAATTGACGTAAAGCTGGACATAACGAACAAAGATTATTTCACATTAAAACACATTTTCGTTTCACCAATTCGGCAATCACATAGGTATCCAAAATAAAAGACATCATTATGTTATTGTTACTAAGCCTTTAATTTAACATAACATACTACTTGAGGCTACAGATTTTCACAAAAACATTAATTATTAATTAAATGTTCAAACAACCTTCCATTAACAGCTAAACAATATACTAACCGATCATAATAGTCATTTCTAACATTACTGAGTTAATATTGCGAAATTCTGTCACATTCTAACGAAATTCGGTTTTTTAGCTGGTCTAGATTTTCAAATTTTACGTCTTAATGAATAAAATTTTTTGGGCGACCCCACAGAAAGAAGTCGTTTCGCGAGTATGAACAATGCGATGTTCATTTTCTTGGCTCCAATACCGGCAATTTTGAACATTTGGTTCGTTGTTCCCTATTATTATTTGCTCTTTCCATTAGCTCAAAACAGAATACCATTTTCCGTTCCTTATCACCTTGCCATAGCTCTTGATGTTTTTTTATACTTGTAAGGAAAGTACTTATATTTTTTTAAAGTGCGCAACACTGTATTTTGAAGTTTTCCTACGGCTTCTTCATGCTATTCATTTTATATTCTTCCACGTGCAGTAAAATATCAAGATTTGTCAGCTCTATTTACAGTTATTTATTACAATGCCTTTGGATTCAAATTTACTAATGATATGTTCAATTAATGTAATGGGAGGGATAGGCTTATCAGGAAATGGAACATTTCAGACACTGCTCTTAAACTGTTTCCTGTATAATACCACTTAATCATAGTTACTTTTTCCTTAATTAATTAGTTTATATTCAGCTATAATTAAGGCGCCTTCAATGAAAATGACTGACGCTACTTTGGTGGTGTTTGCTGTATTACCTAAACTATGAAAATTTCGTAATTTCGCCATTACATTTAGTTGAATAAGTTAGGATTGGCTCATTAAAAGGTATACAACAACACTGGAAATGAACATAAACTAAAGAAATAACAATGGTCCTATAAGAGGGGCTTAAAATGACGAATATGTTCGGTTTGACATATCCCGTACAGGCAGGCCGTATAACTTTTGCCGGAATTACTCTACAGGCATGTGAAGTTTTATTTTGCCTGCTTTAAATGTCCCCACAAATAAAAATCTAAAGGTGTTAAATCCAACGATCGTGCTGGCCACCTGACAGGTCCTCGATTCCCAATACAATTTCTCCAATAACTACAATCGAAAAAATCTGATACGGCACTTATATCTCAAAGCACTACCTTGTTGAAACCAAATACTAAAGCATTCGTTTAAGGGAACTTCTTCCAAAAGCGTTGATAAGACCTCGTTTAAAACATTTATATACCATATTTAATGTACCTTCATAATTTAATGTACCTTCATAAAAGTGTAGTTTAATTAATCGTCCATTAACGAAACCGCCCCACTCATTTACCCTCAGACATTTAGAAAATAAGTTTTTCGAACCAACTGTGGATTTTCCACCGAACAGTAATAAATATTATGACGATTCGCGATTCCGCTATTGTGAAGTTGTGGAGTCGTCATTCGTTACTCAACATAAATTTTGCAGAAACCATGGAGCCTCATTTAACTGTGTAGTCAAAAAGGCGATGAATTCCAATAGTCTTTCATATTCATTAGACCATAGAGCTTATACCAGATAAATTTTAAAGGGGTGGTATCCATTATTAAATGTAATTCACTGCTCTGAAGTCTTCCTAATACCCGTTTCTTCTGAGATGCCTCTTACTGACACATAAGGGTTTATTGCTATGAGTGCGAGGACATTTTTATTGTTTTAGTTTCGTTTCTTACTGGTCCAGCATGTTGTGAGCCCCTCGAGCTAGGAAAAGAACCCGTGCTCATTTTTCTTCCCACATTTACAATGCGAAGGTTATAGACGATCTACAAAATATGTATAACTGTTGTGCATCCCATGAGTTTTTCTTGCACTCACCATAGATTGGAAGCACGTCAACATATTCGTTGTGAGTAAAAAGTGACGGCATAGTAAAAATACTTACTTTACCTAATTATTCATTAAAAAACCAAAAAAAAAGTATAGTCAGCATCATAAAGATTATTTCTCTGTCATAATTTTCAGAAACTTAACTTCAATTTAATCTATAAAGGAGCCATAAGATACATCTCTCTAGAAAACTTTATTTTGAATAACTTTGCAAGTTTGCTGCAGTTCAAACTACAGTCTATTTACTACTCTCCTTGACCTCCTTACCATATTAAAATTCTGTATACTTTTAGGGAAGTTTTAGTGATTTATACTCGACAAGGAAGGAAAAGTTAAATATTTTGTAGCAGCAATAAACCAGATTTAAATACGAGAACGAGGCCAAAGGCCAAGTTTAAAAATCTGTATTTATGGTCATCAGATGCAATTTTAAATTTATATCTGAAAATCATACCCAAAAGCACTCACAGAAACTTTAAGAAAACAGTTTATTTGGTCTAGCGTTAGCGCAACAACTTAGTATTATTTTATTTATTTTTATCTCTATAGTATAATTCAAAAGCTATAACAATATAATATTTCTAAATCTATAAGACCTACCCATATATTAATAAGATTTAAAGTGCTTTCTCAGGAAACTAAATCATTTAAACTTTAAAAATAAATTTTGTTTCTACCCCTATGCGTGATGGAGCTACATTTCTTTTAAATGCCAGCCTGTGACTTTCCCACAGTTTACCAAACAGAACGTTTTATTTTAGAACTAAACCAAAACTACCCCAGATTGAAAATAGGTTCACATGCATAATAAAAGTTATGGAAATTGTGATTTACCATTTTCCATTCAAAATTTTATATTTTTATTTGAAATGTTGACTACATTTTTTTAATATAATAGTATACCCTTAACCTTGGGTCTATTATACTGGAATTAGAATCTCGTATACGATGAGAGATACAGTAGAGTTTAATTAAGTTAAAGTTGCCAAATTTTTCCTTCAATTAACGTTCAATGAAGTTATCTTTCTTGATATATTATTTAAAAAAATGTGACAAACAATTTAGGGTAAATCGATTTTTCTTTTGCATATTTAATCGAATTTTGTTTTTGACCATTCTGGAAAAGATTAGAACTAGAACACAGACCATTTTTATTTTAATTTTTTTCTTTGTTTTCTAGTGCCCCAAGGTCACCAGATTAATAAAAAAATCAAATCAAAATATGCCTTATTGAGGGTGAGTCAAGAGGAATGAGCCTAACTCCAAGGGTGTAATCTATGTATCGAAATAATAAGAAAAAATTTAAATGTTGTTATCCAATAATCCAAATCCATTTGTTTTCAAGTTACAGCGTTAAATAAAATAATAATATTGTTAAACCAAAATATCCAACATTGTTTTAAATGAATCATTGGTTTAGTAAATTTTCCAAAATACCGCCATTGACTTTCAAACATTTCCTGCTTCGTTTACGAAGAGCGGGCGTGGATCTTCTAATTGATTCGTGTCATTCTTTAATATTGAGTACAGCATTTCTAATGCTAGACGCATTAGAAATGCATCCCTAGTATCTACTTTTACTTTGTAAACCTCAGTTTTTAACCAACCCTACCGTACTGCCGGTAAGAATGGAGCACAAATCGGATACTAGGGATGTTCTGGGTAGTGGACTTTCATTATCACTATTTATATACAGTATGTCCACGGATGGGGTTTACAAGAGGACAAATGGACTAAAAATTGAAAGATACGAAAAAAAGTCACTCTTAATAAACGTTTATGCTTGTCTAGAAAATACGATTCATCATAAGAAACTTCAAGTTTTTTATACAGGGTGGGTGAAAACTGCAAAAATGTTATTTAGTTTAAGAGTAAACATACTTTATTTTGAAAGATACGAAAAAAAGTCCCTCTTAATAAACGTTTTTGCTTATCTAGAAAATACGATTCATTATAAGAAACTTCAATTTTTTTATACAGGGTGTGTAAAAACTGCAAAAATGTTATTTTGCTTAAGAGTAAACATACTTTATTTTGAAAGATATGAAAAAAAGTCACTCTTAATAAACGTTTTTACTTGAATAATGAATAGGTGATACTTGTTGTCAATGTCTTTATTTAATGAAGTAATTATAATAATAATACGAACATTTTTATTAACATGAAAAGAATACGATAACGATTTCATAATTCAAAATATTTACCCCCATACTCGACACATTTTTTTAATTGCTTTCTCAAATAAGTGAAAGAATTTCTGATTTCTTTCTAAGATATCGATTGGACAGCCTGGATACTTCTGCCCTTCAGCACTTCAATATCATTTGGTAATGCGGTAGCAAAAACAATTTGCTTTAAACGGCCCCGTAAAATAATATCCGCCAAGGTTAAGTCAGGGCTTCTTGGGGGTCACAAAACTGGGCCATTCCTGCCAATCCACCTTGGACCCAATCTGCGGTCAAGCCATTCTCTAACCTCACGAGCGAAATGGGCTGGGCAACCATCTTGCTGAAAATACATATTTTGTCAAAAATTTAATGGTAGATTTTCGAGTTCATCATTGAAAAATGTATCCAGCATTTCTAAATATGATAATCTATTGCACGTGTTATCAAAAAAATATGGCCCTATGATGCTATGGATGGATATCGCGCACCACACATTCACTTTTGTGAAATATTGTCTTCTCGTCATAATTCTGAATCCGGAAAGACCAGTACCTAACGTGCTGGGTTGCAACGGTTCCATTGGTAAAAAATGTACGTTCATCAGAAAACATGATACATTATAAAAATCAGCATTTCCACTTAAAATTTTCTCTACTATCCACAAGCAAAAATCAAGTCGTTTCGCGTCATCTCCCTCTTCCAATCTTTGATTAAAGTGCGGTTCATGCGGATACAATTTATTTGCTTTAAGAATTTTCTGAATTTGACTTATTTTCACAACTTCTAACTGAGTAACACGATTTCTAAGAGACGTCATAGGATTTTCTTCACCAGATTGAAGAACTAAGACTGTAGCAGCATCATCATGATCGTATTTCTTCTTTTTTTTTTGAGATCCAAAACCGAACCAGTTCTCTGGAACTTTTTTATTAACTTGCAGATTGTCATCCTAGTTATTGGGATTCCTACAAATTTCTCGGTAAGTTGTTCCATGACGTAGCGGTATGAAACTTGACCATCCCCATAACATTGTATTATAAAACCTTTTTGTTCAGTAGATAGCATTTCTACTTAAATAATAACTTCATTAAAGAAAGACATTGACAACAAGTACCTATCACCTTAAGTGTCATTATTATTTTAACTAGGTTCACCAGTCAGAGGTGTGCCAGCGAATATTTTTTGGGAAATAATTTTTACATAGGTAAACCTTTTAATGAATGGTTCTACTTCGGTTTGTTGTGTAGAAAACACATTCATTGAGAGTGGATTTTTTTCGTATCTTTCAAAATAAAGTATGTTTACTCTTAAGCATAATAACATTTTTGCAGTTTTTACCCACCCCGTATAAAAAAATTGAAGTTTCTTATGATGAATCGTATTTTCTAGACAAGCAAAAACGTTTATTAGCAGTGACTTTTTTTCGTATCTTTCAATTTTTCGTCCATTTGTACTCTTGTAAACCCCATCCGTGGACTTACAGTATACTGTAGATTATGGGACTAACCGTCAATTTCAAAAATACTTAGTAGACTAGGTTACTACATTATTAGTAGGCTTAAGAATCTAATGCTTAGGGTTAGTAGTCTAAAAATATGCTATAAACATAAGGCCTAGATACCAAGGTAAGTTTCCCTTGCTGTCCTGAAAGAAAATGAAGTGTTTCGGTAAAAGTAACCGCGACCGCGTCGCAAAACTTTATTCTACCAGAACTAGTGTGATTTAAAAAACAAAAATAAATAAATAATAATGATATTGTAGGCAGCAAAAGGTCTCATATATCAACAACAAAGACCTGGAAGAAATTCTGTCTTGGGTTGACAGTAACCAAGTAGAATTTAACGCTAAAAAAAAACGCGCGGCAGCTTTTTCTAAAAAAGTTAATTTTGAAGAACCGGATGTAGTCATGGCGGGACACTCGATTCCCTTGGCTTTATCAATTCATTTATTAGGCGTCAATTTGGATAGTCGTAATATGTCTTGGCATAGTCGCTTTGCGACCATTGCTAAGGCAGCCTTGCAGAAGCTTGGAATACTTTTCCACCCTTATACACCACAACAACTTTTGATGCTCTATGAAGCCAAAATTCGACCATCGCTGTAGTACCGTTGTGTGCAGTGATCTGCTTAATATATCTTAGGATGATTGAGGACAAAAGTCGAAAGAACCTGATAATGCGAATGGCAATCTACCATTGCATTATCGCCAATTATGCCGCCATTTGGGCGAAAACTGGACTTGCCTTTCTGCTATGGTACCAATCGGCTCAATCGTGTGTATGTGGTGTGCAGTTCTATACCTAAATAATTTAGCCTTCTATAGCTATGAGCCTTGAAAAAAAGCCGATCTTATGATATTAGGCACTGTGATTGTGGGATATGCCGACCAGTAAAGCAACATTTATTTCGTCTGGAATAGTACTGGGATTTGCTAAGTCAAAACGGTGTACCAATCTACACCTGCCCTGTTTGCAGGGCAAGTCCATAATTTTTTTTAACATATGGTGATCGATTCGCCATATAATAAGCATGACCTGCAAACGTTTCTTTTCCGATGTGCAGCGGGGTTAATTTTTTTTTATTACATTTTTCTTAAATATTTTAATAATGTTTTAAAATACTAAATTTAATTTTACTGCAAGTTAGAACGATATAAAAAGGAATGTCTGTGACTTTGTTCACGTCCACTGTCAGAGGCATTTTTTACCTTTTATCTAAGATCACTAAGTCTACTCACGTTTTAATTCTGACGTTGTTGCTAAAACGCAACATTATCATACAGTATCCCATTATAACTTCTGTGTAACTAACCTTTTAAAGTTATTGGTTTCAAAATTGAATTTACGACGAAGGTAAGAATATACATCTTCTGTTTGTATACCTATATATTGTAGCATAATACAAAATCCTTGGCTTTAGGTAAAAATATCGTAAAAGATAAAGGACATAAATAAATTGATCTCTTGATCACCCCTCTATCTTGCTTTTGTCATAGTCGTAACTCAAAACAAAGCCAATATCAATAAAACGTATGTATTGGAAAAATTCAAGATTTCAGGTTTGTTAATCCTATTCGCCCGAGTATCCTTCTTGATTCTAAATCAAGGCACAGCAAGGAAACTCTGCTTTTATTAGAATAGCACAACTGGATTTGTTCTCAACGAGTTTAAGTTTTAGAAGTTAAAAAAATATTTTAATATTTGAAAATAAAAATTCAATAAATACACAAATAGATTCGTAATGATCCCAAAAAGTAATATGTCACAAAAAATAATAAAACTAACAAAATTTGTTGCTACAATTTGACCAAGAATTACCTAAGTCATTTTAATAAACTTACAAAAAAAAATAAATTTTAATAAACACACAAAAAAATTATTTTTATAATAATAATAATTTCCCGTCCTTGTCGTACAAATAGATTACTGCAGATAAACTTCCTCAAACGACTTAGAAATTAAAGTTTACTAGTATAAGCCTAGTATCAATTTCGAATGTATAACAGTGTTACGAAAATGAATAAGTAAATAAAAAAAAATTAAATTCTTCACAAATCCAAATGGTCATTACAGAAATTTTTTAAAAACAATGTTTTCAGCTATATTTGGTTTCAAGTCCATGGATTTTTAATATTATTTTTGCATTTATTGTTTGAACTAATTTATATTTTATTCGAATAATAAAGCCTAAGTAAAAGAAATTAATGAGAAAACTAAATAAGCAAAATTTAATTGACTCAATAAAATTTTGCTTAAGTTAAGAAAATATTCGGCAATTAAATAATTTTATTTCTTACCAGGATATTATTAGCTAATATCGTCTGGATTACGCGAGCAATGAAGAGGGTCATAACTCCTTTGGGATATTATTGAAAAGTAGAGGGAATTACGGATTTGCCAATGTTGACAATGATTGATTGATTGATTGTCAATGCAAACACGTATACCAGGAAAATAAATTTAATAATTGAAACATTTTCCGTTTTGAAAATAAATGAAATGTTATTAAATTTGGTGAGAAATAAAATTATTTAGGTACCACAGGAACTATTAAGTCTTAGTTACCTCGGACAATTGCTGTCCCTCGGATCAGAAACCTGGCCCTTGATAATTAACACACTGATAATTCCCTTGATTCATAGATAACTAATATTGAATCAAATAATTTTTTTTCGGTTAATATCATCCAGCGTCGGCTATTCAGGGGCAGGCGGCAAACAGACAACAGACAGTATACTATATTACTTATCTACATTAATCTTCATTTTAATAAATCTGAAACTGCCAGCGAATAACCGCTCCACTTTTTAAATCGCCCAGGTAACCCCGTACCTCATAGTCAGTAATAAGTAACCCGAGCTAGGGCCGGCATGCGTAGCTTGAGAGAAGAACGAATTTGGTGTAAAATAAGTGAGAGTAAGTGTTATTTGTTGAAAAACAAAACTTTCGTTTTTTTTTTAAGATAAGGACTTCCGTAAGTGTTTTAAAATTTAAATAAGATATCCTGTTTAGACATTTCGTAAAAATAATGGTCGGCCGACCACTAAAATGTTGAATTTAATTAACACATGACTTACGGATAGTGAAAGTATGTAGGATGTAGCTGAACCAAATTAAACGTTTTGTTGGCCAATCGTTTTATTTCAGATAAAAAAAAAATTACAATCCGTAGTGCGAAACGTTAAAGCATGATTTTTCTAAGGAACGATAAACAGAGCATTTACGTATAATTCCACTCGATGGTCACCCACATATTTTCATGTCTAAAGCGCGTTAGAAGTTATTCTCGTAATATAATTTACCAGGACCGACTGTCAAGTTTGTCACAATAATTGTTAGTAAGTTGGTATTTAACAGATAACAAAATTCTAAAAAAAATATGCAAGAAACATCTAAATCTATGCCGTGATTACACCATTTTGCAATATATAAATTCACTAAACAGAATGCACGGTAATAAATTTATTGTTAGTAATTGATAGGAAAAATATATGTAAAAAAACGCAAATTTTTTTTTTAAACTTTTAATCTAAAAAAAATCTATTACTATTTTTATTTTATTAGAAGTTGTGTTCTCTAAAGAAATACAAATAACATACTGAACTTGAAATTAAATATACTATCATACATCTATTCACTGCAAATAATTATTAGAATATTTGGACGCGGTCTCCAAAAACCCTGGCTACCAATCTTCCCTGCAATATATTTCACTTGGTGAACTATTGACTGTATTGCCACAATTAACAAAAACCCAATTAAGCGTTAAGCGTTAATTCGCCCAAGAAAGTATTTTTCCTCCGTGTACCACTCATTCAGAAAAGTTGCTCGAAATTTGTATTAAAATAAAATATAAAGTATAGATTAAACTTAAGGTTAAAATTATGATTGACTTGTTATTAAAAATTAAGCAATTTAGGTCCGTTTAAAAGCACGCTACCGTTTGATATAATTATGCTAAAAATTATTCGATTGAATTCTTCCACAAAGCAATGGATTTTCTGGAAAACTACATATTCATTTTCCAACTTTCCAAATATTTTTTAATTGCAGCTAGTCGAAGCAATATCTAAATATAAATAATATTATGCAATTATAAAATTATAATATCGCTCTATCAAGTTTTATAGCACATAACATTTTTGTTTACCTCTCATTACGGCGGATATAAAATAAATATGGCCCAATCAGGCCACATCGCATACCCGTGGAACTTATTAATGCTTTGTATCTTTATTTACATAACCATGCGACGACAGCGACGTTTCCTAATGAGAGGGATATTTTATTTTTGTGTTTTTACTATACTTCTGTGTAAAATTTTTGTTTCACACAATAAATTTTATAGAGTTTATTGGTGTAGGTAGGGTATAGAAGTATTTTAATATGCATAAGCAATATTCAATGTGTAATAAATATACCCAACGGGTCAGTGGCGCAATCAACCGAGCGAGCGTAGCTCGAGTCGTCTAACTACCTGCTTACAAGAAATGTTGACTCATCACTACCTAAGGTAGGTAAAATTACACAAAAAATAAAACAAGCCTGACTGTTTTTGTAATTTTCTGTTTTGCTTTCTATTTTTAGTACTTGAAAACCAAGCACCATCATTGAAAAAAAGGCGCGTCACCCAAAAACTTTTCTTTGTCTGCGGCGCTGTTTTTAACCCCCTCCCCCCCCCCCAACCTAGTTTCTGGTTGCGCCACTGCAAGAGAATGGTTAATATACCACCTTTTCGGGTTCTTATTTGGAATTTGTCCTTAATTTGTCCTTCTCTCTGCATAAATCTTCATCATACGTGTATCGCTTCTATGTTTGTATTATGTATGGATTGTGGCCCACTGCCACTGATTTGAGAATAAAGGCTCGGGCAAAGTTTTCTGGCATTGCCATTTTTGGGCGTCCGCCATTGGCACATTTTAAATGGATGTTGGCTTCGGCGCGAAATGGTCTTTGACTGAAATGTGTTGTTTTATTTGAAAGTTTGTGATTAAAATCAAACAGACACAGCAGTTTTGCATCGATTTATCTTCCATTTATCAGTTTTTGATAAGTAATATCGAAACGCGATACACGCAAATGAATGAAAATTATCATATGCTTTATAAAAAGGTTTTAATTATTTACACTGGAAGTATAAAGTGAGTGTTGTAGTTTACTGTTTTCCAGGTTTTTTTTTGTTTTGAGGTACGTGTTGTTTAAAAGTAGACTAAAAACCCAACCTAGAAGTGACTGCTCCGATTTTTGATCTATTTCGGACCATCCAGTAGTATAAAGTTGCTGGCATGGCAGGTGGAAAAAGAACTAGAAGTTGCGGTGCTAGTAAATTAACAGATAAAGTTGCCGAGAGACTTATTAACAAGGCATGTGCCAATTTTTTGCTACAAATTAAGAACAATCTTAATAATCGATTTGACAAAATTAATTTTAAGCTGTTTGAGCTTAATAACACTCTAGTATCACTGAAGAAAGATGTAGCTTCTAACTCTAAGTCTGTTTCAAACATCCAGAGCAGAACTGATGATTTTGAGCAGCACGCGAGAAGAAATACTTGGCGCCTTGACGGCTTGATAAAAGAATGTAACGTGTCATGAATGGTGTGGTGGCCCTTCTTACGCAACAAGCCCTGGGTGGTGGTTCTGTCTTTTATTCAGTACCTTAGGAGACAGGAAGTTTTTCAATCACAGTCTCTATTAAATGTAACAGAGATATGAATTTTCGAAGGCTTCACTAAAGAACGTTTTGAGATTCTAAAGGCAGCCAAGAAGATATTCAAACAATAAGATCTGGTCAGCAGAGGGCAGAACCTATATTTGTAAGGTTTTAGATAACAAAAAAAAAATTCATGACGTGGCGGATATGTAGTATGTTGTGCAGCTGCAATATCTTATTTTTATTATTATTATTATTTTTATTTTACTCATTCGCGTATCTTTATTGCAGTACTATACCTAGGTCTTCATAATCTAGATAAGCATACATTTAAGCATTATAATGTTTTCCTTATTTTTTTTTTCTTGGTAATACTCACAGTGTAAATCATGTTTATTTTAATGCATTTAAAAGTGTAAAAATTGTTTATGTCTAGGTGCATACTATTTTATTTATGTTGGAATTATTAATTTTCTAATGTTTAATGTTCAAAGGACCAGAGAGTTAATACATGCGTAGTAAATGTGTTATGAATTTCTCACAGTTTGACTTAACAGCTAAAATAACAAAGCCTCCTGCTCCGTGGCTTACCGAAGTAGAAAGTAGCGTAACGGGAGTTGACGGGATTAATATTAAAACGTAGCTATTTGCAGTACCACCCCCGTTGCTTCAGTTGACTTTCACTATCAATAAATGTTTAACTTCCGCTCAATATCCCGAAGCATGCAAGGCCGCGAACATAATTCCTGTACCTCAGACTACAAACCCAACAGATTATTCTCACTTTAGACTCAAAAGTATTTTACCGACCATGTCTAAAGTACTAGAAAATGTCATTGCAGACCAATTAGGCAACTTCCTTAAAATAAATAATACCGGGTACTCAATCGGAATTTCGTCAAAATCATGGTACTGCAACGGCATTGCTTTTAATTAAGGATGATCTGCTGAACGCATATAACAAGAATGAGAGCTCTATTTTAGTGCTACTCGACTTTAGTAAAGTATTCGACACATTGAACCATGGGGATGATGCCATAGCACCAATAATATTATTAAATAATACTTTACAAATCGTCAGCAAAATACTTTTTATAAGGCAATTTGTTCCACGCCACTGGAATTCACCAGGGGAGTGACGCAGGGCAGGACCAATTTACATAATCACTTCCTCCCTTGCTTTTCCCTTGAACTTAGCTCAGTCAAGTTGTAAAGATGTAAACAGTTATAGCCTCTGGTAGAAGGAAAATAATATAAACTATTGACAAATGAAAAACTATTGCGACATTTATTGCTGGTCCTTTCGGGACTGATTACCTCATTCGATAGACGACTAAAATATTCAGGTTAGTGAATGTACCAATGTCAATAGAAATTTGAAGGTTTTGGCATATTAAAAACCATGATTATTTTAATCGTCTATTAAATCAGTTGATCAGTGCTTAAAGTACTGGCACTAAATATATTTTCCTTCTTCAAGTAAACCACTCTTCATTAAAGAATATAAATAATAACAAACTGACACAAAAACAAGCATAACCGTCAAGATACCTACTTGAAAGTGTCCATCAAGGTGAAAAATGTCTTGGTCAGGTGTAAAATGTTGCTCTCAAGTGTAAAATGTTGTAGCCAGGTGCAGGTCAAATGTTGCAGCCAGAGCTAAATTGTCACATAGTATTTGGGCTCGATAAGGGGTCCATGCACCAGAAAAAAATTGACGAAATGATTAGTACCAAAATGACTAACTGAACGAAACATTATTTTTAAATTAAATACTGACAAACCTAAAACAGTGAAAAAATGCAATAGAATATAAAATGGCTAGGCGAGACTGATCTTAAAATATTGTTTGTTCAACTCTTTTTACTAACCCCACATTAACTTAAAAACCTGGGCCTGCCTTGTTCAAGAAAAAGGTGTACAAGAACTGATCAAATTGGGATTGTCCTCAACTTGGCATGCAGTAAATAGTGTACTTCGGTCAAAAGTCGAATTGATACGTTAAGAGGACTGAACAGAATGTTTTGGACTACTGGAATAAAAACTTTAAACCACCAGGCTTTACGGAATGTGGAAGTGATCCTAAAACATCAGAAGGCAGAAGCTCAGTGACAGCTTTGAGAATAGCATTCCAATTAAGCGTTTTTAAAACTAAGTTCTTAAATTGACATTCATTGAAATGATCTTCACAAATCCTAAAGTTCTTGCACTCAATGCCAGGATTAATATTACAATTATTCTTCCATATTCTGCGGATATGTACCTCTTCTATAAACTATGGTTGCGAGAACTTTTTGAAGAGTATGAAAAAAATATTAGAAAAAAATCCAATTTGAATTTCAAAATTAAGCAAACCTAAGCTTCAAAGCGTAAATTTTACATTTAGGTTACATACCTGTAATATAAAGTAGCGTAATCATCCTAAAATTCTTCAAAACTTGTATAACGGCATGTAAAAGATGAAGACAAAGACTTAAAACGGTTAATATGAATTAATATTTTAACTAGATTTTGTAACGGTTCTTTTGTTGCGAAGTCACCCATATGAGTTTCACCCATGTGAATGCGACAAAACAGTATAATTCCTTGACAATCAATGTTAAGGGAGCCCCCACCCTCACTGGCTTTACTAGAGTACTTAAAACCTTCATTGAAAATAAAAGGGACCATTGATTACTATTTTATTTTATACTTTAGCATATTGTAGTCAGATTAACTCTTATGTATCTACTTTTTTTAATGTCAAGATGAATTTTTCCATTATTACTTCATCGGGTGGTTGTATGAGCAGTATAGCTGAATACCGCCACAACATTAATAATAATTTATTGTAAATTTTTTACTACGTTATATAAAGGCATTTTTATTTATATATTTAAACACGCCTTTAAAGTTAAATATTCTTCAAAACTTTTTAATTTAAACCGAAATTTTGTGTACGATTCGATTGGGTACTTAGGAATTGAACTATAGTATCATTGCTATTAAAAAGTCGGTGGGCTAAGATTATTTCGGGGCGTACCTACTTTCAGGTCCAAATTTGTCTGTTAATATCATAATAACATGTGCAAAAATGTAGTTTAATATCTTAAGTTTCCGAAATTTTTTCTGAACGCCTGAAAAATGCAAAGTTTGGAAATTTCAAAAACTAATCATATTATTAGGATATAATATTACATTTTTATGAACTATTCTACTTAAAATTATTCTAGAACTAACTAATTACCCTGAACTAACCCCATTAAAATAAGTACAGGATATCATGTAACACCCTGTATATATAACTATTATGGCCAACGGCCTTTCTTCTACAATTGTTTTACAATTGCATTTATTTTCACTCAATTGAAAGTTGAGAAGGAAAAGTTCACTAAAATACGATAATTGAAATAAAGCGAATACCCGAAGAAAATTTTGTTTGCAATTTTACACTTCAGTACAGCTAACACAGATTTGGCAAGATAATAAAATTAAAAGCAACAGTTGTCTTATCTTTATTTAATTTTGCACCTCGAACATCTACGAAAAATAAACTTAGTGAACTGGCTTCTACTTTAGGTGTTAATGCATTATAGAAAATGCCGAACTTTACTTTTCAATTTGTGGAAAGGCAACAAGGCTTAGAAGTCTTAAGTTCTTTATGAATCTGTTTGTAAGCACTTAAAGAAAACTTTCATATGTTTGAAATAACTAGTGCCAATATACTTAAAAACTTGTTTGTAACACTCCTTCATAGATTCAGATTAACAGGAGGAAACCCAACTGCCCTATTGTAACAGTGATTTTTGACATCTTTTTTCATAAATAAATAAATAAATACGCAGGTCTTTATTTAGTTGAAAAAAATAGATACAGAACCAATCCTGAGATATTTTGAAGATATTTTAAAGACCAACAATGATAAGTGAATAAAGAATCTTTCCTGAAGATACAGCTAAGTAGAGTTCAGAAAAGCGGGTGTAACGTGAACAAACTTACGCGGCCCAAGACTGTATCTAAGACAAGAGTTCTGCACAGTCAGCCTGGATTTAGCATTAACACTCAAAATATCTTTGTACCTATCCTATTCAAGGGTTTAAGCTTAGCGTAGGATTTTTGTATTTAATAGATAGTGTGCTGACTGAAGCGTAGTTATTATTAAGATTAACCTAATAAAAGATGCAATAACTTTTACTTCTATATCTTAATTGCAACCTCTTAAGAAAGTATACGACTATTGGCAACGTAGCTCTCCATCAAGCTCAGGGCGCGCGAATTCAAATTTGCTAGAAAACCGCCTGTTTGTTAACCTGGTACAGCGCCTCTCGTGGCTCTAAGTTGCTCATAAGGATGACATTGTATTGCGCAGCTATAGTTTTCTTGTTTATTAATTACCTAAAAAACTCATTGATTTAATTTGAAATGCTCTATTAGATTTTGGCTTGAAGTTTGATGCACAAAGGCATTTACAATGCATTCACGGAACCAATATATCGAATGACTAAGCGCAGTAGACTTCGGCGTGTTGTTTAGTTCAGAAAAAGGAATTGAATAATGGTATCTACGTCAATTACAGCCAATTACAGATGCAGAAAAATACAGCTCAGTGTGTGTCTATTTTGGAACGTTAGAACAAAAGCCTTGCCATGGAGAATTCGCTTTCGCCAATTAAATCGAGCACCGGTTTAAGCAACAGAATTTTACATCCCAATGCCTCTCTAATACAGATTACACTAATAGATAATTGGATTAAGAGCAACAGTTTCTCCATCCTTGATAAATTCTAAATCTATAAAGTCACTGAAGCAGATTTTATCTTACGTAGATTTAAGTGCAGTGTATAAAATATAGATAATTATTCCTTTCTCTGCAATTTGCGATATCAGAACCTTTTTCCATATCAAGAAGTTTAACCCAGTACCCTGACTTAACTATATTATTTTTTACCAATAGCAAATATTAAAACAAGAAAACTAGTTTTATTACACATTATTGTTTGATTCTATATTAAAAACTAAAATAGGTATAAAATATATATTTAAAGTTTTTAAATTTTGTATTTTGTTTACAGGTAAGCTTGGCTGTTCTCTTTATTTAGGATTTTGGGTAAGTGTTCAGAACTATGGTGTAGCAATTTTGATCTATACAGGGTGAGAATTTTAAAACCAAATCCGAAAAACGGTTCGAAATATTGTATTTAAATTTTAGGACGCAATTTGACATTTACGCCATTTACTTAAGTGACGAATACATCGACATTCCTGTGACATTAATAGCGACATCTTTCGAATTACGATACTCGCTAACGCTCGTATCGTGAATTTCGATATCGTGTGTGATAGGCTTCTTACCGCTCTTGTTATGTAATATACTTTTTTTACGACTTCATATTATTTTTTTTATAAATTAGAGCAAGTGTTACCTATATAAACCTTAGGGAAAAAATACAATTAATAGGTTTTATTTTGCAAGAAAAAACAAACGAACAAACTTTATTGAAAATGTTATAATTTACAATGTAGGTACAGATGGAAAATAAAAACTATTTATCATTATAATTAATAGTAAAATTTTGACAATTTTTTATTATAATTGGAGCAACTGATTTCTCCATTAGATTGGTGTTCATTGTCATGATATTTGTTGGAATAAATTCTGTAGTTTCTTCCTGGTCTGGCAGCTTATTAAATGTGGATGTAGATGCTGAATGATTTACAACGGAGTGCAAGATTCTGTTTGAAGTTATAGTTTTATTTAGAATGGATTCGTCTACATAGTTTTCCACCACAGTGGAAGATTTCCAACCGCCATGTCTCTTTAAGGCCATTAAGTCACCTCCAGCGTCGACTAAAATTGTAGCGGAAGTTCTTCGGAAACAGTGACCTGTGTACAAAGCAGCATTGGGCAGTTTTAAATATTCTGCAATATTTTTTGGCACTGCTCCTAACTTATTAATACCGACTACCTGACGTGTTACTTTGCCTTTTTGAAAGATTAGGAAAAATTGTTGAATGTTGGTGTCCTTAATAAGGTTTCGAAGTTCTATATAGTTTTTACATATGCCATAAAATTTTCCGAAAATTATAAAGGAACGTGGTATTTTTGTCTTCGTATCAGGAATCTTAATAATAGGAGTGTTTCCAGTGTTTTCTATATCAGTAATTTTTATATTCTTTAGCTCTTGTTTTCTGCAAGCTCCAGAAATTCCAAAAACTAAAACTACTTTCATAAATAAAAAATCTTGATCCGGCGCTTCATTTAGGAATTTATTTACATCGATTGCGGTGAGTATCTCGGATTTTTTACTCTTATAGCCATCTGATTTTCTCTTTAAATAGGCTCGTAATTTATAATAATTTTCAATATTAATATTGTGCTTTATGCTTAAATTAGTGCGTAGCATCGAATAAATCGCCCAAAGTGAAGAGGGTTTAAAGGTTTCTGTTAAATTATCGAAATATGCCAGTAAAACATTTTCTGAGTAGGTACTCACATGGTTATCAATACACCAGTCAATAAATTTTTGATATACTTTTTCGTACCTCTCCCTGGATTTTTCGGGTAATAAATTATTTGCCGCGGCTGCAGCTTGTAATGCAATTTCTGGTGGCGTTCCCTCAATCTCAATATTGGAGTCGCTCATACTACTAACTGCTAACCACTAACTATGTACTAACCAAAAATAATATACAAATTAAAAATTTTGACGTTTAAAATTGCCTTTGTTAATACAGACATTGACGTTGTCAAGGCGACGCATAAAAAATGTATTAAAAATTTTCAGGATTTTGACGGCTTATGGCCAATGAAGCTTGGCTTATAACAATATAGTGTGTGTTATAAGAGTTTTACTGATACAGTCGACAGTGCGTAAGTAGGTTTTTACTAGTATAGGAGTAGAAAATAGTATATTAAAGTACATGTTTTATAAAGCATCATCTTATAGCACGCGTCCAAGTTGCTGCGAGTTTTTTAACGGGACAAGTGCTCTAACTGCTTTATAAAACACGTACTTTATACTATTTTTTCTATTTTGTATTTTTTTTAATAAGAAAATACATATTTAAAAAGAAAATCAACCCTTCAAATTTGTATTTTGTATGTCTAAATTCTATGTTGGTAATACGATAAATTTACTTTTATCATAGTAGCCTTGAAAATAAATAATATTTTGTTTGTGTCATTGTCACGAAATTTGTGTTTTATTATTTCACAGAGTTGTTCATATTCATAATTAAAAAAATATGGAGCATGATAATCTAAGTTCAACTCCCCCTGAGTTAAGGGATATTGCTAATAAAACGATAAATCAACTTTTACCAGAGTAATCCCGAAAACTTTCTTTTCTCATGGATCACAATAACAGGAAACGTCAGACGTCAACAGAATAAAACATTTAAATATTACCAATGCCAACTTTTAAAAATTAGAAAACGGTATCGTAACAGATTTCTTATGAAACAAAATTAGAAAAAATTTGTTTCTTCATGTTGTCGAAAATCTTAATAGTATGAACAATTTCCCTTTAGTCGTCCACAATCCAACACAGAATGTACCCAATTTCTTCTTTTACTTCTCGATTTCCTTTTTCGCGAAAGGCACCGAACAGCAAGCTATTTGCACAACGTCTATTTTTACATCGAATAAAATTAGCCCTGCGACCGACAAATATTGCCAATTTGCTTATTTTCTGGCCGCCTAGTGCGCGCACGCACTGATAAAACCCCACCACAAGAAAAAATCCGATGTGGTCCAATCCGGTGACTTTGCAGGTAGGTTTACAGGACCACCACGATCAATCCATTTGTTTCCAAATATTTTATTTAGTTGAAGAAATAGTCCATACTTACAGTGAAGTTAAACTATAATGTAAATAAAACAATCCAATATTCCTCCACAGTTTAATATAGGAAAATTATTTTTTAGATCCCTACATGTTTCGAACGTTTAAACGTTCATCCTTAGGGTATACTAGAAAGGATAGTACATTGTTAGAAAAATAACAGTAAAGGAAACATCAAAGTCAAAGCGAGACTTATCTGATATCAAGTTGATTGAAAAATACATTGATGTCTCAAAAAGTAAGTACAACTTATAAAAGTAAGGAAAATAAAATTGATTAAGTGTAATAAGTAGTCATATGATTTATGTTGACATGTTGGTTGTATAAAGATTTTAATTGAAGTGAAGTTTTTAATTGTCGGTGTGGAAAATTATTTTTATTTAATGAATGAGAAACATTTATGGATCAAGCTTTTAGAAATAAAGTAAAATTTATGAAAAATTATATTGATAGAAACATTATTGGAGGATAGAAAATTCAAATTTAAACTAAAGTTAAAGTTTTGGTAATCAGTGGATCAACTACCAAGTAGATATGGGGCTGTGCACTGCCGTCTCCATGAACAGGCCATCATGTTCCCGCCCACATTCTAAAATTGGCTGTTTCTAGTCGATCCACGTTTTGACAGGTTTACATTGTTTGATAGACCGTTTCGGTGTTTCCTTTAAGTTTTTAGTTGTTTTTAGCAGTTTAATGTGATTATTTTAGAAAACCCATAACATTAATTTAACGTAATTTAGACCTTTATATGTAAAACCATAAATTATTTGATTAAGTTTCTAAAATAGCGAAAAATTCCAAATTCATGATGTGTTCTCCAAACTATAATGTTTTTCATTGCAAAAATGATATTAGTTGATAAGAAAAAGGATCCTAAGAGACGATTTAGTATTGTGAAAATGTATCAGCGTTTGAATAAAGTACTTTGAAGAAAGGTTTTTAGTCAAGGAACTCAGGGCAACCAGAAGACTTGATGTTAGATAATACTAGAACAGTGTAGTGTAGGTACCTCTTTTTATAATAATATTTTGGTATATTGTTCAAATTGTTATCAGGCAATAAACATAAATAGATTATGAGTATAGTTAGCCATAAAATAGACAGTATAACATTTAAGATTGAGCATGTCGTACTAAGGTTAGGTTCGGACAAAGATTTAGTAACAAAACAATATCTACCTTCGTTGTATATTTTGATTAGTTTCTCATACAATACATGTTTTTCTTAGTCAAAATGTCAGTTAAAAGATACCTACAAGTTTAAAGCAGGTTCCTCTTGATACCTCTTTAGCTTACTAGTCAAAAATTCAAGTTAAATAAAGTCTATATGGTTTCTCGAGAAAGATAAAATGATAGTATGTACCTACTAATTGACTGATATAAAATTTTATTTAAAATCACTCTGTATACTAATCATCGAAACACCTTTTTAATATACAACTATGTACCTCACTTGATAAAATTTAAGACATCTATAACTTATAAATATCAATTTTAATACCTACAGGCCATAGAGCTTTTACAATAAATTCCATCTTCTAATGTGACGTCTCAATCTTAACATTTACGGCCTGTTCATGGAGACAGCAGTGGGCTGTGCCCCATAATATTAGATGGAAGTTTAACATGACTATGTTAAGGAAAAAAAGTAGGTGGTTATAAAAAGAGAAGTTCTAAAAATGCAAAAGTTTAAAGAGAAATATGACATTAAATGCGTATGACCAGATAGTGATCCTAAGATCTGAAGATATTGTTAAAATCTAATAGGAGGAAAAATAGGAACTTTATATTAGGATTACAAAAACCGTATGGGATCAGTCTCTTAATAATTGTAGTTACCGACCCGAGGGCCGAGAGGATACAGACATCTGTCATCGAATGACCAAACTACATGGTTTTGTTAAACAGGGGGTTTTATAAAAGTCTATCGGAGGGAGATAAAGTTCTATACTTGAAAGAGAAGGTTATATCACTGACACTATCATATGACTACACTTCAGCTATATTTTCCTCACTTTTGCAAGTTGTACTTATTAATTGGAGAGATCTACGTGTTTTTCAATCAACTTGTTACTGGTAAGCCTTACTTTGACTTTGATGTTTCCTTTACTGGTATTTTTTTGACAATGTACTATCCTTTCTAGTATTCCCTGAGGATAAACATTTAAACGATCAAAACATGTAGGAAACTAAAAAAAAAATTCATATCTTAAACTGTAGAAAAAGACTGGATTGTTTTATTTACATTTCATTTAGTGTAGCGGGGCAACTTGCTGAAATATAGTTTCTCCTGATTTGCATTATTATCCAGAAGTTGTGGCAAATTGTTCCTTAAAAATATTATAAATTTTTCCATTTAGGTGACGCGACGGTCCAAAAAATATGGTTCAATCTCCGACTATACCATACCGCATTAACCGACAAACAAATTGTGCCAGTTGACCTTGAATTAATAAAAGCAAAATTGATTTACTCAGTACAAAATTCGAACTTAAAGTATTCCAAATTAATTTAAGTAAGTACCTGACCCCAATAATTGGTAAATGTTGCTTAGTCAAAAAATAATGTCTTTCTTAAAACTATATTGTTTTCTTGAATGGCAAGCCTTATCCAGTTACAAATTGTGATCCTATTTTGACAATCTTGGCTATACATGTTCTAATGCAGAGTTATATTGTAGGGGTAAAAATTGTGCTTATGTAAAATAGCCAGTACCGATTTATAGCACATTCCTGAAACACAAGCAGTTCCCTTAAACCAACATGAGGATGTATAGCTACTACACCCAAAACTCCAACGGTCATAAAATCGTCATTGGTTTTTGTTTGCCTTTGAATTCTGTTCTTATTTCGGAGGTTTCCGGTACTGCGTCCTGAATTTTCTAATCGGGTAAATGCCATATGAAACTTTTTGAATGGCGGGAAACGTAATAACCGACACTTGCGCAGCTTCTCGGTAGTTCCATCTACATTCTTCCAGAATTAATAACAATATTTCAATCTCGTATAATTGATCCATAATTGCACTGAATAAAAAACTCAATCAATTTGAAAAATATCATCGAATCAGATTACTACTTTGTCAAAGTCAAAAGTAGTATCCTAGGATACCACAATAGTTAAAAGTTTTGATAAACAATAATAATCAGTGGAGATAGGTATCCTAGTTTAAAATATGCAGTTTTAATGCCCTGTATAGAAACAAGGCTTAAGCTGGATTTATAGAAAAGGGAACCTTAAACTAGTTTATAATGTTGTTCAATTATGGCTTAGTAGTAAAACTCATATATGTATTAGTGCTATATGGCTATTATCCTGAACAATTTGAAGCAGCAACAGAGATAGAACATCCAGAGTTATTTCGACTTCTTTGCATGCTCCGTAAGGGCATTGCCAAATGTACTTTTATTTTTTTAAAACAGAGCATAAGAGTGAGCCGTAGAAAATTAGAGCAATGATGAGATTAGCAAGAATCTTGCTAGAAAATTGCACGAAAGACATTGACTTGGTAATTACAAGTATTTTCAAATTACTTGTTTCCATTTGTAAACTAAAATGCGTCAAATAAAGATTTCCTATAACTGGAGGCTGACAACGTGACAACGTCTCATTTTTACTCGACATAACCTCGAGATCTTTAGCAAATGTTGATTTGTTTGACAGTTTGTTTCCTCGAGTTGTGTGGTTAGCGACTTTTGTGTATTGTTGATCTTTACTTTTCTGGAAATTTTGATTGTGTGTGCGAAATGTGATAATTTCGTGCATATGTCGAGGCAAAACATTATATTTTGCATTATTTGCAACAGGCGTAAGAATCTGAATCTGAATCCACAGTTATGTAAATCCAGACGGGATGTTTCTTTCTTTCTTTCGTTTAACTTACTCACGTTGATTTTGTAAGGAAACAATAATTGGGTAGAACATTTCCTAAAAGTCATAATTTCCTCTGCTGCTGTAGGTACCTATCTACCTATGTTTACCGAAAATTGCAGGTAATCCAAAGAGACCTACAGAAACCTGTATTTTACCTGTTGAACTCTAAAAATAATTGTTAATTATCTAACAAAAGTTTCAATAATATATTTACCTGCGTTCTTTTTCTTTTCTCAATCGAAATATACAAAATCTTATACAAACCAAGAACTTTAATGTTTGCTTAAAAATTCCCTCGGAAATACCTGTACTGTTGTCAGTCAATTGTAATTGAAAAACACCATAACCTAATGTTTTGCCCGTAAAGACAAACATCTATTATTTTTTCTCGCGCATGAGCACTGTGCCAAATGACCCTGATGAGACAAGGAACCTCGGTTTCACTACGTTTACATAGGTTAAATGGATAAAAGGCGCCATATAGTACTAACACAAATATGTTAAAACTACGGTCACAGATCTTCTGTCGAATAACCTGAAAAGTCAAATTTAACGTTTATGATAAAAAGTTTTCAATCATTTAAAATGGGTTTGAATAATTTCGAAAATATTACTGACGATGAGGAGTTTTTCTGGAATTACTTGATTATGCACTAAACTTTATTGACGAAGGCCAAGTTTAATTAAACTGGTACAATGCTTGATGAACTTACTTAGCGGTTTAAGACGCACCTCAGTTTGGCTGAACTCGGGCTTAAGTGCGAATTGTACAACCGGGCATAAGTAGCGTTCTAATTTGGTTTATTCAAAAATTCGTAACTGAGCGACCAGTATAGTAAATATAACAATTTTCTACTTACTTACGTAGTTAATGATTTTAAAAATATTTCTAGCCATTTTTCGGATGTGGCATTGTAACTGCAAGAATACACTAAAATTATACTAATTATGTACCTACTTTTAAAATAATGTATTATTTGTATATCGAAGCTTACAAAAAACTCAATTTTAACATTTGGTTCAGTACCAAGCTCTACTGACTCTATATTCCGTTATTCCCAACCAATTTTTTTTTACTTTCTATAGAATAACCCACACACAATCTTTATTGTGTTGACACATATAGTTTTAAGGGTCTGAGGTCTGGAGTAGGTCGGCACCATCAGTGCGGTTCCCTTATATAACACATTAAAATCCTTTTCCTGTAAAATAATTTACTGTCCTTTGTATAATTATTTGCTTTACTTTTTACTCTAATAAAATCGGCTACAGCATTGTAACACTTTAGGCACAAATCTACATTTAAATTCCCAATAATTAACAAATTTAACCCGAATAAATATTAACTGCTTTACATAACTAAAATTGGCTAATTGAATTTAAACGTTGCTTATGTAAAGCATGATTTACTTAATTTAATTTTAACAGCCAAGCAAGACGTGAGTAAATAAAATGATTAAAAGGCGTGAGTAAACGAACCAACACGCAAACGATCCGAAATTATAGTGCGCTGAATTTACAAATGAACATTTCTCTATTAAGCTTGACCACCTCATATATAGAGATAAACACATTTTAGTAATAAATACTGTGCTTTAAAATTGCATATAATTAATGATGCATACTATATACTAATTACTTTATGAGTGAGATACACGGAATGCTGACCGTCAACTAGGGCATCTAATTTAATGACCGGCCGCGGGTAAATTATCTCAGAGGTGCCTATACACAGCTGATTTTATTATAGAATGTGAATCATAATAAATAATAATAATAATGAATTTTAATTAATTAACAAAATACAAAGCAAATTAACAAAGGAATTATGTGTAAATATCTATAAATTATTTAAAAGTAAATAAAAGAGGCAGAGCCTAGTTTGGAGAAGTTTAGCCTTCTGGCTACTCTTACTTAACCAAAGATAGGCTCATAGTATAATACATACAGTGTGTAACAGAAGTATGGAACACTTTAAATATCTTTAATACCGTTTGTCCGATTTAGCTAAAATTCGGTATTTGTATATAAAAGGTTATAGCGGAGCTGCTAGTGACATTTGCAATGTTGCCAAATTTACAGTTTTTTAGCAATTTAAAATATTTTTTTTTTAAATGGAACACCCTATATTTTATCATATTTTTGGATTCTACATAAAATTACAATTAATTACAATTATTTAAGTCTAAACTTAATAGTTTTTGAGATATCGAGTTTTGAGAAATGATATTTTTGAATTTTGACAGCGTCTAGCTTTCTAACGATACGCCATATAGCAAAACGGCTTACATGTCCCTATCTTACTTTTTTATTATCTTTCCAAAAATACCAACTTCCGGTTAAACCGGAAGTACTATATTTCCGGCTATTGAGCTACATCCGGTTTAACCAGAAGTTGACACTTTTAGAAAGACAGTAGAGAAGTAAGATAGGGTCATGCAAGATGTTTTGCTCTAAGACGTACCGTTAGAAAGCCAGAAGCTGTCAAAATACTCGATATCTCAGAAACTACTAAGTTTAGACTTATAATGCAGTTTCTAATAAATAGTTGTGATTTTATGTAGAATCCAAAAATTATGTAATATATAGGGTGTTCCATTTAAAAAAAAAAAGATTTTAAATTGCTAAAAAACTGTAAATTTGGCAACATTGCAAATGTCACTAGCAGCTCCGCGATAACCTCTTATATACGGATACCAAATTTTGGCTAAATCGGACAAACGGTATTAAAGATATTTAAAGCGTTCCATACTTCTGTTACATGCTGTATAATACGAAACACAAAAATAAAGAAGAAAGTAGGATAAGCATGATGAATTCGTTTAAAACAAGAAAATTATCGCGGTTTACAGAAGCATATCATTGTCTATTTAACAAATGATTACGGAGTTTGAATTTAAATTTATTAATGTTATGTAATCTGAACTCCTCAGGCAATGGCATTAAATGAAAAACTTCTCTTAAACATTACTGTTCGATGTTGTGGCATTGTATACCTATTCCTAAATCTGATGTTCCTATTATGTACAGTTGTTCTAGGAATAAATTTACTTTTTACCAGATTAGAGGTGTCGGGTGAATTAAGTAATCTGTGTACGAAGTTACCAAGGTGGTGAAGTCGGCGATTATTCATATGTAGCATCGATAAAATTTAAATTAATAAATTCACATGTCAGAGGCGCTGAGCGTTTATTTGTCAGATATATTTTTTTCTCTTTGGATAATTAAAGTTAGATTTAAATCAATTAACCTTTTTCCCAAACATTCATAATTGCTGACAAAACGGGTGGAAGGCTACTCATGTTCTTGATGGGACCGGTCAGGAATTTGATGTCTTCCTGTAAGTAAATAAACAATATGAGCATACCCTAATTCAACTTCACACATTATAAATAATAAATCAACACTTTGTCTCTTTTTATCTTTTACCAAAAACTCTTGTATGCATGACTATTATTTTACTTGAATAACAGTTATATAATGCCTCACGTACGGAGTGGTGAAATGGACGCCAAAACGCGAGGGTCCGCTCCCGTACACGTAGTGAACCCTTGCCACTACACCTTAAATCCATAAGGCTCAACCGTAAATCCATACGGTATATCTTTAACTTGGTCATGACCGCAAAACATAAGCCGCTCTGTACTGAGTTGTGCAATGGACGCCAAAACGCGAGGGTCCGCTCCAATACAGAACCTTTGATAATACCCTCTGAGACGTGCAATGATACCAACCAACAACCAACTAGTGGACACAGTACCTGCTCCAGATATTAACAAACAAAATCGCTTATCACAGGCAAAACAAGCAATTCAAGAAATTATCAACAATTAACAATATGACATGTAACAGAAATAATATAAAGTTGAAATAGTTATGCTCAGTGAAACTCACCTATTTTCAGAATAAACTACACTTTCGACACACGGTACACAATACACATTCACAGACTTGCAAAACTTAACTAAAGCCTAAAGCTTTGCTTTGCCTAACAAAATATGTTATTCTTTCTCATTTTGTCATTTTGTAAACAAAACTAAACTGAACAGTTCTCCATTGATTTGTGCTGAGTTGACAATAAGCGTTAATGATGCCTAATCTTTATCGTGACTCTAAAGTAATATAAATACGACTTTAACATGTTTGGCGGCGCCCGGCGTCAACAGCTATATCCAATTTCTACTATCGACTTAAAATAATAAGGACGTATTAAATAATTTAAATGGGTCTTACATTCGGCCATCCTGCATTCAACTCGTCTCGAGGTGAGGCGCAGTCGGTTCATCAGGATCGGATAATACAACACCATCTTCATCGCTGCTTTCATCGGATCCTCCTGATGACACTCCTCCGACTGGTATCCAAGGACGGAGTCGATCAACTGCTATGACTTTCTCATAAGTAGCCTTTCTTGTGAGACGACGTGACCCAGGCATGTCGGTTACGATGTATCTGTCATTTGGTAAGATAACTTTTATAATCATTGGTCCTTCATAGGGTGAAAGTAATTTACGACTTGTCCCTGTTGATGAATGATTTTTCAAAATTAAGACCAAATCGCCAACTTTGTATTTTTTTGGAGATTTTCTTTTTTTGTCGTAAGCGACCTTTTGTTTTTGTTGTGCTGCAAGTATATTTTCAGCAGCTTGACGTCTTATTTCCAACAAATCGTCAAGTACTTTAGGAATTTGTCTGATCTCATCTGTTAAAAGACTGTCACTACCTCCTCTGGGTGTGAATCCTAGTAGAAGTTGACTCGGAGTTTTTCCTGTTGACTTGTTTCTTACATTGTTAACCCCAAATTGTACGTTATGGACGTTTTCGTCCCAACGTTCTTCTTCTAGTGTAGAAGATAACAGAGCACCTAATATAGTTCTATTAAGCCTTTCTACCTGTCTATTAGCTCTAGGCGTTGCAACCGCATTAAGAACATGTTTAATATTGTTTTGAGAGCAAAAACGTTTGAAATGCTTTGATGTAAAGCAACTGCCTTGGTCAGTTATTAACCTTTTAGGACTTCCATAAGTACAACACAGATTTTTACAATATTCAATAACATATTTAGTCTTAGTAGTCTTTACTGCTTGTAGTACAACAAACTTAGTAAAGGCGTCTATTCCAACGATAAGGTAGCTATTTCCTTTTTTGCTTTTCGGAAAAGGCCCTAAATGGTCAATGTGAATTGTGTTAATTGGTTCAGATGTTTTTTCAATTGGGTGAAGGTACCCCTCTTTCCTTCCTGAATTTTTTTTGTTACAAAGACACTGAATACAACAGGGTAAATATTTTTCTACATATTGTCTCATTTTAGGAAACCAATAATGCTCACATAACCGATATAAAGTCTTCTCAAGTGCAAAGTGTCCAAAATCATCGTGCGCTGCATGAACTACTTGATGTCGCATTCCTTTTGGCACTACCCACTGTATGCCACGTGCAGTAATTCTATATACTCGCCTATTTTTAAAGTATAATTTTTGTAAATCTGATGTTCATTTTGGGTTTCTGGAGGTTTCATAAGTACTTTTCGAATATTGACAATTTTGTCATCTGTTAACTGTCCAGACAAAACCCAATCAGCTTGCTCAATTTTCATTATTTTTGGATATACTTCTGTAGAACTCGGATTTCGGCTGAGAGCATCCACATGTTTCATCCGATTACCTGGACGATATTTTACTTCAAATGTAAACTCCTGTAGCTGAAGCCACCATCTGGCAATTCTCGGAATTATCTGCTTTTTCACACTTGTGGCTTTTAATGAGTTGCAATCGGTTACGACTGTGAAATTGATTCCTAAAAGATAACTACGGAACTTCTTCAGACTTTCCACCACAGCCAATGTTTCTAGTTCGTACGAGTGGTATTTTTGCTCGCTGCCTATTGTCTGTCGACTGTAATTTGCTACCGGATGGTAACGCTGGTCAGGTTGTAATTGCAATAAAATTCCAGCCAAACCCAAGGTGCTTGTATCAGTGTGAACTTCTGTTGTTAAGTTTGGATCGAATAAAGTCAAAGTTGGCCTCTGGATTAATTCTGTCTGAAGTTTTCGAAACGCTTTTTCTTCCGGTTCCTTCCAGCTCCAAGGTACAGTTTTCTTTGTTAAATTATTTAATGGTTTTGCAATTGATGCATAATTCTGCACAAAATGTCTAAAATATCCAGTGAGTCCCAGAAATTGTCTTACTTGATGAACAGATTGTGGTCTTTGGAATTTTTCCACAGCTCTAACCTTATCCTGTCCGGGTCGAACTTGACTTTGACCAACTTCAAATCCTAAAAAGGTTACAGATTCCATTAAGAAAGAACATTTCTCTAAATTTAAAGTCAACCCTTCTTCTCGAAATATATCCAGGGTTTTCTTCAAGTGACTTAGAGCTTCGTCAGTGGTACTGCCATGAAGAAGCACATCATCTAGGTAGACCGATGCATAATTAGTAGATGTTCTAAGAATTTTATTCATAAATTTTTGGAAAATTCTCGGTGCATTTGTAAGACCAAAAGGCATTCTATTGAACTCATACTGCCCTATTGACGTAACAAATGATGTATATCGTTTTGAAGTTTCTGCTAATGGGATTTGGTAATATCCCGATTTGAGGTCCAAACTAATGAAGTAAACACCTCCCTGTAACCGGTCAATTTGCTCATCGATTCTAGGCAATGGTTGATTATTTTTCAAGGTCAGAGAATTAAGTTTTCTGTAGTCGATGCACATTCTGTTTTCACCATTTTTCTTTTTAACCAATAATACTGGTGAGCAATAATCAGAATCTGATTCTCGAATAATGTTGTTTAGGATTAGTTCTTCAATGATATCTTTGACTGCTTCTTGTTCAGCTCTAGCCATTCTATATGGTTTATATGTAAAAGGTTTGTTGTTATTTAGATGAATCTCCATTTCTATGGAATTTGCACAACCAAGTTCTGAAACTTTTTGAGCAAAACAGTCCCTATATTTATTAAGAAGCTTTATCAATTTCTTTTTTTCTTCGGCACCTACTTGACCAATTTTAATTTGTTCTTCTGAAAACGGTTCCATTATCGAATCTTTAAGCTGTAATACTGATTCTTTATGTTTTAATTTTTCGTTGTTCTCTGTACACGGCCATGCTCTAGCAAAAACCTTGTCTTTCCGGAAAACTATTTCTCCTTCCGAAAGGTTGATGCATGGTAGCGCATTAACTTTTCCTGATGTAACTGTTATGACAATATTTGGTACTAAATATTCTCTTTCTTCTTGAGCACATACTATAGCTTCGATAAACAGATCGCCTTCATAATTCTCGCAATATACTTCAACATTTGTTAACGTATTATTAGAGACAATGGTTTCCTTATCTATTCGTAAAACTATTTTTTGTAAAAACAAGTTATCTTCAACATGTTTAAATTCATTTAAATCTGTTTTAATAAATGTAATAGAATTTTGATCTTTGACCAAGAGAATATGTGGTTTTTCAGTGAAGTTTCTTCCGATGAGAACGGGAACATTTTGAAGATCATCTCGTACTATGCAGACTTTAACTTCAGCCTCTACTTGATCCAATTTTATAGTTAGCTTGGTAGAACCTAAAGTAGTCGTAAAACTTGGTCCATAACCTTGCAATATGGTTTTATCATTTTGATCATATGGTATTCCTAAAGACTTAAAATCACTAAACCTAATAATAGTACATGAACTCCCTAAATCTATATACGCAGTTGTCTTAAAATTACCATTAATACTAATATTCTTATAATATTTTTTATTTGCATTTTTGTCGAAATCATCTAGTCATGCTACTGGCTTAGGATGTTCTCTATTCTTTTGAAAACAATTGTTTTCGACGTGTCCAGCTCGTCTGCAATAATTGCATTTAATTATATTGTTGGGTGCTGTACAAGTTTTGGCAATATGACCACTTTTCCCGCATTTGTAGCATCCTTTATTTTCATAAGTTTCTTTTCTCTTTGCTGATATTTCCATGTTACCTCTTGCTCTGTCAGAAAAACGTGGTTGCTTTTTAAATTTTCCAAATCCAGATTTATTTATTCCAGAAGCCGCGCTTGTACTTCCAATGGTATTGAGAAATTCATGTAATGACTCGGGTGTCTGATATTTTCCTGCTTTAGCACCAGTTTTAACCACATTATCATCAATTCCTCCTAATATACATGAAACTGCTTCAGGCCCCTCTATTTTACAGCTGTTTAATAATGCACACTTTTCATAAAAATATTTGGTGTAAGTTTCATCAAATCGTTTGCGTCTCCTGAGCATTTCAGTTAACATTTCGCAGTAATCTTTTCGGTATGGAAACGCCCGTTTTAATTTTTCCTTCCATTCAACCCAGTTTAATTTTATAGATGACAATCCCTTATACCAAATTTCTGCTAAACCTCGTAAACGTGCGAGTGCAAAGTAGATCGTTGCCTCTTCACTCCAGCTAAAAACCTCTCTTAACTCATCAACCTTATGACACCAAGCATCAATATCCTGATTTGAATCTTCTGGATTAAAAATGGGAACAATATCGCCTCGAACCATGGATGCATCTGGCTTACGTACTGTACTTGCTAAAATATCTTTCATGACTGTAGTTAAACGAATAAGTGGATCATCTTGAAAATTATCTGTACTTTCGACATTTCCTTCAGAAGAAGGTGTGTGTGGGTCACGCGCTCGTTTTCTACTCATTGTTAATATTGGGTCGGTGAATTGCCGCTAACATATATAAAAAAAAAGGACACAATATAACCAACAATAAATATAAATCAAAATACATCAAAACCACCAAAAACATTGAGTACCTTTGAAATATCCCACTTCTGAAAAATTATGTAGCATCGATAAAATTTAAATTAATAAATTCACATGTCAGAGGCGCTGAGCGTTTATTTGTCAGATATATTTTTTTCTCTTTGGATAATTAAAGTTAGATTTAAATCAATTAACCTTTTTCCCAAACATTCATAATTGCTGACAAAACGGGTGGAAGGCTACTCATGTTCTTGATGGGACCGGTCAGGAATTTGATGTCTTCCTGTAAGTAAATAAACAATATGAGCATACCCTAATTCAACTTCACACATTATAAATAATAAATCAACACTTTGTCTCTTTTTATCTTTTACCAAAAACTCTTGTATGCATGACTATTATTTTACTTGAATAACAGTTATATAATGCCTCACGTACGGAGTGGTGCAATGGACGCCAAAACGCGAGGGTCCGCTCCCGTACACGTAGTGAACCCTTGCCACTACACCTTAAATCCATAAGGCTCAACCGTAAATCCATACGGTATATCTTTAACTTGGTCATGACCGCAAAACATAAGCCGCTCTGTACTGAGTTGTGCAATGGACGCCAAAACGCGAGGGTCCGCTCCAATACAGAACCTTTGATAATACCCTCTGAGACGTGCAATGATACCAACCAACAACCAACTAGTGGACACAGTACCTGCTCCAGATATTAACAAACAAAATCGCTTATCACAGGCAAAACAAGCAATTCAAGAAATTATCAACAATTAACAATATGACATGTAACAGAAATAATATAAAGTTGAAATAGTTATGCTCAGTGAAACTCACCTATTTTCAGAATAAACTACACTTTCGACACACGGTACACAATACACATTCACAGACTTGCAAAACTTAACTAAAGCCTAAAGCTTTGCTTTGCCTAACAAAATATGTTATTCTTTCTCATTTTGTCATTTTGTAAACAAAATTAAACTGAACAGTTCTCCATTGATTTGTGCTGAGTTGACAATCAGCGTTAATGATGCCTAATCTTTATCGTGACTCTAAAGTAATATAAATACGACTTTAACATGTTTGGCGGCGCCCGGCGTCAACAGCTATATCCAATTTCTACTATCGACTTAAAATAATAAGGACGTATTAAATAATTTAAATGGGTCTTACACATATTAAGCCAATTGAATTCAGTTATCTTATGCCAAATGTGATCATATTTGCGAAGACCATAAATTTGTCTATAACATGTATTTTATACTTTCTGCACTTTGTATCTGTTCTCCTAACAGAGACAAGGCCCATAGATGAAGTCGCAATAGTTGAAGTATGATAACACCAAACTTTCACAGAGAGTTTTCTTTCATTGAGTAGATAGTATGTGGCGATTACGATATAAAAGTTTAAGTGAAGCGAATGCTTTTTTATTAAGATTTTTTTTATGCTCACGAAATCGTAGTTCTTCATCGACCATAAGGCCCAAGTCCCAAGCAGAGTTGACAAAGTGTAAAGGAGTATTTAAAACTTGCAGTTTCAAGTTGTTCTTCACATAACCTCTTTTAGCCTTAGTACGTATACACAATAATTGAGATTTTTTAGAGTTTAAAATTAAATTATGATCCTCTAAAAGTGATCTGATATTTTTCAGATCACGAGTAATATTGTGAGTCGCTTGAACTGTATCTGACACATGAAAAGAATAATAAAGCTGTGTGTCATCAGCATAAGCAATAAAAATGATGCCATTGTTGTTTATCTTAGAGATGACCTGAACTATGATTTTAAGTTAACAGAAATATCAAGTACATTGGGCATTGAGATAATTACAAAAGTATGACAATTAAAATATTGAGTCGGAGAATGAAGCCAGATGGCTCCATCTCGTGGTGCTGGTAAAGAACACCAATTCTTAAGCATCTTTACCAGCATCACTAGATGGAGCTATCTTACTTCATTCTCCGTCTCATCCCGTTTTCTTCGGTTTTAAAACAGACACCTATGCTTTTTCCTTTTGTCAAAACCCATAGTCTCACTGACCAGCTGTAATACATATATATTAATATATTAATATATTAACATATTATTATATATTTTATTTAATTTTTGAAACAGGAGAATATCCAAATTTATTAAAAGAAGCTATAATAAAACCACTTTTTAAAAAAGGAGATAAAACTAAAATGGAAAATTATCGGTTAATCTCATTGACTTCTAGTCTTAATAAACTTTTAGAAAAAATAATAAAGAATAGGATTACAAACTTTCTCAGTTAACATCAAATAAACTATTTGGGTTTCAAGAACATAAATCAACAAGCGACGCAATTAAAATATTAACTTTAAGAATGTATGATTCAAGAGATAAATCTGAGCCATCACTAGTAATATTCCTAGACTTGGCAAAAGCATTTGATACAGTAGACCACGATATACTATTAACAAAATTGAAAAGTGTAGGAGTAAGGGGCAATTTGTTGAAAAGTTACTTTACAAATTAATAGAAAACAGTATGTTAAAATATCAAATTGTGTCAGTAATAGCGAATTTGTGCGATATGGGGTTCCACAGGGTACAGTCCTCGGACCAATACTATTTACCATACACCGTGTGTATCAGCCAAATGGAATAAATTCGATAATAAATACAAAGGACCGTATCCGAAAAAATGCTCGGACACGTCGATTGGTATTTCTAGTTGCGCATTGTTTTCGATAAAACTTTTTATATTTATTTTTACAAAAATTTTTAAAAAATTTTTTACAAAAATAACCATCAAATTTCGACCGATGAACACGTTCCACGTGTAGTTAAAATTTAATTATGAAAAAGAAGAAAAATAAAAACGATGGTTAGGTAATTAACAAAATTAAAAAGTGGTTCGTCCCAATTGTTCGTCTTTTTACAAATATTACATGTTAATTGTTTTTTACATATTAAGTTTTTACATTGTGCTGTTGATGGCCCACTCAAGAAAAGTAAATTTGTCAAGAAAGTTACCTGTTTCCTGACAAAGAAGCACTAAAGATGGCCTAAGGCCGAAAGCGCTCTGCTAATTTAAATAAATTTCGAGATTATACACTTAATACAAAAAAACGACTGTTGTTCCCTCTTATCTCAAAAAAGTGTACACAGCCCTACCTCATCAACTTTTATAAAGGTATTTTTTTCGTATCGAGGTAATTCAAAAGTTACAGGCATTATGCACGACTTTTTTGCCAGTCTGTATATTCGATATACAGAGATCAAAAACTTGTAAAATCATGTTTTCAATAAATATTAAGTGGTACCATTCTACATGTTGCTTGTTTAATGTAACAAGGAAACCTTACATTTAACAACTGTTTTCTTTGGCCACTTTAGTATTCAGATAAGTTCATTCTATTAGAATATGCTATTCAGCTTTGTTACAACGAAAAAAAATTTTGTCGTCCAGTGTAATAAGGGAGTATATTATGATCTGTTTCAAGTTCCTGTGTAAAAGATTAACAAGAATCTGTTAATGACAGCGCCTTGGGTAATTTTTAATTGGTTATATTTTAGAAGACTTAATTAAATTATCCCTTCTTTCAAATTTTATTTGGCATGTACACTAAAAGACCATAACTAGTTTACAAATTTTATATTTCTCGGTAAGTATAGCGAGTTTTACGACAAAAATTGTAAGTATCGCGAATTTTACGATGAAAATAAACTGATGCTATTATTTTCCGGGTGGATTTACAGCACTTACATTTTATTGTTCTCTAAATATAAAACTGTGCAATTTAAAATCCAAAACTTTAAATAAACTGGGTCAAATGAAATTATTAGTAATCAGTTTCCGATGTCGAAGTAGCTCTCAGAGTTTGGTTCACATGAATGAAAAATTGAGAAAAATATGTTTTTTTTTTTTTTTAAAACAATGACAAACCAGCTTCACTACGTGTATACTGTATGAGGGTAATAAAAGCAAACCTCATATACCCAATCTTATGCACAATTGTAAATTAATAAGCGTAAAGTTTTGTAAAAAGCCCATAAATTATTATCAAAACGTGGAAAACACTTTGAAATAATCAACTGCATAAAACTTTCTTTAGGTAACAAACTTTAGTTCTACACAATTTAGCCAACTACAGCAGGTGCATGTATAGTTAGTTGAAAGTTCAGGAAAATCTGTATTTTAGTTTGCGCTTAGAGGTAAATTCGTAAATACATTTATGTATTAATGATTGCACTGAAAATACAAGTAAATATTGTCTTTGAGTTATATAATATCCGTACTTCTTAGTTAGAAAAAGGCTGATCTCATCGATTCCGAAGTAGGTTTCTTTTTATATATTATGACCTTTTAGATGATACAGTTAATGAAGATAAACCTCTATATTTTTATGAAAATAATGAAAAACTACACCCTGCCCAACCATTTTGGGAAAGTTAAGGGGGTCAATGAAAGGTTTAAATCCGAGTTTGCGGGGACCCCATCGTTGCGCCGTCATCTTGAATGCTTGTTTCTGAAATAATTCGCGTTCTATCGAGTTTTGTGAACAGAAAAAATTGCATTATTCGGTTACACTTGTTACTTTTTAGGGGAACGGGATAATAAGACGAAAATTAAACCCTAGCGATATAAGAAGATGTTTTTTTTCTCAATATAAAACATACGAAGACACGTTGTATCCTAAGTAAACTAGAAAATAGATTATTAATTTTTTTGATTTTTTTTAACTGGAGGTACACTTTTTGACCCACCATACCATTCATCAGTCGTAATCATATTGAGTGTATGTATATGGCTGGAAACACGTTTTATTTTTGCTCGAACAAAAGGGAACTTAATACACAATACATACTCAATTTGTGTGAACCTAGAACAGGGACGCGCCAAGTATTTTCGGCGCCGTCGTGCGAAATAATGATAGGCGCCTTTAACCAATATTATAATATTGATATTGAGCTAAAATTACCACCCTTCTCTCATAGTTGACTGTTGGAATATTTGAAGAAAACTCTACACTTTTTAGTACTAATGTCTATATTTATTTGTGACAAACAGAAAGTACACAATAGTTATTTTTGTATTAAGTGCGTGAAGTGAGTGTTTTTTTAATGGCATATGAGAGTGTCAATTTTTTGCCGAGACCGCAGGTCGAGGCGAAAAATTCTCTCGAATGTGCCATTAAAACACGAATTTCACAAACGAAATACAAACAACATTTTTTGTACAACTGAAAGTTTGAATTAATCGGTAAAATTGTATATTATAATAAAAATTTTACCATATAATTTCACATAATCAAGTTAAAGTTAATTAAGTCGTTACTATAGAAATGGTTTGTTGGTACGTTGCTTGTTTTGTTGTCATACGTTGATAGCTGTTCATATTTATTGCAATTTTTTAAATAAATAGTATAAGTACTTAAAATGGATGTAGATTACGACAGTGATAGCGAGATTCCTTCAGATATAGCCGATATAGCAAATTCGGCTATAGCTAACATGTTACCGGCGAAATCAAAATTTATATACGAGAAAAATTATAACCAATTCCGTGAATGGTGCGGCAAGAAAAATATACAAAAAGTGTCTGAAAAGGTACTTATATGCTATTTTGAGGAGAAATCAAAAACTGTAAAACCTTCTACTTTATGGAGTGTCTACTCAATGTTGAAGAGTACATTGAATGTTAAAGAAAATATTGATATAAAGAAGTTTTCAAAATTGGTGCCTTTTATTAAGAACAAAAACGTCGGATACCGAGGGAAGAAATCTAAAGTTTTATCGAGAGACGATATTAATAAATTCATTCAAGAAGCTGATGATGAAACAAATTTACTTTATAAGGTACAGATGATCAAAATTTTGTATTATTTCAGTAATTTCAATATTTTTTTAATTGTAGGTTGCGTTAATTTTGGGAATCAGCGGTGCTTGTCGCCGTGAAGAATTATTGAAGGTAACTATTGATGACATTGAAGATACCGGGTCTATATTGATTGTTAAAATACCGGATACAAAGACCTATTGCCCAAGAATGTTTACCGTTTCAAATTCTGATTATATTGAGATATATCGCAAGTATAGAGTACTAAGGCCGTCCCATACACACAAAAAGAGATTATTTTTAAAATATTCAAGAGGAAAATGTGTTGACCAACATGTGGGAATAAATAAAATAGGGGAAATTCCTAGCTTGATTGCAAAATGGCTGGGAAAAGAATTGCATAAGAGCATATTGTTTTAGGAGGAGTATTGCAACTCTCTTAGCCAATGCAGGGGGTAACATGACATCTATAAAACGCCACGGTGGTTGGAAATCTGCCGCCATAGCAGAAGGATATATAGAAGATAGTTTGAGTAATAAAATTGATATTTCTAATAAATTAAATTGTTCCTCTACTTCCAAACAAATCAATATAACTGATACAATTGTGGACTCAACTTTTCAAGGAATATCTAGCGTTTCTGATCAGCAGCAAGGTGGACTAGCTTCGGGAATTAATATTGGAAGCAATTGTTCAAACTTCACCATCAATTATTATTGTAACAAATGAGATTTTTTGGTAGTTGGTAATTAATTAGTAAATTTGTACAAAAAAATTCAATACATTTTTTAAAAAGTAATGTTTTATCGTTTTTTTTGTAAATCATTTTTCCAGTTAAAAAAAGTCTTTTTTTCACCGTGAAAAAAAGTCTTTTTTTCACTGTTAAAAAAACAAAAGGTTTACGTATCGATAGCGATGAAAAAATGTCAACTTTTTTTGACAGTTGTACAAAAAAAATATTAATAGAATACGAAACCCCAGTAACAAAACAAAAACAGTATCAAAGTTAAAAAACATTAATCCAAAATATTAAAAAAAAAATAAAAAAAAATAAAATAGCGATTCTTTTGAAACAGATAATACATGATCATGAATCATAATACATGATGGAGAGGTCTTACAAAAATTGGACATTTCTAGCTTTACTTTTTGCAAATTCATTAACAAGATTTTACATTTCAAGTTGCTTTAAAAATCATCCTCTATAGAAATGATAGCAAGATTTTCTAACCGCTCTTGGCCCATTCTAGATCGTAAATAATTTTTAATTAACTTTAATTTAGAGAAAAGATTGTAGCTATAGAAACTGGAATGGTTAATAATATGCGCAATGCAATGATAATGTTTGAAAATGAGTGGGTTAGGTTATTTATTGCAATGTAATTAAGTGTTTCTACTACAGTCGCGTTTTTGTCGCCATTTTGCAGAAATTGTAATTCATGTAAAAGTTCTGTTCCGTCTATATCTTTCTCGTTTCGATCTGTCAGTTAAGGTTTCCAGTTTTTTACAAAAATTAAATTGATCTTGGTCAGAATATTTGCCGACATCCTCAACATTCCACAAGAAATTAAAAACATAAGAATTGCACGATAATAGTTTAAATCTTTCATGTACAGATAAAAGAGTAATGTCTAGCATTTCGAAAAAGCAATTTACTTTAAATTTCATTTCTTGATTTTCAATCGGCTGGTCACTTCACCTTCATAAAAAAACTGTTTTTTAATCTTTCGTGGTCTTAAAATGACTGTGAATAAGCAAGAAACTAGTTCTTTGACATCTACTAATAAGTCACTGAAGCCTTTGTCAGATCGATGTGAGGGGCTTGGCGCCTTTAAGGCCTTGGCGCCATCGTGCGCCGCAAGACCTTGCCCATATGGACGGCGCTCCCTGATCTAGAACTCTTTGGAACTACAAACTGCGCATCTACCTCTTGTTGGCCGCATCGACTGATGAGAGCTTTGAGTTAATCTAACAGCTGCTGACTGATGTCGTTTGTGGTTTTCCATCTGAATGAGTAGCTGATTCTTCATTATGCTGCAAAGTATTAACCATTTTGTCGGCCACTAAATGTTCTACAGTGGTAAGTCAAAACCCTTTCATACTATTTTATTTTTTCTTTATCTTATAAAGTACAATACAACACGTAAGCCTTTACAACTGCTGCATCAATTACGACTTTTACGACCAAGCCCATAAACTTTTCTCATTTGATCCAACTTGTCCACTCAGTTTATGTATTTATTATAATCTGTAAGTACTTTGGGTCGTGGGATATTTCCAATTGTGTCATCTTTATATTTTGTCTTTACCTCAGTTGTCTCGCATGACGTATGAAAATTTGACGAAAGGTGTACTCGCCTCTTGTCTTTAATTTAGATACATACATAGATACATCACTTATAGACCAAAAGACCCAAGGAAGACGTAAACCATTCACAATCATTCATAGGCTTATAATTTTGAAATTCAGACATATATTTTCGGATACTTCTGGCGGTCCAACAAGCAAAATTTTTATCCTGGCGTAGTTGTTTCAACAAAGCAGCACCAGTGAAAAAATTAACAGAAAAACTCTGTGATATCTTCATATACTGCGATATCTGTTTATAAGCCCACCTGTCAACAGCGCCCAAAATGTTTTCTTTAGTAAGGCCGGTTTTACCAACGTAAATATCTAAACCAGTTTTAAAAATATTAAGGAGATACCGTTTTTTTTTTAAATTTTCAACAGTTAGCGTATTGACTCTGTATCTCAAAATTAAAGCTGCACGAGCGATGATACATGTTTTTTGAAACACCCTGTATCGATAACATTGACGTAGATATATTTTAACATAATATAAGTGGTACATTAAGTTAAGTGCAAGTTTTATAAAGCATAATTTTAACGCACTCCATGTTAGAAAGCGGTCCGCTTCTAGCGGGACAAGTGTGCTAATAGCGTTATAAAATATAAATCTACTTTACACTGTTTTTTCTATTTTGCGTTTTTTTAAAAATAAAAATCCAAATTTAAAAATAAAATATGCCCTACAAATTTTATAAATTTTTGTGCCTATATACATTTCATATTGGTATACCATCAAAATGTCTAGTCTTCTTCTGTCAACACAATCATTACAGTGTGTCCCCGAATCGACGCAACGATAGGTAAAAAAGGCTGAAATTTTTTGAGTTGAAACTTTATCTTCTGGGGTTCAGCCCTGCTTGGATAGAAACTAATTTGTGGCATAATTTTAATTTCGGAAAATCAAGTGTGCTTTGGAAATTTTATTTTATTTTTATTATATTATTATGTATGGCGATTAGAGGGGATCTAGGATCAAATTAATGTTAAAAAACAAAAAATATCTAGATGTGTCTACACAACAAGATTGAGTATGTTCTACCTAACCTGTCTCAACTGTATTAAAAACAATAAATAACTAGTTTTCTTATTGCAATAGAATAATTTGGAGTGAAGCTTAGTTTGTCGATAGCTGATACACCTTATACGCACTGTATCAATAGGTACTTATTCTAAATTATGATTACGATTAGCTCTCTTTTTCTTTTTTCTTTGATACCCGATTTTTCTGTTACCATACCTTAGTCAGGTCTTCAATGTTATAAAATATCATATTTTCAGAGACAATAAAACCAAGTTCAGGAGAAGTTTGTTGGCCTCAATTATATATTGAAACTGTCTTGACACCCTATAGTTAACTTTTAAGTTGTAGTGAAAGATAACTGGGGCAAAGTACTCTTTATCCTCCGTGATAAATTCCCAAGAAGTTTGAAGATACCGATATGGCCCTACAACTGAAAGTTATAATTACTTTGTAAATGCTATATCTTCTTACACAGATAGCTTTACTTGAAAGTGCACTGACATTATCAATTTTATTGGAAGGACATGGTAGTTGACTTTGTTGCAAAGTTTATTTTATAAGTTTATAATTTATATAGGAAGACGGACATACCTACTCGTTATTTTACTGTAATTATCATCATTATTGTTAAAGCTAAAATCCAAATTCAAAATTTTTTTTACCTAGCACTAAAATTAATATTGTACAGGGTGAGTCAACCATGCAGTAAAGTTCATTATCTCATTTGTTTCGGTAATTATCAAAAAGCGATAAATACAAAAGTTTTAGAAAATGTTATACATAGTTTAATATTGTTTTTGAGTATACAGGGTGGTTCAAAAAAGCGTGGCGAATATAACATAACTTTTTGTAACTTGAACACCCTACTTTTTAATTTATTTCTAGATTCTGAATGAGATTCTATAACTTCTTTGTTAATAGTGTTATATACCTAAACCTAGGAGTTGTTCTAATATTTTAATTTTTCTAGAAAAATATTAATTTTTACTCTTATAAAAATTGACAGTTCCGCCATTGCTTCTGAAGGTGGAATACTCATAATTCGTATAAACGTTCTATTGGGACGACAAGAAAAAAGCATGTAAGGAAATTTGAGTTAGATGCTACAGAGCGTTCAAAATAAATTTATATATTTGGACTAGTTTTTATTGAAGTATATCAACTTTTTTAAATGGCGCACCCTGTATATTATTATTTTCTCTGATAGGCTTTATAAAACTCTTTATAAAGTATGTCATATACCTATTTTATTTTTAATACTTTGCGATTTATTTTGATTTTTTTCATCTTTACCCTTGTTTTTATTACCCTAACGGGACTAACGCTATAAAATGAATAATTATAATTGTTCTGCTAACTAATTTACTTAATTTTTAATTATTATGACGTAATAATTGTTCAAGAATATGCCCGTCTTGGATACACATGTTTAGTTCTTTACTATATTATTTTCCTGCACGTTCCTTAGCATAAAGGGTGGTATTTTCCTGCAGACATCCCGTATCTTCTTTTTCATATCTTCTGGTATTGTAGGGGGATTTACATACAACATTTTTCGTTTTTGTCGTCCCAGTAGAACGTTTGTACCAAATATGTGTAATTGAGGTAATCCACCTTAAGAAACAATGGCGAAACTCTCAATTCTTTAAGAGTAAAACTAATATTTTTCTAGAAAACTTAAAATAATAGAACAACTACTAGGTTTAGGTATATAACATTATTAACAAGGAACATATTATAGAATTTTATGCAAAATTTAAAAATAAATTAAAAAATTTGATATTCCGTTTAAAAAAATAACTTATGTTATATTCGCCACGCTTTTCCAACCACCCTGCACACTCAAAAAAAATTTTAAACTGTGCATCCTAACATTCTCTAAAACTTTTGTATTTAACGTTTTTTGGTAATTCCCGAAACAAATGAGATAATAAACTTTACTCTATGGTTGAATCACCCTGTATGTTTTGAATATTAGATTATTTATCAATAAATATCAGATTAGTTTACTATTTTGTACGATAATGGCTCTTTCTCAAAACAACTGAAAATTTTAGTTACGACAAGTTTTCCTCAGTTAAAACTAATATATTAAAATATTTGAAAATTATTGAACGGCAACGTTACTTATCTTAATGAACTATAGCTGATCCTAAAAACGGTATCCCACAGCTCCACTTCCCCCTATCATATTTTAGTCACAATTAACGTAACAAAATATAAAGTTTGAAGAAGTAGTCCATAGCTTATAGTGGAGTGAATATTTAAGAATAAATAAAACACAAAGTCTGGTCCACTAATTTAATAATTGTCACCATAGCTTTGATAGTGTTAAAAGGGACATGTTTCGAGAGCAGTGAGTGGTTCTCATCTTCCACCTTGCCAATATACAGCAGGTGACATTAAGGTGAAATGAGTTTATATCTGTAATTAGAAAAAAATATGGGATGATATAAATAAATAAGGACAAATCAGAGTAATAAAAATTATTAAAAAGTGTTAATATTATAGTGATAAGGGAAATTTGAGAAATAAAAAAAAATGAGTGCAGAATATCAAAACTCGATTGTAAAATTCGACCATGTGACTGACTTACCATAGAATAGAAAAAAATTTCGGCAGAATGTTTAATTTAGGTCCTTAACATAATAAAGCTATTATTTTAAATATAAATATGTAATAAAAATTGGGTGAAGTTAATTAATGATTTGTGTTTCTTAGTTTTATGTTTTAACTTTTTGTGTGTTCACTCACTCTGATAGAGATCTTACGACCACTTTGGCAGACCTAACATGTGTTACAATTTTGGTGAATACATGGCAACCGATAGACACACAAAAACCATTGAAACACACAACCAAACTATAGCTGATTTGAGTTAAAAATCATCTTCGTACGCAGCTTTAAGGGTACAAACATGGTTAAAGAAAAATTAACATGGCTTGATGCCGCTATTTATTATACCGATAACTTTCTAAGCTTTAGAGAGCGGATCTTTGCTTTGCTGGAAAATACAAGCAAATCGATATTGGACTCTAAAAATATCCTTAAATTTAGTGAACTTCAAAATAAATTAGCTTTTATTAAAACCAATTTTAGTCGTTTCAGCAAAACAATAATATCTTTGGAGAAGCAGCAAATTCCAATTACTAATAGAAAATTTAAAAACGCCTTTTATACTGTTCCGGGGTCTCATGGCCACTTGGTTAAAAAAAAGTTACTTAGAGTAATAAGCTATTTATAGTGTGGATATAGATTTAATTCCAAGTCCCTTTTTAAAATCCTAATAGAAAATAATAATTATGTTGTGTAATAAAACCTGTTTTTCTCTACCCCTGATACTATTTTTACTTTTAAATAGATTTTTTGGATTTGCTTAAAAAGCACCCATATGATGTCAAAATTAAAACAACAACTAAGGAAAGTCAAGATTCACATTCAGAATATACGGATTTTAGGCTTTTTTCTAAACTCAGACATTCTTCGTCGACATATCGTAACGTTTACAGCTAATTTCAGAGTAGGCGGTTGTTTCATCTGTTTGTGATCAATGTAAGTTATTCTTTATAAGGAGTTATGCATTCTGTAAACGTACAATTATTGTAAATTGCTTAATTTTTATAACCAAGTGGCCATGAGACCCCGGAACAGTATAATAGGCGTTTTTAAATTTTCTATTAGTAATTGGAACTTTCTGCTTCTCCAAAGATATTATTGTTTTCCTAAAAGGACTAACTAAAATTGCTTTTAATAAAAGCTAATTTTTTTTGGAGTTCACTAAATTTAAGGACATTTTTAGAGTCCAATATCGATTTGCTTGTATTTTCCAGAAAAACAAAGATTCGCTCTCTAAAGCTAAGAATATTATCGGTATAATAAATAGCAGCAACAAGCCATGTTAATTTTTCCTTAACCATTTTTGTACCCTTAAAGGTGTGTTTGTAAATACTTTTTTTAAATCGCTTGGTAACTTACGTCTACCAATGGAAATTGTTACCTTATTGTTTAAGCAATTCGGCAGGTAAAATAATTTAAAGTTTCATAAAAAAAAAATTAGTAGCAGCATTAACCATGTATGCCGTAACATTTGAAAGCGTAAATCATTAATTTTTACTAGGCACAGCAGCTTCTGGTAAGAAAATATTTATCATTCTTTAAAGAAAAAAAAATTTGTTGCTATTTGTTTTGTGCAGCTCCTTTGTGTTTTTATAATTAAATTCGCCACATACCGGCCACAATTATTAGTACATTTGTCAACAGTAAACCAAGAAATATAATTACTCACAACAAAGGTTTTTATTGTATGCACTCTTTCACTATATACATGTATATTCCCCCGCACGAGGCCAGCACTGCGACGTAGTATGAACAGAAAGAGGAAATAAAAACTATAAAAATATGGAGATTTAAGCAGCGTATTAAAGATGTGCGTACAACTTTCCTGAACATGATTTTTTTTAATATAAATTTAAGTTTCATACAGTGTCACCATTAAAGTCCGCACCATATGGAACTTTTTTTTATTCATGAGGTTAGTTAAAATTAAATTTGGGCAATCGTTTTTGCTTCAAATTAGACTAAAAATTATATAATCAAATGTCAGCATCTGTCATTCGGTATCTGTCAAAAATTACATTTTAATCAAAAAATGCTGAAAAATGGCATTGTTTTACCGAATTTCAAAAAATTTTATTAGAAAAAGTTGTTTCTAGTACAATTCTTGGCCCAAATACAAAGTTTCAGTTTTCTAGCTCAAAGTTGATTTTTTTGCCATTTTTTCTAATTAACTTTTTTTTTATTTAATGTAAGTTCGCTTAATGGATATTAAACTATTTGCTTATACCATACTCAATATTTTATTTAGTTTGTATGAGCTTTTTTTTACTGGAATGCCATTTTTTTTCGAAATTTAAAATTAGAGGCAAAAAAATTTGACACAGGTGGTGCAAAGTTATCCTAATTTAAAAATTTTAACAGATAGACGTCAGATGTTTCGTTTTTCAAATGACAAATACATCTAAATATTTGATAAAAATTTTATTTTATACTTAAAACTATCATTATTATTAAAAGGAACAAAAAGGAACTTTAATCATTTTAAATAGACAACACAAAAGCAATATAAATTTCACATTTCAGTGTGACGTCCTTCTCGCTCTATACAAACGCCCGTCCGTCTATAAACGTCTTTGACAGCATTTTGTAAAAAGCTTGGTCTTATATCGGCACAACACTGTCTTATCCTTTGTTCCAAATGCTCGATATTTCTAAACGGTCGATTCTTATAAACTTTCAGCTTAAGATAACTCCACAGAAAAAAGTCTAGTGGGGTTATGTCAGGCGACCTGGGTGGCCAGTGACATTCTCTATTACGCCCTATAACTCTGTTTTGAAATAATTGGTTTATGCGTTCTTTCACTGCTACAGTTTGATGTATGGGTGCACCATCAAGCTGATACCATAAGTTATGTCTATGGTGTAAGGGCATGTTATCCAAAACTTCGGTAATCTCGTTATCAAGAAAATTCAGGTACCTTTCACCAGTTAAGTTTACTCTAAAGAAGTATGGTCCAATAAGCTCATCTTTCAAAATTCCACACCAAACATTGGTTTTAAAATGATACTGGTCGCGACATTCAATTGTGAAGTTAGGATTTTCTTGGGACCACCATCGGCAATTTTGTGAGCTCACGGTACCATTCGAAGAGAAAGTGGCTTCATCTGTCCATAATATCTTGTATGGAAAAAGAATATTCTCCTCATATTGTCCCTGATACCAAAACGAAAAATCAAGTCGGATATCAAAATCGCGTTCTTTTAATGTGTTTATAAACTTGGGTTTATATGCCCGAAATCGATTTTTCTGAAGAATTTTTCTAACGCTTTCCCTCTTGCACCCTGTTGAATCACTTATCTTGGTTACACTAGTTTGGTCAATAACAGTTAAACAAACATTAAGTTGTGCTGCTTCATCGTATTTACTTGCCGCGTGAGGTTTCTTAAAATTATTTTGAACAGATCCAGTTTCTCTAAATTTTGACATTATTCTTGAAACAGTGCTATGCTGCAAATTTTTTTCTGGATGCCTCTCATTAAAAATGGCAGATACTTGCCGGTGAGGCATATTCTCTCCACAAATTAAGTCAATTTCTATTTTTTCTTGAATGGACAACATTGGTGATAACACTGAAAACTATAACTTGCGAAAATATTCAAATTTATTACATTTCTTTTATTTATTCGGCACTCTAATTCGTTTTTTTTCCATAGCCTACTTATAAAATTCAAAATTGCCTTGATATTTTATTGTGGATAAAAAGAAAATGTGTCTAAATTTTGAACTAATCTGATATCTGGGAATTTTATTATAAGTTTTTTAAACTTCTTAGGTGTATGTACTATCAAAAAAATGGAATATCTGACGTCTATCTGTTAAAATTTTTAAATTAGGATAACTTTGCACCACCTGTGTCAAATTTTTTTGCCTCTAATTTTAAATTTCGAAAAAAAATGGCATTCTAGTAAAAAAAAGCTCATACAAACTAAATAAAATATTGAGTATGGTATAAGCAAATAGTTTAATATCCATTAAGCGAACTTACATTAAATAAAAAAAAAGTTAATTAGAAAAAATGGCAAAAAAATCAACTTTGATCTAGAAAACTGAAACTTTGTATTTAGGCCAAGAATTGTACTAGAAACAACTTTTTCTAATAAAATTTTTTGAAATTCGGTAAAACAATGCCATTTTTCAGCATTTTTTGATTAAAATGTAATTTTTGACAGATACCGAATGACAGATGGTGACATTTGATTATATAATTTTTAATCTAATTTGAAGCAAAAACGATTGCCGAAATTTAATTTTAACTAACCTCATTAATAAAAAAAAGTTACATATGGTGCGGGCTTTAATGGTGACACTGTATAAAGAAAATACAGATTTATTTGAAAATAAAATAAACTAAACGCAACAGCTAGCTTGAGACGTCTCTAGATTCATAAACATAAAAACAATTACAATGCGTAAAGCGTGTACACATTCATCCTAAATATAGTATTTACAATGCTACCCTAATGACGAACAATCAGCACATGCCTAGAAGCCAGACGCTTCTCAGATGCACAGCACACCAAATATTTTTTGGTTATGTGGAAGCTGTGTCGATTAAATTACTTTGTATGGACCACTGCCGTTAGCTCGTCACGTTGACCTGTTGACAGATTTGGATAGTTTGATTAAAATATAATTAATCGAGATATTCTTCCTTCATTAGATAATAATGTATTGATCTGTTAAAAGTATACAGAATTTAGTAACATATTTGAATAATCTTACATAGTCTAATAATAATTATATACCTAGTGTAATAGAATAGTATATTAAAGTACATGTTTTATAAAGCATCATCTTATAGCACGCGTCCATGTTAAAAAACGAGCCGCTTGCGGCGAGTTTTTTAACGGGACAAGTGCTCTAACTGCTTTATAAAACACGTACTTTATACTATTTTTTCTATTTTGTATTTTTTTCAATAAGAAAATACATATTTAAAAAGAAAATCAACCCTTCAAATTTTGTAAATTTGTGTGTCTAAATTCTATGTTGGTAATACTCTAAATTTCTTTTTATCATAGTAGCCTTGACAATAAATAATATTTTCTTTGTGTCATTGTCACGAAATTTGTGATTTAATATTTCATAGAGTTGTTCATAATTATAATTAAAAAAATATGGAGCATGATAATCTAAGTTTAACTCCCCCTGAGTTAAGGGATATTGCTAATAAAACGATAAATCAACTTTTACCAGAGAAATCCCGAAAACTTTCTTTTCTCATGGATAACAATAACAGGAAACGTCAGACGTCAACAGAATAAAACATTTAAATATAACCAATGCCAACTTTTAAAAAATAAAATTCGGAGTTCGAAATGGATATATTTCGAACTCGCTAGCGCGTTCGAAATATCTATTTTTCGAGACAAAATTAGAAAAATGAATATTTAGATGCCCTTTATTGAAATGTGTGCTACTCAAATTGGCAATATTGCACTTCTTTTATTAACATTCTATTCATGGAGCAAGCCTCGTGCTTCGGGCTATAGTGGGCTCTAAAGCCAGCAAAACTACGTTTAAAAATATTGTAAGGTACAACTACACGGGATCTTCACAGAATGATGTACCCAAAGCCCACAAATTCTGTCAATGGCTTATTTAATATTAATCACCAAATGTTTTGTATGCATATAATAATTTTTGCCTTTACAGTACAGTGAACTTAAGAGGTGACGTTGTCATACAAGCCGCAATCAGCTAAATGCAATTAAAATAGCATAGCGATTCCGATACTGGGATCTGATCGCGGGGAAAATAAATGTGGCAACACACTGAGACCGAATTCAAAACTTCATAGATTCAAAAGTAAGCGTGCCGGCACTGTTTAATTAATTTGAATTTTTATTATTAATTTATCGATAGATTTGTGAGTATTTTTTACTTTTCGTAGTATATTGGTCATAGATATTGTTTTGTGTAAATATATATTTATTAAACTTTATTTACTGTGTTTTTAACCGCTTTTAATTGAGTAAACTGTGGATATTAAGGAGCGCCCACTGGTTGTCTGCCTGCCAAAAAGAAACCAATTAATATTATAAGAACGAATAATAGTTAAAAATTATACCATGGAATTAGGGAACGAACTCCTGAACTAACCACATTGGATGCTGCAGAAATATGTGGCACTTAAACGAAACTTTTCTCGCGCACTATGTTCAGTGTTTTGAAAGACCTTCATCAAGAAAATGACGAAAAAGGAAATAGTCGAGCAGTCCAGAAAAAAGGACGGAAATAAATAATCCTGGATGAAGCCATAACATACGCCAATCGTCGCAAAGTTAGGAAGGCCAAATCTTAAAAAATAATTAAGAGTTTTCAAACGAACTTTAAAAGAAATGAATTTAGGTATATTTAACGAAATCGAAAAGGCCTATTAATTGAAAAAAATGAAATTATTGTATGGTGGCGAAAATAGTTAGGAGTTTCGGGAAAAAGGGACGACAAAACATGGCTTAATGAAGGTCACACGGTACAATGGCAAGATCAAAATATTAAAAGTTCAAGGCAAGAATTTAAGCATGGATTTTTGCAAGAAATCCTAGTGATAAAAGTCCTCGTCTTATAGAATTATGTTTTAAGGGTTAATGAACTAACTTTAATAAATAAAAAATGATATGACGGTCCAACGAAGTTTTATTATTTATTTTTATTTAAATGGGCACGCCCCTGAAATTCATTCCCCTGACGGCGCACAACCCGGAGCTGCCTATATGCTAATGATGAGTAACTGACAGAAATTATGCACATGGAGTCTAGGCTCTGAAATCTAGAATGGCCAATTTTAACATTTTTTGGAACTTTTTTATAACGAGAAATATCATAAATGTGACAGAATTTTATGTTACATTTATTGTTTACAAATACCTCGCAATATCTTCGGAACCAATCGAGATTATTCTGTTATATTTTTTTTTAATCGACAGATCAAGTATAAGCAAATGCTACTTAGCTAATTTAATTTTTTGTAAAACTAGGTGTAACTTCAACATGTACCTACTTACTTGACTTCGCCCAGAACGGAGTCAAGCAGTGGAATACACGACGAACCACTGCAGCCCACCTATACGTAGCTTAGCTTGGTGTTTTTCGACCGACACTGTTAAAAAAATAATTGATCTGAAAAACGTTTCACGAGGTCGAGATGCCTAAGGTCGTGTTGAACAACAAATATATCCTCCAAAGATTCAACATCAAAGAATTTTCCATGCAACGGTGTTCCTAATCATCAAAAAAAAAATCCGGTGTTTAATTATGGAGGTGTTCGTATAACCTATTGCTCTGTCAATTATGTTACGATAAATATACCCAGTAAAATATTTAAGATATATATATCACTGCAAGAAGGTTAAAGAGTTTTAAAGTTTTTCATTTTCTTTATAAATTCTAAGAGGTTAAAATTTAATAGCCAATTAAAACTTTTGGGCTAAAAGGACACCTATTTCTTAAATTATTTTAAGTTGTTGATATAAACCAAACTCTTTTTTAACAAGTAACTTGAGAAAACTTACTTGGCTTGACTTAGTCATTAATATTATTCTTTGTGTTTATTAAACTGCTTATTAGCTTTTAAAATAGACATAAACTTTTAGGACGCTAATTTTTCATTCTCTGGTTTGTGGTTTTACTGTTTATATTCTTTTGTGAATACTATATACACAAAAAAAACTTGTGTACATTAGTAAACAGTAAAAAATTAAGTGTTAAATTTAACACTCAATGGTTTTACATATAGGACCACACTCGTTAGAGTATATTAACCAACAGTATATCTTGTAAAAAAGACATTTTTGAATGGTTTTTCTACTTTTTGATTTGTGATTAATTAGGGTAAATATCATATTATTGTAGTGTAAATTTTATTTTATTTGGGTGTGATTTTACTATAGTGAGTGTAATAAAATAATCTACCCAGGGCTAGAGTTCTTTCCACTTTCCGTATCAAACTAACCGGGCGTTTATAATTAAAATGTGAAAAATAATGCATTCAAGATGTTTTACATTATTAACCTCTGCTTAATTTGATACATGATTGAATGACTTAATCAAAGCCGAAAGTAGTAACCCCTAATATATATAAATCTTCAGATCGCTCGGAAAAGTTTGTTAATTGAATGAAAATATTGAGTATTATTTACCGTTTATTTATAAACAAAATGATGGTTACAACAGAACTGGAAAACCCTGTGATTATTTTTACACTTATTATTATAACTAGTTGAACAAAATGACACACCTATTATATAGTTTAACAATTTAGTAAATTAAACATATATATATCTACGTTTATATAATGTACCTCATTGTTAAGCTTAAGAAACCAAATAACATTATAAATATATGTATACTTAGAACACTAAACAACTAAATAAAAGTATGCTTTGGGACAAATAAAATATTATTATATTTATTTAGAGATCTATGAAGTAAAATATGTAGGTAGGTACCTAAGTATTTATATAACAAAGGAAACCATTTATATTATAAGCTTATGTCAGAAAAATTTAAAAGCTAAAGGGAAAACTGTAGCAATGTAAATGCCTATTTAGTTTCCTAAAAATAGCGTACTTATTAGTAAGGTTTCTATTAAATTTTGTTAATATGCTTACCCAATTTAACAAGATCCTTATAAGAGGCACTCTCATTTGACACTTTACAGAATTTTGCTTTGTTTCTATATTTTAATTTAAATATAACATTATTTTATATCACGTTCAAAGAGCACAATCAGACTGACTTCAAAGTTCAATTTACATGTAGCGTCAGCGTCATCTGTCAATTCCAAAAATTTCACACCACTTGTTGCCGCCTGTCTTTTCGGTAAAACGGGTTTAGATATTTTTACCCGGGGCCGTGTAAAAAAACGAATAAAGAATAAGTTTTACACTCAATGTGTTAAAATAACCTTCTAGCGGGGTTTATTTACACGCTAAGATGATGTTATTAATTGTCCTTGTATTTAATTTTCCTGATAGAGTGTAAAATGAAATAAATAACACCCGTTCAACAAAATTAACTTTTTAGAGAGTTAAATTCATAGGCAAATTTTATGCAACAACTTTGGTCCCATGTGAATGTAAAAATGTGGTAAATTATGTTGATCCGGGTGTTAACATTAACACTACTTTTTCTACCACTCCTGAAATGATTTTTACAAGGTGGATATTTTTTACTGTGTAACATTTCAGTTTTTAACAATCTAAAAAAATAAAATAAAACAATTAAATTTTGCGCTTTAGTATTCTGCTATTTAAAAAGAAAACTGTATCCAAATTAAAACATGCTTTATCTTAAATCCGAGGTTTAATATACAGGGTGTCCATTAAATAAATGGCAAGAATTCGGCAGCCTATAAGGGTCGTCAAAATAACCCTTCTCGTGTCTCATATAAATTATTTTCCCAAGGTACCCACCCTTTAACTAAAATTAAGGGGGCCCCGAAAGTATTCATGTGATCTATATTTTAGGTTCCAGCTTTAACGCCCCCCTGGAATATTTGAATAACATTATGACAGTGGCAACCTTTTGTCATGGACAACAGATTGCCACTATCTGATGACGGTAGCTTTTAATGTGGAGGCACTAGGTCGTGGTCTGCTATACTTACACCCTCCCTTCGTCGTTGGCTTGCCTTGGGCGCTACCTGGTTTGACAGAAGTACAAACCAGGAAAAATATACAGAAAGTTAGTACTTATTGGAAAGCTACACAATGAATAAAAGCAAAGTTTTCTCACACAAACAATAAAGTTATAACAAAGGGGGTTTAGGCTATTCTGTGATTAGTGAAATTTTCCAATTAAATAGATACTTTACATTATTTAAAATAATAAATGATTAAAAAGTGCCTTTCCGGGCGCAAGGGTTTACGATTAAAAAAATTAGATAGAACCTACTAAGGAGATTCTAGAACCTTTTATCTTCCATGAAGTACTGGGTTATAAAAACTGTTACCTCTCGCCGCTTTACATTATTAAAAGGGTTATTAGTTCAATTTCAGCTAATTTTAATGTTACAAAAAAGGAATAAAATTGGAATGCTTAAATGTGATAAACTATGGCGAATGATAAAAATTAACTAAATTATAACCAAACATATCCAGATTACTTTATACTGTCCTGCGAGTCCACGATGGACCCTGCTATGCAGCTACATCAATCCATTAGGATGACCCCATGTGGTCAAACGGAATCGATCTATCACAGGACGACTAGAATCTCAAGCTATTACTCTACGACGTGGGCATTAAAATTTCGAGATGGCTCCATACGGCCTAAAGTCCGTCGGGCCTCATCTGATGTATTCGGCTTCGCTCGGTGGGGCAGGCCAATGAGATTTTCCCAACAGAATAAACTGGAGATCATTGGTGAATTAACAGGGTCTTATTGACGTGCAGAGAATTTTTGTATGCAGGAACACGCTGACGTTCTCAGGCATCCATAAAAACCAATGACGTACGGAACTGGACAGTGCACGACAATTCAAATTTATTAAACAAGCCAATAAAATTAACAATAATACAAATAATGTGTTAATAATGGTCTTATGTACCATTTAGAATTGATTTCTGTAGTGTTTTAAAATAAGTAAATACTTTTTCGCCATTTGATCAAACCCGTCAGATACGGAAGGCGCTGTCCCATTCTCTATATGTCTATGGTTATACCCGACCAAGGAATTTTGAAAATGTACGAAATGTATGGCCTTATTCAAACATTAATTGAATGGTCCTTTCAATTAAAAGCAGTTCCTCAGTATACTTACACGGAAGCAGCTATTTGTAACTAATTTAAAAAAATTTTGAAGGTTATGTTAAAGAAGCCTATTTTTTTGTTCAAGCCGATTGCTGAAATTGACTCTAGTCATCATGAATGCCTTTTTAAGAACATTCTACTCCTGTTTGATGGGTCTACGATGTCGGTAGACCGTTTCAATGCTGAAAAATGTCCATTTGAAATTCCGGTTTTCTAACGATTTTTTATTGACATGTTGAACCTTTCAGATTTACGTTACTTGAAATTACCTTAGTCTTATTGGCTATAACGTTTCCAAAGCATAAAAATAGTATCGCAAAAGTGTAAAAAAATATTAGTGGGTACTTAACACATTAGGAAAAATAAATAAAACAAAAACATTGTTTTAACAAAAAATATAATTAAATTTACCAATAGGGGCATGTGCTTAACTATGCACAGAAAAAAAGAAAACAAATTACCATGCATACCTATAATTAGAGAAAAAAGCTTTAAAAAAGAAATATACTTAGGCGAAAATATAATAAATAACCTACTTAAATCAATGCTAAAATTGCTAAACCGAACAAATAGTAACTGCAGGTATTGTCACATACAATAATATTGGTAATACAATAATACAAACACTCACAGCAAATTATTAAAATTAGTACCCTCACTGTATATTCAATTAACAAAAATATGTTCGAAAGGTACACTCAATACAATTAGCCACCGAGCAATAAAAGGTATGGCCAATAATTAAGGATCAAGTAGATTGGATCAAAATAGGGTCAAAAGGTCATGAAATATCCTGTTATATGTCACCCATTATTGAGCTACAGTCTTCAAAGAAAAGCCATAATTTGGCAAGCTGTAGCTCAGTAATAAGAGGACAGCGGACAAAATATGTCATGTCCTTGTGACCCTATATTTTCATCCAATCTACACGCTCCTTAATTATTGGCCATTACCTCTTAGGATATCATGTAGATAAGTAATAAACTTAATATTAATAGTTGTTATAATTCTGTAAAAAAAATAGCACAACCGTTACGAATTGTAAAGAAAGAGTCACTGGGTTGATGTTCGGGCAGCTAGGAATCTGCAAGAAGTGTGGTTCCCTTGAAACAGCCCTAAAAGTACCTTCAATGAACTTTAACTGTGACTTCCAAATGATGAAATGAATGAATGAAATTCCAGTTGTTCATGCCCAATCTTCACCAGTATTTATACAGAACCTGAAAAATTAAACAATCCATTAGGACTTGATGATACCTATCCCATTCCATTGGCACAATTGGAATGTTATCGAGGCCACTCACCTGATTACTGAATATAAAATTGCTTCCAAATTCTCTAAATTTGCAAGGATATTTGATATTGTTGCCTGGCTCCACATACATTTTTGCATTCTCTGAGTTTCTAAAACAAAAAAATTATTTTAGTTCCACTGAGAAAAGTTTTTAATGAAAAAAAACTTTACTGCAAGTAGGTATTTTAAAACGATTTTTTTACCTTTTGTAGCAGTCCACTTGTAAATATTTTTTAAAGGGCTCCTCTCTTTGACACAGTTTTATATTCAGCTGCCCCAGTATTCTTTTTTGTCTTCTCTGGGATCGTTGTGCGACAAACATTCAGGACTGCAAATCTTTATTTTTGGTTTTTCCGTACATCCAAGTCTGATTCTGTAAAGTTCTTTCGTTTTCTCTAACATCCATTACGTACACTAACTTTTAAAAACTTAACAATAATAAATAACCAAAAACTGTATAATTTTAATGTAGTTCCTACTAAAAATCCCAAAACACAATATAAGAAGTTAGGTTAGCAACGCTTAGCTGTCCCGAATAGTTTTTTCTTAAAGACGACGGACCACGCCACAAATGGAGGAAAAAAGATCGCATGCGTGTCCTGTCTTTGTTTGCCGGCTTCCCGCGGTCTACCATCACGATTTCCGATTACACCCGAAGAGACGTTCGTGCGGTAGGCCTTTTCAAATTTAGTCCTCGTGTGGCGATCCCAAAATTTCATGTGGTTTTGGTTTAACCTACGTAAATGCCGAACGGCAGTAAAATTGCTAAATCGACCGAAAACCAAACAAAACCCCTTAAAATAATAGAAAAAAAGAATTACCCACTGAATCTCAACAAGAGCAACAACCCAAAAAAAGGAATAAAAGGAGCTTACCTCTTAAAGGGGGTGAGAACTCGTGGTCTTTGGCAAAAAAAATAGCCTTACAGTGAGGCACAACTTTCCTCTTTGAAGGTATTTTTCAAAAGGCGAGCTCAAAGACCACGAGAACTCTGAAGAAACCCCCTTCTCCTCCTACAAAGAATAGCTGACTCAAAATGTTGCTAACTTAATATAACCAAAAAAAAAAAAAAGAAGAGAACAGAGTCACTCTCCAAAAGATCAAAACTGTACGAGAGTATGGGTTTTTACCAGGAGATAAATTAAATAATGAAATAAGGAAAACAATTTCAACAACTTTGTTCATACATAAAATTGCCAAAACTAGAAATGGGCGTTCTGCGACTTAACGGGAGCCAGAAATGGAATTACATGGTCAACCTGCTTGCAGCGCCTTGTGCAATTAACCAACAAAAAAGCGAACGCACTACTTCTAACCCCACATATTTTGATCATTTGAACTTATTTTTTGTAAACACAGATGATACCTTTTATTAAACAATGTTTGAACCAAATAACTAAATAAGATGCACTTTGTGGAAATATGACTGTAAAACTCATAGGTAAGTCTAACATTCCCTACAAAGTCAATAGTGTCAATTTTAAAATTGCTACAATCTTCGGCACTTTTTTTTACAAGTGGGTTTTGCCAAAAGTCATCCATATTCGAAAAAAATGATTTTTTTTTCTATCTACTAAAAACTGTAATTCTAGGTACAAATTAAATGAAATTACTTAAGCTTTTGATTTGTATTAATGATTTAAAATATAAATTCACTTAAGCAGGTGTTCAAAATAGACTCCTTGTACTTTAATACACTTTCTTATCCTTCGAACTTGTTGTCGTACTTGAAACAACATTCCAGGATCATCTCACGTTACCGAATGTTTGCCATATACTTACGGTGTATAAAACAGGTATTATGAAATAAATATAAAATTGGAGAGAGAAACATAACGGGTAATGATACTAAAATTATTAAAACGTTAGTCAAAACTTCTCTATTTCAACTTAATTATTGCAGCAAACATGACCTCTGCAATGCAGATATGAGTACATCTAAATAACGGTTAACTCGAACTAAAATTTTAAACGCCTTTATTGTATTACAGGAAAGTGACTTATTAGTTTACGACTCCCTTTTCTTCTTAAATAATTTAACAAGGAAAATTAATTCATATGCTTTGGTAAGTAAGTCCAATATTATTATGCAAAGAAAAATTGTAAAAGACTGCAGGTGATAAACTTCATGCAGGTAAGAATGATAAGCCGTCATAATTAAAGGAAAAAATATATAATAAGTTGTAAGAAGAAAGGGATGCAGGCCATTTTGTTTTAACCAGTGCCATAAACTCAAACAAGCACGCAGGTGTAGTGAATAGTGTGTTTTCGGGAGCATTTGTTCAGAAATAAATTATTTACGTTCGTGTTGGGTTTTACTTTTTTATTTTACAGAGATGTTCATAATATACAAAGGGAGTTCGGAGAAAGCGGTAGTTCCCTTTAAGGAGAGGTTGACCAACTTAAAATGGGACAAGCATTTCGTATAAAGATATATCCGCAAGTGCTTATGTTCCAAGATACAGGTTGTTACAATTTTTAAATGTTTTCGGTATGTGTTTCAGTAATTTTAATTAAATATGGGTTGGTACGAACTGGCATATCATTTTCCTTGATAAAAGTCATTAACAAGAAGAAGTATGATGTATGAAGTACTTGAAGAAATAGCACTTTTGTTAGCAATTAAACGGCGTAAACAGGTACACCAGAGGCGTGCGTGCGAGCTGGCGGAAAGAAAGCATTTGCAAGCCCATATGTTTATGTGAAATCGTTGTATTATTTTGAGTCAATCAATATACTCTTAAACGAAAGCATCACTATCTCCGAACACCCTTATTATGAAAAAAGAAAATTTTATCGGCAACTTTACCGATTGTTATAAAATGTTTTTGCTAGGCAATTTTATGAATAACGTCTTTTACGACTAAACGACGAACCCCAGATGAGTGGTTTCGTGAAAAACGTCATGAACGAATTTGCCATATAGAAATAAACTTAAGAAACAAAACAAGAGAATCATTTTGCCAGGCATAATCTACTTTCAAATAATATTTGACATAACAGTGTCACAAGAAAAATTAACAATGTATCCTAAAGAATACCCAACATCCACAAATTCTGTCAGTGACTCATTTAATAATAATAATCAAGTCAATCAAGGAAGCAGCAGCAGAATAAAAATATTGTACAAGTAAACGTTTTTCATGCATACAACGTGTCCAGAAAAGTTCTAGACATATGGGAATTTTCTTTATTGTTGATTTTACGAAAAAAGGTTATTCTTTATAAAAAGTCCTGCTTGATGCGCAAACAATGTTGACATATCTAAACTTAAGATATCATGTACAGGGCGGTAAAAAATATAGAAACACAGAAGTAAGTTAAGAGGGAAGTACCCGAAATTCTTATTTTAGGGCAAACTGTTATAAGAAAACTTTATTAAGGACTACAGAACGTGGTCAGATACAATTTTTCGTTGACATATTTTAATTTACAGGGTACCATCACGTTGAGCATTCATTACCTCTTGTTGGAAACCAATTACGTAAAAAAATAATGCGAGATTATTTCATGTTCTAAAATCAACCTATCTACCTATCAGGAATATTAAAAACATTTAATTTCCTTAGAGCAAAAATAAATTATGATTGTGAATAATAAACAATATTTTAGCAATTACATGATAAAAGTGATCTAAAAACAGATAGTTTGAAGTGAAAAATTATGTCTCCACATGCCCCCTTCTTTTTCCATGAAAACTATAGTACGCCTTGTAATTTCTCTTACTGTCGCCCGTATCATATTGGGAGTGATTTCTTGGACACAGTTTGTTATTACTGCTTCAAGATGGTCAATATCCTGAAAAGGTCTATGCCCATACATCATTTCGTTTAATCGGCCCCATAAAAAGAAGTCCAGGGATGTGATGTCAGGCGACCTGGCTGGCCAAGGAATATTTCAACGTCTGCCTATCCAACGGTGCGGAAATACTTCATTCAAATACCCAGTTACTGTGTTAGTACTATGGCATGGGGCTCCATTATGTTAATACCAAGTTGTACGTCTTATATTTAGTGGCTCTTCGTCAAGAAATGAAGACAACTGGTTCCTTAAGAAGTCTAGGTAAATGGCAGCATTTATATTCTGTCGGAAAAAGTATGGTCCAACGATCCGATCATTAAAAATGCCACACCAAACATTGGTTTTAAATGAGTATTGTTTACGGCATTCGATTATAAAATTTGGATTGTTCTCACTCCACCACCGACTGGGAGCATACCACGCCATTGGAAGTAAACATGGCTTCATCTGTAAATAATATTATTCCTGCAAAAAAGGGATCAACTTCACACTCGCCTTGGAACCACGCTCAAAATAGGAAACGGATTTCAAAATCTCTAGAAAGCAGCGTGTGAATGTATTTCGGTTTATATGGATGAAATTTATTTATTTTTAAAATAATACTAGCAGTAGATTTTTTGACGTCAACTGGAATAGTTTCTGACAATTTTCTTAAAGAAATTTTCGGGTCTTCGATAACCGCTTGCATTACATTGAGTTGCTTTTCTTCTGTTGTGGACCATTTGTTCTATTGTTTCTTAAATACATTTTCGACGGAACCAGTAGCTTTAAATTTATTCATGACGTTTGCTATAGTGGCACTACATACCATTTTGTCAGGGTCTCTAGTATTAAATATGAATGCGGCTTGCCTAATTAGTTTATAGTGATCTCCGACGATAAGTACAATTTCTATTTTCTCCTGCAGCGTTAACTTTACAACCATGACGAATCTAACGAAAAACTCTCGTTAATAAGTCGAAAAATAGTAAATGATTTTTGACTAATATGTCAATATTCGTTAATATAGTATTGCACATAATTGTTGCAAAATTGTTGCAGGTAATTGTTAAAGAAATAAAATAAAAAACTATTTTTCAAAGGCTTTTTGATGGTACCCTGTAAATTAAAATATTTCAACGAAAAATTGTATACGACCACGTTTTGTAGTCCTTAGTAAAGTTTTCTTATAACAATTTACTCTAAAATAAAAATTGAGGGTACTTCCCTCTTAACGTAATTCTATGTTCCTATATTTTTTTACCGCCCTGTGCATGATATCTTAAGGTTTGATATGTCGATATTATTTGCCCATCAAGCAGAGCTCTTTATGAAGAATAACTTTATTTCGTAAAATCAACAATAAAGAAAATTTCCATATTTCTAGAGCTTTTCTGGACACGCTGTATAAGGACATATACAGGGTGTCCGGGAAAAAGTGGGAAATCTCTTGGATTCAGATAGAACATAAAAAAATTAGATGACAGGTTCCCTCTCTTTCTTACTGGCCCTCCCTGCGGAGATATGTACCCCTGAAGGACGCCGCTATAAATAGTTTTTCTTTGAATTACTTTCAAAGTACTTATTATAATTTAATTAAAATTTAATGTGATGGATACTAGTAAGGACCTCTTAAAATAGTGTTTTTGAAACATATTTAACTTTTTTAGTTTACCAGGGCGGATTAAGTTTTACAACTAAATGCTTATATTTTTAACACCCTGTATGATAAAGACTTAAAAAAAATAAATCTGGGTAGCTTACACCTTAGACTAAAAAAAGGTACTTTTGTGTTTATTGTCGATAAAATGAACCGTTTTCGAGAAAATAATAAACGAACAGTTGTAGAAGACCTATGTTCGCAGAAAAAGTCCGTTTAATTTATTTATCGGCACCAAAAAAACATATTTTAGAACTTGTCATCTTTCACATCGCTGATACATTGATCCTTTACTTCGATATTAATTTACTGATTTTTGGATTTCGTGGTTAATTTAATGGTGAATTAATGCGAGCTATGGAATACACATTTATTGAGTATGCAGATATGCATATAATAAAAATAATAAAGCGCTGTCCAACTCTTCAAAGGCAAGAAGACTTTATTCTAAAAGATTTTCAGCTAAGACGCTGTCAAGTCCAATAACCTTTCCGGAGTATTTAAAAAATCAGTTTTTGGATCGGTCAAATGACACCGGTCAGAATTTTGGACCAACAAATGTGGTGGCAAGTATGTTCCTGACTTCCCTGACGATGTAAAACATCTACTGTAGTACGGTTAAATGATTCTTTATAGCCTTTATAAAATATTAAAATTTCATTAAAATATACAAATCGGTTCAAAAATCAGAGCCAAAAAAGTAAATCGCTGGGTCCTGGATCTCCGTTAAGGGGTACTTTAGGAATTATTTTTCGATAACAAATTAGGGTTATTTTGACCTACTCTGTATGCTCTCGAGAAATTAGGAGGTAAAGTCCGTTCACAGATTTAAGAGAATGACTTACCGGCTCGTGTTGACGCCTGTTAAAAACCAGACTGGAGACTACACAGGCCCGCACTGAATTGTATTTCAAGCATGGATGATTTGACACAAATAATAAACAATTTTAGATAGAATATATTATAATTATTTACTATAATTAATTAATGCAACTACAGTTTACTCATTTCATTCATTTTCACTGTCACTATCAACACCTATGTTAATAATAAATCTTTCTGTAATATTCCCAATTTGAATGTATGAATTTTCAACAGTTTTAATATGCGAAACACAATTTTTCCAGCAACTCACAGGCACTTTGTCCACTTCAGTAATAATAATATCCAGTACACTAGCGTTTATAGTGGGTGATACATTATTACGTCTAACGGCAGATTTTAATTGATGCCATATGTGTTCTATGGGATTGAATATACAGTGATACGGCGGAAGCCTTAGCACAGTATGCCCCTTACTTTTAGCGTAGCTGTCGCAGTAGTACTCCTTTTCTAGGTTTAGAAATTTAAGCACATCAGTCTCTCTTTTAGTGTAACTTTTATGAAAATATATATGATTCTGATACATAAATTCCTGTCTTACCATTTTCGTATCTTCTGAACAAGGGTGCTTGTTTAGCTGTCTACTGTGGTAACTTGCGTTGTCCATAACAATCACACTGTTTGGAGAAACATTAGGAATTGACTTATTTACGAACCAATCCTCAAATAAATCCGCTGTGGTATCGTTATGGTAATCCACACAGGAGTCATTTATATTCTTGGCTGCCAATGAAAGTGCATTTGGTACCCAACCATCTTCGGACCCTGCATGTATTATGGTTAGTTCATTCTTCTTTCTAGCATTCTTTTTCCTCTGTTTCATGGTGCCGTTGTTCTACACCTGTCACTAGAATCAAGGTTTCATCTAAGTATATAATAGGTCTGTCCTTACTTCTGTACTGAGCGATTTTTGTCAAATATTCAAATCGCCATGCCTTAAGTCGTTGCGATTCCATGATAACTTGCCGTTTATCGACTTTTTTAAATTTAAAGTCGATTCGTTGAATACACTTCCACAGCGTTGTCCGACCGCAGTTGATATCCATGCCATCTATAGCCAAATTTGAGCGATGAACCAAACAGATTGGTTTTAACTACGATTTTCATGTGTGGTTATTCACAATAGATGGTGGGGGTAGTTATAATAACGTCACAGCTCTCGACCATTTGGAATCCGCTCAAATGAAATGGTTTTAACCACAAAACACTTAACCTTAATTCTAGGCAGAGGTTTTGATTTTGAGTTGAAATCTCGCCCCCATTTGTCACACATTTTGGTTTACCTACCCCAAAAAGAAATTGCAATTTTGACCGTTTATGCCGATTTAGAAATGTCAAATTTTATCAACCGCGGTTCGACAACTGCTCCGGAGTAAGGTTAATACCACAAAATTATTGGTGACAAGTTTGGCGTAAATCAGCTGATTTATGACGTCACGGAAACATAACAAAGACATCTACCAAGGTCGCTCGAATGTAGTGGTTAATACCAATCTGAAGAATGGTATAAACCAATCTGTTTGGTTCATCGCTCGAATTTGGCTTATCTCAAGTCTTCTCAGCAAATTATCCAGTGTTGGTACCGTATGCTCTTCATACGTCTTATAAATTTTACGTCGGACTAAATCTTCATCGCTGCGATCTAATTTTTTGCAAGTCCCAGAATTTTCTTTCCCTTTCGGTGATGGGTTTATTTACAATTTTCCATACTGTTTTTTCCGAAATTTTAGTCAATGTGGCTCTTTCTTCAATACATTCTATTTTACTCAACTTTTCACGTTCTATGAGAGTTGTATATACATTTTTTATAATCTCTTTAGAATCTAAAGATAAGTGTCTTCTTCCATTTTCATTTCCGAACTGTGGTTGTACCTGTACCCCCTCCGGCTGTTCTATACTAGATTCACCAATCCACGGACGCCACATATTTGGATAATGAAAGCTGCGTTTCTATATCACACGAACCAATAAAATGACTGGTTTTGCAACACTGATTTGTCTACTTGTTTTTTTCCCATAAGGCTTTGTAAACTAATTACGGCCAAGTACGGTCCCTACCTGGATAATAAAATCATTATCTCTATGATCCTTGAAACCCTTTCAACAAAGAATTTTATGATGGGTGATAACTAAAGGCAGGTAGTCATTCTCTTAAATCTTTGAACGGACTTTACTTACCGGACACCCCGCATATTTTTAGTACTGTTTTATAAACTTCATGACAAATTACTGAGTGCAGGCAAAGTGTTCATAAACGAAGTTCGTTCTTTATTGCTATTTTTATACTGAGAAAATACATTTTTTATTGTCTTTTAAAACACAAGTAATTATAATTTCTATCTAGCATTTTCGTTCTTGTATTATTTGCCTGAATTGCAGCTGAACCCCAGGTAATCCATGTGGAAAGACGGCAAAGTATACAAATAAACTTACCTGTGTATTATGTCCTAAGCTTTATGGGCCATTTTCTTTGTTCCGTTTATATTGCAGAAAATGCTTGCATTTTAAATGCAACAGCCATAATACCAAAAACATAAAATACTGTATGAAACAAAATCCCTAGTAAACACGATTATATAAATAAGAAAGTTTGACATTGGTAGCAATATGTGTGCACTTAGTTTCACAAAAATATAGTTATACGTGCACCAAACACGTGAAATTTTTACTTTTTCTAAGAACGTAAACAAGAATTAAAAAATTATTTTTTTGTTTGTCTGTTGCTTTTGTGTCGCTATATTTATTAGTTTTGCATTCGAAAATTGTCAAATACGGAGTGACAAAAAAGTCGTCCATAATGCCTTAATTAAAGTTGTTCAGTAAATTATTCCCCCCACTTCTACCTGCATGAATTTTTTCTGTCATTTCTGGTTTGGTTGCCATAGAGACCAAATTACCTTTTTTAAATGCAACACCATGCATTTGATTGCATATTTGGATTCTACTGGGAAAACTTTTTGTATTTCAAATTTTTGTGTACTTAAAATCTCGCTTAAAATTGTAACAAACTTTATAATAATAAAATAAATAGCCTACAAAAATTGAACAACTTAACATCGGAATAATAAGCAAGTGAAACCTTTTCAGTGGATCAGCTGTTCAAAATGACCACCATTTTCTGCTAAGCAGAGCGCCAGTCCTCCGGAATGGCCCAAATTTCAGCACTAATTCTGACTTTTAAAGATTCTAAGTCATTTGGACGGTTAACGTATACTTTGTTCTTTAAGTGTCCCACAAAAAGAAGTCGAGCGGAGTTAAGTCCAGGGATCGCGCTGGCCAGTCAATAGCACCTCTTCTGCCTATCCATCGTCCTGGAAATTGTTCGCTTATGTATTGTCTAACATTTGCTGCATAATGCGCAGGTGCTTCATCTTGCTGGAACCATACCTGTTCGTTTATGCCATTATTTACACCCGGTGAAACCAATAAATTCTGCAAGAAGGAATTATGTGATTCCTGAGGAGGTCCAGATATTTCTCGTCATTCAAATTACCATCTATGAATAAAGGTCCCACAATATGTCTACCAACTATGTTCGCCAGAACATTAACTTTTTCGGGCTTCTAGTATGACCTTCCTGGAGCCAGTGAGAATTCTTAGCAGACCAATTACGCTAACTGTGTTTATTAACAATGCCATTTAAATGGAAGTAGCTTCATCCGAGAAAATGATATTTGCTGCGAAGTTATTATCGTTATTGCATCTTTCCATCATCGGCTTACAAAATTCAGCTCTTCTATCAAAATCGTCCTCGTTTAACTGGTGCACCAATTTTGTCTTGTAGGGATGCAACTTCTCCTGCTTAAACAAATATTTCACTGACTGATGAAACACATTAAAATCCATTGCCATTGGCCTGATGATTGTGTTGGCCTTTCATGTATTGAGAACATGAAATCCAAAGTTTGTCTCTCCCGGTTGCTGTTTTAGGTCGATCTGATCTAGCGCCTTCCTTAACACTGCCTGTTTCTCGAAATTTCTTTTCATCCGACACACGAAAAGTTGACAAACCTGATCTTGCGATCTCTTCATATTTCCGTATCCGCTCATTATTAAAATTTCAACCCGTTGTCTCTCATTCAGTTGTTGGGTATTAGGTAGGAATAATTATAATTAGGAAGTTTTCTTCATTTCTGTACTGTCATTATCTCGGAAATGCTTGCAGGTGAAGATTTAAAATGCAAAAAATTCAGAATTTTTCCAGTAGAATCCAAATATGCAATCGTATGCAGGGTGTTCCATTTAAAAAAAGCAAGTTAGCCTCTATGGCAACCAAACCAGAAATAATAGAAAAAATTCATGCAGGTAAAAATGTGGGGAATAATTTACTAAGCAACTTTCATAAAGGTCACTTTTTCGTATGCGGGGTAATTCAAAAGTTACAGGCATTATGCGCGACCTTTTTGCCACTCTGTAAATAAAAAAAAGTTGACCAAAATTGTATGAAGAAATATAGATAGATATCTATACAGGGTATCCGGAAACTATAGGGCAATATTTCGCCAGCTTACAGGGAAAGTCAAATTAATACTAGCAGTTCATATAATCATTGTTTCTAATGTACCGGACTCCAATTTACATTTTTTGTTACAACTTTTAAATAATCCTGTACATTTTAATGAAATTTTGATACTTTGTACAGCCCATATGAACTAAGAAACTAGAATCATTCTTGTAGATAGCCAGGAAAGCCAGAAAGGGAATTGGCACCACACTCACAGGGCCAAAATATAGGTGTCATTTTTGGAAAACAAAAAAATACTCTTGGCATTAATTTTTCTTTAAGAAAGCTACTCTATATTTGTTCCAAACGAATCAACCATCTTCGAGATAGTAAAGTTTGTATACAATCTAATACCACAGTCATTTATTATAAAATTTTTAAGATTAATTTATTTACCGTCAATTTATAAAAATACAATAAAACTCCCCTGTTCGCTAGCGAAATATTGCCCTATACTTACCGGACACTTCGTATTTCCTAATTTAAATAAGGAATTGTATTCAGTTACCCTATAGGAGGTTCAAGTCATAAATTATTTTAGAAGTCACTTTAGTCGCTTAAAAGTATAATAAGAATACGCATTTTTGGTTACCCTGCGTACATTTTAAATTAACTTTTCTTGGAAAATTTTTAAAGCCACTACTTTTTATTCAGAAAGAAACAGAAGATTAAATACCGCTTAAACAAAAAATCCATTAAATTTTAAAGACGAGTTAAGAACAGAAAGTGCTGACGCGATTACCAGTATACAGTGTATCTCAGGAGGAATAAACTGAGAAGGGTAAAAAATCAAAATACTACAAATTCGACGATTTCAAATTTGCACTAGTTTATTTTTCACTAGATAAATTTGGCTATATATTTATTATCAGAAAATCGTGTTGGCCTTTACGACGACCGATTTTTAATTATATTTTTTTGTTAATAAAGAGTCTTTTCTATACGAGATATCAAAAAAAGTATGACAGGGTGCTGATTATAATTCAAAGAAACGGCCTCCGTTAAAATCAGATTGGAAGTACGATATAATTTTCAATTCTAAACCTTTTTCTTTTTTTACAAATTTTTTTGTCATCCTGTACAAAAAAGATTTTTCACGAAATCTGCCAATAAAAAGTCGCACCTGTTATAGGGCCCACTTGCCTCCTTTAAAATAATAATAAAACAAGAATTATTGGTTAAATTATCGGGTGGCTTTTACCCATCATAGTTCACTTATCTCGGGACACCCTGTATAAAGTATACTTAAGTAACTTGGAGACAACTCTCTAACACATAAATTTACTTAGCCTTAAGTAATATTATTATTATTAGTAATTTTAGAAACTGTGGAAAACGGTTTTGTATCAATTATCCTACTTTTCCCGAATTTCGGGCGAATTTAGGAAGCTTACGAACTAGTACGATATATTATAAGGTTAAATTGTTGCTTGAAGAACAATATGGCATTTTAGTGTATAAAATTTTAGAAGCTATAATGCATTATTAAAAAATATGTCAATCAGTGACCAAAGTTGAATTAAAATTTAGGAATCAATTTGAGATATAGCTGTTTTTTGTTATATTATGGAGGGGTAAATACTTGCCCCCCATCATTCCCATTGTATTGAGCGTACGATGTTAATGAATAACAATCTATCTGAAAATTTTACAGATTGTTGGGGGACGGCTGTTAAAAATGATAATACGATATGGTCTAAGATTTCAATTTTTTTTAAAGTGAACAGGAACAGTACAAGAGGCAACCAACGCCTACATTACCTCCATAAACATAGTTTAATTATATTTTAACTTTTTATTGGTGTAAGCAATATTAATCTGAGTTCTGAATCTTCACTTAAATTAAAATTATCCGATTGATGGTATACGCCCATAAAAGACAAACTATGTTTATACATCTGATGTGTCTTGTTTCCCAGGTCATTTAAATTCGCATCTATTCCTTTTGGTTTGTTTCAAAAATGTAATTTCGAATGTTGGACTATCCGCAGTGGTATTAACAGTTTGGACTAGTCTGGGGACAAGTTTTCCAACAAACCAGCCTTCGCCATCATAAACTGCATAGAAAGTATTTAACTATACTGAAATTGGCAACAGACCTTTTGGGATCTAAACATTGATTTTGCTTAATTTCTTCTTCAATTTCTTTAATTTCGATGTCGAGTCAATATTATCTTCTGAGAACGTTTCTTTGTCTGTACTGTCATCATATTTAACTATTGTGATATCTGCAAAACTATCCTAACTCTCCGATTTTCTCTTGGTCTTTATTAATTTTTGCCGATTCTTTTGTTGACTACCAATTTGTCCTCCAGTCCTTTTGAGTCTTCCTGTAGTTTCTGTAATAAAGCATTTTAATCTGTCTGGTCAGCCAACCCTACTCTTAGTTGCCTCCAGAAGCCAGCAGAGTAAAGACTTTCTAATGATTTTCATTTATTACCAACAGAGGCTCGGACATATCCACCTTCTTCAACTGTTTCATTTACCATTTTTTAGTCATAGTTTTTTATAATTTAGTTATCACCATCAATGTTTTCAGTATCTATTGGTAGAGACGTTAAATATTGTGGTTGATTAGGTGGAGTATTGACTGAATTATCGCTGTTTGTGTTAATCGTGTTGTTGTCAATTTTTATATCTTCTAAACTTCGGGGTCTTCTGTTAATGGAATTGCAGCGTAATACAAACTGGTTCTCTTTGATAGAAATGCCGAGTTCTCGCATACTCGTCAGTGCATCTTCTAGTGCACTCGCCACTGCGTCGGCTATCATGGTATCTGAAAAGTCATTTAAATCTGCTACTGGTACCGAATTAATTTCAATGCTCATTTTCTCTCATCTTTTCAAATCGTGCGTAATATTATTCACCGTCTCAATTCTAGCTAAACGTTCCATAATATCCTCACCACTGAAGTTAACAACCATTGTAGCTAGAGATCATAGATCTTGTAATCCTAAACGTCTGTCCACAATTCTGCCTCCAAAAAGTAGGGGCAGAAACACGTAGGTTGATAGAAGTGGATTATCACGAACATATTTGATAATATTAATCAATGAATGTGCATTTAATTTGACACATGTATAACAGTTTGATGAAATAAAATGCTCTTCGATTTCATAGTTGTATGTTATTAGCCATTGACGTCAAAGTTCTAAGAAAGAAACCGCAATAGCAAATTGAGTAAATGCGATTTCTGACATGCATGTTAAGGTCTAGATACTAATCAATAACTAGACGCATCAACTTTAAATAATTAACTTAAGTTGCTCTAAAAAAAAAACGACAACGCCAAGAAGGGAAGGGATATATATAACATTAAACTTAGCTCGGAATTCACACCACCAAAAACCGATGCAAAATAATATCTAATTCTACCTCGTGGGGTAGGGTAATCAAAAGATATACTACACGCATGCGTATAACATAAACAACTAATTTAAATAATCTTTAAATCCCTGACAAATCATCGTACATGATCGATAAATCACCGTTAACCCTCTTAAATCATCGTAAATCTATACTAAATTACCGTAATTCTTTCAGGCTGTACATGTACAGTGTACACCATATATCACCAGATATTTACTACTTGTATATTATGGTAAAAATATGTTAAATATAGAAGAAATGTCGCTTTAGTAATAAATTTGGAGCATTGGCAACGCATACCCTTCTCACAGTCTCGTTTATGGATTGAGAATGACAGATAGCTGTAGACCATTGTATCTCGATAAGAAGATCATGACATTCCCATCTATAATACAGGGTGAGTCGGGAGGAATGGGCCTAACTCTAAGGGTGTAATCTATGCATCAAAATAATAAGAAAAAACTCAAATATTGTTATCCAATATTCATTTCTTTTCAAGTTACAGCGTTAAATAAAAAAATAATATTGTTAAACCAAAATATATACATTAACATTGTTTTAAATAAATCGTTGGTTTAGTTAATTTTCAAAAATACCGCCATTGACTTCAAAAACATTTCCTGCTTCGTTTACGCAGGGCGCGCGTGGATCTTCTAATTGATTCGTGTCTTTCTTAAATATTAAGTACAGCATTTCAAATGCGTCTAATTAATGCATCCCTAGTATCTACTTTTACTTTGTAAACGTCAGTTTTTAACCGACCCCAATAAATTGTAGTCCAACGGCGTGAGGTCTGGCGATCTAGGAGGCCAACTAATAGGACCACCGCGACCAATCCAAACCCCTGGAAACCTTTGGTCTAAATATTGCTTGACCCGACGATCGAAATGGGCAGGCGCTCCGTCGTGTTGATAATACATTTCAATTCTGATGTTTAAAGGAATCTCCTCCAGTAGTCCTTGCAATTCATTTTGTAAAAAACTTAAGTAGTGGTCCCCTGTAAGGCGATTTTCCAAAAGAAAAGGGCCAATTAAATTATTGTCGATCATGCGGCATCACAAGTTTACTGAAAACCTGTGCTGAAAATTACTTTAGACTATTGCATGAGGATTTTCGTCCGACCATACATGGGAGTTTCGATTATTATTGATGCCGTCACGGGTGAATGTAGCTTCGTCAGTAAAAAGTATGTGCGGTAAAAGATGACGATTATTAATTATCCACTCACATAATTGCATACGCTTGGCGTAGTCTCCAGGTTGAAGATTCTGTACACGCTGTACATGGTACGGGTGTAAGCCTTGCTCGTGAAGCGTATTGATCACTTTTTTTGGGGAATCTCCAACTGAATTCCAATTCTTCGTGAGCTTGTCATCGCATCTTCTTCTACTAAAGCTAGATCATTTTCTATTTCTTCTAAATCCTGTTGAATAGCTCGTTCGGATGTTACGTTAACACTTAGAAGCTTTCCGGTCTCGCAGAGTTTGTTGAAAACTCTGATAAAGGTCTTTCTGTTCGTTGTTCTTTTATAGGGAAATCGTTCACGATATTCTTCAGCAGCCGCTGTAGCATTCCCATTACACAAACCATAAATAAAAACGATATTGGCGTATTCGAGATGTGAATAAATGTGTGGCATTTTGTAAAAATAAAATGATACAAATCCGAAAGTTAACGGTGAATCAATGTAATATTTTAAACTGACACTAATAGGATAGTGACAGCACAACAATCAAAAGCAAACAATAATAACATTTATTACAGGAAAGCTAAATTAATGCAACATTTTGTTTTTGCCTTATAACTGTATAATACTCAGAGTTTTATTTAAACGATTCCTTAGTTATTTATAAGGTGAAAAGTTCATATAAGCATAGGTCCGCAAGCCATTCATTTTCTGATACAGGGTGTTACAATTTTTAACAAGAAGAAGAAATATGTACGCCACTGCCGTTTTCTTTTTTGGTAACACTGTTATGTAGGCACTTTATTGACTAATACAGTGACAGTTTCATAATCTTTTGATTTCGACTTTGTTTATGAGATAGATTTATAGATAGCCATACTAACATCAAGTTCGAATTTCGCAGTTCAGAAAACCCATAGATACCAATTTTCGTCCAAATGTAGGTATTATTTTAAAAATTATTTACGGAAAACAAAAATAAAAATAAATTTTTAACGCCCTGTTTCTCAAAAATGAAGGAATGTCTAGTAGATAAATATTACTACTTAGTATCAGAATTTTTAAATAATGGAAATGTCTTGTTTATAGAGCAATTTTACTTGGTAATACATAATGTATATCTCGTTACTGCTTATGCAAGTGCGAATAAAAGATTTTGATTTTGATTTTGACGGGTGGCATAACATTAGTCGGTTTAATTCTAACTCGTCACGAAAATCTATTGGTACTAAACTTTCACGAGTAGAAATCTGCAATTGACGAATTACTATTTTAAAGTAGGTCAATGTTAGATCAAAGGGTGGCAAAATTACGTGTCGTTTTATGATTAAAACTGAAACTATCTAAACTATCAAAACTGTAACTTTGTAAACCTATTATCGAGTTCCTCCAGATTGTACCGACACTTCAATTTTTAGGATTTCTACAGTCTGATATTTGTTATGCCACATGTCAAACCACCTTTCATTCGTTTCATACATTATCCACACTTTCCTTAAAATGCTCTTTAAGTCAAACGTGGTAGTGATTAGCACAAAACTTTATTTGTCTTAAAAAATTTTTTTTTCTAATTCTTTATACTAAAATGTGGTTTTATTTAAACCCATAGGGGCTTAGCCCCTATCCTACTATATTTAGTTTTATTATTTACCAAAACATGAAATTTCATAGTTTTTTTAAATAATTTAAAAAAAAAGGAGGGAAAAATTTATTCTTTCTTGTTGGTTTCTCCACATAAACCATGTTATATCGAAAAATGTTCATATGTTAATCATTAAAATTTATTTTATACCATACTCATTAAAAACAATTTAATTCTCTTACTTCTATTAACAAATTTAAAATAAACTAAAATGTTCTGATTTACATATCCACAACTCTGAGTTACCTCAAGTTAGTCTTCAACTAAACAAATTTCACTTGCTATGATTATCTTAAATGTTCCCAGTAAACACAAGGAGAACATTCACATTCTTAGAATGTTCTCTAATATGTCCATAAAGTGATAAACATTCTAAGTATATTCAGAGCACGCATATTCTTTTCATGATATTCTTAGAATATTCTAGAAATGTTCAAATTAAATGTACTTTCGCAGTATATAAATAGAATATCCTTGGAACTGTTCTTGTAATATTTCTATTAGAATATTCTTTATACATCAATTGCATGAATATTATTTTTGATAATGTTCTTAGAATGTTCGAGGAATGTTCAAAATAAATATATATGTCATTTGCATTTTGACAGTATGACGTTCTCCAATGCCACCATTTTGGTTTGTTTTGTTTGGCGTGTTGGGCGTGGAACCTGTGCTTCGTGATTTTGCTGGGAAACTTGTTGATTTCCGAATTTCTTGTTAGGTTGAATAGATTGCGAAATTTTTGTGAATTGGTTTAAAGCGACTGTTAAGGGGTAAGTTTAAAAGCTAAAAGTATATCTGCATGATCTATCTAAAAATACAATTTTACCCACTGTTTCCATATTCGCCTGTTTTTCTCTTGTTAAAATGTATGTTTTTAATGTGCCAAGCATACGTTGAAAATACCCAGAAGCAAATAATGGATAAAAAAAAACATCTACGTACATAGTATCAAAGAGGATACAAACCTAACCTAAATTTGAGTAAGTCCGGTTTTACAGCAGTGTCACCAGAAGTCGTAGGGTTATCAATCGAGATAACCATTTCTTCGGACTTGGAATTTGTAATGCTTAAAATATGAGCTATGGTGATGTGATATGAAAGAGGCATTGACCCTGTCGACTCTTATATTTGTTTACTTGATAACCTTTAAGTGCTCCAATGATGCTCTCACTCCCTCAGTGTGTCAATATTTTCCTAAAGGTTTTGTTTACCATCCACTCTTGTTCTACTCTACTGATGAAAACTTGTGAGAGCTACAAAATTCTCTTTATTTTTAATATTTTTAGATGCAGTTAAGATGCACTTCCATCAGGCAATGGAAAATATGATATAATTACAGTTTTAAAATTGTGGCTTGTAAAAGCGAAGGAAAGAAAAATGAGGAAGTCAAAATTACCTGAAGATCAGTTTGTCGGCACAATGCCAGAACCACAAGTGAAATGAAGTTGAAATGTCACTTATTATAATCATATTTGTGAATATAATTTTATGTTACCTATCTCACTAAACCCTCGCGGTAAGTTACTCTTGTTTGCATCAATCAGATGGACACTTTTAAATGCTTGCATCTGACAAGGTAATATTAACAACTGTATTGCAAGTCACCACAATCTTTAAATAAACTTTTATAAATTGGTGTTTGCTGTACCTAAGTTAACATTAGTTAGGTACTATGTAGTAGACTTGCAAACAAAACGACGATTAGGGGAAGATTTGCTGTTTGCAACATACTTGCAGGAAACTTGATGCAAGGAAAGTTGCAAACTTAATACAACCTTACCTTGCTTAGTGTGATTGAAAGCTTCAATGTCATTTGTCTCAATTTTAAAAATAAATATGTTTTTACCTTATTTCGTTGTATTTTTATAGCTGCTTTAATTACAAAAAAAAAAGATTTATCATTTAACTCATATGTGCTAAAGAATGTTATAGTTAATGTACCTAAACTTTATTGTTTTTTAATTATATTTTTTGTGTTCTTATAACTAATCGATTCTTTTTACATTCCGCCTGTATCGCGTTCCATGTTATTTGGGATCGTTAACACTCTGTGGCACATCTGAAGAATGCTCTTATTAAAACATAAGCCTAAATATTCATAGACTATTCTATGAATATTCCTGATTCTTCCCCAGAATATTGCCCTTAAAATGCAGTAGGAATATTTTTGTTCCTGTAAGGATCCCTAATGGTTCTGAGGGATGTTCCTAGAATATTCTTTGGTACGTTCATTAAAACATTATCTCGTACATATGAGGAATATGCCAGGAATTTCGCCAAAAAATATGATAAGGGCTTACTAAGAATATACGATTTCATATACTATGCACATTCATATCACGTGAAAACACCTTGCTGTAATCTAACTATAGCATGTTCTATGAATGTGCATAGACCTTTTATAGAATCCTCTTAGAATGTTCCAACCTACTAGAGTAATGTTCTTAGCATGTGCTATGAAGGTGTTTGTGTTTAGTGGGTTGTACTCATTAATTTGAGACAACTATTAGAACTCAATCTACACTCGATATAGGTAAGTCTCTTATGCTACCTGTTATTTTTGTACTTTCACACATTCCTTTTAGTTCCCCTGAGGATAACTGTATATATAGTCGAAACATGTAGGGACAATCGCTAAAAATTTTCAAAATATATATTATTTGTGGAGGAAGAGAGAAGTGTTGTTTTACTTTACAAATAGTTATATATTATACAATGGAAAAAAGTACCAAATTTTATCTCGCGGAGAGCTAAAATCAAATATTTTTCCTGTATGTAATACACTATTTTTTTCTGTGACGAGAAGAACGACGATTTAATATTGAAAAAAAAATATATAATTTCAACACTAGAAAATTCGACTATTGTACCGAATAGTAAAAGAAAATGCAATGTACATTTAATAATTGTACTTTTGATATGAAGAAAATGTACCTTTTTGTATAATAAAATATTCTAAAATTAAATATCTACCATTACTTATGTGTATATGTATATATCCGGGAAAATAGTAATCATTTTTTTCCCGGGGAAAAAAGTAATTACATAAAAAATGTAATTTTGTTACCTGTCAAGGGAGATAAAATATCAAACTTTTTTCCCGTCACAGAAAAAGTTCTTTTATTTTTTACCCAAAACAATGATTTTGTATTCATGATCGTGGTGTAATAATATGCAATAAAACTATACTTACGCTGCATTCACACTCTCAGGTTCGCCGGTCAGGTTTTAAACCTGACAGAAACCTGAAGTAAAAATTTATTATCCGAACGCAATCAGGTTTTCAGACGGTCCGGTTTTAAAAATTTAGTCTACTCGTCGATGTCATCAGTGATGGATCGTAATGATATTATAACTTTGTGGTTATTTTACAGAAAGCGTAAAAAGCGATGTAATCGTAAAAGGACCCATTGGATGTCTATATCGCTGGTTATTCTTTATAAACTTACTGTCGCACCTTCCACAATAACGTTGCAGCAAATACTAAACCAAGACCCTATACTAAACCGGACGGCAAAAACCGGACAAGTGTGAAAGCGCACGTTGCTGTGCATACCCCACTACCACTTTTCCGGCGTCAGGCAGCCGGATGCTTTAGTCGACCCATCCGGCTGCATCCGGTCGCCGAGCCTGAACTTGATAATGTGAAACACCACTTTTAAACCAATGTACTATTACTTCTCCGGTTTTCTTAGGTTTAAAACCTGACCGGCAAACCTGATAGTGTGAAAGCAGCGTTACAAGATCAACAAATAATCAATAAATCTAATATCAAACGCCTAATTGTAAAATGTTGCAAAAACTTTAGAACACTAAATAATTCGCTTAAAACACAAAATAAATAAAATAAAATATCAAACGGTTTGAAATGAAATCGAACAAAGTACTTAAATAGGAATAAGCAAATAAAACGATTGTTCTAGATGACAGATAGAATATTTGGCCGACGGCGTTTTCTTTCGACGTAAAGGAAATATTTTCTTGAAAATTGGTTCACAAGCAAATTGTAAAATTCGAGGGTCGACATTATTCTCTGGTAAACAAAGTCGGTTACTGCCAAATAAAAAAAGAAAATTTCTCTGATCTTAATCGACTATATAATATATTTAACGCGGTGAAAATACGAATTTTTTTGTATTTAGAATTAGAGCTTACGACTGTATGTTTGAAATAATGAAAAATAGAAAAATTAGTATTTATATTTCTTTACACACTGAGCGAAAAACATTTTACTCTTTATAAGAATTCTTATGACCTTCATATAATCGTTTAATTCGATTTGAGACAGCAGCTTCTGCTTATAACCTTTATACACGAGAGACTGCTAAGACAGGTATATAACGATAATAAGACAGCTTTATATCCGTAATATGGTATTGACTTATAGTACTTGTTAGCACGTATTATTGCCTTTAAATGTGTATGTAAATAAAATATAATAAATTAGCCCTTAATATGTTTGGCACTATAAAACGTGCCTCTACCAGGTATTTTATAAGCGATAAAATTTGTCTAATATTCTTTATAAAACTTATTATATTGGGTATGCGCTTTAGCGGCTGTAGATACAACTCAGTTTTTTAAAAATAAAAGATGTGTTTATTTCTACCTGAACGATTTTTTTAAAAACAATATATTTACAAAACAATTTACGAATACTAAACTTACCTTGAATTAATTTTAAAATGGTAGAAATACCGACGTATAGTTAATAAAATTCTATAGTAGATAGGTGTATACTTTGCTAGGTGTAGTTTTGTTCCGCTTAGATCTGTTTTAAAATACAAGCCATCGGTTATCCATCAACTGATTATGGAGAAGCCCCGTCACTGATTCATGTCATAAAATAAGATATAATAAATTATCCCTTAATACGTTTAGCAATATTCTATTTGGGCTTCTATAATGCTATCTATAACCCCGTTTTTATGGCGTAGAATACACAAAATATATTTACTTTATTTAAAATTAATTAAAAAATAATAGGGGTAAAATTTAAAGGCTTATGCCAAGACAAAAGAATTAAACATATTTTCTTAGCAAAAATATTAGATTATTTTACAAAAACTATTCAAAAGCAAGAACTTACCTTAAAAGTGTAATACCAGCACAATCCATAGCACATTGTTTTAATATATCCTTAATTTTGAGTACTTTTTCTCGTTGGAACGAGATTGTCATCGGCCATTTTGGATATGTTGCATAAACGTATCAAAACGTTTTATAAAGGCAATCATCATAATGTGTACAATAAGTAAAACGTTGTATATTGGGTATATGACTCATTATGTATAAAATCGTTTTTATTCCCAATAAGAACATTTGTTTAAATTGCATCCTTTATGATAATTTTGTTATACTGATTACTGCCGGGGTTCATACCCAGTAAATAACGTGGTAGCAATTCTGTATACGGTTCTTTAGAAAACAATTTTATTTCAGCTATTGTTTGTTATATATAAGTTATTAAAAATGGTAGGTATTACTGTTATGAAATCCCGTTTTATTACTCTATTTCGCTCTGTGAATTCTTAAGTTTATTTCAAAAAAATTTGCTAATGACCTACATACTATTATTGGAGGTTTTATATTCTATGCTTAAAATTTGAAATTTTTACGTGACCTTTTCCCACCCTGAATAAAATCGATACAGACAAAGTAGCCAAAAATATTATTTGCTCTCCCTCTGAATGTTGAAAATCCGGAAACCATATTTTAGTTGATTAAGAAGTTTTCGAGCCACAAACATTTAGTACTGATAGTAAACAAATTTTGTTTAATGGCCAGAGACTCATAAAAAAACGTCCTTAGTAGGTCATACACAAACGAATTTAATTGTTTGCTAATGAAATCTCGCTTAAACCGATATTTTCAGAAACTCGCGAGCTTAACAAACAACACCACTCAGTTAATTACGCTAAAGAAAACAGATTTTCTAAAAGCACAAAACCAAGGTAAAAATGAGGGCGAGCAGAAGTGAAGAATGGGTTGAATTGAGAGGGCAAAGTATCGGAAGTATCTACTTTAAATTAAGCGATTACACTTTCGGAATTCATTAGTCTTAAGTCACGAATAACACTTACCTTATTATTATTGTTTCGACTTTAAGGAAAACTGGAGTAGTTAAAAGTGCAATTTGCCGTTCAGCTTTTCGCTTTACATTATCTAGATAAATTATTCAGTCTTATTCACTTGGTGGTTTAAAGTTAAAACTAGTCAAATTTGATGAGTATGATTGTCTTAAAATAATACATTAAAAAATATTCTATAACTTTATCGCATCTGTAAAATTCTATTTTTACAGACGTAAAGGTTTACAAAGTAGAAATCTTCTGCGAAATTAAATAAAACCAAAATAATGTTCAAAAAACAGTACAGTCGGCAGAACCAATAAATAAATCCACCGCCGAATAATTTAATGTTTAAATTATACAGGGTGTTTCAGAAGTACGGTACGGAACTTAAGAGGGTGATTCCTTATGATATTCGAAGAGAAAAAGTTCATATGAATATGTGTCCGGAGTTGCCCCGCTTTTGATATACAGGGTGTTAAAATTTAAAAAAAATCGGTTACAATCGTGCATTTTATCAGAAGGTGTCCATTTTCAACATTTGCTTTGACTAACTGTAGAATTGTTTTTGCAGCATTATTTAAAAAAATATTTATATAATAGGTATTTTTTTGTACATGCAATAGAGTGGTTTTTATTTTCTCTCTCGAAAATGAAGCAAGATACGAAAACAATTCAGGGAACAGGGAAACTCCGTACACATGTTCGAATGAACTTTTCCTCTTAGAATATCATAAGGAATCACCCCATTACTACATTACTACATTTCTTAGAGTTTTTTGGTGAAAAGATAAACCTTCCCATACCTGACAACCTGTTCTAAGTTTAAAGGTAAAATACAGTAATAAAAGTACTTAAAAAAACGACAAAATTTCGGTAGGATAGATGCAGCCCCGCTCTTTAGCAAGACACGTCTACCCTTATTGTTTGTATTTGCAAAATACAGTTATCTCTACAAACTCAGACCTATCGTCCCTATATGCTTTTTATTCCGGCGAGTTTCCTGTAATGTGTAAAATTTTAAAACAACAAGCATGGTAAATTGTATACGGAAATTGCTCAATTTTAAAAATACATAACGTGCGTTGTATAAAAAGGTTAAGATAACGATATTTCTATTTACCTTACAAAGCTTAACGCCAAGGTAGAATTTTATTATTATCAGTCGTTAGTATAAAAATATGTTTCGTCTTCATCAAATTTGCATTAGTATAATGTTGTTATCGCTGTTATTAATGTATATTGGGCTATTTTAGTTGTGCCAGTTCTGAGTTACTCAACATTCAAATCTCCATCGATTTTGTATTAAGAATATTAATTTATACTATTTATTATGGTTGTTATGCCCTCAATCTAATATGCTTTAATGATGCAAACTTAAGATAATGAATTTATCATTTTTTATCCTTAGATATAATTTTCATTAAGTTTAGAAGCATTTCTCGAGGGACAACCGTAACTCTAAATTTTTTAGATTGAACTCCTTGAAGGAGTTTGATTTATTACAAAAGCGTAATTATCTTCTCCGAAATTATATTCTTTTCAAAAGGTGCATAAAAAAATCGAACACGCTGGTAGTCAGAACAAGAAACATCAGGTAAAACGTTCAAGTTTGTTAACTCCATGCTTATAGCTACAGATAGTGGATTATAATTATGTTTGTTGAAATTAATTCCATGCACCGTGGCATAACAGTCTGCATCTGGTAAGACAAATACACCTTTAGTTCATGGCAGGTAAAGTGGTTTTCGCATGCACGGGGTTATGCATAAAATATGCAGGTTTACTACTTTTGCACTATAGCTATTTGTGTATTAAGAGCGGAAAGTGATACTTTGCCGATTGAGACAGAAAGTTGCCGCGCGACGCGTCAGCGGAGCTCGGCAATCTGTCGAAAACGTCAAAGAACTTTCCGCTCGAATTACACACTAGATTTTTTCTCCGATCACGATATATATGAAAAATAGTATATACTAGTTTAATTTTTTTTTTAAAACCTGACATGGGCCAACTTTTTTATTTAAAGAGTTAGATAGTTATTTAAGCAAAAATAACTTACACTAACAAAAATAGAGAATACAATTATTTTGTTGAAAAAATTAAGTAAAATACTTGTATTATTACCAAGTTTGTCGTAAATTCTTAACAAAACTAAGCAAACAAAACACACAGCTTTATTAAAAAATTGATAAATGTAATACACAATAAAATACCAAAAACCAAGTTTTCCTTATATTATCATTTAAAATTTTTTAATAAATATTTGTAGGTACCTATATAATGTATTTTTTATTTAACTTTTATTGGAACAGAATACAGAAAGAACATTGAAAATATAAATACAATATTATACTTATTTATAATATACAATAAAATTGACTTATTTTTTATTATTTACTATATTAAAATTAAAAGTGCAGTTTTTACAACTTTTAATGTTTATTCCTGATGTTGATGGATCAGAAGTATTGCAAATCTCAGGAAATGTTAAATCTGATTTTTTTTGGTTTGAGATTGGCCAGATATTCTTTGAAAAGTTTGTATTTTGTTGGTCATTGAATCATCAATATACCCTTCGGCAACGTTGCTACTTTTCCAACCTCCATTCTTTTTAAGCTGTATCAAATCACCACCCCCATGTACCAATAACGTAGCAGAAGTACGTCGAAAACAATGCCCAGTATATAAGTTAGGATTCGATAAGTTTAAATATTTGGCAATATCACTGGGTATTTTACCAATGGTATTCATTCCTATAACCTGGTTTGTGCAACGCCCCTTGGAATATCGGAAAAACAAGCGGCGTCCTAAATTAATCTTGCACTGTTCTCTCAAATGGATGTACTTTTTATAATATCCAACGTAATCAATGGCATTTTCTGCGGTGTCATTTATAATTGTAAATTTCCGACTTTGATTCGTTTTTGAATCTGGAATGCACACTATTAAAAGGGATTCTTTACATTCTATATCATCTATTTTCATTTTTACTAACTCGTCTCTTCTACACGCTCCAGCGATGCCCATAATCAAGACAACCTATAAACCAAAAACCAATGTAAATACTGATCGTGATATATTATACATTTTAAATAATATTAAAAAGCATACCTTTTTGCATAAATATTCATCATCAGGTGCATTGCGAATAAAGTTTTCTATATGATCCTTGGATAATGTTAATGATTTTTTTGCTTTGTATCCCAGTGACTTCTTCTTCAGAAATGCAATTAATTTCGCATAATGACTAATGTCAATATCATTTTTAATTTTCAAAGTTTGTCTGAGCATTGAATACTTTGACCATAGAGTTGATGACTTTAAAGTTTGTGCTTTTTGTCCAAAATAGGTCAACAGTACATTTTCAGAATATTTCTTGATTTTTTGCGATTGACACCAATTTATGAAAAGAATGTATTCATTTTCATACTTTGTTTTGGATTTTTCGGGCAGTAGATTTAACGATACGTTTTTTGCAGCTTCGACGATATCCGGAGGTGTATTAGAAAATTCACTATCACTTGTGTGCCTCCTTGATTATAGAAATTAAATAGCCATTAGAGCCTCTTGTGTATGTTGTGTTGCCGACTTATCATCACATTTCTCGGCAAGTTTATATATTATTGAAGGCTGTAATCGTTTAATTATTTGAAAACTGCTGTTTGGATGGTTTGACATATTTAAAATTTATTAAAATATTTATTCTTAGGCTATAGTTTCTTTTAAAGTAGCGACTGCCTTTATTTTATTTGCAAATAAAGTTAGGCGAGCGCCAAAGTTTCTTTGGCGCTTTAGAGCGCCAATGATGTCAAAATATGACAAATTGGGGAAAACGCCAACTTTCTGATGACTTTTCGAAGCGCAAAGGCCTACTTTAATTAGTGATCGTAGGAAAAATAATATACCTACTTGTGGTTACAAACGGTAAGTGAATTAAGTATTATTGATCCATGTTTTAAGACTGAAACATTTTTTCGGGCTTAAAACGTTTGATTTGGTTCAAGATTTCACTTGTTTTAAACATGAAGAGTGATCCTTAGCGATTGAATTCTGACTAATTTCTTCGCAAAACTGGTCTCTTGACTCTACTCTTATTTATTATGTTTTGAATAAAGTGTTGTTATTATTTTGTAGAGATAGTTTGGTGCATGTTTCATCGCCGATATTTAACAATAAACACCAAAATCAAGGAAATAAACGCAAACAAGACCATAACTTTTAAGTGAAAAAAATTTTAATATTTTTTTCTCAAAAAGTAGTAGGGAGCGACAAAGAAAAACTTTGGATTTGTGATTAGCGACCTCAAATTAGCATACAAAATAAAATGAGCGAAAAATTCGCTGTTTGCGCTAACCCGAATAATTACCAAAGTTTTATTTTATTATATTTCCTTCAGAACAGCCTGTTTGATACTATTAACCTATTCCCCAAAATATTAGCAATAAAAATTAATTTTCAAGTCAATATTAATTTCTTTTAAGGTAGGCTTTCGACTAATGCGACTGTGACTGACGCGACTTGTCGCATTCAACGTATGCAACGGGCCGAGATACAGTGTCACCATTAAACTCCGCACCATATGGAACTTTTTATTATTAATGAGGTTAGTTCAAATTAAATAAGGGCAATCCTTTTTGCTTCAAATTAGACCAAAAATTGTATATTCAATTGTCACTATCTGTCATTCGGTATCTGTCAAAAATGACATTTTTGTCAAGAAATGCTGAGAAATGACATTGTCTAACCGAATATCAAAAAATGTTATTAAAAAAAGTGGCTTCTAGTATAATTTTAGGCCTATGTACAAAGTTTCAGATGTCTAGCGAAAAGTTAAATTTTTTACCATTTTTTCGAATTAACATGTTCTTTTTATAATGTAAGTTGACTTAATGGATATTTAACCTCTTGCTTATACCATACTCAACATTTTATTTAGTTTGCATGCTTATTTCTTTACTAGAATGCCATTTTTTTCCAAATATAAAATTAGAGGCAAAAAAATTTGACACGGGTGTTTGTTTTATTTATCAGTGAAGCTAGTCAAAGTGTGAATTGTCAGTGTTTTTTTATTTATATGTGGAGAATTTTCGATAATTGCCTAAACGCCCCAGAGCCGATCTATGTACAGTAAATGAAAAAAAATTAATTCTTAACTGTTACGATTCTTTTAAAAGTAAAAATGCATATTTGAGTGTTGACAATGCAGTGCAATTCACAGCAGATATATGCTTAACGTTGGGAAAACAACAATATATAAACTGTTAAAAGAAGAAAAAAGAGTTGGAGTCGAACCTTCAAAAACTTCTCCGGGACGACCAAAACTTGAACTGCATGACGTTTTAATGCAGAGAATAAAGCGAAAAGTTCATAGTTTCTCTTTAAAAAAGAAATTTCCATGCTGACAAAATTTTGTCTTCAATCCGAGAAAATCGGGACTACATATGGGAATTATTAAAAAAAATGGGTTTTCGGTCAAAAAAACATAATAATAGAGTCGATTTTAATAGGCAGAAGAAATATTGTTTCTTGGAGAAGAAATTACTTAAGAAGCATCCGAAAAGCCAGAGAAGAAAACAAAAATATATTTTACATAGACGAAATATGGCTAAATGAAGGCCACACTGTGACTAAATTTTGGCAGGATGAAAATAGTAAAAGTTCAACGCAAGCTTTTTTGGAAGGATTTTCCACAGGATTAAGACCGCCATCTGGAAAAGGACATAAAATAAAATAAAAAAATAAAATAAAATAATTTATTTATCCAGTCGAATACATATAGTATTATAGGACATGTCAATAGAAAAGGTACACTATAAGTAAAATAAATAGAACAAAAACAACGAAGAATAAAATACTGTAATAATTAATAAAAAATAAAAAATTTAAAAAATATAAAAAAGATTAAAAAAGAAAGATTCTTATCTACTTTATTCAATCTATGGTTGTTCTTGTTATATGTTTATTAATTAATTACTTGGGTCACCACGGCCACTCAGTTTTTTAATTCGCTTGAGAGCTAAGGTCGTAGATTTAATTCAGATAAGATTTTTGGGCGCCATCAACCAAAGGGGTTGAAAAAGATTATAAAGAAAATAGCAAATAGAATATTTAGTTCCCTAGCCCTGAAAGAGAAAGTAGTATGAATAAAACAATTATTTTAATCAATTCCTATTTTATTAATTAAAAGAATAATATTTTCCAACTAACACCCATTTTATTCATATAGGAAGAAATAAACATAACATAGAAAAAGAATTTGAATAAAAGGCTAAGCAACTAAATCAGAGAAAGAAGATATAAAAAATAACATAGAAAAAGATATGACATGAGCTAGACAGCTCCACTAAAAGATATATTAGATCGTAGGAAACCAAACTGAATAAGAAGTGAGGATTCTTTCTAAACACCCAATAATAGGAGTCAAATACTAAATAAAGCTTTGAACATAATTAAAGTGTAATTACTTTAAAGGTAGTGACCAAAATAAAACAGAATTTAAATTTAATGTAACTAAATCAAATTATAGCATTCATTATGCCAAAATTGAAAATAAAATGTTCTTTATAGTAAAGTCAATGAAAGTAAAGTTAATATAAAATCATATACATATAGATATAGCATTCCCTACGCCAGAATTTAAAGTGAGTTAGAATTTAGAATCAAATTCATAATTAGTAATATCACTTCCAGGTTATATTAATAAAAACATTTACCATGCCCTATTCCAAAATAGAATTGGGAAACTTAAAACTTTAGTTATGTTCCCAGCAAAAAAAGGCTTAGGGGTGAAGATAAAGATTATCTAGCTAAGTCTAACTAATAGATATAACCAAAACCTAGAATGACAAAAAATACATACTGATGGTAACTAAAATATCTGGGTCAGTAAGTAATGCATTCAAAACCGAGATTATCAGTCTCTTATTAACCCGCTCAAAACAGATATAGATATATCCCTTACAAGGTTAAGTCCAATGAAGAGGTTACCGATATAGGAATATCTCAACAAATTCATAGGGATATCTTAATAAAATTAAGTCAAAATAGAGAAAATTACAGCTATAGAAATAACTCAATACTCTATAGGGATATCTTAATCACATTAAGCAAAAATAAAGAAATTACAGATATAATATCTCAATAACTTTAGTGCGAAAACGCATACTTCCTGAGGAAGTAATAGATTTATACTTAAAAATTAAACATTTAACCGCTACTTCTGTTAGAAAGTAAGACTTACGTTTTTTGTTTAATGTAAATCTCAATTTAAGAGAATTAAAAAACCATCTTAGACTCCTTAACGAGTGAAAGTTAGTATCATAAATCAAAACTAGCCTGTTCCAGCTAGGTAATCATAAAACCTACTAGGGATTAATATACAAACGAATTTACAATAAATAGACCAACCACTCAAGCATTCCTTGACGAGGGAGGTTTCGGTTTTAAATTGAAAACTAAGTTTCGTATGATACAAGATAAGCAGTTTAGGTAATATGTAGATACATTACTGGATTGACCCATCCACTTTAAGCGAAATCTACAAGAATTTACAACAGTCTTAAGCGAAGCTAGGGTAATTATACACTATACATAAAAATATACAGAGGGAAGAATATACAAATATAATACAGTCTACCAAATCACCACATAAAAGATTTATAACATAGGAAATTAAGTTAAGGGTTAACAAATTGACTTTTAGTGGCTATCAGTCATCAAATAAAAAAGGTTAAGTCCGGTAAGTGTGGCATTGTGCCAGTCAAAACGTTACAAGTGAATAAAAGAGGTATTTTAGCAATATAACATAAAAAAGTGGCTCTAGGCCCATTAATAGTACATTACGAGTGATTTAACTGAAGTACAGAGGTGAAATTATCCTGAATTATTGGACACATGAAATTTACTTATTCAAACTCAAAAGAAGGGTTTTTTGGTATTATATCTTATGAAATTTAACAAAAATTAGTCGGAAGTGGTGTTAGTGCAGTAAACAAGGAGAAAAAATATGCTACTTAGCTCATGTAAGGCAGGACTCTAGCAGACAGGCACGACGGATTATGCGTCAAACTCCAGCATCAGATCAATGTGGACGGTTGACCATACAGCACGTCGGGGTGACCGGCACATGCACCGAAACAGGAACTTCATCCAAAATGACACCCCCACTCGTCTTGGCCTCTCTAAGACATACATCCTCCATTCCAGACATGGGATCCATAGCAGGGTAAAGGATTTAGAGGAAGACTCCAGGTTACGAATACTGACTAAAGCACTTTCAACACATGGCTAAATCCATGTAAAACGTAGAAAATAGAAGTAGAAGGTAGTAAAGGTAGAAGATAAAAGATGTAGGAGATAAAAGAACCAGAAGATAAAAGAAAAATAGACGGTAATCGAAGTAGATAAAGGAAGTAGAAAAAGAAGTTGATAAAAGAAAAATGAAGAATAATGAAGGATAATGAATAACGACAAATGAAGAATTATGAAGGATCATGAAGGATAATAAAGAATAATAAAGAATAATAAATAATGAAACCTAAAACAAAACGTGGACATTAGGACGCCATTTTGTGAAACCCAAAAATACTACTCACCAGATGGTCGGGCTTCCTACGGTCTAGGTGACGAAACAATCCCATTTAAGGCTCAAAAGACAGCTTCTGTGTTAAATTCCGATCCGGCCATTGCCAACACATATAAAATGTGAATTATTAACACAAAACCATAATTTTTATATTTTCGTCACCTGCTGTTCAAGTCTTCTGGACCGGTATTTAGAACGAACAGACCGACGCACTACGCCGTAAAGTCCTTAAATAGACTTTCCTATCCAAAAAAAAAAAACAACTTCCCACTCGTGACTCGTACTGCTTCGAAAACCCATGTGACTTCCGGAAATGACAAGTAAAGCTGGAGGGCACTTTGAACTTGAAAACGGGAATTTACTCATTTTAACCAAAAAAGCCATGAAAATAGCTGCAAGTTTGACCCGAAACTAAATGCATCCAAAATACTAGGTTAGGCAACGTCAAAAAACCCGGCAGTCATCCCAAACATGTAAAAGATAGCTTAATACCATCTGGGTGTCCGACAGCTAGTCATGCATATCGTCATATTACGGGTTGCCTATACGTAGGTTATTATATTAAGACGAATCGGCCTGGGTCTAGAACCGTTTAGACAGGGGCGTATTCAAAATTTTTAAAAAATTTAATTATTTAAATTGGTCAAAATTTGATAAAAACTCGGGCTATCTACTAACGTTGTAACAAGCACAAAAAGATTGTTACAAATACCCCCTTTCAACAAAAAATTAAAAAAAAATAAGAAATAATTCAGGACAATTGAGTACCTCTTAACGTCTAATTACCAAAAAATTTTTAGGCTACAGGTTGCCTTTACATTTGAGATACAATATACATTTCGGTTTATATTTTAGTCTTAATTACTAACTTACTAGCTATGGAAAACGGTTGGGTCTAGGGCTGGTCAGCGTCTTCAAGATCAAGACTGCTATCCAGAGGGGATTTAAGATCTTTAATGTGATACCGACCGATGCTTTTATCGTGCTCATCCTTAAGTTCATAAATGATTGGAGAAATTTTCTTAATGATTTTACATTTAATGAATTTCTTTGCCAGTTTTTTAGAAAAATAATTCCCAGCGTCAGACAAGATGAAATTTCTTTTATAGACTACGTCACCTACATCAAACTCAATATTTCTCTTTCTCAAATCATAATATTTCTTATTTCGCTCATAAGCTTTATTGATGTTTTTAATAACTTGTTCATAAACGTCTGGTAATTTAGAAAGTTCTTGAGCTAAGTTTTGTCTGTCGTCAAATTTATAGGGACAAAGATTTTTACTTTCTATGATACCAAAATAATCTCCCGAGGTAGGTAAGTTACGTCCAAAAGTTAAGAAAGCTGGTGAAAATGCAGTTGATATGTGTGTAGTGGTGTTTATAGCGTTACATATGTGGTGTACGTGTTTGTCCCAGTCACGGTGGTTATTTTCTTTAATATAGGACCTAATCGCGGTGCCTATCACTCTATTTGCACGCTCTACGTTATTTGTTTGGGGATGGTATCGGGCATTGTACCAGATGTGAGCTACTTTATAACTATTCATCAGGCTGGTGAATTCTTTTGATTTAAACTGCGTACCATTGTCTACTACTAGAACTTGGGGAACGCCAAAATATATAAAAACTATTTCCTCCAGAAAGCTACAAATTTCCTTAGTCAAAGCTCGTTTCATTTTATGAATAAAAGTAAATTTGGTGAACCAGTCTATTACGACGAGCAAATAACAAAAGCCGGACCTGGATTTTGGAAAAGGTCCCTGAATGTCTATAGAAAGTAATTTAAATGGTGTGGAAATATTCTTAGGTGCCCCCATGAGACCAGCCCTAGCAAATTGAGAAACTTTCTGTTCATTACAAACCTGACAACGAGAAATATACGTCTTTATATCTTGTCTAATCCCTGGCCACCAGCATTGTTCTAAAATTTTATCGAGACACTTTTTAAAACCAAAATGTGCACCTAATGGATTATCATGAAATTTTTCTAAGACTTCCGATCTTTTAATTCGTGGTATGATTAGTTTCCAATCTTTTTGGTTAATTTGAACATTGTGACTACTGGGGAAATGTTTATATAAGTTATTACCCTCTATTCGAAAAGCTGGATATTTTTGAGGATGTTTCTGTATTTTATCCCTCAACTGTGAATACCATTTATCTAGTGGAACGTTATCTATTGATGAAATTTCTGGAAAACTACGACTAAGTGCGTCTGCGACGACGTTGGAGGTGCCAGACCTATGCTTAATAACAAAATTAAATTGTGACAGCAAGATGGACATTCTAGCTAATCTACCCATGGGGTTTTCTAAACGGAAAAGCCACTGCAAGGAATAATGGTCAGTTAAAATTGTGAAAGTTGGGCCACCCTCTATATAAGACCTAAACTTTAGTACAGCGTGTACTATGGCCAAAAGCTCTTTTTCTGTAACTGTCATGTTAATTTCTGATTTTGTTAAGGTTCTAGAAGCATAAGCTATTACATATTCGTCGTCCCCATCTGATTGAGTAAGGACCGAGCCTACTGCTGCGTTTGATGCATCAGTTTGTATGGTAAAGGGTTTATTAAAATCTGGATTTCGCAACACCGGTGTTGTAACTAGTCTTGTTTTAATATTTTCAAAAGCTTGTTCCGCTTCAGGGTTCCACTCTACAACTTGTTTTTTCTTTTTACTTTTTGTTATATTATTTAAGGGTACTATAAGTTCAGAAAAATTTTTAATAAATTTTCGATACCAAGAAGCCATTCCCACAAAACGTTTAATGCCTGTGACATCTTTAGGTTTTTGATAATTACAGATGGCTGAAACTTTGTCAGGATTCGCGTGTAATCCATTCTTGTCTACTACATAACCAAGAAAAGCAAGGCTAGGTTGACAAAATTTACACTTTTTTGCATTTATGGTGAGGCCTGCCTTTTTAAGAGTATCAAAGACTTTATTTAGAGTTTCCAAGTGAGAGTCAAAATCGCTATTTACTACTACCAAATCATCAAGATAAACAAAGATGTTCTTTTCTAAAGTGGGGTCAAAAAGGCGGTCCATTAATTTTTGGAGGGTTTGAGCAGCATTACATAGCCCGAAAGGCATACGAACGAATTCAAAATGTCCCCTGTTAATGACAGTAAACGCGGTCTTGGCACATGAGTCTTCACTTAGTTTTATTTGCCAGAAAGCGTGCTTTAAATCTATAGAGCTTAAAAATCTAGCATCTTTTACTTTGTCTAGTGTTCTTGATAGGTATGGTAAAGCATAAGGGTCTTTAACTGTATAAGAATTTATGGCTCTCCCATCATAGCATAACCGGTATTCACCTGAATCTTTCTTTACAAGCAAGACATTGGCGGAATACGGGCTTGTGGAAGCTCTTAGCACACCGAGAGTTAATAATCTATCGATCTCGTCGTTCATGTATTTTTGCATATAGGGAGAAAGAAGAAAAGGTCTCTTACGAAAAGGTTCCTTACATGTAAGTTCTATTTTATGTTCTATTAAGTTGGTCACCCCTAATGTATCTGATACTAACTCATCAAACTTCCTAATCATATTCTCTAATCTACCCTTTTGTACCACTGTTAGATCGTTTTCAGACTGGATAGATATCTTTTCGAATTTTTCTTTAACAATAATTTCATTTAAACCCAGAGTGCTGTTTAAATCATAGGAATTGTCCTTAAAATCTAGTCTTAAGTTCATTTTTTGACAGAAATCTATGCCCAAAATAAAAGATTGATGAATGCTTGGAACTACTAATACTTCTAGGTCTACCTTTTTATTACTTAAGTAAAGTGGAAGAGTAACAGATCCTAAAATTGATTGTGGATTGCCATCAGCAGTGGTAATGGATTCTCTACTGAATTCTTTAATTGTGAAACCTAAGTTTGATATGATTTGATATCCTCTCTTCCCTACTACACTTTGCATAGCCCCTGTATCCAATAAAGCAGTCACAAGTTTATCTTTAATAAAAACGTCTAGATAAGGTCTTTGGTCGTTATTTGATTGTTTTGAGAATAAAGGTGAAATTTCATTATATTTAAAGAAATGTTTTACTGTATTTAGCCACTTAGACCAGTTGTTCGATATTAATTGGGCGCCATTTGTAATAATTAATAAAAAATAAAAAATTTAAAAAATATAAAAAAGATTAAAAAAGAAAGATTCTTATCTACTTTATTCAATCTATGGTTGTTCTTGTTATATGTTTATTAATTAATTACTTGGGTCACCACGGCCACTCAGTTTTTTAATTCGCTTGAGAGCTAAGGTCGTAGATTTAATTCAGATAAGATTTTTGGGCGCCATCAACCAAAGGGGTTGAAAAAGATTATAAAGAAAATAGCAAATAGAATATTTAGTTCCCTAGCCCTGAAAGAGAAAGTAGTATGAATAAAACAATTATTTTAATCAATTCCTATTTTATTAATTAAAAGAATAATATTTTCCAACTAACACCCATTTTATTCATATAGGAAGAAATAAACATAACATAGAAAAAGAATTTGAATAAAAGGCTAAGCAACTAAATCAGAGAAAGAAGATATAAAAAATAACATAGAAAAAGATATGACATGAGCTAGACAGCTCCACTAAAAGATATATTAGATCGTAGGAAACCAAACTGAATAAGAAGTGAGGATTCTTTCTAAACACCCAATAATAGGAGTCAAATACTAAATAAAGCTTTGAACATAATTAAAGTGTAATTACTTTAAAGGTAGTGACCAAAATAAAACAGAATTTAAATTTAATGTAACTAAATCAAATTATAGCATTCATTATGCCAAAATTGAAAATAAAATGTTCTTTATAGTAAAGTCAATGAAAGTAAAGTTAATATAAAATCATATACATATAGATATAGCATTCCCTACGCCAGAATTTAAAGTGAGTTAGAATTTAGAATCAAATTCATAATTAGTAATATCACTTCCAGGTTATATTAATAAAAACATTTACCATGCCCTATTCCAAAATAGAATTGGGAAACTTAAAACTTTAGTTATGTTCCCAGCAAAAAAAGGCTTAGGGGTGAAGATAAAGATTATCTAGCTAAGTCTAACTAATAGATATAACCAAAACCTAGAATGACAAAAAATACATACTGATGGTAACTAAAATATCTGGGTCAGTAAGTAATGCATTCAAAACCGAGATTATCAGTCTCTTATTAACCCGCTCAAAACAGATATAGATATATCCCTTACAAGGTTAAGTCCAATGAAGAGGTTACCGATATAGGAATATCTCAACAAATTCATAGGGATATCTTAATAAAATTAAGTCAAAATAGAGAAAATTACAGCTATAGAAATAACTCAATACTCTATAGGGATATCTTAATCACATTAAGCAAAAATAAAGAAATTACAGATATAATATCTCAATAACTTTAGTGCGAAAACGCATACTTCCTGAGGAAGTAATAGATTTATACTTAAAAATTAAACATTTAACCGCTACTTCTGTTAGAAAGTAAGACTTACGTTTTTTGTTTAATGTAAATCTCAATTTAAGAGAATTAAAAAACCATCTTAGACTCCTTAACGAGTGAAAGTTAGTATCATAAATCAAAACTAGCCTGTTCCAGCTAGGTAATCATAAAACCTACTAGGGATTAATATACAAACGAATTTACAATAAATAGACCAACCACTCAAGCATTCCTTGACGAGGGAGGTTTCGGTTTTAAATTGAAAACTAAGTTTCGTATGATACAAGATAAGCAGTTTAGGTAATATGTAGATACATTACTGGATTGACCCATCCACTTTAAGCGAAATCTACAAGAATTTACAACAGTCTTAAGCGAAGCTAGGGTAATTATACACTATACATAAAAATATACAGAGGGAAGAATATACAAATATAATACAGTCTACCAAATCACCACATAAAAGATTTATAACATAGGAAATTAAGTTAAGGGTTAACAAATTGACTTTTAGTGGCTATCAGTCATCAAATAAAAAAGGTTAAGTCCGGTAAGTGTGGCATTGTGCCAGTCAAAACGTTACAAGTGAATAAAAGAGGTATTTTAGCAATATAACATAAAAAGGTGGCTCTAGGCCCATTAATAGTACATTACGAGTGATTTAACTGAAGTACAGAGGTGAAATTATCCTGAATTATTGGACACATGAAATTTACTTATTCAAACTCAAAAGAAGGGTTTTTTGGTATTATATCTTATGAAATTTAACAAAAATTAGTCGGAAGTGGTGTTAGTGCAGTAAACAAGGAGAAAAAATATGCTACTTAGCTCATGTAAGGCAGGACTCTAGCAGACAGGCACGACGGATTATGCGTCAAACTCCAGCATCAGATCAATGTGGACGGTTGACCATACAGCACGTCGGGGTGACCGGCACATGCACCGAAACAGGAACTTCATCCAAAATGACACCCCCACTCGTCTTGGCCTCTCTAAGACATACATCCTCCATTCCAGACATGGGATCCATAGCAGGGTAAAGGATTTAGAGGAAGACTCCAGGTTACGAATACTGACTAAAGCACTTTCAACACATGGCTAAATCCATGTAAAACGTAGAAAATAGAAGTAGAAGGTAGTAAAGGTAGAAGATAAAAGATGTAGGAGATAAAAGAACCAGAAGATAAAAGAAAAATAGACGGTAATCGAAGTAGATAAAGGAAGTAGAAAAAGAAGTTGATAAAAGAAAAATGAAGAATAATGAAGGATAATGAATAACGACAAATGAAGAATTATGAAGGATCATGAAGGATAATAAAGAATAATAAAGAATAATAAATAATGAAACCTAAAACAAAACGTGGACATTAGGACGCCATTTTGTGAAACCCAAAAATACTACTCACCAGATGGTCGGGCTTCCTACGGTCTAGGTGACGAAACAATCCCATTTAAGGCTCAAAAGACAGCTTCTGTGTTAAATTCCGATCCGGCCATTGCCAACACATATAAAATGTGAATTATTAACACAAAACCATAATTTTTATATTTTCGTCACCTGCTGTTCAAGTCTTCTGGACCGGTATTTAGAACGAACAGACCGACGCACTACGCCGTAAAGTCCTTAAATAGACTTTCCTATCCAAAAAAAAAAACAACTTCCCACTCGTGACTCGTACTGCTTCGAAAACCCATGTGACTTCCGGAAATGACAAGTAAAGCTGGAGGGCACTTTGAACTTGAAAACGGGAATCTACTCATTTTAACCAAAAAAGCCATGAAAATAGCTGCAAGTTTGACCCGAAACTAAATGCATCCAAAATACTAGGTTAGGCAACGTCAAAAAACCCGGCAGTCATCCCAAACATGTAAAAGATAGCTTAATACCATCTGGGTGTCCGACAGCTAGTCATGCATATCGTCATATTACGGGTTGCCTATACGTAGGTTATTATATTAAGACGAATCGGCCTGGGTCTAGAACCGTTTAGACAGGGGCGTATTCAAAATTTTTAAAAAATTTAATTATTTAAATTGGTCAAAATTTGATAAAAACTCGGGCTATCTACTAACGTTGTAACAAGCACAAAAAGATTGTTACAAATACCCCCTTTCAACAAAAAATTAAAAAAAAATAAGAAATAATTCAGGACAATTGAGTACCTCTTAACGTCTAATTACCAAAAAATTTTTAGGCTACAGGTTGCCTTTACATTTGAGATACAATATACATTTCGGTTTATATTTTAGTCTTAATTACTAACTTACTAGCTATGGAAAACGGTTGGGTCTAGGGCTGGTCAGCGTCTTCAAGATCAAGACTGCTATCCAGAGGGGATTTAAGATCTTTAATGTGATACCGACCGATGCTTTTATCGTGCTCATCCTTAAGTTCATAAATGATTGGAGAAATTTTCTTAATGATTTTACATTTAATGAATTTCTTTGCCAGTTTTTTAGAAAAATAATTCCCAGCGTCAGACAAGATGAAATTTCTTTTATAGACTACGTCACCTACATCAAACTCAATATTTCTCTTTCTCAAATCATAATATTTCTTATTTCGCTCATAAGCTTTATTGATGTTTTTAATAACTTGTTCATAAACGTCTGGTAATTTAGAAAGTTCTTGAGCTAAGTTTTGTCTGTCGTCAAATTTATAGGGACAAAGATTTTTACTTTCTATGATACCAAAATAATCTCCCGAGGTAGGTAAGTTACGTCCAAAAGTTAAGAAAGCTGGTGAAAATGCAGTTGATATGTGTGTAGTGGTGTTTATAGCGTTACATATGTGGTGTACGTGTTTGTCCCAGTCACGGTGGTTATTTTCTTTAATATAGGACCTAATCGCGGTGCCTATCACTCTATTTGCACGCTCTACGTTATTTGTTTGGGGATGGTATCGGGCATTGTACCAGATGTGAGCTACTTTATAACTATTCATCAGGCTGGTGAATTCTTTTGATTTAAACTGCGTACCATTGTCTACTACTAGAACTTGGGGAACGCCAAAATATATAAAAACTATTTCCTCCAGAAAGCTACAAATTTCCTTAGTCAAAGCTCGTTTCATTTTATGAATAAAAGTAAATTTGGTGAACCAGTCTATTACGACGAGCAAATAACAAAAGCCGGACCTGGATTTTGGAAAAGGTCCCTGAATGTCTATAGAAAGTAATTTAAATGGTGTGGAAATATTCTTAGGTGCCCCCATGAGACCAGCCCTAGCAAATTGAGAAACTTTCTGTTCATTACAAACCTGACAACGAGAAATATACGTCTTTATATCTTGTCTAATCCCTGGCCACCAGCATTGTTCTAAAATTTTATCGAGACACTTTTTAAAACCAAAATGTGCACCTAATGGATTATCATGAAATTTTTCTAAGACTTCCGATCTTTTAATTCGTGGTATGATTAGTTTCCAATCTTTTTGGTTAATTTGAACATTGTGACTACTGGGGAAATGTTTATATAAGTTATTACCCTCTATTCGAAAAGCTGGATATTTTTGAGGATGTTTCTGTATTTTATCCCTCAACTGTGAATACCATTTATCTAGTGGAACGTTATCTATTGATGAAATTTCTGGAAAACTACGACTAAGTGCGTCTGCGACGACGTTGGAGGTGCCAGACCTATGCTTAATAACAAAATTAAATTGTGACAGCAAGATGGACATTCTAGCTAATCTACCCATGGGGTTTTCTAAACGGAAAAGCCACTGCAAGGAATAATGGTCAGTTAAAATTGTGAAAGTTGGGCCACCCTCTATATAAGACCTAAACTTTAGTACAGCGTGTACTATGGCCAAAAGCTCTTTTTCTGTAACTGTCATGTTAATTTCTGATTTTGTTAAGGTTCTAGAAGCATAAGCTATTACATATTCGTCGTCCCCATCTGATTGAGTAAGGACCGAGCCTACTGCTGCGTTTGATGCATCAGTTTGTATGGTAAAGGGTTTATTAAAATCTGGATTTCGCAACACCGGTGTTGTAACTAGTCTTGTTTTAATATTTTCAAAAGCTTGTTCCGCTTCAGGGTTCCACTCTACAACTTGTTTTTTCTTTTTACTTTTTGTTATATTATTTAAGGGTACTATAAGTTCAGAAAAATTTTTAATAAATTTTCGATACCAAGAAGCCATTCCCACAAAACGTTTAATGCCTGTGACATCTTTAGGTTTTTGATAATTACAGATGGCTGAAACTTTGTCAGGATTCGCGTGTAATCCATTCTTGTCTACTACATAACCAAGAAAAGCAAGGCTAGGTTGACAAAATTTACACTTTTTTGCATTTATGGTGAGGCCTGCCTTTTTAAGAGTATCAAAGACTTTATTTAGAGTTTCCAAGTGAGAGTCAAAATCGCTATTTACTACTACCAAATCATCAAGATAAACAAAGATGTTCTTTTCTAAAGTGGGGTCAAAAAGGCGGTCCATTAATTTTTGGAGGGTTTGAGCAGCATTACATAGCCCGAAAGGCATACGAACGAATTCAAAATGTCCCCTGTTAATGACAGTAAACGCGGTCTTGGCACATGAGTCTTCACTTAGTTTTATTTGCCAGAAAGCGTGCTTTAAATCTATAGAGCTTAAAAATCTAGCATCTTTTACTTTGTCTAGTGTTCTTGATAGGTATGGTAAAGCATAAGGGTCTTTAACTGTATAAGAATTTATGGCTCTCCCATCATAGCATAACCGGTATTCACCTGAATCTTTCTTTACAAGCAAGACATTGGCGGAATACGGGCTTGTGGAAGCTCTTAGCACACCGAGAGTTAATAATCTATCGATCTCGTCGTTCATGTATTTTTGCATATAGGGAGAAAGAAGAAAAGGTCTCTTACGAAAAGGTTCCTTACATGTAAGTTCTATTTTATGTTCTATTAAGTTGGTCACCCCTAATGTATCTGATACTAACTCATCAAACTTCCTAATCATATTCTCTAATCTACCCTTTTGTACCACTGTTAGATCGTTTTCAGACTGGATAGATATCTTTTCGAATTTTTCTTTAACAATAATTTCATTTAAACCCAGAGTGCTGTTTAAATCATAGGAATTGTCCTTAAAATCTAGTCTTAAGTTCATTTTTTGACAGAAATCTATGCCCAAAATAAAAGATTGATGAATGCTTGGAACTACTAATACTTCTAGGTCTACCTTTTTATTACTTAAGTAAAGTGGAAGAGTAACAGATCCTAAAATTGATTGTGGATTGCCATCAGCAGTGGTAATGGATTCTCTACTGAATTCTTTAATTGTGAAACCTAAGTTTGATATGATTTGATATCCTCTCTTCCCTACTACACTTTGCATAGCCCCTGTATCCAATAAAGCAGTCACAAGTTTATCTTTAATAAAAACGTCTAGATAAGGTCTTTGGTCGTTATTTGATTGTTTTGAGAATAAAGGTGAAATTTCATTATATTTAAAGAAATGTTTTACTGTATTTAGCCACTTAGACCAGTTGTTCGATATTAATTGGGCGCCATTTGTAATAATTAATAAAAAATAAAAAATTTAAAAAATATAAAAAAGATTAAAAAAGAAAGATTCTTATCTACTTTATTCAATCTATGGTTGTTCTTGTTATATGTTTATTAATTAATTACTTGGGTCACCACGGCCACTCAGTTTTTTAATTCGCTTGAGAGCTAAGGTCGTAGATTTAATTCAGATAAGATTTTTGGGCGCCATCAACCAAAGGGGTTGAAAAAGATTATAAAGAAAATAGCAAATAGAATATTTAGTTCCCTAGCCCTGAAAGAGAAAGTAGTATGAATAAAACAATTATTTTAATCAATTCCTATTTTATTAATTAAAAGAATAATATTTTCCAACTAACACCCATTTTATTCATATAGGAAGAAATAAACATAACATAGAAAAAGAATTTGAATAAAAGGCTAAGCAACTAAATCAGAGAAAGAAGATATAAAAAATAACATAGAAAAAGATATGACATGAGCTAGACAGCTCCACTAAAAGATATATTAGATCGTAGGAAACCAAACTGAATAAGAAGTGAGGATTCTTTCTAAACACCCAATAATAGGAGTCAAATACTAAATAAAGCTTTGAACATAATTAAAGTGTAATTACTTTAAAGGTAGTGACCAAAATAAAACAGAATTTAAATTTAATGTAACTAAATCAAATTATAGCATTCATTATGCCAAAATTGAAAATAAAATGTTCTTTATAGTAAAGTCAATGAAAGTAAAGTTAATATAAAATCATATACATATAGATATAGCATTCCCTACGCCAGAATTTAAAGTGAGTTAGAATTTAGAATCAAATTCATAATTAGTAATATCACTTCCAGGTTATATTAATAAAAACATTTACCATGCCCTATTCCAAAATAGAATTGGGAAACTTAAAACTTTAGTTATGTTCCCAGCAAAAAAAGGCTTAGGGGTGAAGATAAAGATTATCTAGCTAAGTCTAACTAATAGATATAACCAAAACCTAGAATGACAAAAAATACATACTGATGGTAACTAAAATATCTGGGTCAGTAAGTAATGCATTCAAAACCGAGATTATCAGTCTCTTATTAACCCGCTCAAAACAGATATAGATATATCCCTTACAAGGTTAAGTCCAATGAAGAGGTTACCGATATAGGAATATCTCAACAAATTCATAGGGATATCTTAATAAAATTAAGTCAAAATAGAGAAAATTACAGCTATAGAAATAACTCAATACTCTATAGGGATATCTTAATCACATTAAGCAAAAATAAAGAAATTACAGATATAATATCTCAATAACTTTAGTGCGAAAACGCATACTTCCTGAGGAAGTAATAGATTTATACTTAAAAATTAAACATTTAACCGCTACTTCTGTTAGAAAGTAAGACTTACGTTTTTTGTTTAATGTAAATCTCAATTTAAGAGAATTAAAAAACCATCTTAGACTCCTTAACGAGTGAAAGTTAGTATCATAAATCAAAACTAGCCTGTTCCAGCTAGGTAATCATAAAACCTACTAGGGATTAATATACAAACGAATTTACAATAAATAGACCAACCACTCAAGCATTCCTTGACGAGGGAGGTTTCGGTTTTAAATTGAAAACTAAGTTTCGTATGATACAAGATAAGCAGTTTAGGTAATATGTAGATACATTACTGGATTGACCCATCCACTTTAAGCGAAATCTACAAGAATTTACAACAGTCTTAAGCGAAGCTAGGGTAATTATACACTATACATAAAAATATACAGAGGGAAGAATATACAAATATAATACAGTCTACCAAATCACCACATAAAAGATTTATAACATAGGAAATTAAGTTAAGGGTTAACAAATTGACTTTTAGTGGCTATCAGTCATCAAATAAAAAAGGTTAAGTCCGGTAAGTGTGGCATTGTGCCAGTCAAAACGTTACAAGTGAATAAAAGAGGTATTTTAGCAATATAACATAAAAAGGTGGCTCTAGGCCCATTAATAGTACATTACGAGTGATTTAACTGAAGTACAGAGGTGAAATTATCCTGAATTATTGGACACATGAAATTTACTTATTCAAACTCAAAAGAAGGGTTTTTTGGTATTATATCTTATGAAATTTAACAAAAATTAGTCGGAAGTGGTGTTAGTGCAGTAAACAAGGAGAAAAAATATGCTACTTAGCTCATGTAAGGCAGGACTCTAGCAGACAGGCACGACGGATTATGCGTCAAACTCCAGCATCAGATCAATGTGGACGGTTGACCATACAGCACGTCGGGGTGACCGGCACATGCACCGAAACAGGAACTTCATCCAAAATGACACCCCCACTCGTCTTGGCCTCTCTAAGACATACATCCTCCATTCCAGACATGGGATCCATAGCAGGGTAAAGGATTTAGAGGAAGACTCCAGGTTACGAATACTGACTAAAGCACTTTCAACACATGGCTAAATCCATGTAAAACGTAGAAAATAGAAGTAGAAGGTAGTAAAGGTAGAAGATAAAAGATGTAGGAGATAAAAGAACCAGAAGATAAAAGAAAAATAGACGGTAATCGAAGTAGATAAAGGAAGTAGAAAAAGAAGTTGATAAAAGAAAAATGAAGAATAATGAAGGATAATGAATAACGACAAATGAAGAATTATGAAGGATCATGAAGGATAATAAAGAATAATAAAGAATAATAAATAATGAAACCTAAAACAAAACGTGGACATTAGGACGCCATTTTGTGAAACCCAAAAATACTACTCACCAGATGGTCGGGCTTCCTACGGTCTAGGTGACGAAACAATCCCATTTAAGGCTCAAAAGACAGCTTCTGTGTTAAATTCCGATCCGGCCATTGCCAACACATATAAAATGTGAATTATTAACACAAAACCATAATTTTTATATTTTCGTCACCTGCTGTTCAAGTCTTCTGGACCGGTATTTAGAACGAACAGACCGACGCACTACGCCGTAAAGTCCTTAAATAGACTTTCCTATCCAAAAAAAAAAACAACTTCCCACTCGTGACTCGTACTGCTTCGAAAACCCATGTGACTTCCGGAAATGACAAGTAAAGCTGGAGGGCACTTTGAACTTGAAAACGGGAATCTACTCATTTTAACCAAAAAAGCCATGAAAATAGCTGCAAGTTTGACCCGAAACTAAATGCATCCAAAATACTAGGTTAGGCAACGTCAAAAAACCCGGCAGTCATCCCAAACATGTAAAAGATAGCTTAATACCATCTGGGTGTCCGACAGCTAGTCATGCATATCGTCATATTACGGGTTGCCTATACGTAGGTTATTATATTAAGACGAATCGGCCTGGGTCTAGAACCGTTTAGACAGGGGCGTATTCAAAATTTTTAAAAAATTTAATTATTTAAATTGGTCAAAATTTGATAAAAACTCGGGCTATCTACTAACGTTGTAACAAGCACAAAAAGATTGTTACAATACAATATCACATTAAATACAAAAACAGAAAACAATAAATCGTATACAGCTCAAATCAATCAAAATTCATTGAGGTTATAAATGCACTTGTCAATGAGATACTGCCTGGTCTTTGCCTTAAACTTATTTAAGGATGTAATTGATTTTAAATTATTGGGAAGTCTGTTAAATACATTTATTCCCATAACAAATGGAGATTTATCAGTCACACAGAGACGACGCTGAGGCATTAACAGATTCCTTAAAACGAGTAGGATATGAGTGAAATGAACTATTTGTATTAATGCTCGCTCTGTTCATAAACGTGTATATAAGTAACTTGTGGATATACAGTCCGAGGACCGTAAGTATGCCATATTGCGTGAACAGACCCCGGCAAGACCGCCGTCCCCCAACGCCAGCCATACTTCTAATGACGCGCTTCTGTGACACGAAAACTGAATCCATCATAGAGCTAGCCCCCCAAAAAAGTATATCATAGGACAAACGAGATTCGATCTGTGCAAAGTAGAACATCCTTAACTCATCAACACCAAAAACCCGCTTAAGATTTCTAATCTGGAAGCAGGCCGAATTGATTTTGGGAATAAGGGTGGCGCAGTGCTGATTCCATGCTAGGGTGTCGTCAATCGTCAGTCCTAAAAACTTTGTGGAGGTACTTCTAGTCAGACCAACCTTGTCCATAGCCACGTCAAGATCCAAGTTATTACGATTTTGGTGACAGTGAAATCGCAAATAACAAGTTTTATCGATGTTTAAATATAGTGAGTTGAGGCTAAACCAAGCTGCCAGATCCCGAAGTAGAGCATTTGATTTTTCCTCCACCAGGGTTTCCTGTTTATCTGAAACCAGCGCCGATGTATCGTCGGCGAATATCGTGACAAAACAATCCTTGAGGCAACGAGGCAGATCGTTGATGTAGAGCAGGAACAGGACAGGTGCCAGAATTGACCCCTGTGGTACTCCTATCCCCACGCTGCTCTTTGTGGATTGAAAGGTTGATTTAGTATTACCCAGAACATGAGCTATCTCGACAAATTGTGTTCTGTATGAGAGGAATGATCGAAACCATTCGAGCAAGGTTCCTCTAATACCATACCCCTCAAGCTTACTTAAAAGAAGATCGTGTCTGACGCAGTCAAAAGCCCTGCTAAGATCGCAAAAGAGCCCAGCAGGACACTCACCCGCCTCCAACACATCGATGATCCTCCTATAAAAAACATCTATCGCTGTAATCGTGGAATGCGATGACCTAAAGCCATGCTGATTTTCGACCAAAATTTTATTTTTGTTCAGGTAATCCATCAATCGGGACAGCATACACTGTTCAAATATTTTTGAGAAACATGACGAAAGTGCCACAGGTCTATAATTTTCGGCCAACGCTCGATCACTCTTTTTGAAAATTGGTACAATTTTACTGGTCTTCAGCCTTTCGGGAAATGTTGAAGAATCTATTGAGCAATTAATTAGGTGAGTTAATATTGGAATCATAAATTGGGAAGATTTTTTAAATAAACCTACAGGTATATCATCTGGACCCGAAGACATTTTATTTTTAATTTTATTATTTACAATCGTTAAAATCTCTGGTTCACTAAACGGAACAAATCCCATGCTGTGGTCGACAGTGGACTTTGGAACATTAGTACGATTATGTCCAGGATCGTGTCTGGGGATACCCGCTATAACCTCAAGAGGGGCGTTTATGAAGAATCTATTAAATTCGTTAGCAATGAGAGTAGGATCTTCAGTTAACTCATCATTAATTTTTAATTTTATATTTTTGTCAGCCCGGTTAGTTCCGTTTAGTTGCGATATAACTTTCCAGGTGACCCTGCTTTGGCTACTCATATCGCCGTTAAATATCAAGTTACTGTAAAACTCTTTCTTGCGGTTTCTAATCGGTGCATAGTGACTTATCATAACCCATATTGGAAGTTCTGAAGGCTTCGTTAAGGGTGGTCCACTGATGTTCCAATCTAAAAGTACAAGAGACTATCACGAAGATATGAATGCCGATGTCTTTGAAGAACGATTTGAGCAAATATTAGATCTTATACCTAAAGATGCAATGATTGTATTAGATAATACAAATATAAGTGCGTGGCGTAAAACTGAAATAATAGAATGGCAAGGTTTAAGACAAATTAAATTTCCATTAGATTCGTTAAAAAAAGAACTATTAGTACTAGCCAATTTACATAAAATACATTCAAAACATATGTAGTCGTTGAAATGGTTACTAGGAATATCTGTGCTTAGACTCCCTCCTTACCACTGCGAATTATATCCGATCGAACTTATGGGCTCAAATAAAGACGGATGTCGCCAAAAAAACACGACTTATAAAATGGTGGATTTCAAAAGACTCCTTAAAGAAGCTATAGGTAAAATCAGTGCGGAAAAGTGGAAAAAGTGTATCGATCATGTGATAGAAAAAGAAGCCAAAATTTGGCACGTAGATATAATAATCGAAGTAGTGGTTGAATTGCTTATTATAAACGATGTTAATAAAAGTTCATCTTCCTAATCGGACTATGATTAAGCCATAACGACAAAGTATTATTCGATTTTGGAAAATGCTTTGTTTGTAAGTTTCAAAATTATATCTCGTTTTTGTAATTATATTATGTAAAATAGTACCACCCAATGTTATTTATTAGTTAATACGATTTTTTAAATGTTTTCATATGTTATAAATACCTACGATAAAAATATAATACAATTTTGGAGAATAGGCATGTTTGAGATTTTTAATTCGAAAAGTTCCTTAATATACGCTCCTGGTTAAAGGATTTTCCCAATAATAAAGGTAAATCCTCAAATACAACAATAGCCTGCGATGAATTCAGAGTGGACCTACCTAAAGAATGCTTATTATTTGGATCCTTTAGTTTAAACACAATAGATTTTAAGGGATAGTGTTTAAACTGTTCTTGATATAGTTGGGGTCAAGCAAATATTTGACGCGTGACACTTCCATCTTGTCATATTTGTCCAATACTAGGTTATTTCGATTTCACCAACTTTATTACAGCTGATACTTAGTCAGGGCCGGACTGACAAATATTGTTATTTATAAACCTTTGCAGAAAATGATTGCTGGGAAATTGGTCTAAGAATATGAATTATAATATAAATAAATTTGTTTTGATAAATCATGTGCATTGTAATGGTGGGATTTAGGATTGACCATTAATATCACAGGCCTTAACAAAAGCAATCTTAGTAGTGTATAACGATTAATATTATTTTTATTTATTTATTAAGTACCTCATTGGTTTACACCAAAAAATAGTAAGTAAATAATTTTAAAAAATATATATTTAATCTATTTAGTGGCAAAATTATTGAAATGGTAGGTATTAATTTCTTTAATCTGATCTTGTGTTTATAGAAATTATACTCACTTGCAGCATACATGTTATAAATCTCATTTCATATTTCTTCCTGTACTCCTTTTCGGATATCTGTTACAGGTCTTTTATATTTGCGTGGTACAGGTTTGAAACTTTCCTTTGGGCCATCTCTGTACTTCGCAACAGAAGGGACTGAGATTTTTAATGCCTTGGCGGTTTCCTGCACAATAATGATTACAATAAAATGATATAATAAAGAAACACTAATAGCCTATAGGAATATAAAACATTCTCCCTAATATGGATTCACCGGAACGTGACAAATACAATACAAGTTTTTTTTTTTTAATATAATATAATGGCCTCGAGTTTTACTCAAAGTTTTACTTACTTGAAGTGGGCTTAGATCTTCGTGTTGTTCTATAAAGTACCTGTACACGTTCCTTATCATTTCTTGGGCTAATTTATTCCCGTGTATCTGCAAATGAGCAGAATTCTAAAAATAGAATAGAATTAGTGCTAAAGGAATACATTTTTTGAAGATTTTATCGTGATTTTATATTCTAAGATTGTATAAGTGTCCAATACTTAAATTATGTTAAAATTACCGAATCTTCCATACTGACTCCAGATGTACTGGGCTTGTAGTAATCGTGATCCATATTTAATCTCTAAAAATTAAAAATATATGAAAATAAAATGATGTTTATTTTTTAAACTGTTCGTGTCGAGTTATATTATTTACATTGATAGAATAGTCGGAAGTGAACAATAAAAAGCTAATGAGTGCTTGCCAACGTATCAGTATATTTATTTAAAGCTTCATTAGGGCTAAAATATTATAATTTTCTTAAAAATTTTGGCCTGGGGATTGTATATTTCATATGTATTTGCATTTGACTAGGTGTTTCCAATAAATGTCTATAAATAAATGTATTCAAACTTTTTAACCTTACAATTCGTTAATATTCATTATCATTGTGTATAATATGTTCTTTATTTGTCATGTATTTTATATGCAGGCTCCAAAATTTTTAAGAAAATTATTATATTTCAGCCCTGATGAAGCTTTACATAAATAAAGCGAAACGTTGGCAAGCACTAACTAGCCTTTTTTATTGTCCACTTCCGACTAATTCTATCAACGTAAATGATGTTTATTGATATAATGCCAGTAGAGTTACTTACTTTTCTTAAGATAAACACACGTCTAAAAAAATAATACTAAATAAAAGTCTTATAGACTATAAACAATGTTTAACACTCACTACACAAATAAAGACAATAGAACACTATAAAAAGGCAATAATATTACATTATTTAACGAGCGTATAATGAAGGCTATATTACAGGAGATTTTAAAACACGAGCCGAAGGCGAGTGTTTTAAGGATTCGAGTGTAATATAGCCATTTTACGCGAGTCAAATACTATACTTTATCTACGACTATTCAGTATTCAAGAAGTTAGAAAATGGATTCAGAGCAACACATTTTATTACAATAGGACTATTATTAATGGTATTTCTTAACTAAAAAATACAATTCAACGATGTTAACCATAATTAAACAAAATACAATTGCAGCCCGAATTTCTGGAGGGGTACTTTGGATTTCGTTTTCGTCATCCGAAATCATGATATTTTACTTTGAAATCAACAACAAAATGTCACAGCGAAACTTAAATGACTGAGGAAAAAAATGATTCGTTTACTTGTCAATCGGTTGCTATGGTATTAGTACCATTCACGCCTGCTTAAACTAGATCTGGTGCGTTTTTATCGTAATTCAGGTAACTTTGTTTTGTTGGGACCGTGGAATATGAAATCTCATATTCCACGGCTGTGGAATATGAGTAACTATGGTAATATGAACCACATTATATATGTACTAACAAACACATTATGCTTATATTATTAAATAGTCGTAGATAAAATGATTTAAATACTCAAAAACCAAAACCAAATACAGAGTGTCAACAAGACAACGACATCACTCGTTTTGGAATAAATAAAATGCGGATCTGCATTTTACCAAATCGACGAGAATTCACGTACGGTCGACAAGTGATATGACATTGAAAATGCACAAGAGGGAGAAACAAACAAAATTACGTTGGATGTTCGATTCATGTGTTTTCCTTTCTTCTTCTCTTCTTTTTTCTTAAGGTAACTCGGTTTATGTATGTCTCTTTTTAGTCATATAAAAGGATAAAGATACAAATACTTCGAGTGGGTGGTAATTATTATAATATAAATTAGCCATTAGTAACTTTTATATTATGAGTTGCCTGCCGTATTTGACACCCATGACAATGTGGAAGTGTCACGCGTCAAATATTTGCTTGACCCCAACTATATCCCGGTATGCTTTTTGCAAATTTAATGAGCATTAATTACTTCGCGCCATTTAAAGATAGACTATAGTTTTTTCGTACGTCAAATTTAGTTTTCTTGGATTTTTAGGAAAAAGCTCAGAATTTTACATGTATCAAGAAATAAAATCATTTCAAAAAATTAAGTTTATTTTGGTTTTGCTCTCATGCTTTACTCTACTTACGCAATTTATGTTTGGGGTCAAATTCGAACCCACAATATGATACCCGTTAAGGACTAATCAAAAATAATTACGTTACGTTACGGCACTAATTTTTCACTTCTACTTATCTCTACATTTTTAACAAGAAATGATATTTTTCATTTTGCCGTAATGTTTACACTTTGAAAAAAAAAATATAATAATAAAAAAAAATATGGAAACTCTGATATCCGCAACTTGTTTATTACAATTTCAGTATTACCTGGTATACTACTTATTCTGTTTCCACTTGTAAAGCTCATTATCATTTTTGAAAACTAGTTTAATTATAAACAATAACTTTCAACGTCGCAATCTTAGTTTTACCCGTTATCATATTGCCTAAAGCGTAAAACAATCTTCCCCTCATCAACGTCAAATTGTCAGAAGATACATATTACCCACTCTAACTTTGTTTCATCATACAGTTATATATGCATATAAATACTTATACTAAAATATGACTCCAACCCTTGTCTATTTCATCTTAGTTTCCCTCTTGTAGTTAAAAGGCATTGTGCGAACCCGATAAGCTAACGTCTACAGCTTTAAATTCATAGTCTAAAGACCATCTCGTTATACAGGGTGGTATTTCAATATGTAGCCAAACTTCAAGGGGTGATTCTTTGAGTGATTAAAAGACGAAAATTTTATATAAACATAGGACCGGTAATGGTTCGTTTTCAAGATACAGGGTCTCAAACTTTTTAAAAAGAATCGTTTTTTCGTAAATACCTTAATAATCCTTTAGCCGATTTCGTTGAAATTCGGTAGTGTTATTTAGGATAGTAGGAGGCTAATTTAGCTCTAACTAGATTAGAATATTCAAGGATTTCTTGCAGTATTTATATTTTTCTCGCATTAGGCAACTAAAACTACGACTTTTTTATTTATAGTATTTTTTTCGTATCTTGCGTCGTTTTGGGAAAAAAACATAAAAATCACTATATTGCAATTTTAGTCCTTCCTAGACGATGTTCGTTGGTGGAACCACAGAACAATAAAGATTAGAGAAATGTTACAACAATGTTAAAGTTTCGAAACATGGGCCATCTATGAACCAACTGCATGGCTAACCCACCGGCAAAATAGAATTATATTTTACCGATGTCATGATGGCATTACCGGCATTATAGAAATCTGACATACCGACTGAAGAAATGCGCGGGAATATTTGAAAATATATTATAATTTTTAAATAAGTTTCAGTTTTGATTCGATTTGATTGTAACATTACAGTTGGATTTCAAAAGATATATGTTTGGCAGGAATACACAAGCTGCTCGCCTTATAAGTAAATGTGAGCAGCTTGTAATAATTTCTAACCAATTTAAAAATATATCTTCTGGAATACAATTATATAGTAATGTTACAACCAAATTGAATCAAAACCTTAAAATTTATTACACATTAATTGTTTTTATTACTGTTTTTTTAATTATAAAACAATGTCTAGTGAATTATCATAATAAAAGAAAATAATATGATCAAAATATATTTATTTAGAATATTTAAATTAAAAAGATACCTACATATGATTTAAGAATACAATATTCAACACTAAAGTCATGATATTTTTAAGAAATTAGATTTTCTCACTGATAATTATTACAGCTAAGGAAGCCTAGGAGTGTGGTTAGACTGAAACAGAAAAAAAAATTCTTTTCAATAAGGATATAAGGTACAATAGGTACGAAAACTTTTATATTTTGCCCAATTAGAGTGAGGAGAGAAACATTGGCCAGTCAAATTGCATAGCAGATGCAATGTAGTAATGCTGGTATCAGCTGTATATACGCTCCCCGAGACACATGTAAAAGCTTACACTCTCAAGGACTGCATTTGAGGACACTGTATATTCTACTGTATAACCCCATACTGTACGAAAACAAGTAAAACCCAATTAAAGGAACATATTCCAGTAAATACTCTTCATACCTATCACTAAATTTGCAAACAAATCCATGGAAAAAATATAATACCTATGTTATTCTTCCTTTATTGGATTTTAATTTATTAAATGTCATTTTTTTATTAACTCATTAATGCCCAGATTTATAGGTTATAGTTAACTTCATTCTCCAGTTCATCTCAAGCTAAACTGTATTTTTGAAAATAAACCGACCTAACCTAAACATAAGTAGGACTAAAGAATATCAATAACGGTAGTATACATATATCCAATGTTTAACTACAAACAAAATGTTTGTCCTGTACCTAGATACAGACTAATTTAATAGTATTTGTTAGATAATAGTTAGGTACCTAAAAGTAATATGTTAGATCGGGTCGAATGGACTCGATTTTGTAGATATAAAATAAAACTTCTTCTTTCTATTTTTTCTGAAAATTACCTTTTTTTTTTTTTTATTAACAACAACTGTCATGACAACTTTACAAAAATGACGTATTTTTAAAATATATACAATAGAACTTAAAATTAACTTTAAAATGTGACATTTCTTCCCCGCAGTATTGTTCGGAAGAACAATTACTTCTGACTTGTCACATCTAAGACACAAAGTTTGGAAGTGGGTCTTCTTAACACCATGCCATTCGCTAGTTTGACATCGACAGTCCGAATTTTTCCATCTCGTGCTGGAAAGATTTGGATTATTCTTCCTTTTGGCCACGTGTTCCTAGCTCCGTTAGGATCTACAATTAATACTATGTTGCCTACTTCTAGCATTAGTGCTTCGTCGTGCCATTTTGACCTTTTAATAAGGGAAGGCATATATTCTTGTGTCCAACGTTTCCAAAAAATGTCGGTAATTTTTTGTGCTGCCTTCCATTTATTTAATAAATTTAAATCTTTTTCAGTTGATTTTATACACGGAAGAGCAGCATAACTTGGTCCAATTAAAAAATGATTGGGGGTTAGGGCTTCCATATCGTCTGAATAACAGGATACATGAGTTAGTGGTCGACTATTTAGAATGTTTTCTGCTTCGGCAAATATAGTTCTAAGGACGTATTCTTGAGGATATCTGCTTTGTAAAATTTCCTTCATAACTTTTTTAATTGTTTGAATAAGTCTTTCCCATGCTCCTCCCATGAAAGGGGCCGATGGTGGGTTAAAATGCCATTTAATATTTCTTAATGAGCACCATTTTATAATATCTGTTTGTTTTAATTCTAGTAATGCTATACGAAGTTCTTTATTTGCACTCTTAAAACAAGTTCCATTATCGCTATAAATTTCTTCTGGATTACCTCTTCTACATGAAAACTGCCTCAGCACATGAATAAATCCATCCGTGCTTAGGTCATTAGCAATTTCTAAATGAACGGCTCGTGTTACCATACAGGTAAATATTACTCCATAACGTTTCTTGTGAATTCTTTTTACCGTAACTAAAATGGGTCCAAAATAATCGACACCAGTTTTAATAAAAGATCGAACAGTTGGTTCAATTCTACAGATGGGTAACTGACCCATTATTGGAACTGTAGGTACTGTGGTTCTATTTTTACATATTTGACATTTTGCCCAAATTGTTTTCACTGCTTGTCTCATTCTTAGAATCCAAAATTTCTGTCTTAAATTATTTATTACTGTTTCCTGACCATGATGATATACTTGTTCGTGATAATGTTTTATAATGAGAAAAGTAATTTTGTGAGCTGGATCTAAAATAATTGGTAATTTAATATTTTCGCAGTCCTTTGGTAAATTTTGTAAGCGACCATTCAAACGTATTATACCATCTCGATCCAGCATCGGTGATAAAGTATAAAGCCTACTCTCTTTTTTAATTGGAATATTCTTTTGCAGACAACGTATTTCTTCGTAAAAACTATCCTGCTGAATCTTTCTGTACAGTAATCTTTCTGCCTCTAACATTTCCTCTACTTCTAATTCCTCCTTTTTCTTGCTAGAAACTGATTTTTGACAGTTTCTTATAAACCTCTTCATCCAGGCGGTTGATCGCAAAAGTATAGTCCATTTTGATATATTTTCTGGAGACGGTATTGGTATATTTGGCTTTTCTACAGATAAGTAAACGAATTCTTTTCTCTCCTCTAGAATGTCTGTATCTAAATTTAGATTATCGTTCTTTTCTATAGGCCAGTTTTCTGGAGACAAATGTAAAAATTTAGGACCAAAGAACCATCTACTATTCTCCGAAAAATCCAAATTGTGTTTTCTTTTTGTTGCTTCATCGGCAACATTCTCAGTTGTATTAATATAATGCCAGTTTGCAACATTCGTAAGAGATTGTATTTCACCTATTCGTTGAGCAACAAATACTTTAAAGCGAAGTGCTTCTGACCTTAGCCAGTATAAAACAGTCTTGGAATCAGTCCAATAAATTACATTATTTATATTAATTCTCAGATTTTTTATCAGGTAACAACCCAATCGTGCACCCATAAGATATTGGGTTGTCCTGTGCTGTGGCGGAGTCAAGAGGTTTTTAAATCTGACATTAAGGTTATGAATAGAAGTTTTAAATTTTAGTTTTTTATACAAATAAGCCGGCTTCTGAGTTATTATTATTTTATGGTAAAAGGTAAGGCAATGTATTTGTCGCCTTTTTTCCATATTGAGCCACCCCAGTTCTCTAAGTGAGTTGTAGTTCTAAGCGTGGTATTGAAGTAGGTTTTAATGGGCTGACTCTAATCTTTGATATTACAAAGGCTGTTTGTACTGTAGTGTTTTCTTCACATCGCAAATATGCCACTGAAGCGTATGCTCTTTCTGATGCATCGCAAAATATATGTAATTGTAAATCAGATTTCTCTCTAGAAAGAGTAAAATACATTCGAGGAACTGTAAACTTGTTTATACATTTCAAATCGTGTAGCCAAACTTGCCATTTTTCAAATAAAGTTTCTGTAATTTTATCATCCCAGCCAAGTTGACTTCTCCAGACTTCTTTTAAAAGTATTTTTCCCTGTATTATAAAATTTGACAAAAATCCATAAGGATCGAAAACTGACATGACAACTTTTAGAATTTCTCTTTTAGTAGGTCGTCTAGTAGTTTCAAAAACATCTTTATTGATTTTATGAAATTTTGTTTCAAAAATAAAATTATCTTTAATATGGTTCCAATAGACCCCTAAAACTCTTTCTGTTGAATTTTCACGATCCTCCTTATGATCCTTTCCTGGATAAGCCCTCAGACTAGGTTCAATATTATCTAAAATCTCTTGAGAATTTGAAATCCAATTACATATGTTAAAACCTCCTCGAGAGTGAATGTAAATAATATCATTAATTAAAGTTTTACCTTCTTCTATGGTGTCTGAATTACCTAGGTAGTCGTCCATGTAGTGATTCTTGATAATGGCATCAACTGCTAAAGGATAATCCTTTTCAAATTCTCTGGCGTTTCTATTTTTCGCTTCTTGTGCCACACATGGTCCATTTTTGGATCCAAAAAATACCACATTAATTTCATAAACCGCTGGTGGTTGATTTCTCTCCAATCCTCTCCATAAAAAACGCTGTGCCTTACAATCTTGTTTTCGTACTTGAACTTGTAGGAACATTTCTTTTATGTCTGCTGTAAAAGCAAATTTTTTAATGCGAAAATTTAGTAATATTGTCACCAGACTATTATATAAATCTAGACCTGTTAATAGAAAGTCGTTTAAACAAACTCCGTTGGTACGACTTGCTGCATCAAATACTATACGTAATTTATTTGGTTTGTTTGGATTTACTACGCTAAAATGAGGTAAATACCAAATTTTAGAACTTGATTCTTGTTTCTCTTCTTCAGATATCTCTCGAATATATCCCTTTTTTAAAAGATCATCCATTTTTTCGCAATATACCTTCCCATAATCGAGATTTTTATCCATTTTGTTTTCTATGAAATTTAGTCTTCTTAACGCATTATATTTACTATTTGGAAATGATATATCATCATTTTTCCAAAGTAACCCTGTTTCGAACTTATTTCCTATTCTTTTCATAGTATTTTCTAATATATTTTGAGCCCTAATATCCTCCTTTGACATAGATTTAGAAATATTGTCTAACCCAATTGATTCAATGTGCCATTGCTCTTTTACGAGATTATGAAGTAAATCTAAATCATCTTTTTCGTTGTTGTTAGTATAACAAACTAATTTAGAATCTAGTTGATTATTTGAATTTGAACTATAAGAAATATTCCCGTGTATTACCCACCCTAGTAAGGTTTTACTTAGTGCGGGTCCGTCCCACGGTCCTGATATTATTCTCCTGCTAACAAGTAAAGGCCAGTTATCCTGCCCAATGATGATTTGGGGCCTACCGTCTATAAATGAATGGCCTCTATTGTTTATATACGTATATTTTTTGACAGCTCACCTGAATTCACTGTTTGGCCTGAAAGTGAGAGTCCTTTAACTGTTCGGGCACGTCTAATTTGAAATACTTTTCCCTCGCCTTCTGCCTTTATAGAGAAACTTACAACCTTTGAGTTATTTTGTTCTTGAACTTGACTTTCATTTGTCTATTGCAGACATAAGGGATGAATTGGTCCTTGCAAGTCTAAGCAGTCAGCTAATTCTTCATCTATTAAGGTAACAGTAGATGCATCATCTAAAAGAGCGTATGTGCTAATATTTTTATCATTACAAATAACATTAACAGGTAAAATTTTAAGTAGAGTACATTTATTTGTGGAAATGTGACAGTTCCTTTCTGATCCATTTGATATTCTTTGTGAAATAGTTGAAGTCTCAATAGATTTGTCTTCGATAGGATTAATTTGTGTTTGTTGTGTGGACTGTATATTAAAATTTTCGGTTTTATGTAATAATCTATTGTGATATTTTTGGCAATTGTTTATACCACATATCCGTTTTCTCTTACACTCCCTTATAGAATGGTATGGTACCAAACAAGATATACAAATGTGATTGACAGTAATAAAATCCCATTTTTCGTTTAAAGAAAGGTTCTTAAAGGTAGGACAGGTGTTTAAATAATGCATTTCCTTGTGGCAAGATATACATTTCTTTTCTGATGTAGTTAAAATTGATTTCTGGTGGTTTGGTCGACTAACAGGTGAATAATCAAATTTTGGCATTTCGATTTGACAAGCTGCCATTGATTTTGTATCTAACCATAAATTAAATTCGACAAGTTTAGGATTTCTGGTCTTTTTATTAGAAATGTATTCTACCCACATCATCTTATAGGAATTTGGAAGTTTGTTTAACAAATCATGAAGTAATGTAGGATTTCTTAAATTATCTTCGTCATTCAGTGACTCCAATGTTCCCACAAGATTTTTAACTTCGTCAGAAAACTTTATAAGAAGGTCTAAACGTTCGTCCTTCACGAAAGGAAAACTTCTCACCTTTTCGAGAAGCATAAAAATAATATGTTGAGTCTGTCCAAATCTACTTTCTAAAATGCGAATAATTTTGTCTACATTTTGGGGCATAATTAACAGACTTTCGACAATTTTTAAAGCATTCCCTTTTAAACATTTCTGTAATCTCCAATGATTTTCCTCCTGTGAAAATCCACAAATATTTGTTGAATTTTTATACTGAAAAACCCAATTTGGCCAATCTAATGGATTTCCAGTAAAAATGGGCAAATCTTTAGGCATAGATTGCCTGGTTAAAATTTTAGCAAACTGACTGGGATGTATAAGTTGATTTGGATCAGATTTCAAGGTTAAAGAATTAATATTACTAACCTTTTTAGTAGTTTTATTACTTATTACTTCTGAATTATTTTTATCTTTACCGGAACACCACTGACTTCTCTTTTCCCAAGGATTTCTTCCATTAACCCATTCTTCGACATCTGGATATGTCGACTCACTAAACTCACTTTTCCTGGATTCATCCGATTCTGCATCCAATTCTACCAGCTTCAATTTAAGTTCCAAATCTAGCATCTCATGTTTCTTCTAAAGAAGTTCTTGTTCGATTTCTTTTTTCTTGAGTTCATTTTCTAGCTCTGCCTGACATCGCCTGGATTCTTTACTTGATATCTTCGTTTTTCCCTTGGATATGTTCGATACGCTACATTTTGAACCATGTGGATTCATAGTTTCAGGACAATTCATTGTAGACATATCAACACCTTTACTGGGACCCATATGAATAGGACGAGGATCAGTCTTTGCACCAGCCTTTTCTCGCAAGCGTTCGCTCCGTCTAATATTCAGATTTAGTGACATTACCATAGGTTAGTTCTAAAGGCTATGATGGACCATTTGTTAGATTATAGTTACCTAAAAGTAATATGTTAGATCGGGTCGAATGGACTATTTGTTAGATTATAGTTACCTAAAAGTAATATGTTAGATCGGGTCGAATGGACTCGATTTTGTAGATATAAAATAAAACTTCTTCTTTCTATTTTTTCTGACAATTACCTTTTTTTTTTTTATTAACAACAACTGTCATGACAACTTTACAAAAATGACGTATTTTTAAAATATATACAATAGAACTTAAAATAAAGTTTAAAATGTGACAGTATTTATACCAAAAACATTTTCTAAACTTGTATTTTATAGAAGGCAATGCATTAAGTACTTAGGTGAGATACATACCTATAAGTATTTATTTCAGTTAGTGGCCGACTATATTATGCAAGTGATATCAGTATATTGATACATTCACAGACAGTTATTAGTAACTATAAGCTACAGAAAAATAAAGATTACTACAAGCTGTTAAACATAAGGGATGGTGTAGGTATATGTAAAGTATTCATAATTTAACTGCAAGGAAGGTAGGTAAACAGAAGTGATTCACCAGTTTTGAAAAATAAGGAAGGAACTAATTAATAACATTTTTACCCAGACACACTTCAAAAGATCATTATTAGAAAGTTGTGAATCTAAAACTATACTTATCAACTTACTTTAGTATAATACTTACAATAAATATACTTCCAAAAATCATCAATCCCAAAGCATGGTCGACAGCGAAGTTTCAGCTAAAAAAATATCCCAAGAAGGAACTTACTTGCTCATGGAAAAATAAACTAAGGACTTAGATATATATAGACTATAAACTTACCAAAAAGCCCCACTAGTTTATTCCAAGATTAAATTAAACCCATTTTATAAAGAAAAAAGTCGTGGAAAAAATCAGAAACGCGTCAGAAGACCAGACGAGAAGTAAACTGTCATTGTCATAAAATAAATCAGTGTTGCAAAAAAAAAACACTAGCTTTTAAATGTTTTTGCAAGATTTTAACCGAAAATGATGATAGTATGAACTTAAATTAATTACATATCCAATTAAATCATCAAAACTTATTAAAAATATTCGATTAGCGAAGATTATTAATGAAATCTTAACTTAAAATACGAAAACCAAAAGTTACTAGCAGATATGTCAAACCCTCCCGCCCCCCTGACATGAACAGCCCATAAATTGCTTGTTGCCCTACTCTCGTATTTTAGTGACACCCCCCTGGGTGGAATAGGCATCCATAAAAGTTTGAGCGATAACTGACAGGCAGGAATCCAAGGTGTTGGTTTTATTAATGTCAAAAATAAAATCTGAAATTAACCCAGAATCTTAAAGGAAGACTGTTAGATTTCCAGATTTCCATGCGTGCACTACTTCAGGGTCTTAAATGCCATGTTTCCTAGCTGCATCGTCAAGAAGGTCAAACAGCCATTTGACAGCTGGTGGTAAAGCGTCATTGACTGTTAAAATAGTCAGAAAGAAATCGTCAACGAATTTCTAAATGGTGCCTTTGGTGGACAATAACCTCGTCAAAAAGACTTCCGGTATTGCTTTATGTGTAAAAACAATTGTTTTATAAATAATTAAAAAATGTTTTTATTGTTCTCCACGGACATGGACTAAAGTGATTTTTATTTATGATTATGCAATTAAAATGAAACGAAATTCATCTATTAAATTTCATCGCTAAGATTAACTGTTTTTGATAAAAAAAGATATCGTTATTTATTACTGCAGTATTTTGAAAGTAACGAAAGTGTAAGAGGGCCATGGAAAGAAAAACAATTGTTCAAACAAATTTGACTTTGGCATAACATAACTGAGATTACTTTAAACAATGCATACGTCATTATTTGATCGTAATTATCTGAAGTGTTTTAAGAGTTTTAAGCTATAAAATTAATTTTTTACCACCGAGATTAAGTGATCAAGAGTATCGTCATTTCTTGGAATTTGTATTATCTGAACTATCAGAAAATATCCTCCTGCCAGTAAGAGGAGCAATGTGGCTCATGCACCATGGGGCCCTACCTCACATTATTATAGTAGCACGTCAATTTCTGGATGCAACTTATGAAGAAAAGTGGATCGGTCGCGCAGGTCCATAGTCATGGCCATCCAGGTCACTGAATTTAAATCCCTTAGATTTTTTTCTTTGTGGGCATTTAAAGTGCCTCGATTATAAAACTCCAGTCAACACTGAAGAAGAATTAATCCAAGGGAAACGGGATTCATGTGATCAGATAAGACATAGGTCGGGAAAATTTCAACGTATTCTGCAATCGATGTTATACTACACCTGTTCTCAAAATAACATCCTACATGACGAAAAAAAAATTTGACGCCACTATACTGGTCAATTATAATAATACATTGTACATAATGTCAGTGGCGGCTTTCAGGAGCGGCAAGGTCGGCAGTGCCGACCCAGTGTCAAACAAATAACAGACAGTATAGTTTCACTTTTTAAATCGCTCTTGTAACTTGTGCACGTCATAGTGAATTACTCGTAAACACTCCACCATCACATTAATTGTTTTACTTTTCAAGTCTCAGTACGTACTCTACTGTAACTACTATATATTTGAAGATTTCACACATCTTCAGAAACGGCAAAAATAGATTTGCCGGTAAATTTAAGGTTTGTTCCAACCCGACCCAAAACCGTACCAGTACAGTTCCTCGAATGGTCGCACAACCAATTTACCACTGCAGCAGTCGATTGCCAAGTTCAAAGTAAAATTGACAGGCTGGAAATGATCGTTCGAGCTTAGAATAGCGGGTTGAAACAAACCCTTAAAGGAAGTGAGGTTAGTTTAGTTAGTTACTATTCGTTGGTTATTTATACTCATTAATTATCGATTGTTTGTTCTTACTCTTGAATGAAATGAAGAATAGGACTGGATTCATGTAAAATAATTCAGAGTTAGTGTAGTCTGCTAAAAAACAAAACTTTTGGTTTGGTTTATAGGTGCGTTTAGGATTAGAATCTCAGGTTAGGTTTAAAATTTAAATAAAATATCTTGTTTGGACACACGCACTACTTAATGACATGGAAAACCTAGTTGAAGCTGAGGCAAATAGGCATCCTATTCAGTGTATTTTCATCTTCTCTTTCATTTGATGAACAAAGTAAAATAGGTACCGACGGCCACTAAAGTGTTGAATTTAATTTACATTGTTTTGTTGGCCATAATATGCATTTTAGTTGCAAATCATGAAGGAAAAAATTAAAGTTCATCTTGAAATGAACCTGATTTATTTGTTAAACAAAAAACATTTTTATATGATAAGTAAGTATTTGTTGGAAATCTGTTATCAATGCTACCAATCATTTTTTTAATATAGAGAACTAGTTACAAATGCCAGGCTAATCCGCCAATTTTTGTAAATTGGGAAAAAATGTTTTATTTTGTTTAGGTACAACGTAAAACAATTTATTGCAAAACACCATTAGGGAAATTTATAAATTATTTTTATGTTCCACAATCGGAATCAAATAAGCGAGGCTTTTCGTGTCTATAGTTTTAACGCGTTCTAGAATCTAAAGCGCGTTAAAATATTACATCTCTCTATTTATTTTATTGGTATAGTTATGTTATGTAAAGAAATCAAAATAATATACCAGATCTCGAGCTGATCTAGGGGGGCTATGGGGGTCATGGCCTCCCCCCCCCCATTAAAAAACTGTGATACTACATAATATTATTATGAATAAAGAATGTGTAATTTACATTTTCTCAAACCTACCTTTTTGCACAGAATTAAAGAAAAATGGAAGTAAAATTAAATAATTTGTCATACATCTCTGTACCGGGTGACTTCGTATAAACTAGCACCCCCGTAACTTTTTTATTTTTTATCGTACGGAAAAAATAAAAAAAGTGACATGCAGGGGATATTGTTTTCTTTCCAAATCTGCATTGTAATTTTCGGTAACTTTGCATACCTATATACGGGGGACGACAAAAATTTTTTTTTTAATAGAATGCCCTGTATATTATCGGCTAAAATGAAAGATCTTTTTTTTCTGATTTCAAATATACCATACAAGTTGACATTTGGTTCAGCCATTTTTGCGTTATTTAAGTTTACATTTGCATTGAATTTACATTATCTTGATATACGAACCGAGTAAGTTGCACTGACAGTTATTATTTCAATGAAAATGTCAATTCAAAAACAATTGTTACTATTGTTTTCATGGCCCACTGTTCAAAAAGTTGTTGTACTCAGTAATCATGGTGGCGCATATCAAGATAATGTAAATTCAATGCAAATGTAAACTTAAATAACGCAAAAATGGCTGAACCAAATGTCAACTTGTATGGTATATTTGAAATCAGAAAAAAAAGATCTTTCATTTTAGCCGAAATATTCACGGCATTCCATTAAAAACAAAACTTTTTGTCGTCCCCCGTATATATGCAAAGTTACCGAAAACTACAATGCAGATTTGGAAAGGAAACAATTTCCCCTGCATGTCACTTTTTTATTTTTTCCGTGCGATAAAAAATAAAAAAGTTACGGGGGTGCAAGTTTATGCGAAGTCACCCGGTACAAAGTCAAAATTTGGGCGAAGTCTCCAAAATTTTTCGCTACTTTTGCCCCCTCGCCACTCCTTAATCTTCCCTAACGTTTTCCCTGGATCCACGCCTGTACTGAACTGCCGACTCTGGCTGCCAATCCACGAGCCGCCACTGCACACTTTAAAAATAAGTATATTTACCTGCATATTGTATCCACTGAATTTAAAAACAAACCTGAACGACTCATTTTATTTTTTACTGTTAACACCCTGTAGCTCCGTAAGGTAGGCGTTTGGAACTGTAGATTATTTAAACTTTTTATCTTGCAATAACACCAGCAATTATGTTTCACAAAGTTTATGAAAATACTTTTGAATCACCCTGTATACCGAGAGCCACAAATTGGTGGTCCATCCTAAAAACTTGTTTACTAAAACCACCGAGGTAATCTGGATAAACCTAATTGTCAAGGGCTTGCGGATGATTTTGGGATTTTCTTATTTTATTTAATTCTCCTAACCCAATAACTAGGTAAAATTTTAAGTTTCTATAATATGGGTTCTTAGGGGTGAACTATTTTGTTTTTTTTCCTTTATGGCCTTTTAACCTATAACAGGTGCTTGTATGACACCTATTTTTATAATAACAATATAAAAAGTTTAAAATCTCCGCCACTTCACAGGGTATCTTGAGATTTCAATAAAAAAAGCAGTTCTTGTTTAAGCTTTTATATTATGGGTACATTCTGACCTTTAAAATCTGACAAAATAACCAAACTCGCCATTAACATAAAAAAATTTGTCACAATAATTAAAATACATCAAAATATTAAGTGGATCGCTTATTTTGACGGTGAGTATGTTATAAGGAATAAATTCGTTTAAAATTCAGGTGATTATTTTCTGGAAAACGCTTGGACATGTCGATTATTATTTTTAATTGCGAATTTTTTGACATAAGAAATGTGTATACAGGTTGTCTTAAGAAGAACATATAGGTACCGTCAACATTAATTTTTTTTAAATAAAACACCCTGTATATTATATTATTTTTAAATTTTACGATACATTCTAAACACTTTTTGTATAACATACCATCTCCAAAATCAACGGTTTTCGATATACATATTGACATTTTAATATTTTTCTGAAAAAATGCTGAGATCCGTGGATTTTTAGTTTTAATTGCGCATTTCTTTATTATTATTGTAACCTGTTACATGAATTAATTTATTTTCACACAGGCATTTACTTCTTGTCAAAAATTCTTCAAATTGTGTAGATCTATCTAACTTCAAGTAATTCTGTAAAAATGGCGCGGTTAAGTAAAAAAGATAGGATAGAGGTACTAATGATGCTTGGCTATGGAGATAGGATGCGAACCCAAACAGAAGTGTGTGAGTTATTTAACAATAAGTACCCAAACCGAGCACCAATATCTCAATCTGTTGTTAGTAAAATTGTAAGAAAATATAGGGATTTGGGGCATGTTAGAGACAATTATTTTCAAGGTCGACCTAGGATTTCAGAAGATGTACAGTTAAATGTCTTCTTAGTTGTCCAAGAAAACCACCATAGTGTTACTCGCGGTATTGCCACGGAAAATAATATTTATCAAGCAACCGTATTGAATTATTTACACAAAAATAAATACCATCCCTATAGGGTACAGTTGGTTCATGAACTTAATAAAGATGACCCGGATAGAAGAACAGAATTTCGCGAAATAATGATGAACAGGTACATTGAAGATCCTCAAATTTTAAAAAGAATTGTGTTCTCTGATGAAGCAACGTTTACTCTAAATGGGCATGTGAATCGCCAAAACTGTCGATATTGGGCTAAGGAAAACCCGCACTGGATCATGGAGTCCCACACACAATACCCGCAAAAAGTGAATGTTTGGGCTGGAATTGTTGATAACCGGATTTTAGGTCACTTCTTTTTTGATGGTACGTTAAATGTCGAACTGTATCTAGAATTTTTAGAATTTGAGTTAATACCGGCACTTGCTGTACTCTATCCAAATCCAGATGAGCCAGACATTTCCAACAATAACTTATGGTACCAGCAAGACGGAGCACCAGCCCATTACACACGCCCGGTGCGTGAGTACTTGGATACAGTCTTTCCTGGCAAGTGGATTGGTCGACAGGGTCCAATAGAATGGCCGGCAAGGTCACCAGATTTGACCCCGCTAGACTTTTTTCTGTGGGGCTATTTAAAATCTAAAGTATACTTTAACAGACCTAACAATATTGATGAACTTAAAGCTCGAATAAGGCATGAGGTTAGATTAATAGACCCCAGGTAATCCATAACGTTTGGTGGCGGTCAATTTCAACATTTATTAAAATAAAATTTAATATAGTCTATGTAAATATTATAGACTAAATAGATGTAAAGAGCTCATTTTTAATTGTAGTTTTCGTACCAGAAAAAATGTCAATATATCGAAAACCGTTGATTTTGGAGAAAAAAAACGTTATACAAAAAGTGTTTAGAATGTATCGTAGAATTTAAAAATAATATAATATACAGGGTGTTCTATTAAAAAAATGAATGTTGACGGTATATGTTCTTCTTGAGACAACCTGTATACACATTTCTTATGTCAAAAAATTCGCAATTAAAAATAATAACCGACATGTCCAAGCGTTTTTCCAGAAAATAATCACCTGAATTTTAAACGAATTTATTCCAACCTTTTTGAGCTCACTGTATATAGATAATATTTAAACTAGCCAAAAAATGTTACATTTCTCAACGGAAACCGATGATTTCCAATTTTCAGTACAGTTAGGTGAATTTTTGATTTGAAATATTTTATTGTTCTATTGTCCAGTTTCTGCAATGAAAATGTACCTATTAAAAATATATTTCAAAATTCTCTCATACAGTCCGATTTTGATCCGGAGCACCAAACTGGAACGGGTCAATAAATACCTATTCCCAAAAATGCAACGTGCAACATGAATCCACATCGGTTTCTAAAAGTAGTTGCCTCATTTTATATGTTAGGCCATAAATGATTGAGAACAAAAGATTTTATGTTTAGATTGTCTACAGCATTTTTAAAATTTATAATAATAAATAAACCAAATATTAACGTTATATCTACAACATATATTATATATTTACTTATTAGGTACATGCAATGCTTTTGTAGCCATTTGTGTAATTGCCTTGCAATACTTTAATAAAGAAATACAAACAATGCATTGTTTAAAATGCGTATTAACAATTGTTTATAGGTTGGAGGTTACTAAATGTATTTTTGGGGTCAGTGGTTATTTGTTATCAGTCAGAAATAGGAGAATTGGTAAAAGATTAACCTCACTTTTTTGCGTCTAATTTAGGTCCTCTGTGCGTCACCATAAAGTGCATACAAATGAACATGCCTAAAAACTACATTTAAAAGTGCTAAAATTGAACAACAGTTAATTGAAATAAATCTATTTTCTATATTATATTTTAATATTGAACTATTTAATATTTTGTTGTTAACATCACGTATCTGTAAACCATCAACATTTTGTGGCACCCGGCATATAAATCCTAAGCACTTTAGAATGTATAGTAAAGTTTACATTATTCTGTTAATCTTTTTACTGCTATAAAACCCTAATTATCCCTCTGCTCATAAAATGCCCTAAATTTACATCTTATCGATCAGAGCCGGAGTACAACTTATCTACATCCCTAATTGCTATACAATTTTAAGTAGGTATACATATCCAATAGTACCTATATAAATAAATTAGTTCGAATTGCTTTTGCGATAAGTGAATTTTGTTATATTAGAGGTTGGTTTACCGGCGCGTGATATTTGTTGTTGTATTAGCGTTAGGATGTGGCGTTTATGGGCTTGTGCTGAGGGTGGGGCATCTTGTAGTGTCACTTTTAGAAGAAAGCATTCATCTGGCGAGAAAAAATATTTTAATACAAGTGACGCTTTAGCTGAGACGTCTGCTCTAACAAGAAAACTCCGTCTATATATCTTACAAACTCATTATAAATGCTAATCCCTTACCGTCATAATAACCTATTGTGTGAGGTGTAAAATTCGGCCACCTGATCTGGGGACTCCAGGTACGGGGATCTATTTAAAGACTACAATATTATTATATTTTCTCAATAATCCTCTTAATTATAATATTAATAATTAGGGTAAAATGAAATAGGTTTATTTTAATTATTTAAATATGCTGATTTTTGGTTTTAAAATTCAATTAGATGTTTGTATTCGTTAAGACAAAAAGTTATTTGTTGCCAACTGGACATGATATCTAAGAATGTTTTGTCCGTAAAAAGAAACCAGTACGCCAACTGGATCTATGGGTCGTGATAAAAACCAATTAAAGCCTGATATTTTATCAGTTGATACAAGAAAAGTAATCTTTGACGTTTACACCACCCTTCTTAAACGTGGTTTTTCAAAATTTGGTGCAGTGATGGCAGCGGCAGCTTTGACATAACGAGTGATTATTAATTATTTTGCTCAAGGGCGGCTGTGACCCAGTATACATAGTGTAGCAGTAGCGCGTAGATTAAATCATAGGGCGAATTTGCAAGAAAGCAGCGTTGTAACGTTGAAAACCTAAAATAATGTTTTTTGACGGTATGTAATATAAAATCCTGAGCTATCTTACTTTAAAAGCCTACTTTATATGGCCGCCTCCTACTTCTAGACACCTTCTGATGTTTCTTCTTACCCTCAGAGACACATTAACCAAAACGTTTGGAGAATTATTAATTTCGGCAATTTTTTCTGAAATCCTTCGTTTAAGATCATTTATATCCTCAATTGGTGTTCGATAAATGGAGTTTTTTCTAAAAGGCCACAAGAAGAAATCGCAGGATGTTAAATCGCAGGAACGAGGTGGCCATATTTGTTGCATATTTCGGCTTATAACTCTGTTTTCAAAAAATTCACTTAAAAAATTTAAATTTTCTTTGGTTACATGAGGTGTAGCGCCATCTTGTTGGAAGTAACCTTCCCGCAATTCATCATCGTGAAGCTCATTAATAAATGTTGTCAGAATTTCGATCCGATATCTCTCAGCTGTAATTGTGCCATCAAAGTAAATTGGGCCTACTATTCTTCTACAACTAATTGCTGCCCACACACCAACTTTTTGAGGATGAAGAGGTCTTTCTACAAAAACATGCGGATTTTGCGTATTCCACATTCGCATATTTTGTGAATTAACATAGCCTGATAAATAGAAATAAGCCTCATCGGTAAAAAATGTTTTTTCAAAAGCACCACTATTTTCTTCTTAAAAATTGTTTAAAAACCATTAACAAAAATTAAGTCTTTGGGGAACGTCATTGGGAAGGAGTTCATGAATAGCCGTAACACGATAAGGGTATAGATGCAGATCCTTTTTCAAAAGTGTTTGACATGTACTGTAGCATAAATCCGTTTGCTGAATTTGTTGAGATAAATGCCTAATAGAAGTTGAAGGATTATTTTCCATAATTTGTCGCGCTTCTTCAATAACCTCATTCGATCGTTTCGTTGGTCTTCCAGCCCCTTTTTTATGTTAAACAGAACCAGTCTGATGAAATTTATCAATTAGGTATTGTGACCCAGTACGAAAATTATGAAAGGTCACCGCAACATCAGGAAACTCGGTTCGAAATTCATCAAAGCAGTCATGCATAGAGTAATTCCACACACCGCCTATTTTGTTTCCATTTCTAAAAAAACTTTCAACAATAAAAATTTTTTGTGCTTCACTAAACATTTTTACTGTAGAACTTTCAATCCGGCAACAAAGCTTCACCAAAACGTGATACGCTGAAAAATAAAAAAAAAATAAAAAATTAAATCATATCCTGCAAATAGCACTTTATAATAGTCAAAAGACGACTCCCCGGAGAAATATTAGTTAAAGCAATAGTAACCTACCTTCAAATAACTGCAAAAATTACAACATTTCTCCAATTTTTAAACTTTACAAATACACAAATTCAAATAAGACGTAAATGTCATAAAACAAATATGTCATCTTATCTACGCAGTACGGCCATGATGCTTTTAAAATGCATGGCCTCCCTTGAGCAAAATAATTAAAAATCACTCGTTACAAGCCAGTGAACACACAACACAATTTTAGTCATCATGTTCCGAGTAATCCGATGAACCATCGTAGTTGGGGTCCAGAGAAATAAACAGGGGCTCTACAGTGTTTTCTAGCATGTTATCAGCTCCCACATTCTTTCTTCTATTTCAATCATTATGTTCGACGCACTTACTCCATTTTTCAGAATCCACTGTCTTTATTCTCTCTTGCAAGAGGTTTCCAACATCTCTCATTTTAAAAGTGGGGTTATGCCTTGCTGCAAACCTTTTAACTTGCGCCCACACCAATTCTATGGTGGGGTTTAATTCACAGTGATATGGTGAAAGACGAAGTACCGTTATATTTTATTTTAAAGCGATTTCATCGACAACTAATTTTGTACAAAGAGGTTTATTTAACTTTACAATCTTCAATAGCTCTTTTTTCAGCATATCTTTATGAAATGGCTTCTTATTTACTGTAAGCCAATGAATGACATAATTTTCTTTCCAAGAGGACATTGGTATTTTTTTGGATTTTCCTGAGAGGTAGTTAGAATTATCCATGACTATACCAGACTTAGCAGGAATAAGATCTAGTATTTGCTGGAAGTATTATTCAAAGACATCAGCGTTCATGTCTTCATGATAGTCTCTAGTCCGTTTTGATTTAAATGCTAGTAAGCCGCCATCGACAAATCCATTTTTGCTACCAATGTGAGTAATTATTAATCTTTTGCCTTTTCCCGAGAGTGCTTTTATTCCAGTGGACCATTCTTGCATGGAAGCTTGCCTCGCGCTTATTATTATTTTTTATGTTTATCCTGCCCTATTTACCAACGGTATATTCTTCATTTAACTATTAAAAATTAAAATTTAAAAGTTTTGTCCTTATAAAAGATATCCCTGTTTTCCCTTAGAAACTGTCTAGTGCCCTCAAATATCGTCGTCGCCAGCAGATGATTTTGTCATTCTCTAATAAATGTTATTTTCTTTTTTGAATTTTTTTATAACAAAAATTCATTTCCTTCAAAATTTTCCATATTTCCTTCTTACCCATGAGTAGAATAAAATCATCCTATTTCATTTCAGACATTATTTTCTCCAAGGTAGGTATTTCCTTTTATAAGTAAAACGAGTAGTATGATTCTTCTGACGGCAGTCTTTTCATCCTCATTTATTACAGTTTCTTTTCTTCTTGTACACTCCTCTTTGGTGACCTGATGGGACCGCGTTTATCCTCGTGCACAAGTCGGTATATTGTTGACTGTCCAACTTCAGTCATATTCAAACACAGTTCAACTATTTTTGCAACTCCGAATGTTAAATGAAGTAATAGTTGGACTACACCTATGGAATACGGCGAAAACCACTGGGTTTTATGGTTCAATAATGATTTATAACTCTCTCGCGTTAAGCAACAGACTATAGGTAATGATAATTTTAATTTGTGCAAATACTAAATTAATGGTAACTGGCTGCCAAGGAAACGCAAATACAAAATGCATCTTTTAAATCCATGTTAATATTTTCGATTTCCAACAAAAGTTACGAACTTAAAATAAGATATAATCAAATCGTTACCCGAGCTATATAAAATAACTTTTTTTATTGTCCCCGAACAAAAACCTCTCAGGATATAACGTCTACGTATTAAAGTTTGAACTCTCAACGGATGCACAAAAGTGTAGTACCCCAAGAGGGCGGCGTTCGTAATTAGGAAAGTCAGAAACAACTCAGGAGAGTGATTAGTTTTACGTTTTTTTTTCTTCTGACGAGCTTTTTATACGAAAAATATTTATTGGAATCGTATCACTTATGCAACAAAGAAGTCTATTCTATGATTTTTAAACTAAGAAATGTTGGCTTTACAATAAGATGATAGGCCGTAATAGTGCTTTTTTGCAGTGGAAAACCTAATGCACATTTTTTCTTTTTGGATATCTGTGGTGAGTATGTTGTGACTTTGCAGTTATTCTACGTTGAAAATAGCTAATATTTTTAAATATTGTATTAAAGTACCTAGTGGATATGTAATTTATTAACAAAAAGTGTCGTCCTGGACAACTTTTGTGCCGTGGTATTTGGTGACTTAAAATTATAGGCGCATATCTAATCGAAGTCCCTGAATTAGTTCTGAGATTTCGTGCCAATATTATAATGCGATGTTTTGAGGGAAATCTTTTGTCCCATAGTGGGAGACTTGAAATTCTTAAAATTATGTTTATGTACCTTTTGTACCTTGCTATGTGTCAGAAGGATGACTTCACGCTCTCCACCTGATTTTGGATTGGCCCAAATTGGAAATTCAAAAATTGTGTGTGTTATCATTCTAATAAGCTTATTTTTTATGTGAGTTTTCTTTTTCCGCTTTTATAATTGAGTAATATATAAAATAAGGTACCTTTTATAACTTAGTCAAATTCCTACCCTATTAAAATGGCAAACAGAGACATTTGTGAATTATTAATAACAATTCAGGACTATACAAGTTTTAGTGATATAGTCTGTATACATTTTTTTGAACCCAATCGGTCCTTCTCCCCGGGTTAGTCGCCCTTACAGAAAATACCAAAAAGTACTAATAAATCACCACCGAGATCATTACATAGGTATCTAGTTGAAAGTCAGATGGCAATCCCTTAAAATCAGTTGGCAATCCCTGAAAATCCTTGGGAATTTCGTTTATATTTGACAATCACCTGGGAATCACTTGTGATACTTGGAAATCATTTTAAAATCCTTAGGAATCATAGACAGTGATTCCCAAAAGTGGCAATCAATGTACATTTTTAGGGGGGGGAGGGCTAATCTTGATTTTCATCACTGATAGTCCATAATCAAATCAAAAGTTTACTAAAGACGGGGGGGGGGGGCAGGTTTTTTGATTTTTCGTTCAGTTTGAGAGTAACATTGTTCGGAGCGGCTATGTCTAGAAAACGATACGTCTCACAGATTTGAAAAAACAGGTACCATTATAAAAACTGCAACGGGAAATAAATTAAAAATAATTTGAAGTTTCGGACATTGCCGCAAGAGGTAACGGCTCATTTATTTTTAAAAGTTCACTTTACAGCACTTAACCGTAGAAAAAGAATATATAAATAAAATCAGTAGATCGATAAGGACCATTTTTCGATGTAATTGCAGGGTATCTTGGTAACTATAGTAAAGATAGAGACTTACTTTTCGAGATTTAAAATAAGCATATTATTTTTTAATTACGATACCCTGTATATTTTTCCCTTATTTGATTGGGCTATTTTTAAGCTTTTCAAAAATATGTAATAGTTGATAGTTACTATTAACAGTAAGCGCACAAAACGAGAAATTGAGAAAATTTAGGTATAGTATAATCCATTGAAACAAAATAATATATATCTGGCATGTATATTTATCAAAATATTTAGGCAAGAATAATGTTTGGTTAAAACACATGTCACCATTTTACTAAAGTTTGAAAAAAAATAATGAAAATGCAGTAGTATGAAAATTTTGAAAAATACGTCAGTTTGCTTTAAACAGTGCCATGAAAATAGGTAAGTTTACAATCTTCTAATTTAGATATCTAACTTATAGAGTTCTTAATTTCATAGATATCCAAAGAGAAAGCAACCCAGTCAAGTAATATTTTCAAGTTTAAAAATAAATTTAATTAAAGATTAATGATTTACAAACAGAGAATCGCGAAAGGGACGAAATAAACGTTGCAGCTTTTGCAGAGGCGTTAGAAGTTCGTGCCAAGTCATAGAAAAAGATTTCGGCGTAATAAAATCTCGTCTAAAATAGTATATTAAAGTACAAGTTTTATAACGCTGATTGTAGCGCACGTGTTCCGCTTGCGGCGGGTTTTATAACGGACAAGAACTGCGCTAATAGTTTTATAAAACGTGTGCTTTATACTATTTTTTCTATTTTGGTATTTTTTTCAATAAATAAATCCATATTTAAAAATAAAATAAAACCTAAAAATTTTCAAAATTTTTAGGCCTAAATTTTACGTTGGTAATTCTATCAAATTACCTATCATAGTAGCCTTGAAATCAACAAATAATTTTATTTCCGTGTTAGCCATTTTGTCACGAAGTTGTCTAATTTTTCTAACATACCTACATAATTTTAAAATATCGAGCAAGATGAGTTTAGTTTAACTCCCCAAAGTTAAGGGACATTGCGGTAAATTTTATAGTTCTATGTTTTATAATATAGTAAATTTGTAAGATTATTTGATATATTTTTAAACTCATCTCCATTTCATAGAATCAATGCAACCAAACATACACGACAGCAAAATAAAACATTCGTGAACATCATTATCAACCTTAGAAAAGTAAAGAAGACTGTTTCATAAAAAGTTCATTACGATACTGAAAATGATATTGAAACAGCTTTTTTATGAAACCAAATTAGAAAAAATTATTAAAATATTGGTCCACAGCTGTAAAAAATGTAATATTAGTGTATTTTTGCATAATATTTATTTTAGCAGTAATGACATACTTTTTTGTTTGTTTCAATGGTTTCATAGCCTACTCCCTAATTTTCTATATTTCCGAGCGCTTGTACGTTTATGGTTAATAATAACTATCAACTATTACATATTTTTGAAATGCTTAAAAATAGCCCAATCAAACAACAGAAAAATATATACTGTGTCCCATTTAAAAAATCGTGTTTGCTTTAAATCTTGAAAAGTTTGTCAATTTTTTGTCAAAGTTTTGTTAAGGGTAACCGAAATTCAGGGGGTGGTCAAAAAGCAAACATTTTCGAAACGCCCTGTAGCTTAAAAACTAAGAAAGTTATGGCAATTCTGTTTGTGGCATTGTTTGTTTCACGAAAATGTAAAAACCGTAAGTCTCTATCTTTACTAGTTACCGAGATACCAATTACATTGAAAATGAGCACTCTGTACATTGGGACATTTTTAAAAAGCTGTCATTATGTCGTTATTCTTTAACTGATTTCCTTGAATTTGAATTTGTTTAAAAGGGAATTCCTAGGAGTTTAAACAAGTGATTCAGGAGTTGTCTCAAGTTTCCTAATACAGTTTCCTTAAATTTAATGGCATAACTATTTTTTAGGTAGTATGGGAGACGATTTACAGTGAAAAACACTCGTCCAAATCGCGAATCAATATCCAATCAATATCAGTTAAGACTTATTTTGATATTTCCTAAGAAAGATATTCAGTTTTCATTTACCGGTACCCGGTAAATCCGCAATAAGCAAGATGACAACTAAGTCCATGACCTACTGTGTAATACACTACAAAAGATATAATAAAAGGCCAACGTGCCAAACATACACCAATAACACTGAATAAAATATGAATAATAATTATAAATACGAAAATATGCACAAATCTTAGAACTAAAAATAATTAACAATTTAGTGAGAAAAACAATAATTTTCTAAGCACTTAGCTATCCCTTTTCTCTAGGAAACACGGCTGCCTCAATTTCAGCCGTGGATGAGCTCCTAACGATATTTCTGATCCTTCCCATCGTGTTTTCCTGGCTGTTGGTCAGACAAGTAAGATCATATGAAGTAGCTGGCCAGGGAAACAAAATTGCTATAAAAATGATGGAAAACGTTTCAAACCTCTTTGGGGTTTTGTTTTCTCGCGAAATTGTTAATTATTTCCAGTTCTAAGTTTTGTGCATAGTTTCATGATATTTATATTTTATTAAGGGTTATTAATGTTTATTTGGCACCTTGGCATTTAATTATACCTTTTATAGTTTGGTACACAGTAGGTCTGTAGGTAGTCGTTATCTCTAATACCGGTAAATGAAAAATTAATAATTCTTTTCAGAAAAATCAAAATAACTTTGAAACCGTTGGTGATATTGATTTGCGGTTTGGACGAGTCTTTTTTGATGCAAATCGTCTTTTATACTACCAAAGAACAAGTAATACCATTCAACTTGAAAATATCGAGAAAAGTCAAGAAATTATAATTGAATAACAGCGCCATTAAAAAAAAAGGATTAGCAGACTTTTAACAATTCCTGAGTCATTTATTTAAATTCCAAGGAGTTCCCTTTTAAATAAGTTCAAGTTTAAGGATATCTGTTGAAGGTATCTTCCCCCACTCTTTTTTAGGCAAGATTCAAAAAAATTTCAATAACAAAAGTTGTAGTGAACGATCTACTGATTTTAATTGATTACCTATTTGTTTTTCTACTGTTAAGTGACATTTATTGCCGTAAAATGAACTTTTTTCAAATCTGTCAGACTTATCGTTTCCGAGATATGACGCTCCGAATTTTTATCCGGACACCCTGTATATGTTATCAAGGTGAATAGAATCATAAGATCTGATTATAAAATATAATAATTGATGCATTCAATAAAGAACATTGAATTAAAAATACCTCGTTTATTTGTTTCGTCAATCAGACAAGAAACACTTATTTAGTTTGTCGCTCACTTGAATAAAATAGATCTAGTAACACTATATTATCTGTTCTGTTAAATTGCTTGTTCAGTGTCCTGCACAAGGACGTCCCTTAAGATATTTGGAGTTTAAAAGTTCCAATTTGCCACGGATGTATTGACGTGTAGTACCCCTTGAGGCCCCTTGTAATTAAGGAAGTCGGAAACAGCTCTGGAGAGTGATTAGTTTTACTTCTTTTCTCCTGACGAATTTACGGTTCTCCGTGGATTTATTATAATCGTAATGTCTAGTCAAGTGTTCGCTTTTGAGATGTTGAAGAGAAGATATGTATAGTTGCGAAATGAGATTAAAGTTTGAATGTATGATTGGTGTTGGAGCATTTTAAATTACCTCATTATTTAGACAAATAAAATGCTACTAGTGATTAAAGGGATTCAATAGTTAAGTAACTAGATATTTATACCAAACATTTAGTAGAGCTTCAAAGACAGTGGCGGCTTTTTAGTAAGAGCTGCGGCACTACCTCAAATTTTTGACAAATATAAAAATTGTTCTATTATTTTCTTTTTATTCTTAACCTAAGTTGTTATTCCACAATAATATGTATGTATCTACCGAGGTATCTATGTATGTACGAACTCATGGGCTGTGTTAATCCTGCCTGGTTCTAACATCACGAGCCGCCACTGGGTCAAGACAACTTAACTATTATTTTGGTATAATTCATTGTTTACAGATGACAGTTGTATCGATATGTAGTTATTGTTTTACAATCAGCTTGTTTTGACGTCGATAGGTTAATGTCCGGCTGACATAAAATCTTCTTTTACGGTTTATAGATTTTGCACATTCTGTACGAAGTAGGTTCTCTGGAACTTAAATTGGGTGAGAGCGAATAAAGGCGTGTTTACATTATTCAAGTGAGTGGATGAAGTCAGTTGAATTTAAGTGACTTGCATTCAATTATTTGTTTACACACTATTTCTAAATGAATGTCAGTTAATTTAAACCGACGAGAGTAGTAGTTCGCAAAGCTATTCTTCAAACAATTTTAATTACAGCTAATGAATTGAGAAAAAATATTTACAAGAAAAAACAACGGAGAAATATAATATGGGCAAGAAAGTGGATTAGGCGCAGGGAAGCTAAGGACGTATTTAAGGGGGGAGGGATGGAGCAATTTTAGAACTTTCCCTGCGCCCTTTATTTTAGGTAAATGAACGTTAGGTCTGTTACGACCATCAGGCTCTGACAGTTTCAAACTATCAAATACAATCAAGCGGTTGTATTACTTAACAAGGCATCCTGGGGTCTATATGCAATATTCATCTGGTAAAGTATATTTCTGATTAAAAGCTAGTCCTGGATAACTCGCTGGAACAAGCCTTATACCAACTTTTTAATACATTACCATACATACATTTTATTTTAATTGACTAGTTGTAATATACGTACTAAGTATGCTTGTTGTAACGAGTGATTATTAATTATTTTGCTCAAGGGCGGCTGTGACCCAGTATACATAGTGTAGCAGTAGCGCGTAGATTAAATCATAGGGCGAATTTGCAAGAAAGCAGCGTTGTCACGTTGAAAACCTAAAATAATGTTTTTTGACGGTATGTAATATAAAATCCTGAGCTATCTTACTTTGAAAGCCTACTTTATATGGCCGCCTCCTATTTCTAGACACCAAACTTTCAACAATAAAAATTTTTTGTGCTTCACTAAACATTTTTACTGTAGAACTTTCAATCCGGCAACAAAGCTTCACCAAAACTTGATACGCTGAAAAATAAAAAAAAAATAAAAAATAAAATCATATCCTGCAAATAGCACTTTATAATAGTCAAAAGACGGCTCCCCGGAGAAATATTAGTTAAAGCAATAGTAACCTACCTTCAAATAACTGCAAAAATTACAAAATTTCTCCAATTTCAATCAAATTCAAATAAGACGTAAATGTCATAAAACAATCATGTCATCTTATCTACGCAGTACGGCCATGATGCTTTTAAAATGCATGGCCTCCCTTGAGCAAAATAATTAAAAATCACTCGTTATATTGTATACTTGTAAATAACAATTATAGGGAGTGTTGGGGAAACGACCATCCAAATGCATTAAAAATTATATAATTAAATGCAACAAATGTTTTTAGAATCAATACTACTGTTAAATATCTGATTTCAATATTATTTTAATAAAGGAGCAAAATATATCAATGTTTGCTGAACGAATATAGTGTTATCGCCGGGATAGGCATAAAACTTGCAAATATCATCTTTTAAAATACATATTAATAAGCGGCTAGTCGACCGTTATTCCAGGAAAAAGCAATGTTCCACGTTTAGATGTTAAGAGTATATTTTTAGAATCTTGTATATCCGAAAACCCTTTGACGGTGTTTTGACGCTCTAGGAAGGTGACACAGCATGGTACATTTTGTTGATTGCCGTCTGATTGCTTGGAAGAAAACATGGAGGTTGTGTAGCCCGTTAGTCGTCGTGACAGCGAGGGCGTAACCTTGCTGTCAGATAATATAGTTTTCCTTTTTCTACTCCACTACACTTTTGGCTAAGATAAAGCAAGGTCGTATGTCAACAAACGCACGTGGTTTCTCTCCGTCGGATTGAAACAAATAGCATTGCCTAAAAAAAAGGCACCCAGCAAATGTACTAAACAAATGTAGTGACTAGTTAAGTATTTGTAAATCAGTAGTGAATATTTATATTATAGTATGTTATTGTAAAATCATCTACTAAAGAAGTTTTGTGTGATTTAGAGAAATATACGCCAAATTACCACAGTGAAAAGCTCGTTTAATTCCTTCACTCAGTAAATAAAACAATCAGTGAAATTAACCTACAATCGAGGAACATAAAAGCCTCATGAATTGTTGACGCAAGTTAAATAACAACACTTGGCTTGCTTAAGAGGGAGTGGGATCCATTTTATTTCTGGAACATCTCAGTAGCTTTTATTTGAAAATGCCCACCCAATAAAGAGCACTCTCTTATCATTTTAGGGTTTCTGATTTTTTCTGTTTTTATTTTCCTCATGTTTAAAAAAATTTCATATGAAAAGAAATAGAGCTAATTAATAAACTTTTGCATTGTTTTAGAATTTCAGGGACTTGGTGGCATGGTTTCTACTGGTTTTATTGCTGGTTCAAAGTCAGCAAGTAAACGAACAAAACTTTCATTTGCTAGTCAATATTTTATTATTTTCCACTTTAAAAATGTATATATTTTACATCTTTCTAAGGGCTCATTGTGTATGTGTGGATACATTAATTTTTTGACTGCTTGAATATTTTGCAATATTTCGTAAAAAAAAGTTAAGTTGGGACCTATCTACATTGTTTATTTTAGATTAAGAATAATAACTGGAAAGAAAATTGACAAAAATACACCCCACTTTCAACTTCATAGGCGGTTTATCCTGGGACATATCTGCGACTTTGGCTATATTCCTTTATTATTCGAAAACCACATCGATGCAATCGTCTTCATTTCCATCTTTATCTCAATAAATGTAATACATATTGAGCAAACAAATTCCTGAAATAAATAAAATAGTTTATTCATTTTTCTATCAGGGCAAAGTTCATGTTATAAAGTATTAACGGTTGTCTAATTTCAGGTGCCGATAGATAACGTCAAGTTAAGAGAAAATGATTGTATATTTCCAATTTGGTTCAAGAACATTTTGATAGTGTTAAAGGGGGGTCCGTCAATATTCTCAATCCCAAAAAGTCAGGGACTAGTGATTTATCTATCAATATATTATGCAGGTTTATAAAACGGTTATTTCAGTCAACTTTCCCCTTATACCGGCAATCGCTGCTGTGCCCCTTTATACCTTATGGTATTATCTAAATATCTTGTAAAACAACATAACATATTAACCAATATAGAATTCGTGTGTCTTAATCAGTTTTTAGAACTCTTGCTAATTTTGCTTCTTTAGATAGTTACCATAATGGATTATTTTGAGGCATTACGCCCTTATTGGAATTACCCTGGGTTAGGTCAAAAACAGACAATCTAACTTCGGTATTGTTGGTCTGAATCTCTCCTACTAAATATATAATTGATTTGCTTTTATTTGTAAATTTATTATTTAATAAAAGAGCTTGTTATTATTATTGGTATTATAATTAATATTATATATCGCGTTAATCTCCATTAATATAATAACACTTAAAGCTATAAAAGTGAATAACTAAGGAGGCCAAGCATTTAAAACAAAATTAACTAATAACAATTTTTTTAAGTGTCTTTTTCAAACTTTTTGTCGTAAACTGATCTCAATTTGTATTTTCTTCTTGTCTTACTTTTATATGCAAATTTATCTTACCAAACACGACAAAAGAAGCGTTTCTTAAACACTTAACTTTTATTATTCTCGTAGGAGGAAATAAGGTCGAAGATGATATTCGTTATTGTATAATAAGGAACAGTTTTATGAGTATTAAAATCTAGTTTATAAATTCTCCACCTCCCGTATAAGAAAACTCGCATTTTGTAGTTTTATCGACGGGGGAAAATTCTATTGAAATAAATTCTGCTACCAAAACTCATCAATACCTAAAAAGCACCAGTAGTATACTTGCGAGTTGCGAGTTAAGACAACGTTCTTGATCGTCAGCAACCCGTGATTGATAAGCGGATTTCTTGGCACCTCGATCATCAAGTTTAAATGCCCGATTTGGGTTTTTCGACATATTAGAGGATTTTGACGCTGTACATGATTTAGTTATGGACGTATGTACAAGGTTTTCATTTATGTTTTGACCCCATCAGAAGCGAAAACTATAAGAAAGAGAAGAAGAATTAAATGCGAAAAACTTCAGGTTTTCACTTTTAAATTCTTGTTTCTCTCTAAATTAAATGCAAAAGACTTTAAGTTTTTATTTTTAATTTTTTTTTCTCTCTTCTTAGCTTATAGTTTTCGCTTTAGATGCGGATATAAATATAGACGATAACCCTGTACGGCATTTGGGCCGAATATAATGTGTTATTTGAGTTTTTCACTAATTTAGAAATACTTTTGTTATTCGATAAGCAAAGATCACGTTTATATCTCAAAAAGTTTGGTCAATTTAAAGTAGATTGGCAACATTTCAAATTAAAGTAATAAAGTAACATCGGCACGTTTCGACTCATAAATCTAAGGGCAAACGCAAAATTGGTCATTAAATGTATTTATTATCTCTCCTCCTTGATTCCATTTATTCCATCGTGTTAAATATCCAAACTTTGGCAATCAAATGAAATTACTCTGCGTAATAAAGTAATTAAGAAAATATCTAAATTTGTGTGTCTTTGATGGTTAGTTATATTAAAAGTTGGTTAGTTCAGGTTCATTCACCACGAAGAAGCAAAAAATTAAGATATTATATAAAATATATGGATGTGGATCAGCGTTTACAGTAAGCGATAAATATAGGTTAGCAATGGTCGGGATACTGCGTACCGCTTGACAATCGCTCTATTAAAGTAGGCGCCACAAATATAAGATTATTGTTTACATCTCTGTATTCAATATAAAAACTGCCGCATCTACACGGCATGCATTGCGGCTTAAAATGTGAGATTTCGGTGATTGAATTACTTGGAACTTAAAAGCCAAATGCCGCCGAGTACGATTTGATGCAGACATGAGCCGTTCTCGCATCTATCTCTTTTTACGTAGTGTAGATAAGAACAGAGCGAAACCGTATCCGCGTTTCGCTACTAGCGATTAAAAATACTGACAATTGGTCAAGTTTTACGTGGTGATATCAATTTCTAACTAATTCCAATGAGAAGCTTTGAAGGCCAATAGAATATTCATAAGAGGAAATTAGATATCTATAACTTTCTTGGCGTACACGTTGACTCTTAAAGTATGTCGCTTCCTTTGGCATATTTTTTGCTGGAGTTCTTCTCTTGGATCTCTCTCTCTCTCTCTTTCAAGTCAGACATTGCTCTTAACTTCTATTAGTCATTGGAACCTTTGTTGGCCAAACTTCAAATAAGGAATAAATGGGGAAATTCAAGGGAATATCTTCTAAATTCAATTTTTATTTTACAAAAAAGAGCCATCAGATACTTTTACAAACCTAGATCTAGAGATTCTTTGTAAAACTCTATTTATATCACAAAAAATTTTTAACTTCAATTTTTATATTGGAAATAGTTTGTTTAATTCATAAAAAGCATAGAAATAGTATGAATTTACATACTTATAATACAAGACAAACCTTTAATATATATTTACCTATTGCTTCTTAAAGTCTTGTAAAAAAATCCATAATTTATGATTCTAAAAAATTTTTTAATTATCTTCCAGATTTTATAAAGAAAATGTCAAATTTTAAAATGTTAAAAATTTAGCTTATTATACTCTAGATGAATATTTTGGTGATACGCTGTCATAATTATTTGCATTTTTTTTTATTCCGATATTTTAAGTTTTACTATATTATTATATTTTAAATTAAAAAAAAAGGCTTTGTCGATAAAAATAATACTTTATGACAATAAAGCATATTTTGATTTGATTTGATTTGATTTAAGGAAATGAAGTTGAGCAAAGCCCTGGATCGTTTCAAAAGGGGGTAAAAGCGTCTTTTTGGACTTATTCTTCTCTCAGCGCTTAATTTGTCGAGGCTTCCATCATTAGTGCCTCTCCACTATTGCTGGAGACAACCAATTCTTAGGAAACATGTAGGTGGAATTCGGCGGTGATTGTATATTTTGTACCCCAGAGGCAAACTATGCCAAGTCCAAAATCTTCAAAACTGATGTAAATATGTCAAGTCCTTTGTATTTTCATTGTGATTCGATTAAAATGTCAACCAGAACTGAGAAAATATTTAGTTTACTTAAAAAAAAAATATCAACGATTGTGGTGAAAGTATTTTAATAAAACAGTGTAATCAGCCAGACGAGATAGAAAACGGTAAGTTTTAATTTATATTACTTATTAGATTTTGCATTATTTGCATGTTTCATTTCAATCACGTTTGATAAAACTGAGACTTAGCATATTTTGGTGCTATCTCAAAAATGGACTTAGCATGTTTTTTTTTTCTAGAAGGAGTATCTTATTTCATTTTTTGCTTGCACACCCTCTAATAAATTACATTAAAATAAAAACAGAATAGTAGTTATACTTATATAGTTATAGATTATGTTTCCAGGGAAACAAAATTTCCTACTCCTAATCATACTTTTGATGTTTTGTTTTAGGTCAATCTACACAGGAAAGTGGTGCTGAGAAACAAATCATTTTACAAAACGAAACAAAGGCGCAACACAATTCAGAGCAAATGGAAGAAGCTGAACCACGCAGTTCAACAACGATCCCTCAACACAATCAAACACCAGAAAAGCAACATATTACTGCAGAAGAAGTTTTTCAAGAACCTTTACATAAAACACCTGAAAGGCACCAAGAGTTTTCCGATTTTGATAGCGATGATGATATTGCTGACCCTACATTTCCCGGTACTGATAACGAAAGTCTCAGTAGTGAAAATATGTCTGAAGTAGAACTTGAAAATAGAAAAGGGAAGAAAAAAAGGAAAAATCCTAGAGCCTGGAAAAGAAATGTAAAGAAACTAAAAAGACACACTGGATTAGAGTACAGAACCAAAAATAAAACTATTGGGGCCAAAATTGTAAAATCTCCATGTGCCAATAATTGTAAACTTAAATGCAAAGAAAAAATTTCCGAAGAAAAAAGAAATATTATACATACGGAATATTGGAGCCAGCAAAAATCCTTAGAGACGAGACGGCAATTTATTGCATCTTACGTAGAACAAGAACCGATAAATAGATTGCGAGAAAGAACTGGAGAAAGACGTGGCCAGAGAAGACATATGAACAAATACCATTTTGAAGTAGATGGAACTAGACAACGAATTTGCAAGAAGTTTTTCTTAAACACTTTAAACATTTCTCATCAAACTGTGGATACTGCTGTAGAAAAGAAAAAAGAATGAGGCATAATTACACCAGATAAGAGAGAAAAACACGAACCTGCAAACAAAATTTCCGAAGAAGTCAGGAACAGTGTAAGGTGTCACATCTCCAAATTTCCGGCCTACGAATCGCATTACAGCCGAGAACGAACAAAAATAAGATATTTAGGCAATGAACTGAATATATCTCGGATGTACGGTTTGTACATAGAAGATTGCCAAGTAAATAGGGTACCAGTAGAATCTAGGCGAAAGAGTTATGCATTTAAAAGTCCCGACAATGATACATGCGATATATGTGACCGATTTAAGTTGCAACTTCAGGAGGCTTCTTACGATCTTAGGCAAGAGCTTCAAGAAAGCTATGATGAGCATTTGAGGGATGCCAGTAACAGGTAGAAGCTAAAATCAGAGGATAAGTGCAGGACCAGGCTTAGTAAAAATGCGGAAAAGGTAGCTATGATAGATCTACAGAAGTGCCTTCCAACTCCAGATCTCCGTAACTCGCAAAGCTTTTACTCACTTAAACTTTGGACATACAACTTAACAATCCACGACGCAACTGCACAAAATTCCTTTTGCATGATGTGGGATGGAAGTGTTTCTGGTCGAGGAGGAAATGAGATCGCTTCTTGCATTGTCAAATAGGTTGAATCTGAAGTTGGAAATAGCGTAAAGGAATTAACTTTTTGGTCTGACAACTGCCCTAGTCAATATCGTAATCTAATGCTGGCTATGTGCTATTTTTAGATAATAAATCTTAAACCTGAGATTGAGATGGTAAATCATAAATTTTTGTCAAGAGGTCACACCCATCTTGAAGCCGACGCAGATCATTCATTAATTGAACGCGAATAAAGAAAAAAGGTTCCACAATTTCAGGTCATAACGCCATGGGACTGGCAACAGATGGTGCGCTTATGTGGGGCCAAAAAAAAATTAAATGTAATAAACATGGATGTGAGCGCCTTTAAAAATTTCAGGGAGCTCTACGAGGGAGCAAATGCACCTTTTGTTTCAAGAAAAAAATCCGAGGATGGAACTGATTTTTACCTTTCCCACGCTGTCCATTTACAGGCAAGGAGACAAAATCCAGGAATCCTATTTTACAAGACAAAATTTGACGATGAATTTTCTACCGTTGATTTGAATAGAAAAACTAGAGGAGCCAGTCTTATGCCTGTTAGTATCCCTCAAATAAGAAATGAACCGAAACCAATATCAACCAAAAAATATGAACACCTTCAGAAACTCCTACAGTGGGTACCAAGTAGATTTGAAGAGTTTTATAAAAATCTTCTACACGGAAATGTCGAAGAGCCTGATTAAGTTATTTTTTCGTTTGTTTATATAAAATTTACTGTTTGCCATAAAGTTTTTTTCGTTTTTAGAGCTTGCCTTTGAGTTTTTGATAAAAATGTTATAAATAAACTTGAATTATTTATTTACTTATATCACTTTGGACGATCACACTTTAATGACCATCTTTTAAATACGAAAACGAGATAATCGTAATTTACTATTTATGTTTCTAAGTTATATGAGGATTCCTCTTGGTGCAGGCACTTAAGTACCGATTAATTGTCCTAAACCCTTTTAAATATCTGACCACCAAATTAATTAACAATAAAACTATTAGAAGAGTAAACAATAAATGGAATTATCTAGACTATGATAATGCTAAGTCCATGTGTAATACTACCTTCTTGGACTTGAACTTATTACAAGTCCAAAAAAAAAAATTTTTCTCAGAGTCAAACTATGCTAAGTCACTTTACAAAAAAACCAAATACTTTTTCAAAGTGGGTATTGCTTCTATTTATACAGGGATTTAAATGAAAGCTAATTTAACTGGTTTAGCTGGGAGGACTATCTTTATGTGAGTTCAGCAAAGAAAAACCTCTTCAAAATATCTTTATTTGCCATTCCTTGAAAAATCAATATTTTGGACTTGGAATAGTTTGCCTCTGGGGTACAATATGTGAACTTGTAATCAGTGGATTGGTGGATACATCCGTACGTTTGTAGTAATCCGCTAATATTTTGTCATAAAATTCCGTCAGTGTCGGTATTTGAAAGTCTCTGTGTAGTACTCTATTGACAGTATATATCTCGGAGCGTCCGCACTTATTTTTAACACTCTATTTTGGAATTCTCATATAGACCTTTAATGTCAACGATAATGCTATATTTGTGGTGCTTACTTTACTTCCCTTCCCTTTCTAGTTTAGATGGAATAAAACTAAAACATATACAAACGATTAAGAATACTGTTAGTCGTTATTTATTATTGAATCCATCTACTTTGGAATATTCCCTAAGCAGGGTCGCGAAATGAGAGGGCGGCCAAGGGAAGCATAATTATCACAAAACAGTGGTTACAATCTAAACATTGAACAAACTGTATTAGAATTTGCCGAAAATAAAGCCCGAAAAATTACATTTATGTAAAACCCATATAATTAAAAATTGCTAGAATTACACCAGTATATAAACCTGATTATAAAAGTGATGTACATAAATATTTGCACACCTATTTCTATTTTACCAATGTTATCAATACTTTTCGAAAAAAATCTGACGTGAAGAGCTATTATGTTTTTTAAATATCATAAATTTTATTAGCGAGAACCAACATACCGGGTGTTGCATCGTCGAGCGGGACATAGGAAATCCCATGTAATTTTAAATGGGGTCAATTATTGGCTTCCCTAATTATTTTAGAGAAAAATTCTATTTAGGTTTATTAAAGAGCACTAAAACCCACATTCAAAAGAATAACTTTAGATATTTTTGATGAGCCCGTTTACGGGTTATCGCCGATTTCTTTTTAACTATTTCTCCTTTTTATGGCCTCGTATTTGCGGGCACCAGTCAAGGTAAAAGATGACTGTCAAATAAAGTTGTCATTTTGAAATGTGTGCTTTATTGTTATAAAAACTCGTACATCGAAAATATTAAAGGTGTATTTATGAGTACAAATTAATCTGAATAAAACTAAAATAAAGTATCTAATTACAAGGTTAATTATGACATTTTACATGTTTCAATATTTTACTAATTAATAGGTAGGTACTATTAAATTGTTAGAACTTTAGGATTTATGAAGATGTTCAAATATTCCTCAAAATGACAACTTTATTTGACAGTCATCTTTTACCTTGACTGGTGCCCGCAAATACGGGGCCATAAAAAGGAGAAATAGTTAAAAAGAAATCGGCGATAACCCGTAAACGGGCTCATCAAAAATATCTAAAGTTATTCTTTTGAATGTGGGTTTTAGTGCTCTTTAATAAACCTAAATAGAATTTTTCTCTAAAATAATTAGGGAAGCCAATAATTGACTCCATTTAAAATTACATGGGATTTCCTATGTCCCGCTCGACGATGCAACACCCGGTATAGACAAAAAAATACAGGAACAGCAGTTTAAAATTATTAGAATTCATTTATTGAGAGCAGGATATTGAAAAAAATTATCATTTGTTTATTTTTAGATTTCTGCAAAGCATTTGAAGTTATAATATTCTTCTTAAAAAAAATTAATTAATAATATAGGCGTAATGTAAAAGAAAATTGTTTTAAATTTAAAATTATTTACAACAGAGATATCAAATTACACAAATACCCTTGAAGGAGTTTGATTTAATACAAAAGCGTAATTATCTTCTCCGAAATTATATTCTTTTCAAAAGGTGCATAAAAAAATCGAACATGCTGGTCATCAGAACAAGAAACATCAGGTAAAACGTTCAAGTTTGTTAACTCCATGCTTATAGCTACAGATAGTGGATTATAATTATGTTTGTTGAAATTAATTCCATGCACCGTGGCATAACAGTCTGTATCTGGTAAGACAAATACACCTTTAGTTCATGGCAGGTAAAGTGGTTTTCGCATGCACGGGGTTATGCATAAAATATGCAGGTTTACTACTTTTGCACTAAATAATATACCTACTTGTGGTTACAAACGGTAAGTGAATTAAGGATTATTGATCCATGTTTTAAGACTGAAACATTTTTTCGGGCTTAAAAAGTTTGATTTGGTTCAAGATTTCACTTGTTTTAAACATGAAGAGTGATCCTTAGCGATTGAGTTCTGATTAATTTCTTCGCAAATCTGGTCTCTTGACTCTACTCTTATTTATTATGTTTTGAATAAAGTGTTGTTATTATTTTGTAGAGATAGTTTGATGCATGTTTCATCGCCGATATTTAACAATAAACACCAAAATCAAGGAAATAAACTCAAAAAAAATCATAACTTTTAAGTGAAAAAAATTTTAATATTTTTTTCTCAAAAAGTAGTAGGGAGCGACAAAGAAAAACTTTGGATTTGTGATTAGCGACCTCAAATTAGCATATAAAATATTTTTTTATTTTATTATATTTCCTTCAGAACTGCCTGTTTGATACTATTAACCTATTCCCTAAAATATTAGCAATAAAAATTAATTTTGAAGTCAATATTAATTTCTTTTAAGGTAGGCTTTCGACTAATGCGACTGTGACTGACGCGACTTGTCGCATTTAACGTATGCAACGGGCCGAGATACAGTGTCACAATTAAACTCCGCACCATATGGAACTTTTTATTATTAATGAGGTTGGTTCAAATTAAATAAGGGCAATCCTTTTTGCTTCAAATTAGACTAAAAATTGTATATTCAATTGTCACTATCTGTCATTCGGTATCTGTCAAAAATGACATTTTTGTCAAAAAATGCTGAGAAATGACATTGTCTAACCGAATTTCAAAAAATGTTATTAAAAAAAGTTGTTTCTAGTATAATTTTAGGCCTATGTACAAAGTTTCAGACGTCCAGCGAAAAGTTAAATTTTTTACCATTTTTTCGAATTAACATGTTCTTTTTATAATGTAAGTTGACTTAATGGATATTTAACCTCTTGCTTATACCATACTCAACATTTTATTTAGTTTGCATGCTTATTTCTTTACTAGAATGCCATTTTTTTCCAAATATAAAATTAGAGGCAAAAAAATTTGACACGGGTGTTTGTTTTATTTATCAGTGAAACTAGTCAAAGTGTGAATTGTCAGTGTTTTTTTATTTATATGTGGAGAATTTTTCATAATTGCCTAAACGCCCCAGAGCCGATCTATGTACAGTAAATGAAAAAAAATTAATTCTTAACTGTTACGATTCTTTTAAAAGTAAAAATGCATATTTGAGTGTTGACAATGCAGTGCAATTCACAGCAGATATATGCTTAACGTTGGGAAAACAACAAGATATAAACTGTTAAAAGAAGAAAAAAGAGTTGGAGTCGAACCTCCAAAAACTTCTCCGGGACGACCAAAACTTGAGCTGCATGACGTTTTAATGCAGAGAATAAAGCGAAAAGTTCATAGTTTCTCTTTAAAAAAGAAATTTCCATGCTGACAAAATTTTGTCTTCAATCCGAGAAAATCAGGACTACATATGGAAATTATTAAAAAAAATGGGTTTTCGGTCAAAAAAACATAATAATAGAGTCGATTTTAATAGGCAGAAGAAATATTGTTTCTTGGAGAAGAAATTACTTAAGAAGCATCCGAAAAGCCAGAGAAGAAAACAAAAATTTATTTTACATAGACGAAATATGGCTAAATGAAGGCCACACTGTAACTAAATTTTGGCAGGATGAAAATAGTAAAAGTTCAACGCAAGCTTTTTTGGAAGGATTTTTCACAGGATTAAAACCGCCATCTGGAAAAGGACATCGACTTATCATAACCCATATTGGAAGTTCTGAAGGTTTCGTTAAGGGTGGTCCACTAATGTTCCAATCTAAAAGTACAGGAGACTATCACGAATATATGAATGCCGATGTCTTTGAAGAACAATTTGAGCAAATATTAGATCTTATACCTAAAGATGCAATAATTGTATTAGATAATAGAAATATAAGTGCGTGGCGTAAAACTGAAATAATAGAATGGCAAGGTTTAAAACAAATTGAATTTCCATTAGATTCGTTAAAAAAAGAACTATTAGTACTAGCCAATTTACATAAAATACATTCAAAACATATGTAGTCGTTAAAATGGTTACGAGGAATATCTGTGCTTAGACTCCCTCCTTACCACTGCGAATTATATCCGATCAAACTTATGGGCTTAAATAAAGACAGACGTCGCCAAAAAAACACGACTTATAAAATGGTGGATTTAAAAAGACTCCTTAAAGTAGCTATAGGTAAAATCAGTGCGGAAAAGTGGAAAAAGCGTATTGATCATGTGATAGAAAAAGAAGCCAAAATTTGGCACGTAGATATAATAATCGAAGAAGTGGTTGAATTGCTTATTATAAACGATGTTAATAAAAGTTCATCTTCCTAATCGGACTATGATTAAGCCATAACGACAAAGTATTATTCGATTTTGGAAAATGCTTTGTTTGTAAGTTTCTATATTATATCTCGTTTTTGTAATTATATTATGTAAAATAGTACCACCCATTGTTATTTATTAGTTAATACGATTTTTTAAATGTTTTCATATGTTATAAATACCTACGATAAAAATATAATACAATTTTAGGATAATAGGCATGTTTGAGATTTTTAATTCGAAAAGTTCCTTAATATACGCTCCTGGTTAAAGGATTTTCCCAATAACAAAGGCAAATCCTCAAATACAACAATAGCCTGCGATGAATTCAGAGTGGAACTACCTAAAGAATGCTTATTATTTGGATCCTTTAGTTTAAACACAATAGATTTTAAGGGATAGTGTTTAAACTGTTCTTGATATAGTTGGGGTCAAGCAAATATTTGACTCGTGACACTTCCATCTTGTCATATTTGTCCAATACTAGGTTATTTCGATTTCACCAACTTTATTACAGCTGATACTTAGTCAGGGCCGGACTGACAAATATTGTTATTTATAAACCTTTGCAGAAAATGATTGCTGGGAAATTGGTCTAAGAATATGAATTATAATATAAATAAATTTGTTTTGATAAATCATGTGCATTGTAATGGTGGGATTTAGGATTGACCATTAATATCACAGGCCTTAACAAAAGCAATCTTAGTAGTGTATAACGATTAATATTATTTTTATTTATTTATTAAGTACCTCATTGGTTTACACCAAAAAATAGTAAGTAAATAATTTTAAAAAATATATATTTAATCTATTTAGTGGCAAAATTATTGAAATGGTAGGTATTAATTTCTTTAATCTGATCTTGTGTTTATAGAAATTATACTCACTTGCAGCATACATGTTATAAATCTCATTTCATATTTCTTCCTGTACTCCTTTTCGGATATCTGTTACAGGTCTTTTATATTTGCGTGGTACAGGTTTGAAACTTTCCTTTGGGCCATCTCTGTACTTCGCAACAGAAGGGACTGAGATTTTTAATGCCTTGGCGGTTTCCTGCACAATAATGATTACAATAAAATGATATAATAAAGAAACACTAATAGCCTATAGGAATATAAAACATTCTCCCTAATATGGATTTACCGGAACGTGACAAATACAATACAAGTTTTTTTTTTTTTAATATAATATAATGGCCTCGAGTTTTACTCAAAGTTTTACTTACTTGAAGTGGGCTTAGATCTTCGTGTTGTTCTATAAAGTACCTGTACACGTTCCTTATCATTTCTTGGGCTAATTTATTCCCGTGTATCTGCAAATGAGCAGAATTCTAAAAATAGAATAGAATTAGTGCTAAAGGAATACATTTTTTGCAGATTTTATCGTGATTTTATATTCTAAGATTGTATAAGTGTCCAATACTTAAATTATGTTAAAATTACCGAATCTTCCATACTGACTCCAGATGTACTGGGCTTGTAGTAATCGTGATCCATATTTAATCTCTAAAAATTAAAAATATATGAAAATAAAATGATGTTTATTTTTTAAACTGTTCGTGTCGAGTTATATTATTTACATTGATAGAATAGTCGGAAGTGAACAATTAAAAGCTAATGAGTGCTTGCCAACGTATCAGTATATTTATTTAAAGCTTCATTAGGGCTAAAATATTATAATTTTCTTAAAAATTTTGGCCTGGGGATTGTATATTTCATATGTATTTGCATTTGACTAGGTGTTTCCAATAAATGTCTGTAAATAAATGTATTCAAACTTTTTAACCTTACAATTCGTTAATATTCATTGTCATTGTGTATAATATGTTCTTTATTTGTCATGTATTTTATATGCAGGCTCCAAAATTTTTAAGAAAATTATTATATTTCAGCCCTGATGAAGCTTTACATAAATAAAGCGAAACGTTGGCAAGCACTCACTAGTCTTTATTATTGTCCACTTCCGACTAATTCTATCAACGTAAATGATGTTTATTGATATAATGCCAGTAGAGTTACTTACTTTTCTTAAGATAAACACACGTCTAAAAAAATAATACTAAATAAAAGTCTTATAGACTATAAACAATGTTTAACACTCACTACACAAATAAAGACAATAGAACACTATAAAAAGGCAATAAAATGATTTAAATACTCAAAAACCAAAACCAAATACAGAATGTCAACAAGACAACGACATCACTCGTTTTGGAATAAATAAAATGCGGATCTGCATTTTACCAAATCGACGAGAATTCACGTACGGTCGACAAGTGATATGACATTGAAAATGCACAAGAGGGAGAAACAAACAAAATTACGTTCGATGTTCGATTCATGTGTTTTCCTTTCTTCTTCTCTTCTTTTTTCTTGAGGTAACTCGGTTTATGTATGTCTCTTTTTAGTCATATAAAAGGATAAAGATGCAAATACTTCGAGTGGGTGGTAATTATTATAATATAAATTAGCCATTAGTAACTTTTATATTATGAGTTGCCTGCCGTATTTGACACCCATGACAATGTGGAAGTGTCACGCGTCAAATATTTGCTTGACCCCAACTATATCCCGGTATGCTTTTTGCAAATTTAATGAGCATTAATTACTTCGCGCCATTTAAAGATAGACTATAGTTTTTTCGTACGTCAAATTTAGTTTTCTTGGATTTTTAGGAAAAAGCTCAGAATTTTACATGTATCAAGATATAAAATCATTTCAAAAAATTAAGTTTTGTTTGGTTTTGCTCTCATGCTTTACTCTACTTACGCAATTTATGTTTGGGGTCAAATTCGACCCCACAATATGATACCCGTTAAGGACTAATCAAAAATAATTACGTTACGTTACGGCACTAATTTTTCACTTCTACTTATCTCTACATTTTTAACAAGAAATGATATTTTTCATTTTGCCGTAATGTTTACACTTTGAAAAAAAAAATATAATAATAAAAAAAATATGGAAACTCTGATACCCGCAACTTGTTTATTACAATTTCAGTATTACCTGGTATACTACTTATTCAGTTTCCACTTGTAAAGCTCATTATCATTTTTGAAAACTAGTTTAATTATAAACAATAACTTTAAACGTCGCAATCTTAGTTTTACCCGTTATCATATTGCCTAAAGCGTAAAACAATCTTCCCCTCATCAACGTCAAATTGTCAGAAGATACATATTACCCACTCTAACTTTGTTTCATCATACAGTTATATATGCATATAAATACTTATACTAAAATATGACTCCAACCCTTGTCTATTTCATCTTAGTTTCCCTCTTGTAGTTAAAAGGCATTATGCTAACCCGATAAGCTAACGTCTACAGCTTTAAATTCATAGTCTAAAGACCATCTCGTTATACAGGGTGTTATTTCAATATGTGGCCAAACTTCAAGGAGTGATTCTTTGAGTGATTAAAAGACGAAAAGTTTATATAAACATAGGACCGGTAATGGTTCGTTTTCAAGATACAGGGTCTCAAACTTTTTAAAAAGAATCGTTTTTCGTAAATACCTTAATAATCCTTTAGTCGATTTCGTTGAAATTCGGTAGTGTTATTTAGGATAGTAGGAGGCTAATTTAGCTCTAACTAGATTAGAATATTCAAGGATTTCTTGCAGTATTTATATTTTTCTCGCATTAGGCAACTAAAACTACGACTTTTTTATTTATAGTATTTTTTTCGTATCTTGCGTCGTTTTGGGAAAAAAAACATAAAAATCACTATATTGCAATTTTAGTCCTTCCCTAGACGATGTTCGTTGGTGGAACCACAGAACAATAAAGGTTAGAGAAATGTTACAACAATGTTAAAGTTTCGAAACATGGGCCATCTATGAACCAACTGCATGGCTAACCCACCGGCAAAATAGAATTATATTTTACCGATGTCATGATGGCATTACCGGCATTATAGAAATCTGACATACCGACTGAAGAAATGCGCGGGAATATTTGAAAATATATTATAATTTTTAAATAAATTTTAGTTCTGATTCGATTTGACTGTAACATTACAGTTGGATTTCAAAAGATATATGTTTGGCAGGAATACACAAGCTGCTCGCCTTATAAGTAAATGTGAGCAGCTTGTAATAATTTCTAACCAATTTAAAAATATATCTTCTGGAATACAATTATATAGTAATGTTACAACCAAATTGAATCAAAACCTTAAAATTTATTACACATTAATTGTTTTTATTACTGTTTTTTTAATTATGAAACAATGTCTAGTGAATTATCATAATAAAAGAAAATAATATGATCAAAATATATTTATTTAGAATATTTAAATTAAAAAGATACCTACATATGATTAAAGAATACAATATTCAACACTAAAGTCATGATATTTTTAAGAAATTAGATTTTCTCACTGATAATTATTACAGCTAAGGAAGCCTAGGAGTGTGGTTAGACTGAAACAGAAAAAAAAAATTCTTTTCAATAAGGATATAAGGTACAGGGTTATCCAACCAAGACTAGACAACGCGATTTTTTGACTTTTCCTGTACTTTTATAAAAAAACTGAAATAGCCATCTTAAGTCATTTTCTCCCGCGAATTCGAATATCTTCAGCAAAAAACAATTGAACATCAAACAAAAGTACTAGGGGTCACTTTGATATTTTTTTAAATGGGATGCCGTATTTTTAATGAGCTTATCCAATTTCTCATATAAATTTTGATCTAAAATGTTGGATTTTTAATTCAAAAACGCCTTTTTTCTTCAGTTTTAAATTCGGAAAATGTTAAAAATAAAAAAAAAAAAAAACAAAATAAATTAAAAATCCAACATTTTAGATCAAAATTTATATGAGAAATCGGATAAGCTCATTAAAAATACGGCATCCCATTTAAAAAAATATCAAAGTGACCCCTAGTACTTTTGTTTGATGTTCAATTGTTTTTTGCTGAAGATATTCGAATTCGCGGGAGAAAATGACTTAAGATGGCTATTTCAGTTTTTTTATAAAAGTACAGGAAAAGTCAAAAAATCGCCTTGTCTAGTTTTGGTTGGATAACCCTGTACAATAGGTACGAAAACTTTTATATTTTGCCCAATTAGAGTGAGGAGAGAAACATTGGCCAGTCAAATTGAATAGCAGATGCAATGTAGTAATGCTGGTATCAGCTGTATATACGCTCCCCGAGACACATGTAAAAGCTTACACTCTGAAGGACTTCATTCGAGGACACTGTATATTCTACTGTATAACCCCATACTGTACGAAAATAAGTAAAACCCAATTAAAGGAACATATTCCAGTAAATACTCTTCATACCTATCACTAAATTTGCAAACAAAAGTAAAACCCAATTAAAGGAACATATTCCAGTAAATACTCTTCATACCTATCACTAAATTTGCAAACAAATCCATGGAAAAAATATAATACCTATGTTATTCTTCCTATATTGGATTTTAATTTATTAAATGTCATTTTTTTATTAACTCATTAATGCCCAGATTTATAGGTTATAGTTAACTTCATTCTCCAGTTCATCTCAGGCTAAACTGTATTTTTGAAAATAAACCGACCTAACCTAAACATAAGTGGACTAAAGAATATCAATAACGGTAGTATACATATATCCAATATTTAACTACAAACAAAATGTTTGTCCTGTACCTAGACACAGACTAATTTAATAGTATTTATACCAAAAACATTTTCTAAACTTGTATTTTATAGAAGGCAATGCAGTAAGTACTTAGGTGAGATACATACCTATAAGTATTTATTTCAGTTAGTGGCCGACTATATTATGCAAGTGATATCAGTATATTGATACATTCACAGACAGTTATTAGTAACTACAAGCTACAGAAAAATAAAGATTACTACAAGCTGTTAAACATAAGGGATGGTGTAGGTATATGTAAAATATTCATAATTTAACTGAAAGGAAGGTAGGTAAACAGAAGTGATTCACCAGTTTTGAAAAATGAGGAAGGAACTAATTAATAACATTTTTACCCAGACACACTTCAAAAGATCATTATTAGAAAGTTGTGAATCTAAAACTGTACTTATCAACTTACTTTAGTATAATACTTACAATAAATATACTTCCAAAAATCATCAATCCCAAAGCATGGTCGACATCGAAGTTTCAGCTAAAAAAATATCTCAAGAAGGAACTTACTTGCTCATGGAAAAATAAACTAAGGACTTAGATATCACTATAAACTTACCAAAAAGCCCCACTAGTTCATTCCAAGATTAAATTAAACCCATTTTATAAAGAAAAAAGTCGTGGAAAAAATCACAAACGCGTCAGAAGACCAGACGAGAAGTAAACTGTCATTGTCATAAAATAAATCAGTGTTGCAAAAAAAAACACTAGCTTTTAAATGTTTTTGCAAGATTTTAACCGAAAATGATGATAGTATGAACTAAAATTAATTACATATCCAATTAAATCATTAAAACTTATTAAAAATATTCGATTAGCGAAGATTATTAATGAAATCTTAACTTAAAATACGAAAACCAAAAGTTACTAGCAGATATGTCAAACCCTCCCGCCCCCCTGACATGAACTGCCATAAATTGCTTGTTGCCCTACTCTCGTATTTTAGTGACACCCCCCTGGGTGGAACAGGCATCCATAAAAGTTTGAGCGATAACTGACAGGTAGGAATCTAAGGTGTTGGTTTTATTAATGTCAAAAATAAAATCTGGACTTTTAATGAAATTAACCCAGAATCTTATAGGAAGACTGTTAGATTTCCATGCGTGCACTACTTCAGGGTCTTGAATGCCATGTTTCCTAGCTGCATCGTCAAGAAGGTCAAACAGCCATTTGACAGCTGGTGGTAAAGCGTCTGACTGTTAAAATAGTCAGAAAGAAATCGTCAACGAATTTCTGAATGGTGCCTTTGGTGGACAATAACCTCGTCAAAAAGATTTCCGGTATTGCTTTATGTGTAAAAACAATTGTTTTATAAATAATTAAAAAATGTTTTTATTGTTCTCCACGGACATGGACTAAAGTGATTTTTATTTATGATTATGCAATTAAAATGAAACGAAATTCATCTATTGAATTTCATCGCTAAGATTAACTGTTTTTGATGAAAAAAATAACGTTATTTATTGCTGCAGTATTTTGAAAGTAACGAAAGTGTAAGAGGGCCATGGAAAGAAAAACAATTGTTCAAACAAATTTGACTTTGGCATAACATAACTGACATTACTTAAAACAATGCATACGTCATTATTTGATCGTAATTATCTGAAGTGTTTTAAGAGTTTTAAGCTATAAAATTAATTTTTTACCACCGAGATTAAGTGATCAAGAGTATCGTCATTTCTTGGAATTTGTATTATCTGAACTATCAGAAAATATCCTCCTGCCAGTAAGAGGGGCAATGTGGCTCATGCACCATGGGACCCTACCTCACATTATCATAGTAGCACGTCAATTTCTGGATGCAACTTATGAAGAAAAGTGGATCGGTCGCGCAGGTCCATAGTCATGGCCACCCAGGTCACTGAATTTAAATCCCTTAGATTTTTTTCTTTGTGGGCATTTAAAGTGCCTCGATTATAAAACTCCAGTCAACACTGAAGAAGAATTAATCCAAGGGAAACGGGATTCATGTGATCAGATAAGACATAGGCCGGGAATATTTCAACGTATTCTGCAATCGATGTTATACTACACCTGTTCTCAAAATAACATCCTACATGACGAACAAAGAATTTGACGCCACTATACTGGTCAATTATAATAATACATTGTACATTATGTCAGTGGCGGCTTTCAGGAGCGGCAAGGTCGGCAGTGCCGACCCAGTGTCAAACAAATAACAGACAGTATAGTTTCACTTTTTAAATCGCTCTTGTAACTTGTGCACGTCATAGTGAATTACTCGGAAACACTCCACCATCATATTAATTGTTTTACTTTTCAAGTCTCAGTACGTACTCTACTGTAACTACTATATATTTGAAGATTTCACACATCTTCAGAAACGGCAAAAATATATTTGCCGGTAAATTTAAGGTTTGTTCCAACCCGACCCAAAACCGTACCAGTACAGTTCCTCGAATGGTCGCACAACCAATTTACCACTGCAACAGTCGATTGCCAAGTTCAAAGTAAAATTGACAGGCTGGAAATGATCGTTCGAGCTTAGAATAGCGGGTTGAAACAAACCCTTAAAGGAAGTGAGGTTAGTTTAGTTAGTTACTATTCGTTGGTTATTTATACTCATTAATTATCGATTGTTTGTTCTTACTCTTGAATGAAATGAAGAATAGGACTGGATTCATGTAAAATAATTCAGAGTTAGTGTAGTCTGCTAAAAAACAAAACTTTTGGTTTGGTTTATAGGTGCGTTTAGGATTAGAATCTCAGGTTAGGTTTAAAATTTAAATAAAATATCTTGTTTGGACACACGCACTACTTAATGACATGGAAAACCTAGTTGAAGCTGAGGTAAATAGGCATCCTATTCAGTGTATTTTCATCTTCTCTTTCATTTGATGAACAAAGTAAAATAGGTACCGACGGCCACTAAAGTGTTGAATTTAATTTACATTGTTTTGTTGCCCATAATATGCATTTTAGTTGCAAATCATGAAGGAAAAAATTAAAGTTCATCTTGAAATGAACCTGATTTATTTGTTAAACGAAAAACATTTTTATATGATAAGTAAGTATTTGTTGGAAATCTGTTATCAATGCTACCAATCATTTTTTTAATATAGAGAACTAGTTACAAATGCCAGGCTGATCCGCCAATTTTTTTAAATTGGGAAAAAAAGTTTTATTTTGTTTAGGTACAACGTAAAACAATTTATTGCAAAAGACCATTATGGAAATTTATAAATTATTTTTATGTTCACCCACAATCGGAATCAAATAAGCGAGGCTTTTCGTGTCTATAGTTTTAACGCGTTCTAGAATCTAAAGCGCGTTAAAATATTACATCTCTCTATTTATTTTATTGGTATAGTTATGTTATGTAAAGAAATTAAAATAATATACCAGCTCTCGAGCTGATTTAGGGGGGCTATGGGGGTCATGGCCTCCCCCCCCCCCCCATTAAAAAACTGTGATACTACATAATATTATCATGAATAAAGAATGTGTGATTTACATTTTCTCAAACCTACCTTTTTGCACAGAATTAAAGAAAAATGGAAGTAAAATTAAATAATTTGTCATACATCTCTGTACCGGGTGACTTCGTATAAACTAGCACCCCGTAACTTTTTTATTTTTTATCGTACGGAAAAAATAAAAAAAGTGACATGCAGGGGAAATTGTTTTCTTTCCAAATCTGCATTGTAATTTTCGGTAACTTTGCATATATACGGGGGACGACAAAAATTTTTTTTGTAATAGAATGCCCTGTATATTATCGGCTAAAATGAAAGATCTTTTTTTTTCTGATTTCAAATATACCATACAAGTTGACATTTGGTTCAGCCATTTTTGCGTTATTTAAGTTTACATTTGCATTGAATTTACATTATCTTGATATACGAACCGAGTAAGTTGCATTGACAGTTATTATTTCAATGACAATGTCAATTCAAAAACAATTGTTACTATTGTTTTTATGGCCCACTGTTCAAAAAGTTGTTGTACTCAGTAATCATGGTGGCGCATATCAAGATAATGTAAATTCAATGCAAATGTAAACTTAAATAACGCAAAAATGGCTGAACCAAATGTCAACTTGTATGGTATATTTGAAATCAGAAAAAAAAGATCTTTCATTTTAGCCGAAATATTCACGGCATTCCATTAAAAAAAAAACTTTTTGTCGTCCCCCGTATATATGCAAAGTTACCGAAAACTACAATGCAGATTTGGAAAGGAAACAATTTCCCCTGCATGTCACTTTTTTTATTTTTTCCGTGCGATAAAAAATAAAAAAGTTACGGGGGTGCTAGTTTATGCGAAGTCACCCGGTACAAAGTCAAAATTTGGGCGAAGTCTCCAAAATTTTTCGCTACTTTTGCCCCCTCGCCACTCCTTAATCTTCCCTAACGTTTTCCCTGGATCCACGCCTGTACTGAACTGCCGACTCTGGCTGCCAATCCACGAGCCGCCACTGCACACTTTAAAAATAAGTATATTTACCTGCATATTGTATCCACTGAATTTTAAAACAAACCTGAACGACTCATTTTATTTTTTACTGTTAACACCCTGTAGCTCCGTAAGGTAGGCGTTTGGAACTGTAGTTTATTTAAACTTTTTATCTTGCAATAACACCAGCAATTATGTTTCACAAAGTTTATGAAAATACTTTTGAATCACCCTGTATACCGAGAGCCACAAATTGGTGGTCCATCCTAATTTACTTGTTTACTAAAACCACCGAGGTAATCTGGATAAACCTAATTGTCAAGGGCTTGGGGATGATTTTGGGATTTTCTTATTTTATTTAATTCTCCTAACCCAATAACTAGGTAAAATTTTAAGTTTCTATAATATGGGTTCTTAGGAGTGAACTATTTTGGTTTTTTTCCTTTATGGCCTTTTATAACCTATAACAGGTGCTTGTATGACACCTATTTTTATAATAACAATATAAAAAGTTTAAAATCTCCGCCACTTTACAGGGTATCTTGAGATTTCAATAAAAAAAGAAGTTCTTGTTTAAGCTTTTATATTATGGGTACATTCTGACCTTTAAAATCTGACAAAATAACCAAACTCGCCATTAACATAAAAAAATTTGTCACAATTAAAATACATCAAAATATTAAGTGGATCGCTAATTTTGACGGTGAGTATGTTATAAGGACTATACCATATTATCTCATAGTAATTTTATTACACATTGTTTATACAGTGAGCTCAAAAAGGTTGGAATAAATTCGTTTAAAATTCAGGTGATTATTTTCTGGAAAACGCTTGGACATGTCGATCATTATTTTTAATTGCGAATTTTTTGACATGAGAAATGTGTATACAGGTTGTCTTAAGAAGAACATATAGGTACCGTTAACATTAATTTTTTTAAATAAATAAATCTTACGATACATTCTAAACACTTTTTGTATAACATACCATATCTCCAAAATCAACGGTTTTCGATATATTGATTTTAATATTTTTCTGAAAAAATGCTGAGATCCGTGGATTTTTAGTTTTAATTGCGCATTTCTTTATTATTATTGTAACCTGTTACCTGAATTAATTTATTTTCACACAGGCATTTACTTCTTGTCAAGTAATTCTGTAAAAATGGCACGGTTAAGTGAAAAAGATAGGATAGAGGTACTAATGATGCTTGGCTATGGAGATAGGATGCGAACCCAAACAGAAGTGTGTGAGTTATTTAACAATAAGTACCCAAACCAAGCACCAATATCTCAATCTGTTGTTAGTAAAATTGTAAGAAAATATAGGGATTTGGGGCATGTTAGAGACAATTATTTTCAAGGTCGACCTAGGATTTCAGAAGATGTACAGTAAAACCACCATAGTGTTACTCGCGGTATTGCCACGGAAAATAATATTTGTCAAGCAACCGTATTGAATTATTTACACAAAAATAAATAGCATCCCTATAGGGTACAGTTGGTTCATGAACTTAATAAAGATGACCCGGATAGAAGAACAGAATTTCGCGAAATAATGATGAACAGGTACATTGAAGATCCTCAAATTTTACAAAGAATTGTGTTCTCTGATGAAGCAACGTTTACTCTAAATGGGCATGTGAATCGCCAAAACTGTCGATATTGGGCTAAGGAAAATCCGCACTGGATCATGGAGTCCCCCCAGTCACACAATACCCGCAAAAAGTGAATGTTTGGGCTGGAATTGTTGATAACCGGATTTTAGGTCACTTCTTTTTTGATGGCACGTTAAATGGCGAACTGTATCTAGAATTTTTAGAATTTGAGTTAATACCGGCACTTGTTGTACTCTATCCAAATCCAGATGAGCCAGACATTTCCAACAATAACTTATGGTACCAGCAAGACGGAGCACCAGCCCATTACACACGCCCGGTGCGTGAGTACTTGGATACAGTCTTTCCTGGCAAGTGGATTGGTCGACAGGGTCCAATGGAATGGCCGGCAAGGTCACCAGATTTGACCCCGCTAGACTTTTTTCTGTGGGGCTATTTAAAATCTAAAGTATACTTTAACAGACCTAACAATATTGATGAACTTAAAGCTCGAATAAGGCATGAGGTTAGATTAATAGACCCAAGGTAATCCATAACGTTTGGTGGCGGTCAATTTCAACATTTATTAAAGTAAAATTGAATATAGTCTATGTAAATATTATACACTAAATAGATGTAAAGAGTTTATTTTTAATTGTAGTTTTCGTACCAGACAAAATGTCAATATATCGAAAACCGTTGATTTTGGAGATATGGTACGTTATACAAAAAGTGTATAGAATGTATCGTAGAATTTAAAAATAATATAATATACAGGGTGTTCTATTTAAAAAAATGAATGTTGACGGTATATGTTCTTCTTGAGACAACCTGTATACACATTTCTTATGTCAGAAAATTCGCAATTAAAAATAATAACCGACATGTCCAAGCGTTTTTCCAGAAAATAATCACCTGAATTTTAAACGAATTTATTCCAACCTTTTTGAGCTCTAGATAATATTTAAACTAGCCAAAAAATGTTACATTTCTCAACGGAAACCGATGATTTCCAATTTTCAGAACAGTTAGGTGAATTTTTGATTTGAAATATTTTATTGTTCTATTGTCCAGTTTCTGCAATGAAAATGTACCTATTAAAAATATATTTCAAAATTCTCTCATACAGTCCGATTTTGATCCGGAGCACCAAACTGGAACGGGTCAATAAATACCTATTCCCAAAAATGCAACGTGCAACATGAATCCACATCGGTTTCTAAAAGTAGTTGTCTCATTTTATATGTTAGGCCATAAATGATTGAGAACAAAAGATTTTATGTTTAGATTGTCTACAGCATTTTTAAAATTTGTAATAATAAATAAACCAAATATTAACGTTATATCTACAACATATATTATATATTTACTTATTAGGTACAGGGTTATCCAACCAAGACTGGACAAGGCGATTTTTTGACTTTTCCTGTACTTTTATAAAAAAACTGAAATAGCCATCTTAAGTCATTTTCTCCCGCGAATTCGAATATCTTCAGCAAAAAAACAATTGAACATCAAACAAAAGTACTAGGGGTCACTTTGATATTTTTTTAAATGGGATGCCGTATTTTTAATGAGCTTATCCGATTTCTCATATAAATTTTGATCTAAAATGTTGGATTTTTAATTCAAAAACGCCTTTTTTCTTCAGTTTTAAATTCGGAAAATGTTAAAAAAAAAAAATTAAAAATCCAACATTTTAGATCAAAATTTATATGAGAAATCGGATAAGCTCATTAAAAATACGGCATCCCATTTAAAAAAATATCAAAGTGACCCCTAGTACTTTTGTTTGATGTTCAATTGTTTTTTGCTGAAGATATTCGAATTCGCGGGAGAAAATGACTTAAGATGGCTATTTCAGTTTTTTTATAAAAGTACAGGAAATGTCAAAAAATCGCCTTGTCTAGTCTTGGTTGGATAACCCTGTACATACAATGCTTTTGTAGCCATTTGTGTAATTGCCTTGCAATACTTTAATAAAGAAATAAAAACAATGCATTGTTTAAAATGCGTATTAACAATTATTGTTTATAGGTTGGAGGTTACTAAATGTATTTTTGGGGTCAGTGGTTATTTGTTATCAGTCAGAAATAGGAGAATTGGAAAAGATTAACCTCACTTTTTTGCGTCTAATTTAGGTCCTCTGTGCGTCACCTTGAAGTGCATACAAATGAACATGCCTAAAAACTACATTAAAAATTGCTAAAATTAAACAACAGTTAATTGAAATAAATCTATTTTCTATATTATATTTTAATATTGAACTATTTAATATTTTGTTGTTAACATCACGTATCTGTAAACCATCAACATTTTGTGGCACCCGGCATATAAATCCTAAACACTTTAGAATGTATAGTAAAGTTTACATTATTCTGCTAATCTTTTGACTGCTATATAACCCTAATTATTATCCCTCTGCTCATAAAATGCCCCAAATTTACATCTTATCGATCAGAGCCGGAGTACAACTTATCTACATCCCTAATTGCTATACAATTTTAAGTAGGTATACATATCCAATAGTACCTATATAAATAAATTAGTTCGAATTGGTTTTGCGATAAGTGAATTTTGTTATATTAGAGGTTGGTTTACCGGCGCGTGATATTTGTTGTTGTATTAGCGTTAGGATGTGGGGTCCATGGGCTTGTGCTGAGAGTGGGGCATCTTGTAGTGTCACTTTTAGAAGAAAGCATTTATCTGGCGAGAAAAAATATTTTAATACAAGTGACGCTTTAGCTGAGACGTCTGCTCTAACAAGAAAAGTCCGTCTATCTATCTTACAAACTCATTATAAATGCTAATCCCTTACCGTCATAATAACCTATTGTGTGAGGTGTAAAATTCGGCCACCTGATCTGGGGACTCCAGGTACGGGGATCTATTTAAAGACTACCATATTACTATATTTTCTCAATAATCCTCTTAATTATAATATTAATAATTAGGGTAAAATAAAATAGGTTTATTTTAGTTACTTAATTATGCTGATTTTTGGTTTTAAAATTCAATTAGATGTCTGTATTCGTTAAGACAAGAAGTTATTTGTTGTCAACTAAACATGATAGAGTCAAATCTGATCTTATCTGGCGGGTTTACGATTTAACAAAGACATACTTTCAATTTTTCTTTTCTTTTATTGCGTTTAATCATACTAACCAAGTAAAATCCGTCAGAAAAATATGACAGACTTATGCAATTTTGGCATGAAAGAAAAGGATAGGTATTTAATCTTCAGCGATTCACCAAAGTTTGTACCTGCCACCTTCGTCTTGATTTAAAGATGTCAGTTTTGTGACTTTGACAGTTTGTGACAAAATGAAAAAATTTTCTGGGTTTTTGCATCCCCAAGTAAAAAAAAATGGTACTTAATCTGATAAGCTATTTCGAAAATGCAAGAAAAAGTGGAAATTCACCAACCAATATTCAGGAAACAGCAGCCAAAGCACTGGGAATTAGTTTAAGGGCTGTGCAGAGAATTGCGCATGAAAATAAACATAACATAATACCCAAGAATACTAAAAAATGTAAACGAAGAAAGCCAAAGACTGAGGATTTAAGCGAAAATATTAAAATGGGAGTTCGAAATGTGATTTACGATTTATTCAGATCAAAAACCAATGTAACTCTTCCAGTTTTACAAGAAACATTAAATATTCGGGGTGTTTTGGGAATTGGACTTGAAGCGCTATCAAAATTAATAAAAAAGTTAGGTTTTCGCTATATAAAAGACTGTAACCGAAGATTTTTATGTGAGCAGCCACAGATAGTGAGTCAGCGTGTTCAGTTTTTAAAAAATTATACGGAGAATTACAAATCGAAATTTAGAAAAGTGGTATTTTTAGACGAAACGTGGATATTTTCAAATGGAAGTGGTTCAAAATCTTGGCAAGATGATTCTGTGAAAAGCGTGAGAAGGAAAAAGGGATGTGGCACGGGAAAGCGGTTCATTATTTTACATGCTGGTTCTGTAACAGGATAATATGTTCCAGGTGCAAGCTTAATTTTTTCTTCAACATCAAAAAGTGCTGACTATCATGATAATATGAATTGCGAAATGTTTGAAAAATGGTGAAAAGTTCAATTGATACCAAATTTGGATTCTCCGTCTTTAATTGTATTAGATAATGCATCATATCATTTAAGAATTTTAAATAAACAGCCTACTTCATCTTGGAGGAAAAATGATATTTATGAGTAGCTTGAAAAACACAACCAAAATCCTTCACCAAATATGCTTAAATCGGAACTCCTATCAATGGCAAAGTCTCTTAAAAAACCAAGAATATACGCGGTTGATGAAATATTGCGTGAATATGGCCATGAGGTTCTACGACTGCCGCCATATCATTGCTAGTTTAACGCAATAGAATTAATATGGGCCGGGGTAAAGTCTTATTATGAAAAACATGTAGGTGATGGTCTTAAATCCGAGCAAGTACAAATAGTTTGGCAAGATTCTTTGGATCATATTACACAAGAGTACTGGAAGAAATCAGTGGAACATACAGAAATATTAATAAGGGATTGGTGGGATCGAGAACAAGTACTAGATGTCGAAGTAGCGCCAATGATAATTGCTCCATTCGAAGACGACTCAGACAACGAGGACTTTTCAGATTTTATAAGTGACGATTACAGTTTTTAGTCTATAATTAGTTTATAAACGGTTTTCTTTGTTTACATTTTTTAGTATTCTTCGGTATTATATTATGCTTTCTTTCATGCACATTATTCTGCACAGTCCTTAAACTAATTCCCAGTGCTTTCGCTACGGTTTCCTGCATATTGGTTGGCCAATTTCCACTTTTTCTTTCATTTTCGAAATAGTTTATCAGACTAAATGCCATTGAATTTTTAGGTTTTAGTAGTAAAATTGTTAAAATTAATTACACTGTTTATTATTGTAGTTTTTAATAAATATATTTAAGGTATACTATTTACAGGGATGGCGAACCAATGGCACGCGACATAAAATTTTGGCTCGCCACCGATCACAAAGTTTACTACGAATTATTATATTACGAATTGCGACGGCACGTCTATGGCCTCATTAAACATTTCTTTAGAAAAAATGCACATTAATACATAAAGATTCACCACCCCTGTACTATTATGTACATAATTTTTGCAAAAATAATAATATTATATCTGGCTATCTTCACGACTTCACGACAGTTAAAATAATAAAACTATGTATCTTTTCTCCGGGTATATTGATTGATATAGTGCGTTCAGTGAGTGAATGCGCATTTGTCATTAACCGATTATGGTCAAAATTAGTCTAGAATAAAATAGACAGCGGTCCTCAAACAATTTCTACTAATTTTAGATATATGGGCCGTAATTAAAATTTCCATTACAATAATTTATTAATTTATTTTTTATTTCATAACTATGTAAATAATAATAATAATAACATTAATTAGAAATTTTATTGCATAAAATGTACATTTAATCGTCAATACCACTATCAGCACTGTTATCACTGGCACTATCAGAAGTTATAATAATTGGCCTTATTTCATCAATGACCTGTTCCGAGTCAAGTATCTTGAATCAATTTTTCCACGTGGTCAATACATTTTGACCAAGTCTCTGGTCCAATTTGTTTTAAAGCTTCATTCAATAAATTTAAAATGCTTTCTTCGTTCGTCGTTTGACATGCATGCTTGTCATAGTAGTGTTTGCAAATTCGCCACACTAATTCAATACCATTAAATTCACAATGGTATGGGGGCAGACGTAAGACCTCGTGACCGTATTTCCCCGCGAGGGAGTCCACTATGTAATACTTATCCTTGCCAGCAGTGTGTACTTTAATTTCGGAGACCAAATCTGCTTTCAAAAATATATGGTCGTTTTTTATTTTCCTGGTGTTTAGCCGCCAGTTCCTCATTTCATCTTTGGTGGAACTATTGTTTGGTATTTTTTCAGAAACTCGTGAGTGATATGAAGCATCGTCTAAAATAATGATCGAGGGTTCTTCTAGTGATTTTAGCACATATTCTTCAAACCAGTTCTCGAATATCGCGGCAGTCATATTGTCATGATAGTCCTCCACTTTCTTCGATGAAGTAAAAACTAAACTTGCATCTGCCAAAAATCCTTCTCGACTTCCGGCGTGTATAACGAAATATCTTTTTCCATTCCCGGATGAAACCCTTGAATAGCAGCATTTTGACCCATCCTGCCATGAATATTTTGTTTGGTTTCCCTTCGCAAAAATCCATCTCTCATCTAAGAATACCACAGGTTTTGAATTTTCGGACTTTAAATTAGCTAGATATTTCCTCAAAAACGACCACCGCTTAGAAACAATATCTTGTGTTGTTGCTCGGATTTGACATTTAACTCCTTCTGGCAAATCATTGGTTTTCAAACTTAAACGGCGTTTTTTATTTTTTTTTTTCAATATGGCCGTCTTTTTCTAAATTGTGAATCTTTATCAGAGTTCTTCGTGATTTGCCACAGGAATCCGCTGTTCGTTGTTGTACCGCCACCGTAGATAATAAAGGACCATCATTTTACTTCTCTTTCTTGAAATATTCCTCAACTTTTAAAATAAGACGTCTTTCATTCGGTGTAAGAACATGTTTATCGGATGCCATTTTAATATATCTGCTTTCGACCGTTACGTTAGCAAGTGAGACAAAAATAAGCCAAACTAACCCAAAATATATATAAATATATATATATCCAAACTAAAGAAAACAAAGAAAGTCCCACTCAGTACCTGTACATTATGCATTTAATTGATATAATAAATTACTTATTGACAAATATTTATTAGAATTAATAGTATATTATTAACCAAGGTTTAGACAGCCATCATTATTGCCCGAGCGGCAAGTTTAAATCACGAGGAGCGGAGCGACGAGGGATTTAAGACGCGAGGGCTATAAGCTGTCTAAACCGTGGTTAATGTAATATTTTTTCCACTACTACAAACTTTTATAAATTTTTTCCACTACTACAAACTTTTACAAGACATTTATCTTTATAGTATTAATAATTATTATAAAAAAGTATAGGTAGGTATAAGTGTATTTTTTAATCAAGTTACCTGCGCTTTGGAATTGGCAAAATATTTTGTTGTTTTGTCAGGTGGCTTTGTTAATGTCAATTTTTGTTCATTTTTGTCATCAGATTTCACGAGTTTTCCGTTTTTTTAAAAAATGAGCGAAGAAAATGTTAGTGATATTATTATGTGTGCACCTCCAGAATTAAGGATGGAAGCAGAAAAAATGTTGATTGTATCGATATTTTACAATATCAAGTAATCTAATATGTATTGATAATTATCTGCTTGCCTAACCACATTCATGTTTATGAATTCATGTTGTAGAATCAAAAAATCAAGTTACCTGCCTTCAAATAGATTCTTGAAGATCGGTCAATAATGGATTTCAATGCCTTATTATTGACCATGGTCAATAATAACTTATAAGGTAGAGAAAAACGATTTCTAACGTTAATAATCGGTCAATAATGGCGATGTTATAGGTTAGTAGTGGAAAAAATGAATTATTCCATTTTCTTAGAAGACAAATCGACAAACAAAATATAAAGAAATCCCCAGTCTCTACCTGTACATTAAGCATTTAATTAATATAATAGATAACTTATTGAGGGTTACTGGAATTTACAGGCCCCAGGTAATATTTAATTTATGCATCTTTAATCCGATATGAGAAATCACTCAATGAACGAACTATACCTACATAGTCTCACAGCATTTTGATATAAGCTGTGGAATTTTCGAATCGATTTATATAATCCGTGACCTTTGGACCTGCATTTTGAGACCAGTTTAGATTTTATACGTTTCTTTCTCCCACTTATTTTTAGTGGGGCGCTTATTGGCTTAACAGGGGCAAAATACGTGTAAAATAAATTTGGGATTTGATACCTCACCGGCTCTAGTAGCTTTTTCTCGTTGACTTTTGAAGTAGGTAACCTATTAAATTGGAAATATTTTTTTAGCCTGATATTACACAACAAAAATTTAGCCAATGTGTAATTTGATTTTTTTTATATTTAATTTATTATTATCTGCTGAAATAAACTAAAATTTGTTTAATTTATTTAACATTTCATCGACATTTTTGGTGGTCGCTAGTCAGGGGTTTTACTGTATATTGTTTATCTAATTTTCCACCATCATTTTGGTTATTAAATTTGTTAAATGTAAAACTATTGTGTTAACTGTCTGCAATAATACGAACGCACTCCTGACAAATTAATTTTGGAACGAGACCCGTCATTTTTATTATGACTGATAGTTTCAAGTTAACGGTTAACCTAATAACATTCAATTTTATGGAAAATCAGCTGTCCATATACGGCCATATTGGTTTTTATTTACAACATTTTGATGAGCTCTGGAATTTTCGAATTGATTCATATAATCGGTGACATTAGGACCCGCCAGATAACACCAGATTTGGCTATATCTAAGAACGTTTTGTACGTAAAAAGAAACCAGTACGCCAACTGGATCTATGGGTCGTGATAAAAACCAATTAGAGCGTGATATTTTATCAGTTGATACAAGAAAAGTAATCTTTGTCGTTTACACCACCCTTCTTGAACGTGGTTTTTCAAAATTTGGTGCAGTGAAGGCAGCGGCAGCTTTGACATACAAGCCAGTGAACACAACACAATTTTAGTCATCATGTTCCGAGTAATCCGATGAACCATCGTAGTTGGGTTCCAGAGAAATAAACAGGGGCTCTACAGTGTTTTCTAGCATGTTATCAGCTCCCACATTCTTTCTTCTATTTCAATCATATGTTCGACGCACTTACTCCATTTTTCACAATCCACTGTCTTTATTCTCTCTTGCAAGAGGTTTCCAACGTCTCTCATTTTAAAAGTGCGGTTATGCCTTGCTGCAAACCTTTTAACTTGCGCCCATACCAATTCTATGGTGGGGTTTAATTCACAGTGATATGGTGAAAGACGAAGTACCGTTATATTTTATTTTAAAGCGATTTCATCGACAACTAATTTTGTACAAAGAGGTTTATTTAACTTTACAATCTTCAATAGCTCTTTTTTCAGCATATCTTTATGAAATGGCTTCTTATTTACTGTAAGCCAATGAATGATATAATTTTCCTTCCAAGAGGACATTGGTATTTTTTTGGATTTTCCTAAGAGGTAGTTAGAATTATCCATGACTATACCAGACTTAGCAGGAATAAGATCTAGTATTTGATGGAAGTATTATTCAAAGACATCAGCGTTCATGTCTTCATGATAGTCTCTAGTCCGCTTTGATTTAAATGCTATTAAGCCGCCATCGACAAATCCATTTTTGCTACCAATGTGAGTAATTATTAATCTTTTACCTTTTCCCGAGAGTGCTTTTATTCCAGTGGACCATTCTTGCATGGAAGCTTGCCACGCGCTTATTATTATTTTTTATGTTTATCCTACCCTATTTACCAACGGTATATTCTTCATTTAACTATTAAAAATTAAAATTTAAAAGTTTTGTCCTTATAAAAGATATCCCTGTTTTCCCTTAGAAACTGTCTAGTGCCCTCAAATATCGTCGTCGCCAGCAGATGATTTTGTCATTCTCTAATAAAAGTTATTTTCTTTTTGAATTTTTTTATAACAAAAATTCATTTCCTTCAAAATTTTCCATATTTCCTTCTTACCCATGGGTAGAATAAAATCATCCTATTTCATTTCAGACATTATTTTCTCCAAGGTAGGTATTTCCTTTTATAAGTAAAACGAGTAGTATGATTCTTCTGACGGCAGTCTTTTCATCCTCATTTATTACAGTTTCTTTTCTTCTTCTACACTCCTCTTTGGTGACCTGATGGGATCGCGTTTATCCTCGTGCATAAGTCGGTATATTGTTGACTGTCGAACTCCAGTCATATTCGAACACAGTTCAACTATTTTTGCAACTCCGAATGTTAAATGAAGTAATAGTTGGACTACACCTATGGAATACGGCGAAAACCACTGGGTTTTATGGTTCAATAATGATTCATAACTCTCTCGCATTAAGCAACAGACTATAGGTAATGATAATTTTAATTTGTGCAAATACTAAATTAATGGTAACTGGCTGCCAAAGAAACGCAAATACAAAATGCATCTTTTAAATCCATGTTAATATTTTCGATTTCCAACAAAAGTTACGAACTTAAAATAAGATATAATCAAATCGTTACCCGAGCTATATAAAATAACTTTTTTTATTGTCCCCGAACAAAAACCTCTCAGGATATAACGTCTACGTATTAAAGTTTGAACTCTCAACGGATGCACAAAAGTGTAGTACCCCAAGAGGGCGGCGTTCGTAATTAGGAAAGTCAGAAACAACTCAGGAGAGTGATTAGTTTTAGGTTTTTTTTTCTTCTGACGAGCTTTTTATACGAAAAATATTTATTGGAATCGTATCACTTATGCAACAAAGAAGTCTATTCTACGATTTTTAAAGTAAGAAATGTTGGCTTTACAATAAGACGATAGGCCGTAATAGTGCTTTTTTGCAGTGGAAAACCTAATGCACATTTTTTCTTTTTGGATATCTGTGGTGAGTATGTTGTGACTTTGCAGTTATTCTACGTTGAAAATAGCTAATATTTTTAAATATTGTATTAAAGTACCTAGTGGATATGTAATTTATTAACAAAAAGTGTCGTCCTGGACAACTTTTGTGCCGTGGTATTTGGTGACTTAAAATTATAGGCGCATATCTAATCGAAGTCCCTGAATTAGTTCTGAGATTTCGTGCCAATATTATAATGCGATGTTTTGAGGGAAATCTTTTGTCCCATAGTGGGAGACTTGAAATTCTTAAAATTATGTTTATGTACCTTTTGTACCTTGCTATGTGTCAGAAGGATGACTTCACGCTCTCCACCTGATTTTGGATTGGCCCAAATTGGAAATTCAAAAATTGTGTGTGTTATCATTCTAATAAGCTTATTTTTTATGTGAGTTTTCTTTTTCCGCTTTTATAATTGAGTAATATATAAAATAAGGTACCTTTTATAACTTAGTCAAATTCCTACCCTATTAAAATGGCAAACAGAGACATTTGTGAATTATTAATAACAATTCAGGACTATACAAGTTTTAGTGATATAGTCTGTATACATTTTTTTGAACCCAATCGGTCCTTCTCCCCGGGTTAGTCGCCCTTACAGAAAATACCAAAAAGTACTAATAAATCACCACCGAGATCATTACATAGGTATCTAGTTGAAAGTCAGATGGCAATCCCTTAAAATCAGTTGGCAATCCCTGAAAATCCTTGGGAATTTCGTTTATATTTGACAATCACCTGGGAATCACTTGTGATACTTGGAAATCATTTTAAAATCCTTAGGAATCATAGACAGTGATTCCCAAAAGTGGCAATCAATGTACATTTTTAGGGGGGGGAGGGCTAATCTTGATTTTCATCACTGATAGTCCATAATCAAATCAAAAGTTTACTAAAGACGGGGGGGGGGCAGGTTTTTTGATTTTTCGTTCAGTTTGAGAGTAACATTGTTCGGAGCGGCTATGTCTAGAAAACGATACGTCTCACAGATTTGAAAAAACAGGTACCATTATAAAAACTGCAACGGGAAATAAATTAAAAATAATTTGAAGTTTCGGACATTGCCGCAAGAGGTAACGGCTCATTTATTTTTAAAAGTTCACTTTACAGCACTTAACCGTAGAAAAAGAATATATAAATAAAATCAGTAGATCGATAAGGACCATTTTTCGATGTAATTGCAGGGTATCTTGGTAACTATAGTAAAGATAGAGACTTACTTTTCGAGATTTAAAATAAGCATATTATTTTTTAATTACGATACCCTGTATATTTTTCCCTTATTTGATTGGGCTATTTTTAAGCTTTTCAAAAATATGTAATAGTTGATAGTTACTATTAACAGTAAGCGCACAAAACGAGAAATTGAGAAAATTTAGGTATAGTATAATCCATTGAAACAAAATAATATATATCTGGCATGTATATTTATCAAAATATTTAGGCAAGAATAATGTTTGGTTAAAACACATGTCACCATTTTACTAAAGTTTGAAAAAAAATAATGAAAATGCAGTAGTATGAAAATTTTGAAAAATACGTCAGTTTGCTTTAAACAGTGCCATGAAAATAATAGGTAAGTTTACAATCTTCTAATTTAGATATCTAACTTATAGAGTTCTTAATTTCATAGATATCCAAAGAGAAAGCAACCCAGTCAAGTAATATTTTCAAGTTTAAAAATAAATTTAATTAAAGATTAATGATTTACAAACAGAGAATCGCGAAAGGGACGAAATAAACGTTGCAGCTTTTGCAGAGGCGTTAGAAGTTCGTGCCAAGTCATAGAAAAAGATTTCGGCGTAATAAAATCTCGTCTAAAATAGTATATTAAAGTACAAGTTTTATAACGCTGATTGTAGCGCACGTGTTCCGCTTGCGGCGGGTTTTATAACGGACAAGAACTGCGCTAATAGTTTTATAAAACGTGTGCTTTATACTATTTTTTCTATTTTGGTATTTTTTTCAATAAATAAATCCATATTTAAAAATAAAATAAAACCTAAAAATTTTCAAAATTTTTAGGCCTAAATTTTACGTTGGTAATTCTATCAAATTACCTATCATAGTAGCCTTGAAATCAACAAATAATTTTATTTCCGTGTTAGCCATTTTGTCACGAAGTTGTCTAATTTTTCTAACATACCTACATAATTTTAAAATATCGAGCAAGATGAGTTTAGTTTAACTCCCCAAAGTTAAGGGACATTGCGGTAAATTTTATAGTTCTATGTTTTATAATATAGTAAATTTGTAAGATTATTTGATATATTTTTAAACTCATCTCCATTTCATAGAATCAATGCAACCAAACATACACGACAGCAAAATAAAACATTCGTGAACATCATTATCAACCTTAGAAAAGTAAAGAAGACTGTTTCATAAAAAGTTCATTACGATACTGAAAATGATATTGAAACAGCTTTTTTATGAAACCAAATTAGAAAAAATTATTAAAATATTGGTCCACAGCTGTAAAAAATGTAATATTAGTGTATTTTTGCATAATATTTATTTTAGCAGTAATGACATACTTTTTTGTTTGTTTCAATGGTTTCATAGCCTACTCCCTAATTTTCTATATTTCCGAGCGCTTGTACGTTTATGGTTAATAATAACTATCAACTATTACATATTTTTGAAATGCTTAAAAATAGCCCAATCAAACAACAGAAAAATATATACTGTGTCCCATTTAAAAAATCGTGTTTGCTTTAAATCTTGAAAAGTTTGTCAATTTTTTGTCAAAGTTTTGTTAAGGGTAACCGAAATTCAGGGGGTGGTCAAAAAGCAAACATTTTCGAAACGCCCTGTAGCTTAAAAACTAAGAAAGTTATGGCAATTCTGTTTGTGGCATTGTTTGTTTCACGAAAATGTAAAAACCGTAAGTCTCTATCTTTACTAGTTACCGAGATACCAATTACATTGAAAATGAGCACTCTGTACATTGGGACATTTTTAAAAAGCTGTCATTATGTCGTTATTCTTTAACTGATTTCCTTGAATTTGAATTTGTTTAAAAGGGAATTCCTAGGAGTTTAAACAAGTGATTCAGGAGTTGTCTCAAGTTTCCTAATACAGTTTCCTTAAATTTAATGGCATAACTATTTTTTAGGTAGTATGGGAGACGATTTACAGTGAAAAACACTCGTCCAAATCGCGAATCAATATCCAATCAATATCAGTTAAGACTTATTTTGATATTTCCTAAGAAAGATATTCAGTTTTCATTTACCGGTACCCGGTAAATCCGCAATAAGCAAGATGACAACTAAGTCCATGACCTACTGTGTAATACACTACAAAAGATATAATAAAAGGCCAACGTGCCAAACATACACCAATAACACTGAATAAAATATGAATAATAATTATAAATACGAAAATATGCACAAATCTTAGAACTAAAAATAATTAACAATTTAGTGAGAAAAACAATAATTTTCTAAGCACTTAGCTATCCCTTTTCTCTAGGAAACACGGCTGCCTCAATTTCAGCCGTGGATGAGCTCCTAACGATATTTCTGATCCTTCCCATCGTGTTTTCCTGGCTGTTGGTCAGACAAGTAAGATCATATGAAGTAGCTGGCCAGGGAAACAAAATTGCTATAAAAATGATGGAAAACGTTTCAAACCTCTTTGGGGTTTTGTTTTCTCGCGAAATTGTTAATTATTTCCAGTTCTAAGTTTTGTGCATAGTTTCATGATATTTATATTTTATTAAGGGTTATTAATGTTTATTTGGCACCTTGGCATTTAATTATACCTTTTATAGTTTGGTACACAGTAGGTCTGTAGGTAGTCGTTATCTCTAATACCGGTAAATGAAAAATTAATAATTCTTTTCAGAAAAATCAAAATAACTTTGAAACCGTTGGTGATATTGATTTGCGGTTTGGACGAGTCTTTTTTGATGCAAATCGTCTTTTATACTACCAAAGAACAAGTAATACCATTCAACTTGAAAATATCGAGAAAAGTCAAGAAATTATAATTGAATAACAGCGCCATTAAAAAAAAAGGATTAGCAGACTTTTAACAATTCCTGAGTCATTTATTTAAATTCCAAGGAGTTCCCTTTTAAATAAGTTCAAGTTTAAGGATATCTGTTGAAGGTATCTTCCCCCACTCTTTTTTAGGCAAGATTCAAAAAAATTTCAATAACAAAAGTTGTAGTGAACGATCTACTGATTTTAATTGATTACCTATTTGTTTTTCTACTGTTAAGTGACATTTATTGCCGTAAAATGAACTTTTTTCAAATCTGTCAGACTTATCGTTTCCGAGATATGACGCTCCGAATTTTTATCCGGACACCCTGTATATGTTATCAAGGTGAATAGAATCATAAGATCTGATTATAAAATATAATAATTGATGCATTCAATAAAGAACATTGAATTAAAAATACCTCGTTTATTTGTTTCGTCAATCAGACAAGAAACACTTATTTAGTTTGTCGCTCACTTGAATAAAATAGATCTAGTAACACTATATTATCTGTTCTGTTAAATTGCTTGTTCAGTGTCCTGCACAAGGACGTCCCTTAAGATATTTGGAGTTTAAAAGTTCCAATTTGCCACGGATGTATTGACGTGTAGTACCCCTTGAGGCCCCTTGTAATTAAGGAAGTCGGAAACAGCTCTGGAGAGTGATTAGTTTTACTTCTTTTCTCCTGACGAATTTACGGTTCTCCGTGGATTTATTATAATCGTAATGTCTAGTCAAGTGTTCGCTTTTGAGATGTTGAAGAGAAGATATGTATAGTTGCGAAATGAGATTAAAGTTTGAATGTATGATTGGTGTTGGAGCATTTTAAATTACCTCATTATTTAGACAAATAAAATGCTACTAGTGATTAAAGGGATTCAATAGTTAAGTAACTAGATATTTATACCAAACATTTAGTAGAGCTTCAAAGACAGTGGCGGCTTTTTAGTAAGAGCTGCGGCACTACCTCAAATTTTTGACAAATATAAAAATTGTTCTATTATTTTCTTTTTATTCTTAACCTAAGTTGTTATTCCACAATAATATGTATGTATCTACCGAGGTATCTATGTATGTACGAACTCATGGGCTGTGTTAATCCTGCCTGGTTCTAACATCACGAGCCGCCACTGGGTCAAGACAACTTAACTATTATTTTGGTATAATTCATTGTTTACAGATGACAGTTGTATCGATATGTAGTTATTGTTTTACAATCAGCTTGTTTTGACGTCGATAGGTTAATGTCCGGCTGACATAAAATCTTCTTTTACGGTTTATAGATTTTGCACATTCTGTACGAAGTAGGTTCTCTGGAACTTAAATTGGGTGAGAGCGAATAAAGGCGTGTTTACATTATTCAAGTGAGTGGATGAAGTCAGTTGAATTTAAGTGACTTGCATTCAATTATTTGTTTACACACTATTTCTAAATGAATGTCAGTTAATTTAAACCGACGAGAGTAGTAGTTCGCAAAGCTATTCTTCAAACAATTTTAATTACAGCTAATGAATTGAGAAAAAATATTTACAAGAAAAAACAACGGAGAAATATAATATGGGCAAGAAAGTGGATTAGGCGCAGGGAAGCTAAGGACGTATTTAAGGGGGGAGGGATGGAGCAATTTTAGAACTTTCCCTGCGCCCTTTATTTTAGGTAAATGAACGTTAGGTCTGTTACGACCATCAGGCTCTGACAGTTTCAAACTATCAAATACAATCAAGCGGTTGTATTACTTAACAAGGCATCCTGGGGTCTATATGCAATATTCATCTGGTAAAGTATATTTCTGATTAAAAGCTAGTCCTGGATAACTCGCTGGAACAAGCCTTATACCAACTTTTTAATACATTACCATACATACATTTTATTTTAATTGACTAGTTGTAATATACGTACTAAGTATGCTTGTTGTAACGAGTGATTATTAATTATTTTGCTCAAGGGCGGCTGTGACCCAGTATACATAGTGTAGCAGTAGCGCGTAGATTAAATCATAGGGCGAATTTGCAAGAAAGCAGCGTTGTCACGTTGAAAACCTAAAATAATGTTTTTTGACGGTATGTAATATAAAATCCTGAGCTATCTTACTTTGAAAGCCTACTTTATATGGCCGCCTCCTATTTCTAGACACCAAACTTTCAACAATAAAAATTTTTTGTGCTTCACTAAACATTTTTACTGTAGAACTTTCAATCCGGCAACAAAGCTTCACCAAAACTTGATACGCTGAAAAATAAAAAAAAAATAAAAAATAAAATCATATCCTGCAAATAGCACTTTATAATAGTCAAAAGACGGCTCCCCGGAGAAATATTAGTTAAAGCAATAGTAACCTACCTTCAAATAACTGCAAAAATTACAAAATTTCTCCAATTTCAATCAAATTCAAATAAGACGTAAATGTCATAAAACAATCATGTCATCTTATCTACGCAGTACGGCCATGATGCTTTTAAAATGCATGGCCTCCCTTGAGCAAAATAATTAAAAATCACTCGTTATATTGTATACTTGTAAATAACAATTATAGGGAGTGTTGGGGAAACGACCATCCAAATGCATTAAAAATTATATAATTAAATGCAACAAATGTTTTTAGAATCAATACTACTGTTAAATATCTGATTTCAATATTATTTTAATAAAGGAGCAAAATATATCAATGTTTGCTGAACGAATATAGTGTTATCGCCGGGATAGGCATAAAACTTGCAAATATCATCTTTTAAAATACATATTAATAAGCGGCTAGTCGACCGTTATTCCAGGAAAAAGCAATGTTCCACGTTTAGATGTTAAGAGTATATTTTTAGAATCTTGTATATCCGAAAACCCTTTGACGGTGTTTTGACGCTCTAGGAAGGTGACACAGCATGGTACATTTTGTTGATTGCCGTCTGATTGCTTGGAAGAAAACATGGAGGTTGTGTAGCCCGTTAGTCGTCGTGACAGCGAGGGCGTAACCTTGCTGTCAGATAATATAGTTTTCCTTTTTCTACTCCACTACACTTTTGGCTAAGATAAAGCAAGGTCGTATGTCAACAAACGCACGTGGTTTCTCTCCGTCGGATTGAAACAAATAGCATTGCCTAAAAAAAAGGCACCCAGCAAATGTACTAAACAAATGTAGTGACTAGTTAAGTATTTGTAAATCAGTAGTGAATATTTATATTATAGTATGTTATTGTAAAATCATCTACTAAAGAAGTTTTGTGTGATTTAGAGAAATATACGCCAAATTACCACAGTGAAAAGCTCGTTTAATTCCTTCACTCAGTAAATAAAACAATCAGTGAAATTAACCTACAATCGAGGAACATAAAAGCCTCATGAATTGTTGACGCAAGTTAAATAACAACACTTGGCTTGCTTAAGAGGGAGTGGGATCCATTTTATTTCTGGAACATCTCAGTAGCTTTTATTTGAAAATGCCCACCCAATAAAGAGCACTCTCTTATCATTTTAGGGTTTCTGATTTTTTCTGTTTTTATTTTCCTCATGTTTAAAAAAATTTCATATGAAAAGAAATAGAGCTAATTAATAAACTTTTGCATTGTTTTAGAATTTCAGGGACTTGGTGGCATGGTTTCTACTGGTTTTATTGCTGGTTCAAAGTCAGCAAGTAAACGAACAAAACTTTCATTTGCTAGTCAATATTTTATTATTTTCCACTTTAAAAATGTATATATTTTACATCTTTCTAAGGGCTCATTGTGTATGTGTGGATACATTAATTTTTTGACTGCTTGAATATTTTGCAATATTTCGTAAAAAAAAGTTAAGTTGGGACCTATCTACATTGTTTATTTTAGATTAAGAATAATAACTGGAAAGAAAATTGACAAAAATACACCCCACTTTCAACTTCATAGGCGGTTTATCCTGGGACATATCTGCGACTTTGGCTATATTCCTTTATTATTCGAAAACCACATCGATGCAATCGTCTTCATTTCCATCTTTATCTCAATAAATGTAATACATATTGAGCAAACAAATTCCTGAAATAAATAAAATAGTTTATTCATTTTTCTATCAGGGCAAAGTTCATGTTATAAAGTATTAACGGTTGTCTAATTTCAGGTGCCGATAGATAACGTCAAGTTAAGAGAAAATGATTGTATATTTCCAATTTGGTTCAAGAACATTTTGATAGTGTTAAAGGGGGGTCCGTCAATATTCTCAATCCCAAAAAGTCAGGGACTAGTGATTTATCTATCAATATATTATGCAGGTTTATAAAACGGTTATTTCAGTCAACTTTCCCCTTATACCGGCAATCGCTGCTGTGCCCCTTTATACCTTATGGTATTATCTAAATATCTTGTAAAACAACATAACATATTAACCAATATAGAATTCGTGTGTCTTAATCAGTTTTTAGAACTCTTGCTAATTTTGCTTCTTTAGATAGTTACCATAATGGATTATTTTGAGGCATTACGCCCTTATTGGAATTACCCTGGGTTAGGTCAAAAACAGACAATCTAACTTCGGTATTGTTGGTCTGAATCTCTCCTACTAAATATATAATTGATTTGCTTTTATTTGTAAATTTATTATTTAATAAAAGAGCTTGTTATTATTATTGGTATTATAATTAATATTATATATCGCGTTAATCTCCATTAATATAATAACACTTAAAGCTATAAAAGTGAATAACTAAGGAGGCCAAGCATTTAAAACAAAATTAACTAATAACAATTTTTTTAAGTGTCTTTTTCAAACTTTTTGTCGTAAACTGATCTCAATTTGTATTTTCTTCTTGTCTTACTTTTATATGCAAATTTATCTTACCAAACACGACAAAAGAAGCGTTTCTTAAACACTTAACTTCTATTATTCTCGTAGGAGGAAATAAGGTCGAAGATGATATTCGTTATTGTATAATAAGGAACAGTTTTATGAGTATTAAAATCTAGTTTATAAATTCTCCACCTCCCGTATAAGAAAACTCGCATTTTGTAGTTTTATCGACGGGGGAAAATTCTATTGAAATAAATTCTGCTACCAAAACTCATCAATACCTAAAAAGCACCAGTAGTATACTTGCGAGTTGCGAGTTAAGACAACGTTCTTGATCGTCAGCAACCCGTGATTGATAAGCGGATTTCTTGGCACCTCGATCATCAAGTTTAAATGCCCGATTTGGGTTTTTCGACATATTAGAGGATTTTGACGCTGTACATGATTTAGTTATGGACGTATGTACAAGGTTTTCATTTATGTTTTGACCCCATCAGAAGCGAAAACTATAAGAAAGAGAAGAAGAATTAAATGCGAAAAACTTCAGGTTTTCACTTTTAAATTCTTGTTTCTCTCTAAATTAAATGCAAAAGACTTTAAGTTTTTATTTTTAATTTTTTTTTCTCTCTTCTTAGCTTATAGTTTTCGCTTTAGATGCGGATATAAATATAGACGATAACCCTGTACGGCATTTGGGCCGAATATAATGTGTTATTTGAGTTTTTCACTAATTTAGAAATACTTTTGTTATTCGATAAGCAAAGATCACGTTTATATCTCAAAAAGTTTGGTCAATTTAAAGTAGATTGGCAACATTTCAAATTAAAGTAATAAAGTAACATCGGCACGTTTCGACTCATAAATCTAAGGGCAAACGCAAAATTGGTCATTAAATGTATTTATTATCTCTCCTCCTTGATTCCATTTATTCCATCGTGTTAAATATCCAAACTTTGGCAATCAAATGAAATTACTCTGCGTAATAAAGTAATTAAGAAAATATCTAAATTTGTGTGTCTTTGATGGTTAGTTATATTAAAAGTTGGTTAGTTCAGGTTCATTCACCACGAAGAAGCAAAAAATTAAGATATTATATAAAATATATGGATGTGGATCAGCGTTTACAGTAAGCGATAAATATAGGTTAGCAATGGTCGGGATACTGCGTACCGCTTGACAATCGCTCTATTAAAGTAGGCGCCACAAATATAAGATTATTGTTTACATCTCTGTATTCAATATAAAAACTGCCGCATCTACACGGCATGCATTGCGGCTTAAAATGTGAGATTTCGGTGATTGAATTACTTGGAACTTAAAAGCCAAATGCCGCCGAGTACGATTTGATGCAGACATGAGCCGTTCTCGCATCTATCTCTTTTTACGTAGTGTAGATAAGAACAGAGCGAAACCGTATCCGCGTTTCGCTACTAGCGATTAAAAATACTGACAATTGGTCAAGTTTTACGTGGTGATATCAATTTCTAACTAATTCCAATGAGAAGCTTTGAAGGCCAATAGAATATTCATAAGAGGAAATTAGATATCTATAACTTTCTTGGCGTACACGTTGACTCTTAAAGTATGTCGCTTCCTTTGGCATATTTTTTGCTGGAGTTCTTCTCTTGGATCTCTCTCTCTCTCTCTTTCAAGTCAGACATTGCTCTTAACTTCTATTAGTCATTGGAACCTTTGTTGGCCAAACTTCAAATAAGGAATAAATGGGGAAATTCAAGGGAATATCTTCTAAATTCAATTTTTATTTTACAAAAAAGAGCCATCAGATACTTTTACAAACCTAGATCTAGAGATTCTTTGTAAAACTCTATTTATATCACAAAAAATTTTTAACTTCAATTTTTATATTGGAAATAGTTTGTTTAATTCATAAAAAGCATAGAAATAGTATGAATTTACATACTTATAATACAAGACAAACCTTTAATATATATTTACCTATTGCTTCTTAAAGTCTTGTAAAAAAATCCATAATTTATGATTCTAAAAAATTTTTTAATTATCTTCCAGATTTTATAAAGAAAATGTCAAATTTTAAAATGTTAAAAATTTAGCTTATTATACTCTAGATGAATATTTTGGTGATACGCTGTCATAATTATTTGCATTTTTTTTTATTCCGATATTTTAAGTTTTACTATATTATTATATTTTAAATTAAAAAAAAAGGCTTTGTCGATAAAAATAATACTTTATGACAATAAAGCATATTTTGATTTGATTTGATTTGATTTAAGGAAATGAAGTTGAGCAAAGCCCTGGATCGTTTCAAAAGGGGGTAAAAGCGTCTTTTTGGACTTATTCTTCTCTCAGCGCTTAATTTGTCGAGGCTTCCATCATTAGTGCCTCTCCACTATTGCTGGAGACAACCAATTCTTAGGAAACATGTAGGTGGAATTCGGCGGTGATTGTATATTTTGTACCCCAGAGGCAAACTATGCCAAGTCCAAAATCTTCAAAACTGATGTAAATATGTCAAGTCCTTTGTATTTTCATTGTGATTCGATTAAAATGTCAACCAGAACTGAGAAAATATTTAGTTTACTTAAAAAAAAAATATCAACGATTGTGGTGAAAGTATTTTAATAAAACAGTGTAATCAGCCAGACGAGATAGAAAACGGTAAGTTTTAATTTATATTACTTATTAGATTTTGCATTATTTGCATGTTTCATTTCAATCACGTTTGATAAAACTGAGACTTAGCATATTTTGGTGCTATCTCAAAAATGGACTTAGCATGTTTTTTTTTTCTAGAAGGAGTATCTTATTTCATTTTTTGCTTGCACACCCTCTAATAAATTACATTAAAATAAAAACAGAATAGTAGTTATACTTATATAGTTATAGATTATGTTTCCAGGGAAACAAAATTTCCTACTCCTAATCATACTTTTGATGTTTTGTTTTAGGTCAATCTACACAGGAAAGTGGTGCTGAGAAACAAATCATTTTACAAAACGAAACAAAGGCGCAACACAATTCAGAGCAAATGGAAGAAGCTGAACCACGCAGTTCAACAACGATCCCTCAACACAATCAAACACCAGAAAAGCAACATATTACTGCAGAAGAAGTTTTTCAAGAACCTTTACATAAAACACCTGAAAGGCACCAAGAGTTTTCCGATTTTGATAGCGATGATGATATTGCTGACCCTACATTTCCCGGTACTGATAACGAAAGTCTCAGTAGTGAAAATATGTCTGAAGTAGAACTTGAAAATAGAAAAGGGAAGAAAAAAAGGAAAAATCCTAGAGCCTGGAAAAGAAATGTAAAGAAACTAAAAAGACACACTGGATTAGAGTACAGAACCAAAAATAAAACTATTGGGGCCAAAATTGTAAAATCTCCATGTGCCAATAATTGTAAACTTAAATGCAAAGAAAAAATTTCCGAAGAAAAAAGAAATATTATACATACGGAATATTGGAGCCAGCAAAAATCCTTAGAGACGAGACGGCAATTTATTGCATCTTACGTAGAACAAGAACCGATAAATAGATTGCGAGAAAGAACTGGAGAAAGACGTGGCCAGAGAAGACATATGAACAAATACCATTTTGAAGTAGATGGAACTAGACAACGAATTTGCAAGAAGTTTTTCTTAAACACTTTAAACATTTCTCATCAAACTGTGGATACTGCTGTAGAAAAGAAAAAAGAATGAGGCATAATTACACCAGATAAGAGAGAAAAACACGAACCTGCAAACAAAATTTCCGAAGAAGTCAGGAACAGTGTAAGGTGTCACATCTCCAAATTTCCGGCCTACGAATCGCATTACAGCCGAGAACGAACAAAAATAAGATATTTAGGCAATGAACTGAATATATCTCGGATGTACGGTTTGTACATAGAAGATTGCCAAGTAAATAGGGTACCAGTAGAATCTAGGCGAAAGAGTTATGCATTTAAAAGTCCCGACAATGATACATGCGATATATGTGACCGATTTAAGTTGCAACTTCAGGAGGCTTCTTACGATCTTAGGCAAGAGCTTCAAGAAAGCTATGATGAGCATTTGAGGGATGCCAGTAACAGGTAGAAGCTAAAATCAGAGGATAAGTGCAGGACCAGGCTTAGTAAAAATGCGGAAAAGGTAGCTATGATAGATCTACAGAAGTGCCTTCCAACTCCAGATCTCCGTAACTCGCAAAGCTTTTACTCACTTAAACTTTGGACATACAACTTAACAATCCACGACGCAACTGCACAAAATTCCTTTTGCATGATGTGGGATGGAAGTGTTTCTGGTCGAGGAGGAAATGAGATCGCTTCTTGCATTGTCAAATAGGTTGAATCTGAAGTTGGAAATAGCGTAAAGGAATTAACTTTTTGGTCTGACAACTGCCCTAGTCAATATCGTAATCTAATGCTGGCTATGTGCTATTTTTAGATAATAAATCTTAAACCTGAGATTGAGATGGTAAATCATAAATTTTTGTCAAGAGGTCACACCCATCTTGAAGCCGACGCAGATCATTCATTAATTGAACGCGAATAAAGAAAAAAGGTTCCACAATTTCAGGTCATAACGCCATGGGACTGGCAACAGATGGTGCGCTTATGTGGGGCCAAAAAAAAATTAAATGTAATAAACATGGATGTGAGCGCCTTTAAAAATTTCAGGGAGCTCTACGAGGGAGCAAATGCACCTTTTGTTTCAAGAAAAAAATCCGAGGATGGAACTGATTTTTACCTTTCCCACGCTGTCCATTTACAGGCAAGGAGACAAAATCCAGGAATCCTATTTTACAAGACAAAATTTGACGATGAATTTTCTACCGTTGATTTGAATAGAAAAACTAGAGGAGCCAGTCTTATGCCTGTTAGTATCCCTCAAATAAGAAATGAACCGAAACCAATATCAACCAAAAAATATGAACACCTTCAGAAACTCCTACAGTGGGTACCAAGTAGATTTGAAGAGTTTTATAAAAATCTTCTACACGGAAATGTCGAAGAGCCTGATTAAGTTATTTTTTCGTTTGTTTATATAAAATTTACTGTTTGCCATAAAGTTTTTTTCGTTTTTAGAGCTTGCCTTTGAGTTTTTGATAAAAATGTTATAAATAAACTTGAATTATTTATTTACTTATATCACTTTGGACGATCACACTTTAATGACCATCTTTTAAATACGAAAACGAGATAATCGTAATTTACTATTTATGTTTCTAAGTTATATGAGGATTCCTCTTGGTGCAGGCACTTAAGTACCGATTAATTGTCCTAAACCCTTTTAAATATCTGACCACCAAATTAATTAACAATAAAACTATTAGAAGAGTAAACAATAAATGGAATTATCTAGACTATGATAATGCTAAGTCCATGTGTAATACTACCTTCTTGGACTTGAACTTATTACAAGTCCAAAAAAAAAAATTTTTCTCAGAGTCAAACTATGCTAAGTCACTTTACAAAAAAACCAAATACTTTTTCAAAGTGGGTATTGCTTCTATTTATACAGGGATTTAAATGAAAGCTAATTTAACTGGTTTAGCTGGGAGGACTATCTTTATGTGAGTTCAGCAAAGAAAAACCTCTTCAAAATATCTTTATTTGCCATTCCTTGAAAAATCAATATTTTGGACTTGGAATAGTTTGCCTCTGGGGTACAATATGTGAACTTGTAATCAGTGGATTGGTGGATACATCCGTACGTTTGTAGTAATCCGCTAATATTTTGTCATAAAATTCCGTCAGTGTCGGTATTTGAAAGTCTCTGTGTAGTACTCTATTGACAGTATATATCTCGGAGCGTCCGCACTTATTTTTAACACTCTATTTTGGAATTCTCATATAGACCTTTAATGTCAACGATAATGCTATATTTGTGGTGCTTACTTTACTTCCCTTCCCTTTCTAGTTTAGATGGAATAAAACTAAAACATATACAAACGATTAAGAATACTGTTAGTCGTTATTTATTATTGAATCCATCTACTTTGGAATATTCCCTAAGCAGGGTCGCGAAATGAGAGGGCGGCCAAGGGAAGCATAATTATCACAAAACAGTGGTTACAATCTAAACATTGAACAAACTGTATTAGAATTTGCCGAAAATAAAGCCCGAAAAATTACATTTATGTAAAACCCATATAATTAAAAATTGCTAGAATTACACCAGTATATAAACCTGATTATAAAAGTGATGTACATAAATATTTGCACACCTATTTCTATTTTACCAATGTTATCAATACTTTTCGAAAAAAATCTGACGTGAAGAGCTATTATGTTTTTTAAATATCATAAATTTTATTAGCGAGAACCAACATACCGGGTGTTGCATCGTCGAGCGGGACATAGGAAATCCCATGTAATTTTAAATGGGGTCAATTATTGGCTTCCCTAATTATTTTAGAGAAAAATTCTATTTAGGTTTATTAAAGAGCACTAAAACCCACATTCAAAAGAATAACTTTAGATATTTTTGATGAGCCCGTTTACGGGTTATCGCCGATTTCTTTTTAACTATTTCTCCTTTTTATGGCCTCGTATTTGCGGGCACCAGTCAAGGTAAAAGATGACTGTCAAACAAAGTTGTCATTTTGAAATGTGTGCTTTATTGTTATAAAAACTCGTACATCGAAAATATTAAAGGTGTATTTATGAGTACAAATTAATCTGAATAAAACTAAAATAAAGTATCTAATTACAAGGTTAATTATGACATTTTACATGTTTCAATATTTTACTAATTAATAGGTAGGTACTATTAAATTGTTAGAACTTTAGGATTTATGAAGATGTTCAAATATTCCTCAAAATGACAACTTTATTTGACAGTCATCTTTTACCTTGACTGGTGCCCGCAAATACGGGGCCATAAAAAGGAGAAATAGTTAAAAAGAAATCGGCGATAACCCGTAAACGGGCTCATCAAAAATATCTAAAGTTATTCTTTTGAATGTGGGTTTTAGTGCTCTTTAATAAACCTAAATAGAATTTTTCTCTAAAATAATTAGGGAAGCCAATAATTGACTCCATTTAAAATTACATGGGATTTCCTATGTCCCGCTCGACGATGCAACACCCGGTATAGACAAAAAAATACAGGAACAGCAGTTTAAAATTATTAGAATTCATTTATTGAGAGCAGGATATTGAAAAAAATTATCATTTGTTTATTTTTAGATTTCTGCAAAGCATTTGAAGTTATAATATTCTTCTTAAAAAAAATTAATTAATAATATAGGCGTAATGTAAAAGAAAATTGTTTTAAATTTAAAATTATTTACAACAGAGATATCAAATTACACAAATTAACGGAATTCAAAGTAATAGAAACTTAAAATAATATGGGGTTCTGTAAGGGTCAGTCTTGAAAGCACTCCTATTTTTAAATTATATAAATTATAAATGACATTATTTATTTAAATTTAGTTAAGTCAAATTTTATTATACGCTAATAATAGAAACGAAATTAACAATGTTGGGTATATGACAAATCATATTAAAATAATTGAGAAATGGTGTAATTTTAATGATTTCCTTCAAACGAGAATACATTACGTTTCTATTTATGAATATGAATACTGCAAAACAAAATAATCAAATCATAAATAAATTAATTAGGTTTTGCAGTATGTTCAGAAGAATTTATTCTTAAGAAATCAGTTGTCGCATCTATTAGAAGAGGTTCCATTAGTAATAAGAAGGAGCAAGTGGTTTCAGCCTGATGGGTGTCCTGCACATTTTTCTCTGATAGTTCGTGACATTTTGAACCAAAGATTCTCGAAGCGCTGGATCGGACAGGGAAGTTTCTTTTCATGACCGCCTAGATCCCACAGTACTTGATTTTTATTAGGATATTTAGCCCTATGATCAAACACACAAGTTAACTTTTAACGTACTACCGTTTCGATGACAACGACCAAAAAAAAAACCTACTTGTTAATTTTTCACTGTGGTTGAAAAACAGTTAATTTTGAAGTTCGCGTCTAAATGTCTTATTAAAAATCAAGCACAGTGGGATCTAGGCGGTCATGAAAACAAACTTCCCTGTCCGATCCAGCGGTTCGGGAATCTTTGGTTCAGAAAGTCACGAACTATCAGAAAAAAATGTGCAGGCTGAAACCACATGCTCTTTTTCGTTACTAATTGAACCTCTGTAATAAAACAAATACGCATAACTAACCTGAATGTTTTCTAAACTCGTTCTGCCACTGTTAAGAACATGAAGCAATATATCCACGATGCTATTGCCAGCATTTGAAGATCTGGAACTCAAGCAGCAGTATTAAGCAGGCAACGCAGATAAAATCGTTGTAGTGAAATAATGGAATGCGTTTTGAATATTTATAAAGACTGTTTGTTCTTTACATTTTTTCTTTTCGCTTTGTCTTTTTACGCTAAGTGTTTTTTTCGTTGCTTTGAATAGTTTTTCTTTTATTGTCATTGTTTAAGTCCTCTCTGGCCTCTCAGATTTTAAGAATAAAAGTAACTTACGCTGTTACAGTTTAGTTGTAAAATATTCTTTACAATTTTGTTTTTGTCTTTGGATCAACTTATTTTGATTGGATTTTAGGCGAGAATAGATACAAAATGAATACAGCAAAAGGATATATATTTTAATAATTTAATTTAATAATTATTGTTGATATTAAATTGATGAAAAATTATGACAACAGAATCTCTACATTCCTTTCGGGTTAGTTATTTCTTAAATTAAAATAGTCATTTGTAAATAAGTCAAAAACAAATAAAGATGTCGAATCACGGTTTTCGCCAAAATACAGCTATATTATGTAATAATATGTATGCTCTTTAAGCCGAATTCAAAAATGTGCATGACATTTAATATTATTAGGAAAATTTAAAAATACTAATTTTTATTTAAACAGCGCCACCTAAAAGACGCGGTATGTACCAGAGACTATGATCAAAGTCAAATAAGTATAAATGTATCTATTAAACGAGCTTAAGCTGAATTAATTTGAATAAAGTATATGAAAGATAGATCAATTTAAAAACTGCAAGTGCGCAATAAAGCGAATGGTCAAGATTTTATTGCAGTTTTAACAAACACCATACATGAAAAATGGGGAATGTAACAGCGAAACAGCGATAAAAGAAGAAATATCAACCTAACAACATTGTTAATTATAATTTTTTGTTTAGTGGCAAAAACACTCCAACACTCCAAACTAATAAAAAGCAGCATAAAGAAAATACACATACCTTTCTAAAAAGTGGACTAGCACGAGACGCTAAGAAGTAGTGTTTTTTTTTTCAGTTAAGGTATGGTTTCGCTGGAGCAGTCGGCGGCCGCGGCTGCCGTTCGCAATTGGTAGCTCCGTACTGGTTTAATGCGATTACAAAAATTACAAAAATGTTATAATGAAAGAAAATGCATGGAAAAAAGTGGCAGCAAGTGTAGGGAAGAACGGTAAAGTGTACAAAACCATTCTGTTTATTTTTCAGCATATACATTACAAAGCTTATAATTATACCATATTCAAATCCAAGATCCATACGAAGGAAACATTGATCAGTAGGTAATGACAACCGTAACTCTATTTCGAGTGGTCAATCGGCAATAAAACTAGAAGGCCCTGGGCGACAGGGTTGTATTCAGTTTACCGGTGATTTTCGCATTATTGCATTGTATCGTTTGGTGTTATTGTTTGTTATAAATATTTGGTTTTTGACCGTTGTATTTGAATGTAAACAGGGTGTTTCAGAAGTCCGGTACGTAACTTAGAGTGGTGATTCCTTATGATATTCAAAGAGAAAAAGTTCATATGAACATGTGTCCGGAGTTGCCCCGTTCTTGATGTACAGGGTGTAAAGATTTTTTAAAAAATCGTTTTTTTAAATATTTTTTTAAATATCCTTTTCCCGATATTATTGAAATTTGGTACCGTCATTCATAATAATAAGGGGCTTAATTAGCCCTAACAGCCGTATTCACCATTGTCAGTTAACTCTTTATCAGACTGTTAAATATTTGTCAGTCAGTTAAATCGTATGGGGATATTCACCATTGAAAGTTAGGCTTTATCAGACTGTTAAAAATAACTTGTGGAATTCGGCCTGATAAGTAGCTAACAGACTGTCAAGCACAGAACAATAAAGGTTAGTGTCAAGTTTCTTTTAGGTTATGTTTTAATCTTGTGATTTTGTGCTTTACTGGGTTAAAATTTTATGACTTGTGTTTATTAATTTTATTGTGGTTTAATAATTTTTTCGCCGGGTACCTATGTTCATGAACATGGATAGAATCGACAGATTCGACAGAATCAATTTATTTGAGTCCTCGTCCGACCTTTCGTCCTCAGGTAGTGAAGAAGAGCTTGCTGCACGCCGACCAAGAAACGTTAAACAGCGTAATAATTTGTTTTTCTTTTCTTTTGCAATTTTTTTAAGTTCATTGTCTAAGATTTTACCTTCTAAATTTTCACATTCTGTTTCCTCAATTTTTTTTTAATATATTAATTTTTCAATCAAGTATTTCTCTTTTTTTATCCACAATGATCGTGTTTGTATGGGAAGAAGTGTTATTGCTCGCTTTACTTTTTTTTCTTGGAGTTACCTGGATATGTTCAACACTGCAACTTTAATTTTCAAGCAATGGAGAAATCATTATTTGTGTTTGAGAGAACACAAAATTTTCTCAACCATGAGCGTACTTTTAGGCTCAAATATTCCTCCTCCTGTTTTCATTATTTTAACCTAAAAAAACAATAAATATAGTGTACCTACTTGGCTCTAAAACCAATGACAAATCGTTCTGCATTTATGGTAGGCTACAATTGTAGATCTGAGAAAGAAATTTTAGAGAAATGCTACTATATACTTAAGAATTGCTGAAGAACGGTACATAGTTATAAACATGTAGGTACCTACCTTGTCTTCAGATTTACACTTCTTCATTTGCTCATAAGCGTTTTTTAATTGAAGACCTTGGTCCAGTTGTTTGTAAAGCATTGAATTCCCAGGCCAGTTTCTCCCAGCATTTAAGTTTTTGTTTGATAAACACAGCATTGGTTTTCTTATTTTCAATTACAGCGATGTATTTTTGCACCAAACTGATAATATTTTCTTTTTCCCTTTGAGTATAGTTGGAAGACCTCTTCCTTTCAGACTTCTCCATTAATAATAATTTATAATATTATGTGAAATATATATCAATATGATCTATCATTAAACAACAAATTAACCTAAACCTAAAATATTACCATGTTGTCAGTTCTACTTCAAATATATTTTCGTTACCAGAGGGTTTACTATTTTTATGTCATTTATTTCTGGTGAATACCATATTCTTTTAACAGACTGTTAAATACAAACTCCCTGTTAGTAAACAGTTGGTTAAGGTTTGGATGGTGAATACGGCTGTAACTAGATTAAATTTATTAAGTCCAGTGGCGTCCGTCTTTTTCCTCCAACAGCATGCAACTAATGTTATCGGCGTTCAATACAAACCATACATAAGCGCTTTCACTACGAAATATGAATATGAATTGAGGCGCGCTGCTCCAGCCGCGCCAACCAAACCACCCTATGGCGACGGCCGATTGCTACGCTCGATCGCGAACGCCAGCTGCAGTCGCTTACTGCTTCAGCGAAACCATACCTTTAAGCTGTGTGTTTTGTATTTTCAATAATTTTTTTTATAATAAATAGTAAAAGAATACTACTTGGCAAGTGGTTATCATAATATGACATACAAATATGTATACATGCGAGAACTTTGTTCTCTAGCCACTTGCTGAGACCTTATACAATAAGGATTAACCAAGTTATGCTAAAACAGCTATTCTCTGGGCTACATGCCGCAACGAGCGCTGAATTATATAACAAAATTTGGCGTATTTTGACTAACATTGTTAGTACTAAAATACTGTAGCATTCATTTTTGCTATAGATGTATATTTATAGGATGCTACATGGTTTTGTGTAAGATATTTGTTTACGTTACCTTTCTATATTTTCTGTGGATTTTAAGTTTAATGCTTTGGTGCAGATGTTCATGTTTTACAGGCCACGGTCCTATCATGAATACTTTTTTGGTACATTCTTCATTCCTTTTCTTTTTAATTAACTCGAGCGAAGTAGATATCTGAATATTTAAATATTTTTATTGTCAAAATTTGGGGTTATGTTCATTTATGATAACCGGTCAGTAGTTCATTTGGCTTATAGTATGTTCGTCGAGTTGTTCCATTTGAACCCTGGTAAGTTCACTCTAGAACATTGATGATATTGCACTTTTCACCTATCAATAAATTGGTATGCCATTATTTGCTTTTAAATTGCATATTATTTATTTATTTATTTATTTATTTATTTATTTATTTATTTAATTTATTTATTTAAAGCAATTGGTCCTCCAACAGTCAGTCGCAGCTGCCCTATAACAGGAGGGCACAAAATAATACAATCAATTACAATTTTCGGAGAAAATAAGTGTATAAAATTAATGTAAGATAATTAGGTTAGAAACGATTGAAACAATGTAAGTTTTTAAGCACTGCGATTCCTTACAAACCTCTTGAAACGTCCAATATTGACAAAGAAAAGGTCGAAATTAGCATCCCCTTGAGGTAAATTGTTGTATGAGCGCGCACATCTAATGAGAGGTGAATTTGAGAAATAGTTTGAAGAAAAACTTTTTATATTATTAAATGTATGTCTATTGCGAAGTGTGTAAGGATTTGCATTGAATAAAAGGTAGTTAGTACAAAATTGAGAACCAATTAGGTTGTTAACCGTTTTATAAACGAAAATCCCATCGAAAAGTTTCCGCCTAGATTCAAGAGTCTGTAAACCATAAAAAGTCAAATTCAAATGATAGGGAAAAAAATGTCTGTGTTTGTTAAAACGAAAATTAAGGGAATTAACAAATTTCTTCTGCACGCTCTCAATCCTATCTACATACTTGTGGTACATTGGATTCCAAACCACGGTCGAAAACTCTAAGATTGGTCTTACAGTAGCATTATATAAGTTTATTAACGAATTAAAATCGGTGAAGCCATGCGTCATTCGAAGAATGAAGCCCAAGTTACGATTGGCCCGTTGTACAATTTTTTCAATATGGCCCTCAAAAAGTAATTTGGAATCCAACTCCACTCCCAGATCCTTAATAGAATTAACATATTTTAACTTAACGTTATTCAACACAAGATCTATGTTAAAATCAGGTAAGCTATTTTTTTTTGAGAAAAATATAGCATGACATTTATCTAGATTAACGAAAAGCCTATTTAGAACACAGTAATTCGAAAATGTATCTATATCCATCTGTAATTCAATAATATCATTGTGAGTCCCAATAGACTTAAATATTTTATCGTCAGCATACAAGCAGTAATTAGAATAAGTAAAACAATTGCCGATATCGTTTAAAAAAATACTGAAAAGAATTGGTCCCAGGTGGGACCCCTGTGGGACACCCGAGGTCACGTTCGTACATGCCGATCTTATTCCATTGACAGCCACAAATTGACTTCTGTCTATTAGGTAATTACGAAGGAGTTTAAGGAGACCCCCATGCACACCGAAATTTCCAAGTTTCGTCATTAATGTTGCATGGCGTACTTTATCAAAGGCCTTGGAAAAATCGGTGTATACGGAGCATATATCCCTTCCCTCCTCCATACTTTCAGTAATTTGCTGAATAAATGGTACCAGATTTGTGAGAACTGAGCGATTCTTGTAAAAACCATGCTGATTACGATATATGATACATTTGACCTTGAAGAAGAGTTGTTCTAAAATGACTGACTCAAAAACCTTTCCAAAGTGATTTAATAGAGAGATGGGGCGATAGTTTGAGGTATTAGCCTTATCTCCAGATTTGTGAATTGGCACAATTTGAGCTATTTTCCATAATTTAGGAAATACTCCAGACAAAAGGCATTGGTTATATAGAATATAAAGAGGTTCAGTTAATGTTGGACAGGACTTTAAAAAAAGAGTAGGAAGTCCATCAGGACCAGGTCCCTTATTTACATCAAGATTATTTAAACATTTTTGTATACTTTCTTTTGAGATATGAACTATGGTGAAAATATTTTGAGAGTCATTAGAATCTACTAGAGATGAGGTATCCCCAGGTTCAAAAACACTGGTAAAGTACATGGAAAAAAGTTCGCAGATCTTTGTATTATTAGAAGAACTACAATCATTCAATATCATTTTGGTTGGAAGTGACTTATTATTTTTCCTGTTATGTACAAAATACCAAAAATATTTAGTGTCTTTTTTAAACTGTTCTCTGTTTTTTTGATGTAATTTTTATAGTCACTTTTCAAACTAACCTTAACTCTCCTTCTCAAGTCGGAAAAATGATTGTAATCAGCTAAGGTTTTATAGGTTTTCGTGGTTTTTGTGGGCAATATTTTTTTTTGTTTATAATTTTTATTGTTGATTTTGAAAACCACAGGGGATATTTCGATTTTTTAATAACTACCTTAGGTATGTACTTGTCAATTAAGTTATTTATGTTTCTGTAAAGAAACGATTGAGATATCCAGTGACATGTGATGATTATCTTTAGTTACAATGGGAGAATTACATTTACTAACATCTATTTCAGAAAAATTTGTTATAACAAGATCCAAAATTTTGTTGAACTGATTTAAGACATGGTTAAACTGCTTTAAATTATTATTAAAAAAAAACTCAAAAATCACAAAAAAGTTGACTGCAAGGGTCTGTCGCGTTTTGTGGAAGCATGTTATTACAATTTGGATGTTTTATCCATCTCAAGTTAGGTAGGTTAATATCCCCTATAATAAGAAATAGATCATTGGCATGTTTAGACAATATGTCCTCTAACTTGGACAAAAAAGATACATAATTATTTAAGGTAGCATGAGGGGGGATATAAACAGTGCAAATATACAGCCTCTTACCTCCCTTCAACGCAACAGACACCCATAAATCCTCCACTGTGTTATTTGTGTTACACCACTTCAAAACACATTCAGCGGAGAGGCTTTCCCGAGTCGCGATCATAACACCTCCGCCGTCAGATTTACCGCTTATTAAGGGATTACGATCCAGACGAAAGACACTGTACTCGGGAGGAAATAGTTCCGAAGAGAATATCTTGGATTTTAGCCATGTTGCATTATGCAGGGTAAACTGCTGGTAGTTTTCCACATGTCAAGTTAGTTTGGTTTTGTCATTATATCGAACTGAGACCACTTTCATCATGTGTCTGAACGTACCAATTTTTTTGACATGACAGTTAAGGGACACCTGTCATTTGATCTTTACCTTTTTCGAAGAGGTTTGACTTTAGGTCACTTCATTTAAGATCACCCGTGAAGGTGAAAGTCGGCGGTTTTTAAAAGGGGCCCACTATTATGTGATTTTAACAGGTCCGCCGCCCCAACTTTAGTTGGCACCTCAGGGGTAGTAGAGCGTCGTCATGTCTTTGATGGTAAGATTTCTTTAATTTTTTTGTGTCTCCTTAACTTTTTTTTTTATAACTTCCAATTTTCTGCATCATGTGCAATTTAATTTTTAGATTTGCACATGAGGCCTCATTTCTTTGTATTTTTTTTTGAGATGGTAGCACCGGACAACCAATGAGGTAGGGTATATTTTCGATTTAATTTAACCAGGTATCTAATTCGCTGTTTCGATTTTAGGGTTTTATATTTTAGTTCAAATTTTCCATTTGCTTCCATCGAAGAAAAGGTAATTTTACGGCACAATACAAACTCAGATTGCAAAAACTAACGGAAAAGAAAGGAATGAATCTTTATTTTCAATGATAGAATGCTACACTGCTGCTACATGTAGACCCGGACTGCGGTAATCCCTATTGTATAAGGTCTCCGCAAGTGGCTAGGGAAAAAGCTCTCATATTATGTATACAATTTTTTTTTATACTTCATCGTGTTATTGCATTTCCTAAGAAAATAAAAATTGTTAAATAATTCTTACAGGTACCGAATTTTTGACATTTTCCCTTTTTGCATAAAATGATTATTATTAATTTTGAATTATATTTTTTTTAACACCTCAAATATAAATAATAACGGGTTACAACACAATAATCAAAATTGTTATTGCAATGATAAAAACAAAAAAAGTCTCATTACCATAAGCAGAGTATTTGTTTAGTAGCATTAGATTAAAAGGTAAAAATTCTTTTTTCTCAAAACGTTAAAAATTTGCATTATTCCTTATTCCCGTGAGCCCTTTAAATATCTTTTACCATAAGGGCTATAGCTTAAAAATAAATAGACTAGCGTGAGGTTCATTGATATACCTTTGCTGACAAAAAAGACTTAGCTTTCTTTCGTTGGGAGGTACTGTGAACAACCTGTACAATTTCTTATTCACACCTGTACATTGAAGCAACGGAATAGTATACAATTCTCCGTCGTCGATGTCGCCGACCTATGTTAGCAAATACAAACGAAAGTGACCCTAATGAAGCATTCGAATTTACCCTACATATTTATATAGTTTATTAATTTCCTCTCCCTGTTTTGCAGTGAGATTTCGTCGCAAATTCATTTTCCTATTTTATATTATTTCTTTTTTATTAATTGATACCTTTAACATGTTGCTATAGTTTTGCTTATTGAGATTCGGATTGCCAAGAAGTTCATGACGTTCATGACCAGTAGAAAGCCAAAACAAATTGATGAAGAAAGTAAAATAGAAAGCAAAAATTAATTTACACTAAAAGCATCATTTAACTACGATTTGTAATTATTTTGATAATTGATAATTTACATGTCTAACTCAATATTGACGATAAATACACAATAGCTTCTAGACCAAATTTTTCTACCTGCTTACAAACCAAGACTGCACAGGACTTAAGATAAGCCCTAAGTTAACGAGATTAACGGAAGAATATAAAACGAAAGTTTAAAAAAGGGTTTTATTTGACATAAGCGACAAGCACCGACTAGACGAAGGCTATAAATTTTACATCAAACTCTGGTTCAGTCGTAAAGTGCACTTTAAGAAACTACAATCTTCATTTTACGTCGTAGATATTTTTATGTAAAGGACCTAATTTCCTGTGTGCACCAGTTTGAGAAATTCGCATTATTTCTTTTCAAGTACGGATGATCTGTAGGAATATAAGACTTGTTATTTCTGTATGGTAAACCGTGAAGAGTTACCCCACTCAGAGATACTAGCGATATATTAACTATGTAACTTTTCCACGGAATGATTGTGTATTAATCGATATTTTTGTGTTGCCTACTGGCAGATATAATAATTACGGTATACAAGTTGATTCTAGTTTCGGACGGTCTTCAGATATTCCCCCATATGTATTTCAGTTTAATTTACTGTAAATTTCTATTTTTAAACATTCGGTATTTTAATTCAGAACATCAAGAAAATGTCAGTGCGATGTTCCAAAAACGGTACCTTCACCTTATCGCCAAGAGAGGTGAAATATTTTTGGCAAAAAATAATGAATAAAGAAAAATTACAGCCTACGCAGTTAGATTAGATTAGGGAACACGGCGCTTAGACCATAGTGGTAACAAGGCCTTTGATAATATTCTAGAAACCATAATATGTACTAAAACAAGAAAAGGCAACAATACAGTAAAATCGAATAATACGAGGTACAGGGTGTCCCTATTTCGATACTGTCGAGGGGTATTGGAGATATCATCAAAGATAGAGATAGAGAGGAATGAAAGATTCCGTTGTCAAATTTGTCATGGCTGTCCAAGTCCATATAAGTATTGCATTGCTAGCACCTTGAACAAATTAAAGCAGCAATGTATATAGAATATCATTTAGACTTATGCGCACACGCATACGTCTAAATGTGTGTAAGATGTCCCGGAACGGTCAATTGTTTAGAAAATGGCGCAGAATATAAAAAAACTTCCGGTATAAAAGTTGTAGGCCTTAAAAATATCTATAAAACGAAGACACCTGTAATCATACAGGGTACCTCAAACAGTCATGGTTAACAAAACTTTGGTTTATCTAACTGGAATGACCGCTTTTTAATCACGTTTTCTGATTCCTCTAAACATTCTAAACAGCAATTATGAAACATGTCATATGGCTAAACCCATTAGTTTAAGAAATAATTTGAGTTTAAGAACATAAATACAACAGGTAAGATATTACCTACATATTGCATTTTTACAAGCTGGTACCAGAAAGTTTTGCTTTAAAACTGTAAAAAATATAAGAATTGTAGTAAATGTACCCACACAAGTTTTGTCAAAAATTTAATAACAATTACATTAAATACAAGCAGTAAAATTAATAAGAAATTTACAAGAACAAAAATAAATTTAAGTAAGTCGTTATTTAATTAAATGTTGAAATGTCCCCCTCCCACAGTTTAGCAATGGGCTAGGTTATAATAAAATTTGTCGATGACATTTTGTAACATTTCTTGGTTAATAGATTCACCTTATTCAATAATTCTTCTTTTCAATTCGTTCACATCTGCAGGTTCTGTGACATACACTTTATTTTTTAGTTGTCCCCAGAGGAAATAATCAAGGGGCGTTAAGTCTGGCGACCTAGCGGGCCATTCTATGGGGCCTCTTCGCCTTATCCAGCGGTTAGGAAATTTATTAGGTAAACTCTTACAGCTCGCCCAAAATGAGGAAGAGCTCCTGCTGAAACCACGTATGTCGTGATAGTGGTCCTACTGTATTGGTTATTGCTGGCACAATTTGATTTTGCAGTATGTGGAGATAATATTCGGCATTCAAACTCCCCTCTATAAAGAAAGGTCCCACTAATCTATTGCCAATAATACTGGCCCACACATTTACTTTCGGGGGGTGTTGAGTATGTGTTTCTCTTATCCAATGTGGGTTCTGATCAGCCCAGTAACGACAATTATGTCGATTGACAATCCCGTTTAACTTGAATGTTGCCCCATCCAAAAAAACTATTTGATGAAAAAAATTGTTATTTTCTTCCTGTTTTTGCGTCATTACTTCGCAAAATTCTCTACGTTCGAAATCGTCTTCTGATAATTCCTGGACTAAATTTATTTTATAGGGGTAAAAATTACTGTTTTTTAAAATAATTTCAACTGATATAAAACATACATCAACTTGGGTAGCAGCTTTTCTCAACGACAAATGTGGATCCTGAACAAAATGAAGTAATGTCTCTAATTTTTTTTCATCACTAGTTGCCGATTTTGGTCTCCTGGAACGAACTTTATCTCTGCAACACCCAGTTTCCTCGAATCTTTAAACTGTTCTCACAACTGTAGATTTTGATATAAGCTGTCGGTTTGGAAAAGTTATATTGAAATATTGCTTTGTTTCGGTAAATGATCTTTGCCGGTCTCCAAAACCTCTGATTATTAGTAATACGTTCCCTTTCGTTGAGAGACATTTTCAGAAATTAATATGACAGTGACGCAAAACATTCTGATACCAGCTTGTAAAAATGCAAAATGTAGGTAATATCTTGCCTGTTGTATTTATGTCCTTTAACTCAAATTATTTCCCAAACTAATAAGTTTAGCCATATGACATGTTTTATAGTTGTTGTTTAGAATGTTTAGAGGAATCAGAAAACGAGACTAAAAAGGGGTCATTCTATTTAAATAAACCAAAGTTTTGTTTACCATGACTGTTTGAGGCACCCTGTATAATTACAGCTGCCCCAGTTTTATACATTTTTTTAAGGTCTACAACTCTCATACCGGAAGTTTTTTTTTATATTGTGCGCCATTTTCTAAATAATTGACCGGTCCGGGACTTTTTACACACTGTGTATAAGTATTCTGTTGCTAGTACCTTCAACAAATTAAAGCCGCAATGGAGATAGAATATCATTTAGACTTATGCGCATCCTTCATGAGTACGTTTCCAAATTAACTCTATTCCTGAAGAATACTTACAACATAACATCAAAAGTCTAAGGTTTTTATGATTGTGTGCATGTTGTTGGTGCTGCCATTATAAATAAACAACCGATCTGGGATATATTAATTGATTAACAAACAAAATATCTCAAGAGCAGTAATAACTACGACATAATTTTATTACAGATTTTAAAAACACGGTACTTCACACAAGTCAGACAGAAGTTTCAAAAAAATTTTCTTTCATGGTAACGTATGGATGACATAAGTAAAAATTCTCTGACAGTTTCAAACTCTCAAACGCAATCAACCAGTTGTAGGACTTAACAAGGTATCCTGGGGTCTACATGCAATATTCATCTGGTAGACTCTATTTGTAGCCAAAAACTAGACTGCTGGTTGGAACAAGCTTAGTGTTATGTTTTAGTAATTCGTTGCTGTTGCACACGTAAAAAGCTGGATTTATAAACTCGAAAAGTTGGTGAGGTTGAAGTTATGATCAAGTTTGTGAGGTTAGATATTCCGAACTCCGAGCATACAAATTGGTTATCTCGAACTACCCGGGAAGTTTTCGAACCTTACATGAGCTTTACATCAACAACATGAACGAGTGTATAAATGGAACTGAGTGTTCCCTTTAGTTTAAATTGAATTCCTATTTCCAACACCAACTGAACCTCAACCTCGCCAACTTTTCGAGTTTATAAATCCAGCTATAAGTTGGCGAGGTTGAAGTTATGATCAAGTTTGTGAGGTTAGATATTCCGAACTCCGAGCATACAAATTGGTTATCTCGAACTACCCGGGAAGTTTTCGAACCTTACATGAGCTTTACATCAACAACATGAACGAGTGTATAAATGGAACTGAATGTTCCATTTAGTTTAAATTGAACTCCTATTTCCAACACCAACTGAACCTCAACCTCGCCAACTTTTCGAGTTTATAAATCAAGCTTAACTATAAATAGGAGAAATCAATTCGATTAATGTTACGTCAAAAAACGTTCAATAAAATTACATTATTGTTATTCTCATTGTTTTATGCAGAATTTAAAAAAAGCATAATATACAACAAATAACCTAAACATTATAAATTTAAATCAAATGAGACACATGTCCACCTTCCACTTCCAAACACGTTCTCATTCTTCGTTTTACAGAATCGAAAACAATGGTGAGAGCTGCAAATCTCCTAACATTTATTTATATTTCCAACCCATAGGTCATCTAAATTTTCACAAGGGGTTTTGAAAAGCGAGTTGAATGTGTGACCACCTAACTAATAAATAACAAATTTACAAATAATGGCAGATCAATTATAAATTTACTGGGTGAAATTCAGTCCAACCATCCAGTCACTCTTACTTCGGGATGGTTGACCTGAATCTAACCCGAGAAAATAGCTCTCCGTTATTTTTAACATTAATAAAGAACTAGTGGTTCTAAATATGAGTGCATTTGAAGCAGGCTGTCATGACTGCATAATAAGATATGACGCATTGAACCAATTCAAAATGCAAACATAAGTATTTCTTTATTTAACTATAATAAACAATAAATATTATGCTCTGAAATATAAAGTTTATGTCTAGTATTTTAAAAATCTCTTTAATTTATTTTCTAATAAAGTCATATTAAAATTTATTTAACAAAACGGTTAAATAATGTTAAGTTAAAATTAATATATAATTTTCGACAAAATTGTATAAGCAGATGTTTCCGACTAGAGTTTTATTAAAGATTTGCGAAAATATCTTGCACCGTACCATATTAAAGTGCTAGCGAATATTCCAAGCTGTATAATTAGCGCAGCAATATTAAATTTTGTCCTTGACTCCGCAATTTCCGCATCACATGCCTTGTAAATGCCAAGAAAGATAAATTCTATGCGAGTAAGATATCTGTGAATTTTCTCACTTGACTGGGAAACGATCGTCGTTTTAAACTCTCATTCTGAACCATAGAAGTTTCATTTTATGACGTTCTATAGATTATACAATATATATAGCTCTGTATCATTTTCATTCCATGCACAAATGCACATCTTTAAAATTTTTCCCTTTCAGTTGAATTCTAACAAGACCGATTATTTTTACAGGTTTCTATGATCAAAGAAAAGGCATTAAAAGGATTAATTATTTATGGTGCTTTGCGAGTTGTACATGTACGCAGACAGTGATTAACGTTGTTCTTGAATCGTTGGAGATTATACTAGTTTAGAAAGAAGACCTCAGGTAGGTCGATATAGAGCGAAGACGTTTTTTAAATTAACGATTTTGTTTGTAAACAGTGTTATTCGAGGAACACTCAGCTGAATTAAGCACGGGTTGACTGCAGTGGTTCAACGAATAGATCTACCATGCACCGCTTTGGGTGGAATCAAGCGGGTAACCTCAGTTGAACAATCGCCATCAAAATATTTGTATGTGTATTGTATGTATAAACCGGCATACCATATGATCTAACTTAAACTGGGTTAGTTCAGGTTAGTCTTCCTGCCATACTCGAAAGGAGTTGGAGATGTTCGGTAGCGGACTCCCCATTATAGTCTATTGTATTCTAAACATGGGTAACTTTAGCGAGAAGGTCTCTTGTTTATCTAGACTTACGAATCGGCGATCAGTGATAATGTTGAAGCCTTCCAGGTATTTTAATAATTTTTGGTTGACAATCATTTCCATAACATTTATTAAGTATAGCCCAAAGTAATGCGACTGGTCGATGGTTGTTTGTGACTTCTTTAGGTATTCATTAGACTCGCGCAGATTTCTAGCAAGAACGAATTTTTTTTAATAAATTTAAGGTGTATGAAAGGGACCTTTCTATTGAAAAATGTTATTATTGTGTAAGTCAGTATTTGTCGGATAGCTTCAATAGACTAATTGATTGTTGTATTTTTTCTTGTTTTGTTAAAACTGTGTTTCTCATAATTTTTTGTAGATTTTTAACTATTTTAAAGCAGGTGATATACATAATCTTTGTTATTATTTGACGTGTACATCCATGTATTTCACAAAAGTACAAATAATTCAATAATACAAAAATTATTTTCTGTCACTCGACAAATCGAGTGTGGTGTCCCAGAAGGCGGTATTCTTTCTCCTCTCCTGTTCCTGATGTTTTGTAATACCTTGCCGGATGTCTTGGAGGAGGCCGCGGATTTATACCAGTACGCAGACGATACCAGCTCCATGGAGCATCACAAAACCTATGAAGGTATAGTCGGGAACTTGAATGCAGTTTCGATGAGAATAGCGAATTGGTGCGAGTCCAACGGCATGTTGCTTAACCCTCAAAAATCAGTTATTGTCAACTTGAAGGGTATACAGAATACTCAAACTATTCTTCTTTATATCCACGCACATGTAATGAGTCGCCTGTCTTATGGGATTATCATTTGGGGCTTTTCGCCAAAAATTAATATACTTTCTATTCTGCAGAAGCGATTGGTTCGTGTCCTGGATGGAGCATAGTGAGATGCACATGCTGCCCCGATCTTTAAAAAGTACAAGCTAATCTCCATATTTTTTCTGTATTACTACAAATTGCCTCTTTTTACAAGAAAAAATATAACTAACTTTACAACAAACGGCTCAATCAACAAGGGCATGCAGACCAGACCGTCCTCTCAGCTCTCCATTCCCAAACACCGGACATCCTTGTATGAGGAGTCTTTATTATATATGGGGATAAAGTCATACAACAAACTCCCAGCAAGCACAAGAAGAATCAAAGATTTCGTCAAGTACAAACAACATTTAAAAAGTATACTTATAGAAAATGTATTGTACAGTCAACTCTGACTACTTTGAAATCATGTAACATCTACTAACTACCTATGATCACTGACATTGGCTCCCACATAGAAGTGCAGACCAAGTGGTATTCTTAATGATAATGGTGTGTTGGTGTATATAAATGAATCTTGTGTGATGAACGATTAGTGTATTTTGTCGATTCTCTTTCGTTTTTCTTCATCCGATTCAAAGATATATTTGAGACTCCTGTTGCATTGGACGGTGCAATGTTTATTATTGTTATACTGTGTTATGTTTATTGACGCATCCAATATACATTTTTTGTATCATATGGAGAAAGAACTAAATAGATAAGTGAATAAATAAATAAAACAAATAAATATATCTATCTATCTATATTTTTAGAGAAACAATATTATTTCTTTCGCTATGAATAATTATGTTTTCAGTGTAAGAGAAATAGCCTTCATTGGAAACATTTTCTTTCAAGGAAATTCATCGTTACATTTATTTTCATTCTAATTATTGTTTAGCCAAATGTAATAAACTTGACAATAGTGACACCCACATAATATAGTAACAATATTATACACACTGGCTAAGAAAACACATTATTAAATATAATCCGATAAAAGCCATTCATCAAATACGTGGCAAGAATTCAGTAAACTTGTTCTTAATGTAGTTCTGATGACTAAGCTTTTATAGTATGTTGCCGCGTTGCCGCGGCTTATAGCACAACTAACTGGATGTGTTTCCGGGGCGGTTTAAGACTTAACACCACACGTCATTTAACGTCCTCAAATGTAGGTCAATCATGATAAAGCTTCACAGCAAAAAAAGCGCTGGGAATCATTCTGTTTTTAGTTAGAAAATTTCTCCATAAAAAAATGTTTTGTAATGATAAATGGCTCGATAGGAATTTTGTTAAAAGAAACATCAGAAATTGTAAAATTACTACAAGAGAATATACATAAATTTTAACAAGAAGTGTAAAGACTTGCATTATTATATTATATATCGATTGCCCTATTCAATACGGTCACTTTGAATTTCTGACAAAATTTGAAGGATAGAAAAAATCTCTCCCAAGGGTTTATGGTTATAGTTCTAACAGAGATATCCATTTACGCTAATAACTGCGGTATACCTAATATGCAATAGATAAAAGAAACAAGGGCAGCAAAATATTTTCATTAAACTATGAAGAAGAGTTGGTCCTACTTAAAAAAATTCAAGTTGATAGCTATATCTAAAATAACTGGGCCTTAACCACCTTCTCTCTAACAGTATTAGATGATCTCCTTCGAACCAAGCAGCTAAAATTTTGAACTAACAAAATTGTCTACAATATTCCACGTTCCAATGTTTTGCCTAATCTAAGAATAAAGCATCAAAAAAGGGAGCGGTGCATATTACATTTCGTTTATTCTTTAAGTCTTGTAACTTCGTTTTTCTCAGATTTTTTTTTAATATATCAACCCTATTTCGAATAGAGCCCTCAATATTATCTCCGAGCCAATAAAATTTCTTTCAATTTCGTGCCACGGATGCTGCAAACTCGTTATATCACGTGTAGCATAGGCAAGTAGTGTCGGTGTAGTGAATAAAATGAATATTTGGGAAGCTAGTATTGTTGCAGGATATAAAATTTAGAATTTTTATTACGTATTTTCTAAGCATTCTCCCCCAATAGTTTAAAAATGTACCAAGAACAAAATTTTGAATTGGAGAATATTTAATTAAAATTTTGATTTCTGTTCTAATCGCGATAACTTTGTTCCTCATAACAAACATTAACCTGTAAAACCCTTAAAATCTTTCGTTGTCACTGTGGATAATATTTAAACACCAGGAAAATAAAGTGACACAAACACACTGTTATGTCACATTGAAAAATGTAAGTGTATTTCAAAATTAATCTAAAAACAAAATTTAAGTTAGCGATACCAAAGAATCCAAGAAGCATGTCTTGCGCGAGCAAAGTCTGTAACCCACTCGCTGGGGATGAGCCCGAAATATGGTTGGAAGCAAAAGCCACTCCCGCAGTAAAAGAAGGTATGCAAGAACTAAACTTATGCAATGATACTCTAGGTAAAGAAATGGTATTATTCTTGGATAATATAGAACGAGGTCTTGCCAAAGCGACTCATCCAAGTGCAATTGTAAAATGCTTTCCCACATACGTACAGGACCTTCCAGATGGTACCTGCGTTGGTAAATTTTTAGCGTTAGATCTTGGAGGTACAAACTTTAGAGTACTTCTTGTTGAATTGGATGGTGGCAAATGTGAAATGAAGCATAAGATTTACGCAGTGCCCACTGAGCTAATGACGGGATCTGGATTACCATTGTTTGACCATATTGCGGCATGCTTAGCCGACTTTGCTACAGAGTATGGTGTATCAGATGCTTATCTACCCCTAGGATTTACGTTTAGCTTTCCGTTAGCTCAAAAGGGACTTTGCGTAGGAATTCTAGAAAGGTGGACCAAGGGATTTATGTGCGACGATGTTATTGGACTAGACGTAGTTAAGTTGCTGAGAGATGCAATTGACAAAAGGGGTGACATTAAGATTGACGTTTGCGCCGTCTTAAATGACACTACCGGAACATTGATGTCCTGCGCATGGAAATATCGAGATTGCCGAATAGGTTTAATTGTGGGTACCGGAAATAATGGTTGTTATTATGAAACCCAAAAAAACGCCGAATTATTTGATGAAGCAGATATGGGTTCCGGAAAAGTTATAATTAACTTGGAAATGGGAGCTTTCGGTGACGATGGCTGTTTAGAATTTATTAGAACTGACAAAGACAGGGCTGTTGATGAAAACTGCATAAATGCTGGAAAGCAATTGCATGAGAAAATGATTTCCGGAATGTACTTGGGCGAATTAGTGCGGTTATATGCACTAGCGTTTACTGAACAAGGAGTGATGTTTGACGGAAAATCTTCCCCTGCTTTCAATGAACGGTTAAGTATAATAAATATATATTTAGCATATTAATAATAATGTTTTATAATTCGCGGAGGAGTTGTTTTTTTTTCAGGATCATATTTATAAAGAATGATATTTTTTTAAGCAACTCATGAAACATAAACAAGTTTAAACTATTCGTCTTTTTGAAGCTGTTTTAAGTAGAAAAACAAATAAACAGCATTGTTTGACTTTTCGCTGCCATGATATGGACTGTCGTAAGTAGAGTCCGTAACCAGGTATAGTGTTCAAACTAATTCCTGATAATTCTCTAAGAAAAAATGTATCTATAAAAATATTTTCTTTCAGGGGTATACAGGGTGTTTCATTAATATTGCGACGAAATTCAGTATGGATTTCTCAGCTTAAAAATATGAGAAGAGTTCCTATACAACTGTCCGGAAATGCTTCGTTTCGTAGTTACAGGGTGTTAAAATTTTATTTTAATTTTTGTTTTCTGTAAATAATGTCGATATTTGAACTAAAATTGGTATCTTAGTGTTTATTGAAGTGCAAAATTCGAATTTGACGTTTGGCTTGCACTTGTAAAGCCACCTACATGTCCTTTCACTCTTTTGAGGAGTCATACCTTCTTATACCTGTGTATATTACATTTTTAGGCAGAAAATAGATTCCTTTATCATTTTTATGTGAAGAAGGTATACGTCGGCAGAAGTCGCTACGAGCAACCATTCTCGAGAAAAAGAATAAACAACATTTATTATCGCTAATCCCATATCCAAGTTTGATAAAATTGCATTTATCTCCTAAACAGAGCCAAAGTCAAAAAATACATCGCATTAGCCACTAAACTGCCTACATACCAGCTTTATTAAAAGAGAAAACGGCAGTGGCTTACATATTTTTTGTTCCGCTTAAAAATTTTAATACCCTGTATCTCCGAAGTGAAGAATTTCCGGATATAGATTTGTAGCAACTTTCTTTTATATTTTTTAGTAGAAAAACACATCCTGAATTTTTTCGCAGAATTAATGAGACATCCTGTACAGGGTTATCCAACCAAGACTAGACAAGGCGATTTTTTGACTTTTCCTGTACTTTTATAAAAAAACTGAAATAGCCATCTTAAGCCATTTTCTCCCGCGAATTCGAATATCTTCAGCAAAAAACAATTGAACATCAAACAAAAGTACTAGGGGTCACTTTGATATTTTTTTAAATGAAACACCCTATATCTTCGAATATTTTTGGATTTAACATAAAATAGCAATTATTTTTTAATAAGTGCATTATAAGCCTAAACCTAATAGTTTCCGAGATATCGACTTTTGAAAAATGACATTTTTCAACTTTGACAGCTTCTAGCTTTCTAACGGTACGCTTTAGAGTAAAACGGCTTACATGTCCCTATCTTACTTTTTTATTATCTTCCCAAAAACATCAACTTCCGGTTAAACCGGATGTAACTCAAAACCCGGAAATACAGTACTTCCGGTTTTACCGGAAGTTCATGTTTTTGTAAAGATCATAAAAAAGTAAGATATGAACATGTAAGCCGTTTTACTCTAAAGCGTACCGTTAGAAAGCTAGAAGCTGTCAAAGTTGAAAAATGTCATTTTTCAAAAGTCGATATCTCGGAAACTATTAGGTTTAGACTTATAATGCACTTATTAAAAAATAATTGCTATTTTATGTTAAATTCAAAAATATTCGAAGATATAGGGTGTTCCATTTAAAAAAATATCAAAGTGACCCCTAGTACTTTTGTTTGATGTTCAATTGTTTTTTGCTGAAGATATTCGAATTCGCGGGAGAAAATGACTTAAGATGGCTATTTCAGTTTTTTTATAAAAGTACAGGAAAAGTCAAAAAATCGCCTTGTCTAGTCTTGGTTGGATAACCCTGTACATAGATTATTAAAAAAAAATTATCAAAAAATTTCTAGCCAAGTGACGGAATATTATTATAAGAGAAAATGACTGGCCGCTATTTTTGTCGGGAATAGACGCTTCTTCTCTATTAGTGATCTTTTCAAAGCAAAAACGTTTTATTTACTTTTTTCCGTTGATACACCGTTTCCGAGTCCAAGATCAGGGTGTTATTTAATAAGTGTCCGAGATTTTACAGGACGATTCCTCAGTTATTTATAAGGTGAAAAGTTCATATAAGCATGGGTCTGCAAGCCCTTTATTTTGAGATACAAGGTGTTACAGTTTTTAACAGGAACAAAAATATGTACCACACTGCCGTTTTCTCTTTTGATAACATTATTATGTAAGCACTTGGCTAATGCAAAGTACATTTTCACAATTTTTTGATTTCGGCTTTGTTTAGGAGATAAATGTTATTTTATCAAACTCTGATATGGGCATAGGATATGCAAATAAATTCCATTTATTTCTTTATTATTCTTTTCTCGAGAACTATTGGTCGCAGCGACTTCTACCAAGTATGCCTTTTTCATGTAAAAATGATGAAGAAATCCATTTTTTTTGCTTAAAAATGTAATACAAGTACGTATAAAAAAGGTATGACTCCTCAAAAGAGTAAAAATACCTGTAGGTGGCGCCCTCTACAAGTGTAAGCTAAACTAACATCAAATTCGAATTCCGCGGTAACAATTTTCGTCCAAGTATAGACATTATTTCAAAAGTTATTTACGAAAAACAAAAATAAAAATAAATTTCTAACACCCTGTATCTCAAAAATAAAGGGCTTGCTTGCTTGCTTATATGAACTTATAAATAACTGAGGAATCGTCCTGTAAAATATCGGACACTTATTAAATAACACCCTGTATAATTGCTAATATTATGTCATATATGTATTACCAACAATATAATATTGTCTATAAGTTTTCTAATTTGTGCAAAATTATACGTAGCTAAATACTTTATCGTTTTTAGATACCATTTAGACATTTAGTAAAGCATGGCGCAAGCCGCAGAATGATGAACAAAAATGTGTTAATAGTAATCCGAAAAGAAAAATATATTTAGCCACGTATAATTTTATAGAAAGCAGACACACATAAATACTTCATTATTGTTGGTATCAAGGGCATGATATGAGAAATAATACATTTTTTTCTCGAAAACGATGCATCGGCTTTAAAACAATCGAGGAAACTTGTTTTCTTAGAAACGACCACTAATAAAAAAAAAATATCTACTCCGGAAAGAACCACTTTCTCCTTTAAAAATATTAGGTCACTTGGTTACAAAAATGCCATTAGTGAAAGTAAAAACATTCTGCATGGTCATAGAAATATTCGAGGGAAATATCACTCGCCAGAATTTATAAACCTATTTATAAATACAAGTGAATATGTTCTATTTACGGTAATTTATTTTTTGTATTTAAATGGGTTTAAATATATTTAAATAATATCGAGCAAATATTTGCCACAATTTTAATTTTACATAATATGTGTCTTTTTCCTGAAGTACTAAACCGGTAAATCCCCCATGTTGAGAGGTGAAAATATTGCTTGTGTGTTGTTTTTATCACTTGCATCAATAGTTTCAGAGTTATTTTTCCTCGAAAATCGCTTAGTTTATGATTAATTAGACACAAACATTTATAATCGATTTCAGCGATGAGTCTGACCCATAAAAAAACTTGTTCTAACTTGGATAGCGTAATGCGTTGTTATATTTCGCCTGGTGTTTTGACCCAGAATCGAAGATTAATTTCTATTTATTTATATTTAATTTTATTTAAAAATATTTATCTGTATTTAATTTTACTTAAATGTATTTATTTGTATTTAATTTTATTTCAATCTATCAATTTTTATTTAAATCTGTTTATTTTCATTTAAATGTAATTAAGCGTATTACTTTTGTATTTATTTGTATTCAAGTAAATACGTTTTTGAGATTTGTACATCTATTTGTGAAGTGACCTCCCCTTCGGAAATATTCTTTTAGGCTCGAATTCTAATGAGACCCCAATAATTTTTTTATTAAGGAGAGGGAATCCACCCCGGACGCACATCTTTATATAAACTTTTTAATTTTTAAATAACGCAAGAAGCTACACCATAAAGTTACGGACCCTACTTAAATGTGCTGTATACTGCCGTCCTAACAAAAAATACAGTAACTGAAAGAAACACAGTTTTGAAAAAAAACGACAATAACTGTTTGTCCAAAGATTTCACGTCTCTGGCAATGTTTTATCTACTTATACGTAAGAATACATTGAAAAGTTTATTTTAAGATATATTTTGTATTTTCTGGTTTAAGTTTCAGGGAAATATTGAAACAAAGTCTTTCTTAGCTAGCACAATCAGCTTATATTGTATAGGTTATCCTAAGCAAAAACGCAGTAACCTGCTGATTTGGTGAAAGATACTGCACTGTTGCCTGGCATCTATTGAGGTGCCGCTATTATAACATGAAGGAAAGTTATGGTGTTGTGATCCAGTTTTTGGTATTTTCTCAATTAAGATTTAAGAAATTTCCATCAAATTTTTACTTGAGCAGTAATGCTCGTAATATGTGCCAAATATACACGAGGTTGTGTTTTCCCAATCTTCCCTTTGAACGCCCAGCCATAAAATTTCCTAGGCTTTATTTCAACCATTTTTACTTTTCCAGAGTTTGCCGATTGTACAACATTTTTGAAATCCTAAATATAAAAAATGATACCTTTATGTTTTAAACTATCCGCGCTCAAATATCTATATCCTAGTTCGTAACAGTTATTCGTTATTTCCTCTGTTGTGAATTCTAGAGAATTGACTATACAGAGTGGCAAAAAAGTCGCGCATAATGCCTGCAATTTTTGAATTACCTCTTATACGAAAAAGTGACCTCTATGAAAGTTGTTCAGTAAATTATTCCCCACAGTTCTACCTGCATAATTTTTTTCTGTCATCTCTGGTTTGGTTGCCCTAGAGACTAGCTTACTTTTTTTAAATGGAACACCCTGCATATAATTGCATATTTGAATTCTACTGGGAAAATTCTGAATATTTTGTATTTCAATTTTTTATTTATTTAAAATTGTAACAAACTTCATAATAACAAAATAAATCGCATAGAAAATTGAACAACTTAACATCGGAATAATAAACAAGTAAAACCTTTTCAGTGGATCAGATGTTCAAAATTACCACCATTTTCTGCTAAGCAGAGCGCCAGTCGATCCCTGGATCCGTCTACAACGTTTAAAAGGAAGTCCTCTGGAATGGCCCGAATTTCAGCACTTATTTTGACTTTTAAAGATTATAAAAGTCATTTGGACGGTTAACGTAGATTTTGTTCTTTAAGTTTCCCCACAAAAAGAAGTCGAGCGGGGTTAAATCTGGGGATTGCGCTGGCCAGTCAGTAGCACCTCTTCTGCCTATCCAACGTCCTGGAAATTGTTCGCTTATGTATTGTCTAACACTTGCCGCATAATGCGCACGTGCTTCATCTTGCTGGAACCATACCTGTTCGTTTATACCATTATTTACACCCAGTTAAACCATTCTGTAAGAAGGAATTATGTGATTCCTGAGGAGGTACAGATATTTTTCGTCATTCAAATTACCATCTATGAAAAAAGGTCCCAAAATATGTCTACTAACCATGCCCGCCCAAAGATTAACTTTTTCGGGCCTCTAAGTATGACCTTTCTGGAACCAGTGAGTATTCTCAGCAGACCAATAACGATAACTGTGTCTATCAACAACCATTTAAATGTAAAGTAGCTTCATCCGAGAAAATGATATTTGTTGCGAAGTTATTATCGTTATTGCATCTTTCCATCATCAGCTCACAAAATTCAGCTCTTCTATCAAAATCGTCCTCGTTTAACTCGTGAACCAACTTTATCTTGTAGGGATGCAACTTCTTCTGCTTAAACAAACTTTTTACTGACTGATGAGATACATTAAAATCCATTGCCATTGGCCTGGATGATTGTGTTGAATTTTCAATCATTCGGTTGCTGTTTTAGGTCGACCTGATCTAGGGGCTTCCCTAACACTGCCTGTTTCTCGAAATTTCTTTACCACTCAACACACCGTTGACTGATTTATTGGAGGCCCATTTGAATATAATTCATTGAAAGTTGACAAACTTGATCTTGCGATCTCTTTATATTTCCGTAACCGCTCATTATTAAAATTTTATTTCCTTTTTTCACATTTAGATGAACCATAGCGTAAACAAATTAAAAATCAGACAACAGAAAATTAAACAGGAACTCAAAATTGACACTTAATTAGGTCGCTGTCGTGAAAACACCTTGACTCAACTGGTGGGTATTAGGTAGGAATAATAATTATTATAGGTAGGAAGTTTTTCATTTTTGAGCTGTCATTATCTCGGAAACGCTTGCAGAAAATTTTAAATACAATAGCTGGAAAAGTGCGTAGTGCTTCCATTCTTCATTACCTAATTTGGTGAATGATATATTTTTAGACTTTACTGCGACTCGATATAATTAATAGGAGCATAAGAATTCAGGATATTTGCGCAAAAAGTATTTTTTGATGGATTTTATATACAATCCAATTCAATGAAAATCCCAAATTTGGACATTGCTGAGTTTTTGGTTAGGACGGTAGAAGGGTGTATCCTAAGTTAGGACACACCCTGTACACAGTACTTCTTTTAAGAAGAACTTTATTACAAACTTATTGCTAACTGATGATTCGGGCCTACAACTTCAAAGAAACAGTTTTTTTTTGTAGATATCAAACAAATTTCCTAATTGTCTTTAAATATTTTAGAGAAAGTTTCTTAACCAGCTACATATCTGATATTGAATCAGATCCAAGTGGAACATTTGAAAAAGTGAAGGACATCTGCAATAAATTGGGTGAGTAAATTTTTGTTAGTAGTGAAATACTATTTGGGTGTAAAATCATATATTTTCTTGTCAAAAGTACTGGGAAAATTATTTTTTTTATCTTTTTTAAATATACAAGTCTGTCCCCGGATCGCCGCAACGATAGGTGAAAAAGGCTAAAATTTTTTGAGTTGAAACTTTATCTTCTGGGGTTCAGCCCTGCTTGGAGAGAAACTAATTTGTGGCATAATTTTAATTTCGAAAAATTAAGTGTGCTTTGGAAATTTTTAAAAAAATTTTTTTCCCACCAGTAAAGTGCTTGATTTCTAGGAGATACGAAAAAATTTTATTAAGAAAAGATGTTCGGAAATAATAGATGAGTAAGAATACAAAATTTTAAAATCCTATGCCTACTTTGATGTTTTGCATTATTTTTATTGCACGCACCTCCTTATTGAAGATATTAAAAAATTTCGTTAAGAAAAGTTGTTCAAAATAATAAATTAAACACGATCGGTTTATTTTATTCCCTTTAATAGACATTAAGATAATTAAAGAAATGCGAACATAAAAATAACAAGCAATTCACTCCCTTTAAAATATGAATACATTTGTTTCAATGCTATTCAGAAAAAAACAGTACGCCATGGAAGGAAAAAGAATAAAATAATATTTTGACAGTTTGTTGTCAAAAATAGTTTGGTATTTTTAATATTGTTGTAGTGTGCTCTAAAACTGATCCGAACTTTCGAAAACATTACTGTGAAATATCAATTATGCTTACTATACCAGAACGGATCTACCTAATTCAATGTTATGGTATAGGTGAATTATCTATTCCAGAGGTTATCAGGCGATTTAATATGAAATTTCCGAACACAGTTTTAGTCAAATCTACACTATCCAGACTGGTTAAAAAATTTGTTACTACCGGTACTGTACATAATATACTAAAAAAGAAGAAGAACTTTGATGAAGATGATGTAGGTACTGTGTTAGCAATGGATTCATTACGCGATAATCCAAAGCTGTCACTAAGAAAGCGGTACGAGGAGACTCGTGTTAGCAAATCACATTTGCAACGCATTTATGACGCAAATAAGGTAAAACCATTATAAAGTTAGAATTCGTCATACGTTAGAAGAAGGGGTAAATTCCAAAGGTTGAAGTTTTGCCTAACTTTAGGTGAGAAGATCGAAATTTCTATAAAAATATTATTTTCTCAGTCGAATCGACTTTTACCACTAACGGTGTACCTTTATCACATAATTGCCGATATTGGTCTAAAGATAATCCAAATTATGTAATAAAATCTAGGCGGCAGTATTTTAAAAAGGTTAATGTTTGGTGTGCCATTTCCCATCATTGTGGTATAATTGGGCAATATTTTATTGAGGAAAGACTTAATCAACATACTTATTTAAATATCCTAAATCAGTTTCTTGACGAACTACCATACAAACCAAGATGTTTTTCATATTTTCAACACGACGCGACGGCTGCCCTGCCCACTCGACATTTCGGGTATGTGAATGGCTCAATGAGCATTTTTAAGAAAGATAGATAGCCAATGCTGGTCCTATTTTGTGGCTGCCCAGATCTCCGGATCTAACAATAATGGATTTTTATTTTTGGGGTCAAATAAAACAAATTGTATATTTGAATAGGCTTCCAAATGATGTAGAAGTTTTGAAAAATCGCATTACATATGCAATAAACTCTATTCCCCTGGAGGAGATAAGAGCAGCTTTCACTGCATTTCGGGAAAACATTGAGGAATGTGCGAATAAAGGCGGCGAACTTATTGAATAAATGTATCTTTCAGTTGATGTTAGTATTGAAATAAATTAATTTTTTGATGTATTGTATAAACCGTTGTTAATGTTACTATTGAAATAAATTGATTTTTTGATGTATCTTATAAACCGATCGTGTTTAATAATATATTGTTTTGAACAACTTTTCTTAACGAAATTTTTTAATATCTTCAATAGGGAGGTGCGTGCAATAAAAATAATGCAAAACATCAAAGTAGGCATAGGATTTTAAAATTTTGTATTCTTACTCATTTATTATTTCCGAACATCTTTTCTTAATAAAATCTTTTCGTATCTCCTAGAAATCAAGCACTTTACTGGTGGGAAAAAAAGTTTTTTAAAAATTTTCAAAGCACACTTGATTTTTCGAAATTAAAATTATGCCACAAATTAGTTTCTATCCAAGCAGGGCTGAACCCCAGAAGATAAAGTTTTAACTCAAAAAATTTCAGCCCTTTTCACCTATCGTTGCGTCGATCCGGGGACACACTGTATATTAAATATGTTATTAAGTACCACATTCCTCAGCGAGCAATAAGCCAAAAACTTTGTATATAATTATTTTCTAAAAATGTCTAAAAATTAAAAATCGAAAAAAGCGAAACCTTTTAAAATTTTATTCGATTTACTGCCATAGGAATATTTTGATTAGGAATATACAGCGTTCGCCATAAACTTGGCTACATGATTATATGAGAAAATATTTTATTATTGACATTAAAAAGAAACTTTATGGGGGGTTCGTTTCTAAATGTTCAACAATCAAAAAATATATTGTAACCCCTATCATTATATCACCGATTGTCGGGACTATCATTACTTGAAAATTTTTTAGCTAAATTACATAGATTTTAATATACCTAATTAATAATAATAAAAGTCTAAGTTCTACTGCTGATCCGATAATGTTGGATAATAAGCTTATATGCGCAAATATACAGGGCATCACTGCAGATGGCGACACGACCAGACTATTATTTTTAAAATTAGTTTTTTAGAACGTATCTATTTCACAAATATTTAATTCGTTTTGACACAAACTTGTGTAATTTAGTTGATATTTAGTATTTAGGGTAGTTCTTCTCACTTTGTAGTCCCAAAGAAGATCAGATCTAACTATAATACTAATATGATATGGAGACTGATATAGAACATCCCGCGGGTTGTCTTTATTATAATAATATTAATAATAATAGTACTACATTAAATTTATTACTTTCCATATATACCATAATATACAGAGTGTTCCTAAATATCATATACCGGGTGATCAGTTATATTTTGACAACCCACTAGGTACTAAAGTTGTAGGGCTTTCATGAATTATTAGAAAATTATATAAGAAGAAACAAATGAATATCAGAAATGGCAAATATTTTACAACTTAATGTTTTCTTAAATGGAACACCCTGTATATTATATGCTCTTCTGGTGAGAAATTTAATTCTAATTTTAATTATATATGCTATGTATGGTCTATATTAATGGGTTGAATTAATAATTACAATTTTAATAAGTAGGCGTAGACGAAATAATACTGACCTACTGAATATGCGGCGATTGTTTACATTTTACGCATCTATCAAATCCTTTACATTTTGTCACAAAAATTGGGTGTTCGAAAAAGAAAAGTTTAAAATCTTTGAGATTTACTTAGATAATAATAAAAATTAATTAAAGCACGTCACCAATTAAATAAGAAATATTAATACTAACCATCACGATTGGATAACTGCGACAATTAATAAATTAAAACCGGGATATCAAGAATGTATTGATGCAAGCGGGGGTCATTTCGAGCATTTAAAATAATGTACTGTTGTTTTGTTGCTACTATTAGGTAATTATACATTTTTTCACAGTTTATCCACTAGTAATATCTGCAAAAGTTTAGTTCTTCTAATAGACATGTAGGTAAAGTTGGTCGGTTTTCGTTTTCTGTCGATATTGATATTAAATTTCATTAGTTTGCCTTTTATCTTTTTGTAGTATCTGTATTTTATTTTTAACTGATATAATTTGCCTGTGGACATTAGTTTAAATCTAGTAGGCAAACTAGACGAAAACAATTGCCGCACATTCAATAGGTCATGATTATTATTTTGTCTACGCCTACTATTTTAGTTATTAAAATTGGAATTATTAACACAACCCTTTAATATATGCCATATTATTAACGATATATACTTGGAATCAGAATAAAATGTCCCAATAGAAGAGCGTATAATATACAGGATGTTCCAGGAAAGAAAGCATTAAATTGTAAAATATTTGCCATTTGTGATGTTCATTTGTTTCTTAATATATCACTTCCTAAAAATCTATAAAAGACCCTACAACTTTAGTACCTAAAGCTTTTTTGATATCTCTTCAAATGAATGAGTTCGGTGGGTGGTCAAAATATAATAAATAAATAAATAAATAAGATCTTTATTTAGAAGGGACAATGTTGCAAAGGTATAAACAAAAACAAAATCAATATTTTGCATCTTCTGAAATGGCGAAGTTCATCTATTTACTGACGTAAAGGTTGTTCTTACACTTAACCTTAACAGATCACCCATTACATATATGGAAGGGCGTAATTCTTTGGTTTATTTCATGACTAAAAATGTATATAAACACAGGTCCGCAGGCGCTTCGTTACCGATCTTCAGGGTATTAAGATTTCAAGATCTTTCTTTATTGCTCCTGTAGTTTTCGTTTCAGGTATTTAGCTTAAATTTGGACAATATGTTACGCTTTAGGACTTATATTACTGGATATTTTTCAGGGGTCGTGCTCCATTTTCTCCCCTGAACTTTTTTGCGGTGCGCCGCTGATAAAGTCTAAAATACAAAACGATTCTTATTTGGTCAAAAACTTTTTAGCCACTTGTAGTTTTTTTCGTATCTGCGAACGCTATAGAGAAAAAAAAATAACAAACGATTTTCTGTATTTCACGAATGAAATAAAAAATTTTAAAATGGTCAAGTGGGCTTTATTTGGATAATCTCTTGTTTTTATTAATTTTAACAGTCCTATTTGAAATCGTCACTTATGTCTGCATGTGTTTATAGATTAAAGGATTAAGTTGTAAACTGTTAGGTGTCAAAGTGTTTTAAATACTCATTATAGTTACGAAAAATGCCAAGTTTTACGAATTCTAAAATGGCTGAGATGCATTTTATCTATGGCTTTGTGAATGGAAATGCAGGAGAAGTCAAACGTCCGTACACGAAACGCTATCCCAATAGGAGAATACCTGATCATCGACTATTCTCGAATATTCATAGGTACCTGCAACTCTTAATAAGAATACCAATTATACAGGTAGACCAAGTACTGTTAGAACACCACAGATCGAAGAAGCTCTTCTAAATGAAATTAAAGAAAATCCCAATGCTAGCACCAGATAAATCTGTGAACATTTAAATATTAATCATCAAGTTGTTTGGCGTATCCTGCGTAATTCTGTGCTCTACTATTATACATTCAAAGGGTTAAGGATCAATTTCTGCCAGTGGTACCTTTTAATAGGCTAGCAGTAAACCCCAATTTTTATTGTAAAATCCTTTTTACCAACAAAGCCAATATTACAAGGAATTAAATTTTAAATTTTCACACAAGCCACATATGGGCTGAAGAAAATCCCCATGTAATTGTAGAACCGCATTTTCTAGCGCAGTTCTCATTAGATGTATGAGGTGATATAATTGGGGATCGTTTGATTGATCCTTTCTTTTTGCCTGGTCGACATAAAGGTCCATCATTCAGGCATTTTTTCCAACCAGAATTACTCAAAGATTTACCTCTTTTGCTGAGAAATCACATGTGGTATATGAACGATGGGGCCCTAGCATATTTTTCTATTTTGGCTCGGGAGTATTTAAATGACGTGTATGAGAACAAGTGGATAGGATTGGGTGGACCTCAGTAATGGCCCCCTAGGTACCCTGACTTAAATAACCTAGATTTTTTCTATGGAGACATCTCAAATCTCTAGTGTTTACAATACCAGTGAATACCGTTGTTACAAAATTGAATATTATAGATGCATCTAAAACAATTAAAAATAATCCAGGGGTTTTCGAACAAGTACGGGCATAAAAAGAAGAAGAGCAGGCGCATGTATGAGGGTTGGAGGAGGTCACTTTTAACAATTGTTGTAACGTGTTTCCTTATTGTTGTTATTATTTTTCTTTTGTATTGTAATAACTCATTGCTACAAAAACCGGGTCATCACAGCTTTAATTTTTAACAGATAGTGGCCAATAAACTGTCAAAATTAATAAAAACAAGAAATTATCCAAATAAAGTCAGAGCCTACTAGACCATTTTAAAAATTTTAAGTTCATCTAGCGAAATAAAGAAAATTGTTTTAGATTTTAAACAAAATAGAAATTTATTTGGTATTTTAGACTATACCAGCGGCGCACCGCAAAAAAGTTAAGGGGCGAAAAGGGGGCATGACCCCTAAAAATATATCTCCCAATAGATTTACACAACCATTTGGCAATGACGTAAGTTCTACAATCTAAACCATATTCCAAATTTGAGCTGAATATCTCACAAGCTGCAAGAGCTGTACAGAAATCACTAAAAAAAATTTTGAAATTTTAACACCCTGTAGATCGGTAACGAAGCGTTTGCGATAGAATTACCCCCTTTGTATGTTCACGATATATAGGAGCACTCTCTATAATATACAATAAAATAGTAAGTAAATATATGTAGGGTCTTTAAAAATTCACTAGAATGATTTCATAGGCGTATGTTTGCGGGAAAAATAAAACTTTTTTCCTATAAACATGTGCTATAAAATTCACACCCTTTAAACTATAGCCGTCGTAAGGTGCGCGGAAAAAATTGAACATTTCCCGCTTTTAATTTAAAAAATAAACAAGCCTATCCAGTCGGGCATGAAATAAATCTTAAATTTTGGTTTAATTTCGATAAAATCGCAAAAAAGGCATCATCTAGCATGGAGCAGGTGCATTTTAAGAGACATATTTATGGGAAAAGAATTATTTATTTTTACCTTAAAAATACATCCTTAAAATTTTTATAATTAATTTTGAAACACCGGATACAGTATATTATATAAAAAGTAAAAGGCCATGTTGCGAGTTTTACTACTAATTTTTTGGTTTTGCTAAAACTATTTTTTCTAGGATTAACCCATGCAACGGAGCAAGATTACATCAATTTAAGGTACATATGTTATGCCGTATCAAGAAGGGCTGCCTACCTAAGTGCTGCAGCATGTTGTACACTTATTCATAAAATGGGCGAGAAGAAACTAACAATTGGTGTAGATGGTTCTGTCTACAAATTTCACCCCCACTTCAGGTAAGTTAAAATGAATTTCTTTTCGATTACCAAAAACGTAAATTTAAAGGCGTTACATGAATATTATATGTTTTAGACGAATAATGCTTCGGAAAATGAACGAATTAATACAACCAGGTTATACGTATGATGTTGTGCTGTCAGAAGATGGAAGTGGTAGAGGTGCAGCTTTGGTCGCAGCTGTGGCTGCTAGAAAAAAGAGCCAAATGAGCTCATAATTTTCCTGATATTGATAATTTTTTTTATAAAACGAAGGCTGGCTTGATATTGAATAAAAAATGAATTATTAATAGATTACTATTCAGTATTTAATATGTCGATTCAGTTTTACACAAAGGTGATAGAATAACTATATCGTAGCCAGAAAATTGTACGTCTTTGATTTGAGTACAATTATTACATTTCGTAAAATCTTATAAAATTAGGCATTTTATTGATAGTGGTTACACGTCTATCGAAATATAAAATAAGTTGACAAAAGGATTTCTAATAAAATATTACATTTTACTCATCACAACTATTTACTGTGTGTGCTATATCATCTCACAAAGGCCGCTTAAGGCCAAATTCTCAACACTTCCTTGTACCACAGGTATAGCAATATTTTCCAATTCAACAGTCAAAAAATGTATATTAATATGTTATAATGAATAAAAACAAACTAATTTTACCTTGTGCTTGTGGAAGTGCTGGAGAAAAATTTTTAATTCAATATTTTGTTAAGCGAAATCTTTGCAAAAATGTCTTTTCATTTTGTAAAATACTCAGGACGTTCCCTGAATGTCCGTTGCATCCTCGCATCAACAAGACTCAAAAAAATCATCAGTAAAATTCACAGTGTTATAAACTGAAATATTAATATGACGATACTGGTACAAAAAAATTATAGTTACACAGCTATAATTTTCTTTGATAAAATACAACACACTGTGAGGTTGGAAAATTACTTAGATCGACAGTTCAACTTCTGAACGGCCCAACGTGGACGTTCAGTGAAGATCAGTGTAAAATACTGTTGGTACACCAACTTTTATACTTTCAATTGCGCTTCAACAGTAAACTACAATTTAATCTATTTAAACAATCAGCCCAAAGGCACTAAAATTTGGTTTGGAGGCTTTTTATACTATGGTCAAATTTTGTTTGGAATGTGGTGGTCTTAAAATAAATAATTTATTTTGGTGGTTCTTTGAAACAATCGCTAAAATACATTTTCTGAAACATAACAGTCAGCCTATTGTTAGTCATCAAAAAGGTTCTTAAAATTGTTTATTTATGTATACCATACCAAGTGTCTAAAGATGTAGGCGTTTTTTTATTTATAAAAGTTCCTTTAAATAGTAATTCTCATTCGGGCTGTAGTCAGTATTTCATGTTGTTATCATTTGGATGTTATAACCAGTACTTTCGCACCTTGTGCGTACTTTTGATAACTATAAAAATACTATTCAGGCGTAATTAAAGTTTTCTCCAAAATTATGAGATTGTAAAACGTGTTTTTTTTGTCTTTAGTTGTCTTTTATTGTAAGCAAATGTTAGTATTGAGTAGTTTAGTTCTCTATCGTTCTGTGCTTTTTAAGCATTTGCAGACCTATACACTGTTAGAAGAGAATAATCAAACTTAAAATTTTTTTAAAGTCCCAGGAGGTCCACTCCTGTTTCTTTGTCAATTTAATTAATAACGTTTAAGTCAAACAGTAGGTGTTAAAATATGTCATTATTTTATTATTTATTTGATATTATTGTGCAGTAAAAATAACAACTAAGTTAGTTGACTTAACACTTTATTTATGTAAATGTTAACTTACTTTGTAAATCACATTTTTCAAGTCACTTAACAGAAAAGCACATTAACTAACTGCGATACTTATTTCTGCAGTAACTTTCACTTTGTAAAAAAGCTAATATTACTGTTTTTTAATCACGTCAACAGTTCGTCTTGAATAGATTTAACTTTTATGCATTAGTAATTTTGATTATCGTACTCATTTAAAATGACTACTTTTAAATATCAGTTTACAATACCCGAAATAGTAAGCTTGATTGTTCAGAATAAAATTGAAAATCTCACAATTTGGATTTAGAAAAGTTTAAAAGCACTATGATTTATTTAGGCTAGAGGAACTAAAACATCTAAAAACATTTTCAGATCTTTTTGTTTATGCGACTTAAATAACTATAAAGGGTGTTTCCTAACTACGGTACGAAACTTTAGAGGGCGATACGTAAGGTCGTTTTAAGAAAAAAAGTTCCTATTAACATATGTCCGGAGTTGTTTCGTTTCAAAGATACAGGGCGTTGAAGTTTAAACAAAAAACGGTCATAAATATACCTCAACCGATTTGGTTGAAATTTGGTTCAGTTATTTGAAGTAATAAGGCGCTTATTTAGCCCTAACCAGATTGAAATTATTAGGTCCAGTGGCGTATCAGTGGGCACCATAGCCAATTATTATTTAGAAGAGAAAGTACGCCAGTGCCTTTTTTTAATTTTTTTATTTGTTCAGATTAAGCAACTAGAAATAGAACTTTTAACACTTTAACTCATTCTAAAGTGATTTCTATTTTTTTTTTTTCGCAAACGAAGCCAGATACGAAAAAAACACCAAAAATTGGAATTGTGATCAAAACTGGCTTGAATCTTTTCAACTGATAATGATTTCACTGCTCGCCTAATAATATACTGAATACTATAATATTATCAACAATTTCTCTGTACCAAGCTGTAGGAAGTAGTGGCGTAGCCAGCATTTGGGGGGGGGGGGGAGGCAAACTGTCGGAGGGGCGCAGACAGTGGAGGTAAAGCGCCGCAGGCAAAAAATGTTTGTGACCACGCCCAAATTTTGTAGGAATTCACCTCCTTTATGTTCCCTAGGAAACGTGGGTCTGGCCCCAAACGAAGTGAAAATCCGCTATATAAAAAAAAATATTATAATGTGGTGGGACGCTCTTGAAACCGGTTTTATTAAGTATATTCCCATCGCTTTTCTTTACTAAAAATTAAATAGGACCGATCTTGTTTTTTAAGAATTATTATTTAAGTAGTAAAAGGGCGCCAAGTCAAGGGGGGTGGGGGGGCGATTGCCCCCTTCGCCTTTTGTGGCTATGCCACTGGTAGGAAGACAGAATCGTTGCCTTTGTCTCGGCGGCGGCACTTTTTTAAAGGAACGAATAATTCGCAGGTGAAGGCAAAGGCAAAGAGACCGACAAGCTTCAGCACGGGGTAAAGGGCGTGGAGCTACAAAGAGTTTTAAAATTTCGACATTACTATCCATTGGTTGCGCAGAAGTAAGCTGATTTATACGGCCCCAACGGAAAGAATCGGCTGATGTCAGATCGGGGCTTCTTGGGGGCCATAAAACTGACCCATTTCTTCCTCTTCATCTCACACCCAATTTTCTGTTCAGCCATTCTCTGACCTCTCCAGCGTAATGTGCAGGGCACCCATCGTGTTGAAAATACATTACGTTGCGATAATCCCGGGGCAGCTCTTCAAGATAATCGCAAAAGAATGTATCTACTAATTGCAAATAGCTCGCTCTGTTACAAGTACCTTCAAAAAAATAAGGCCCGATGATACCGTAATATGAAATTGCACACCACACATTGACTTTTTTAAAGTACTGACGTCTTGTGGGAATTCTAAATTCAGGATTCTCTTTACTTCAATATCTGACATGTTGAGAAGCAACAGTTCCGGTGGTTGAAAATGTTCATTCATCAGAAAACATTATAAGCTTGTGAAAATTTCTATTGACAGACAGTTACAAATCTCATTCCCAATCCATAAACAAAAATCTAGCCTTTTAGCTTTATCCCCAGCCTCCAAGGTTTGGTTGAAGTGGGGCTTGTAAGGGTAAAGTTTATTATCTTTTAAAACTTTTTGAATGGTAGATTTTTGTACCACCTCTAAATGCTTAGCCCTGTTTCTCAAGAAAAGCAATGAATTTTCATTTACAGATTGCAATATCAAAACCGTACAGGCATCTTCCTCATTATATTGCTTCTTCTCCTTTTTAATGTCAATAACTGATCCTGTTCTTTGAAATTTTTTCACCAGTTTGTGAACACCAACTTTCTTCAGTAAATTCGAAATCGGGGTTAGGACTAAATTTGAAGCAAATTTTTTATTGATCATTTCACGTTAAAAGTCCAAAAAATGACTGTTTGCTCTTATTTGATTTTATGTTTTTGAATTTTTGAAACGCCCTGTATAATTAGAATCAATTTTCTCATCGTAATTCCTATTTTTTCGACATGCAAATTTTTTTTTTATCAAGAATGACTTTTTACGTTTCTTTTAATTTTTGGTCCATTTGTCCTCTTGTTAACCGCATCCGCGGACATACTGTATATAAGTACAAGAAATATGTTTAAATCTATAAATTCATTAGTTATTTGATGCATTTAAAAGTATTTATAAATACCTACTTTTGGCGCTAATCTACATATCATTTAGTAAGTAATATAAAGAAATAACAAATCTAAACAATAAGACTGTATTTTAAAATATAATAAATAAATATTAGATACTTACCGTAAATGTACGTTAAAGTATTCAAAACTAAAAGATTTATTAAAGAAAGGCCACCAGCCAAAATATGATAAAAATGCCTGTCTGTTCTTCTCGACTGCAAGGTAGACATAGTAGACGAGGCGGCGGACGGAGACCTGGATGGTAGGGATACGCGCGTTACTTGATTAACTAAACTTAAAAAAAAAAATTGATTTAGATTTACTTTCTATAATTGTTAATTTTACTAACCAAATAGTTAATAGAAGCATATTTTACTATTTCTATGATTTTATACAATGAGTAGTTTTCACAGTAAACATTACTTATATTTTGTGTTGAAATAACTTTTAAAAAGATTTCGTATTGAATACTTTTTGGGTAAATTCATAACTAAAAGAGGAATTATGATGAATTATTATATATTTAATCAATGCAACTTGTACTTCTATTTACTTGATTCACAAAGTTAATTTTAACTCACTATTATGTTAAAACGACTCTTAAAAGAGTTAGTTCCTAAAAATTGATTTTTACTAAATGTAAAAGAGTTAAAATAACTTTTCATTTTAAGTTAGCTTTGATTGATTTAAATTGACTATGGGATTCTTTAATTTACATGGCCAGGATTTCTAACAGTACGTAAATATAAACTTTTTCATGTAGAATCATACTTTAAAATTTGTGATCATCATTTCCGGACACCCTGCATGACTGATGATAAAATTTCTCCACCTATTTATCCGCCTTTGTTCTTGTTATACCTGGCCCAAAAAGTTTTTATAACTTTAAAATTTATCCAAAAAGTTTCAAAAATAAATCAGAAATAATTGTATTTTTAATGGTGAATCGCTAAATGGAAAGGAACAAAATAACACAAGAGGGAACAATAATAATTGTTTGTTTTAATCCAGCTTACATTTTTATGCAAATATTCCGCAAGTATTCAGGGGCCACATTAACATGATAGAATCTAAATGTTTTACTACCAACTTCTGCCGGTTTTTGAATAATATGTATTAAGATATTGATCTAAAGCCTGAAATACACAATCTATGATAAACATGTTTGAAATACTGAATTATTATGCAACTCTTATGCCTACAACGCCATACGTTCAACATAGCATTACGTTACAAACAAACAAAAGAAAGAGAAGATACAATATTATTTTCGTTTAGATGGATACAGAACAAAAAGCTTTTACTGTGATTAAAATAACCTTGTAGACACTGAGAAAAATAACTGGGATAACCGTAAACGAATTAATTCAATAAAACCATTTAATTGAAAACAAAATATTTTATTCATTATTTCATTGAGAAACTTAATTAAAGTTTAATAGTCTCAATTAAAATTTACTTCGGACCATAACGTAATATTACTTTATCACAACTTACTTGTATCAGTTAAGTAGATGTTGCGTTTTTCTGTCTATCTGTCTTCACTTCTTTTGTTATAGGTCCGCATGATATAACACACAGTGTGTATGTCAAGTAAGGAACAAATTCATTATTTAATAATCTAAAAACATTTCGTAAAAATTATCGGACACGTATATAATAATTTTTAATTGCACATATTTTGACATAAATTTATTATGCAGGGTAACTCATGTAATAGATATGACATTATCGACGATTTTTTTAAATGGAAACCCCTATATTATAGTTCAGATCTGTAATCTCCAAGAACAGCTTATTTCAAAAACATAACACATTTAGGGCCTAAAATTGATAGTTTCGTAGCTACAGGGTAGAACAAATAATTTAAGTTAAAATACATTTTTTTAAAAGTAGGCTTATTTGCTATATTTTTTTTTTAAGTATGATTATTTGCTGTTATGTAACTATGGTATTTAGATAATGACATTATACTGTCATTATATTGAATTTTTCTAGTAAGTTTAGTAGAAGTTATAAAATTAATTTTGATATTTAGTTACCATGCATTTATCTCCCACACAAAGAATAGAAATTCTTATGATGATTGGATATGGTGATAGGATTCGTACCAAACAAGAAGTTTGCATTTTGTTTAACGCTAAGTACCCAAAAAGACTAGATCAACTGTAAGTAAACTTGAAACAAAATATCGAGAAACGGGTCCTGTGGAAGATCTTCCCAGGAAAGGCCGTCCAGCTATTCCGGATGATAAAAAATTAAATATATTATTGGCTATAGAAGAAGATCCCCATAACAGCGTCCGCCAGATTGGCATAGATCATGAGGCGCCTGCTATGACCGTTCATAACCTATTAACGGTAGAAAAATGGAACCCGTTTAAAATCCGACTGGTTCATGACTTTAATGAAGATGATCCAGATCGTAGGATGGAGTTTTGTCAATATTAATGGAAGGATGTAACGCAGATCCTTTGTTTATTGAAAATATCCTATTTTCGGATGAATCTACTATTAAATGTAAGTGGTAAAGTAAACCGGCAAAACTGTAGATATTGAGCAGAAGAAAATCCCAGGTGGATGCGTGAGCATAATACTCAATATCGTCAAAAAATTAATGTTTGGGTGGGAATAGTGAAAAACAAAATTATTGGTTTATATTTTTTTTGACAACAGTAGATAAAGCTATGGGAGTTCGGGCACCAAAGGCCATAAGAAATAACATGGGACCTAAAACCTGCATTTTTAGTGCCATTTTAGGGGCCTGGCACTTTTCCTGGAAGTCGCCACCCTCTCTTAACCCGAGCGGAACCCAGCTACTATAGCCATCTAGTGTCTGACGTCATAACTACTCGCAGTAGATACAGGATCCGTATTAACCTAAGTGGCCCCCCTGGTATTACCAGGGGGCCCCATTATTTGAAGATTCTAACCTAACACTATTCCCCATGGAACCCAAGTACCCGCGGAGCCCCCCCCAAATCCCCTTTAGTACGTGACTGTGAATGATTAATTGTAGAGGTGCCACCTAGCGGAGGAGAGATGACGTAGCACGTTCTCAATAGTACCCAAACCCAAGTACCTAACCTGAACATCTATCTAAATAATCAATATTGAACAACATAATGAATAAATAATAACAGAAAAAAAGTTTTTGTCCTCGGCGGGAATTGAACCATAAACCTCTGGGGCCGAACCTCAAAGCCTTACAAAATACGCTACGAGAGCATATACCTTAAAATTACTAAACAATGTTTGACAATGTGAAACCACGGGGGCACATCTGATTAGATTGCTGGAACAAAAGGTCCTTAAGTGGGGTTATGGTGATGTTTTCTAATGTACAAAATTAGGGCAAACCATACACATATACTTAGTAAAACAAACTAATTGATATCTGAGTACTACCTGAAGTTAGGCAACCAGTGTTTCACATAAAAATAAATATTATAAGCGTAGGAAAATATTAACAATCTTGTGCATTCACCTATCTGCTATGCAACACAAGCATCAGCTTTCAATATTATTTTACAATCATTTACCCCGAAAGGGCTGCAACGTCTCTTATAGATGGATAGTATAAACTAAAAATCAGTAATTAGTCGAAGCGTCAAGTCTTTTAGCCGATTATTAAAAACAAAGACATCAGATTTAACAAAAAAAGTATTGTAATATAAACTGTTCCGTGTGGAATCAGATTAAACGTATTATGAACCCTGTCCAACAGACCCTGTTCCCCCGGAACAGACCTGTTCCCCCTGGAACAGACCCGATGAACAGACCCTGTTCCCCCAGGAACAGACCCTGTTCCCCCAGGAACAGACCCTGTTCCCCCAGGAACAGACCCTGTTCCCCCAGGAACAGACCCTGTTGGCCTCTCTATCACAGAAAACATCCCCGATAAAGAAACAAAACAGTTAAGTACATCAAACAAATTTATTACCAAAAATATATAGGTATTCACCAAACAATACATACAATACCTGTCATTAATGAACATTGTTAGAGGCAGCGCGGCATGTAATTAGACAACACGGGATCTAGTATGTCCTTTTGGCAAACAGTATTTTCAGACGTCATCTATAATTACGTTCACGCACACTCCCGCTATCTGGGTACTACCTGAACTTATGCAACCAGAAACCCCTATCAGCAAATATTGCCTTCACCAATTTATTAACAAACCTAAGTGTGACGATGATGACAAAATGGTGGTAAACCTAGCTTTTATAATGCACTCAACATTTTATCGACAAACCAGTACTAATGGCATCGCCAAACCAATATTTCACCTTATTCAACATAAAAATTGTCGAAACGGCAACACCGCCGTTCCAATACTGAAAATTTAAGAAAATACGCTTAGGCCATCTTGCAATACCCGTTCGCAACAGTAACTAGGTAAAACAAAGAACCTTAAGTGTGGTTATAGGGATATATTATTATCGATCTCAATTTATTAACAAATCTTAAACCTTCCAACAGCATTCACCCCATATCGCATTGATAAAAATACCCATATAAATACCCCATCGGAATGCCATTCAGGATTGCATAATTAAATGAAAATCAATCAATTTTAAAACTTTTTTATTTATAACATAAAAATATCACTTACTACCGCCCTGGTATATTACATTAAAGGAATAAAAAATCAGCGTAAATAAAAAGACATCTGTAATCATTTAGCAACGTTTTATTTCAGAAATATATGCAGTTTTCAAGTCAAATACACCATTACAGCACTAGTTAGCAAAAATATTTAAATAAGACAAGTATCTTGCATCAAAAATAATACCTGAACGAAACAATAATTTGGCACTTATCGCCAATCTTGTATATAGGTACAATACATTATAAGTTCAAAATTTAGTGAAAAATATTTACAGTTAAAACTAAGGATTAGAAACATTTACCGTGCAAGAATAGACATATCTACATACAATTAAAAAACTAGGACTAGAAACATTTATATTAGGAACATTACCGCACAAGAAGGCATATCTATATACAAACTTAAAAACTAACAAAAAAATGAATGAAAAAAGACATTGGCGGGTATGGGTATTTGAACAGAGTAGGAGTAATGTGCAATATTCGCTTATAGATAGAATATTATCCTTAACTTATACATACAACTTGAAACGAGGGCAAGAGCAAAAATACCTGAACAACACTACACTTACCAGAGGGCACTCAGTTTAAACAGGGACACGACGTAAACGTGGCCCATATTGTCCCCATTCGATTTTTATGGAAAAACGAATTTTCAAAGCAAAACCAAACGAAAAAAATTATACCACAAATGATTTGAAATCAGAAAACAGTTCTATATATAACATAATATACGGCTCTTTTTAAGTTATACAGGGGGAATTTTTGCCTTCTTTTACTGTATAACCAACATGGGCTCTTTTTAAAGTTATACAGGGGGAATTTTGGCCTTCTTTTACTGTATAACCAATATGGGCTCTTTTTAAAGTTATACAGGTTAGGATATAATATGTGTGCGTTAGTATTTTGACCTTTTTTTACTGTATAACCAACATGGGCTCTTTTAAAGTTATACAGGGGGAATTTTGGCATCTTTTTTCTATCATCTGATTTGATGGCTCTTTTTAAAATCAGACAACAGTTAATTGCTATACGAATATTATGGCTCTTTTTTAGATTGTATAGCGTTTATATGACTCTTTTTATGCTCTATGATCTATTATGGTTCTTTTAAAAATCATAAGAGCAGACCGCAATTGACTCTTTTAACTTACTCTTAATTACGATGTGTAACGGCTCTTTTAAACGTTATAAGTATCGCTTGTTACATTTTTGGTTCTTTTTAGGTCAACAATCAATAAATATCCATAGATGAACAATGTCCCCATGGTAATGTGACAGGTGAAGTTTGATATATTTGACGTTTATCATCATGAGGGCTGAGACCGATTTTATTTTGTTTTATAGTGTGTAACTCGTGCTTTCGGGACTGAATTAGATTTTGAGTAACAGGCTTTGTTATAAATGATTCCAAGCATGCAACATAGTCATCAAAAGTAATTTTATTTTTAATAACAGACTTTTTAACACCCTTTATCTTTTTGGTGACACCTAAATTTAATAAGGTTCTCTCAATATCGGCTTTCTCTTTATTTTCGAGTTCCATTTTTAGCCGCATTTGTTCAAACTCTTCTGGTGAATATTGTACTTTAGTGGCATACATCTTTGAACGAAGGCCAATAAAATGAGTCAATATTCGCCCACTGTTCTCATCCTTCATAAGCCCAAGAACTTTCTTATTTACTTTCGGAATTCCATATATGTTATCCTCTGGGTAATCAAAAGTATCAAAATACTGACAACAGTCGTTTTTTATTACCTCGTACATATCGGGGTGAGTTATTTCATAAATAAGAGAATCCGTATCTGTGTATAAGATCTTACACTCAGAAAATCTGGTAATATCTAGAATGCACATACCCACATAAATAGGCTTGTTAAAATATAAATTGGTTTTGGCAAGCTCTATAATCAACAGATTTTCATTAATCATAACAGCGCTTCGAAATTCTGGACGAGCGATTAACGATTCGGCGCCATATCGTCCATCCCATTTAGTTATTAATTTAACGGTAGAATGCTTTCTAATATTCTGCATGGTTTTACCGAAAACACCATTAATCATTAATTTAAAAAAGTTCTTTTCAAAATCGTTTTTAGCATTTTGACGTAATTCGATATTTAGATCTATATACTGTTTAAGCCAAGGGGCCTGTTTAAATGCAAGCACCCGGTGTATTCTCGTTAATTTCACACCTAAACTTAAGGCTTGTTTTAAGTTGCGGTAATGAATGACATATTCTTGTTTATTATACAAAGTCGTCAAAAGCTTTGAACATTTTGATCCAACGGGGATTTTATGCTCAGGACAAGGTGGAAGATCAGAAAATTTATCGTGTAACTCATATGGAATCTCGAGGTCAACCTCCAAGATACAGCCTTCATGAGCATCATCTAAAATATCTAGAACATTTAACTGAGTAATTTCATCTTGAGAATACCATCTAAAACCTCCATATGGTAGATATTGCGACATCGCCCACCCATATTGATTATTAATATCTAGATATGAAAGATATTTCGATTCCTTGGAAGGATCATAATCAGGCATGTATTTATTATTTGCTTCAGCATATCGTTTAGAACACTGACTTACGCCTCCCCGTATGCCCTTTTCAATAAATAAAACCATCTCATAATCTGTTAGAAGTTCAAGTTCATACGTATTTTTATATAGCATTACTTGCCATGCATATCCGGGCAATGTATACGCATGGGTAGGACAAAGACCATATGTTTTATGACTAATAAATCTAAATTCCTCAAAAACATCAGCCAATAGTAAAACATCGGTTTTTAAATATAAGTCTGAATAATCACCAATATTTTTACACTTAAATGCAGCCCACACCTGCTGCGCATGCTCATAATCGCTGCTAGTTATATGTCTATCCTCAAGACTGCTATAAAAAGTATATTTAGGTGGAAAACATTCATCCTTTAATTTCTCCCAACCGTCCATATATTCATAAGGGAAAACACCTTTTCTAGTTAACAAATTAAAGTGTTCCTCTGACAAGTCCTGAAATTCTGATTTAAGTATAGGATAATTCTCTAAATAAGAAGCCAATTTATCAAGTCCAGCAGCCAAAAATCGAAAGCTGTCAAGGAATCTGAATTCTATTAGACTGTTGGGTATTTTTTTTGTAAATGAAATATATTTTTCCTTGTTCACCGGCAATACATCTATATTTCCAGGTATTTTGGCTAACGCTGTTATCAGCAGATGCCCATCGTAGCAGCTAAGATTATGGAATATAACAGGTATAACGCGTGCATCTTGGTAATTCAAATTACAAGTTTCATGGGCAGCTCCGCGCCATTTTCCAGTCAAGTGACAATGGTCTCTAACACGCTTATCGTCTTCGGTGAACGGCTGCTCACAAATATGACAATGTGTAGTGTGATTAAATTCATTCCACTCCTTTGATGATAAATGTGTCATAGGCAAAGGGCACAGGAACACAGTTTCGACATCTTCGGCAAACTGTTGAAGCTCACGCATAAACCACTCTATGCAATCCGCACCGGTATATGACTTATAAAACGAGAGGCTGTCATCATAGCTACATTTGACATAATACCCAATGCTAAAGGGCACATGTTTCTGATACTTTTGGGTGTTTTTATTAGTGTCGTCCTCGATAGGTATTAAGAGACACTCGGTGTCGGCATAGATAACAAATGGTGCTTTTTCTTTAAACGAGTAATTTTTAAATTTAATAAGTGCACACTCTGGACTAGGTATTTCAGGTACTACACAATTATTAATTTTAATACACTCTTTAGTGTGACGTGCCAACTTATCTGCAGAATAAAAATAATGTAAACATCTGTCACAGATAAACTTTTGTCCGTTCCTTTTGCTCAGTTGACGTGATAAGAGTCGTGAGAGACTTTTTATCCAAACATAATGAAACCTAACAGGTGCTAAATTATTATCTAACTCGTCATCCACTATGTAACTATCCTGTAAAAGAAGCAAGTTTATATGTATGGTTTGTTTATTTTGAGTTAAATATGTTGGTAAAATTTGAAAACCCTTGCTCATTTTCTGTAATCTATAAACATTTATTGAGATATTATTCTGATTCTCAAATCGCTGAATTAAACCAGGTGTAAAGGGATACATTTTCCCATTACACCTGGTTTAATTCAGCGATTTGAGAATCAGAATAATATCTCAATAAATGTTTATAGATTACAGAAAATGAGCAAGGGTTTTCAAATTTTACCAACATATTTAACTCAAAATAAACAAACCATACATATAAACTTGCTTCTTTTACAGGATAGTTACATAGTGGATGACGAGTTAGATAATAATTTAGCACCTGTTAGGTTTCATTATGTTTGGATAAAAAGTCTCTCACGACTCTTATCACGTCAACTGAGCAAAAGGAACGGACAAAAGTTTATCTGTGACAGATGTTTACATTATTTTTATTCTGCAGATAAGTTGGCACGTCACACTAAAGAGTGTATTAAAATTAATAATTGTGTAGTACCTGAAATACCTAGTCCAGAGTGTGCACTTATTAAATTTAAAAATTACTCGTTTAAAGAAAAAGCACCATTTGTTATCTATGCCGACACCGAGTGTCTCTTAATACCTATCGAGGACGACACTAATAAAAACACCCAAAAGTATCAGAAACATGTGCCCTTTAGCATTGGGTATTATGTCAAATGTAGCTATGATGACAGCCTCTCGTTTTATAAGTCATATACCGGTGCGGATTGCATAGAGTGGTTTATGCGTGAGCTTCAACAGTTTGCCGAAGATGTCGAAACTGTGTTCCTGTGCCCTTTGCCTATGACACATTTATCATCAAAGGAGTGGAATGAATTTAATCACACTACACATTGTCATATTTGTGAGCAGCCGTTCACCGAAGACGATAAGCGTGTTAGAGACCATTGTCACTTGACTGGAAAATGGCGCGGAGCTGCCCATGAAACTTGTAATTTGAATTACCAAGATGCACGCGTTATACCTGTTATATTCCATAATCTTAGCTGCTACGATGGGCATCTGCTGATAACAGCGTTAGCCAAAATACCTGGAAATATAGATGTATTGCCGGTGAACAAGGAAAAATATATTTCATTTACAAAAAAAATACCCAACAGTCTAATAGAATTCAGATTCCTTGACAGCTTTCGATTTTTGGCTGCTGGACTTGATAAATTGGCTTCTTATTTAGAGAATTATCCTATACTTAAATCAGAATTTCAGGACTTGTCAGAGGAACACTTTAATTTGTTAACTAGAAAAGGTGTTTTCCCTTATGAATATATGGACGGTTGGGAGAAATTAAAGGATGAATGTTTTCCACCTAAATATACTTTTTATAGCAGTCTTGAGGATAGACATATAACTAGCAGCGATTATGAGCATGCGCAGCAGGTGTGGGCTGCATTTAAGTGTAAAAATATTGGTGATTATTCAGACTTATATTTAAAAACCGATGTTTTACTATTGGCTGATGTTTTTGAGGAATTTAGATTTATTAGTCATAAAACATATGGTCTTTGTCCTACCCATGCGTATACATTGCCCGGATATGCATGGCAAGTAATGCTATATAAAAATACGTATGAACTTGAACTTCTAACAGATTATGAGATGGTTTTATTTATTGAAAAGGGCATACGGGGAGGCGTAAGTCAGTGTTCTAAACGATATGCTGAAGCAAATAATAAATACATGCCTGATTATGATCCTTCCAAGGAATCGAAATATCTTTCATATCTAGATATTAATAATCAATATGGGTGGGCGATGTCGCAATATCTACCATATGGAGGTTTTAGATGGTATTCTCAAGATGAAATTACTCAGTTAAATGTTCTAGATATTTTAGATGATGCTCATGAAGGCTGTATCTTGGAGGTTGACCTCGAGATTCCATATGAGTTACACGATAAATTTTCTGATCTTCCACCTTGTCCTGAGCATAAAATCCCCGTTGGATCAAAATGTTCAAAGCTTTTGACGACTTTGTATAATAAACAAGAATATGTCATTCATTACCGCAACTTAAAACAAGCCTTAAGTTTAGGTGTGAAATTAACGAGAATACACCGGGTGCTTGCATTTAAACAGGCCCCTTGGCTTAAACAGTATATAGATCTAAATATCGAATTACGTCAAAATGCTAAAAACGATTTTGAAAAGAACTTTTTTAAATTAATGATTAATGGTGTTTTCGGTAAAACCATGCAGAATATTAGAAAGCATTCTACCGTTAAATTAATAACTAAATGGGATGGACGATATGGCGCCGAATCGTTAATCGCTCGTCCAGAATTTCGAAGCGCTGTTATGATTAATGAAAATCTGTTGATTATAGAGCTTGCCAAAACCAATTTATATTTTAACAAGCCTATTTATGTGGGTATGTGCATTCTAGATCTTGCTAAAACAACTATATATGATTTCCACTATAACTATATGATTACCAGATTTTCTGAGTGTAAGATCTTATACACAGATACGGATTCTCTTATTTATGAAATAACTCACCCCGATATGTACGAGGTAATAAAAAACGACTGTTGTCAGTATTTTGATACTTTTGATTACCCAGAGGATAACATATATGGAATTCCGAAAGTAAATAAGAAAGTTCTTGGGCTTATGAAGGATGAGAACAGTGGGCGAATATTGACTCATTTTATTGGCCTTCGTTCAAAGATGTATGCCACTAAAGTACAATATTCACCAGAAGAGTTTGAACAAATGCGGCTAAAAATGGAACTCGAAAATAAAGAGAAAGCCGATATTGAGAGAACCTTATTAAATTTAGGTGTCACCAAAAAGATAAAGGGTGTTAAAAAGTCTGTTATTAAAAATAAAATTACTTTTGATGACTATGTTGCATGCTTGGAATCATTTATAACAAAGCCTGTTACTCAAAATCTAATTCAGTCCCGAAAGCACGAGTTACACACTATAAAACAAAATAAAATCGGTCTCAGCCCTCATGATGATAAACGTCAAATATCTCAAACTTCACCTGTCACATTACCATGGGGACATTGTTCATCTATGGATATTTATTGATTGTTGACCTAAAAAGAACCAAAAATGTAACAAGCGATACTTATAACGTTTAAAAGAGCCGTTACACATCGTAATTAAGAGTAAGTTAAAAGAGTCAATTGCGGTCTGCTCTTATGATTTTTAAAAGAACCATAATAGATCATAGAGCATAAAAAGAGTCATATAAACGCTATACAATCTAAAAAAGAGCCATAATATTCGTATAGCAATTAACTGTTGTCTGATTTTAAAAAGAGCCATCAAATCAGATGATAGAAAAAAGATGCCAAAATTCCCCCTGTATAACTTTAAAAGAGCCCATGTTGGTTATACAGTAAAAAAAGGTCAAAATACTAACGCACACATATTATATCCTAACCTGTATAACTTTAAAAAGAGCCCATATTGGTTATACAGTAAAAGAAGGCCAAAATTCCCCCTGTATAACTTTAAAAAGAGCCCATGTTGGTTATACAGTAAAAGAAGGCAAAAATTCCCCCTGTATAACTTAAAAAGAGCCGTATATTATGTTATATATAGAACTGTTTTCTGATTTCAAATCATTTGTGGTATAATTTTTTTCGTTTGGTTTTGCTTTGAAAATTCGTTTTTCCATAAAAATCGAATGGGGACAATATGGGCCACGTTCACGTCGTGTCCCTGTTTAAACTGAGTGCCCTCTGGTAAGTGTAGTGTTGTTCAGGTATTTTTGCTCTTGCCCTCGTTTCAAGTTGTATGTATAAGTTAAGGATAATATTCTATCTATAAGCGAATATTGCACATTACTCCTACTCTGTTCAAATACCCATACCCGCCAATGTCTTTTTCCATTCATTTTTTTGTTAGTTTTTAAGTTTGTATATAGATATGCCTTCTTGTGCGGTAATGTTCCTAATATAAATGTTTCTAGTCCTAGTTTTTTAATTGTATGTAGATATGTCTATTCTTGCACGGTAAATGTTTCTAATCCTTAGTTTTAACTGTAAATATTTTTCACTAAATTTTGAACTTATAATATATTGTACCTATATACAAGATTGGCGATAAGTGCCAAATTATTGTTTCGTTCAGGTATTATTTTTGATGCAAGATACTTGTCTTATTTAAATATTTTTGCTAACTAGTGCTGTAATGGTGTATTTGACTTGAAAACTGCATATATTTCTGAAATAAAACGTTGCTAAATGATTACAGATGTCTTTTTATTTACGCTGATTTTTTATTCCTTTAATGTAATATACCAGGGCGGTAGTAAGTGATATTTTTATGTTATAAATAAAAAAGTTTTAAAATTGATTGATTTTCATTTAATTATGCAATCCTGAATGGCATTCCGATGGGGTATTTATATGGGTATTTTTATCAATGCGATATGGGGTGAATGCTGTTGGAAGGTTTAAGATTTGTTAATAAATTGAGATCGATAATAATATATCCCTATAACCACACTTAAGGTTCTTTGTTTTACCTAGTTACTGTTGCGAACGGGTATTGCAAGATGGCCTAAGCGTATTTTCTTAAATTTTCAGTATTGGAACGGCGGTGTTGCCGTTTCGACAATTTTTATGTTGAATAAGGTGAAATATTGGTTTGGCGATGCCATTAGTACTGGTTTGTCGATAAAATGTTGAGTGCATTATAAAAGCTAGGTTTACCACCATTTTGTCATCATCGTCACACTTAGGTTTGTTAATAAATTGGTGAAGGCAATATTTGCTGATAGGGGTTTCTGGTTGCATAAGTTCAGGTAGTACCCAGATAGCGGGAGTGTGCGTGAACGTAATTATAGATGACGTCTGAAAATACTGTTTGCCAAAAGGACATACTAGATCCCGTGTTGTCTAATTACATGCCGCGCTGCCTCTAACAATGTTCATTAATGACATGTATTGTATGTATTGTTTGGTGAATACCTATATATTTTTGGTAATAAATTTGTTTGATGTACTTAACTGTTTTGTTTCTTTATCGGGGCTGTTTTCTGTGATAGAGAGGCCAACAGGGTCTGTTCCTGGGGGAACAGGGTCTGTTCCTGGGGGAACAGGGTCTGTTCCTGGGGGAACAGGGTCTGTTCCTGGGGGAACAGGGTCTGTTCCTGGGGGAACAGGGTCTGTTCCTGGGGGAACAGGGTCTGTTCCTGGGGGAACAGGGTCTGTTCCTGGGGGAACAGGGTCTGTTCCTGGGGGAACAGGGTCTGTTCATCGGGTCTGTTCCAGGGGGAACAGGTCTGTTCCGGGGGAACAGGGTCTGTTGGACAGGGTTCATAATACGTTTAATCTGATTCCACACGGAACAGTTTATATTACAATACTTTTTTTGTTAAATCTGATGTCTTTGTTTTTAATAATCGGCTAAAAGACTTGACGCTTCGACTAATTACTGATTTTTAGTTTATACTATCCATCTATAAGAGACGTTGCAGCCCTTTCGGGGTAAATGATTGTAAAATAATATTGAAAGCTGATGCTTGTGTTGCATAGCAGATAGGTGAATGCACAAGATTGTTAATATTTTCCTACGCTTATAATATTTATTTTTATGTGAAACACTGGTTGCCTAACTTCAGGTAGTACTCAGATATCAATTAGTTTGTTTTACTAAGTATATGTGTATGGTTTGCCCTAATTTTGTACATTAGAAAACACCACCATAACCCCACTTAAGGACCTTTTGTTCCAGCAATCTAATCAGATGTGCCCCCGTGGTTTCACATTGTCAAACATTGTTTAGTAATTTTAAGGTATATGCTCTCGTAGCGTATTTTGTAAGGCTTTGAGGTTCGGCCCCAGAGGTTTATGGTTCAATTCCCGCCGAGGACAAAAACTTTTTTTCTGTTATTATTTATTCATTATGTTGTTCAATATTGATTATTTAGATAGATGTTCAGGTTAGGTACTTGGGTTTGGGTACTATTGAGAACGTGCTACGTCATCTCTCCTCCGCTAGGTGGCACCTCTACAATTAATCATTCACAGTCACGTACTAAAGGGGATTTGGGGGGGGCTCCGCGGGTACTTGGGTTCCATGGGGAATAGTGTTAGGTTAGAATCTTCAAATAATGGGGCCCCCTGGTAATACCAGGGGGGCCACTTAGGTTAATACGGATCCTGTATCTACTGCGAGTAGTTATGACGTCAGACACTAGATGGCTATAGTAGCTGGGTTCCGCTCGGGTTAAGAGAGGGTGGCGACTTCCAGGAAAAGTGCCACGCCCCTAAAATGGCACTAAAAATGCAGGTTTTAGGTCCCATGTTATTTCTTATGGCCTTTGGTGCCCGAACTCCCATAGCTTTATCTACTGACAACAATGTAAACGGGCCAAATTACCTTCAGTTTTTTCAAGACATTCTTATCCCTACGCTAGTTAACTTATATCCGAGTAGAAATAATCCTGCAATTCTAGATGAAAATTTGTAGTGTCAACAAGACGGCGCACATCTACATTATGCAGCAGTAGCACAGACAACCTAATACAGACAAAGAGTAGCATAACCAATAAGAGGCGAAAGTGGCCGTTCCGGCCTGTTCTAATTTTGTATGCGCATGTACAAGATAAGACTTATTCCCAGCTAATTTCACAGCATTCGCAATCTGTCAAATCGTTTGTTTACTTCTAAAAATCAAGACGAACCTTTATTTTTCTTTAGTTTAAAGTGGAAAAGTGATTAGTTTCTCTTGATTTTTTATAATTCAGAAGGGATTCCTTTTGATATTAATGTCGGGAGTAAAGAAGCAGAAAGGTGGCATATCGTGTGCTTACCCCGAACGCCCTTCTAAAACCGGCTAAGGAATATCATTTTTTAGATTTGCTCAGAATATCACAGGTATGTATAATAGTAAACAAATATTGTGCTTTTGGAAACATAACATGTATGTTAATTTATTAGGTATTTACAGCCACGGTGATTGTAAATAAAGTAATTCTAAAAACGAAATAAGCAGAAACAGAATTCATTATTAACTAATAGGTAATAAAAAGATGTTGAATAGCTTTTAAAATGTCAATTTTGTAGTAAGACTTGGTTTATGTTATATTAGTTACAGTTACCTGCAATTTAATAGCAAAACTTTTGGCTGGTTTTAAACTAAACCTAGGTTTTAGAAAATAAAATAGTATGTACGTACCCCGGTACCTACTTTTTTATTTAAAGCCTTGTCTTATATGGCTAACTGTAAATAAAATAAAAGGTTGTTCTCATTTGTACCCAAAATAAGCCACCTGGTAGCTTAGAATTGTCTTTCTTTAAACTTTTTAATAAGGTGCAGTGTTATACGAAGCACGAAATCTAACAAATTAAATACATTCTTTAAAATCTAATTAAGTATGTATTTTTAGAAGTAAAGCCTGGCTTGTCACTCGTAAGAGAGAAGAATTGCTGTATAAGGATGTCTTGGATATACATATTAACTACAGGGTTTGTGAGAAAAATTTTAATGAGAAGTGTATGACTAAAGATGAAACATGTAAGACTTTGATTGCACAAGCTTTGCCCACAATGTTTTCTTAGCACAAAGCTATTGAAGCTATCAGTGGAAAACTCCATCAAGAATTATTGAACTTTCAGGTTAGTTTTAATTTAATCTTTATATCTAGGTATATACAAATGCATTAGATTGATGGAAAAATTATTGTCAAGATCCCTTAGTATATAAGACATCGGTCAATTCAGATAAAATAATATTTTAAATTATTACATTTGACTGCAACTTTAAGGTTTTTTTTTAACTATATTCTAGGTTCCTCATCAGTAAAAGCTTTGGCTTGCCTGGAGACAAGTATAGTTTATCCAAGTTAACCATTGTGTGATGTTGCAAGTGAGTATTATTATATAATATAAAATAATGAATAGGTAACATTTATTAAACGGGACTTTACCAATACAATACAAAGAAAAAGAAATAAATATAAAATTAACAAAGTGGCAAACTTTCAGTTGATTCACTGATGAATACAATCAAGTAGAGATGCAAAATGTAGTGATGCTTGTCATTTTAAAAGCATCCAAGACTTTGTGTACAAATTAGAATCCTTTATAGGCAGGATCGGCTGATATGTGTATACTGGGTAGTGTACTGCCAGACTGGACATAGGAAATCCCATGTAAATTTTGCTACCCTTAAATATTAGCTCCCCTATAAATTTTACATCAAAATTGTGTTAGACTTTTTTGAAGGTCCTTGTATGATGGACACGCACACCAAATTTTATTATTTTCTATAAGTCAAATAACAGTTAAAAATTATATACGGCTCTAATACATACCTTAATGCAACCGCCAGTAATAATTTGATTATGATAATGTCAAATGATACTAAAGTTTTTTATTAGTTGATTAGCATGATACAAGGACCTTCAAAAAAGTCTAATACAATTTTGATGTAAAATTATCAGGGGAGCCAATATTTCAGGGTAGCGAAATTTACATGAGATTTCCTATGCCCAGTCTGGCGGTGCACCACCCGGTATATAATCGTCCTAACTAAAATTTAAAATTATAATAAAAGTCATGACCCTGTAAATTTGGTTTTAAATGAAATTTAAAAATTTTTACTTTTGCTGCAGGCACATCCTGCCTTGACAGTGGGTCACCCTGTAAAACTGTTTTCTTTTTAATTTTAGGCTTATCTATGACCCCACAAGTACAACTGCCAAGTTGAAGTAAATATTTAGAAGAGCTGACCTTAGAAATTGGAGGTAAGTTTTGGGCTAAAGTCATAACAATGTCGCTAATTAATCATATTTACCAACATACTAACACACTATTTAATGTCATAGACAGGTTGTTAAAAAAATTTGAAAGACATGGAAGTATTTTTTATTAGGTAGTGGTCTAATAACTTATAGGATTTATTTTTTAGATTCAGTTTGATACGAGAACAAAAGGATCGGGGCAGTACATCATCTCCTCTATTATCTCTGTCAACAAGTACTCAAACATAAATTCTTTTGAGTTCTGAAATTCCAAGAAAAGAAAAAGTAAGGGAGCAAGTAAATTCACTAAGAATCCTAACAAAATCATACTTGAAATGAATCTTATTTATGTTAAGTAAAGTACCTGGTTATCTGTATATTATTTATTGTAATAACCTTTACTAAAATCTACTTTAACAGATTTTGAACAGTGAATGTATAATAAATTATTATTATTATAATGCACTATGTGTATGTATTTTTTTAAAATAAAAATTGCATCTTTAGGATTACAATAAAATAAAATATACTTTTTAAGAGTTTTGTGTTATTTCCCTTATAACTTTATTGGACATTGAACTACTAAGATCCGATTTATGAATGTTCGGTTTATGTTAGCCATAAGATATAACTTCTAAGGATACCATCGTTGGCTGTAATCACTGTCAGCACATTCTTATAATGGGGCTAATACCCAAATTGTCAATGTCCAACTAGTGACAATAGCTCAGAAGTGACTGTAGTAGAGCAAAATACATAGTACCTATGCATATATCTTATAGGTATATTAGAAATTCTTTTAACCCACTGGTCCAAGTTATCAATGTCCCGGTAGTGATACCAGCCACATAACTTCATGATGAGAATTTTTCCAACAATGGTGTTCTTACAAGTTATCTTGTAATTAGAGATACACGGGCATTGATAATTTGGACCTTACAAGCGAAATACACCATTCATAATTTTTATACTTATGTATCATTTACTACAATATAAAAATTATCAGTAAAGTTTCTGTCTAGAGTGAAACGACGGAGATTGCCATTTAACACATACATTTATTATAAATCAGAATTTTAATTAATGCTTCACTTGATAATATCTTTCTGGTGCACCGCACAATCAAGTTCGGCAGCATAAAATGTTCAATTATAAAATTACCAAAACAGTGTAAGCATTTTTCCCCGTGTACAGTGTACACAGCACAAAAGAAGAAGAATATGATATTTTTTACTGTGTTTTAAGTTTATCAAGGTCATAGAATTTGGGTACATGAAACTTCAAAGGAACCGACAATACTTTCGTCTCTTATTGGTTATGCTACTCTTTGATACAGATACGTAAGTAAGCGGCAGCCTCGTATTCAACCCTCGTAAAAACCACGCCCCCTGAGAAAGAGCCGGCTCCTTGTCGTATAGTACGGGTATCAGTTTAGTGCTAGCGACTATCGGTGCAACACGATCGATAATAAACTGTTGAGTGTAGTACGTGTGCCTATGTTATTTTGGTTATTATTTTAATAAGATGCCTGGACATAAGTGTGTTTATTTGCATTGTTTTACCAGAAGCGGTGGACAAAAGACACTTTTTGGCTTTCCAAAAGATAGTTTAAGGTAAGATATTCCTATAACGTATTTTTGATCTATTTTTTGTTTGAAAAGATGATTCAACTAACATAATAACCAGTGTTATGTAGGTTTCATTTTTTTAAATTATTAAAAATATAGGTATAATAGGATCACAATTATTGAAATCGAAAACTATTAAATTTGTAGGTCTGCAATCTGGGCTAAAGCAGTAGAAAGAGAAGATCTGTTTTCCAGGGCTTAGATTACCAGATAGACTTTTTGGAAGAGATGACAATATTTTTGCAAAACATAAAAATGTAAATTTATTAAATGCTGGATGGTAACAATCAGGGCAATACAGATTCTTTGGCAACGGCTTTCTAAGGCAGGTTTTTAATATCTAAAAGCTAGGAGAGTTAATCAAGACTGTTTAGAGAATTATTTCGGAAATGTTAGACAGCAAGGTGGCAATTCGCTCAACCCAACGCCGATTCAGTTTGAAAGGGCTGTTAGAAAGTTGTTTTGCCAAAGTTTTTTGCATTCCGAACATATGAATTGTGAGGACGATTTAGGTGTTCTTCTAACACAATTAAAATATACTAATACTGTTGTTTATGAGACAAAAAGTGCAGAAAAAAAGGCTCCTCAAGCAATAACTCTGCTTGATTATGACTATAGGACTGAAAGCATGACAACACAAAATCCGTTCATTTATGTTTGTGGCTATTTAATAAGTAAAGCTTTACGAATACATTCATGCGATATTTGTATCCAATTTTCCAAACAGTCTCAGGCTCTAGACGAAAATAAAATATTTTTATAATTACAATAAGCTTATGGCGACAAAGAAGGCATTTTGGGAAGCTTAAAATCACCAAGTGAAGAATTTATTCATTATATTTATAAATTCTAAAATATATTCTTAAAATTTTTTGATCATGTTTCAAATAATGAAGGAATTTCCCATTTTTTTCTTAACCAAATGAGCAAAATCACTTTTGTTCATCCATGTAGAAACTTTCCCATTATATATATTGTTAAATTATTTGTTAGATTAAAGATATTTTATACGTTAAAATATGCAAATCGTAATATATATAGTTAAAAAAAAAACAGATAAAACGAAGCGAAAAATAAAAATATTGAGTCATTTGTAATATTAACATTTTTTGTTTATTATGTCTAAATAAATATTTTCGTTGTCAATTCATGAGGTTTTATTTAAATTAGTTCAATACAATAACAATCAAAATGTATGTAGTATAACAATATAAAAACATTCCATATTTTGAACACATTGGTGCGGTTAATCTTTCTCCTGAGACACCCCGAATATATAAATTCATTGATGCGGCCAGCACGTGTCCATAAGATCTAGTGCGGATCGCTAAATCGCCGCTCTTACGTATCTGTAGTAGGTGATCTGTGGCAGTAGTGCGCCATTATGCCAATCAAGTTTTTCCGAACAGGTGGATTGGAAGACGTGGGCCTATTGCATGGCCGCCTAGGTCTCCAGACCTTACACCACTGGACTTCTTCTTGTGGGGTCACCTGAAAAATGTTGTTTATAAAATAAGACCTAATAATATTGACGATTTAAAAAATCGAATAACAACAGGAATATTTCAGAATTAACTATAATAAAAGTCCAACAAGAGTTTATTGATCGCTTGCGGTTAGTTTTTTCTGCCAGAAAAACAGAAAAAACTAACCTGACTTAAATTTAGACATTAAGTTAGATCTCCATCTTTCGCTCCTTTTCTGTATCGTACTCTGTTCAAACGACTTCTAGGGTGGGTTTGGGTGCTGACAATTTTATTGTTTTGGCTGCTTTGTTGATTGTATAGCTGCTGCTTTTCTTATTTTTCCAATGTTATTTTTGTACTTTTCTAGTGCAGCTTGTCTTTCTTAAGGTAGGAGCCAGTCGCCTTTCGTTACTCTTACAGCAAAGACTATGTTCCATAGAATTTTGTTCTGAAAGCGCTGAATTATCAGCTACTCATATCGTACCTAAATACCCTTCCCAGTCCTTTAACAAATTACTTGAATGGACAATGCAAAAAATAAAACCAATACATTATACACTATGCGCCAGGAACCAAACTTGTACAACACATAACACACGCGACATCTCGCCGACTCACTGAATGCAAGCTGCAAATGAGGAAGATGATGGTCACGTGACCACTGCATCATAAAACTTTCATTCGGACAACCACATTTTTAATATGAACTGAATTATAATTCTGACAACTGTAAATAGAGGAATTGCACGGGGAATAAAAGTTTAATAATATTATTTTCGCATCTAATATTTTAGTGAATTAATGTTTTATTTTAATAAAAGAAATTTCGGAGAAAACTTAATTAGTAAAATTTAATTGACCCAATTAAATTTGGAAAATAATCGACAATTAAATAATTTTGTTGAATCAACTAAATTTTTTTCGGTTAATGTATTCCCTGCAATACATTTCACTTGATGAAATATAGGCTGTATTGCCACAATTAACCAAAATGCAACTAAGCATTTTAATTCACACAAGCAAAAATTTTCCTCAGTGCACAAGTAAAAAAAAGAGATTATAAAGAGTTTGTTAGTAGACGAAATTTTCTGCGCATAACATTGCAGTTGGCCAGATACATTTGGCGTACGGGACGGTTATCCAACCTCTTAAAAATAAAATCAATTTTTTGATAGCGTGGCGCGACCCTATACCTTAGCGCAGCCTTAGGCTCGACCGTTCTTAAGCAAATATTTGGCACGGGGTTTGCAGTTGACTTTAGGTGGGGCAACCGCCGTTTTAACAATCCTTAGCCAATCGGTTATAAACTCATTTTGCAGGCTGCTCAAAACCTAAGTTGGTTCAGTTCTTCTATGTTCTAAGGCTTAATAGCATACACTTTGCTTTTTAAATAACCCCGTAAATTTAAATATAACAATATTAAATCAGATGACCTTGCTAACCATTTAATAACACCACGTCGCCCAATTCACCTCCCAGGGAAGGAGGTGTTCAGGTAATTCCGCACGTTAGCCGCATTGTGCGGAGGCGTCCCATCCTGCTGGAAAAAAATTCGTTCATTCCAGGTTTTATTTGCGGTGGAGAATGACTCAATTGATTTTGGCAACAAAGTTTCCTGCAAAAATTGAACATATCTTTCGCCGTTTAAATTTTCATCGATGATTCCAGCCCACACATTAATTTTCTTTCGATGTTAGGAATTTTGCTCAACAAACCAGTGCGGATTTTCTTCGGCATAAAGTAGGCAATTCTGATGGTTAACTTAAAAAAAACATAATTAAGAATTAAATATCAAAAATGCATGTTTAATTAGTTTTGAAGAAATATGCCGACCGACTCATTTCTTAAGAAGACAAAAAAAGAATACACACCTCGCCGTTTAAGATGAAAGTGACTTCATCAGAGAATTAAATCTAATCTGCTAAAATGTCACCACCATCAATCCTGTTCATCACTGTTACACAAAACTCTACTCGCCGCTCAGGATCATCCTCAAGTAACTCTTAGACTGATTCCATTTTAAGTTCTTATTATATATCTAGTTTTCTTTCCTCGTCCACGCGTTGAGGCCGGTGTCGAGGTACAGTTCTCACGTGTCTGTGCGTTCTGAATTGTGCTTTAATTTTGGACACAGTTCTCCTATTTAGTGATGGGGAATCAGGAAGGCTCTCTTGAAACAAAGCGGCAACTTCGGCCTGAGTACGTTGTCAGTCCCAGAATACAATAATCATGAGAATCTCTATTTTTAAAGTTTCAGTTAAGTAAGGCATTTTGAGATATGGCTTAATATCAGTATTAGTTGCTAGGTGATGATCTTTAAAGAAAATTTCAGTCGACGTATTTAAGTTTTTATTGAATTAGAAGTTTTGAAATTCAATTTTGTTTATATTTTGAGTTGTTTTCGCAGATTTTTTTTGTCAAAACAAACGCTAAATAATTAGCATGATCAATTTTCTTTTTAAAAAACTTTACAACATAGCATCATAAGTGGTACCATATCATTAAGAATATGAAGTAAGGTTAGGTTTATCTAATAAAGAAAGTTAAAAGAAAAATTCTTGGTGCCGAAATGTACCTCACAAAAAATCTCAATCTACGTGTTTTTCCATTTTTCACAAACATTTTATAAACTGTGGAGGATGACCGCAGAGTAGTTCCGTTCATTGTATTATCTCCACTGAAATCATGGACTACTTCTGAGTGAATGAATTTAGTAGAACTGCGTTTAGAAGTTTCGAAAAATCTTCACCGTAACCAATCGACATTTAAATCATTTGTTCTGATTTTTTTACAAAAGAAGAATTAGGAAAATATGAAAAAAGGAGATAAAGTATATTATAAACAAAGGAACTCACTTAATCCCGCGCATGGAGTTTGTTGCTCGAAGGCTCTGTTTATACACTAGCTTTTGCACTTTCGGGAACAGTATTATTAAAATTAGGTAATATGTAGGTATAAATATAAAAACACCTGATAATATCACAATTTAGTGCAAGTACCAGTTAAATATAAAAATAGGAATATAACATCGATTTGAATATAAATAGGTTAATGAAATGTGAACCTTTTCTTAAATTATATGTTGCTACAATGCACTTTAGTCCCTTGGGATTAAACGACCCACTTTAGTCCCCGTAGGGCGGGATTAAAGTACCTTTTACAGTCCTGGAAGTACAAAGACCAATTATTGTAGAAGTAACCTGTATTGCAAAATAAAACGTTATAAATTACACATAATATTACAACCACAACCCAGTTATATTTCTACCATTTTTGGCAAAGATGTTTTTTGCACAGCCTCGCTGTAAGTATAGACTTCAGTTCAGGTACTATTCCTATACAGAGTGGTTAATGTAAGCAAAAAAAAAGGAATTTTTTTTCGGTCAAAAAATATTTACATTTAACATTTACCGCTATGTGTTCCTTTAAATAAGAAAAACTATTAGGTAATCCCATTTAACGCATAATTGATTGATTCTGAATGTATTTAGGTCGACAGGTTTAAACCAGCATGGTTTAAACCAACTTTTGCTTCTAGAAAAAAACCATACCCGTCCAGCCAGGTTGTGTTTATCATTATCAAAGGGAATTTCCTTTCTCTGATAATTGCTTTAGTCACTGTAGTTTATGGCGTAGTACTGTACATGTAATTCCAATCGAACTTATTTGGAACAAATACTAAATAGAAAAGAGAAAATGTCGGTTTCAGGAAGTGGAGAAAGACGTGATGTAGCGTGGCATTTCTTTGAATGTTTATTTAGTAAGTAATTTACTGTTGTTCTATTTTTTCCTTTATGTTTGCTTATGTTTATAAATAAATCTTTGTAATACAACTGTTGTGTTTATGCACCACTGTTATTTTTTTAATAATTTTTACAATTTTTTGACCAAAAATAAATATTTTTTAGTTTCTGCCAACCCTGGAATATATATTATTATCTAAGCACTGACTGAATATATAATATGACCAATACCGCAAATAATAAAATAATCAAGTAACTAAAAATTTATTAAACATACAAAATTGCATGACCAGGAGTCAGGTAAAGCTCAAAGTGCTATTTGGGCAAAATTGCCCTTTAACCCCTTTCTTCGAGACCGTTTTTATTATGTTTTTACCAGAGAGATTTTCAGTTTTATACTCTTACCTGAGTAGGCCATTTAGACAGTACGCCAGCCAGTTATTGCAGAAAAGTGAGTGGACTCCTGGGACGGACAAGAATAAGAATTTTCTCTAAAACAATTCGTTTATTTTTATTAAAAGCTTTATTTTAGAAATTGTTCCGGTCCCACAGGGTCGTCAGGAATTTAAAGAGAAGTTGAAGTTATTATAGGGGGTGACGAGAAATTGCGAAACAAATTTAGAAACCTATTTCTTATATCGACCACTTCAAAATGCTGGTATTGATTTAAATGGTCACGTAGACCTAATATATAAATTACCAATATCAACAACAATTCCAAAATTTCTGTCAGTGACTCATCACTAGCATGTAGAGTGCTCCGGGTTGTGATACGTCAGGAGAATCAATTCCATTGCCGTGTGCATTTCAAAACTTTTTTATAAATGAAATTTATTTTATTAACCCTTAAAACCTGAACCTATGAGACGACGACCTATTCCACCAGGATTTCTTAGTGCGTGTGAAAATCCATCCATAAATGCCTTCCTTGAACTTTTAATATTTAGATCTTGTCATAATTTCTAAACTGTGTGCCCTTCATTGGTCCGTATTTCGTCGGTGTAATACAATTTTTTTCCTTCTCCCCAAAACTCCAGTATTTTTTCCAAACATTTCTTTTAAGGTTCGTTCGAAAACTCTTGGTAATATTTTAGGTATGTGGCCTATGTAATTCTATTCACATTTTTTTTTATTTTAGGGAAATTTAGGTTATTTAGGGAAAAAAACCATGGATTTTGCGACGAATGGCGTATTTTGTGGTATTATGCAGGATTATTTTCTTCCATCCTCTTGTCTGGGCTTCTCAACTGTTTTCTTTGTCGTCATTTTCTTGATGAATGCCTTTCAAAACCCTGGTGATTCGAACACAATATTCGAGGATTAAAGTACCAGATATTTCTGCAGCATCCAATGTAGTTAGTTCAGGATTTGATTCTCAAATTCCATGGTATTACGTTCTTAATCATTATTCGTTTTATTTAGCTGATATTTTTTATAAACGTGTTTTTAAACGAAGAATTTATTTAAATATTTTAATGTTAATTTAGATTTTTTTGTAGACAGACAACTAGCTTAAGGTTCGTTTTAATATACAGAGTTTATTAAATTATAAGCAGTTAACAATACTAAATAAAGTTTAATAACTATATATTCATATAAGACAATATATGATATGTGAACGACCCATACACTACGAGTACCCCACGGCGCCATCGAGTTAAATGCCTATCAGCCTGTTGGCGAACATGGGAAATTGTAATTGAACGTAACAATCTGCCTAACTAACAGTTCGGTTTTCGTGCTGAACATTGCACAGTTAGGCAGACGATAAGGTTTCTTCTTCTTTGACGTAAGCAAAGCTTTTGATAAGGTCTGGAATAACGGTCTCTTACTAAAAATGATAAGACTTGGAGCTCCGAACTACCTCATCAAGGTGGTAGCTTCTTTTCTGGAAAATAGAAGTTTTGCAGTCTCGTCGAAGAACGCATTTTCATTGACTAAACGCGGGAGTGCCGCAAGGCTCACCTCTCTCTCCGATGTTGTACAACTTGTTGTACAACGACTTACCGAAAGATAGACAAAATGAGCTCTATTTATTTACCCACGATACTGCAATTACTGCGAAATCCAAACAACCGTGGTTAGTAGTCTCAAGGTTGCAGCGCCATATTAAACTTATAGATGAATGGCTTTCGGCTTGGAAGATTCGTCTGAATCCGTCTAAGACGAGGGCCATATTTTTCTTAAACAGTAATGTTAGACGACCTGAGACCAGGCTCAGAGTCAGTGGAGTCCAAGTGAACTGGTGCCAGAAAGTGAAGTACCTGGGACTTATCTTTGATCAAAGACTAAACTGGAAGATTAATCCAATTAACAGAGTCAAGCTAGCATTGCAACAATTAGGCTTCATCTACTCCCTGTTTTACAGGCAAAGTAGACTATAAGCAGGGCGGAGCTAAATAAGTTTCAGGTGATTCAAAATAGGGCGCTGAAGCTAATCGCAGATGTCCCCAGGTGCATAATGAACCTCGTGCTACATCAGGACTTTCACGTACCGACAATTAATGAATTCTCTTTAAAAATTATGATGAACCGTTACAGACGTACGGACGTATCAACAAACCAACTAATAACTAACTCACACACGAGAGCTAGACAAGACGCAACCTATAAACTACCTAAAGACTGGCTCCCTAATAGTCCCAACTAATAGTAGAGAGGCACTTAATGCACCAACATCAATACATTGTTGAGAAAAAGGCTTTAAATTATTTTGCACCGCTAAAAACTTTAAATAAACCACGGCACAACGCACAGATCAATCAAGACAAGAAGCCGCTATAAATTTTCTACTTAAATGACAAGACTTAATAAGTTTTCGAAGACCCAATAGATGTTAAAGGTTTTACCTAACATAAAAACCCAAACGAGATCCCGTATAGTACTACGAAAACTGAAAAGAAGTCCTAAAAAGTTTGTTATACAGTGTGTACATAAAGTAAGGAACAAATTCATTGTTTAATAATCTAAAAACATTTCGTAAAAATTCTCGGACACGTATATAATAATTTTTAATTGCGCATATTCTGATATATAAATTTATTATACAGGGTAACTCATGTAGTAGATATGACATTATCGACGATTTTTTTAAATGGAAACCCCTATATTTTGGTTCAGATCTGTAATCTCCAAGAACAGCTGATTTCAAAAACATAACACACTTAGGACCTAAAATTGATAGTTTCGTAGCTACAGAGTAGAACAAATAATTTTATTTAAGATACATTTTTTTAAAAGAAGGCTTATTTGCTGTTATGTTTTTTTCAAATAGGCTTATTGGCTGTTATGTAACTATGGTATTTAGATAATGACATTATGCTGTCATTATATTGAATTCTTCTAGTATGTTTAGTAGAAATAATAAAATTAATTTTAATATTTAGTTACTATGCGTTTATCTCCCACACAAAGAATAGAAATTTTTATGGTGATTGGATATGGTGATAAGATTCGTACCCAACAAGAAGTTTGCATTTTGTTCAACGTTAAGTACCCAGAAAGACCAATCTCTAGATCAACTGTGAGTAAACTTGAAACAAAATTTCAAGAAATGGGTTCTATGGAAGATCTTCCCAGGATAGGCCGTCCAGCTATTTCGGAAGATATAAAATGAAATATTTAATTGGCTATAGAAGAAGATCCCTATAACAGCGTCCGCCAGATTGGCATAGATCATGAGGCGGCTGCTATGACCGTTCATAGCCTATTAACGGTAGAAAAATGGCACCCGTTTAAAATCCGACTGGTTCATGAGTTGAATGAAGATGATCCAGATCGTAGGATGGAGTTTTGTCAAATATTAATGGAAATATGTAACGCAGATCCTTTGTTTGTCGAAAATATCCTATTTTCGGATGAATCTACTTTTAAATTAAATGGTGAAGTAAACCGGCAAAACTGTAGATATTGGGAACAAAAAAATCTCAGGTGGATGCGTGAGCATTATAGTCAATATCCTCAAAAAATAAATGTTTGGGCAGGTATAGTGAAAAACAAAATTATTGGGCCATATTTTTTTGACAACAATGTAAACGGGCTAAATTAGCTTCAGTTTTCTTCAAGACTATCTTATCCCTACGCTACTTAACTTATATCCGAGTAGAAATAATCCTGCAATTCTAAATGAAAATTTGTGGTACCAACAAGGCGGCGCACCTCCACATTATGCAGCAGTAGTGCGCCATTATGACAATTAAGTTTTTCCGAAGAGAAGGATTGGAAGACGTGGGCCTATTAAATGGCCGTCTAGGTCTCCAGATCTTACACCACTGGACTTCTTCTTGTGGAGTCACGTGAAAAATGTTGTTTATAAAATAGGCCCTGCTAATATTGACGATTTAAAAAATCTAATAACAACAGAATGCAGGAATATTTCAGAAGAAACCATAATAAAAGGCCAACAAGAGTTTATTGATCGCTTGTGGTACTGCCAGGCACAAGAAGGAGGACAATTTCAACACATAATTAAATAGCTTATTGCGTTTTTTTAAATTTTTTTAAATTAAAAATTCTTTTAAAAAAATACATTTTGTACCCTGTAGCTACGAAACTATCAATTTTAGGCCCTAAGTGTGTTATGTTTTCGAAATCAGCTGTTCTTGGAGATTACAGATCTGAACTAAAATATAGGGGTTTCCAATAACAAAAATCTTCGATAATGTCATATCAACTACATGAGTTACCCTGTATAAAAAATTTATAAGTCAAAATATGCGCAATTAAAAATTCTTATATACGTGTTCGATGATTTTTACGAAATGTTTTTAAATTATTAAATAATTAATTTATTCCTTACTTTATGTACACACTGTATGCATAAAAAACATTAACTTATACAATACTTTTATTCTGCTGCTTCCTAGGTTTGGTGATTGGTATGAAATGACTCACTGACAGAAATAGTAAACTTTGTGTATGGCTACCTAAAAATGTTATAATAAAAAGTTTGTATACATTTGACTTACTCAGTCGTAATATTCAAGGAAAAGTAAACAGCCTTATTAGGTAACATTGTAACATTGTAACGTTGTAAAATTGCAATATTTTTCGGGCTTACTTTACGCACAAATAATATAAAATTTTATCGAGGTTACATATTTTACCACAGTATTATGGTATAATTTTTAGCAGCATTATATTACATCTAATCCTACTCTAACTTATGTATCTCACATAAAAGCTGGCAGTTACAAATATTTAAGATATTGTACTATGAGGGTCCTAGAAAACTTTAAAAGGCTAAATAAGTTAGTTAAAAAACATTAATTTATTTCTAGCATAGTATTTTTGTGGTTCAAATTTAAAACATCCTTAGACGTTCTGAGATCCCCAAGCTTTATCCCCGGTATCCTAACAATATGTTTTTATTATTTTCCCTTTGAAATATCAGCCTAAATATTTTCCATAAAAACATCCTGCTTTTACGTAATTTATGTTTATTTTTTTTTTATGAAACGCACACTCAACCTTCATCGTTTTCTTTACCTTAGCTCTTTTTTGTATTACTTTATGTGCCCTTTGATATATAACATAGCGACTTAAATGTAGCCCTTGAGGACTTTTTTTATGTAAGTTTTGTCAAATAGGCTATGACATTTTCGTTTTGCAGTAAAATATTAGTTAAAAAGCCAAAGCGAGCACAAAACATTTTAAAAGTTAAGTGAGGAGTAATTAATTGTTTTAATTCTAGATTTTTTAGAAAATAGCAGTAGAGATTCAAGCCAATTATTTAAATCAAACATAACTAGCTGATAATAAGCCACATCGTCAATAATTATTCATTTTTATGGCCTGGAGAAACACAACAGCCTATTATAAACTTAGGTACCTATCAATTTTATTAACTAAGCTGATATGCTTGCTATGGAAATTATAAACATTACATAATATGTTAATAATTAACCTAAAATCGAAACAAATTAAAGGCAATTATTTTATTTCAATTTTCCCTAGCGTACGTACCAAAGAAAAAGCAATATAAGTAAATAATAAATACCTTCCAATTTTATCCGCCAATAGAAACGGATTCTGTTTAACATAAAAACCTCATTTCATATCTTCGCTCTACATCGCCCTTTTTTCATAATTTATTAAAAATTCTAATTTCGAACGTCGATTTTAAAAAATTATTTGCATATTCAGAAATAATCAGACTTATGGCAATATGTCTAAATAACGAACTTTATTGCGTAGGAAAGTTTTCCCACCAATTTTCGTTATTCAGTTAAACTAAAATGGATATTTTCATCTTTATAAAAAAACGCCAAAAGAATAAAAATATTATTTACGCAATAAATACAATTATTAATTATTGACTGATATTTTACAAAATTGGCTGCCGTTTTGAAACAAGATACTAAATATCTTAAAAGTTGGTGATCGTTTAATATACTAACTAAACCGAACTATCGAATAATTTGATGAATGAATGTAATTTGATTCAGCTTGCCATAAAAAATGAAGAATAGTCTTGCTGACATTTTTTAATATCCACTAGCACTAAAAGGACAATGTGGCAAATTTTTATAGGATTTTTCGTGTGGCAGAAGTTGAAAAGTGTGGAGATCTTAGAATAAAAAAAATCAAAAAGCACTTTTGCGTTTTTGGTTGTCAGTTAATAGAAAATGTAACTAAAGAGGCTCCACTATAAATACCTATCATGTGTTCGCTTCGGACATTTGTTCCAAAAGTTGTTCGTCAAAATAACATTGATATGCACTATTGTACCTTAGTGTTGCAATAAAAGGAAAAATTTAAAGAACTTCCTGATATTTGGTAATCCCAAGGAAGCTTGCAGTAAACATCACAACCAAATTGTTTTTCGAGTTGGCCATAATCATATTTGACTTAACAATATACTGTCCGATCAAAACTTGTAACTTTTTAATTTGACGCTAGTATGGCTCCCACGTGTTGAGGGCGCCACCTACATGTCTTTTTACTCTCTTGAGAAGCCATACCTTTTTTATACGTACTTGTGTTACGTTATACGTATTACATTTTTAGGCAAGAAAATATATTTTCCTATCATTTTTACGTGAAAAAGGTATACTTGGTAGAAGTCGCCACGAGCAACTGTTCTTGAGAAAAAGAATAATAAAAAATAAATGACATTTAGTTCAATAATATCAGATTTTCATAAAATTGCATTTATCTCCTAAACAAAGCCGAAATCAAAAAACTATCAAACAATACTTCGCATTAGCCATTGAACTGCCTATATAACAGTGTTATCAAAAAAAAAACGACAGTGGCGTACATATTTTTTGTTAGGTTTATAGGAACTTTTATTCATATTTTTAAGCAGGGAAATTCATCATGAATTTTTTCTCGATATTAATGAAACACCCTGTATAATATTTTCACCAAAAATATATTAAAACTCGAATTTTCTGACACTTTGACCTCTATTGTAAATGTAATATTTATCGAATACAAATTGTTTTTCGTGACCGACTTTTTTAATTTGAGAATGTTTACAATCCCGAAAAAGCATGATACTTTGACAGATTTCTTGGCATAAAACCTGACATATCTGTAATATTAGAGAAAAACATTTGATTTTTTTTAGTGATAATTGTTCAAAAATGATGGTGGAATGGAATAAACCCAATATGGATGTAAGAAAAAAGTTTTCTTTAAAGTTCTTAATTCAGTTTAAAAAGAAATTTTTCATTTATTTAATATTTTGCATGCCCTATATAAGAATTTTCAAAATTCGACAAACAAATTTTACGTACTTTAAGAAGCGCTTTCCCATAAGGTATTCAAAATTTTGATCAAAATTTTTTTTTACCTAAAAAAAAATAAGAACCGTTTTAAAAAATTGCGATTTTTAGTTTTTCTCCACATTCTACATTTTCTGAATTTTTTAGGTGCCGGAGGATGTATTGTAAAAAACAAGTACTTGAGATGATCTATACGACGATCTAAACCGCATTTAGATTCAACTTTTCGTTTCGAAGCTCTCATTTACCGAAAAGGGATTTGTTCTGATTTTCAATCGATCAATTATAATACTTGATATTTTCCAATATCACCGAAAATAATAGAGTTCTGTAACTCGACGGTTCCTGCAAAATCATAAAGTTTCACTCGATTAGGTCTGGTGATGTGGCCGGTACAGTGCGCATGTATAATATTTTTTGTTTTCTGAAGTTGAGTAACTTTTTTTGGAAACACCTTGTATATGCGAATTTTATCGCACAACCTTCCCCTAATAGTTGTCGAATTGTTGACAAAGTTTAATCGTTCCACCACGAACCGCTATTGAAGAAATTAAAAAAAATAAAAAAATTTAAAAAAATACTAGGTGGAATAAAAATTTACACCCGGTAAAACCATTCTACAAGAACGAATTATGTGATTCCTGAGGAGGTGCAGATATTTTTCGTCATTTAAATTACCATCTATGAAAGAGGTCCCACAATATGTCTACCAACTATGCCCGCCCAAGCATTAACTTTTTCGGGCCTCTGAGTATGACCTTCCTGGAATCAGTGGGTATTCTCAGCAGAGCAATAGCGATAATTGTGTCTATTAATAATGCCATTTAATTGGAAAGTAGCTTCATCCAAGAAAACGATATTTGTTGCGAAGTTATTAACGTTATTGCATTTTTCCATCATCAGCTTACAAAACTCAGCTCTTCTATCAAAATCGTCCTAGTTTAACTCGTGCACCAACTTTACCTTGTAGGGATGCAACTTCTCCTGCTTAAATAAATTTTTTACTGACTGATGAGACACATTAAAATCCATTGCCATTGGCCTGGATGATTGTGTTGGATTTTTATGTATTGAGAGCATGATATCCAAAGCTTTGTCTCCCCAAGTTGCTGTTTTAGGTCTATACCTAATCTAGCGGTTTCCCTAACACTTCGAATTTCTTGAAATTTCTTTACCACTCGACACACCATTGACTGATTTATTGGAGGCCTATTTGGATATAACTCATTAAAAAATTGACAAACCTGATCTTGCTATCCCTTCATATTTCCGTAACCGCTTATTATTAAAATTTCAGCTCTTTGTTTCTCATTCGGATGAACCATAGTGTAAATAAATTAGGAATCAGACAACAGAAAATTAAACAGAAACTCAAAATTTACACCTATTAGGTCGCTCTCATAAAAACAGTTTTCTCAGTAGAATCCAAATATGCAGGGTGTTCCATATAAAAAAAGCAAGTTGGTCTCTATGGCAACTAAACCAGAAATGACAGAAAAAATTCATGCGGGTAAAAATTTGGGGAATAATTTACTGAACAACTTTCATAAAGGTCACTTTTTCGTGTACGAGGTAATTCAAAAATTACAGGCATTATGCGCGAGTTTTTTGCCACTGTGTATAATAGACACTAGTCAAAACTTGTTTTCCACAAACAATTATTATAAGATATATTGACCATAGTATAACAGCAACTAATTGTTAGTAATTACGTCTACGGTTAGAAATGGTAATTCGTAATTAATTTCAAAGCCAAATTTCAAATAATTGTTCTAATACAAAATTTCTATGTATTAAACGATGGTGCAGATGCAGTTGGTTTGCAGCTAAATTTTTCTTTTAGTTTTCATCGTTCATTTCACCTAAAATTTATTAAAAATTCTAATTTCGAACGCCGATTCGAAAAATTATTTGCATATTCGGAAGCAATCACACTCATACTCATACATTCAAATAAAAAGTTTCAAGTTTTTTTCATTCAGCAGCTGCGCTAAAAAAGTTTTTCGCGATGCGGGATTAAATTTTAACGTGGCTCTATATAGAGCAAAAAAAGCGAGAGTATTGATAGAGCTTCCTATATTGATATGTTGCCGATTTTCGGAGATAGAAAAACAAGTTTGTTTTTGTATTCAATCAATAAATATTTGCACATGTCGGGTTTTATACTAAAATCGATTAATGGCGGAGAAGCTTTTTAGGAAAAATACGCGATAAAATGTTTACTTTTGCCTTTTTTAGTTTTGCAATCAGTTTTCTATAATAAAGTGTATTCTTTTAAAAGAAAAATATAGAAATGTCATTGTGGTGTTAAGCTTAAAATGTGTAAAGGTTTTTTTCAGATTTTGCTTAATTAATTTTAGTTCTAATTAATTAAATATACACTGCGCGACTTATTTAACGCATAACGAAATATTTGCCTCAATTTTGATGTTATGTATTTTCCAAGGTTGTGGTACGTTTTTAATGATTTCTTTTTCTAACTGTAGGTTTTTTTCTTAAGCATATCACTGCCTTTATCGTTTTGCTTAAAAAAAAACTTTGGTATTATACCGGGTGTTATAAATATTTTGCTTAAAAAAAAACTTTGGTATTATACCGGGTGTTATAAATATGTTGTGTTTTTTTATGCAAATTCAAAACACCCTGTGGGATTTACTAGCCATTGCAAGTTATCGCAATTATAGCCAAATGAAGGTCACATGCTTCCTTTACATTTTCTTTTTTGATTCATTTATTTATCACTGTTTTTTCATGAAATACACAATCTTTAGTTCAACTTGTTTTTCATAAAAAAAATGTTTAGTTAAAAAATACAAAATGAACAAAATGCTTAAATTAATGCAACAGCAATAAAAAAAACAAAACTTAAAGTAAATAAAGAATCAGTATCTGGTATTCATTAATTTTATTGAATCCACAAAGCATAGCAAAAAAAAAATACCAGGAGAAAAAATTTAATAACATTTAGTAGCGGATATTGCCTCCCCTTGTTCTAATTACTGCCTCGCATCTTCTTGGCATACTTAAAATCAGATTTCTAATTTCATCTTGATTAATCTGATCTGATTCCATATTTTCATAAGTCTAAATGACAGTCATTTAAGATTCTTGGAGGAGGAAGCAAGGCTCTAACATGTCAACCCATGTTATCCCATAAATGCTCAATAGGATTAATGTCAGGGCTTCTTGCCGGCCAAGGCAAAGTTAAAATTTCTGTTTCTTGGAGATAATTTGGTACCATTCTTGCCACGTGTGGGCGTGCATTATCGTGCATGAATAAAAAATTATCCCCAGTAAATGAGGCATATGGTACCACATGGGGTTTTAAAATGTCTGATATATATAGGTCACCTGTCAAAGGACCTCCCTCCTCCCTGAATCATAACTAACTCCGTGCGAGCATCCAAACTAATGCCACCCCAGACCATAACAGATCCTCCTCCATAGCTTACTGTTCTGACAATGTTGCATTGAGCATATCTCTCGCCAGGACGTAGATACACTCTCCGACGGCGGCGGTCATCAGACAAAACCTTGACTCATCGCTAAACAATACATTGCCCCATTCACGACCTCCCCAATTTTGGTGCTTCTGGGCAAATTGAAGACGCTGCCTTCTATGGTTTACGGTTAGGAGGGGACCAGTTGCGGCTCGATAGGGAGTAATAGTGCTTTCTGCCAACCTTCTACGCACTGTATCTTGACTAATACGGTAATTATACCGACGGGAAAATTTCTGCGTGCTTGTAACAAACCGACTTCGTAATGCCTGTATTCGCAAAAAGCGATCTTGGTCATTCGTTGTCACCCTTGCTCGTCCTTGTCCAGGTCTTCTTTGATTAGCACCAGTCTCCCGAAATCATGCCAATGCTCTGGAGATAGCAGATTGTGTCACTCTATATCGTTGGGCCACTTAAAATTGTGGCAAGCCTTTCTTCCACAAGTGTTGTGGCTCCAGCACATTCCTCAGGCGAAAGATTTCTTCTTACACGTGCGTTTTGGGCCATTTTTGTTTTTAATTACACTTAATAAAATTAGAAATTGTCAATAGAAGTATGCAAAGCAAACTAAAAAGTGATAAAGTGAAGAATCAAACCTGATACCGATTTTGTTACATTTCACTTTATGACGTTTCTGTGTAATCTTTCATTTTCATAGCCTGCTACTTTTCCGATAAATGCATTTTAGGTCAACAAAAATACGTTGAACTAAAAATTGTGTGTTTCATGAAACAACAGAGATAAACAAATGAACCAAAAAAGAAAATGTAAAGGAAACATGAGACCTTCATTTGGCTATAATTGCGATAACTTGCAATGGCTAGTAAATCCCACAAGGTGTTTTGAATTTTCATAAAAAAACACAACATTTTTATAACACCCGGTATAATACCAAAGTTCTTTTTTTAAGCAAAACAATAAGGGCAGTGATATGCTTAAGAAAATAACCTACAATTTGAAAAAGAAATCATTAAAAACGAACCACAACTTTGGAAAATACATAACATTAAAATGAAGGCAAATATTTCGTTATGCGTTAAATAAGTCGCGCAGTGTATTAAGAGTCTTTTATTATTATTAGTAAATAACAAAAGAGTTACCTTATACTGAGCTAAGAAATAGCCTGACTTTTACTACACTACATGCGGTATAAATAAATAGAGGTACATTAGCAATTTAAGGCAGCCCTTACATTTTCCAAAAGAAATAATAAAAAATATCATGGAGAATATTATAACTAAAGTTATATATTTATTTCAAAGCAATACAAAGGCCAGAAGGCTAAAGAGTTAGTTTAGATGCTCTTTAGGCTTTTATCGGCTTTCTCTTTGATATCGATAACTCTGTTAAAACATCAGTGGGTACACATTTTGCGCAGTACAAAGAAAGAAAAAACTCTGAAAGAAAATATATCTTTGGCAGAAAACAAATTTCGTCATGTGACCTAAAAAGTTGGAAATCTTTTGGGTAACTTGATCTTATCCGTTTTTATTTCAGTGACAAGGATCGGTCGCAATAAGAGAATATTAAAAGTATGTACAAGTAATATTTAAATCTTACTATTTTTTTTTCTTTTTTTAAGATAAACTCGGGTGGAATATCTAGGTAATAAACAACTTTTTAAACATTCTCTAATGAAAATCCATTGCAACCTGAACTAACCCTTTCTTGTCTGATGGAATCCCTTTTTAATTATCTAAAATAATAATTTGGTAATATTCCAACTTTGTTTGTAGGAAATTGTAAGAACACCTTGTATACACCCTTAAAATAAAGTATTACTTTAGGGCGCAGTTCGCAAAAATAAAATGAATTGATAAAAAGCTATTAAAATTGATCGAATTGGTTTTTGGAAGATTTTTAAAGTAATAATAAAAAAAAACCATAATTTTATAGTCATAAAAACTTTATGGGGCACCCAGTATAAAGATCATTTTTAAAACTTGCCTCTGGGTCACACCAATCATAATACATATAGATACTTTCGCCAAGTTCTTTAGTTTTCGTATGGTCTTCCACTCGAGTTTCGTTTAACCATGCATCCCGTATATTTTGAAGAAATCATCAGTGATCGAGCGTATCAAGAAAACATGTATTCACAACTATCTACAGGGTGTTTTAATAGATATGGTCATTAACTTGGGATTAGGTAGACTGAATAGCCGGTGCAAAGAACTAATAGGTTCTTTAATAAGCTATTTTAAGGAAGAATTTTACAACAATAGCCCATTGTTACCCCTGACAGCTGTTAGAAAAGCATCTTTGAAGAGTATGTTAAGGTCTACGTATTTTATTCCTACTTTACTAATTTTTAGCGGGTAGCAGCTGCCCTAAATTTAAAAATCTCCACTGTATAATCCCTGTTAGGTAAGAAGAAGCTACCTCGTCATCTGCTTACGCCACAAGCTATCGATCTCGAGCAACAAGAGACAGGAAAGTGTTAAAGTCAAAGTGAGATAAACACATTTCACGCTTGCACGCTGATGACGCCGTGGTCTCTTCTTAGTTGATGTAAACATTAAGCGGGAGACTTCTAAATTAAAATAAACAAATATGTGTCAATTAATTGATGTAAATATATTTGTTTTTATGAAAAAAAAAAAAACCTAGTGTAATTCCCTCATTCGGCTATATTGGTTAAAATCTGGCAACACCGCTGATAACTGACGTCACTCGAAAGGTATAACGTGCAATGGAAATTGTAGTTCAGCAACTATATCTGCATACTCCGAGAAACTAATACGTGACAGAATGAAATAGATAAAAAAATTGCCAGATTACGGAAAGCGATAAGGTAGCAACATTTGCTTATTTTAGTTTATGACAAAATATGACAAACAGCTACTTGATTTAAATGCAAGTTTTGCAAATTGTTTAATTTTATAATTTTCTGTGTTCTTTAATGGCTCAAAATAATATGAACAAAAAATCAAATAGCGAAATTAGTAAATAATAGTATATTATTAACCAAGGTTTAGACAGCCATCATTATTGCCCGAGCGGCGAGTTTAAATCACGAGGAGCGAAGCGACGAGGGATTTAAGACGCGAGGGCTATAATAAGCTGTCTAAACCGTGGTTAATATATTATTTTTTCCACTACTACAAACTTTTATATGACATTTATCTTTATAGTATTAATAATTATAAAAAATTATAGGTAGGTATAGATAAGTATATTTTTTAATCAAGTTACCTGCGCTTTGGAATTGGCAAAATATTTTGTTGTTTTGTCAGGTGGCTTTGTCAATGTCAATTTGTGTTCATTTGTGTCATCAGATTTCACGAGTTTTGCGTTTTTTTTTTTTAAATGAGCGAAGAAAATGTTAGTGATAATATTATGTGTACACCTCCCGAATTAAGGATGGAAGCAGAAAAAATGTTGATTGTATCGATATTTTACAATATCAAGTAATCTAATATGTATTGATAATTATCTGGTTGCCTAACCACAATGAATTGATGTTGTAGAATTAAAAAATCAAGTTACCTGCGTTCAAACAAAATTCGGTTAAGGTCAAAGATCGGTCAATAATGGATTTCAATGGCTTATTATTGACCATGGTCAATAATGACTTACAAGGTAGAGAAAAACGATTTCTAGCGTTAATAATCGGTCAATAATGGAGATGTTATAGGTTAGTAGTGGAAAAAATAAATTAAATTGAGAGAAACCTTTAACCAGTCTACTCAATCCCAAATTATTGACCATACCTTTTAGGACACCCTGTATAAGCAGATAAAATCAATCAAAGGTTTAGACAATGGATATTTCTTTAATTCATAATAGATAATTTTTTATCTTTTTTCAAAAAAGTATAGAAGAAACGCCAGGAGAAATTCATTTTCCTGCTAACAGATATTTCTGTTCCGGTTATGATAACCATTAATTAACTAACCATTGAACCATAACGATACCCAAGCATTATTATTAATACAGTTTGTCGACTTCCAGATTAAATACGATCAAAATAGGTACTGCGATATTAAAGACATTAAGTGTTCTACGCTAGTCATTCAAGTTCTAGCATCAGATGACAGAAAAACAACAGTGTAGTATATGCCGCGAGCTTGTACGTAATTCTTGAAGTTACTTGGCTATTCCTTTTCTTTGCCTTGCTCTAAGAGGGATACTTAAGTTCAGGTCGTTATATGCTGTGCTTGTAAGTTTTTCAGGTTCATTATTCTGTGCTTTTATTTATTGAAGTAAAAAACCTTTTTTGAAAGTTGGGGCATGAAAACAAATGATATATATCAGAGCAGGAAATTCAAGCCAAAATATCGCTTTATTTAAATAATGTTTTATAAAAAGAAACGTTATATAGAGTAATATTTTATTAAAAATCTTAAAAATGTTATTGTCAAAAGACGGTTTCGGGCTTTATCAAAGAAAATCAGTTTATGACCTTAAAAAATGGATCTTTACCTCTAAAATATTCGTTTCTAAAAATTGGTTAAATCCTTATTATATTAACAGTAAATGGAAGGAAGGTTGACTCTTGACTCTTAAGTGTATAAGCCAATTTGTATCCTGATATAATGCCTTAACAAGAAATGATGTTGCATATTTTATGCCTAACGGATCTTTAATTTTGACTTCAAAAATCAAACTTTTGCTTATGTTAGTATTAGTAATTTCGTATAATATCCATGTAAATATTTAATTTGAATTTTTTTTTAATGAAATTTGATTTTATATGTGAAAAAAAGATTTAACTAAAAAAATAGCCACGATTTGTTTAGAATTTATTATATTCTATGTTATAATCAATAATAACTATAAATGTATAATCGGGAAATAAGCTTTAATTTGTTATAAAAGTGCAAACTAATTATATGTTACTGAAACAATCTTAGGTCATTAATAGGAATAGTTACTTGCACTCACAAGTCACAAGGCAGAAAGAAACAGTGCGGCAACGTTGATTCTCAAAAATGTGTATATTTCACGTCGCGAATTAAAAGTTGCCTGACGCTTGGTCGAAGTAGCGGTCTCTCGCGGATACACATCGCTCATAAACGTAAACGTTGGAGTTTATAATGTGTAAAAAGTAGAGTTTTTAATACTTACAAAAAATATTTCACTCCACCCCCCGCAACACCCTCGAAAATGTATTAATTTACTTTTTAATGTAACAAGAATTAGCAATTTTGTTTTGATTGGAAGTGAATTTTAAAAAAACAATTTATTTGAATTTCCACCCCCGCTGCCCCCAAAAGTCTTTCTTGAAATAATTTACATAATTTTTAATTACAACCGGCGTAAAAGAAGTACAAGATAAATTAATCATTTTTGTATGTTTCTATTTTTTTTATCTGCCCTTATTTCCCAGCTCCGCCACTGCCATTTACGTTAGTCGGCTAATAACACAGAGGTAAGGTCAGCCTTTTCGAGGTTTATATTTTAGTGGTCGTACGAACCAAACTATTTCACTATCAGAAGACTTAAGACGTCGAACGTCTCATGTGGAAGACCACACTGGTTTGATCGGAAAACCGGATTTTTGCTATCTAGGACACGTCGTGTTACCGGTATCGTCCATTGCTTTACAAATATTTTTAAAAGCGTTTTAGAATTCCTTGATAGTTCATCCCAGTCTTTACGCAATTTGATAGTTATTGGCTGTGATAGGACCGTTACTAATACCTACAGGACATAAGCCGGATATTATTTGACATTTTGAATAGCATATTAAAGCTCTTGTTCAATGGTTGATTTTTCAGCTGCATGCCAGTGAACTTCCTTTACGACATGTAACTCAGCACTTGGATGGCAGTACAGAAGGAAGCTTTCTTAGGGATGATAGAAAAGGCACTTCAAAACTGCTAGAAGATTCCTAGAGTTGATTTTATAAAAATACTTGCTACACTGCCAAATATTTCCAGAGAAACTTTAAGCACTCACCAGATGTATCCATTTAATATTTGCCAGTTGATTTCTATCGGTTTATGCGACGAAAGTTTACTAAAAAGACAGCCCGGAAAATTAGTTAATGTCAGCGGCTAACCACTGATGCTAATTTTAAGGCTTTTTATTTAATCACAAAACCCGTCAAGAAATCTTAAAGTTCTTGCGACCTTTATTGATGTAAAGATTAATGCCCCGATGTGGTTTGCGATCAAACCTAGACCATCTGTCTATGGTACCTAACATTTGTTTGATATCATTAAATTATCAACCACAGAAACTTCTAGATGTAATCAACCCCAGTAGAGTCATCCATGAACTAGCATATCAACGAACTTTCAAAACTCGAAGGTTACATTCTCAAATAGTAGTTTGTACATTTGTCCTTCGAAAATATAGTTTGGAAGCAAATGTCTACCATAGCCTTCTAGAAGACTGGTAGGGATTTTCTTCTACTGATCCACTCCTTTTAAAAGACATATCTGAAGACAATCCATTGGTAATGAAGCTTGTTACAATCTTTGATGTTAGTAACTGATTCAAAAAAGCGCGATGGAGTTATTAGAGACATTATATTCTCCAGACAGGTTATGCCAAAATTTAATACAAAGAAAGAGTTTTCCTTAAGAACTAAAATTCTTTATGATAACTTAATTTTTGTAATTGTTTGCTATTAAGAAGCATATTCTGCAAAAACCTTTACTCTTACAACAAAAAACAAAAATAGTGACGAATTTGACACATCAATTTTTATACATTAGGCTTCATAACGCAATGAAGAAAAAATTAAGGGGGCTGCGGGGGTCGAAAAATAAATAATATATCTTCCTAAACATGTAATTAAGTTTAATGTTATATTCCATCTTTTAACATATACGCTGCCAGAACGTCTATTCTCGAATCAGGGGAATGAGATCATATCAAGAGAAGTGATCGGTCTTGTGTTAATTATTTCTCTTAAAAATTTTTGAGCCAAATTTTTTAAAGTGAAAATGACTACTCACATTCGTTACGACTTAGGAGAATGCATTCTCTCGGAATTTTCTAAGAGAACGGGAGCATATCGTGAGAAGTGTGTTGACAAGCATCCGTGTTTACTTAACAAAATTATATGATGTGAATAGTTACTTCTCCCGAGAGAGCACTTACTTACAAATAATTTAAATTATGCAAACAGTGTCCGAGAGTGCTCTGCCGCAAGTTATAAAATTTGGGCAAGTGACCTCAACGAGAATCACTTTCAGGTCTAAACAAATTGGATAGCGCTCTAGGAAATAAACATTTGTCACAAAGTTGAAAAGCTTCTGCAAATTTTCTTTTTTTAAATATTTTCTATCAGGAGGAAAGATATTTTTCCCCAGATTTCAAAAATATATAACGTATAGTTCCGCCGTTTTTGAATTATTTGAGATAACAATTTTGATAAATTGAATTGATGGTAATCAAGCTATCGAGGTGTTTCGTATACTTCAAAGTGGCATATTTGTCGCTTTACTTTAAAACTTAATTTATATTGTATAATTTACGGTATAAAGTGAAGTAAATGACCACCTAGGTACATGTTTTCTATATATCCGCCACGACTTTTGACACATTTTCTAATATTTGATATGCTCAAGGATGAATATTTCTTGTTCAATCCTTTGTCTCAACATAAGCAACAAATATGTTACGTTGAAGTATGCAGAAACGGAAATGCACACAGTAGTAGGAGAGTAGCCAAAGTACACAGTCTGGCAACAATGCGATTACGTAGTCTCTCTCAATAATTTTTACTAGCTATAAAGCCTCATGAGTTTGGAGAAAGGCGTCATATTTTAAAAGCATTGATGGATCGGTTTTTTCCCATGGCTTTAGCAACTTTTTTAAACTTGGAGCCGTCCGCCACTGCTTTTGCATGAAACTTTTTATAAATCATAGTTCAGAATTTATGCTTATTCCGTAGAAAATGTGGGCGTCACTTTTAGCTCGTGGAATTAATTAAATTTTAATCGATACTCTCACACTTTCATCATTTTAGTTATGTGATCTTACACACATTAATTAAATGCCATTGTAAATTACGCTTCCGGTAATAACCGTATCTTCCGATATATGAATGCAGCGATGAAATTAAATTGCACTAGGAGAGAGTAATGTTCCATAAATCACGTCTAAGCGAATATTAAATAAAAATCAATTCGCATTTTACTTCTTAGGTATAAAGGAAATCTCACTGACAATAAAATTTATAGATTGAAAAAGCAGTGAAATAATTGTGTCTTATATTACACTGGGTGTTTCCTAAGTAATCTAAAATATTTCTCTAGGTTTTTATGAAAAAAAACTTCATGTTAACATAGGTCCAAAAATAAAATTATTGTTAATTGTCTTAAAACCCCAATGTTTTCTATTTATCAAACTTTTAACTGCTTATCAGAAAAAACATTTAAGTGCAAATAAAAATTCTTGTTTATTGGAATTGTACCATATTATTATTTTATAAAAAGAAATCTGACAATAAATCTTGCATGCGTTATTTTTAATAAAATAGTATTTTTCTCCTAAACTAAGCTGCAGTTTAAAAAAATGGGAATTATCAAAAATAGTCACAAAATTAAAAGTATTAGTGGCGTACATATTTTTTAAACAGCAATATTAATAGCATTACCTGCATGCACGCAACTGGTGAAGCAATTAATATAAGTAGTTAAGCAGAAACTTTTATAGAAAGCGCCACCCGGGAAACAAAATATGAATTATCGACTACCAAAATCAGTGTTTAGATAAACTAGAATTTTTATTTCAAACGAGCCTAAGTTTAATAAAATCGGATACAAAATGTAAAAGATACATAATAGATACAAATTTTTTTCCGTAAGAGTGGGCAAAAAATACTATTTTTTTTTTAAATAACGCATGCGAGATTTATTATCAGATATATTTCAATAAATGAAATTAATGGTACAACTCCAATCAACAGGAATTTTTGTTTAGACTTTAATTTTCCCTCTGATAAGCAGTGTAATCGTTAATGGTTTGATAAAAAGAAAACATTCCGTTATTATTTTCAGGAAAAAATTTTATACCTGTTATATAAATCTTTCCATTTTGTTTCCGATTTTCATAAACTTAGGCTCGTTTCAAATAAGATTCCTCGTTTACTTAAAAACTAATTTTAGTAATCGCTATGGATTGTACAGTTGATGCAAAACAAAAACCGATGCACGTCATCAATCAGCTGATAATGGTAAATCCGTAAGAAAACACGAGGAAATTAAATTTGGGCAAAAAGTATTAAAACTTTATGCGATACTGAATTTACTACAAACTTAAAGTATTCTTCTTTGATACGAACCCACTTATAGCAAATATTTTGTTTATTTAAGCTTGTAAAAATTAATATAATTTGAATTTTATTGGCCGATAGTTGGAAACACAACTGTAAACGGTGCGGTGGCGCCAGCTCGTTCGTTGACTTGGTTTGACGTTTCATGCAAAACTAACCTTAATTGTTTTATGGTTTCATGTTGAGCGGCTATTTTGAAACAAGAACTCCAGATCTTTTCATAAATAGAATTAAAAAAGCTGTTCTGTTAAGAGAAACAAAAGTGCACATACATATCTCTGTCGATTACGTTGTTTACTATTTGTGAAAAATGCCAAAGCATTTAAATAGTCGGTGCAAAGAGCTGCTATAAATTTAAATATCTTCACTGTAAGCGCAATTTCACCAACAGTTAAGAAAAATAAATTATTAATATCACCTAAAAGCAAACGTTCTAATTCAAAGAGAGTTTATAAATGTGTGAAGATTTTATATAAGTTCTATCCGTGGCACTATTTATGGAATTTACGGAACAAGTAAGTCGTATTATTTAAAAATAATAATATTTTACATCGGTTATTCATAAGCTGTAATTTTTTTTAGAACATAATGTAACTTTGACGACTTTAAGTTAGAAATTAAAAGACACAGAACTGTTTGATGGTTGTCTTAACTCTTTAAGAAGCCTCTTCAAGAAAATAGGCTTGAGATGGTAAAAAGATGAACTGAGGCGAGGGCTTATGAACATGTAGCTTTCGAACTACTGGTGTTTTTGAAAGAATATATGAAAGAAAAAGAAGCATTCTTGTAAAAATTCGTTTTTTTTTTTGGATGAAACAAGTATTTTTCAGAATTGTACCATTGGTCGATCTTGGCCAGATGAAAATAAAAGAAGTGTTAGATCTACTAAAGTTAATGGTAAAAGGTATTATGCTGTAAACAAATATATAAACTATGGGAAATTTATATTGTTTTTATGAAAAAAAAATTGTGTAATTTCCTCACTCGGATATTTTGGTTAAAAGCTGGCAACACTGTCGATAACTGACGTCACTCGAAGGATATGACGTGCATCGGTTTTTGTTTTGCATTAAGTATAGGTATCGTATTTTGTTTCCCAGGTATAAAAGTCTCAGTTTACTCAATTTTTTGTAAAGAACTAAATGGTACAATATACATCAAGATAGCTTCATTTTGTCGAAAAAAACGTCTTAATATCTTTATTGATTTTTGAGTTATTTGCAAATAAATCTATTTTTCCAAAAAAAATTAGTTGATATTGGTCTTACCAAAGTTTTCCTATTTTCGTAACGGAGAGAGTAAATGGTGAGTGGTAATACAATCACCGTTTGTGCATGGACGATTTTCATGATAACTTTGCTATAGTCGCGTTTACTGCTGGGGATTTATATCATTGTCTGAAAACAGCCGTGGCTCTGTTTAGCAAAACAACATAAAAAAAGGAGCTGGAATACCATCTATAAGAGTAGAAGAACTTGTTGCTCAAAAATTTGGTGTCTGGTTAGCTGTTTCTCGAAGAAAAATTGTTGGTCCAATTTCAATCCATGACATGGTTACAGTACAGGGGGGTAGGGTCAATATTTTGAATCCATTTGTAGAGCAATTACTTGACGATGAACTGCGTTTTGGTTATTTTAAACTTAGACAATATTTTCGACGATAGGTTGATCAGTTTTCGGACAGACATTAAGTTCCCATACAGATCACCTGACTTGACGGTTATGGATTACTTTATTTTTCCTCATTTGAAGAACAATATTTTTAAGACAGCAGTTAAAATTTTAGAAGAGTCATAAGAAAGGATTATCCAAGAATGTGGTAACATTTCTCCAGAGATGCTGGTCAACGCCTTCGAAAATATGAAGAGATGTGTGAGTTTATGCTTGGATTATGGCGGTGGCCAATTTTAGCAAATTCTATAATTTTTATTTTCCTTTCTCTATATTCTTACTTTGCTAGTTTTGTAAACAACAAAAATAAATTTGTATTTGTTTACTTATTTTAATATTTATTTGGCATATCATGTCATTTACACATTTAAATTTTATTATTAAATAGATATTGCAGTATTTGCAACAATCTGTGTTCTGCCTTCCTGACGTTTGAATATATTTAATTAATGTTGCTTTATGCAAAGCACTATTGCCTTTAATAATGGATTACTGCAAATTTTCATGGTATACAAATTGTCACAAAAAATTATTAACTCATTATAATTTAGTGTTGTATTTTTATGTCGTTTTTCGAATATATTTTGTATTAAAATAAATTCCAAATTATATCCGTCAATTACTCCAGCTACCCAAATTAACAATGCATAAATCCAATATTGATTTGTCTATTAAAACCTTCGTATTGACCGGGCTTATCTCCCCACAACAAAAGGTGTTAATTTAATCCTTTGAGGGGTGTTAATCGCACAATTAAACGGCGGAAACAACAAAAGCGAAATTTCTCGTTAAAAGTATCCAACAGTTTAAACATTATTTAAATATGCGCCATCGCGATGGGGCGCTTTTAAATTTATTTATTTGATATATCCGGATATTGCTGACAGGAATATTTACATAAAGGTGGAGACATTTGATTAATAACATAAAAAAAACACTCATTTTCTTCTATCAGCAGGGCTAGTAAATAATATAATAAATAATAATAAATACCTCAATTTATATTAAATTATTACTATGAATAACTAACCAATTTTTAACAAAAAGGGGATATAATTAAAATGGAAAACTATCGGCCAATCTCATTGAATTTTGATAAACTTTTAGAAAAAATAATTAAGAATAAAATTACAAACTTTTTAAACAAGTTTTAATTAATATCAAATAAATAATTTGGGTTTCAAACACAAAATCAACAAGCGACGCTATTAAAATGTTAACTTCAAGAATGTGTGATTTGATAGATAAACCTAAAACATCACTAGTAATACTCCTAGACTGAGCAAAAGCATTTGACACAGTAGACCCTGATATTATATTAACAAAATTAGAAGGAATAGGATTTTGGGGTAATAGTAAATTTGTTCAATATGGGATTCCACAGAGTATAGTACTCGGAAAAAATTAATAGATTTATTTCTGCTTCGAATTAGCCAAATAGAATTCATATACGAAGTATTTCGTATACCTTGGCAACCACTCGTATATGCATGGGAATATATATAGACCTTGAATGGAATTATCACATTCAATTAACTGTTCGTAAATTAAAAGGGCTTGTTTATAAATTTAAACAGCTAAGACGGAATCTGAAACGAAAACATTTGAACATGATGCATAATGGATTAGTAGAATCAATATTAAACTATGGTATTATGGGTTGGTGTGGGGTAGGAACATTGTACCTAAAACCTCTCAAAAGTTTACAGAATAACACACAGAGAATTTTAAAAATCCTTATTAACAAAGGAAAACTTCCAATACTACTAGTATATTTAAAGAATCTAATATATTATCCATTAGACCACTAAATTGTCAAAACTTACTAATTTATCAACAAAAATTCCGGGGTGAAAGACCTAAAATCAACCACAATTATTATGTTGCTGCTCCATCCTGCTAAAACCACATTCTTTCCCGAGTATATTCTGGTAACCCGTTTAATAGTACTTCTAAATGATTCTGCAAAAATTTAAGGTATACCTGACCAGTAAGGTTTCCATGAAAGAAATGTGGACCAATGATATTATTTCCTATTATACCAGCCCAGACATTAGGCGACCACCGATTTTGAAAATTAGTTTCTCGTGTAAAAAAGGGGTTGCTAGTATCATAATAATAAAAGTTATGCTTGTTCACACATCCGTTTCTATAAAATGTAGCCTCATCACTAAACATAACATATTCAAAAAAACGAGGTTGTTGTTGTATCATACCTTCAGCCCACTGGCAAAATATTACTCTATTTTTATAATCTTGCGGCTCTAATTCTAGCAAAAACTAAATATGATATGGATGAAAATGTTCACTACGAAGCATTTTTGACACTGATAATGCACTAAACGTCAGATCATTGCCTAGCTGTCGAGTACTCTTGTGAGGATCTTCAACTACACTTAAATCTGTCATTAATTTATTGTCATCGTTAGTCGCTGGCTTGACTCGTTTATGTGTTTCACAATCGATATTTCCTGTTCTTTTAAATCTCTCTTTTAATCGCTCAAAAGCAGTTGGATGAGGATGTCTACTTTGTAGATGTTGTTGGGCAAAAATCCTCGAAGCTAAAAATCAATTTCTTTTACCTGCTCCCAAAGCATAAGTCATGTATCATACCTTCAGCCCACTGGCAAAATATTACTCTATTTTTATAATCTTGCGGCTCTAATTCTAGCAAAAACTAAATATGATATGGATGAAAATGTTCACTACGAAGCATTTTTGACACTGATAATGCACTAAACGTCAGATCATTGCCTAGCTGTCGAGTACTCTTGTGAGGATCTTCAACTACACTTAAATCTGTCATTAATTTATTGTCATCGTTAGTCGCTGGCTTGACTCGTTTATGTATTTCACAATCGATATTTCCTGTTCTTTTAAATGTCTTTTTTAATCGCTCAAAAGCAGTTGGATGAGGATGTCTACTTTGTAGATGTTGTTGGGCAAAAATCCTCGAAGCTAAAAATCAATTTATTTTACCTGCTCCCAAAGCATAAGTCATGTCAATAAGTTCTGCATGTGAAAAGTTCATTGTCAAAATAAACCAAGATCAAAAATAGTGATAAAGAAGAAAATTTAAACAATATTTACCATATAATACCAATATAATAGTATATTATTAACCAAGGTTTAGACAGACATCATTATTGCCCGAGCGGCAAGTTGAAATCACGAGGAGCGGAGCGACGAGGGATTTAAGACGCGAGGGCTATAAGCTGTCTAAACCGTGGTTAATATAATATTTTTTCCACTACTACAAACAGACATTTATTTTTATAGTATTAATAATTATAAAAAATGATAGGTAGGTATAAGTATATTTTTTAATCAAGTTACCTGCGCTTTGGAATTGGCAAAATATTTTGTTGTTTTGTCAGGTGGCTTTGTTAATGTCAATTTTTGTTCATTTATGTCATCAGATTTCACGAGTTTTCCGTTTTTTTAAAAAATGAGCAAAGAAAATGTTAGTGATATTATTATGTGTACACCTCCAGATCAAGGATGGAAGCAGAAAAAATGTTGATTGTATCGATATTTTACAATATCAAGTAATCTAATATGTATTGATAATTATCTGGTTGCCTAACCACATTCATGTTTATGAATTCATGTTGTAGAATCAAAAAATCAAGTTACCTGCCTTCAAATAGATTCTTGAAGATCGGTCGATAATGGATTTCAATGCCTTATTATTGACCATGGTCAATAATAACTTATAAGGTAGAGAAAAACGTTTTCTAACGTTAAATCGATCAATAATGGCGATGTTATAGGTTAGTAGTGGAAAAATAAGTTTAAAGAGAAATAATAATGACAACTTATGTCAAGGTAAAGAGTTTATTTTGTCATGACCATCTTAATATATGTTTCTATTTTTCCAATGAATATTCCAATTTTAATTATTTTGCCCATGGCATTCTTGATTATAATAATAAAATTACTAATTTTCGTGTAGCTTTTCATAAAATATACAATATTTCAAAAACTAGAAGATTAAGGTAAATGACATATTTAACAAAAAATAAAGGCATTTGAAAAATACACCTTATTAGTTAAAAAAATACAGGGTGTTCTATTTAAAAAAATTGACATAATGCATATTTAAATTAGCGAAATTTGCCAAGTCAACACGAACACCTCGTATAATAAATAGAACAAATAGTGATATGGTTACGTACTAAGTACTTTAAGGTACTTATGGTAAAATTTTTGTTTAATTCTATTGATTCCATCGGCAACTATGATTTTTTTACTAAGTCAAATAAAAATCATAATATACCAGGAAATAATTATTTACTTGACAACGTCGCAATCAAATTCAAAAAAGTAAATATGACTCTAAAGATTCTTTCTAGCGGAATCAGACAAAAACAGAAAAAATATATAGGTAAGTAGTTTCATTAAAAAAAAAATAATTGTTATGTACAACCAATTTTTTGAGCCATCCTGTATAACGCAACATATTTCTACGTTATGCTCCATTGCAAACCTTATAACTCTTATATAAAACTTTTTCTTATATCTCTTACAGTTTAGGCGCTATCGAAGACGAACATCTCGTTGACTCACCCTGTATATGATTGTATTTATATGTATAGTATTATGTTATCCTTAATTATATACTCTAATTCGATAATGAAACGAAAGTTCGGCTTGACAAATCTGACTTGGTCTGTTTGTACTTTGTCTTTTGATAAATGAAATTATTGTTATTACTTAATACTAGAATTATATCTTTGGTTTTCTTACTGTTTTGCACTAATATGCATTTAGGTTTATATTCTCTTCATAAATAATTGCTTTTGTTACAAAAATTTGAAATGCTATGAAATTTTAAAGTAATAGAGGCTAAAGACGTTTGTCTCTTTTTTTCCGTCAGACCCAATTCTTGGACGCGTTTCGCCGTATTACGGCTCATCGGCAATGCTATAGAGTCTGAAGCTTTTAGCGCCACTCCAGCGTTTGGTCTTCTCTAAGTTCTCGCTGGTCTGGTTGGGTGGATTGCTCGATAGTCGTGAGATATCATCAAGTGCGACAACTCGCACATGCACCTTTAAAGTAATAGTTTTATCTTATCTATATAAATTACTTAATCTTGTTTGTTTACTAACAATCACGTTTACTAACCTCTGTTGGCAAATATTAATATATTAAACAGTGCAATTAAATTTACTGTGGTCGAAGAATTTGATTTATTTGTGAATATACGATAGGCCAATATAATATCTGTCAATACAAGTGGGATATTTCATTTTAAACTAATTTATTGTCAATTCAGATTTACGAGTTTTCGATCGCCGTAACATTTCGAGTATTTTAAACGTAGCTCTCCTTGTCACATGTTGAATGTCAAGATAACCGGTAGAAAAACAAAAATTGGGTATCCATCTTATTAAACATAGTCACCTCATCCAAATTATGTTGATAAACATAACAAATTCCTGAAGCGCCCTTAGGAATGATAACCCTGGAAGGGCGCTCCTTATCCTTACAACGATTTGATAATAATAATAATAATTATCTTAAATATATTATTTTTATTTAAGAGTAAATAGATACGATTAAATTGTGTCATACAGAAGAAAAATCTCATATATATTTGTTATGTTTCACTATGTAGAAAAAAATCACCTATTCCTAAAGAAGAGTATACATTACTGAATAACAATTGCAGACACACTCAAGATTCTATACTCCTTAAATTTTCCTTTACATGACTCCCGATAATTTAGATTCAATAAAATTCGAAGGGCTCGTTTCTGACAAATAAAAGCCTCTCGCATGTCTGCAATTTCCATACCTCATATGCGACTTAGAGTTCGCGAAGTACAGTATTTTCTAATCTCTGGGGGAATATATCTACCTAATACTATAACATACCCTATCTAATTTATTTACAACATAATCGACATGCCACTCCCAAACTTAGTGTAATGGTGGATTTATACAGATAAATAAGAAATAAGAGATAACATAAGAAATAAGAAATAAAATAACAGAGCTAGTTACCATTTATACAGCAAATAAAATAAGAATAAAATAAGGACGGTCAACGGTGTCAACACATCGGCTTCTAGGCATTTTTGCAAATTTTAGAAGTGGAAATTCAAGAATATAAGCGATTTCCAATCCAATAATACCAAGGAAAATAAAGGGTAATAATATTTTTTTAAAAAGATAATAATATTTTACAATTCTAACCACAAAAACCCAAAAAACTGACAACTAAATCAGATCGGGCATGCGCAGCTCCATTTTCAAATAAGAAATAACATAAAAGTTAAAAGTTAGCGAACTTCAAGGTTATTTCTTATTTTTATTTTACGTTATTTGTCTGTATAAACGCCTTACGACAGGTGTGTATATTCATCTCCTATTTCTTATTTCTTATGTCATTTCTTATTTGTTATTTGTCTGTATAAATCCACCATTACTTTTCAATTCTACATTGCAATCATTTTTTATACATAAACTATCAGGTTATTCGAACTGTGATCTGTTCTTTCTGAAAATAGTTAGGCCTGCAGCCGGATTACACACATTCGACATGTACGGAATCCATCATGTTTTTTCGTAAACGCGACTATGTTCGCCTTCGACGCGAGTCGATCCAAATGAAAGTCCATGCGAAGCTCTCGATCTCGATGCCACGATTGATATCGGAATGATATTCTATCTATTTTTCCTAGTGTGTCTGTCTTTATTGCTCCCGGATATTTGCTTTTTAGCTTGCAATTCTTATTACACATTATTACATATTTTGAAAATGAAAGTCCTTTAGCCTATTAATTTATAAATTTCAATATCCCCCAAAATTGAAAACAAATGAATGCGTAACAGAGATGTATGAACATTTAATTATCTAGTTATTGTGTCTATGATATGATATATTATATATTAGTGACCCTCTTTAGGGAACGAATAAGTAAGCTATGATGTTGCTTAAAGCGAGAGAGTAATAAAATGTAAATTTGCAATGACAGGACTCATTAAGCGGGGTGGACAACTTGAAGGCTGCACTGTAAATTTCAGGTAAATTGCAATAATAGTTTTATTTATATTATCTAAATTACGTATTTTAGATATTTAAGACCTACACACCCCGAATTCGTCCTAAATTAGGGTTACCCTAATTTGCATACAAAGGATAGACGAGTTTGATGAATGAAAGTAAGGGGACAACGGCGTTACTGCAGGTAGTTTATTAGAGTAAAAAGTATTGAAACAGTGAGATGTCGATCTCGGGCACCTGACGATAAACATAGTTAAATAATAATAATTGGACTACACCCGGAATTCGGCGAAGACCACTGGATTTTATAATTCAATAATGACTTATTACTCTCTCGCATTAACCCAGATACTACCAAAACTATTTTTTTTTATAATTTTTTTTTTTTTTAGAAAAATTAAATAGTTGCGATGATAGCAACATATTCTTATAGTATATTTTTTTTGTAATGTCAATGTTTTTCTCAATATTCACCGTCGTTTATAAAGGTCAGTGGCATAATAGGTGCTAATAAATATAACTACTAATGGATACAAACAGATTTATTTAAATACGTTTTACAATACATATAACAAGATCAAACTATTTTATTGGAGAAACAAACAAATGGATTTACAAAATTAAAATTTTATTGTCGAAACAAATAAATATCTATTGGGTATAAAACTTCAAAAAGCAATTTTTGGGATGCAAACCTATGTTGCACTTATTGCACCTAAATTGTACTTTTTTGGGGCAATGGCGGCATTTTATTTGGTTTTCTTGATAAGCCACAATATGATCTCTATCGTGTACACTCTCTATCGTGAACATTAGATCGCACTGGCCCTCGTTTGGATATTTTTTTGTAAGTTTCTAAAATACCGGTTGCCAGAGACCTTCGAAAGTTGTATTGGTCCATTTTTCCACCATAAACACGAATATAAAATACCACTTCTTCCCTCTAATATTTACTCGGTAGAGGCTTATGTTTTAGTCTGCTCTGTCAACTCCCCCCATGTTTTGGTTATATTTTCTTATTATTTTTGGTTGAGGCACAGATATTTGCTTTTTTTCTTTTTTGGAAAATCTCGATACATTATTGGTTGGCAATACAGACTCATAGTTTGAACACATAGACACGATATTATTATCGTTCCAGCGACAAGCAATAACATTATCTGTTTTTTCACAGGCATACTCGAAGGTCCCTCTTTCTGCTTTTTTAAAAGCTGAACCAGATGTTATTATAGGAAGAGGTATTCTATTCTCTCTAAAAGTACCGGTTGCTTTTATACCTTTGTCTCTCAGTAGTTGTCAAAATATATGTAGAAGGAGAGATGACCTTTTTCTAGTATGATTTTGTCAACAAAAGTTAAAACAACACTTGCGCCTTGCGCCAAAACCTAAGTCCCTGTATCTTTCTTCAAGATTTGTGCTCGATCCTTGATATGGCTCAAAACATTCAATATACCCTTTTGTGGTGGTGGCCATCGAAAATTTATACCCCCAAATAATGGGTTTACTCCTAATAAATTGTTTTGAGCCATGCCTGCCAAAATACAGGTATTATCGACTCGTCGACACTGTGGTTTTCTTGTAAAGGGGCATATTCGATAAACTTTTGACTAAGGTGGTCTAACAAGGGACCAATTTTAAAAAATTTATTAGTCAAATTCAATTTCGTGTTGTCATTACAGTGCAAGTTTTGCAATATAAAATTGAAACGATTTCTCGAAATAGCCTGGTATACGATTTTGTGATTAGCGTCGACACTGTTTTCCCAATACAAGGAACGTCTGGAAACGTTGCAGTATCCACTATAAATTAGTACGCCAAAAAAACATTTAATTTCATCGTCAGACAGATCACCATTTCTATTGTGTCGTACTGCATAAAGGTTTGTAAATGTAGTAATCATTTGCCACAACTCTTTATCAAAAAACATATAGAAAATATCCAATGGTACGAAATTTATATTTGCCACGCTTTCGTCCGTCTAGCTAGGCAACTTACTTATCATGTCTTTTTGGACCCAATCATTATTTTTTCGCTTTTTTTTTATATTTCATAAAAGTTGACAACGGAATGTCATCATCACTATCTTCGCTGTCCCCTTCACCAATATTAACCTCATCTGCATAAAAAACTGGTTCGGCTTGGGAATTCAATAAACTTCCTGAAAGATTGTCCATAATTACATTTTCATCGTCACCAGAGTCCTCATCTGTCACATCATCGTTAGCGTTGGCTGGTGGAAAAACAACTAAGGCATCTGGTAGGTTGCCACCATCATCTATATGCTCTGCCTCTTCCAATAGTTCATTTAAAGTTAACGGTTTTTTCCAATACCTAAAAAAAAATGCACCCCATTATACCACTGACCTTTTAAAAGGACGGCATTGTTTGCTAGGTTATGTAGCTAGATAATTAATGAAATAAATCTTTTAGATCAATTAGTGTTAAAAGTACACTTATACTACATTAGCTTATAGTTATAAATAACAGCTACATCTAATAATTAAAAAAATATCTTACCTTTGACACTCCATGACAAATAATTGAAAAACCTCTCAAAAATACATGGCTACAAAAACGAAACGAAGCGATTTAAATCAATGAATCCGTCAATAAAAAGTACTAAATATATTACAGATATCACTATTAGAGGCGCCAAATCGATGGGAGTAGCCTAACTAATTTTAAAATTAATATTTGTTCAGCGTCCCTTTAAAAGGTCGGTGGTAGTATCTGGGTTAGCAACAGACTTTAGGAATTGTGTATTTAATAGTCAAAAGACCATGGTTAATGACCTTTTTGGGAAATAAATTGAGTAGGTACTTGTAAACAAAACAAATATTTTCGTATTTACCTCTTTTTGCACTATATTTTTTGAATCACATGAGATAGTTCAACCACTAAGATTAATCCATAAGTACTAAATACTGGTATTGGTGTAACTAGTTTATATCCTACTTTTATTCTTTTGCTAAATAAAAATACTTACTAATTTACAAAATAATTCTAAAACCTTCCTTTATAAACTAGTTTTATTATAAATTATTCCAGGAATGAAATAGATTTTTTAATAACATTGGTTTCTAAAATATCTGTCCACAATTCTTTAGCGTGCCTGCATCCCTACATGCTGCCAAGGCAATTATTATGGTTAATTAATATATTTATATTAATAAACTCGTCTACATCTCCTATATTTGCTTCAATCTGGTGAGATACCTCTTACTGTTGTCACTGAAGAAAAGTGAGGTTCTAATTCATCTATTATGTTTCTCACTAAAAGTTTTGTCTAATCGAAATAGTTCTAAAAACGTGCATCCGGTAAAATCAACGAATTGTATGAATCTCTTATTTCCCTTCTTTCGTTATTTTGTCGAATTATGTGAACAATAGGAAACATGTTGCACAATAACGCAGGTCTTCTTGTCCATTTAAACAACCAGGGTTACACATTGTTACAGCTTCAATTAAAGAAATTAGAACTTCAGCATCCATAATTTCAGCCATTTAAATCAAAAACTTGACGAAATCTGCATTTGATTACATATTATGTCACTGTCTTCCCGGAGGGACAAAGGACGGCTGCTGGACGGCACGGTTACGGTGCCGTGCTGTTGCTGTTCTATGTGAAAACAGTCATGCACTTCTTCACTTCACATAAAATCGTTGTATGTGCAAGTAGAATAAAAGTATATATTTTTAGGATTTAGTATGATTGCCTTTATGTTAATAAAGATGTTAATTAAAATTACCCCCAAAGTACCTCAGTTAATTATATATTTGTAGGAATAATTACAGGCACGATATTGGTTAAATTATAAAACATAATCAAGCGCGGTAGTCTCATAACGATAACTAGCTGATGTACATTGCGATTAAAGCTGAACCTTAAATCTCGCTTGACAAACTAATCCGTGGCGACGTATCGACAATGCGGCTGTGAGTTTAATGCAATAGTTTGTATCATACAGTATAACGAGACGTACACAACGATTTACTATGTAGGATTAATTAAAAGTGATTTGCTTTGTTACCATCGTCTGCATTAAAGGGAGGATACTATAGCATTAAATATTCTTGTGTACAATAGCTGACCGCAAGTATATAAGTGCCCCTGCACTAAAATTGAGGTTCCTTAAAAGGATAAACAAATTTAAATTACTGTCAAAACCACTATGATATTGATTTCCCTAAAATCCAGTTTGTCTCTGTGCTAACCTATTTATATCTAAACTCAAACTCAGACTTAAACTCAAACTCAAACTTAAAAGTACTTTATTCTCTGAAGAACAATATTCCTGCTAACCACGTATAATTATTATTCGCTAATACAATAAACACAGACACTATTTGAAGGTCCTAAACATATGAAGAGTCAGGGGAAAAAACGATGAAAGTCCATTTTAGGTCGAAAATAAAGTAATCAGTGTAAAATGTAGATTCATACGTATATTTTACTATACCATACCAAAAGGAGGAAAAAATGCTGACAGTCACGAGTTACCATGGCTTGAAAATACATTACACTTGAAAAGAACGATAAAAGTCCACGCGTCAGGGGAAAAAACGCTGAAAGTCCACTTCTGCGTTGAAGCGCTTCGGCCATTTTTATTTTCTGTTGCTTTTTTAGTTATCGTTAGAACTTTTCGGAAGCATAATATTATTGTTTTTCCACGTGCAGGCTGAATTTCCATTTTTTTTTTTGTTTAATTCAGTTTAATTATGGAAGAAAGTGAGATTAACGTGAAGAAGCGTAAAAAACTTGGACGAAAGAGTGATGTAACTTAAAAACTTCGTTTGCTAAGCAATGTGTCTGGAAGTGATTGTAGGTGCAAGAGGTTAAAGTGTTTTACTAAAGTAGGTGAAAACGCCAGAGATAAAATTTTGAAAAAATTTAATGAGCTGCCTACATACGACGAACAAAACTCGTATCTTGCCGGGTTGATATCATTAGTTCCCGTTCAACGTCGCAGGCCGCGTAAACCTGAAAATGAAGTCGGTAAGTTCAATGAATCATCCTATTATTATAGAGTTAGAGTCCCACAAGAAAACGAAGCTAGTATTGATGTTCAGTTATGCTATAAAGCATTCTTTTCAATACATGGAATCACAGGCAGAAGAGTTCAATCAATTCAACGTTCATTGAAAATGTGTGGCTTTTCTCCAGTTGATGGCAGAGGTAAGCATTCTACTAGAAAGCATGCTTTGAAAAAGGAGACAGTAGAATCGGTGATAAAACACATTTCTTCCTTCAAGTCACGCAGCAGCCACTACAGTCTGAACAAAACTAAAAAAACCTACTTACCAGAAGAACTCAACATATTAAAAATGTATAACATATTCAAGGAGAAATACACTGCTTGCAAAATCTCATATGATAGCTATAGGGAAATTTTTAATACAAAGTTCAACATCGCGTTTGGATACCCCCGCTCAATCAATCAATGTTAAGTTGAAAAATAAGCATCTTGAGATTTCAAATGCAAATGGTAGCGCTAAAGAAACTACTCTTAGTGAGATAAAAAAAACTGGAAGTAGAACGAAAACTCCATTTAAAAAAGGCAGATACGTTCTACACTCGAAAAACAGAGGCCAAGAAGGAAAGTAGAAAAAAAGTGGAAATAGAATCAATCTGTATTGACTACGCCAAAAATGTACCTGTGCCTAATATTTCTACCAATGATGCATATTATTGTCGACAGTTATCCATGTATACATTCATTATTCATTTCTTATCCACCAACGACTATCTTTTACACATATCCAGAGACAGAAGGCAAAAAGGGAAGCACGGACATGTGTTCTTTAATTCACCATATGCTATACAACCACTTAGATTACAGAGTAAGAGAACTGAATATATTCTGTGATTCATGTGCAGGACAAAATAAAAATTGGAATGTTTTTAGATATCTACACCACGTAATTCATTTTCAAAAACGCCTAGATTCTATTCATATGACTTTTTCTGTGCGAGGGCACTCATATATGGAGTGCGATAAAGACTTCGCTCTAGTAAACCAGAAAACTAGAGCTGAGACCCCAGAAGATTGGATTTCAGCTTTCGAGAGTAGTCGGAATAAGCCATCACCATTCAAAACCGAAAACGTGAATCACAATTTTTTTCATCAATGGGACACACTCTTTAACAAAATTTACAAGAAAACGTGTCCACTTGCCAGTAGACCTGTAAAAGAACTGAGACTTTCGAAGGAAAACCCAAGACTTATACTATCACACAACTTTCAATGGAAGCTGGCAATCAGTTGACATCGTCGGAAAATCGCTTAAGCTGGGCGACAATACAGGAGAGTTTGAGATGCCAAAATTTTCTTATACAGGTAACAGCAACAAGAATAATAAGACTTATTAGCGACAATATAATTCTCCAAAAACAATACATAGGTACATAATAATTAAGCTATTGTTTTTCTTTTGTTTCAGATCCGTTGCCGCTTTCTTTTCCTAAATATAGAGACATAGAAAAGCTGTCTAAATTTTGTGGACGTGAAGCACAAAACTACTTGAGAAGCTTGCCACATTAAACAACATGTAATTTTGTCTTTGTTCGATTTGTTGTAACTTTTTTGAATAAAAGACTTCAAAAGTATTCAAAATAAGGGGAAATATCGATGAAAGTCACTGGACTCTCATCGTTTTTTCCTAGTATTTTTTGACATCGCTCTAAGTTTTTGCTAATAGTAATGAAGTTTTTCACGTAATTTGTTCTAATTAAACGTTATGCCAATTTAAATATTTTAAATAACTGTCTGAGAGTGACCTATTTACGCAATGAGTTTTCAATGTGGAACCAAAGGGTTTCTAAACTAAAATTTGAGTTTTCTCGAAATCATGGTACATTGACTTTCATCGTTCTTTCCCCTAACTCTTCATATGTCAATAAATAAAGCTAAAACAAGACAAAACAATAATGATACAATCATAACAGAGCTATATTACCCAGATGAAACAGTTTACCCAGGATAGGATAGGAGGTACGGAATAGCTTAAGGACCAAAAAAAAAACAACTTTTAAAACAAACTTAACATATTCACTAAGAAAATTCACTAAGAAAATCATTAAAAAATTCATCAAGTGTAGTAAGCTCTCTTAATTAAGAAACGTTCACTAAGGTTTTTGAACCTCTTTGAACATTGAGGCGGTAGATGATTAAAATTTTTCTTACCACCATGTAGTAAGGATTTTTTCATTCGTTCATAATGAGGCCAGCTTAAAAGAAAATATTTGCGCGTATTATAATGACTATCACTTTTATATTTTTTATGAACAAGACATGCAGTCTCTAAAATGAAGATACAGCAAATAGTCAATATCACATGTTTTATAAATAGTGGGCTACACCTATAGCTTGTTGCCGTCTTTTGCAGAAGAGATATAGAGTGGAATGAATAGTTGGAGTATGAAAAGTAAAAACTAGTTCCATAGCGAAGATGGGACACTATTAGGATTAGGGTATAGTAAGAGCTCCTGGCTACAGTTGAATAGAAGTTGTGTGATGTCATCATCGGAGCATAACTGTTAAAGAAATTTTGTTGCACAAATTGTTAATTATATTAATATAAGTTTCAAACTTAAGAGACCTGTATATTATTGATAATCCTAAAAACTTACTTAAAGAAAGTGTTAAAATTTTCTCAGTCTCTATAAAAGACATTATCTATAACACACTCAAAATTCAATACATTTGTCTTAATCATTACTCAATTCAAGTTTGCCAAAATCGGTTCCGTGCAAAGGATGGTGGTAAATCATCGAAAATTTCCAAAATATTCGCAGATGTGGCACGTCGTTCAAGTAGACTTAAAAGAATGGGAGGGGGGCTAAAACTGACCCATGTGTAATACTTGTGTCAGTGCTAAGCTCATCAGACCTGTTGTTATTAAACACGACTGTCTGTATCCGGCATGTTAGATATGAGCAAAACCACGCAAAGGCAGTTCCTCTTATCCCATATGCCTCCACCTTCAACAGCAGTTTTCGATGACCCACGCAATCAATGTTTTCGACAAATCGCTGTAGCCATACCAGAGTTTAGGGACACCTACAGATGCTCAAGGAACCCGAAGATGGCATCGCTCGTATACCCTTCGAATCTTAAAATCCAAACTGTTGGATACATAAAAGGTTGTGTTCATTTACAAATGACATCAGTCGCAGTTTCACAACTTTTTCTACAATTCTGGATAAGGTGGGAAGTAACGCAATTGATCGAAAATTTAAAGGGGTATCATGACCACCACCCTTGTGAAGTGGGAAATTTATAGCCTTATTTAGACAAGACGGAAGGATGCCGGTGAGAAAGGAAAAATTTATTGCTTGAGCCAAAAGGTGTGACAACCTTATTGGTAAGGCAGAGAATATTTTAAGAGAGATATCATCCCAACTCGAAGCACATTTATTTTTAATTTGACCAAACATCGCCCTATTCTCCATAGCAGACTAGACATAGACACTTAACCCAAGTAACTCCTAGGATAATTTAGTTGTGTTATTTCTTTTTCCACCGCGCTAGCAATACTACAATATGAAAATGGTTCAGATCATCAGCGTTAAGTAAAGTAGCCACTCTGTTATTTTTCCCTCTTAAATCATTTACAATCTTCCATGATTTCCTTGACTTGTTATGAGACGTATCTCTCCTATTCTTAAAATGTACATATTTGCACATATATGCACATATTTTTCCAGAAACTTTCAATACCAATTTCCGTTTATTTTGTCCTTATATTGATACAAGGAAAAACCACATTAAATTTATTAACTAGAATGGAGTGAAAGTGCTCCAAGGGATCATTAGTGTCTAAAGCACCATATCAGTCTGTTTGGTTGTATATATTAACAAAAATTGATTTAAGTTATTTCTCATATAAAGCCTTTAATTTGGGTACCTTCTTATCGAATGCAAGCCGAATAAGAATTGGAACTTTCTTGGAAAGAGGATTCGTTTAGCTAAGGAGAACTGAAAACGCCATTGAGTAGGAAGTTCAATCGTTGCTTTTACCGATTTTTTCCCATCAAAAATGCTAAAGTCTTTTTCCATATCTAACACTGTTGAATATTCAGGAAAATAGCTCTATGTTTATTGGGCTCAACTATTACTTCCTTTTTTCGTGCTCTCTCAACTGTTTCAAAAATTCTGTCAAGCGGTAAATATGAATGACCAACTATAGGGAAACGATGGTTAAATATAGCCACCGCATAAGCATACTCATCATAGTTCTGCCCAGAACATTCATCGTAAGAAAGTTTTAAGCTTGTAACATTTTGAAGATTTAAAGAAGTCAGTTTTTGCATATACCATTGATGAAGTTTCATTCGATTTTTTCATCACTTATATTTTCTGTCCATGTATAGCTGGTAACGGCGGTCTTAATTTAATGTTTAGAAGTAGAATACCCCTCGCAAATGATAAAGTTGTGCAGGTGTAACTATCTTGAATAATATACTCTCTGTTCAGGAATACGAGGAATTGCCATTATATTTTGGCAATCAAAACTTAATTTAATTACGTTTTCTTCTGGTACTTTAGCATTTCATACAATGCCTTTGATTTTAGTTTATGCACTCATAATTTGCATATTAGTTCAGTCTTGGTCTATGAATTTAAACAGTTTGGGCGGTTAGTTCAGGTTAAAATATTCTAAAGGATAAAAGCAGTTTCGATAATGTAAAAAAATTCAGCGCATAACAAATTTTATAATTGGATGTAGACAGTTTTGGAACAGTAAGTGTGATCGATTAAAATAGTCTTGGAGCTATAGACCAGGTTTATATGCAAATTTAATGAGATCTAAGGGGTTTTGATAAACCATATTTTAGGCATAGATAAACGTCACTTAAAAAAAAAGCCACCCCACCAATAACTCATTTATTTTCTTTTATGGGTTCAAGCAGTTTTGGAATTGGGTGCCTCATATTCATTATTAATGTGGGCCCTTCTGAGAAACAAGATGTTGAGCCATGATTTAAGCTTTCAAATCTACAATATTAATTGCGCTCTTGCTTATGCGGCGGCGTGTTTTTCCATATAAACACATTATTAACCAAAGTACATTTACTGTACTAACATGCAGTTGGCTGGGGACTAATTAATGGCAAATCTCAATATCTAAAATTAACCAAGAGATAAATCTACATTTTTCTACATTTGAAATTATGTGCATATTTTCAATTAAAAATATTAAATTAGTTAACTACTAAAAGGGCTTGGTCTACAGCTTTCATAATAGAGTTATATTATTTAAGTTAAGAGTCGGCAATTTTAATAATTGGAAAGTGGTGCTTATGCTGACAGTTATATTGGGTTGTCTAATTGAGAAATAAATCAGATTACGCAAATTTCCTTCCACGTAAATTATTCTGTATAGTTAGAGATAACAGCAGCAAACTGTTACACGAACGTGACAAAGGTATATTGATTTACTAGTCAATGCTACGTTGCGTTGGGGATGAATCACAATATTTGCCACAAATAGTTTAAATATTGAAGGAGAAATAAAAAGGAAATGATCCTGACATATGAAATTATTTTTTTGGGAATGTCTATTAGTACCTACATTTCAAAGATACTTTGTAACTACCGAATGATTGGACTCACGACATTCATGGATTTTAAACTTTTCCACCATAATAATTCATACCATATTACAAACTTTCTAACTTTATAAACAGCAAAGACCTACGAATTTGTTAGCACAAATTAGATATAACTTATCAAAATCCATTTGGATAAACAAACTCAAAAGATAATTTAAGTATGATCTCTAGTTTAATCGAGTTGTCTTAGTTATATTAACTTACTTATTAGTTCCAGCTTAATGTAACTACTAGAGCTTAGTAATTGGTGTAAAGTTAGTTGCTTAATCAAAGATGTTAGAGTTAACATATTTAAATTTCTGTGACTTAATACATACAGGGTAAACTGGTCTGTAGTGGTGCACGCTCATAGTGGGAATTTCTTTCTGCGGGATTCTTATCATTATTAAGTGTTACTCTGTAAGAGGACTCCGTACACCTTTGACACAATATTTCTTCCCACGGGCTTAATAATTTATTAAGAAAAAAATGTTATAAAAAAAAAGTTTAGGAAATGAAACAAGGAATACAGTAAAACTTCTCAATAGCGGCCACTAAAAATTTCATTACAAATTGACCGTTTGAGGGGGTGACCGTTTTTGAGAGGAAGGAAAAAAATAAATTACATATCTACATATAACATATGTGTCATGTGAATAAAATTCAACTTCATTAATTAATAAAAGGCTAATTACAAACACATACGTTATTATGTAATATGAACTGGAAATATATAGACATAACTCTTTGTTTCATAACTCCTACATAATATGTATACATAATAATGTTTAAAAATGTGCACTACATACGAAAAAAAATTATGCTTTGTGAAAAAAAGATTCAATGGAAGTCTGTTTCATATCTTTAATTTTAATTGTTGCTGCTTCATTTTCACATTTCATTAGGATATTTGAAATATCAATGGCCAAATTGCCATTTTCTTTGCCTAATAAAAAATTTTGTACGTCTCTTATTTTATCACAAACTTCACTCATGCTTTTTAAAGACGAACTAAAAACTTCCTGGTTTTCTTTACTTTCACAGTCTTCATTTTCGGTAGTTTCAGATTGGCTGTTAAACTCATAAATTATTTCCTGCATCCTCCATACTGGGATTTTCCGTTGAAATGTTTGAGTCGATTTGAAGATAATTTTCCAGGTTTGGATTTCCTGGGATACCGGAAAACAACTGACTTAGTGGAATATCGTCTTCTTCTTCAAAAATCTCATTATCTTGGAGAGTTTCTATAAATCCAGCTTTTTGGAAACATTTTTTAATCGTTTTAGATGAAACATTTTTCCATGCTGCAACAATCCATACCATAGCACTTGACAAATTTATGGTCTTTTCTGCTTTTTCAAACGCATCCTCGGTAGCGGTGTTAGTAAAAGTTAAAAGTCTTTTTATCAAATATTTTCTGTATATCATTTTAAAATTTTGTATGATGCCTTGATCTAATGGCTGGCAGTAAGATGTAGTGTTTGGGAGCAGAAAAACAATTCGAACATTTTCCAGTTGTATTTTCGGGTGAGAACTTGCGTTATCCAAAAATAAAAGTACTTTTCTTCTTTGTTTTTTCATTTTGGTGTCAAATTTTTTTAGCCAGGAAATCATTATCTCTGTTGTCATCCAAGCTTTTTTATTGGAGACCCATTCTAATGGTAATTTGTCTACATGTGCTCCTTTGAAACATCGCGGATTTTTGCTTTTTCCTATAACTAATGGGGCCTCCTTCTCACCATCCATGCTACTGCAAAAAAGAATTGTCACTCGTTGCTTAGCTGATTTTCTTCCAGCACATTTGTCACTCTTTAAGGCAAAAGTTTTGTTTGGCATTGCGAGATAATAAAGGCCTGTTTTGTCTGCATTAAAAATATCTTTATCATAATAATCCTTGATAATTAATTTTAACTTAGTGAACCAATCTTGAACACTCACTTCATCCACATCAGCAGACTCACCAGAAATTGTTTTAAAATTGATGTCATGTCTTTTGCAGAATCTATCTAACCAGCCATTTGATGCCTTAAAATCACAATTTTTCAAATTTTCTGACACTTCCAGAGCTTTTTCCTTTAGTAGTGGTCCGGATATTGGAATGTTTTTGTTTCTTGCTTTGCAAAACCATTCGGTCAATCGCAAGTCCGTCTGTTTTTGGAAACTTCCGTTTTTGATCTGCATTAACTCCTCCTTCTTCATAAAGTTTTTTCAGTTCAATTTTACTTTTTAGAATATCATTTACTTGCGTTCTTCGAACAGCAAACTTTTCCGCTATCTTTCGAGCACTGATACCATATTTTTCACTATCCGCGATGATTTCGAACTTTTGTTTCAAAGATAAACGTTTACGTTTCAGAGACATGATCGAATATTGTGCTGTTAAAATGCAACTGAATAAAATTTTACCTTTTATGAAAACATCTTAAGATTTAACAAATTATATTTGTACGTACTTAACAACCCATTTACATAATTAGGTTTTATCATTCTCCGGTATTTCCAATAGTACCAGTAATAAAGTACCGGCTGGGTGCAAACATTCCCAGAAGGGTCGAGACGACCGCAATTAAGGGTAAAAATGCAAGGTAATTTTCTTAAAAGTTACGGATTTATGTGACCGTGGCCGTTTTAGAAGTGTTTCGGTATTCGAGGGGTCTTTTATTATTAAAAATGCTATAAGATTTATTTTAAGAAGCCAAAACTGACCGTTCAGAGGGGTGACCGTTTTTAACGGGTGGCCGAAATGAGAAGTTTTACTGTATTGGAAAGTCTTTACTTTTACATAATATACTTTTATTTATATATTTTACTAGTTTATTCTTTAATTTCTCAAAAATATATCGACTTTCCAATATTCCGTGATTGATTTTAAAATATTCAAACAATTTTTTTAAAACAATATCAGATTTTTTATAAAACGAAATTTGAGTTATTTGTCTAATTTTAAGTCCAATAAACGTTCATATCGCTCGCCCACTGATGCTCTCTGTTTTTAATATCAGTAGCGGACGCTTATCGCCGTCGCGGCCGGCGGTCCGCACTCAACAGAATACTATATAGGCAGTCGATAGTGTCGATAAAATCGACCAAGGGGCTTGTATAGATTAAAGCAACAACCAGTGTCTGGCAGTTTAGCTAAACGATTAACCTATTTATAATTAATTGGGTAAAAATAATGCTTTATTATGTTTCTGTCTCCTGAATCTCATACGCGATAAGTGATGCGTTATTCATTTTCCATTACAATTATTTTGTTTTAATAACTCGTGCATTACTTACTTTATTTACTACAATATTTTTGGGAGGTTAGCTTAACAAAAACAATTTATTGGCTTAAGCTTTTCTTGTTTAAAGACCCGTCTCAACTGACAAGACATGAACTTAAAACAATAACTGAAATGTAACCTAAACCTTCCTCATTCAGCGCGTTCCTTATCTTTTGTTTGGTTTCAACAGAAATTTAGTCATCGAAAAAAGCGTGTTTTTCAAAAAGGTATCACAAATGGCTTAGGAACTTCGTTACGGCTTTTTTAAACATTAGTTTGGTTTATGTTTTCAAAGCTCTTAAGCTTTTTTAAAAGCCACAGGGCGTTTCTCGGTACTGAACTTGCTGCAGCAGCTTGAAACCAGCATCGGACGTAAACTACGACAGCGAAAACACAATTTCGAGGACGAAATTCTAAGGATTTGAAAAAACCTTAATGTGTTGCTGGAAACAAGATCCAGAATATTTTTTCTGGCAATGTTACTTATATCGAAACTCATGCGCTTGGGGCTGTAAAAATTCGCTGCAGCAGATTCTCACGGGTATCCACCTCCGTTGTATAAACTATGTTGTACATGACCCCAAAAATAATAATCCAGTGGACTTAATTCCGCCGATCTCGCTGGCCAGGATACTGGTCCACCTCTGCCTATCCGCCTTTCAGGATAATTCTTATCTAACCAGTTACGAACAGGTCGTCCAAAATGGGCAGGGGCACCGTCGTGTTGGAAATACATCCCCAACCTGGACCTTAAGGGTACTACTTTCATTCTACCAAATGCTGCCTCATCAGACCACAAAATTATTAGCAAATTTTGATATCCTAAGATCCACCGTCATAACTGGATTCTTGGTGGGAAATATCTAGGTAACAGCTCTTAACCCTCTGGTAATGATATGTGTGAAGACCTTGCATCTGAGTCATTCTTCCTATCTGAAATAAATATTCGTTATAATTATGGATAGCAATATGGTAAAGTAAAACGCATTACAATTGATTTCGGAATGTTGACTTCTGTAGCCAATGGCCTGAGTCCAATTTGAGGATTATCTACTATTTGTTGAAGTGCATTTTCCAAATCATAGTCCCCCCTAGGTCGTCCTTGCCCACGAAGGCGTTCAAACGAACCATTCTCCATCAAATTTCTATGAACTCTCTCAAATACTTTGCGTCCAGGAAGTCTCCGTTGCGGAAAACGTCTTCGATGTTCCTGTACAGAAGCAAAGGAACATCCATTACAATATCCGTATACAAAATGGATATCGGTAAGCTCGTGGTTTGAAAAATTTTGCATTTTCATATTTATTATATCTAATTGTACAGTAATAACAGCAGACAATATCTGACACAGAAATGTCGAGGGAGACAAATATCAATTTTAATCCATGGCCTTCTATTCACAAATTTCACTTTCATTATTATTCTTATTAATTTTCTCCTTTATGGACGTGGTTATCTTTAAAACGATTTTACTCAATAACCGTAAATCGTATCAAGGTGAACTAAGGGTACCTTTCTGCGCAAAATACTTCGAAATTTCATAATTATTAAGAGAATAATAAAGAAACGATTTCAGGGTTTCCCATTCGAGGGGAGGTAGCTCCCTTAACAAGCATTTCTGCACCTATGTTCATATGAAAAAATTCTATTATTTTTAGCCGGAGAATATCTTGGTAAAGTAGTGCCCCTTAATTTCGGGACACCCTGTATAAAAAATTGAATATAACTTGTGCTAACCACAACCGTGTTCACTACTAGAATGTGATGATACTGGTTAGCACAGGTTATATCTAACGTTTTATCACCATCTACTTTTCAAAAAAATTTTTTAAAAATGAGAGTTCAACCTATGTTTAAAAGTATAAAGTATATAGGTATCTGCATGTTAGTTGATTTTCCACTTTCATTAACCATTTTCCTTTTCAAAAATTCCTTTAATAATGTTATAGGGTAAGGGGGGGCAAGTGCGCATTACTATTTCCTAAAGTTGACTTTGGAGCTAAATTATACAGAAATAGGTGTTAGAACAAAATTCTTGTTATTCAGCAATCAATGTATGAATAATTATGAGTGCTTCATTGCCATGCACATATATTTTAATTAAAAATTCGGATTAATAAAAAAGATTTTAAAAAAAAAATTAAATTTACGCACTTGCCCCGTTAGATGGGGAAAGTGCATATTTCTAAATGGTTTCACCGTATTAATATAATATGAATCAAGCGGGCCAAGTGCAATATCTTTGCTATTTCCTGAGTAAAACCCTGTTTACGGTTTTAAATTATGTTCTTTAATAAGAAAGTTAGGCAAATAAACGTAAATAAACCATTCTGGTAAAAAACACAGTGGAAATTATAGGAAACTAAACAACATACTTAAGGTAAATTTAAAAGGAATAATAGGTACTTATTCAATTTTATAGTCTGTAAAACTAAGTTCTCCTCTACGTCCTACTTGTGGGGGTGGCAACACAAAAACAATGTCTTCTTGGGACACTTCACTGATATCTTCATTTTCTGGGAACTGACATGTAGTGCCAAATTTATTTTGCGACACTTTTCTGACAAAATGCACTACAGGCTCATCTTTAAAATCTGTTATTTCACCAATAAAATATCTTTTGGTTTTTTTGTACAAAATCTAACTAGTACCCAGTCTCCTTTTCCAGCTGATTTCTCTACGATATTATTTTCTTCTGTTTCACGTTGTTCTCTCTCAACTAATGTAATCAGATCTTCCTCATCGGATTCTCTATAGCTTACATTATTAACTTCTTCTTCTTCTTCTGATGTCTCAATCTCTTCGAACACCTTTTTTTTGCGCTTTTGGTTTTTACTCTTAGTTTGAAATGTAACCTTCTTTTTATCTTGTTCCTGTTTTTTGATTCTTTCTACCACCTCTTCAGCTGTTATAATTTCAGCTCCGGCACATATTTTAGTTCTTCTTGATTTTTCTGTACTGCCTTTCTTAACACAGGCCAACAAAAGTTGATCAAATGATGTAGCGCCTATAGGAGACACTCGTGTACTATTATGTGCACTGTGTGCTTGTGTTTCTTGGACTTGACTCTTAATTGAAATGGTAAGGTTTGCCTCTGAGTTAAGGTTTAAAGGACTTGATTCCGATATTAGGTTTGAAGGGCCTGCCTCTGAGTTAAGGTTGAAAATACCTGATTCCAATATTAGGTTTGAAGGACCCGCCTCTGAGACAGCCACTGGGTTCTCATTATTACAATTTTCTTTAAGTTCACTTTCTTGTTTATTTTTCTTCCATCGAATAAGGGCCTCCGGGTCATATAATTCTTTACTTATTATGTAATTATTAAATGGGTATAATCCTGCTTTTCGAAATCCGCTTGAAATCACTTCTCTAGTTATTTCTGACCACATCTGACCTAAAAGTATTGAAAACTCATATTTTGGGAGTTTCTGCCCTATGTGTTTTCGCTGCTATGTGACTAGTGCTGAATCCCATTTATCTTTAATAGACTTCATAACGCTTAAGTCCAATGGCTGCAGTATATGGCTGCTATGTGGTGGTAACTTAATTATTGTTACATTAGCATCAATCGCCATTTCAATTACTTTCAAACCAACGTGGGTTGCGTGGCCATCATATATAAGAACAACGGGTCTCTCATCTCCAATTATTTTTAAAAATGAGTTTTGGAAGTAATTTTCAAAAACATCTGACTGCATCCAACCATTTGGAGTTGCGGCGTAAGTGGTCCCAGGAAAGCCTTTGCCTTCAGGGGGCATCATGTGTGTCCAGATCTGCTTTCCCTTGAAAATTAGTAGTGGCGGTGCCTTATCACCCTTTGCGTTGCACGCAAAAAGAACAGATGTATTTTCTCTGCCCGAGGTACTTGTAGTTCGGGTGGCCTTGACACCTTTCTTACCAACGACTACCCCTTTCTATATTTCTTTTCAAATAACCTTGCTTCGCTCATAATGCTTTTTTATTAAATATAAATTTCACATTTAAAATTAAAATTTCACTTATATTAAATTTTTATAAAATTATAACATGTTAACATACTTAATATGACTAGTTATTACACTACGTTTTTAATTTTATACTCCTCATCTTTGTTAAGTTGTACTCATTAATTTGAGAAAACCATACATTAAAATTTTCACTTAACCCGATGTTAGGTAAGTCTCACTTTAACTTTTGCTTTAACTCTACTTCTCCTTTTCTAACAATGTACTATCCTTTCTAGAATTCCCTGAGGATGAACGTCTAGACGTTCGAAACATATAGGGAACTATATATTTTGCATTTATTAAATTGCGGATTGATTTATTTACATTATTTTGACTCCGCTGGAAGTATGCACTATTTTCTCAATTTTAGTTTGAAGCTATGTGTTAACCCTTGGAACCCACTTAGGGTGGGGGGCAAAGGCAAAGCCGCCACTGATCCCTGAACAACGTTGGCAGGGCGCCGGCGTAAAGGGTCCTACAACTAAGATACTTCAACCTGTAATATTGTTAAATTGACTATTAAACCAGCTTTATATTAGAGTAGTTGACTATTATTATACCACCATTTGGATTACGCTTTAATTCTATCCATAATGTGCATTTTAGCTCGGTTTAATAAAAAACTTTTCTAACAACCTCTGTCAACATTTAAACGATAACTAGCAACATGAAAAGCCCAACGGGACAATAAACTTAATCTTTTTAAAATGGCTTTGTACCCGTGCTAACTAGCAAAGTCAAACTGAACTTCGGTATCCGAGCACACATACAAACACATAAGTTCAATCTGCAACAAAGAAACAAACTTGTGCCAGCAGCTGTCCGAAGAGAATAGCCTTTAGGAATCTTTGTCACGTCTCTATTGCGACCGGCTGCTGTTACCTCAAACTATGCACTTTAATCCAGACAGAGCCAATTCGCCTAATCTGATTTATTCCCAAATCGGACAAGCCAATATAACTGTCAGTACGAGCTTAGATTCTAAATTAATAATATAATCACTTTATATATTGTTGTTTGCGTCCTGAAAAGCCGAAATATGAAAAAATGAAGTATTATTTTCGAGTGCCAAGGCATACGTATTTTTCTATTATAGATTTAATGTCAGAAGTTTTGTGTTCCAGTGATGCTCGTTTTTCGACATTGCCTAATTTATAACATACAAAATAGATAAAAGATAAATGATATTGTTGCAAGGTGTCCTATTGATATGACTTAATTTGAGTCGTCTAAATACAAACGCCGACATCTGACAAATTCTAAAAAAATGAGATTTATTCATCATTTTATGCGAAATGTTCAGGCGGACAAATTATTTAGGCCTAAATATCAAAACACGACATCTTCCACGCAAAAATAATACTTTAAATATGACTGTAAATGCAAACGCCGACAAAGTAGCATATCCGCAAAGTGCAAATGCCGACATTTGTTTTACGGCGAATCGCTATCAAGCTATAAGTCACGTGGTCAATTATATGTATTGTATACGTACAAATGCCGACATTTATTTGCGCTTCTGCCCAGAATCCGCTGAATGCTTGTTGTTAAAATTTCTACCTATTTTATTTTAAATTATAATAATAATAAAAAACAATATGGACAATAAGTTTATTAAACAAAGCCCCGCTAATAAAGGGCGAAAAAAGTTACCTGATGTATTAAATTGGAAGCGTGAAAAAGCAAAAGCGAAGAGGTAAGTTTAAGGTGGTTTTAGGCCAAAGTTTTAGGTTATTATGAAGATGATCCATATGAATGCACTAACAAGAACCTTATTCCATTGGCCGCTCTAAGAGAGTTTTATCGCCAGTTTTATGCTGTGAAGAACAAAATTGAGCAGGACAAATTTTTGCTTCAATACTGCGAGGCGACTGCACCAAAGCGTAGGAAGAAACTTACTATAACTACTGAAAGTAAGAATATGTCTGTAAAATATTACATCCGCCTAGAGACTGCTGACTTAGCTCGAATTTGTCGGGAAAGTTTCTTAAACATACTGGGTATTGGAAAGGACCGGGTTCTAAACGTTTTAGAAAGACAACGAGCTACAGGGGCTTTGCCGAAAGAAAACAGGGGAGGAGACAGAATAGGGGGAAAAAACGATTTGAAACGCCAAAGAATCATGAACTATATTGAGAATCTTACGTGCACTGAGAGTCATTATTCTCGATCAAAAAATATTAACCGCACATACTTACCGTGCGAACTAAATATTACAAAACTTTGGCGCATGTATAATAAAGAGCAAAATAATGAAAACCTTAAAGTAAAGTTTTGTTTTTTCGAAAAATCTTTACTAGAAGTTACAATATTGGATTTGGTTCTCCTCAGTCAGATGTTTGCTCCACATGTACACAATTTAGTGAGAAAATAAAAACTGTGAAAACTGCTGAAGGTAAGGCTGAATTAATGACTGTCCAAAGGGTACACAAATTACGAGCCAAGTGTTTTTATAATTTGTTGACAGAAAAAAAGGACGACATCGAAATATTTTCCTTTGACTGCGAAAAAAGTCTTCCTCTTCCGAAATTGCCGGATCAAGCTTGCTATTTCAGCATGCAGTTAAATTTATTTAACTTTACTATAGTTAATGGGCCTTCTTCAACTAGCCTTAATCCTAGAACGGTTAGTTCATTTATTTGGAGTGAAGTGGATCGTCCAAAAGGTTCAAACGAAATAGCTTCGGCCGTTTTTTATAAATTTATCTATGTTTACGTTTAAAGACACAGTACAGTGTGTGAGATTAGTGGCTGACGGATGTGGCGGCCAAAACAAAAACTTAATTATGGTGGGCATGTGTATGTATTGGCTGAATACCTTTGCACCAAATAAAATTAGAGAAATTCATCTGATTTTTCCGGTTGTGGGCCACTCGTTTATACCCCTCGACAGGGTGTTCGGGAATATCGAAAGGGTTATTAAAAAATGCCTGTAATCGTATGTCCAGAAGAATACATAAAAGTTATTAACGAACATGCTACAATCTTTGAAATGGATAAAGCTTATCAAGTTTTCGATTTTAAACAAGTAGCATTAGTGTTGAAGTCTCCTACATCTTGGCATTTTAAAATTAGCAAATTATTTATTATTACTAAAAATATGGAAAATTTAATTGAAGTAAGAGGTGAAACGTATTACCGTAATGATTTGGAAGATTCAAAAAGTTTACTCAAACGAGGTAAAAAAATTTCACAATTGAAGCCAAACAAATTGCCTTTGGACGGGTTTGTAAAACCAGAAAAAATAAAAAGCAACAGCGATCTATTGAAAAAGCATTACGGTGATGTTTGGGAAAAGGAACCGGACCTTACGTATTTTAAATCATCTTTCTTTAAAGGCAATCAGGCTGAAGAAGATCACACATCAGATTCCGAATTAAATTCTGACGACGAAGATCCCTCTTGTAGAATTTAATTTATTTCATTTTGTTTTCTTTTTACGTTTCAATAAAAAAATTATATTCCTAGCAAATTTTAGTCGTTTTTTAATATTAAGCGCTATAATATTGACACAATTTTAGTTTGACATAAAAATACAATACCCGACATCTACACATGTTAGAAGTGCAAAGCCCGACGTCGGCATCGTTAATATGCAAACTCCGACATCTGCAAATTTAAAATGAAAATTATACAGAAACTACTCAACTACTCATACATGATTTTCTAAAGCTAGACGAGCTTAAACATATATATAGAAAGTATTAAACCAAAAATAAATCGAATTGTGTTCTAAATAAATAAGCCCAAATATAGTTTTTTCCACTTTATTGAAAATGACTTATTCCGCAGATGTCGGCGTTTGCATTTAGACGACTCATTTAGTGATAATTTTGTATTAATAAAATATAGAAATTAGATTCCATAAACTTCACACCGCGTTTTGGTCTTAACAAGAGAGAATGACAATAAACTCAGATTTTCAATTGATTTACAAATCTGAGGACCATATTCCCCCTTTAGATAGCTCGGGAATATACGAGGTGAGTTGCTCTACTGAGGGCTGTCCTATCTCTTATGTTAGACAAGCAGGGAGAAAATTAAAAATCCATATTAATAAACATAATGAAGTGAGAGTAAGAGCATCCAATCTTACTTAATTTATCCCCATCTAAAATCAAATCCAACGCTTCAAGGCATATATCCACTAACAAACATATGTATTGGTCGTTAGTTTGGATAATAATATGTCTTGGCATAGTCACGTTGCGGCCATTGTTAGGGCAGCCTCGCAGAAGCTTGGAATACTTTTCCGAACTAAGAACCTTGGGGTGTATCCAACTACTTTTGATGCTCTATAAAGCCCAAATTCGTATTTAGTTAAAATATAAAATAATGAATGAAATATTGTTATACCTACCTGTAACCAAACTTTAACAATTTCAATTTTTGAGTAAAATTATGCACATAAAGTTTACTATAATACTAGATTTTCAATAAAGTCTCTTGACTAGTTTTGGCGATAATTAATAAATAAATCTTTAGTGTACCCTAATTAGCTTAGATCAAGTTAGTCCCTTTAAAGGCAATTCTGGATGTATTATTATATTTAGTACTGTTGGCTTCTTAAGTTAGCCTTTCTTGACTTTTACTTTATTGCTGCAGACTTTTCTTTTCGAATACTTCTTTGAAGCTTTTTTGTTTGTCCTTTTTCATTCTTCTTTCTCTTGAAAGTCGTTGTTCTTTTCCAGTTTCTGATGTTGATTTTTTGATATTTTTCATGATAATTCAGCATTCAGGGTGGGAGCCAGTCTTTCGGCATTTTGTATGTGTGCTGTGGCAGTGATCTTATGTGTGATTTTGTTATTAGATTATTTGTTGTTACGTCTGTCCGTCTGTGGTAGTTCGTAATTGTCGTTGTCATATATTGTTCAATCATTTTAGTTTTCATTTCGTCATATAGTATTCTAACTGGTACGTGTCTTTGTACGTCTAGTGCGATTCTAATTATCCTGTTTTGTAAGATTTGTAGTTTTTTGGGTCTTGTCTTGTTTGCTGTACACCATGATGATATTCGGATGTTAATACTGGTCTAATGATTGTTCGGTATATTGTCATTTTTGTTTTGTTTGTGATATTGCTGTTCGAACAAGTTAACGGGTACACTGCACCCAATTGTCTGTGTGCCTTTGCGGCCCTTTCGTCAACGTTTTCGTTCCAGTTAAGTTTCTTATCGAAGACAAGGCCAAGATACTTTACTTTGTTTCATCATATAATTGGTTTATTATTAACTCTAACCCTTGTTTTAGGTAGTCTTAGCCTTGCCCTCGAGAAGAATATTGCCTGCGCTTTCTCCTCATTGAGCCCTAGTCTCCGGGCTGCAAGCCATTTCTATAACACAAGTACATGCTGTTGCAAACTTTCGACCACTCCCGAGGGTACACCTGAGGTGGCAGTTATTGCAGTATCAGCTGCAAGCGGATATAGATCTGTCTGATTGCTGCGTAAATATTATAAAGAATCGCTGCTAGGGGTGACCCTTGTGGGACCCCTGCCTTGATTTTTCTGATTGTTGAAACTGTATTTTCAGACGATAATGCAAAGGTCCTGTCTTCAAGGTATGATAAAATTAGCCTGATAACGTGATCAGGCCTACCTGCTTTTGTTAATTTTAGTACTAGTCCGTCGTGCTAGCTAGACTTTGTCAAAAGCTTTAGAAACGTCAAAAAATACTGCTTTCGTTGACACGCGACGATTTAATCCTCTTAGGATGTTGGAGGGCAGTCGTGTTGTCTGGCGCACCGTGCAATGAGCAGCTCAAAAATCGAACTGCTCTGGTGGTAATACGTCGTTGTTTGATACAAAATCGGTTATCCGATTTAGTATCAATTTTTCAACAACCTTGCCTAAACACGATAGCAGACTTATTGGTCTATAGCTGGCAGCCAACGTCAGATCTTTCCCAGTTTTCCGAATGAATGCCACCTTGGCCCTTTTCCAAGTGTCTGGAAGCAACCTCTTTCGAGTGTAGCTTGGGCTATGTTTACCAGATCCATTACTGTTTCTTGCAAATTTTTAAGCATGTTGTCCCTTATGCTGTATGCTACAGGTGAACATTTCCAGCATTTGTTGTGATTTTGATTTAGTTTTATATCTAGTGGATGTTTTGTTTTGGTTGGACTCAGGTCAATCAAACTAAATTGGAGGATCAAGTTTTTTTTATTACCCTACGTTTCGACCTCAATGAGGTCATCCTCATGAGCCTAAAATGTTATTATGGAAGCCTAAATTAATTGTTTCCAAATTATAATCTCGATAGATTACATATTCTTAATTTTATTTTTTTTTGTATTTCTTGGTATAATCATAATTTTGACTAAATTTACCATAAATTTATACAAACGTGTCGATACTTTAAAGAAAAAAGACATTATCATTTAGACATATTAAATGACTAGGTTATGAAACATTTAAATTGTATTATGAATAACATAAGTACAAACAAATTACTTTTTTTGTTTTAAAATAAATTTGTAAGTTGTAAATGTATAAATTAGTACAGTTACAGAACAAAAACAAAAAACATACATTAAAATACCAAAAAAAATAAAAAATTTAAAAATACAGGTATTACTTACATAAAAGTTAGATCCACCTCGTAAAAATCAAAAATTTTGATTATTTCGAAGACATCATTGGATAGGTGATTTAGATTTTGTTTTATTTAATTGTTATTGGAAACCACACATGGGTTTAATTCGATGGTCGTATTGGTATTGAATACAGCAGAATATTTTAACTCTTATCAGTTGGAAGTCATCGATGTTTTTGTATATCTTGTGTCATCTTTTTCTTTTTTAAAAAAAACCTATATACCGGGTGTTGCATCGTCGAGCGGGACATAGGAAATCCCATGTAATTTTAAATGGGGTCAATTATTGGCTTCCCTAATTATTTTAGAGAAAAATTCTATTTAGGTTTATTAAAGAGCACTAAAACCCACATTCAAAAGAATAACTTTAGATATTTTTGATGAGCCCGTTTACGGGTTATCGCCGATTTCTTTTTAACTATTTCTCCTTTTTATGGCCCCGTATTTGCGGGCACCAGTCAAGGTAAAAGATGACTGTCAAATAAAGTTGTCATTTTGAAATGTGTGTTTTATTGTTATAAAAACTAGTACATCGAAAATATTAAAGGTGTATTTATGAGTACAAATTAATCTGAATAAAACTAAAATAAAGTATCCAATTACAAGGTTAATTATGACATTTTACATGTTTCAATATTTTACTAATTAATAGGTAGGTACTATTAAATTATTAGAACTTTAGGATTTAAGAAGATGTTCAAATATTCCTCAAAATGACAACTTTATTTGACAGTCATCTTTTACCTTGACTGGTGCCCGCAAATACGGGGCCATAAAAAGGAGAAATAGTTAAAAAGAAATCGGCGATAACCCGTAAACGGGCTCATCAAAAATATCTAAAGTTATTCTTTTGAATGTGGGTTTTAGTGCTCTTTAATAAACCTAAATAGAATTTTTCTCTAAAATAATTAGGGAAGCCAATAATTGACCCCCTTTAAAATTACATGGGATTTCCTATGTCCCGCTCGACGATGCAACACCCGGTATATGCACATTATTTTGTATTAGATATTTTTTTTAGATATTTGATATTAATAACAGCTTTTCGGAACTGAGCGGGAGTGTTGGTATATTTATTGTACAGGGTGTTCAATATATGTCAGGATATTATGATACACGGTGCTAAGATTTTCAACGTCTTGTTTTTTATTAATATTATTGGGGTGTGTTTTAATTTCAATCATTTCGTTTATGAGTCTTTGTTTGTAGTTACTTTCTTTACCAACTGTGGTTACATGATCAAAATCTAAAGGATGTTGAAACTTTTCAAAGTGTTCGGCTACTGCTGTTTTATTTTTTTCATTTAAGAGGTTTAATGGTCTTATACTTCTTTTATGTTCAGACATCCTTGTTTTTAAATATCTTCCGGTTTGACCAATATATACTCCATTACATTGTGAGCATGGTATTTTATAAACAACACTGGTTTCTAGATCTGTAGGTGTTTTTGTTTTAAGATTTGAAATTTTTTTTTCGTTGTATTTTCACTTTTAAAGGTTATTGTTAAAGAGTCAGTCTTAAGATCTTTAGCTAATTTTTCAGACAGTTCACGAATATAGGGGATTTTTAGTTACTTTCTTTACCAACTGTGGTTACATGATCAAAATCTAAAGGATGTTGAAACTTTTCAAAGTGTTCGGCTACTGCTGTTTTATTTTTTTCATTTAAGAGGTTTAATGGTCTTATACTTCTTTTATGTTCAGACATCCTTGTTTTTAAATATCTTCCGGTTTGACCAATATATACTCCATTACATTGTGAGCATGGTATTTTATAAACAACACTGGTTTCTAGATCTGTAGGTGTTTTTGTTTTAAGATTTGAAAATTTTTTTTTCGTTGTATTTTCACTTTTAAAGGTTATTGTTAAAGAGTCAGTCTTAAGATCTTTAGCTAATTTTTCAGACAGTTCACGAATATAGGGGATTTTTAGATAATATGGTTGTAGGTCTAACTGTGTCCATTGTATTTGTGAGTGATTCAAATAGTATTTTATTAATAAGTTTGTACGGGTAGTCATTTTTTAAAAGATATTGTTTTATATTATTAATGTTACCTACTACCTACTACCAATAATTAATAAGGTCGCTAAATAGAGAAAAAAACGAAATTTTTATCTAGTGTTTCGTTGTTTAAAATAGTTTAAAAACTACCGTTTGAAATGTTTCTATGTTGATTAAAAAAAAAGTTTTTAAAATTGTTTCACTTTTTTTACGTAAAAATAATAGAGGAATCTATTTTTCTTCTAGAAAATGTGATACATACATGCACGAAAAGGTTGTAACTCCCCAAAGAGATATAGACCTGTAGGTCGCGCCCCCTATAATTAAGGGCCAATCTAACATCAAATTTGAATTTCTCATATTAAAAATCCCAAAATGCTGATTTTCGTCCAAGTATAGACATTATTTCAAAAATTATTTACGAAAAACAAAAATAAAAATACATCTATATCAGAAATGAAAGGCTTGCGGACCCATGATTATAATATGAACTTTTCACCTTATAAATAACTGAGGAATCGTCTTGTAAGATATCATACACTTATTAAATAACACCCTGTATAACTTGATGTGCAATTCAATAATATTCTTAATAGAGAGAGGAATTACCAGAAATTTTGAATGAAAATCTTTAATTTTTTGTTGTGGAGTAAAATTTTTCTACCTAACGTCTACATGAGGCACACGCTAGTTAAGTTATTTTTGAAAATATTTTAAGTCCTATTGATATTATTATTATTTCGAAATTAACCCTAACGATATTTATACTGAATGTATGTTTAACACTGTTCCTTACTAAGAACACTTTTACACGAAGTTAACGAAATCTGGGGCCTTTAAGGGAAACTTTAAGTGCTAAAATAATTTAACTTGGACTTTAACTTTAAACTAAATAACCACCGTTACACAAAGCTCACTCCGTTTTCACTTATTACTCCTAGCTTAGCAGAACTATAAAGGTCCAATCTGCAATCTTGATGAGTTTCAGTGGTTGGTGTACAGTTAGTTGCATAACAAAAGATGCAATCAGCACGCTGGAATTACCCTTGGTTCGCATAAATTCTCCAGAATTATATTAAAATTATATCTTTAGGCTGCGTTTTAATCTAGTTTTACTCAAATGTACATGTTTTTTTGTCGAATTTTTCATGGAAGTACATATATAAAATTACCTATATATAGCTATATATTCAGATGAAAAATAACATTGACTATTTTTATAACCCAACATAAATATGTTCTTAATTTTATTTTATAATAGAAACCTCCTCTCAAAATTCTTACTGAAATATTCATTTTTAGCAGCAAACATGAAAAATTCACTGATGTCAATTTTACTTTAGAACTTTTGTCGCCTCTACACATACACGATATCCGTAAATATCGCGCAGCATTACTACACTTCGAATATATTATATTTATAACGAAACATGGTTTTGTAAAAAAATTCAATACGCTGAATATGAGTGTAACTGAAATGTAATATTGATGTGTGCCGATAAGGGGTGACGATTTATTTGTGCGAGCATATCTTTTGTGGATTGCGCGATGCTGATAATATATTATGCTGTTTGAATATTTTATTTCGATTTATTTTTCTTGATGATAATTTTTTATGGAATATTTTACATATAAGATATTTTATGGGAAAATGGTAATAACGCATCAGATAAAGCGATCGCGTTCATCTCGTATATCTCTTTGTAACTAATCTGAATTGGCAAAAATAATTCTAAACTCAGAAATATAAAGACAATGAGTTTCTATCTCGCTGTCAATTATTACTGTATAAGCCACAGTATAAAGCTGCTTCGCTTATGTAGCACAGATTCAATTGAAACTGCATTTAACCAAAATTAATTATATACTTAACTGCACTTCAGAACACTTTTACAAAACTATACAGAACTTTGGAATTTAGGGTCTACTACCCTCGACAAATTATAAATTTATGTATATAATATGTAAGTGTGATCTACCCAGCATTATGGGATCGCCAATTAGAGTATAATATACTAAAGATATACACATATTATATAAAACGGTTTTTCATAAATTACATTAAAATTATCAATGCTATAGACAAGAAAAAATACATGTCACATACAATATGCAAATTTCAAATAAAACAGTACATAACGTACAAAAAACAGAACCCACAAAATATACAACAGACATATTATATTGTAAATGTTTTACACCCTTTCCATCATATTAGAATAGATAATAATAGTTATGGGATTATTGGATTTGGAAGTTCCCTTTCGTTAAAAAACTCATCTAACGAGTAATAACATTTATTGATTAGAAATTTCTTCAATTTATTTTTTAATGTTGCATTTGCCACCGTCCTCCGTGGAAAGTCATGGGTAATTCGACCCAATTTATTAAAAACCTTAAGAGCAATGTATTTTGGGTGATTCTGTCCTACCGCGAGTCTTGAAAATGGTAGTTGAAATTCATTTTTATATCTGGTGTTATGAGAGTGAATTTCTTGCCTCAGAGTAAGCGACTCTTTGTTGTTTATGGCATACAGAATTAAAGAGTATATTATAAAGGGACGTTGTCGTCATTATATTAAGAGATTTAAAATGCTCCCTACAGGATGTTAAAGGAGAGATTCTTACTATCGTTCTTATGATTCTTTTCTGCACCGCAAGAACCTGTTGTGCATCACATGACCCACCCCAGTATACCATTCCATATGCAAGAGTAGACTGGACCAAGCCGAAGTACAAAAGCTTGATCACATTCGGGGATACGGTATCGCGAAGATTTCTTATTAAATAACAATTGGAGCTAAGTTTAGGTAATATGCTTTCTATATGTGCGCCCCATGTAAGCTTTTGGTCGACATGCATTCCCAAGAATTTTGTAGATGAGACGCCTGCGATAGATTTCTCTTCGGCTTTGATCAACAAGCTATAGTCCACCGTTTTGTTGCTGGTCCCAAACTGGACATACATCGTTTTATCGGCGTTCAGCTGTAGTCCGTTGGAATTACACCATCCGGTCATAATGTCGACAGCCGTGTTCCCTTTACTTACGAGGTCGTCTAACCCGTCTAAACCGTCAATCTCAACGACCTGAGACCTGTCGTAAAGGTATAACTTTACCCAACTCGGAAGTGGTCCGCGTACCCCTATTGCCTCCAATTTTGTGATCAGGAGCCCATGATTGACGGTGCTGAATGCACGAGACATATCAAAAAAGAGACCCAATGCAATATCCTTATTATTCAGCGCATCGTAAATGTGCTCAAGAGCGGAATCGAGTGCTGTTTGGTTTAGTGACCAGATCGAAAGCCATTTTGGCATTCCGAAAGCAATCCGTATCGCTCTAGAAATTGGCTCAATCGGGAGTTAAAAGCATATTCGAATATTTTACCGAAGTGACTCTTAGTTAGAGCCGCGGTGACAAAAAGCCTTGGAACTCCCAAACGGATGAAAAGCACGTTTTTGTATAGTTCGGGTGTCGTTCTCGAAATCCGTGTTGTCGAGTAGGGGAGGGGTCTGGCGCTCGGCGGTGAGCTGCTATAATATTTTTTTCAAGTTTTGACCAGCGGTTTAAAAAAAAAATTCCCAAACGGTTGAAAATTACTGGAGGGCATCTACGCAACCCCCCAATTACCGGAAAAATATTTTCATCCGATTTGATCCTTGCCGTAACCTCCAGTACAATTAAATAGACCCAAACTCCGGAATTTAAAAAAAAAATCAGCCGCATGCATGCAACCGGACTGAAATGAATCGTTATTATTTATGTTATTAAAAAAAAAAGTTTTCATCCAAAATGAGCCTGGCTAAGCTATGCCAAATAACAAAAAACCTCGCCAGCACACGCGATTTTGATTCCGGAATTTCCGGAGTTCTTCGTAAATTTTCTTCGAGATTTAGATGGAAGTTTCGTAAACTTATTTGTCTCTGGTTTAAAAATACAAAAAAAAATTATATGCTCCCGAGAGGCGGTAAAATGTTGAGTGACTATTCAATGGTAAGTAAAATTTTTTTTAGATTTTGTAATTGAAAGTGAGGAATAAATTCATGAAACGCGAGGCGATCAAGCAACAGAGAGAATCGTTCTTGGTTAGAAAGAAATAATCAAGATATTTTACCGGCACACGTGTTATTCTGTTCTCAATGTTGAAGGCATCGTACACGCCATGATCGTTTTTAGGTGGAGCAAGATGATTGTAAATGCTTGTTCTCTCCTGGGTCCATTCTCCCAGTCTGTTACCTGGCTTTTCACTTTTCATTATTTTAGTTTTGTCAAACCCAGATAAGAACAATGCAAAGACGCTGGCCGGTCATAAAAATGAGACTTCGCGGGAAGAAAAGAGAGACTGAGACAGTGATGCGCCGCTGCACTCTCAGATCGCGGGAACAAAAGAGAGGCTGAAACAGTGACGCGCCGCTGCGCTCTCGTGAGATTTTGTCCTCTCGGGTAAACACCGATGCACCCCTACTCCCATCACACGTATAGTCCGCCTTACGAGTCTGTGGCTACGACGGATGAGGAGACAGGGGGGTAAAAGGCATAAAAAAGTCTGGTTTAACTGTAGCGGCATAAGCGTGCGGTGCCTCGATTCATATGAATATTTTATAAGTTAATAAATTAAATTTACTTCCTCTTATTTTAATAATTAAACCACACCACTGTTCACTCTCAGTGGCAACAGGTAAAAAAAAAAACACAGTGGAACACACATTTTTTAAGCATTATTTTATTCAAGTGTCCACAACAATTATTTCATCGACTAGAAGCGGCCGCCGGAAAATGCGTGGGCGGGAAAAAATTTATACGCGGTCAAATCAACATAAAATTAGGTTATTTTTATTTAAAATGTATTGGCAATCTTAGCAGACCCGGTTATTCGCATTCCATCCATAGCCACAGAACCGTAAGGCGGAGTATACCGATGGACGATGCGCGCGCGTTTTGCGGCTGCTGATTTCAGAGTTTCCATCGGAATGGCACCAAACTGGATCAGAACCTTCCTCTGATATCCGAAAATAAAAAACGAGACGTTTGGACGATAGCTGAAATTCCAATGATCCTGCTGTCAGAAGCAGATTTTTGCTTGGGGAGTCACCAGGATGGAAAAGAACCGTCTTCTAAAATTAATCTAGTCAAAATCCGAATCTCCAACACAAAAATATATAAGGCGAATATAATAACCAAATTTCATCCACGAGCAAGGCGAGTCAAACCCTACTAAAAATATACTAGCTAAAATGTGGATGAAGTGCGCTTGTCGCGTTCATACGGTCTAAAAGTCAGAGTTTTCACTTCATAATCGTCAAATTAGAGGAAAATATTCTCATCAATGTTTAGGACAATAATATACAATTTGATTGTAATCGGCCTTTCTACTTTATAGATTGAACATTCGGATCCTGGAGTTTCCGGTAATAACAAATATATCGGAGCATGTTCTGGAAGATCTGGTCTTATCCGCAATAGATTTGGATGAAAATAATTTTTCGATGTTCTGTAGGTGTCAAAGAACCTGTGTGCAAATTTTCATCCATGTGCCCATTTAAATTTTGAAAAACTGTTATAAAGCGATGGCGACACATGGAGCAAAATTTTTTTTTTTACATATAGACACGAACTTTAGCTTCCTGCCAAATTTCAAGTTTAAATGAGCAAATTTTTTCCCCCCCTTTTTTCCATTTTTTTTAGCTCCTGGAAGAGCTCTTTGCAAAGATCAAATCGGATGAAAATATTTTTCCGGTAATTGGAGGGCTGCCTAGATGCCCTCCAGTAATTTTCATCCGTTTGGGAAATGTTTTTTTAAACCGCTGGTCAAAATTTGGAAAAATATTATAGCCGCTCACCGCCGAGCGCTAGACCCCTACTCGACAACACGGATTTCGAGAACGACACTCGAACTATACAAAAACGTGCTTTTCATCCGTTTGGGAGTTCCAAGGCATTTTTGTCACCGCGGCTCTAACTATCTGCATTGCCACTGGCCTATAGTTTTTTACGTCCTTAGTATCCCCCTTCCCCTTAAAAATCGGAACAACTTTAGATTCTTTTAAGCGCGTGGGATAGATCCGTTGAGCGAAACTAGCATTTATTTATTAATACTGACAATGGGCCCGCAAGGCTTTCGGCTACGTTTTTGTTAAAATCGTACCCGGTATATCATCGAAATATCTTAACTTAGAACATTGATGCACTGCAGATATCTTTAAGATTTTTTTTTATCACAAATTAGGGTGAGAATGTTGTACTAAAAGTCAAAACACGCCAAATTTTGCTTTATAATTCAGCACTCGTTGGGGCATATAGCCTAGACAGAGCAGCAGTTTTAGAATAATTTGCCAGTGACTAAAGAATAAACTTTCTAAGATATATACATATCTATATGCCATATTATGATTACCACTTGTCAAGTAGTATTTGTTTGCTATTGTATTAGTATATACTTATAATGAAGAATAACAGATTTACCTATGAGTTAACTGAGACAATGTTAGCTCGAAAACCGGCAGGAAAGCCCGTACCTTTCCTTACCAGATCTGTGACAGTCCCAGTTGAATATCACCGATATGTTGACGCCGCCAATCTACGGTTTTCGGCGCATCGACTAATTAGTCATTAAAAATGTGAGGTATCACGTAGTCCGTTGTCGTGACTACCATCGCCGCCATGTTTATACACAGCCCATCAGAAAATACAGCCAATAATAGAAGGAACTGTTGCCAATGCGGTTAGTTAAGTTAGCCTTGTTACTTTACAAAGGCTCTAGTGAGTATATTGTTCGTTTAGAAACATATTTTTCGGTTCGTCACAAAGACTGTTGATTAAAAACAGATGTTCTTTAGGATAATGCCTATTTCTATATCAGCTCGAGAGATAAATAAATTCCAAACCAGACAGTAAAAGTAATAATTTACTTCATAAACAAAACCGCTTTACCGGTTTATTAAGACCGTTATATTATGTTTGCAGGTTTCAGGCGAAATATATTCTTAAAACAGAATTATTCCGAAGTGAAGTCATTTGTTGATTTTGCCGCGTTTAACTGTACATCGAGTGTTCTCGAAGTTTTATTTCAATTAGCAAAATTTTTCTACGTCGTAGACAATATAGGTTTCATATCTGGGTCTAATTTATATTAACACATGTTTCTCAAATAACCATAACAACGGAACTAGGCCAAGGTTCAGCAGGGGCGATAGTAAGGTTGCACGACTGCTTTCTAAACGTCACAGATAGGCACTATTTTAAAGCATTTTATTCTGCTGGGTGCACAATTTTTATTTTGCTTGATTATTCCATTCGTTAGAATGATCTTAGACATTAAAATATTGTGGATGATGACAGTAATCTGTTTTATTTTAATATTCTAACTCCACTGAAATTATGGACTATTTCTTCAAAAATGGTAATGATTTTCAAATGATTAATGTCCTAGGTGGTAGTTGCTATAGTGGGGTTTTACATCATAGTATGCCCTCCAATGTTAATTTTCGTAGGAATTTCTTATGACTAATAGACCAACGCTGCTTCTTCATACATGTGTTACTGCTGTGTTGGCGTTGTGATGCTGTTATGTTTGAATGTTTAATTTATAACAGGGACTGCTTTTCGAACAGGTTGGAAATAGAAACAACCTTTATGATGTATGTCTGGAAGTTTGTCAATGTTTACGTTAGTCACCAATTAGTGAAATTTGACTTAGGACAGCGATGTTTCTTAAACAATGCATCTAGTTATACAACAGCTTTTTACAGACACAATGGAAGTGATCAATTTGAACTAAGATTTTTTTTATGATAGGGCACAGCACTGCAGGATTAATCCTTTATGGCGCTCTGCGAGCGGTGCGTGTGCTCAGGATACAATCCACGTTGGTCTTAAATACTCGTTGGGGAACACGGCCTCAAGGAGGTCATTCCAGAGTAATGACGTTCTTCAGATGAAAGAAGCTTTAAACAGTGTCGTTCGAGGGACACTGAGCTAAACCACGTACGGGTAGGCTGCAGTGGCTCGTCGTGTATTTCTACCATGCACCGCTCTGGGTAGAATTAAGCGGGCAATCTCTGTTGAGTACTTGCGATCGAAATAAGATACGATTTTGGATATGAAAAGTCACAAAGACGAAGAATGAAGTATGTAAGGGTGGGTCGACATCAGCACCTGCGGTATATATTTATAGTATAATATGCCTTATGGTAGAGGTATAGGCTAAACAAAAATTGATATCAGGGGATGATAATCTGAAAAATTCTACACTAATGATAACATTGGAAAATCTAAACCACTTGGTAATTTTCGCAATCGGCTAAAAAGTTTTGATATCGTAATTAAATAACAGGTCTTAAACTTGAATTTTTTTTTTCAGATGTTACAAGTTTCAAGAAAATACGCATGTAAAGGAAATAAGGACTTTCAACGGGTGAGTACTAAATTAAAAAGAAATTTAAGGAATAACATAAATATACTCCATTAGGTATAAATTGGGTTGATTCGTCCATTACATTGTGTGAGTACATCCTAACAATGTAAAATAAAACAAATTATACTTTGTTTCTTATGTTATAAATATACTATGAAACGGCCGTAACGTCATATATTTTTAATTCAAGTGACATATTATAACAAAGTATTATTTGTTTTATTTAACATACTGTAACACTTACTTTAAGCTAATGTTATTTTGACTTATATATTCTAAGGCTCTGAGCGATTGTACTTGTAAGATGCTACATATGGGTTGTCCTTCAAACTGCTCAGATTTTAAATTTTGTAGCGGCAATCGCGAGTAAGTTCACAGATTTCTTTTTTCTACTTATAAATGGTCGCCAGATCCACAGACTGATCCGAAGTGAAGGAAAAAATTAAGATAAAGATAAGATAGAATTACTGTGATGAGTAATTCTTATCTTTCGACTAGTTGCTCGAAATGAAAGAATTTGGTTTACATTCATTAAATTTGATCAATTAATAATCATTTTACAAAGGAAAACATATGGAATCATATAATCCACCTTATAATTCAATTTCTTTCTTTAAAATAAGTCATTAATAACCCTCAAGTCTATCTTCAAAGTATCTAGTTTTCAAGTGCAAACCTATTTAAAATCTACAAAAATTGCTAGATTAGTTAATAAATTTTATGTCAATAAATTAAAATCCTTAATCAAGTAAATATTATGTAAAGTTAAATCAAGAACCATGAAAACATCCTTTAAGTGACAAATCATTTATGACTCGCACTAAAATCATTAATGCTACAATTAATTACAATACGGTCTATTGATATACCCCAATAATTAGTCTGCATATGTTTTTGTAATCAAATTACTTAAAAGCAAAACCGGAAATTAGTATTTAAATTTATTTGTAAAAGCTCCCAAGAATCTAGCAGTTCTCGAAAGTTTTATCAGTACAATAATATATACATAATATAGAGAATCTTAGTTGATCAGCAATGATAGGCCTCAACCATAAAAAATTTCGAACTAATAACCTTATCTTTAAATTAGAATGTACAAGATAATTTTACAAGCAATAATCAATAAATTAAAACTTCCAAAATTATTTTCACAAAACTGATTATTTATCAATTTACCAGATTATTTTCAAGGATTAATATTTTTACAAGAAATTTTTTATATAAGTACTATACAATCTTAGCCATTTGAATAAATTACCAAAATCAAATTCTAAAATTATAGAAATGACTTAGGAGGTATACTTTAGCTAGGTGACAAATATATATTTTGGTTGATTAGACCAAAAGGTATCTAAGTAAATTCGATTAAAATAGGTAAGATAGAGATAGGTATGATAAAGACAGGTAAGATTAAGATAGGTAAGACATGTTAGGTAAGATAAGATAATAAGATAGAGATACGTAAGGTAAAATAAAGATAGGACTATTGTGGTTTTAAAAATGCTGGCAAAGATTTTTGTTTGAGAAGTAATAAAATATGCACTTATCTGTAACAGTATACGTCACGACTACCAACGCTCAGAGCTCCTTAAGACTGCCCAGCATGGTGGTACCAATCATGGAGGCTCCGACCATAACAATTTCTCCATTAACCACTAACATCGGCCTATCCAAAAGGATTGAGTGCAAGGAAAGCTCGTAACCTTGTACAAGGTGGCCCATTAATAAGGGACGCCGGCTATATCTCAGGAACCGTCGATCGGACGACCCCGAGAAAGAAAAATTATTGGTAAATCGGCAAAAAGAAAAAGCTGGAAATTATTTGTAAGTTTCTAAGTCCACCGCTAGAGCGCGTAAATCCAATCTCGGAGTAGAAGATACTGTTTTAATCAAAATTACTTTAAGTGAACCTATATTGAAATTTTTTTATATAACCTACTGAAAATATGACAACTTCTTTGTATTAACGTTTTTTCCCTACCTTGTCAAATAAAGGGTTGGGGAAGGGGAAACGTTGGTTTGATAAAAAGTCAATAACTTTTCTTTGGAATAACCGATTTCAAATAACTTTTTTAATTTTAAAGCGCTTTTATAGGCTCTCTTACTAGAATAATAACATTTTGAGTTCAGTTACTTTTCGTGTCGGTAGGTGGCGCTTTATGACAAGGTCGCAGATTTTTATGATTTTCTCGAAAATTTAAAATGTAATGGTATTTTTATTTTTCGCTAGGAAGAAAGAGCACGAAAAATTACAGTTACTGGTGAAAACGGCTGGCGGATATGTTTATTCCGTATAGATATATTTAAAAATATATTTAAACGTAATAACTTAATACTTTACAAGAAAAGTAATATAAGCAAGACTCGCAGTAGGCCTTGACACAACAAAAAAAAACCTAGAACTAAACCTGCCTAGAGCTAAATAAGCTAGAGCTAAAAAAAATTATTAATGACGCCTTAAGTGTTCAAAATGTCGTCCGTCCTGTGCAATACAGAGCTGTAACCTGCTATATGTAGATAGAGCAGCAGTCTCTACTTCAGCCATTGAATTACAGTTAATGGCGTTCCTTTAATCTTCCCAACAAATAAAAGTCCAGGCAAGTTAGATCAGGTGACCTATAGTAATGAAAATGAAAATTATTATTTTTGGCTTTTTATAAGTTTCTAATTATTAACCTGGCTGACCATGAAAGTAAACTTTCCCTCCCTATCCATCTATTAGGAAATGTTCTGTCCAAAAATCGACGAACTCTTGTTCAAAAATGGGCAGGACACCCAACATGCTGAAAAAACATGTTTCGGCGTGTTTCTAGGGGCACAATTTCCAACAGAACAGGCAAATGGTCAGTAAGAAAATTTAAATAAATTTCACCGGTAAGTAACTGATCGAGTATAAATGGGCCAATTATCATGCCACCCAATATGCCGCACCAAACGTTTACACTCCACCTGCCCTGGTGTTGGACCGTCTTCATCCAACGAGGATTGGTTCTATGTAAGCTAGAACGTTTATGACGCTTGTTTCAGCTCGAGCTCTACACGTCTAGGTAAAACAGGCCGATGAACACTTCCGGAATTTTTCAAGCGTACCGCCAACTGAACAAAAACTCGTTTGGTATATCTGCACCTGTCTGGATACCTCAAAGCATACATTTTGGCAGCAATGGTTGCATTCTGCATGCATTCGAAATATACCGCGAGCAAATAAAATGATATTTCATTTGCTAACGGCATTTTGAAATTATATTTCGATGCTTAAACACGTTTTAACCTAATATTTTTTGACGTAAAGCATTATTTATATTTTATTATCACTTCTTTTGTTGTGTCAAGGCCTACTGAGAGTTCTGCTTATTTTACTTTTCTTGTAAAGTATTAGGTTATCAGGTTTAAATATATTTTTAAATATATCTATAAGGAATAAACACATCGGACAGCGGTTTTCTTCTGTAACTATAATTTTTCATGCTCTTTCATCCTAGCGAAAAATCAAAATACCATTCCATTTTAAATTTTTTTTGAGAAAATCATACAAATTTGCGACCTTGTCATAAATCGGTTATTCCAAAAAAAAGTTATTGACTTTTTTTCAAACCAACGTTTACCCCTTCCCCTACCCTTTATTTGACAAGGTAGGGAAAAACGTTAACACAAAAAAGTTGTCATATTTTCAGTAGGTTACAAAAAATATCAATATAGGTTCATTTGAAGTGATTTTGATTAAGATTTTCTACTCCGAGGGCGGATATACGCCCTCTAGCGGTGGACTTAGAAACTTACAAATAATTTCAAGCTTTTTCTTTTTGCCGATTTACCAATAATTTTTCTTTCCCAGGGTCGTCCGATTAACGGATCCTGAGATATAGCCGGCGTCCCTTATTAATGGGCCACCCTGTACAGACTGCATGCTAAACCAACTTATGTCCTCCTATCCTCTCAGTCATCGGTAGTCCACAATAGAAAAATGTGTCCAGTTAATACTTAAAGTTACTATAATAGCATGGATTTTGAACCGTTGAACTTAGAATGTTAAAATGTTGATTGAGGAAGAAACTATTTTATTATTTGACGAATGTTAAATCATAACTTGGAAACTGAAATTGAAGATTGAAAATCGGAGCTTGTAAATCCAAAACTTCGGAGTGTGAAAATCCAGAACTTCGGAGCCTAAAATAATTCACTGTATGAAGAAACCCCAAAACGATGACCACGTATTACGTTTTTACCTGATGTTGTTGGCTCCAATTCTGTCGTTGTTTAGATCATTCTTTCTAGAGACTTTAGGCAAAGAAATACGTCAAATCCAGACTAGCCGCTTCTAGTTTATTTAAGACAAACTATCACATTATTTCACTGCTTTCAAGATCGCTCACATTACAGCGATTACCCAGGACAGTGTCCAAGTATAAAGGGACTCGGGCAACGTTCACATCTGGCTATATAGACTTGGTTTATAAAAAAATCACTCCCGTTTCCAATAACTTTTAGCAGTCATATCATCACAACAATAGAAGCTATTTCAAACAAACTCAGCCAAGAACCACAAAAAGCTTACCCTTTAGGAACTTCGAATTGGCAAAAACATAAGAAAGTTTGAGGTCACGTCAACCTATTTTCGTCAGCGGCCCGAATGTTATGCAATATTAAATTAGTTTACTTCAAAACGAATATAAATCAAGAAAAGTATCTCAGGTTGCCTAACGTCAGTCATTAAATATTAATTAAACAAATCCACGCTGACGATCCAGTGAACGAACTCTAGTGACGTGGGTTTGATTACCATTTTGAATTCCCCAACCTCCAATGAAGTAAGAATCTTTATAGATAAAAAAAAAAACATTTATAATTTTAAGTGGAACGCAATTTATGACATTGAAACAACCATGTCCAAATGCTTGTTACAATACTTATCAAAAACATACAATTTGCTGTTAGGTATACAATAATGTGATTCCTGTTTTCTGTAGTCAACAATCTTTTTACTTATATAGGTAAAATGTTTCTCTCAATCGCTGCGAAACATAATGTATTCGAAGAGCATGACAATGGGATTTTATATTTTTATACTTCTTGTAAAAAAACGTGACAAATGTACTAAAATGAAATTGGCATTTGCGGATTTTTCACGATTCAGGCAGGAATATAACCGATTTTGTTCCGTTGTTTGGTCTTGTCACAAATATTTACTTTTGTCATTTCGGACTAGCAAATTTAATAGAAAAAACTTGAAGTTTTAATGCCATTGCCTGGCTAATAAAACATAGGGCTTAAAATATTCCGCGGTTGATTTATATAGGACATTTATTTGTTGCCCTTTTTTCTTAATAATTTTCTTCTTTCTTTAGCAAAATACGTCGTTTAATAATGTAAATCTTGTTTAATTAACCATCCAAGCAGAAATCCACGACAGCTTTATAAAGATTTCAAAAGGAACTAAAGCAGTTTATTAAAAAATATAAGATTTTTTGTTGTATTTTACCCTCCTCTGGCTATTCTGTTTTTTGGAATTCCTTTAATACCCTCAATTTATTAAATAGAAGTTTCTTAGCGCATCAAAAATTACATTTTATTAAAGATGAAATATTTAAAATAAAATCCGCTGTAAGGTGTGAAACATAATAATATCCATTTTTATTATAAGGATTCATTGATCTTAATCGTCAAAACAAGATCATAATTATATATTATTATAATATGTAAAAACGAACTAACCCACCAACTCACCTTCATTAAAATTTAAAACTTAAATTTAATTAATAAATACAATGTCTGTAAAATTTCTGAAGATGTCATGATGACGAGCACCTTCCCACAAACTCAATACTATACAGGGTAGGCCAACAAGGGCGCCCTCGTCAATAGTTATTAAACCGTTGAACTCATGAAGACATTCACTTAATTAAGCTTTTGGCATTTCATTTTTGCTACAATCCAAAATTATTTTTTAGTATACAGGGCGTCTCAAAAAAGAGTAATACCAAAAATTATAATTTTGTTTAATGGAATACCCTATATCTTCATGTGGCGTATGAAGCCTCTGTTGGTTCTGAATTTAACTTTTAACTTTTATGTGGATCAAATGCACTGTTGCCAACTTATTATTAAAACAATAAAAATTGAATCGAATACTTTTTTAAAATTATTATATCTCCGCCACTGTGTGTTAATTTCCGTGACAACTTCACATTGTCATGTAATCTAATGCTGGCCTGGGTTATGGGGCGATATAGGACCAAATGTTAGATGACCTTCAGACCCAATTTTAACCTGATCTACCCGATCCCTAATTATAAACCATACCTTTACGAACATCCTGTATAATAAGCCTGTATGTAAATGAGACTATTGGAATTTTATGACTCTAACCGTATAAACCACTGATGGTTAAAAATTAAACGTAGTTGTAAAAATTCCAGTCATGTGTAGTATTGTGTTGGAATAAATGTCGATCGATAAAATTAATGTTGCGCCTTTGTAAAACAAAACGATGCAATAAATATCTGTTTCACTGTGATCATTAATGAACATTTATAGCCCAATACGATATTTTTGGAATTATTTGGCAAAAGTCGATGACCCTTGCGGAGCATTAACCACTCAACATTTTTTCATAATTAAAAATATACTATGACTTTTTCATTTTTCATCCACGATGTAGATAAATTCCAACAAATGGAGAAAGCGAGTTCTGTAGAAAAAAATAAGAGAGCAGAAATATTACCTCAAATTAATTTAAATTTCAGGATGATTTCCCACTTGTCCTACTTAAATATATTACGGTGTACCTAATTATAATTTTTCGGAATATTACAGTTTTCCATTTATAAAAGACTTAAAACAAAGTGTTTTAATTTATTAAGTGGTATTAGGGGTAGTCTTAAGGAGTAATACTGCAAGGAAAAACACGCGATGCGAAAAAATTCATATTTCTTTTATAATCCATTTTGATTGCTTCTAGAGTTTCTGTACGTCGGCCTTTGCGTCGCTCTCGATTCTTTAATGAAACAAGTAATAAAACATTATAGATATTGCTGGGGAGATCTACTTAAAAAATATCAGAGTTCTAAACACTTGTATGGAAAATATAATTGCAGTTAATTCAGATTTAGGTGGACAAAAAAAACGATTTTCCTATAAAGTCGCTTAATCAACAGTAATAATATCCTGAAGAATTACACAGGCCTGTATTTTTTAACACTTTGAAAGTTGATTTAAAAATTTTAACTGTTTTCTAGTATTTAAGTAGCGCTGATTTCAAATGTGCTTTTAGTTTTTTTGTATCACGTAAAGTTATTGTTCAAACCAGTGAAATCCTAAATATAAAAGAAACACGATTTATTTCATTTATGAGCTAGTTTTATAATATATTAAAGAAAAAAATACAAAAATATACAATATTTACACATAGAAACTATTAGAAATAGTTATTTATTCTTTACGCTTTTTAAAAACACGTTTTCTTTTTTCAGAAAAGCTTCTTTTGGTTGTTTTTCTGTCATATTAAGCTAAAGGAAGATCTCTTTTCAATGTCCAATAGTAGTTGGTCATCATTTTTGTGCCCCAACGCCACTGGTATCTTTTTTCCATCTCCTTAATATCTTGATAAAATATTTCACCTGCCCTTCACTCACGTACCCAAGATTTTCCGGGAAATACTCCAAATGGGAATGTAAAAAGTGAGTTTTTATGCTCATATTGCAACCAAGAATCTTGAATTTCTCAGCATATTTTCAACGATCTCAACATAGTTTGGATTTTTATAATTCCCTAGAAATTTATGTACAACTTCTTTAAAAGCATTCCATGCATGTTTTTCCTTATATTCCATTACATTTTCAAATTCTGTTTCTTTCAACAAGCTCCTAATCTGCGGCCCTACAAAGATTCCCTCCTTTAATTTTGCCTCTGACAGGGCCTTTACACAAATATTTAAAACAATTTCCTTTTTTGTTTAATGTCTTAACAAATTGTTTCATAAATTCAAGTTTCATGTGAAGTGGTGGAAGTAAAACTTTGAGGGTCAATAAGACTTTCGCGAATTATTATAATTAAAGTCTCTCTCTGTGGCCAGTCCCTTTTTACCCAATGCTGTTCTCGATTCTCACTCCAGTAAATCCAGACTGCTGACCCAAGAGAAGGCCTAAAACGTTTCGATCTAAGTTGTGATTTTCATTGTATTCTTAAAAGTAACTCTTCTAAATTTTCATAGTTTTCCTTTAAATGAATTGAATTACCGACCGGAACAGAAGCAAAAGCATTGCCATTAGGTTACACAAAAGTCTCCAGTCAGATGGTGTGTACTCAGGAGCTCCGAGGCAAGTAGCTAGATCAGCAATTGCTTGGCAGTACACAAGTTGTCCGCTTTGTGCAAAATATTTTACATATTCAGCCTCATGATTTCTGTACCAAGAAAAGGCAATTTCTGAGGCAAGCAAATTTTTTTATTTCAACCTAGACCCCAGTACTTCATAAAGGTCTTTTGAAAGTCCTAAATCTCTTACTAAATCATTTAGTTCGGCTCGTGAAAATAGTTGAGGTTGGTTTTGACCTAAGGTTGATGGTTCAAAATCACTATCCATAGCCTGTAGGGAGCCAGAAGTTGAGGAGTTTTCAGTATCTTCTTTTAGGACTTTGGAGGGTATAGGTATAGGTACATCACTAAGAGGAACTGGTCTGATAGCTGATTTAATATTGTTTGGGTACAAAATATGTTTCAAAGTTTCCTATTATGCCCTTTAATATCACAAAGACAAAAGTTGCAATCATCATGATAATTTTGCGGTTCTCTCCAAACCATCGGTATTCCAAAATAATTCTATTCCCTTTGGCCGAATGTCTTAAACCTTCTTTACATGCCTTGCAAACAACGTGCGGTGCCAAATCTTTATCTTGATCTCCTAATTTGATTTTGAAATAAGCATGATATGCATTTCTCACAAATTGACAGATTGGTAGTAAATTTCTTGAAAAGCACCACAGAAAATCATTTTTGGGTTAATACCTAGAATATGAAGTACTAAATTCATTTTTAAATGTATTAAAACGCCTATTATAAGATTTTTTTTATATTTTCTCTTTTTTTTTGCAAAAAAAATTCTGTGGGTGACAGAGACCAATTGTATTTTAATTAGTTATTTCTATATAAAAGCTGAGCTTAACAAACAAAAATCACGTCATCACACATTTCATGCAGACCTGTGTTATTAGATGAGCCTGAAATAGCAGTTTAGTTCTGTTGTAGGAAGTTTTGCAACAAATGCTTGTCATCAAAGCTCTAAATAATGGGTTTATCTTAAAACTGACTTTTTTAGAAATTTAAGACTCCTTTTTAAGTTAATTAAATTATCTTCTATTGGGAACAAAAAACTTTTAAGAAAGTTTACATTCAATTTTTTTAACTATAAAGATTTTTAGTATTTTCTCAAATATGATTTTTATAATAAATTAAGGTTGGAACCACCTCGTTTAAAATATTTATTTTTTTCGAAAAAATGCATGAGACTCTTAATATTTTTATTTCTGTGCGCTCTTTTTAAGAGAAATTTAATGTTTATAACACAAGGTGATCAAACACAAGTTAGATAACTAACTACGTTTATTTTATTTTTTTAAATAGATACCCATATTTTCAATGCGTTTACATTCTAACCATATTTTATGCATTATGTCCTAGTTCTAAATTCAACTTTCGAAATTCGATATGTGTTTTATTAACACCTGACTTTTTTATTATTACCTAATTTATTGTAAGTAAAGCCTTAGGTCAAGTCATACTGGGAGTTATGATTGTTTCCTGAACAATGGATTGACCGTCAGGGTCTGGTTGAAAGGCCGGCTTGACCGCCGGTTAGATCTGTGGACTTAAGTCCTCTATAATATCTTTTGTTGGGTTATCTTAAGTATAAGGTCTATGTTAACCTCCGAAACAGAGGTGAAGGCTTAAGCGATGGAATGATATTGATAGAAGATTGTTTAATTCCATGATCTCCTGCTTAGTCAAGTCGCCCAAAATAAATTTGATCTGGGAGCATGCCAAGTAGAGGTTGGGGGACATTTTCAGCATTTGCCAAGTTAAACCACCTTTTTGTTCTGTTTTGTTTTGCTCCGTTACATTTTTTTTGACAAAATAAATAACAAATAAACCATATAACTATTGTTAAGTCACAATGTCACAAAATGTCAGAACGTGAAACAATGAAGATTTCTTACCTGGAAAGGTAAAAAAACGTCAATGATTTATCATTTCCGCTTATTTAAATAGGGATTTTTTAAAAACTTTTAACAGTCGCAATTTTAAAATAGCTTGACAGAATCGCGCCAAAATTTATGAGCAATACTGTATACTGTACGAGATATTAGCTTTTAAATGATGTATCACAAGCTCTATGTTTCCATTGGAAAAAAAGATCGATGTCGTCATGTCTTTGACAAATGTCTATAAAAAACAAACGAATTACGTCAAAATGTGAACATATATAAAACTAAATTAACGTGTCTGAGAATTTTCCCCAAAAGTTGCAGGCTAAGGCTATATTAATTTTATTCCGGACTGCTGGGCAGCCCTGTATAACCAATATTGGTTAAATGTCACATATCAATATAAATAATAGTTTACTGCCAAATATGTTTTATCAATATTGGATTAATATTGGACAAATATTATATCAAAATATGGGAAGAAGGTACACCTTCTATATGTTAACAATATCGGCTAGAAATTGAAAAATATTGGGCCGATATACAATATTTTACCAATCTAGAATCAATATTGGGCCAATGTTTTGTGCTACTGGGGATCGATGCCATCTTGGTTTTAGGCTTTTTTTGCTTGCTTTACCTCGGCGAACATTTTCGGAAATTAATCTTGGCGGTTGCAAATACGTTATAGAATTTAACTGAAGTTAACTGACCTTTTCTTACTCGTTTCCATATGACTTTGTCGTATCAATGCACCGAAGATAGATTAAAATATTGTAGACGGCGACGTTGCCGTATTTTCTTTGCTTTGAATTGATACTTGTTTTTTTTCTTATTAAGGTATGCAACTAGATAACTGAACCTTTCCCCAACAGCCTCTATCCCTGCTCTCTATTCCTGTTATCTAATCGTATCACTTTAAACATAATTTCCAGCGTTTCTTTTCGCCGGTTTCCCAACATAACTTTGTTTCCTGAAAGCCTAACACCTCTACTTTATGAAATATAGCCGATTGCCGCCCTTATCTGAACACCCTGTATAATACATTTAATATGTTTATTATGTTATACATAATTTAATGAGTAAATAAAAAATGTTAGTTCATGTTAGCTCAGGTTTTTTAAATGAGTTAATTACGTTCTCATCGTATAAAAAATCTCATTTTGCATAGGTACCTACATATTCGTTTGTCAGTAAATTAAATATTTATCTAGCCTGTTAAAGCATTTTTATTTTTGAGCAGAAAATAATAACTTTTAAAATATTTTCAATCATAAATAGTATTGAGAATGGTGCCCATAAACCTGATAAAACGCTTTCTACTAAAATATTAATGATTTTGCATTATGAGACCGTTTTAGTTGACAATTCAGTGACTCTTTAAATATTATATATATTTCAGTTTAATATCTTTAATTTATGTTGTCATTTAAAATACTTATATTTATATAGCAGAAATAAAATAAATATTGGTATTTTCTTTTGCAGTGAAACGAACCAGGCAGTTCTTTACAATTTCCACGATAAAACATTTGTTTATTTAGCTTTAATATTCATTGATCTTGAAGGATCTATTAAAACAACAATAAAACATGAGCAATTTTTTTTTTAAATGCAATTTGGTCCTGGATCGACGGAAAGTCCCTCGTGCATGCGGTGTTATTTTGATTATGTATAGAAAGCGGATATAAATTTAGCTAAATTCAATTTAAAATGATATTTATTTTTATTGGTTATCGCATTTACATTTTTACTGATAAAAGAAATAAAGATGCTTGTATAGTTTTGGACAATGATAATTAAGTTTTATTATACAGCGCTTTAAATTACCTAGATACTATATAGAGGAATACGAAATAATTACATTATCATTTTATACTTCGTTATAAATGCTTATTTCAAATAAGTTTATTTTACAGTTAATTACACTATAGATTATATTTAAATAAACCAGACATACAGCGTGTAACAGAAGTATGGAACGCTTTAAATATCTTTAATACCGTTTGTCCGATTTAGCTAAAACTCGGTATCCGTATATAAGAGGTAATCGCGGAGCTGCTAGTGACATTTGCAATGTTGCCAAATTTACAGTTTTTTAGCAATCTAAAATATTTTTTTTTTAAATGGAACACCCTATATATTATTCAAAAAAAATGATTTCGCAATAAATTCTGAATAAGTTTTATATAAGTTACTTAATGTGTAGATCTAGCCATTTTTTTTAATATTCGAGCTCGAAAATTGAGAATTTATTGAAACATTATTGTAAGGTAATTATTCCTTACTTAATACAGAATAAAGAAATTAAATTCGATGTTTAAAGTGCCTTCCATTTACCTCTTGACAATATGCTAAATATTGCGGCAAAGTATTTAAAACATTAGAAAAAATATCTTTTTCTTTGATTCGTCGGCACTCAACTTCAATTCTTTGTTTTAGGTCTTCTATATCATGTGGCTTTCTCTTGTAGACCACATTTTTTAAATGTCCCCACAAGAAATAATCGAGTGGAGTCAGATCTGGTGGCCGAGCTGACCACTCAATTGTACCCCGTCTCCCTATCCATCTTTTAAAAAATACTTCATTTAGATACTCCCGTACTTGTCTGGCGTATTGTGGTGGTGCACCGTCTTGTTGCAGCCATACTTCGTTATTTAATCCCGCAACGTTGTCTAAAATTTTGTTTATTGATAATCAGTTTTAATTTACTTTAATGAAACTAACTTACGAGGACTTGGAAATAGGATCGCAAGAGCAGGAACAATTTCATTTCTTAAAAGCTGCAAATATCTATCGCCATTTAAATTATAATCCATAAACAATGGACCAATTATCCATGATGCCTGCCCAAACATTAATTTTTTGCGAAAATTGGGTATGCTGTTCTCGAATCTAATGAGGATTTTCTTTGGACCAATAACGAATACTATGCCGGTTAACATTTCCATTAAGACAGAACCTCGACTCATCGGAAAACATTATTTTATTAATACAATTTGGATTAGCATTACACAAATCCATCATTTGTTCACTGAATTCTAAATGCCTGTCAAGTCATCCTCAGAGAGTTCTTGAACTACGTGAATTTTGTATGGGTGGAACTTCTCACACTTTAATACGCGATCTACCGACATGTGCGATGCGTTGTAATCGAGGGCAATAATTCGAGTAGAGAGGTGTGGATTTTCCTCTACGCTAAGCAAAATATCTAAAGCTTTATCGCCGCTTGTCACAGTTTTTAGACGCCCAGATTTTGAAATATCTTTTACATGGCCAGTTTTGTTATATTTCTTTCAAATTTTGCTTACTGTGGACCATGCTATTGGATTTCGGTTGGGATACTTATCATTAAAAATCTCAGCAACCTCCTGCTGTGTTCGCTTTCGATCCCCGTAACCCAATATCATTAATATTTCTATTCGCAGTGTTTCCGTTAGTAAATCCATTTTAAGAATTATTAAAACTAATAAAATATGAAGCATAAATACCTTCTGAAAAGTTTGTCAATGTCGCTGTCAGAATTTAATTGTGTCAAAAATTTCCAAGACCTACTTATATCTCTATCAGTTTTCTTGGATAAGAAGTTCTTATGATATTTAACCCCCAATATCAAAAAAATGGCTAGATTTAAACATTAAGTAACTTATAAAAAAGTTATTTAAAATTTGTTGCGGAATCATTTTTTTGAATATTATATAGGTTGTTCCATTTAAAAAAAAAATTATTTTAAATTGCTAAAAAACTGTTAATTTGGCAACATTGCAAATGTGACTAGCAGCTCCGCGATAACCTCTTATATACAGATACCGAATTTTAGATAAATCGGACAAACGGTAGTAAAGATATTTAAAGCGTTCCATACTTCTGTTACACGCTGTATAAGCACATTACTAAAGAACTACCCTTGTGAGGAAAGCCAGTGCAGTGGCGTGACCACCTGGCTCGACGGTAATTGGCCATTGCATAATATTATCTGCCAGAAAATGGCTATTTTGGAGTTGAATTGGCGATGTGACATAGCGATTGGGTGTTGTGTATGTATATAGGGTTGGGAATATTTTACTTCTGCGAGAAGTTGAAACTTTCACGAAATTCATGAAATTTATGAAATGTCGCAAAACTTTTTTTATTTTTGTGAATTTCAAAAAAAAATTAATTTTAAACTTTTACTTTAACCCTATATGTATTCCTGCAATCCCAATGAAATACAGTGCATTTTTATAACTCGGGTTGTGGGATTTTACGTGCTAAAATTACAACTCCATGTTAGTCAGATAAAGATATTTTTTTCAATGCACCCTTTACAAACCGTCAACATTTTTCATCGAATAAAACAAATTTAATGAACATCGTAAATTAATTTCATAATACCAATTCGATTTTTTAACTGGATTATATTAAATATTTTAAAATAATCATGTTTCTCCGAAACCTATCTCGGTAACCACGGACACTGACTGATAAAAGTAAACCGTTGATAAGTTTTTGTCAGTTAATTGGCTCATTTGGTAAAGCCTCAAATTTCACTTTTGACCTAATTTATATAAAGTATTTATAAGGTATGGTCAGCCCTGAAAATTTGAAGTCAATCCGATAAGTAGGTTTCAAAATATACGAGATCAAAATCAAGTTAAACGCTCACGAGGCGGTGACGTCATTACCTCCCACAGCTGCTCGTTAGCTTTGAACTTTTAAATATACAAGGGAGATGAGCTTAATGTTTCTTTGTTCGGTTAAGGCGAAAGCTTGTTATTATTACTTTTAATAGTATAGTCGATAACAAGTACGAAACATCATTTCATACGAGTTCTGGACTTTCTCTAACACTATTTTGGAGAAAAGAAAAAGAAATGATTAAAAATAATTTTTGTCTCTTCTATCGACGTCCACTCCGTTACCCAGCAACAGAGGAAGGGCGATGTGCATGACTACCTGTCTTCTTAACATAGGTCGAGGGTCGGAGCTCCGTTATGTCCAATGCTAAGAAGAAGCTTTGCTCGGACCTTTGCACAAAGTGGTCATATCAAGACGCCAAACCCGCGCTCGCTCCAAATTCAGTGTCTCCATTTTGCGCCACTCTCGAATTCACAGTTCAAGATAGAACAATGCCTTGGACATAACGGAGCTCCGACCCTCGACCCATGGTCCAAGCCTAGGGCATAGACCATAGAGCTTCGTTTGGATCCTTGCACAAAGTGGTCAGATCGAGACGCCAATCCCGCGCTCCGAATACAGTCTTTCCATTTTGCGCCACTCTCGAATTCAAGGTGCAAGATGGAATATCTGATGTCTATAATAGTGCGCAAAATGGATTTTTTAATTTCATCTTCTTCAGACGAGGACAAAATCTTATTGACATCAAGTACTATTACTTGGTATGTCCCCACAGAAAAGACACATAAAAGAGAAAGAACACATCTACTGAATAGATAACGACTTCAATATGGCGAGTTTCATCATCTATATAAAGATTTAAGAAAGGATCCGGTTCATTTCTTTGAATATATGAGAATAAAAATTGGCATATTTGATTATATTTCAAAACAAATTGGGAGCAGGCTAGAAAAAGTTTAAAAAAATTGTCATGCACAGACAAGTACTTTGTTGGAATTACCGAAAACGTTATTTATAGTGTATCTGAAGCTCCCAATTACAAATCTAGTTTAATCCACTATAAGGGAATTTTCAGGAAAGCACAAGAAAGTTTCAAACGTTTCGCAGCTGACCGCTGGACTTCCAAATTCATGTATATTATCATGACACCTATCGACACGTTAAATTCATGTCATCAAGACTTCTCCAATCCGGTCCAAAGTGTGTTTTTAAAACTTTATCGACATCACTAATAAGCTTTGCTTGTTTAACTGAATCTTTGGGAAGAGGATCCGGAGTGATAGATGCAAAGAAATTTCCTTTTTTGAGTACCTCACCTTTTAACATTACAGTTGTTGCCGCTAATTTCTCGATTTTTTTAACTGACATTTGTTTAGCTAATGACAACTGAAAATGCCATTAAGCAGGAGGCTTGACAGTTGCTTATACCGCTTTCTACTAATCAATAAGGTCAAAGTATTTTTGCATATTACAATTGTAATGGATATAAAGAGTTCTGATGATGTGATGGATCTAAGAGATTTCGATAAACCATATTTTAGACATAGAAAAACGTCACTTAAAAAAAAGCAGCGCCACCGCTATCTTATTTATTTTCTTTTATGGATTAAAGCAGTTTTCGAACTCGATGCCTCATCTCAAGTATGGACATACATAAAATAAATCATTTACCCTGCATATTTGGGTACATATTATATAACTAGGTTTTTCCCACAATTCGTCTGTTTAAAACAATATTATGGTTTTAGCACGAAAACAAGACTTACTAACTTTTCGGTATCAACACCAGGACCTGCTTGGTCGATGGTTCAAAAATTTTATACGGCAAGGGCCTAGCGACACATAAAGCACCGGTTTCCGTCAGATCACCGCAGTTAAGCGGTGTCGAGCGCGGTTAGTACTTGGATGGGTGACCGCTTGGGAAACACCGCGTGCTCTTGTCTTAGGGAAGAGTGTAAAATGAATCGACATCAAAACCATCCTATTCACGCCGGACAGGCCGGATGAGATCGTATATATCGTAGGATAAAGGTGCCATTTCACACTCCCCAGTCGGTAGACCACACGATTAAAAACCGTACGGGCGATGAGCGGTTCAAGGTGGCCTCAGATAAGCCGACGAGTCGTAAATTATGTAATGTTATGCTCGGTTTGCGGGTCGGAGGCCCGGCATGCGTACCTGGCGCGGAGTGAGGATCTAAGTCGTTAGGACCAGTTTCGCAGAGCGAGAGCGCAGTCGAAGTGTGCTGCAAAAATGTCGGGGTTTGTGGTCGACTGTCGCTACTTGCAGTTGCCATGTAACAATAACGCAAAGAACGTTTCCTTTACACAGCGGCGAAATTTTTGCAGGCAACTCTGACTGCAAAAAGTTGCTTGTCTTAAAGCGGTCTTACTATAGGACTTGGTGACCTCACACATCGATTTCCGCGAGTCGATGTTCGTAAATTATTTCAAAAGCTTTAGAGGCGTCAGAAAATTAAAATTTTTTGCTTTTTGCACTAAAATTACAAAATCTTTCAGAAAATGTAATAAGAAAAATGCTAAATAATCCCACTGCATTTCGGATACAAATTTGTCTTAAAAATGGCAATCATATTTTGTTTATTTTATCGATCCATGGTTACTAGGATATACAAATTCACGATGTTCATTTGTTTTTTCCGATATAAATTTTTGAAGGTGCACGAAAAAAAACCCCAATATAGCATGAAAAATCACGGGTTTATATTTCCTGCAATAAAATAAAAACTTCTAGCTTAATTATAGTTGACAGTTCTTTAACATAGTTTTAATTGCCTGACTGAATTTCAAAATTACATTTCTGAATCCAACAATAAAACAAAACCCACTGCAGCAATCAAGTTTTTATTTGCACTAAGAGTTTTTATTGTCTTATGTTCGCGTGAGGTTTGGTGTAATACACGCAAGCCTAATGGCTCTCACTGGGCGATAACAGCATGTGGCTATTTAGGATTCAATTCGTAAATCATAATTTTTACTATCGACCCGCATTTATCGTTATAAAGGAAAAATATGTTTCACCTACTATAAAAAGCAAGCAAATAAATATTGTGATAAAATAAACAACTTTCTACACCAAGAAAAGTAAGACGAATATCAATTAACACGTTGAGTACCACCAATGCTTTAACCAGTTCTTTACTGCTGTACCGCAGTTGATAACTTGGAAATGTATTGACATATTAACATGAAACTTAGACAGAAATGATCAATAGGAGTTCTTAAAATGACATTGACAACTCTGACCTTGAGCCACTATAGTGGCCACTGGTCTATTTTTAAAAATACAAGCCTGATGTACCAATGGCCACTATAATGGTCATGAATAAATTAAGACTTTTTTAAAAAATATATTTATTTTCAAGCAAACACAAAGAAATCTTTGAACAAAAATCATATTTCTGACTTTATTTTGTGTGCCATATCTTAAAACAAGGATGAATTCATAAACCTGGGCTTCCATCGCACTTGGGGCATTGGTATCGGGTCCTTTTTCTTATGGCATTTTTAGAACATTGTTGACACCGTTTGGAGGGCGTTGAATTTTGACTTTCTTTCGGGATTGGTTCTAAGTAATGAAACGAATTCGCATCAGGATCCACATCAGTTTTTGCCGCTTTTTCATTCACTTCAACACCAATTAGGCTTTTGATAATCATTTCTCTGAAGGACAAAAATTTGCATTTGGCATCAGTGAACTTCTTGTATAGATAATAGGCATTCAACAGTGAAACATCTAATAAATGAAAAAAAAATCTTTCTATACCATCTAATAGTTTTTCTTGGAGTTGAATAATAACTCATCATTTGATCTGCGCGATCAATACCACTCATGTACTTATTGTAACTTAAAACACACGCTGGTTTTTTCTTTGCTACTCCGCGCTTTGTCACAATTTCTACCATTGCATGCTTGTGCACACTGCTTATCATACGTACGTCACGTTTATCTTTCCACTTCGTAACAACTACTTTCCCTTTTCTTCTCCATACAGCATCTCCTTTTTTTAACTTAGATTTTAGAAGATTTTTAGGATTTCCTATACACTGTTTTCTTAGTGTTCCGACAACATATGTGTTACGATTTAACAATTTTTCTGCTAACGGGACACTATTGTAAAAATTGTCTAAATAAACAATATGACCTTTATCAACATAGTCTTTCAAGAAGTCGAATACTACAGCTTGAGTGTGGGTTGCCTCTTCTGCTACGAGAGTTCCTTTTCCTGTATACACAATAATATTTAGGAGAAATCCATCATGAGTTGTGAGCTCATATAGTTTAATACCATATTTGTGTCGTTTGTTGGAAATGTACTGGCGAAATGCTAAACGCCCTCGCCATAATAGCATTGATTCGTCTAGGGATAAATGCTGGCCAGGGTACACAGCATTTTTGATGTTTTCTAAAAATTTATCCAAAATGTTTTTGATTTTGTAGAGTTTATCACTGGTGTCAACAGCGTCGTGATTTACAAATCTAAGCATTCTTAAAATTTCTTGAAAGCGAGATCTTCCCATTGTTTTTCCAAAAATTGGGTGGTAATATATGGAATCTTGACTCCTCTGCTTGAACAGAGCAGGAAATTTTACGGTTCCTCCTAGCAAACACAAACCAAGGAATTTTTTAAATTCGACAATTGTCAAGTCTTTCCAAGTATCTCGACGATCTTTTCTTGTTCGAGGCTTTTTATGAAGAAAAGTATTTGCTCGGCGGTTAGTTTCTTCAACGACCGTTATCATGATATCATCATCAAAAAAAATGTCGAAAAATTTTATAGCCGGCGAATTTTTCGGTAAGTTTATATTAAAAGCAGGTTTTCCATTAAACTTCATGGTCAAAGTCGGTATCTTCCCACCCAGGATCAGCATCAATACCTTGATTAGGATCTGGTGTAATGTCGGCAACTTCCGCCTCAATTTCGCTATCATCTGCTGTAATGCCGCTATTGTCAGAATAGTCGTTTTCGTCAGAATCAACTTGATCTCCTTTTGGAGAGTAATTTTTATCTGCTGCCGAATCATCGCTCGAGTAGGGATCCTCGAGGCTCAGACTGTCATCAGAACGGCCTGCTAATTCTTCAAGTTCTTCCAACCTAAGGGGTCTTTTTCTATCACGTTTTTTAGCTTGTGAACCGCTGGGCCTGTAACAAAAAAAAACGTGTAAAAAGTAACAAAATAAACATATATATTTTTTGTAACCCTCTCAAAGCTGAATTTTTACTCCGAAAATATAGGCAGTATCTTTCGATCACTACAAAAAATATGTAGCACAACCTTTGGGACACACTATATCAAAAAATAATAAAATTAATTTTTCATAATATCATAACATGCCAGGTGCCGAACGCATGCAAAAAATTTGACAAAAATGTAACATTTGCGTTTGGTTATATTTGAGGTGATGGCGTAGTAAGATAAGTAATAAGAAAATTATTAGGTTTTCTTGGTAAAAACATTGTAAATCCTACTTACCCTGGTATATTTCTATCATCCATAATACTTTTATAATGCAGTTTGTCACTCAGGATGCACAAAATCGAACAAGACGTCTATTCAGTACACGTGTAAACCAACGACTAATGTAGGTACCACGTGGCCAATGGTGAGCGGGGCATTTCCTCAATCCTTTCTATGTACCACAGAACTAAATAAAACCTTCCATTTTGTACCGCGGCAATTCAGTCCTCGTTTAAAATACTCAAAAATGCCGGCCACTATAGTGGCCGCGGTACATTTTTACGAAATTTTCTGGCCATTATAGTGGCCAGTCGTATTCAACGTGTTAATTACCTGAATTGTTTATAAACCTTCTTGAGGGGTTTAAGGAAGTACTAAATTCAGAAAGAAGCTTATGAGTGACTAGCCTTTCAATAGCGTTAGGCGTGGTAGTCCTATTATTTTAATTGATAGTTTGAATTGAATCTGTATTTTATTTACTTTCAGTTCACTTTTAATGCTCATATACAGGGAGGAGGTAGCAATATGAGCATATAACTATTAGTTTGTTAGTGACAATAATATGAAATGAAATTTTCGATAAAACTAATCGATCAAAGTAGGTTGTCACCATTGAGGCCGGATTTTTTTTACTGAATGGATTTCAAAATAAAAAAAAAGTTCTACTATGAAGGGCCTTCAAAGAAGATGAGATCGGTACCGCTACATAATATATCATGATGCAGACTCGCGATATAGATCTCAGCGTGCGTGTGATTCTATCAGTATCACGGTATCACTATCACTTGGAATCACCGTCTGTCTCGCTGTCGTGAAACTTCGATACCGCGCGTATGCGACTGATACAAGGTTCAACGTGTGTATGCAGGTATCTTATGTCGCGATACCAAACTGTAAATAATCGAACGTACAGTAGTGTAGGAGTCTTTACGAAGGCGACCGCAGGCAGGGAATATTGGATATTGGAAAGAATTCCATAATGTATACAAGTTATTTCCAATAATTTTTTAACAATGTCTCGTCCATGCGTAGATAGTTTCTAAAGTCATTGGGCTCATGCAATCTTATTTCCTGCAGCAAATTTATGATACTATGTTTGCGTCTCTCATGCACCCAACGCTCGCCCATGTTCTTCGCGCATTATTTGTATTAAAAGATTGTGACAGCACCACCGGAACTGCAACGGCCCTAGGTTTGCGTTGCGACATCGTCGAAACCTTCAGTAATAACTACTTTTTAAAACTACTAATTTCACAACGTATGTGAAGACCTTGATACTTGACACAAATCTCAGATACTTGCATCGCATCTTGTATCGTTACATGTATGGATACCGATCTCAACGTTTTGGGGGGGACTGTAATCTGCTATGATTATTAACAAACATAATTGATATTATGCAGAAGCCTACTTTTTTATAAAAAAAAAATGTTAGAATGGCGTAGAAGAGGTACCATTTGATAAGTACTAAAGCATTGATGGAACACAAGAGTACTAACCCATCTCATGGCGACTAAATGAGTCACCTGGCTGAATCTAACAAAAATCAGTTAGAAGCTCCCGCAATGACCAGACCAGCTGGTCATTAAATTACAGGAGTCGCCGCCTTGAGTAAAGCATTAAAAGCCTATTCGGTATACGGACCGAATAGCAACAATTAGGAATCTGAAGGTTAGTTGCTTTCTTTCACCAGATCCATCCACAGATGCGTTTCGTCGTAGAACGGCTCGTCGGTGAGGCTATAGAATCTAACGAAAGAAAGCAATACCGGAGGGGTTGTTAAAGTTTCGTGGTTAACAATTTGGTTTTTGGTTTTATTTGATTATGTTAATGTTAAATTTTGATTTCTTGTTGAAATTTTTGCCTCTATGGATATTTTAGGTTTGCATGGGGTTACGGTTGTACAGTCTTTATGAAATCTGATGTATTTCCGATGGGCGAGTGTGTGTATGACTGTTATATTAGTGAGTTAGTCGAAACGTCAGCCTTTTCGTAATAGTTGATTAGTTATTAGGAACTAGGAATTAGAGTCCCGGACGATAGCGCAGGACATTTTCAAAACCTTTAGTCTAGAATGGCATAAGGGTCTGCTAACTAAAATGAGAGCATACGATGTTCCGGTTCAATTTTGTTCATGGCTGCCAAGCTTCCTTAAATACTTGATTTAATGTGCAGGGTAAGACAAAAACGTTGCTTCCAACATAATTCTCTTCTAACCTTCTGCTATTTTCATATTTGAATAAAACAGCTGGGGAAGTTGCAGAAACGAGCATGCACGAAATGCACTTTTTAAAATTCTTTAAAATTCACTCGACTTAACGCAGCAGAATTTTCGATGAATCTTGTAGCCCCTCCTAAATAGTCGCCAGGAAGGACGCCTGTAGAAATTGATGAAGATGTGAAAGTGTCACAAGAAGAAAAGATCATGATTTTTATTTTAATACGGATACAATTCTTAATACTATAGGAGAAGGTGAGAATTTACCCAACCAAGAAATAAGAAAATTGTGAGATATTATAGAAGTGAAAAAAAGAACAGTTATTACATAGACGAAGCCTGGCTTAACGAAAGACATTCAGTGCAAAAGATATGGCAGGATAAAAATATTCAAAGCTCTCGTCAAGTATTTATAGAAGGTATTGTCTACTCGCTTAAAAATACCTGCAGGTAAAGGTCGCAATGTAATAATAATGTATATAGGTAATGAAAATGGAATTGCAAACGGTGGTTTGTTTGAATTTGAGTCAAAATCAACTAAGTATTATGGAGAAAATGACTACTGACCTCTTTATGTGCAACAGTAGTCTTAGATAAAGCCAGCTATCATTCAAGGCTTTTAGAGAAACTACCTATGACTTCTCGGACGAAAAGAATTATTATAAATTGGCAGTCTGAGAGAAACATACCCTTTGAGGATAACATGTTAAGAACAGAGCTTTAAAATATAGTGCGGGAAAGGAAGTCAAGTACCATTGTAAATAAGATTCAATTGAGTTGATTTAGGCACAAATCAAAGGCTATTTAGCAAGAAATATCACTACATTTAAAGTTAAGGATAATATTCATTAACAATTATCACGAGATAAAACTGACTAAAAGCTATAAAACATGTCGTTCAAGAGGAAAGGAAATGTGGGGCTTAGACAACACGATGAAAGAAACTGTAGAACCATTTATTATTTCAGATGACTTTAAAGACAAATCCTTCAAATTTAGTGATGGTGAATACACCTTTTTAGACCTCTAATTTATAAATTCTTGTAAATAATGTGATCTGTATAGTTTTTATATTAAGAAAATGAAGTTAATACAATTAAATATACAGCTTTTTTTTTGCAATTGCAAAATCGCCCACCACTGTCGTAAGATTTATCCTAAATTATCGGCTTGCTTTATTCTAATTCTCCGACCCTATTGTGAAAGCCAAGAAATAATATGTTCACACTATAACCCAAAATCTTAATTTTGCATTTATAATAACTTACTGACAGGCAATGGCAAACACAGTATAAATGCAAACCAGGGTCGAATTCCAAAGTCGTACTCACAACGACGATCCAATTTAAAAGCTGGTATAGTTGCGAATGAGGAAAGGCAAACCAAATTTTGGTTGGGTATAGCTTAAGTTAAGTGCAATCGTCGAAGACCAAACCATTGAAAATTATATTCTCTTTTCCGCATTCGCAACAACACCAGTTCTAAAATTGGTTCGTCGTCGTGATGGCGACCTCGGAATTCGGCTCCAGGTGTACCGCAATAGACCGTTAGTTATTTGGTTTTAAATCCTTACCGCTGTTTCATGTAGGTTACATGCCCTATAATTCATACATTTATAATTTGATAATAGTAAATAGTATTTTGAAATAAATAATGAAATTTAGATACTTTTTTTCAGTTTAAGCCTCCAATAGTTTTTCGTTATTTTCACTTGGGCTTTCTTAGTTCATACCTATAGTATATTTCTTAATGTGAGAGAGTAATAAATCAATATTAACCTATAAACCCAGTGGTCTTCGCCGTATTCCATAGGCGTAGTCCAATTATTATTTCATATAACATTCGGAGTTGCAAAAATAGTTGAAATGTCTTCGAATATGGCTGGAATCGGACAGTTATCAATTGACCGACTGGTGCACGAGGATAAACGCGGCCCCATCAAGTGACCATACAGAAGTAGAGGAGGAAAAGAAACTGTAATAAACGAGGATGCAAAGACTGCCATCAAAAGAATCATCGACTCGTTTTACTTAAAAAAATAAATACCTACCTTGGAATAAAATAATGTCTGAAATGAAAAAGGATGATTCCATTCCACCCATGGGTAAGAAGAAACTATGGAAAACTTTGAAGGAAATGAATTTTTGTTATGAAAAATTCAAAATAGAAAAATTTTAATAGAGAAAGACGAAATCATCTGTTGGCGACGACGATATTTGAGGGCAGTTAGACAGTTTCACAGGGAAAAGAGGAATATCTATTATATGGACGAAACTTGGTTAAATGAAGCTTATACCGTTGGTAAAATATGGCAGGATAAACATATACAAAGAGCGAGGAAAGCTTTCATGGAAGGATGGTCCACTGGAATAAAATCACCCTCGGGAAAAGGTAAAAGATTAATGATTACTCACATTGGTAGCAAAAATGGATTTATCCATGGCGGCTCACTAGCATTTAAATCAAAACGGACTGAAGATTATCATGAATTCATGAACGCTGATGTCTTTGAAGGATACTTCCAGCAAATGGTTATTCCTCCTGGGTCTGTTATAGTCATAGATAATGCCAACTACCACTAAAGAAAATCCGAAAAAATATGAACATCCTCTTGGAAAAAAATGACATCAAATAAGAAGCCATTTGATAAAGATATGTTGAAAAGGAGCTACTGGAGATTGTAAAGAAGATTAAACCTCTTTGTTCGAAATTTGTTGTCGACGAAATCGCTTCAAAGCCAAATATAACGGTACTTCGCCTTTCACCATATTACTTTAAATTAACCCCTATAGAATTGGTGTGAGCGCAAGTTAAATGGTTTGTAGCAAGGCTAACACCACTATTAAAATAAGAGACGTTGGAAACCTCTTGCAAGAGGGAATAAAGACAGTGGATTGCGAAAAATGGAGTAAGTGCGTCGAACATGTGATTGAAATAGAAGAAAGAATGTGGGAAGCTGATAACATGCACTGTAGAGCCCCTTATTATTTCTCTAAACCCCAACGACGTTAGTTCATCGGACTACTCGGAACATGATGACTAAAATTTAAGAATTAAGTTATTGTATTGTACATAGTAGATTTTTTTTATAAATATTAATATTTATTCAAATTTATCTATTTTCATATTATTCTTACTTCTATATAAGTTTTTATCTACCTAATATTAGAATAATTAATATCTCAATTACCTGACAATCTCTATAATTATAATCCATTATAATTATTATTATACTTTTTATTCTGGTAAACTACTTGAAGTAACGACACTGTCACCTTAATTTAACTCACCAAACTCGTCTTTCCTTTTTATGCAAATTAAATTGACCCTTATTTAGGGCCGATTCGGGGTGTGTAAGTCTTAAATACGGCATTTTTAAAAACAGCAACTTACCTGAAATTTACAATGCAACATTTAAGTTGTCCACCCTGCTTTATGGGTCTTGTCATTGCAAATTTACATTTTATTACTATCTAGCATTAAGAAACAGAGTATAATTTTATAATTTGTCAAAGAGAATCATAAAAGATACGTTTCTAATTTTTTTCTCAGGGTATTTAAAAAGGACTTAAGTAAAGAGAGTCTCACAGAAGGTCTTTTTCATTGGGTTAATAGTACATTTTTGGCCATTAGCTGACTCTTTGATCACACATTTTAATTAATAAAAAAAATACTAATTAACGCAGAGACTTCTACAAACTGTATTTATGGATGTTATATTGACGAACAACTTTCAATGCAAATTGCAGGAGTGAATAAGTTATATTATTGTAGTACAGCTTTTTTTTATTACATTTTTAATTTAGTTTCAATTGAAAAGGCAGAGATGACGTCATTGCAAAAATGCAATTTAATTTTTCTAATTGATCTTTACGCTTCTATCCCACAACAAAAATTTTGCCTTCATCTCAATAGCAATTAGGGTACACTCTCCTGGGCCCACGCACGTTCAATAGCAAAAACAGAGTTATAATGGCCGAGCAGTTTCGAATTCGATTTGCAAATCATCACGTTCACCTGCAGGTTTACTATCATGACGGCATCTTTATGAAATATGTTTTACGTGAACCACTCACTAAAATGGTATTGAAAAAGAACAAATATGTTAGCTTTTATTTACAAGCCGATGGTTTTATTCAGTGAAAATATGCTCAAGTTTCGTCAGTATGATGAAAATATTTTAAAATTAATATCGGCCGAATTTTACAGTTAGTAGAACCCTAATGGTAGGCCAATTCCACAATTATATTAGGATAACATGCAACGGGTCTGTATTGCGATTGGGTTCGATCTGATGTAAAGCCATCGAAGATGTTAATTACATTTTGTTTTATTATATTGACATTATTAATTATTTACAGTTAATGATAATCCTGTCATAACAAGATATCTAATTATTTGCCTGCAATTTATTCTTTAAAAAACTGCATAATTCTTATCTAAAAAAACCGTTTACGCCTTTTAAAAAATGCCACGTATTAGTTGTAATACAGATGTCATGTAAAACGAAAAACCAATTATCTAGAAAACCCAAAAGATAAAATAATGTTATTAAAAAATAGACATTTAATGGGCTAGTGAGTGCGTTAAATGGTAAGTTTTAAACTGTATGATTTAATAGATATTGTTCATCAGAAAATAAAATTTACGAGCGGACGTATGAGGATCAGTCCTATACTAAAACTTATTAGGCGAACTAAGCTAATGAATTTCACAAAATTTACTGTTGAAATAAAAGCCCAATTTTGAACTCGGTGTTTAATTTTGATTGCTGACCACGTTTAATATCCCGCGCGAGATTTCGTGGGCCCTCGCATGTTGAGTGGCAAAAATGGAACGATAATGGCCAAGCAATTTCAGATTCGATTTGCAAATCATTATGTTCACCAGCAGGTTCAATTGAGGGAATATAAAGGGAAAATATGTTCCACCTGCTACACCCGATAAAAAAATATATTCAGCTCATGCGTAGATATAATATTTTCTAATTGTTCAATTTTGCTGCGACGGAAGTTTGAACGCATACAACATGAAAAAATGTTACGTACGCATTAAAAATAACTTAGTTCTAAGATTACTTAAGAATAGTCCCCCAGTGACATATTGTTTAATCTGCTTGAGATTAATTCAGAAACAAATCCGGGAATAATTTAATTTTCGCTGCTCATTTATCATTGTGACAAGCGGAAGGATTTTCTTTTTTTAATTAAGTTAAAAATGTTGTTTTAGAGTGGAAAATATAAAAACAACTGTTTCATTAGGCATATTATAAAAATTGAGTAGAGAAAAAACTTTTGGGAAACATACTATTATGTCGAGTCAATGAAGCCCAATAATTTTCGAGTACTTCGGAGGTCTTAAATGAACAATTTTGTTTAATATTTGAAATAAGAAACTCCAGCGGCGCGAATAATATCTTGCGAATTCTAATTTTGAACCTGAACTAACCTGCATTTTTTCTTTATGTTTTGAATATAAAAATTCGTGAATTCACTGATTAATATGACATCTCATTTTCAACAAGAAAAATAATTGTAGGACCACTGATTACTGGTTATTACCACTCGTCAGATTGCCGTAACCTGACAACAGCAACTTTTGACCCTCAACTACTAATGTAGCAGTGAAAGCACTAGAGCGTAATCTTCGAGTGTATGTCGCAATGCTAAAGAAAACCACTTTAAGAGGATGATAACATGGCAACAAGAAATCTACCAGACTCCTAGGTTGACCATTATTTTTGGATTCCTCGCTCGTATACTGTAATGCATAAGAAGGTGACTATACTAATATTCTTCGTCCAATTCACCGCAATCTTTCCTCTTATAATTTTAAAAAGATTTCCAAAAATTATTCCATTACAGGAATTATAGAAAATGAAAAGTATTAAAATATCCTTTTAACGAACAGGGGTTTACTTGCCTTCATTTGTTTACTATTTGCTTTAGCATAAGGCAGGTTAGTTACAATACAAGACTACAAACAAACTTTTTTGCCTTGGGTCCAGTGGAACCCGGTCGCGGAGCGAACTTCTCTCGTCAAGATGTTGTTAGCGAGTCGGTCCCGAAATTCACGGACGCATTGACGTTGCCAACCTACTTTTTCGGCGCTACCCTGAGGGACCAACTAAAAGTGATTAAACATGTGAGGCTAACGTAGTTCGCTATCATCATTACCGTCGCGGCTATGTTTATACATGGCCAATCAGAAACTCGAGTGAGTTGTAGAAGCGATCACTGTCACTGTTAGGTGTCGGCGCTTCATAAAGGCCCTCATTAGCATATTATAATTACAGACAACGGATAAGAGGTTATAAATAGATTTACTTAAGGATATTGTACATTTTTATCTTAACTCGAGAATTAATAATTCCTAAAAGCGAACTTCATATTGGTAATCTATTTTGTGAAATATACCGATTTTAACGGGCATTTAAAGCTGTCAGAATATTTTTGTAGGCGGTTGGGTGCAATATGGTTTAAAAAAACTCGAAAAATTATAAGAAGAAAACAATTAATGGTAACATCTAAAATATTGTACCTAAGGGGTTTAAATTTTTAGAATCTTAGATGAATACGTTTAAGTCAGCATATAAAATGGAAGAAATATTGAATGAAATTATTTGTAAAATATGAAATAGTTATTAACTTATACAAAACCGTCACAGATATGATTTTATACCATTCGAGCTGATAATGAGATTTTATTTGAAATTAATAAACCGACTTCATCAATCATAATATTATAATGTAATTATTTTTAACACACACTAATGGGAAATTATACAAATTTAATCTTGTCTTGGATGATAATATATACCTGCATGATCATTATAATCGATGTGCTAAATGTGAATGCTAAATCGCTTACAAAAATATAGAACTAATTGAAAATTAATATTTTGTGTGGTTTTTATGCTCAAATAATTTTTTCTATACTAAATATTAAAAAAAAAACAAGTCACTTCCCATTAAATGTCATTAAAAAGATAATTATCCCTATACAAAATCAATTGATTATAATTGTTTAAACAATATAATTACGTAGGTCTGTTCGTTGCGCATCGGAATGTTTTATGGATTATAAGAAGAAATACAATTGATTGATTAATTCGGCTATTGATACGAATACTGTCATTAATCATTTTTAAAAATAGTTTAGATATTTTACACTCTGGTTTTAAAATAATAAATAATAAAATATTTGGTTTAGATACAAGGTTTTCACAATAGATACCATCACGACCCACCAATTTCCATCCATGTCTCAATATAGAATAATATGATTCACCGATTTTTGATTACTGAGATTGATAAAAAAATGTAAACTTCCTATTTGGTACTGATTAAAAATGGACATTTAGTAAGGCAATTTGCACGTGCAAATAGCTAGGTCCTAGATTTAGATACTTCTGCCGTATTATAGACAACTTGATTTGGTGTTTCATTGAAAATCTCCTCAGAGGTCGCGTCGCGTTTTAGACTAGAATCTAATTCTAATTGGCTTGGAGGCAGAATAGTTCAGACTTTCCTGTAGAAGCGATTCATTTCCATCACCTACAAGAGATAGAAATGATTTAGTAGCCAACATGATGGGTACAATATTCATTGCTCTTATCAAGATCAAAAGGCTTTTGCTTGAACATTAGTTTTCATTTGCTGTGTTCATATAAAGAAGTAAATCAAATTATTAACACAAAGGCAACGCTATTATTTAGTCCCAGCATTGTTTAAACACATAAATTATTATGCATATTACAGGTAATATAAATGAATAAACGTACTCGGGCTCGTTTTATTAGTTTAGTACGTACCTACGATCGTAGTGCGGTTAAGCCGTTTTGTTAATAATAATTCAAACCGGGCCTTGGGAATTCCAAACATTAATTTACATCAATAGTCAACGCATCAGTGTATTGGTAGTAATAATTATTCACCATCATCGAGTTGGCGTAGTTAAACAAAGGAAGTTTATATTTTCACATAAAAAAACGTTGTGCATTGATATCCCAAGTTAGGTATTTTGCAGCTGTATTAAAAAGAAAATACAGATGAGTTAGAAAATCTGCGAAATATTTTGGATATAGCTATCAAAAATTAATAGTTTAAAATTAAGTAGGGGTTACGGTAGTTATTACTAACCAATACATTCCTTTCTGTTACAAGGAGAACCTAGTTTATTTTTGTTTGTTAAAGTTTAGGTTTTCTTTGATTTAAGCATATTTATATACAATAGAAGTAGGAGGTAGTCAGCCATATTTTGCAAAGTGACCTTGTAGATAACTTTTAAATTTAATTAGTAATAAATATTTTAACTTATGATTTGTAGTATTTATAACAACAATGGCAACATCTTTTTTAATGGGCAAAGGGAAAACTGTTTTATTTTACAACAATTAAGGAAAATATTTTTTTTATTTATTGCAATACCTAGCAGGACACTTAATATTAAAAAAAATCGATATAATAATATAAACAGTTAAATATTACAAAAAAATATTAAAGGAAACTTCGTACATTTTATAGGTATATATTATTCTCTATGTCATCATTTGCATCGCATTGCTAATCCAGAAATGAAATTAATTTAGGGGATGACATTTTTAGTCATTTACATGGCACATGTGGCGATCAAAACACAGATTGGTTTTTACCCTACGATAACAATGGCGCTGCAAATTGCGATTATTAATTAGCCGCTTAATAATAATTTAATAGTAATTTCTTTATACCTTATTTTTAAAGGTGCAACATTTTCAAGTAACAGTTACGTACTATTACTATATATTAAATTAAAAATTACCTATAAGGAAAAAAATTATTAATGTGCTGATTGAATTCAGTATTTATCCATTTTTTTTTATATATTCCATATTGAAACTGCAAAAGGAAACCAAAAGCATTTTTGGTTAGAAGCAAGCAACCTGGTTTATATATATTTTAATTTTAAAATGTCAATAAAAGATAATATATCGGTATTAAATTTTTTATATATCGTTATTATAAATGGGAAGTATATATAGTATGCTAAACGAAATAAGCATATGTATAGTATCTTCAAGTTTAAAATGTCAATAAAAGATAATATATCGGTATTAAATTTATTATATATCGTTATTATAAATGGGAAGTATATAGTATGCTAAACGAAATAAGCATATGTATAGTATCTTCAAGTTTAAAATGAAAGACAAATAGAAATGCTGGGTTATTTGGAGGGTTATTCATTCAAAGTTTATTTTGGAATTAGCCGTAAATATTTCACTTTCTGTTAAGAGGAAAATAGCTTAAGAAGTTGTAATGAAATGGTAATGAAATGTATGGTTAACTTGAAAACTAAATAGCGAGAAGAACATGTAGGTATATCGAAAAAATGTTGGAAAAAATATTCGATGAATTTAGCCATAACATCGGACATACTATAATATGACTGCATTAAATGAGCTGAAAAGTAAATAAGGTTTACACTGAAGTTGACACAGCTAAATAAAATGGTAAATAGGAAATAGTAATTTACGTTACAAGACCGGAAAGTAGTGTTTTTCAGGTCGAGACAAGAATTTCCAGGGTAGGTATTTGTATTTATATTTGTCTTGGTTATAGGAATTTTAACTATCAACATTGTTTCCTTATCTTCGATATCATCGAGTGTCATATTAACGAGTTCCTCGCGGCGACATGCACCTGCGGAACCCATAATTAAAAGCACCAAAAACAGAATTAAGATTCATTGTAAATTGTAACCAGTTTTTACTGGTTTTTTGTTTTAACTTACCTTAAGCATAAGATATTCGCTATTGGGAGCATTGTTTAGAAACGTTTCAATTTGTTCTCTTGACAGAATTTTAGATTTCTTCGGTTTATGACCAATAGACTTCTTTTTAATGAACGCTATTAGTTTGAAAAATGTATTAATGTTCACATTATCTTTTATGGTCAAAGTAGATTTTAGCATTGAATATAAGCTCCATAATGTTGAAGAAGAAATTTTTGGGACTTTTCAGCAAAATATGCCAAAAGGACTTCTTCATTTACATTTTTTACTTTTTTTTCTCGACACCAATTTTTCAATGCGTCGTATGACTTCTCGTAACGGGCTTTTGACTTTACTGGCAATATATCGTAAGTCGCTTCCTTGCTGCTTCCAAAATTTCTTCTGGAATCTCATTTTCCGTGTCGGGTAATTCAAAATCTGAAATCATTTTTTTAAATTTGCGTTCTCGCGAAACAAGTTTGACATAAACAACAAATTAAAAATAAACGAATTGTCACTCCACAATACATCGAAATGTTGTTATCATAGTAACGAAATCAAGGTAGAGTGTATTATCAAAGAGCGATTGGAAAACTGAAAAAACAAGGACCGGAAAAATATTTTGCCGGTCCCTCACGTCCATTTTCCGGTCTTGATCGACAAAACGTTATTTTCTGGACTAAAAATTGTCCAGAAAGTGTATATTTTCTGGTCGGTATTAAAAAAAATATTATATTGTGTATCTAGGAGGAAAATGACCTCGTCGGCCTCGAACGCTTTCTGGACTCGGCTGGGCCTCGTCCACCATTCTTGTTAGAAAATATGGGTTTCCTACAAGGTGCATTGACTATATTTTCTGAAATCGAAAACGAAATAGGATAAATAATAAAAACTAAACTTCTTACTTGAATAGCCTAGGGTGGCATTTATTTTTTTATATACTGGGTGGTTCTTAATAACATGCTAATATTTAAGGAGGTTATCTTTGGGTCTATCTTGGGAAAAAAACTTCATATGAACATATATTCTAAAAGTCTTAACTGTTGAACTACAGGGTGTTAAAGTTTTAAGAAAAAAAAATTGTTTGATGATAACTTTGGTATGACCCTACATATCTTTGTGAAACGTGGTACAAATCTTCTATGCATCAAAAGGCATTTTCTTATGTACACAAGATTTGTTTATTCTTGCCAAAGGCGTTCGTGCTGGATTTGCACTGAATCGTTTTCGCATAAAAAAATTAAACTCATTTATTTGGATCTAGCTAGACCACTTACGAGAGAAAACAATTTATGCAACTTTAAACAATAACTTATTGAAGAGAATCATTTTAAAAGGTAAAATTATGAAATTATAGTGATCTAAATACATTGTGGAATGCTAACACAAAATTACCCAGAATCCACAAAGAAATAAATTATACCAAATGTTGAAAATGTTTACCTTCTCCAAATATGCATGCCTCTGCTCTTTTTTTCATGAACTCCCGTACTCTTTGGAAAATGCTGTTTCGCAAGAAACTATGATGCGATTTCTTAACTACTGTTCAGTATGAATTGGTGTGCTCTAAACCAATGTTTTAAGGTGACGCCACAGGAAGTAATCTAAACTATTGCGGTCCGGGGACCTAAGTGGCCATGCTGTGGTCCTCCGCGACCTATCCAGCGATTATTGTAATTTTGGTTTGTTCGAGCGCCACAGCACTGAAGTGCGCCCCGTCGTGCATACACCACAGTCGATTTCTTACTAAAATGGGAACATCTTCCACCAAAGCCGGCAATTCTTCTTCGAGAAACTACCAGTAATTATGTCCATTCAACCTCTCATGAAGAAAATAGGGTTGAATTAAATAATCACCGCATATTCCAGCCCACACGTTAACGAAAAACTGCTCCTGGTGATGGGATTCTAAGATTGCATGTGGGGTTTACTTCAGCCCAAAAATGATTATTGTGAAAGTTTTGGATGGCGTTTCTAGAAAAATTGGCCTTATCGGTGAATAGAATTTCTTATGATATAACGAACTTTCAATTAATTTTTGAAAGGATCATTGGCAAAAGTTTATTCGTAATGAACAGTTGCGTGGGAGTAGAGCCTAAACACGTTGGATATGGTAGGGATATAATAAAAAGCCATTGAGAATTTTCCAAACAAGAATATGGGAGATATTCAAATTGTTTCCAATTTTTGGTGGACTTAATTCGGGATGTTACTCGACTGAATTCAAAACCCCTACCTTAATTTCTGGTGTTCTTATAGTACGCTGTACTCCTTTTAGATGATTGTCTGGTTAAAAACTTCAATTTTCACATAACCTTCTATGAATGTTTGAAAATGTTCGTGCATACGGAATATTTCTATTTAGAAAGCGGTTTTCGTACAACTGCCTGGCTTCCAGTGCGTTACCATCAGCAAGCCCATATATGTAATGCATATCTGCAAACTCAGAATTCGTAAAATGGACCATGTTTTTTAATAATATTATCAATTTTAATGACTTAAATACGTAACAACTAGACTAGGTAGACAACTCTTAAAACTCAAATATTTTCATCGATGTATCGAATTTTTGCCAATCATCTCTTCTAGAATCATAACAGTCTTATAAATGGCTTGCATTAAAGACATAATTTGGCTGCAGTTAAGATGGCGTGAAAAGAGCTTTAGTCCGCAAGGAGATTTCTGCAATTCAAGTATGTTAAAGTACCAAACTTTTAAGCATAATTTACAAAAGTTACACACCGAAACGTTTTCATGTCGAGTGCAAGCGTAATTACTGGACAAATTAACGTCGTCGAACGCGATTCTCTCTTTTTCTACGCCCAAGTTTGCCGCCCAAAAGACCTACGATTCACCACACGCCATTTTTAGCACCGTTTCGTTTCCGACAAGATTTGCCGAATTTGTTATTTTAATGGCCAGTAAATTTCGTAACGGCTGTCGTTGATATATAATTTTAATTTTCGCTGTGTTTTATGCGCTTTGAATAATTACATTTTCGCCATTAAAACAATATTAAAACAATTTAATTAAATATATTGATTTGTGAATCAGTCCGGTTAATCACAATTCTCTCTTCGATATTTGGATGCCTATAAGTTTAATTCGTTTAAAATACAATTAATTATAATACAATTATTTATAAGTAAAGTGAATTAAGCTTGACGCCCCGCGAAACAACGTCACCAGGGTTAAAATATTAAGTATTTAAAAGTACAAATTTCCCGTATGTTCCAATGTGAGGATAGGCACAAAATGTTTTAAAAATATGTACCCATGGTGATATAAATTTGAGGGTGAGGTTCACATTTATGATAAGTGCGGATAGTGCTAAAGTTCAATTAAATAATGAATTTTAGTCTGAATTATAGTAGAATTTATTTTTTAACAGAATAAACAAAATAAAAAGAACCATCCTGAATTATAATCCCACTAAATACAAAAATTGAGGTATTTAAATAGTTTTATCTATAAACACTATTAAAAGTAAACTTTTTACCGATTGTTGTCAGTGTCTAAAATGTGATTTTATGACACTAGTGTTAAAAGTGAATTACTTGTAAAACTAATGTAAAAAATAAACACAAGGATATTTTAACTTATATTATTAACACTAACATATTATATTGTACCGTGTGATCCACTTATCGCGTCCACATTTTAATTTGATATTATAACGTTGCCTTAAGAGTTGAAGGAAAAAGTTAAATACATAAATTTCTTGCATTGACGAGAAATTTTTATGTGCTCATTTTTCATATCTGCAGGGTACTTTATTTTCCCCGTCCAGGCATCAACTTTCTTATTTTAAATGCAACACGCTGTATATTTATAGGTATTTCCTTTAAAATTTTATATAAATTTTTTATAACCTTTAATATTCCTATTTCTTATCGTTTAGTCAATATTTATTTGTTAAATTTAATGGATATTTATGCGAACAAAAATATTACAATTACAACTAAAAATATTTATGTAAATTGTTGAAAATAACCTTTTGAGTTTTGTACCTCATTTTTAATGTGATCCCACAAAAAGTAGTCCATTGGGGTAATATCAGGACTGTTTTGAGATCACAGAATTGTGCCATTCCTTCCAATCCATTCGAGATAATTTTGGTTCAAATAATCGCTAACTTCCCGAATATTTTGTGGGGGAGCCCCATCCTGCTGCCACACAATAGCTGCTACCTCGTTTAATGGAATATATTCCATTAAACTATCTATATCATTTTTAAGAAAATTAAGGTATCTAGGGCCACTTGGTGAGCCTCTATAAAATAACGGTTCAATTATTTTAGAACCAAAAAACCCACACCAGACATTTATAGACTGCCATCCTTGGTGTCCAACTTCTCGTATCACATGTGGATTTTCTATGGTGACGAGTATTTTATCTACGGTGTATGCAACGCGTTGAAAAGCAGCTCTCATCAGTCCATAAAATATTATTAATAAATTGGGGATTTTCTTCGATTGTACCTAACAAATTTCTGCAGAATTGAAGACGTCTTGGGAAATGTCGTTGTTGCAATTTTTGAACCGGCATTACTTTGAACGGCTTATACCCAAAATCGTGAAAAGTTCTCGAAATCGTTCCGTTATTGATGTATTAGGATGTGCGTTGAAATATCTCAAACATATTTCCGCCTGTTCCTCGGCTCTCACAAGTTTGGTCCTTACTTTCTTTTATATTTCCAAGGGACCTATGTTCCATTAATTTTAGATGTACGTCTTCATTCTGTATGGGTGTAAGGAAGTTTCTGCTGGCGAGTCGCCGGTCGCGCTGAAAGTAGCACTGCTTTTTTAATACCTTATATTTTGTTTATTATTTCTCTCTATGTAGGTACTCATTATTATCTCTACCATTACCCATTATTAGTATAGTTTTCGCAAATTGTATTTATTAATCTCTCTTAAAAAAGTATCTGTTTATATACCTTTATATCTTTAAGCTCTTTAACAATTTATGAGAACTTTCTCTTTTTCGTTAATTCTTCTTTTTTTTTCTCTCATTTTCTGGTTTGATTTATATAATAATATGTATCATCTATTTAGCCATTAGAATTAGTAATCACTTTCTACAGGGTGGTTGTATATGAGCAGCTATAGTTGGATACCGCCACCCACTTTATAACTTTCTATTGTATTTCTCCTATCTAATTAAATAAAGACATTATTATTATTATTATTATAGTTTCTTTTAATCGTTTTTTTAGAAGGTACTCTCTGATTGGGAAACTTTCGTCGATATGCAGTAAATTCTCCCATGATTTCTCTTGCCTTTCGAGCATCTTTAATGGAAACTTCCGTGAAGGGGTTAATTTTTATTTCGTATTCTTCCAGCATCTACCTACATCTGCTAAAGAAGCGTTGGCTGAGGCTGTTTTCTTTTCCCTTGTTCATGGCTTGTTTCCTGACTGTCTAAAGTTTGCTGTTGTTGTCCCTATTCATAAAGAAGGATATTCTGATAATTCCTCAAACTATCGTCCGATCTCGCTTTTACCTACCTTGTTTAAGATCATTGAGAGACTAGTTAAGACTAGATTCTTGTCTTTCTTGGAGCAAAATAGAATATTATCTTCAGCTCAGTTCGGATTTCAGAACGGTAAGTGTACCTCTGATGCAACGTTCGCTTTTCTTGAGCGACTGTACTTGGGTCTCAATGATGGGGACGCTGCCGCGGCGGTGTTCTGTGACTTGTCCAATGCAGTTGCGGTAGCACTTTTATTGTTTTCAATATAAAGCTCCACCCTTTCGAACCTGTGTTCTTCAATAAAGTTCATTTTAATTTTGATAACGAAGGAATATTCTGACGTAAGACCATATTCAAAAAAGACATATCAACAGGTAAGGCCGGTAACAGGTAACTCGGAAATTTAACCCTAAAAAACTTATAAAATAGTATTTGGGGTGCATATTCTTTTACCTAACAAAAATTAAATATTGGGTAAACGATAAGAAATAGGCATATTAAAGGTTATACAAAATTCACATAAAATTTTAAAGGGAATCTAAATACCTATCAATATACAGGGTGTCATATTTAAAATAAGAAAGCTTTTAGAAATGTTAATCAACAATAAGATATGATATAGTGAAATGTCAAATATTAGAATAAAAAATGCAAATTATTTTGACAGATTATCATAGAAATATTCATTTATGTTTTTTTCAATAAAACATTTTTAACAGTTTTTTAAAATTTTAAAATTTTACATTTTTTAAATATAAACTGGAATATGTTTAAATGTTTCATAATTATAAGTTATAGCTTTTTTTACAATACTTGGAAAAGGAATAGGAAAACATATATTAAAGTCTTGTCTTGTATTATAAATGGGTAAATTAATAATATTTCTTTGTTTTCTTTTAATCAAACGAATGGTTTCCAATATAAAAATTGAAGTTAAAATATTTTATTAGATTAACAAAGGTTTACAATAATCTCTAGATCCTGTTTTGCACAAATACCTGGTACTTCTATTTTGTAAAATAAAAATAATATTAAGAAAATGTTAACATGACTTTCCACAGAAGCAAATTCCATATCTCAAAAGAGATTCTATTAAAGCAAAATTAACATTTCGAAATACTGTTCATTAACTGCATGAGAAAGTACTCTTAGGGCATAACAACCTGAAGCTAGTTTTATACATACCTTTTCTATATGTTTATTATAGCGAAGGTTTTGAGTAATGTCAAAAATAATAATATTAAGTGAAGATTTAAAAGTTAATATATTGGTTTTTTCATTTATTATAAATCTTCATTAATTATTTTAATTAACTCATTACACTATTTACTATGCCAAAGTAATGTTATATTATCAGCAAACATGATAAATTTACCATTTATAAAAATAGACGCAAGACCATTTATACAGGATGTTTCAGAAGTACGGTACGTAACTTAAGGGTGTTAAACATTTTAAAAGAAATCGGTTGCAATATTGCGTGTTATCAGAATGCGGCCATCTTCAACATTTATTTTTATTAACAGTTGAATTTTTTTTGTATCTATATTTAAAAAAATAATCTACTTTTAACATAAATGTATTAAATAAGTTTGAAATTAATAGGTATTTTTACTGTACATGCAGTACCGGGACGCCCCTGGATCTAAAAAATTTAATCTAGTTAGGGCTTATTAGGTCCCTTATCATTATGAATGACGGCATCAAATTTCAATAAAATCGGAAAGAGGATATTTAAAAAAAATTAGAGAAAAACGATTTTTCTTAAAAAACTTTAACACCTTGTACCTATATCAGAAACGGGGAAACTCCGGACACATATTCATAAAAACTTTTTCTTATAAAATATCAGAAGGAATCACCCCCTTAAGTTACGTACCGTACTTCTAAAACATCCTGTATAGATTAAAAATAGCAAAGGACCAAGAGAACTAAACCTTAAGGTAATCCAAATCCAATTTTATTATTTTTTGATTTCTTACCATTTAACAAAACTACTTGAGATCATTCAGATAAAACAAATATAATTTAAACAACTTTAATGATATATCTCTAAAGCCATAAAGTTCAAGCTTCTTTAATAATATGTCTTAATAAGCTTTAGAGATACCACAAAATATTGCTGTGGCAAAATCTCCTTCATTAGGCTCGCATCGGAGTCTACCAGTAAAGTGGCCGAAGACCGACGAAAATAGTGACCAGCGTAAAGCTTGAGACCTCAAGACTTCAAAAATTCCGCTATAATTCCAGGCATTTTACTAAAACTGGATTTTCTGGAATATCTGTTAGCCGAACTTAGCTCTGTATTGTCTGCATAAATTCAAATAATAAAATGGGACAACTACAGCGAAAGTTCTTGTTAGTTTTGTATCTGAAATATTCACCACTAATGTAGTATCCAAATCCTCGATATTATCGATAGGTAAATGGTACAGCTTTTCTTAGCGATAAGTACCAAATATACCCAATATAGTGACTATTTTCGTCATGAGGTCTGATGAATTTCTCAGGAACTCCTCAATTTGGTCTTTCGTCAAAATCATGAACTTTTTAAGTTGATGGCGTTCTCCTTTTCGCTTCAAAAAAAGGACAGGTTTTTGATATTTACAAATATCTACATTAACATTTCTTTAATCATTGAATAGTGAGACCAAGGAGATGAATGCTTCAATATCACAGGATGCAGAAATTTTCCATAAGCAATTTCGTACTGTTCTTTTGACTTTTTCGCCAACCATTCAAAAGTAACTTTACTAGCTGCTTCATTTGTTTTCATATTTGGATCGTTTTGTTCCAGGTTATCCATCAAAAATCGCACAGATTCAAAGAAGAAGAATAATAACAAGGAATGAGTCATTTAATTTCGGATTTTTATGACTTTGAACCTTTTTTGTGGAATATGTCCGTTTTTTTTTTAACGATTTGAAGTGATTTCCAAGATTTTGACCTACTTCAATTTGCAAATAGCCACGTTTCATCTAAAAATAGCACCTCTCTATATTTCAACCTGTAATTTTCTGTATAGTTCTTTAGAAACCCGAGACGTTGACTTACTAGATATATGTGGCTGTTCACATAAATATTTTTGCTACAATCTTTCTTAGACTGAAAACCCAAGTTTACCTCGATACATGCAGTGCAATATATATAATATTAACAAATTCTTATTCAAGTAGTGTAGTAGATCCATAAGATCAGAAGTTAAAAGTGTTGTGAAATCCTGTCAACAAGTGTTATTTTAAATAAAGTAAATATATGCTATTTTTGTTAAACAAAATTTCAATTTAATCTATCCAGTTATAAACCAACCAGCGAATTGTGTACAATTGACGGCAAGCTAGTAAAATCTTGTTAGTTCAGGTCTCATTTCCTTACATTAGGTTAGTTCAGGTATGCCAATTCGGTCCTGTTAATATAGACTCATCCGGATTCAAGCATTAAGTGTTTGCGAGTTAATAATGCGATATATTTGTGGTTTAAATTGACGAAATTAGTTTAACTGTATTTGCTCTGTAATTTTTTTTTATTTTTAACATTAATAAATAAAATAAAAACGAAATTAATTTCAAAGAATGAAAATAATCAAAATGTTCTTAGTTTACTGGGCGTTTTTCTTATCGACATCTGTTCATTGGCACCAGTATGAAAATTTAAAATTTTGATAACTATTAAAAATTAGAAAACGCTCAGCTAATATTGTTTATGTAAATAAAACAATGCAGTCTTCCTCCACAGTTTAAAACCCGAGACGTTGACTTACTTAAACTGTGGAGAAAGACTGCATTGTTTTATTTACATTACATTGACTCCACTGTAAGTATGGACTACTTTTTCAACTTTAATATTGTTTAGGTATCTACCAATGTCATAATTCAGGTTAGTTCTGGTTTTAGCCTTAAGCACTTTTTCTATTTTGTTAAACCGAATGCGTGAGAACTTGAAATATTAAATCACGTAAAGTATTTACATAAAGCTAATTTAGAATTATAAGGTTTAAACGTTAGAATTACTATCAGTGTCTTTCCCTTAAGTATGTATTTTTCCCCCTTTTCGGTGGTTTTTGGGTTCGTCTTTTTTCCTTTTTTTGAAGCCGCAGATTCCAGTGGCATGTATGTCCTTGTTTATGTGTTTTACTTTTTCTGTATGGAACTGGCTGTATGGTTTTTTAGCCAAATATAAAAAAAATCAGGTAACACAATCCAAATTTTCCAATTTTTATTATATTAGGCTACTTGTGTCAAAATTAGTAGAAATATTAAGAATTTCTGAAATGGAATGTGGAATTGAATAAAGAAATTATATAATATTTTCAAGGTTCGGTCGTAAACAAGTAATGGTAACTTAAATAAGTGTCAAATTAAAATAATTTTTTATATTAACATCACAGACAATAATACGTCAGATGGGTATTGGATCTGGTTTTAGTTGATTCGAGTGATTCGACCTACACCCGTGGTGTTGTTATAAATAATGTAGATTGCGAGCAAAAATTATTTTCATCCAAGAAAACTTGGATTGAAGAACGTAGGGCTTGGTGTGTGTGTGTGTGTGTGTGTGTGTGTGTGTGGGTGTGATTGTGTGTGTGGGTGTGTGTGTGTGTGTAGTGCGAATTTGTTTGTTACTAGGATAAAGATTATGACAGTGGCAACCTTTTGTCATGGACAATAGGTTGTCACTCAGTGCGTACGGTAGCTCTTATTGATGAGGTACTACACTGATAAAATTAATTATTTGAGTTAAAAAAATTTACCGTTGACTCAAATAAATATTTGTTTCCTATTAGCCAAACAAATATGTATTTGAAAAATACCAAGAAATTATTTGCCTCAATTAGTATCATCTGATTTGATACAAATTACTTTTAATTTGGAATTAATCACTAAATACATAATTCAAGCAAATATTTATTTCCTTAACACTAACCTAACTTAAATAAGCCGTTTCAATGACTTAAGGTAAATAGGTTAAAAGTTAAGTTAACAAAATGTTTATTTGATTGATATTTATATATATTTTATCAAGTACATATTTATTTTACTTTTGTTTTACATGTATTTGCCGTAACAACAACGTTATTTAATTAAACAGCTTAAGTGATTTGATTTAAATAAACCGGTAATTTCCATCAAAGTGATTGTTTTTTTATTCAAGTACATAATTGTTTAACTTGTCTTTTATATTTATTTAGATCAAATATAAATTTATTTGGTTTGAATACCTTTTTTTAATTTTCAATAGATCAGAATGTTCATTCAAATCAGTTCTTATTTTATCCAAGTACGTGTTTATACAGACGTCACATAAAAATAAGAAATATTGAAATGTTGCTTTTGAATATGGTTTAATCAGTACCTATACCATAATAATCACAAACCTTATCAAATTGTTTATAGTGTTCAAATAATAAGGCAAACCAACAGAAAAAAACACATTTTTGCCGAAAATAAAGGTTATGACAAATTACGCGCACGCGCACAACTATTTTTACATAAAAATAACATAAAATTTAAAAGATAACCATCTCTTATTTTATTTCTTATTTTTATGTTATGTTATGTGTTTCTATAAACGTCTTATGGCAGATCTGTAGATTCAACTCTTATTTTATTTTTATGTTATGTTATCTTGCTGTATAAACCGACCATTAGTTGTTGTTCCCCTTAAAATATACGTCAATAAAACATTATAGAGAAGTAAATAACATTGATAAAAAATTAAATAAAGTCAAATCTGCAAATATTAGGTACAATAATTATTAATATTATATTAATTATATTATATTTTTTACGTTAGGAGGTTTGATAGGTATTGAATTATGGTGAAAATTGAGAAAAACTGTCTTATTTGTAACCTAGGTAGCCATGATTTATAAATACCTGGCTACATTTTTCTAAAAAGATTTTGTGTTCGAAATTTCAAATTAGGTATTACAAGTATCTTTTCTTTGCCTCTTATCTTACTTTTTTATCTCGTTTCATGCGTAACTAAAATATTCAAATATAATTTCCTACCTTGAGAAGTATCTAACATATTATGGGATATAGTAGTAAGTAGAAAATGTATGAATAGCTATTGTAAGCACTAATGTTTATATATAAGTTTAATATGAACCACAAATTATAGATAAACTCTCAAACTATTATTGAACAAGCCTCATTTCTTTAAAATGTAAAGTATTAGGGCAGCACACACAGATTCAAAATCCATTGTGCGCCCAAAATAAGAAAGGCCATCTAATATATGTATCACTAGGAAAAAGAGAGATTTGAACTTTTTGTAGATTTAAGTACAAACACTTTTGTTAAATGTAAAAATGTTTTATGTAAATGTAAAATATTTGATGCCTTTTTTGAATAAAATTTTGAAAATTTTGAATATACCCCTCGATATAGGTACCCCAATCTTCTAAATAATTATTCATATTACGTTTATTCCCCATATCTTCGTTTTAATTTTTGATGGAACCACTAACTTCTGTGCCACTAACAAAGAAGATTTCACTCTCACTCATAAATTTCTACAAGACAAAATCGAATACCAATGACCAAAACGCGATGATCAGGCCACTTTTGTATAACCAATCAAATTACTCAAAGCCCAAAGTAGGCGACAGGAGTTCATTTAAATACTTAATTATTAGTTTGGATGACCAAATATTTGAAAAGTTCGGCAATGAATGATTTAAATCAAAGTTAAAGGTATTTAGTTCTTAACTTGAAATGTACTTCGATTAAATAATTAGTTGTTTGTAAATATTTGGTTGTTTTATATTAAGGATTTAATGTAAATACATAATTATTTAGTTTAAATGACCTAGACATTTAAATAGTTCTCTATTGGGTGATTTAACTAGCGATTAACGGGATTTAGTTCCTAAATAAAAATTAGTTCGATTAAATAATTAGTTATTTAGATTTTGTTATTTTAGTGGTTTTTTGGTAAGATATTTGTTTCAAGGGTTCTATGATTTGACACAAATCAACCAAAAGTCAAATAACTTTGCAAATAAAACGAAATGCTCTCATTTATTTCAGTTAAATCAAATTTAGTTAATTAAAATCACATTTATTTATTACCAATAATTATTCACCAAATAAATCAGATTATTTGATTAAGGGAACACAGTTTTATCAGTGTAGGTCATGGTCAGTTACTTACTTATACATTCTCTTCGTCGTTGGCTTGCCTTGGGTGCTACCTGGTGTGACAGAAGTCCAAACCAGGAAAAATATACTGAATGTCAGTACCTATTGGAAATTAATGCAATAAATAAAACTAAAATTTTCCTGCACAAACAATAAGGCTTTTATTAAATAAAAAAAATACCTGATCAGATTAATTATCAGATTAGGAAGAGAAAGAGGGTGTATGCTAGTTTGTTATGGTAAAAAAGAAAATGTTTAAATTTATTATTCTGTTATTAAAAAAGAAATGAATAAGAAAACAGCATTTCCGAATGCAAGGATTTAAAACAAGGATTATGTATAACCTAAAAAGATTCTAGAACATTTTTATCTTGAATTTGGTGTATGGGTTTGACATAAAGTGACCTTTTGCCAGTATAGCCTCACATTGCAGAAGATTATTAATTAAATTGAGTAAATAAAAAAGAGGTACTTAAATTGATTTTGAGGAATTTTTTGATATCATAATTAACTTACAGCTTTTGTTTATAATTCATCATTATAATTTCATTATTTCAATCGCTCAAAATCAGTTTAAGTACCTTTTTTTAATTTATTCAATTTAATTAATAAACTTTTGTAATGTAGGGCTATATTGGCAAAAGATTACTTTATTTTATAACCATACGCCAAATTGAAGATAATAAAGGTTCTAGAATCTTCGTAGGTTATACATAATTCTTATTTTAAATTCTTACGTCACGAAGGGCTGTTATTTTATTCCTTCCTTTTCCACATTAAATTTAAACATTTTCATTTTGAAGATTGCAAACTAGCATAAACTCTCTTTCTCTTCCTAATCTGATAATTGATCTTATCAAGTATTTTTTTATTTAATAAAAGTCCTATTGTTTGTGTGGGAAAATTTAAGTTTTATTTATTGCATGACTGCATAGATGATTATACCAGCCTGCAATTCCCTCACGCTTTCTGACTCCTGATGCGGCTAGATGGACTTTTAACTTGGGTTTAGATAACCTCAGCAGCACCCATACGGTAGTTCTTAGGCTTAGAGGCACACACGTGGCTTCTTACAAAATTGGAAAACCGCGAAACGGCAAAAATCAAACAAAGAAATCAACTAACCGAACAAATCATAAAAATAATAAAAAAAAAGAAAATTACCCCCTGAATTCCCAACAAAACAACAAATGATAATACAAAATTAGACTAGCTTACCCCTGAAAGGGACCTCGTGATCTTTTTCAAAAAAAATAATTGCCTGAGGAATTTCAACCACAAGCCAGACCATAGGCCACGAGAACTCCTAGAAAATCCCTGCTCCTCAAACAAACAGCTGACTGAAGTATTGCCAACATAACCCAGAACAAAACACAGAAGAGGACAAGAAACACCCTACAAAAGATTAGGACGAGACGAGAGTCTGGACTTTACCAAAACATAAACTAAATAATCAAATAAAGAAAATAATTCTAAACAACTTTGTTATTGTATAAAATTGCCAAGAGTGAAAAATGGGCGTTCTATGAATTGACGGGAGACCGAAACGGAAACTTATGGTCAACTCTAATTGCAGTGCCTTGTGCAATAATGCAAGTAGAAAAGTTCATATAAACATATGTTCTGAAAAGTCTGGTTTTTAAGATACCCGGTGTCAAAGTTTAAAAAAATAATCGGTGCTTTATTAATATCTCAAAGATCCTTTTGCCGATTTTGGTAAAATTTAACAGTATTGTTCGCTATGATAAACTGCCAAGTTAGCACTAACTAGATTAATAATGAGTTCCAGTGGCGTCCCGGGGGAACTCTCATGAATAATATTTACAAAAGAAATGTACGCCCCTGACTTGTTTCAAAACTTTATATTGTTTTCGGATTAAGTAGCTGAAAATATATCATATGTGTCTCTTCATAGTTCTTCGTATTTTGCTGCGCTTTTGAGAAAAAAAAAATAAAAGCCACTTCACTGCACGTCGAAAAATGTATGTAAGATGCACTTTGTGGAAATATTCCTGTATGAGTCAAATGTTAGTCTAACATTTCCCACAAAGTCAATAGTGGTAATTTTAAAATTGCTACAACATTTTAAATAATAACAAAGCTAAAAATACCTCAGAAACACACTCTCATATCTAAAAATCAATTATTTTATGGGAATGATTGTTTGTTTGCCTAGTAACTATTTCTCACAACATGCGTAAACATAAGATTATTCACACCATGTAGAAAATTCATGTCTGTTTAATATGATGCGCTAAGAAAGCCTAAAGAGACAGTACGAATTCGTTGAAAATATATGAATATTTTGCAACCTTTTATCTGTACAGTTTTCAGACAAAACCCTTCTTAAAGTCTCCTTTTCAAAAACCACTTTACAGGACGTATCTCTTTCACGGAAAAGTCGATATTTAAATTAATCTTCTTCAAGTTTATAAGCCAGATTAGCCTTTTCCTTATAGCGAAGTAAACTTTTCAGAATAATTTACAAAAGATGCATTACTGCAAGAAGTTTCTTTTGGGAAAAGGGAGTATAAATAAAATATTAGGGCCACGATTATAAGAATGATGTAGTTTTGTTTTAAGATTTAATTTTTCACGATTTCTACTTACAAACAAATCTAAAAAGTGTTGAAACTTACTTGAAGTATGTAGATATATTTACAACAAAGTATTATGATCAATAAATTAGTGATTACTTTATAAGATTCGCTATAAGTAAGGAAATAATGCGGCTGCTCATTAAAAATTGTGTACGTTGTTATAGTCGAATTAAATTATAAAGAGTTTGGTGAATCGAGCGATTTAGGACAAAGAAAAATAAATCCTTTAGAGTACATAAGTTTCTTATGAAAATATAAAGTTTAATAATTAAAGTAGCTTACTTAAAAACTTTCAAAACGAAAAACTCTTCGTGTTTGTAAGCCTTTATTAAAATTTAATTAGTGCAGTTTTTTTTGCACGTCCAATCCAACATTTTCTTATTTTTCTTTCGTTCTTTGATATTGGTATCAACACAAAACTAGCGAACGGGTAAACAAACATTTTTTTTTAAATTTTGTAGGAGAAAACATATTGGTAGCTCAATTTTAACATGATACTCAAATAAATACTCTCTTCCTGGGGAAATTTCTAAATATAGCTTACATTTGACAAACACCAAAACTGACGTCAATTTCTGAACTTCCATTCAGTCCTATGCTCAAACACAAAAGTTAACTCTAGACGCTAACTTCAAAATTAACTGTTTTCCAGCCACAGTAAAAAATTAACTAGTAGGTCTTTCTCGGTTGTTGTCATGGAAATGGTACGTTAAAAGTTAACTGGTGTGTTCGATCATAGGGCTGATTATAAATAAATCTTGGTTATTTTTGTAATTTTAATAGATTTATCGTACTCCAGGCAAAGCTCTATTATCATCTAATTTCTACTTAACAGATTCTTCATCCTTTTGATCGCATTAGAGCACTAAAATAATGCCAAACCATTAACATAAGGCATTCTAGATATTTTGAAACTTGTTCCCATATCTCCTAGGCGCCATTTTAATGCATTAGGAAATAATAATAGGAGGCACTTAAATTTAAATAATTTGCTTGGGTTGTTGCTTATATTGCGAAGAGAGTGCTGTCTCCTATCGGAGATAAGCAATCTTCATAATATATAGCTAGTTTCATCTTTGACGCAGTGGTTCTGGGCTAAAGATCTAATTCGAAAAGCATGAACAACTCCAACTCAAATAGTCCTCAGCCACGATGCTACGATATCCTTCGTCTTCATCTCTGTCTTTTATCCACAATCTTGCCTTTTATGATCATCGGTACAAGCTCTTGTCAAATTCCTAAAATAATCTAGTTTGCACGGTTTTAGTGACAAAAGCAACTCGCACTTATTACTTATTTGACGGGTTACCTCTTTGTTAAAAACTTGCTCCGTTCATCATATTTCTATTAATCTCCTTATCAAAGCATTTGACAAGGTCTGGCAAATTTTACTGAAACTGATTGAGAATCGGAGCTCCGAACTAACTTATCAAGGTAGTAGGCCCTTTTCTGGAGGATTGAAGTTTTGAAGTCTCGTCGGAGTCCGCACTTTCTTTGAATAAGGACATCAAGGCGGGAGTGCCGAAAGGCTCACTTTTACCTCTGACGCTCTATAACATTTATACGCATGACATTAAGCGAGATAGGCAAACGTAGTCTTTTTTTTTTCACTAATGACCCTGCAACTTCTAAGCAACCGTGGCTAGTCTTCACAGTTATGCACTACCATATAGACCAATTGGAAAAATGGTAACTGGAAGATTCATTTGAATCCTCCCAAAACAAAAGTAGTTTTTTTCTCTTAAAGTCGCGTTAAGTTAAGTTAAGTTAAAGTGCATTGGTGCCAGGAAGTAAAGTACCTGGGACTTATCTTCGAACAAACACTGAATTGGAGGTTAAATTTAATTAATGTAATCAATGCACCGTTGCGTTAATTAAGCCTAATGTACACAGGCGGAGTAGACTTAATAATCGAACCAAACTTATAAATAAATAAATAATAAATAAATAAATAACTGTTTATTATTTACCCATACATTTACAGCATTACAATATTTTATAAAAAAAATTGGAAATAAATAAAATAATATTTATACTATAAACACGAGCAAATAAATGGCTTGATACTAGATTTAGTAGATTGTATAAAAAATGAGTTAAATTTGTTAGCATCTTGAAACTTTTCAGGAATATCTACAGCCCTTGAGGGTTTCAACCTATTAAGCTCCTTCCATTTTTCCTTAACAGATGACGTTCGAAACTTCTGACTGTAATAAGCTTTTTTTTCGGACCTAATAGCTGTAGTAGTGAGAGTTCGCAATTGTTTATAATAAGCCCATTTAGCAGGCAGTTTAGTAGATTTAAATACTTTTAGAGCGCGATCTCTAAGTTTTTGCATTAATTTTATGTTATCAGTTATCCACGGCGCGAAAGGACGGGTTCGTTTATTATTAGTACGAAGTAAAGCATGTAAATCGTAGAGAGCTAATAGGTTATTTGTTAAAAATTCAATTTTCTGGTCAACGGTATCCATATTATAAATATTTTCAAAAGGAATAATTTCAAGGTCTCTTTGAAACAAATCAAAATCAATGCTTTTCAGAGATCTATATGAAATTTTATCTAATCGTTTAATCTCAATTGTACATTTTACCTGGCAAAAAATTATTAGATGGTCAGAAAATGGGCTGTCGATTGTGCCTTTACCTGTTATATCCTCCGAATTAGTAAGAATCAAGTCAATTAAAGAAGCAGTAGATTCGGTAATACGTGTAGGCTCATCAATTATCTGAACTAAATTAAGAGGTTCTATTAAAGTTAACAAATTTGAGGTTAAAGTACTGTCGATATTTAACATGTTTACATTAAAGTCACCTAAACAAAATATATTATCGTATGTAGCATAAATGTCTATTAATGTGTCCTCAAATGTATTAAAAAATGCAGAGCTATCAGTATTAGGAGGTCTGTATACCGTTGCAATAATAAAAGTTTTCTTCTTTACAAACACCTTAACCCAAATAATCTCAATGAAATTCTGACTTTCACATAATATCACTTCAAACTTGAATCCTCTTTTTATATAAACAATTACCCCTCCACCCCTTCTATTGACTCGATCATTCCTAACAGAATTGTAATTATCCAACCTCACCAAATTATCATCAATATCTGCGTGCAACCAGCTCTCTGTAACGCCAATAAAATGAAACTGTTTGTCTAAGAAAAAGTCTTTAAATTCATCAAAGTGTCCTAATAGCGATCTTGTATTAACATGGCATATGTCAAAAGTCATAGATATAATAATATATAAAAGTATTAAGAATAGTAAGCAGTGCTGAAAAGACGAGAAAAATTGAAAGAATTGAAATCGGGTGTAAATGTATTTTGAAGATTTATATATATACGCTCAAGAGCGCAGGCGCAATAATGACTAAACCTAAAATACAGAGAAAAAAGTGGTCATGAACAGAAATACACTAAAATACGATAATATATGCGACATCTTGTTCGCTAATAAAAATTAAATATATTAAGACTTATTTTAAGAAAGAGTACATGTATCGTAGTTCTTAAAAAACAAGAAAAAAATACATAAAGTTGATACATAGGTACCCTCACTATTACTATCGGAAAGTAGAAAGATTTGTACCCCAGCTAATATTGATTATATAAAAATGCATAATATTATATAAATAACAATAAGTGTTATAAAAAAAACATAATTTCATTTAATAATAAAAAATATATACTATATATAAAAAAATAATGGTTTTGTATGAGTACCTACGTTTTCGAATCATTGATAAGCAATATAGATTGCTCAGTATTTATAAAGATTAAAAACAGAAAGCACACACCAAATCTATATAAAAATAAAAATCAAAAATTCAATTATTTCAACAACAGAGGAAGGCACATAGCTATATTAAATTAGTCAGAATTAATTAACGTTAACAATGCCAGTCCGCGTAAGTAATCATAACCGGGTAATTATGAAATTATGACTCTGCAGTTGCTAGTAAATTGGAGAGGGAGGAAAAAAAAAGGTACAGTAAAAAAAAATACACATTGAAAAAGCGGTACACTGCGTCAAATAGTTATTTAATTTAATAACACCATTATGTCGCAGAGGCACACTATGGATAACTATAACACCTTTTAAAAGTGGAGATAGCTCCTTCCCCATAAAAAATAATTTAAGTTAGAAAGGTAATACATACTTGGATCCACAAAAAAGATCATTGCGATAAACAACACGATAAATCACTTTAATTTTATTTTATTTAGCTCCGCTTCAGACTCGATCTGATGTACGACATTATTTAATTTTACCAAAATCACACCGTTTGAACACCATACATTATTTTTTGTAAATTTTTTTATCGCGGTGTCGAGCAAACGCAACCTAAATTTCGTTAGGTCTTCTTGAATTTGAATGCCAGTATTTTTTAGGAGACCCCGATTTTTAAGAACCATTTTGCGGACCTTATCTCGCGAGAAACGAACCATGATTGCGGCCGGCCTGGGTTTATCAATGTTTATGATTTTCGATGCGATCCGGTGGCATTTTTTTAAGTCAGACTCGGACATAGACGTTATTTTTAATTTATTTTTAAACAAGTTAGTGACAACTTTGTGTAGATCCTCGTTTTCCTCCTCGTTCATACCAAATATTCTTATATTAAGGCTCCGGGAAAATTGTTCACTGGAGTCTAGCTGTTTGTCTACTTTTTCCTTCCACTGCGTAATGCAACTGACACTTTGTTTTAGTGAGGCTATGTCATTTTTATGTTGATCCAATACATCATCATACTTTTCACTCACGCACTTCAGAATATTTTCCGATATGGACTTGAGGTACTCATCGTTAATAATCGATTTCGTTTCCTCATGAAGTAGTTTTCTAATTTTATCGAGATCTGCATTGGTGAGACCCATGTCTGATACTTGACAGCTGACAGCTGGCAAACACCTCAACGGAAAGCAAGAACAGAAATCACCAAAATTTCAGGAAAATGAGGTTTTTCCACAATATCGAACCAGCAACACAACTTTGAATTGCCAGCAATCACTACTACCAATATTTACTATTTAAAAACTGTTTAAACACTGTAATTGAACAAATTTAGAACAGCGAACAAAACGTGCAGGCTACTCATGCGCCATCTTCTTCAACTCCAATGCAACTTGACCTCTACATCTACAAGGTCTTGCTCAGGATGGTACTTACTTATGGAGCGTAATCTTGGTGATTTAAACCAGGGCGCCAAGAACTATGCAACTTTTTAACCCTACTAATCAACACACGACACAAGATCTAATATAGCAGTAGCCAAATAAAAACTTAAGCGATCAAAAAAGAGATGTCAAAGGTATATCCTGATTTAAAAAGCCAATCAAGACCCCGTGTATTATGCTTATCTAAGGACTCTTTTAAATTTAGTTGGTGTTGGTATTTAGGTATCCACACCTCCATTTCATGCAAAAGAATCCAAAAAACGTAACATAGAACTAGTTCCAGCCTGAGAATGCGATTCAAGAAAGACTTATTTTCGTGAAGGCCGCACTAATCATCTCAATACGTATATTGATTTCAACAGTTCCGGTTTACTAAGTATGATGTCTTGCTCTTTGGGAACATTTTAAATTTAAGTGTGTTAAGTTATGTATTGTATTTATTGAAGTTTTGTTCGCTTAGCATAGATTATTGATTTCTTCTGTATTTACGATTATTTTTCCTTTCTGCTCCCCTGCAGTTTACTTAGTATTTATATGATTTTAAAACTGACTCTCTTAAACATTACACCTTTGGTCATTAACATTATTACTACTTTGGATCATTAATTAGAAATACTAAAATATAATTGTTATCGAAAATTCCGAATATCTCGTTTTGCCCTTAAACAATATGTTCTACAAAACAACACATTCTTTCATGTACCCTAATTATCCTCAGCTCCCGGCTGCTAACTCCGTATATTATGTCAAAATTATTCGTTAGAAACATCTTTCCGAAATAATTTCATTTTGACGAGAATGTACCACTCGCTCTGCATACTTATTATAAGACGTGAGATTTACCCTTTGTATTTTAAAGCTGAACAATATACTTTAATGGCACTGAGAGCGCTTTTAGCCAGTTCCTAGGAAATGCTTTCTTAATAAATCGTCTCCCTTTTCGCATGTGTTTCGCTTGGAAACATCCCCAGTAATAATTCTAAGCAAGTATATTTTCTCTGCGAGGGTGACGTAGGCTCAATGCCTGAGGTGGTCTTGTCTAGGTCAAAAGCATCAGAAGCAGGTTTAAAAAAATTTTGAAATTCTTTCAGCAAAGTTTAAGGCAGCAGTGTCAAGTGTAGTGTTTCTCGGAACGGTCTAGTTAAAGTATTTATCGTATCATTGAAGATTAAGTCATTTTTATATGCTATCTTTATTAATAATTATTAACATCATAAACGTACTAAAACCTACATAAAACCTTAGTTACTCATAATAGATTAGTTACCATAATTTAATACGTTAGTTACGAAAGCATAATACGTTAGATACCAAATAATATTAGAACTATTTTTCATGAACATGTAAAATAATATTTTGACAGTTTTCAAATTTGATGGATACACCTTTGTCTTTAACGTCCACGATCTTAGGTATGCCCTCTGAAGACTCATTAATGACCGAGAAAGCACTCCTTTCGATTTCGTGCGGTTCCCCAGTGCCTAATTCACTGCCGGAAACATCGCCGATTTGAATTTTGCGAGCAATGGAAACTTTCTTGGTCAAACTTTCTTCTAAATACCCTCTAGCAACCTTCGCCGATTCCCATCCACCAAGTTCTTGTAGGTCTAATATATCTCCTCCAGCATTAACAAGAAAATTTGCCGAGGATCTTCTAACGCAGTGACCAGTATACAAATTAGGATTTTCAAGTGAGAGATACTTAGCTATTTTTTGAGGTATTTTAGAGAAGAAATGAATGCCGCAGCGCTGTACCGTACATTTCCCTCTTCTATATGATACAAACAATCTTTGGTGAGTGACATGGTCTGGCCTTAACATTGCGTACTTTTTAAATAAAAGCACAGGATTGACTTCGCCGTCAAATATCACAGCGAAAATACGTTTCTTGTGGGTTTTTGAGTCGGGAATAGTATCAGCTTGTCCTCTAAAACGTCAACATCTTCCGTGGTCATCTTCGCTAATTCATTAGTTCGACAGGCTCCTCCAATTCCAATTAAAAAAGCCACTTTCGTCATTAAAAACTTCTCGTCTGAGGCCGAACACACAAATTCGTTGACTTGTTCTCTTGTAAATACTTTTGATTTTTTTGCTCTATATCCAACATTTTTCTTCTTGATGAAACGTATTAAGGCGCCGTATTTGTCGATTTCCACTCTTTCCTTCAGTTCTAAAGTCGCTCGTAACATGGAATATTTCGGCCATAAGGATGGAGCAGAGTATTCCTCAGAGAGTTTTGCGAAATACGCCAGCAATACCGTTTCTTCTGCCCCTTGAACATGTACTTTGTTTCGCCACTCACAAAACTGCCGATATTCTTTTTCATAATGGATTTTAGATTTGTCCGGAAGCAAGTTCAACCTTATAATGTTGGCTGCAGCTAATATATCGTCAGGAATATCAAAATCTTGCATGATTTTAATGATGACTTCTTGAAATGCCAAAGTGAAATGACAAAACACCTTGTTTTTATTTTCGCATCGCCGTTGTCAATGATACGATAAAGCTTTGAATATAACTCGATTATTAGCGATTTAACACCGTCTCGGAAATTGCGGGTGACTCGGCTATCGCCTCGTCACCTAGCAATGTCCTCGACTATTATAAATCGCATAATAATCTCGTTATATTAATAGCTATAACGTAAGACCGTCAAAGTATTTGTCATAACAACCACGCATGTCTTCAATTAATTATCTTGAAAGGTAACCTAGGAAACATTGAACTGTCAAGTTCTGATGTTTTTATTACATTATTTTCATTGCATAATAAAGAATTCAAAAAAACGTGCAACACGGAACCTTAAAATTATAAATTTAAACGAAATAAGACACGTGCCTATCTTCTACATCCAAATATTCATCTTTTTACAGAATCGAAATTGTTGTTAAGCACAGAAAATACCACGTTAAACAGGACAATATCGCACTAGCTTATTGCATTGTGTCATATGATCAGATTTTCCGATTTTGCTTGTTGATGTTTAATTTTGGCGTACAGGCCTATTCAGCACCGAACTCTCGGAGTAATAAAAGTAAACGGGTAAATTGAGCACAAATCTGATCAGGTACTATTCAAAGAGACCCTTGGGTGATAGGCCAACTTGGCACCTTATTATTTGCCAAGGATTATTTTCCAAAAGCGGCTATTTGAATTTAACACCCACAATACAAGTTTAGGTAGGCAGGTAATTATTATTTTCACTTTATACTTTATTATTCAATTATTAAAAAGCCAGGGATTTGGTTTATTTCGTAACCTAGCTGTTAAGGCAACGGTTTCGGATACACAGGAACTAGTGTAGCGCGGGTTCAAACCCCGGGCCCGGCAAACTTTTCGACTATGTTTGCAGTTTAGTGGTTCGACATGGCGTTGCAGTCTGACGTCGTGCAAGATAAGAGAAGATTGAAAAAGGTATCGGCATCCAAAACCTCCCATTATCGCCTGCTAGAGGTCGGATATCTCGTAAGGGGAGGGTGAAATAACGCACTGCCAAGTCGGTAGGTCACAACTGACAACTTAAGGCATCGAAAGAAATCAGAGGTTGATAGCCCTTGGAGGGTGCAGCCGGGATGGTTGTCGTGACTGAGAACCCCGATACGGAACCCACGTTAAGCAGTAGGTCCCCAGCGAACGAGGACATGAAAATTCACAAAAAAAAAGGGACACTAAGCATGGTAAATGGCTTCAGCAATTATTTGGCTTGCATTTCCTTGCTAAAGAGTAGGTGAATGCTTTACTTACAGAAAATTAAATGGCGGAAATGCCCCAGTTAAACTCGTTTGCTAAACTAGCAGACTATACTCGGGATCTTCTCTGGATTTTTAAGTCAGGAACGTTTCTCTGACTTCTATTGGCTTATCCAAAATTGTTTAGGTGTAGTCACTTGTAGAATTTTAAAATGGGCTCTTGCTTTGAATATTGTAATTCGTGTGAATTTGAGTCAACAAAATTTTATGATTGAATTAAATTTGTTAGTGATAGTGATAGCACAATAATAAAATGTTCTTTATTCTCTCTACTGCTGTTTCTTGCAAAATATAATATTATAACGCCATGTCAGTTTGGCTTTCAGGCATCAAGAAACACCAGTGACGCTATATTCTCACTTCTTGAAAAGGTGTTTCTTGGTCTAAATGAGGGTGAGGCTGTTGCGGCAGTCTTTTGCGACTTTTCCAAAGCATTCGACTGTGTGAATCATCGGATACTGCTGCAGAAGCTTCAACATTGCGGTATACGCAATACGGCACATCGCTGGTTCTCTTCTTATGTCTCCGGGAGGACGCAGGTGGTAACGGTCGATGGTGCCTGCTCTGGCCCATTGAGAGTGGAGTGCGGGGTGCCTCAGGGTTCAGTGTTGGGTCCAATCCTTTTCTTGATATATATTAATGATCTCGCGGGCCTGGACATCCGGGGCATGTTCACCATCTTTGCTGACGACACTACCCTCTTATGGCGCTCAAAAAGCAGCGAAATATTGAAGTGTGTCATTAATGAAGACTTACAGAAAATCAAAGAATGGTGCGAAGCTAACTGCTTATGTTTTATTATAAATAAAACTAACATTCTCACTTTTGGTTTTACATACAATGATCTTCATTTAAATGATCAACTCGTGGAAAATAAGCCTGCTACTAAATTTCTTGGTCTCTATATCGACTCAAAGTTGAGGTTTGATAAACACATTTCCGAGTTGAACAAAAAATTGTCATCGGGCTGTTTTGCCATTAGAGTGGCGGCGGTGGAGCTTGGATGTTCGACGGCTAAGATGGTATATCACTCTTTATTCGAGTCCCATCTACGATATGGCATTGCATTTTGGGGATTTTGTGGCCAATATCTCCTGAAATCCTTGTTTGTCATGCAGAAAAGGGCGATTAGATACTTGTGTAGGTCAGGGTTTCGGGATCACTGTAGACCACTATTTATTAGGCTTCGGATTTTAACTGTTTTTGGTTTTTTATTTTGGAAACAGTATGTTTAATGCATCGAAAATATTCCAACAATAACAATGGTCCGATTAATCCTTCCAATAGATACCAAACGAGACAAAACCATGACATCCGGCTCCCGATTAATAAATTGGCTCGTACCAAGCACTCTGTAATGTATGAAAGTATAAAGATGTATAATCATTTGAGTGTTGATTGTAGATCGCTGGCGTATGTGCAGTTTCGGAGAACCGTAAGGGATCACCTTGCGCTTAGGGCTTATTATAGTCTAGATGAATTTTATCTCGACCATTTTTAACAAATTTAACAAGTTTAACTTTTATTTTATCTTATATATTATCGTTTTATGTCCTGCATAGGCTGTGCATACTAAGTTGGTTATGGCTTTCATTCCTGTCCTTGTGTTATGGTGGCCCGTTACGTATATTATGTGAGTTTATACATGCCCACTTTATTGTTCTTTTGTTCTTTTAGTCTTTTACTCTGTACATTTATATACATGTTTTGTTATTGACTGTGTTGCTCTTTGCATTTTGCTATTGGAATAGTTGTTTTGTTCTCTTTTTTAATTGTAGTTTTATATGCCATATCTAGCAATTCATGTCATCTAGCAATTTATGTAATTTATGTAATTTATGTAGATTAGAACTAGTTTTAGTAAGCTTTGTCTGTGAGAATGTACGTTTGTATTTCTTGGACAATAAAGCACATAAAGTAAGTATTAGTGGCTCACCACCACGAGTTTGGACCGGCGGAGCCAGTCTTTCGGTAGATTATATGTAGCATTTTATCTAGATGTCATAAGTAAGTCTGTAATTAGTGGATTTGATGATACTATTTAGTAGATGACTATATAGCAGAATACTCTTGTTTTCCTCTTTCAAAATAGGATTTAAAAACTAACCGCCTGCTAATAATAAGGAATAAAAGTTCTCATTAGTCCTGGAATGGAACAAAGTCCAACTGTTAAAACTTTTCTTCAAATATACCATGTGTAAACATAAATTAGGTCCCCCTTATTTAAAAGCGAAACAATGTACCATAACAGCGCTAATGACTGTTTTAGTAAGTTTTAAGGAAAAGTTTTCTTAATAAAATATATTCCCCCTTTCCTTACTACTTGTTTCGTTTGGAAACATCCTGATTCCCTCGAGTCAATTTGAGGGTTATATTAGGATTAGGGATGGTTAAACCCGAAACCCAATACTTTGCTTGGCATTCAGTACACAAATTTGCGCGATAAATCCCATCATATGTATGGCTCCTCGATATTAACCTTTCCTAAAATTCCAGGAACGCAAAAATAGGAGAGCAAGAAAATTACATCTGCACCAAACAATTTTCAGAATTTTTCATTGGTTAGGGTTAATTTAGATGTAATTATCCCGCAATATTTACTTCTTACTAATGATGTACAATATCTAGGAATTCTTCAAGAATAATTATTTAACTTAGTTAATATATTTGTTGCCTGCTACAAATTAGGTAAAGTACCTGGAATAGCTACTGTACTAAACGTTGCCTGATTGTATCCAATCTTAATAAAGATGATTTATTATTCTTATTATTATTATTATTATTTTATATTAAAAAACAGAGAAACACATATTGTGTTATGATACTAGAATAAATGCTGTAAGCCGACGGGAACGGAATACATCTACTTTGTAGGGGATGTGAAAAATCATGAATTGTCATTTCATGGCAGAAACAAACCGAACTTTACTTCACGAACGATACTAATAGAATTAAGTTACTGAATACCACATACTCCGTGCTTACAACCCGCATTCCCAAGGAACCCGTCAGACGCGACGGAAGCGAATTTTACTATCCCAGGTCTTACGTGAGATTCCTAAATGTAAGCGAATCGCCCACTTATCTTCTTTGACATTGTCGCGTGGGGCACCAATTAAAAACGAGTAAAATTAAGTACCATCGCGACAATGTTTATACACAGCCAATCAAAAAATAGGCCAACTTATACCAGAAAATCTTTCTATTACCGTATTTCGGCACCTTATAAAGAACCTCATTAGCATATAATAATCTTATCCGACGCTATAAATAGATTTACTTTAGAATATACCTTTTCATCTTAACTCGAGAAATAAATAATTCCCAGAACCGGACTTAGCATTGGTGGTTTATTTTTGAACTATGCCAATTTGAATAATCTTCTGAAACCGATAACCTGGGTCTGTTGATTTCTAAGCGAAGAATATTCTTAAAATGGAGTTTGTGAATTTCTTTGTCACTTGCCGCTTGTCTACAAAAAAATATTTTTGAGGTTTTATTTAATTTAGCAGAACAATTCTATTCTATATAAAAATCGTACTTGATGTCTGGATTTTGTTTAGATTAACACCACGTTTCTCCAGCAGGTATGACATACTTTTCATTATTTAATATAAAGGTACCTTTGTTCATCTAAAGCTATCTTTGAAATCATATTGCGTTTTGCTTTGATTTTAAACATGTTTTAATGAAAATGTCAAATAACTAACAACTTTTTCTTGTTTAAAATTGAAGCAAAAAAAGCGGCAGTATTATTGGAAGATACAGGTTTTAACAAAGGCTTTAACTCCGAATGATTTCAGCTATTTTAAGCGGTTCCTTATTTTTTAACCCGAACGAGGAAACACTATATTAGGGTTCATTCGAAAGTTTCAAAAATATGCACTTGAATCCAGAATTATTTTAATGAAATATTTACGTTGTTCGCAAAAGATTTCACTAAATCACGCCAAAAAATTATCAAAATGAGTTCTTTTCGTTATCCATAGCCAACTTAATACTTCAGCAATAATAATTGACAACAATTATTCTAAAATTTCGTAAAATTATTCCAAGTTTTTTTGAAAACATTTTAAAGCGAAATTTTCTCGCTGAATGAATAAAACAACACAATTCTTAAAGTATCCATAAATATAATAAGAGTTTTATTTAATGTGTAAGAATTTTTATTATTTCTTGACAAACAAGGAAACAGTATTTTAGTTTGCTTCTTCTGAAAATATTTGTAACGTTATTGGCACCAAGCGATCCTTGATACCCCAAATTAGATATTCGAAGAAGACTCAAGTGTTTACAGAGCCCTCTGTTGACGAGAAGCCAAGCGATAACATAGAAATACTGCAGTGTAAGTTTATCGAAAAGGAACTAAGTGAGAAGATTCTATTCTAAGAAGTATATTATGTCCATGTCGCTTAGTTCTTTTTCTACATTTATGTACCTGGGTTTTATTGTGCTGTTTTTATATGAATACCAAAACAATTTTGCGTTACTACACGCATCCTGTGCAAGA